>OZ020235.1:20767331-22006547 GCA_963971235.1 Cryptus armator
TCTATTTTTTTGTATCGGCCGATTTTAGATCGGACAATAAATGTTCCGTAGAATTTCAGGAAACGTCGTTTCCGATCTTTTTTTTTTTTTTTTTAAGGTAAGCAGCGATCCACAGCATGAATAGCGATCGTGAAACTTGAAAAATCGAAGTTTTCTGAAATTTTATGAATTTTACGGTTGGTCCATGTTGCCTCAGAATTCGATTTGCGCGACTGTTCCATTTTACCCCGTTGGCCCATTTTGCCCCATCTTCCCTTATATATAGCGTTATGGCGAATCAAAACGGATAGGCGAGGATAATAGAGGAATATGCGAGGGAAACAGAAGCGAAAAATGTAGATAATGAAGAGAAATAAATAAATAAAAATGATTTATGCGAAATATACGAGACAGAGACCGTCAACACCTCCAACTTCACGAAACTATTAAACAATCTAATCCACCAATCTTCGTCTAATCCCCTCTAAAGCCTATAGGCATTAATTACACACGTATGCTTCTCTAACACTTTGATAACGGAATAATAATAAATCCGTGAAATGTCAATAGGTGAATATTTCAAGGTAGAAATTTGTTTTGTTTTCTTTCGTAGGTAAACGTTAACATTTCGAAACTCGTTCTAACGAGCACATCGTGTAGTATCTAAAAATTTGTTATCTACGTGATCGATAATGTGAGAGGAGATGGGAGCTGAATATTTTTTTTTTTTTTTTTTTTTTTTAATAACTATTAGTTCATCCAAAGAAATAGAACATCAAAGATAAATTTCCATAAAAGTTCATTAGAAATGTTGTTTTTTTTTTTTTAACTTTTTTTTGTTTTTTTTTGCTTTTTCGTTACGAGAGTATCAGATCAATAAAATTCCACTCGAAAAATTCACATTAAATCTAATTTTACGATGAATGATTTAAATTCAAAGCTCGTATTAGAGATTTCTAAATGCCACGGGAGTCTCTGCTCCGAAACTCGCTGCTCTCGATTTTTTGGGTTTAAAAAATGTAATTTTTTTTTTCGTTTCTCGTCGATCGAATCACCGAGAGCAATGAGAATGAGAAGAGCAGAGAGATATCTGCGCGCGGCGACAAGTCACTACCGTTGATTGTACGAAAGCATTTTTTGTTTCTCCGTTTTACGGCTAATGGAGTCGCCAAGATTCGACAAACTATCCGATCGCCCAAACGCGAACTAAACTCTGATTGTACGAATGCTATATTAAAGACCCAATCACTACCCAATCCCGTTAATTTTTTTCTCTCTAACCGACCCGAGTCTTTATTTTCTTCTTCACTACAATTAACATCTCGAAAGACCCGATAAAAAGCATAAATAACTTCTACTCGCCGACGATTGAAGAAAAAAAATGTATGCAAAAAATTCGGCGATATTACGAAAAAGAAAAAAAAAAGATATAGAGGTTTAAGATAGATATCGATAGATAGATAGAAATTGTGATTGCGTGTGTATAAGTGTGTGTGCGACAGTATCGTGACACAGCGAATATAATAGGAAAAAAGTAATGGTAATACATCGTGTATTAATTTATGCTATCGATTAAACGAATCCTTCTTTTTTTTTTCTCTCACACACACACACACACACAAATATAAATATCCAGCGTGCAACCATTCGGTTATTTACAGGTCAGTCGTCCTTCTTTCGTTTCTTCTTTTTTTTTTTTTTTTTTTTTCACACACCATCGTCCCAACATCTCATTTGCAAATATCTGTATATCGTAAATTTTGTTGATGTCTATCGAATTCAAAAGCATTCACACTTATTGAGAATGAAATCCCCTTTTTTACATCTCGCATAGGGGAGAGCAGGCGACTCTACCGGTCACTCGAGAGAAAATTTTATTATTTCGGTTGTAAAGCGAAAATTCCATAGAAATTTTGAATCGATATAAATTTTGGGATGTTTACCAACAACTATAAGCCTTTGACGCTATAAAAAAATAATCGGCCATTTGTCATCATTAACTATCGAAAAATAAGATCATTCAGCCGGTATTACCCGATCGTCCGGATAAAATCGGCTATCCATTTTTTTTTAATATCAAATAATAATGGCAAACCGTTTACCCAATCAATGCGAAGTATTCATCCAATAGTAACTCTAGAAATTGATAATTATCGAAAGATTAGTCTGGAAACATTAAAAAATACATTATGGGTAACAGAATCTCAATCCGCGAATCCCATTTGATTGCACAGCGACCGGTATTACCCGTTAATGATGAATAGTTTTGTTTTCCCGATAAAAATGCGGTTTTTTAGCGTTTTAACTTCTATCAGAAAATGACCGGTAAAACAACAGCAAAGCACTTTTCCGTCATTACTTTTCAAAGTGCGGCGATTCTTCCGTAAAAAATTGACAAAATCTATCGATCGCTCTAAAAATGTTTCCGGATTAACTAAAAAGATAAAATTCGTCTCAATTTTTTGTTTCAGACGTAAGCAGGAAGATAATTGAAGATTTACGTTGATATCATCGAGCGATTCTTTGGAACTCCTCCGGGTTGGTATTCGCTTACTCTCCCCTACATGACTCGTGGACTCGTAAATTTTTTCAGCGTTTTAGTTGAATTTTTTTGTTGATTTTTTCTTTTTTTCCTATTTTTTTTTTTTTTTTTAACTATGTGTACGTGGATAGGTGCGCTTTGTGATAAACACCATAGAATGACGATTTAGATAATGAAATCACAAATACGTGTAACGGGGGTCCTTGCCGTTTTTTTACACTGCATTACATATAGCGAAATTGGTACACGTATACTAATTGTATACTATAGATAACTATTTACAAAATGATAAAAAATGTTGTTGTTGTTGTTGTTTTTTTTTTTTTTTTTTTTTTTTTTTTTTTTTTTTTTTTTTGCGAAAACTTGTGTTATGTATGGTGTTACGGTTTTCTTTTTGTCATCTCTTTGGCTGCACATGCCACACCCCATGAATGTAGGGGTCGTTTTTTCAATTACATTATATCCTAACCGCAATTGTACACACATTTTCATAGGATATTTGCTCTTTTTTTTTCAACGAATTTAGATGTAATAGCGAAACAAACAAAGGTGTTAAAAAATAGCGTTAGCGTGTGGATTCGAAAACGAAAAAAAATGGTTGAGGATTTGTGAGAGAAAGTGATAGCGAATATGATAATAGAAATAGATATATATATATATATAATATATATAGAGGTCACACTTGTAGGCTCAATTTATCAACTCGTTATACCGGCGTCTTTGGTAGCGTCCTGCGTCCTTTTGACGACGAAGGCGTTTTCTCGGTTTCTGATTCTGTAATTTAATCGAAGATAACATTCGTCAGTTGTTCTTCAATAATCGAAAAAAAAAAAAACAAAAAATTTTAATAAAAGTCGAAAAATGATTTCGTCAGTAAATTTCCTTATTAAACAAAAAAAAAAAAGACGAAATTTTCAGAGAGCTCGTTATATAAAATTCACAGTTTCAAATTATTCGGCAGTTTTTAACTTTTTTTTTTTTTTTTTTTTTTTTTTTTTTTTTTTTTTTTTTTTTCCGAAACGAGTTCATATTTTCACGAACTCGTTAATGATTTTTTTTTTTTTTTTTCGTACTTACCTAATTGCAGTCCCATGCTGCCTGAACTCTTTCCAGTAGGCGGCACCATTCCCGGATCGTCGAGTAAATCGATGCTGCGTTGAAACACAGTAAAATAGTAAAAAAAAAAAAAAAAAAAAAACAACTGGCGGTGATGAAAACGAGCAAAAAAAAAAAACTAGCAAGAGGAGCATTGTTTTCTCTCGCACGCTCGCTACATTTCTCATTGTTCAACGAGATGATTTTTCATAATTTTTTTTCGCTTGGCAAAAAAAAATTTAGATACTATACTAGTTTCGGATAAAGTTTGACGAAACTCACATATCAGTCGCGTGTTCCACAACGAGCTCCGCCACGTCCCCTGTGTGCTCAATTATTTGCGCCACGTCCTCGAAACTTCGATCGATCAACGGCACACCTGCCCATTCGAGAATCTGAAAAAATATAAAAATGCGTATATCGAATGAAATATTTATAATTTGATTATATGTAAGAACCCGTAGTGATAACAAGAGATGAACAAATACATTTTTACATGATTGAGATGACTTCGTCATTCGCAATGGCGAATTCATATCGATATCCTAAAGTGTTATCACAAACAACACTTTGCGATTAATTTCCGATTCCTCGTGGAGAAAGCTTTGTTTTGATAAAAATATTTTCATGAATATCGACAAAAGTGCGACTGAGTGTGTTTATCGGACTTCAAAACATTAATTTTCTATAATTTTTTTTCGTTTATACAAAAAAATATTGTATGAATTTTCCTTTTTTTTTTAAATCCCTTCTAATTTTTCTGGATCATGTTGACGATTCTATTGAGTCATAAAAACACCGTAACATATTAAATGATTGACAATCATTTTTTTAAATTACGAAAAAAAAATTATTAACGATAATTTAAAAAAATTACGAATCGTTGAACAGTTTTTCGCGACTTTAAAAAAGAAAAAAAAAAATTTCTCATACAATCGTGAAGGAAATTTGGCGAAACCCTCGCGAATCATTTTACAATGCTCATTCGGCTCTAAATCTCGACGATAAACCATGGTTATCCGTTTTATGAAATATAGACCCGTAGGAGCAACGAATCGTTAACAGCGTTTACGAATCGCGGAGCGAGAGATAAGAATATGAACGCCCGCGATCGTAACGGCGATAGTTAGTTATTAGAGATCGTGCAGATGCGCGATATTGAGGTGCGGCACATGATTCGTGTCGAGGGTGCGCGAGTCCGCTATCGTTCATCCGCGTTTACATACATATATCCGTAATACAGTGAGTTATCGCAAAACCCTCGTTTACCTAATGCCGACCAGCGATATGCCGTACGTTCACCGATCCTTCGGGCGTTCGTAGTGTCTCTTTCAATGTATTTTAAAATCTTCCTTTCGTAAACTTGTCGTTCCGTCATTATTTACCGATTTGCATCCGATCAACGAACTCCGTTCTTTCGAGTCTTCTGACTCGTCGAAAATTAAGTCGGGAGAAACTTTGATTTTTTTCATGCTGCGTTTTTTAAATTCTTTCAGAGATCTTTAATTTTTAAAAATATTTGTTCGTTTCTCGAATTCACAGCGCGTTGATCCTGCGAGACGATTTTCACGATGGTTGAAACTTAGTAGCATTTTTTCACGCACAGGTGAAAGACCGAGGGCTACGTAATTACGCGCGGTCATGCGATAGTCATAAAGTACAGCTGATACACAAAGCTAAAGGGTAATTTCAAAGGTGACTCCGAAACACAATTCTTAAGGAGGTCGAGTCAGCTAAATTATAGCGATTGCCAAAGTATGATTGTTTTTTTTAGCCGACAGAACGATCAAAAAAAATTCAGTCACGTCGAAAAATGTGCGTAAAATTTTTCCGCCGGTAAAAAAAAAAAATGTTGCAGTTTTAGGGGTTTTCACTTCTGCGCATAATTCGGAACAAACCGGAAGAATATCTTTGCATTTAAAAAAAATTGTTATGTCTCATAGTTTTCGATATAATAAAATAAATGGTGGTACCCAGCAGATGAAAAAAAAAAAAAAAGAAATCAAAGCTCATAAAAAACGTGACGAAATTGGAGTTGAAAAAAGTAGGAATTAGCGTTTTATCGTCCTTCAGTAGATACGGTTGGAAGTGATCGAGTGTGAGGGAGTTAAGAAGCTCGCGATTAAGGTAGCTACGACGGATAAGAGCCTTGAAAATTCGAGAAACGCCTCGCCTCGTCGTACCTCGGAGCCTTGGAGACCCTTAATTACTTTAATTGCTTTAATGAATCTTAACGAAGAAGCCAAAGACGAGAACGTGGTGACGACTGTGTAGTGTGGGCGATGCTGAAGAGGATACGAAGAGATAGGAGAAGGTGAAATACAGGCGCTCCGCTTGCAAGGCCACGGATGGCGCGCTACACGGTATTCGCATTCTCTCTTCGGCACCCTGAAGACGCGCGAATGCCGTTTCGGAGGGTGAGGATGTAAAGCTAAACAGGAATAGAATGCCGAGAGTGTCGGAGTGACTCGGAGTGAAGAAGTAGGTGGCAAACTTTCAGGGAATTTCGGCGACCGAGAAATCCTTACAAATCACCGTCAGGCCACAGCGCGAACGGGAACATCCTTCAGGATTAAAAGGGCCACTCGGTCCATCCGTACCGTAAACTGTTTGTTCGGCCACAAGCCGGCAACGTAAGGGGTCACAAACTCGGAAGGACACAATGGTTACGTCGAGAAAGAACGTCATGGGAATATATATGAGAATGAATCAGTCGTTCGTCGATGGCGAAAGAATAGTCGGCGATGCGGGCGATCTACCAACGCCAGTGAAAAGAGTACACATTGGTCAGACGTCCGTCGATGGGCACATTTCTTCAAAGAAACTTTTTGTGCGACGAATTCTAACGCATTCCATTCGCATATATTGATTTTATACAGTTCACAGCGAGATTTTGCACAGGTAATTCGTATGACGAAAAAAAATTACTTATTTGAATTTAATTTTTCAAAATGAAGTGAAAAAGTGAAAATTTTATATTCAAATGTAATTTCAAATAAATTATTTTTAAACAGTAGTACATTTTTAAAATAAATGAACAAATAATATAAATAAATAATAATGATATTAATAATATTTTTATTATTTAATAAATAATAAAGATTTTTTTTTAATGTATTAATTTATTTAAAAATTTACTTTTTTTCCGATGCATTGAGAATATTTGTGAAAAAATGTCCTTTACATGGCTCATTGCCATATTTGTAGTCAATAGTTGTCTGCGCTTAAGTACAAAATTTTCCATTAGAAAATCCTTGAGATTTCTGGAAGCCTCAACAGTAATTATTATCGCTTCGCTATTCCAAACTTCACAAGTGGAAAATCCGGTTACTCCTACGCGTTCATGCAATTAATCCGACAACTACGGCACCTGATGTCCTCCTACGCGTGTCAAGAGCCCGGATTCCCTCACATTCGCGTGTCGTTCCCTTGGAAATTTCCATTCTGCGTATACTTTGCCTTCGAGATGTGTAAACTTTACTTTACAGACTTCGCAACATAACTCTTCAATATTTCCCTTAGGCGTGCTTCGCGGACTTATTCGTTTTGCGCAATTGCAGAGTTCGCGTAATTCCTTTCATATGTATGTTACTATTTTCCTGTACGGGTGGTCGTCTCTTCTTCGTGTAAAATATATATAGCAATATTCCAAGATAGTTGCGGCGTGCGATCGAGTCGTTCCGCCGCAGTACGCGCCGGGTAAACTAATGGGGATGGTATCGCACACGGTGAAACTACGAACGACGTCGATAAACGTTAAGTAAACGTAGTTTATAGCTTGCAAGCCCTCTCTCCCTCCCCCACGGTTTCCTTTACACAAGTTGGAAACATCGCATGGAAACACGGAGTGAAAGTGGGAGAGGGAAACGGGAGGATAGACAGAGAAAGTCCATACCTATAACATCCCCACGCAATTTTCTACCCCTTTAGTGTTCCGTATCGGCCGAGTGTGCAAACATTTCCCTCATCACTCGCTTATATAGACGTCACGACCTACATCCGGTCGTGGGAACGCGTCAAGGGAACTGGTGCCTGTACGCCTACATGTACTTCGTACCGAAGTTGCTAAGAGCAGCGCATCTATCTTGTTCCCGAACGTCGGCCGCAGCCGAGCCTCGAAATATATTTCCGAAACTATCGGCATTTTTCGTATCGATAGAAAGAAATTTTAGTTTAATTAAAAGAAAAACGTATCGGATAGCAAAAAAAAAAAATCCTAAAATAAAAAATGGTAAACATTTTTTTTTTTTGGCTAACGAGCGCCTTGTCAATGAATCGGCGCTTCGCATACTAAAATCGAAACAATTCGCAATTTAAATTGAGCATTTAACGAATTGTTTCGAATTGTTCAATGCCGACGATTAATTATGCTAAATTAGAGTATCTCTCCCATGAGCTCGAAAATTTTCCGGGGCATTCGTATTACGAATACGTGCGCGTAACTAACAATTTTTTTTAACGCGCAATTCGTTGCGTTTTTTTTTCTTCGTCTGATGGATACGAGAAAAAAAAAGGGGGTCGAGGAAACGAGTTGAAGAGACTCTTATCTGTACGCCAGGCAGCCACTATTTACGACGCCCAAGCGCATCGTTCCTCGGGTACGTCCCATCCCGCGACGCATTATTCAAAATAAATGTCCCTCTTCGCCTCGACGTTTTTCCTCCTCCAACTCTTGCGCTCTGCCCGCCTCCATCGTTTCGTGTCTTCTCGACTTAACTTCTACGGCTTCTTTTGTTAACCTCAAGAAACTTTCGTTCTCTATTTCGCCGAAAACCTGATGTTCGAACCGGAGTTTCTCCGGGGAAAACGAATTTATAACGGTGTGCCCCGAAATTTTTTTTTTCTCGACGATAAATTCACAACCCCGCGGCGTAACTTTTCACGGACGATACTCACTCTTCACTCACACGCGCGCGCGCGGATTTGACTTCCACATTCTATTCTCGAGAAATCGCGAGTTCGGTGTCCGAAACGTGTCGTGAAGCGTCTCCCGAGGATAAAAATCGTGAAATCTTTTAGTCGTCTCGGATCGCTAACGTAAAAGCATCAGATAGAGTTAATTTTCAAACTGGTTAATCGCCGAATTCGAAGGATCATCTCGGGGAAAAATAATATGTAATATATAAAATATATTCATATTAATATATTATCTCTCTATATTACAAAAATATCTCGCCGCCGCCGTTGCTGCCGTGTTCAAGAATTGAGGAGAGGGGGGGGGGGGGGGGGAGCAAAGGCTGAAATATTCTAAGTCCCCCTAAGGGAGACTTAGAATATCTCCCCCCCCCCTTGGAAAGGGAATTTTTCCGTTTTTTTCTTCCCCTTTTACGAGACCGCGATTATCGGCCCGAAATATTCTAAAAAAACGGGCCGATTTACATGATTATAAAAAATTATATATAACAATTTTTTCTCGCGATTGAAATGTAAATACGTGAAAAATTACAAGCTGCAGCTGATCTGCAGAGTTGCCGACGAGTAATTGCGGAGTTTAAAATTTCGGACGCTGATGAAGTTTTTTTTTTTTTTTTTTTTTGCAGCAAAAAACTTCAGCTTAAGGATTATTTTTCTTCCAAAAAATAAAAAAAAATCTTCACCAAAGATAGTCGAAGCTAATTTTATGCTTCACAAGTTCGAAAATTTTTACGACGCGTCGAGAGTTTTTTTTTTTTTTTGATAGCTACTCGCTGCCGGATTTCTCTGCTCCCGATGATAAAATATCGCATGTGACTCGACTGTAAAAGAAAAAGTCGTTTTTTCTGGTGCCGGAGCGCAATGTCATTGATCCGCCGATGAGTGTACCATTTTGTATTCGCACGGTACGTACCCGTCGGTTTCTCGTTCGATACAAATGCTTCACCGAGTTAAGTTTCGTGCAATTCATTACCCAACCCCCGGGGAGGAGGCTTTCGTCCATTAGCAACAGCTGCGGAGCATTGTTTCCCGTCAATTGGGGAAAATAATACTGCGGCTACGAGGAAGAAGAAGAAGAAGCAATTGCTCCCTGAGAGGCGCGAAAGAAAGTCTTTCATTTATATCCGTACCTATTACAGTTCGTCAAGCACCCCGCGGGCATTTTATGTTTCGCGAATAAGCAACGAGAAACACACAAGAGAGGTATTTGCAGGTAGTAATCCCATTTCTCCGCAGTTCCGCCGATAATACAATTAGTTCGCTCGACGAAGATCGCGAAAAAAACATCCGATAAATAAAAACGAAAAAGATTTCCGCATCTTTTCATATTCTCAAAATAAAAATATCGCAGCGAGTATTTTCGCAAAAATGATATATACTGTAACGAAAACAACTCGAAAATTTTCTAATCAAACGGATTCAAAAATCATTATATTTCTTGAAAAAAAAAAAAAAAAAATAACGGACCTGAAAGACCAGTAGTATTTTTTTTATCTATAGGTGACTTTCGAGTAGAAAAAAGGTAGAATTGCAATTTACTTTGCTAGGAGAGAAAAAGGAAATAAAGCAGAAACACACGAAGATGAAGAACCGCACGGAGAGCAGAGAAAGGAGTATATTGGCGTTGTTGAACGTCGTATCGTAGACATAAACAAATCGAGTATTCTAGTCATCGTAGTCGTCGCCGTCGAAGGAATGGTTGGCAAGCGGTGAGGCCGGGTGCAGCTTTATCTACTGCTTATTTGCTGCTCTTCTTTACAATATCCACTCTCTCTCTGCCTCTCCGTTTCCTGACTTTCCTCGCGCTATATCACTGCCATTCGTTGCTCGGCAGCTTCTCGAACGTCCGCAGCCGCTCTCTCTTCTCGAGATATATTCAAAGAGCGCAGTAGTAGAAAAAAAAAAAAACGATGAAAAAAAGAAAAGAACAACGAGAAAGCGAAGAAAGGATATTTCAGTCGAGTGGAGAATAGACTGTGGAATGCGAGACTGCGCTCACGGTCTTCCCGCAGTCATTCTCTTTTTCTCTTGGCGACTACTCTCCCTTCATCTCCTCCGTAAAGTAACCAAATAAGCTGCGAAATGAAAATCAAATAGCGCGAGGAGAGATGAAATAAGAGAGAAGAAAAAAAAAAGTGAAAAATGGGAGGAAGCCGACGACGTTCTACGAGACGAGAGGGAATTGGTTTTGAGTGCTTTTACACTGTACCAGTCCCCGGGGAGCCTTTGGTCCTTCCGGAAGGACAATAGTATCTCTCCCGTCCACATGCATTCGACAGACTTCGACTTTAACTTTTCCGACAGGTGTAACCTTCTGGATTTTCGTTGATAGTAGAATTCACCTGCTTCTGATACATCGAACAAAATCGTGAAAAATAAAGAATTGAAAAAAAAAAAAAAAAAAAAAATTCTATTAGTATTGCAAAAAAAAAAAAGGGTTCCGACCCGTTAATAGTAAATTATTATTACTATTAAAGTAATTTAAAAAAATTAAATAGTGTATTTAATAATTTTTTTTTGTTTTATATAGTAATAATTCTAATAATATATAATATTATTATATATGATAATAATTTTTTTAAAATACGGAAGCGACGTGCATATTTAATTTCCATTTTTTTTTTAACGACTTTATCCGATTCCCAATACGACCTGAAAAAAAAAGTCTCGAACGATGGTACTACAGTTTTTTTTTTTTTTTAAATTGGATTGTCTTTAGCCGCTACTCGTTTTCTTGTCTCAAGGGCATCGAAAGAAAACGATTATCTTCGTATCGTCAATTGCAGGTTGCGCGTTTGTCAGGAACGTAGCAATTGTGTAATGCCTTCGGGGAAACTGGTTACGAAATCTCTTTATCTCTACTTTTCCCTATCAGTTTCTCGATCGCGAATGACGGAGGATAAAATAAATTCATCGCGGAGACGATCGAGTATTTATAAAGAATTTTTATAAAGACCCGAGAGATGAAATCGAAAGAAACGCGAGATTGACGTTTGTGACGACAGAGATATCGCGAGTCTCGTCTTTGAGGCACTGGTAGTTCAATCTTCTTGTATTCGCATACGATTGATATATCGTAACAGTCGATAAAGACAAAAGAATGCCGCGAGAGTGGAGAAAAAGCCTCGAGAGTGAGAAGAAAGAAGTACATTACGCTGCGAGTCTCGTCAACGATACTCACTTCGTCGCGTCTTCTCTTCTTTCTGCGCGTTTCACATAAATACCTTTTTTATACAGAAATAACGAGGTGCGAGCGTTATATTCGAAGTATGGAGAGTAAATATGACGAGTTGTTAGAAGCTTTCGATTCGTTAATAATCAGAAACAAAAGGCTGAATTTCTCTTTCATCGAATAGAGAAATCGTTTATCGTAATTATCTAGAAAATTGTTTTTTTTTTTTTTTTTTTTTTTCAATCAACAAATAGCTTGAAAAATTGCTGCGCGAGGTAAAGGTCAACTTCGTGACTATATCGCGCGTGACAAACGTTCCCGTTGCTCGATGGACTGTTTCATATAGATTATTAAATAACCCTTCGAATGTTTACGTATCGTCAAAATTCAATTAAATTACTCCGACTAACAATATTTCACGGTGGCCTTTCACGAACCTTTCGCGAAACATTAAACAGACAAGCAACCAATTGTGCTTTGTTGACGGATACGCTGGGGAAAAGTTTCCCGTGAACGGTGTGTACCAATTTAACTCAACCGTCAATTGCGTCTGTCGATAAATTAATTAAAATTGCACCGAGATGAAATACGCACGGTTCGCTTATATTCACGATACTCGCGGCTTGCTACGAGATTGATATTTTCTCCGATGACATTAATGCACGCAGAGTACGGCATGTATCACAGTAACGTTATGAATTTTCCGGTAACAGTGAGAGGTGCGATGTTGGGATTGCAGACGTCGAAATGGGGGATAGGGGTTGAAATAATGAAAAAAATGTTTTGTACTGATTGTCGATCACGTACCTTGTCGCCTTTTTGGAGTCCCGCTTTGTCCGCTGGTCCACCGGGCACCGTGCATACGATTGCCGCGTACATCATGCCGTCCAAACTCTTCTTTCCACCAACTACGCGCATCCCAAAGCCTCGCGCTGTAACGAAAATAAATAAAAACTAAAAAAATAGTAACGATAATTTTCTTACGCGAGGCGAATTCATTATTTTCTATTCCTTTGCTCGTGTTTCCCGAATGTTTGTATTTATCTCGGTGAGAAAAACTGAAGTCTCGTAAACTACGGAAACATCGTGTTATTGTTAGCATCCCATTTCGAATGAGGGTCCAAGATTTTTCCGTCTTTCGGGACAAACGGAGGGATAAAAAGAAATCGGAACAATAGATATTTCAGGATATTTTTCTTCCGCTTTCTTTTTCCTTCCCCTCGGGATTTAAAACCGGAGTTTCGGCAGGATGCGTCCAACACGAGAAAACAAATAAAAATAAAGTGTGTTACGAACATTGACAAGGTTTCTATCTTCAAGTTTGAGTAATTTGTTTTTTCGATTTTACATTCGATATCGCCGATGTGGAAAATAACGAATTTTACACCGTAATTTCTTCGTGATATAATTTTACACGGGAACACGTGTCCCTCCTGAATTGCAATATACGATGTAGCATGGTGACATAGATAGAAGAAAAAAAAGTCATCGATATACAAGTGAAAAAAAAAATGAATGAAAAAAATTCGTATACAAAAATTGCCAATTCTTCAACTTTCAATTTTGAGAAATTAATTTTTTGTTGATATTCCGTTCGATATCTTTGATGTGAAAAATATGGAATTTTCAGTCCATATTTGCCAACATTGTCAACATTTCAACTTTGAGAAATGCATTTTTCCAAAATTTTATCCTAAATCTCCGATATGAAAAATATGGACTTTTGTACCATAATTTCTTTTAGATATCATTTTACATGGAAGCAACGTTTTTCACATGCATCGAAATATACAATGGAGGATGTAGGTCAGTAGATAATAGAACATAGTATAACGAAGTAACTATGAGAAATATGTCCTCATCATCAAGGGAGCAAAATTCGGTATCGGTTTTCTGGTTTCATCAATGATTCGATGTACTACTCTGCGAGAGACAGCTGAATCAGCGTTCAATGTACACGGTACGTTATATTCGCTGTTCAAATATTAAGGGCGTATATTTTCGTCATATGCGTGAAAAATATGTTCTTACGATTGCGGTTCACACGATACAAAGGGCCTGAAGAAACCGAGTTCTCTGTGTTCGAATTTATTTTCTATCCTTAAGATATCTATATCAAGAGACGCGGCAGCGTCTCGACGCAGAGTTGTTGTAAAAAGTACGTCGTAGTATCCGCAACAAGCATACGCGGGTCGAGGGCTACCAAGTAGTTATACGCCAATATTGGGTACCCTCATGTTCGATCGTACATATATGTATACTAGGGTTTCGCAGAGCTCGTGCGCCATGCGCGCTCGCCGCCGTTGCCGTGGTCACCGCCGCTAACCGTTGTCCAAAAAGGCCCCAAATAGGGGGACTTGAAATATGACAGGCCAAGTGGGGTCTTGAAATATTTCAGGCCACGTGGGGTCTTGAAATATTTCAGGCCACGTGGGGACTTGGAACATTTCAGGCTAAGTGGGGACTTGGAACATTTCAGGCTAAGTGGAGACTTGGAACATTTCAGGATAAGTGGGGACTTGGAACATTTCAGGCTAAGTGGGGACTTGGAACATTTCAGGCTAAGTGGGGACTTGGAACATTTCAGGCCAAGTAGGGACTTGGAACATTTCAGGCTAAGTGGGGACTTGGAACATTTCAGGCTAAGTGGGGACTTGGAACATTTCAGGTTAAGTAGGGACTTGGAACATTTCAGGCTAAGTGGAGACTTGGGGACTTGGAACATTTCAGGCCAAGTAGGGACTTGGAACATTTCAGGCTAAGTGGGGACTTGGAACATTTCAGGCTAAGTGGGGACTTGGAACATTTCAGGTTAAGTAGGGACTTGGAACATTTCAGGCTAAGTGGAGACTTGGGGACTTGGAACATTTCAGGCTAAGTGGAGACTTGGAACACTTTACACCAAGTGGGGACTTGGGACATTTCAGGCTAAGTGGAGACTTGGAACACTTTACACCAAGTGGGGACTTGGGACATTTCAGGCTAAGTGGGGACTTGGAACATTTCAGGCCACGTAGGGACTTGGAACATTTCAGGCTAAGTGGGGACTTGGAACATTTCAGGCTAAGTAGAGACTTGAAACACTTCAGACCAAGTGGGGACTTGGAACATTTCAGGCTAAGTGGGGACTTGGAACATTTCAGGCTAAGTGGGGACTTGGAACATTTCTTCCCCCTCCCCTCCGTCCTTTTCCTTTAGAGAGACTTAGTTTTTTTTACTCAGTCGCCCTTAGAGGAACTTAGCGGCGGCGGCGGCGAAATCTTTTTATATATATAGAGAGATATAGAGTGATAGACAGATAGGTGAAAGAGTCTCGGAGAGTGTATGGCGAGGTGGAAGCACAATGGCCCGTGGGCAACAGCCGTCGTGGTACATCTCCGGGTGAGATAACTGTATCAAACCCGCTGTACCGCTGGGCTGTACAAACCTCAGACCTGTCACGAGCATTCTGTTTCGCGTAATACGCACATCTGGTAGCGAAACCTACATCCTGTGTGTACTAAACCCATCGGACTCCGTCCCTTGCAGCCTTTCTGTGGCTTTCATGTTCGGTATGAAATACAATGTTAAGGGAAATTCCTGTTTATCCAAAACTTTGACCCAATATATGTCTTATTAACGCCTGTAGTTTTGTCCGAATGGGTCCCGTATAATGGCTATTCGTTGTTTGAATCTAAAGTGCCGAATTTAACGAGTCAAACCGCCGCATTACATGAATTAATAATTAAATTAAGTAAATTAAAAAAGCAAAGCAAAGAATCAAGCAAACAAGCAATAATTAAAACAAAATAAATAAATAATTTAAAAAAAAAATTTTAATCGTGTCAAACTAATATTGGTTATTTTTTAATAAATATTGAAAATAAATTATTGGCTTATTTGTTTAATTAGGCAATTTAATTTTAAACAATTTTAAACAACAAAAAATTGTTCGACCATTGGTTTTCGATTATCGTTTGGCTTAATTTATTGGTGATTTAAGTAATTAATAAAATTATTCAGCATCTCACCTTACGAAATTAAACACCGGAAAAAAGATTCCAAAATATAATTGCTTGAATATAGAAATACTATTATATTATCTTGATACGTATCTTGATTTTCTGCGCGGAAACTTCGTTCGAGTAACCGAGGCTTTCGATCAATCAAAGTATTCGATAGATGCCTTGTTATTAGCCGCGAACCGCAAGTTCTATGTGGGCGTACAGAGAGTACCATGAATAGGTACAACGAACGCAACGAGAGACGCGAATATATAGCAATGGTCCGACGAGCTGCAATGACGGTAGCGGAAGAGCCCGGATAGTTTATACGTTGGAAATTGGGGATGAAAGGAAGCTATGACGTGGTCCGGGGAACGAAGAGCCGTTGCTCCGGCATCCAAAAACATAGCATCGATTTACAATACTCTCGGCTACCGCGAGGGCTACTCTCTCTCTATGCTATCAGGCTTTCCTGCCGTCGAATTCACCTGGTGAAATTGTGTAATTGGAACTACTGCGCTGTGCGGCGTACCTTCGCGTGATTATGTTCCACAGTGAAACGACATAGAGACACGCGATAGATATGTTGAAGGGGAAAAAAATGTTTATATGAAATTTCTTCTAATCATGTGAATTAAGGGTAGAAAAACAGTTCGTGAATAATTCTCGATAGGCATCGTTGAACGAAGCGCACTCGAGCTTCGATGGAAAAATTATCGAATTTTGGGTATTAAGGTGACAAGAATCACAGACCCCGCAAATATATCCGTATTACCAAAAAAAAAGTATTTTTGGGACATTTTTTTTCATTCAGTTTTTATGATCGATCGATCATTGATTTCTTGTAGAAAATATGTCTGAATGTTTATCTACTGTTACTACTGAACAGACAAATTTATCTGAAATACGTAATTAAATATATCAAAGTCAATTATTAGGTCAATTTTCAGAACGTTACCGACGCAAATAAATTCGTCTGACCTATAGCCGATCGTGACAACCGACCCACATTTTCGTCTTGAATTATTCGGCAAATCCTCCGAATTTAATCATTATACCGGAGTCAGACAATTCCGATTGGCTGTATTTCGCCGTTTCGAATTCTCGTTCGATAATGATATCTCATCGCGAATGTGTCGGGGAATCCTCCCGGCGAACCGCACATTTCTGCGGGCTGACGAATGACGTTGAAGTTTGAACGTCTAGTCGATTGGCAGCGAGAAGCGCGATAACCAATTAGTTTGTACTCTTTGCAAATGCGATATCGAATTCTCCGATAGAATATCAAACCGATCTCTCCCTCGGACCTTCAACCCCTTTCCCGCTCTCCTTTTCCCACCTCCTGATCGTATCTCATTTCGAGCCGAAAACGAAAATGATTTATTAAACAAAATCCGAATAATACAACGGGCAAAAGCGTTTCGCAGCGGCTATTGCATTATTAATGCTCCGGCTATTATCGCCGATTATCGTTGTCATCGTGACAAGATACACACACGCATAGTCCGTTATCTTGTTATGTATAAAGCTAATCGATTAATATCCTCGAACGATGACATCGAATATCGCTCGACCGTATTCTCATCGGCCGCCTATGAATTCGTGTCTCTGTGTTCCATACGTATGCATACATACGTACAACTTCGTAGTGTCGTGTACTCTGTATGTCCACTTCCCCTTTAACTCTCACCTCATGTCGCTTAGCCATTCTCTGGGTGTACGCGATCGATAATCGTTGAATATACGCGCTTCGGCTATCTATACACGTGAATCTGTGTTTGTATCCAAGCGAGAAAACCACTCAGACAAGCGAACAGGGAATACATCGCGCTCCGATATTGTACTATCAGAATCCAGTTGGCTGATTGCGGCTTTCCGTTTGATTCAAATGGGGAATAGATTGAAAAAAAAAAACAAAAAAAAAAAAATGCATATAAAAAGTAAACGATTGCGATTCGGTAAATTTGCAGACCTAAAAAAGGGTTGAGAAGAAATATAAAAAAAAAAAAAATAGCGGTCCGTTACGAGACTCGAGGCTTTATCTTAAATTTATGATAAAATTTGCAAACTTGAAAATGATAAATTTCGAATGGGTATTGTACTGGTGACACAAGTGAGTTTCTATTCTTCTGGCAGAGTTTGCTCTACTGAATTTTCAAAGGGTACTTAACAGGCGACGAAGGAATGTATTCGTCGTGTGTGGGTTACGTAATACGTAATCCCAACGAGCTGCTCACACATTTCGAAAGTTGTACCGAACCGAATCCCTCTGTAAGGACGTATAGATATATCCGTATGGTACAGAGCTCTCTACCCTTCTCTACCTCATGGTTCATACATGTATGCATGAGATCCTAGAATGTACTTGGCTCGTGTCACTGGTTGTGACGACGAATTAAAGGGACGGGAGAGAGCGAAAGGAGAAGTGCCTCATGCGGACTGGTGAAATGAAAGGGTTCGGAGTAAAACTGTCGAGTGGAGGGACAGTTCAAACGACGACGGACACTGCGAAGGACGAAATATCGCGAGAGGGTTAAAGCGAACGTGAGGATGCAACGAAAAAAAAAATTAATTTAAGGGTAGAAAAAACCAAGTAGGGTAGTTTTTTTCATATTATCGCAGCGTTAAATAAGCTTAAACTGGACCAGAGGATTAAAAAAAAAATTGAGTTCGCACGAAAAAAAGAATGAACGAGAATGAATCGTGAAAGGGTTAAATTTATAAGCGGATGCAACGATAAAAGAATTTATTTCCAGCCTCGAAAAGAGTGGCTTTTTAAATCGTGGAAAAATGGAATGACCTTCACCTGCGATGGAATATAAAAAAAAAAAAGGAAGTCAGCCAAAAGAGACCTACCGGACACTAAAAAAAATTAGGATTTGGACATTTTTTTCTCCATTCAAAGTAGTTGGCGCAACGCATAATTTTTCTAAGTGCAATTTTAACGTTTGCATGAATGTTTCTATTTTTTCTTCGCGATATGCGTCGTCAGTTTACCGCGAGACCCTAAAAAAAATTCCCAAATAAAGTAAACTCTGAATAATGTGAGCGAATATACCGAAAAAAAAAAAAAAAAAAAAAAACACGAAATGACTATGTAAATTTGGAATATGATAATTTCATATCTACTCGACGTTTTATTTTTATCCACAAACAGCGAGTTTCGATAATGACAAAAATGGCTTAACGCCAACGCGCAACACTCTATACATAAATTCACGAATTTGTGTATTCGCGATCCGTGGAGCATCGAAAGAGCTAAAAGCTGACCAGGAATGACCGCGCGAGTGAGAAACGTTGGCATTCCCCCCCTCTGGTATTCTCGTCGTCGTGTTTCCTCATATTGCGTCACTGGGTCAATAGTTTATCGTTTTCGTTGGCCCCGGGGAAGAAGCTATGGCCTCGTAGGGCAAGTGGTCAGCAGCCGGCCCGGGCAACGTCATAGCAAAGTGCCCGGTGCTCTCGGCTCTTACGAGCCACCAAGACGCTGTCCGCCCTAACAGAAACATAACAGCGAAACTTTCGTCCATCCAGACATATACTTCGCGTGACTAAAAGCAGAAGGGCTTGTTTTGTATGCTTATAACATCCCCAAAAAAAAAAAAAAAAAAAAAACACCATATGTTTTTGTGATTTTAGTCACGCGATGTATAGCTACGATGTACCAAAAACCAGTCGGTACTTCGATGACGATGGAAATCCGAGTACATCGAACAGGCAGTTCGGAAGGACCACTTAATTAAGCGTTATCGTGGGTGAGGGAGAGATCCCGGTGGCAGTGAAAGAGGGCGCAATCGTTGAGAGATTCGAGGCTATGAAACAGAGAGATAGAACGAGATGGGAAACACGAGAGGGGAGGTAGAATGATGGAGATGCAAGAGAGGACTTAATTTCGTTCCGATACGCAGGAATTAATTCCTCGAGTACCCTGTGTCTCTACTACCCTCTGGCTATATCTACTCGCTTCGGTACATAATTATACTGTGCATATGTATATATATATATATACAATATACGTATAGGATATGTACGACCAAAGCTTGCATTGCATACCGGTAGAGACTCTCTTCCACGAGTGCTACTCACTCAGGTATAATTCAGACGATACATACATAGGATAGGAAGATATTGAGATAGTAGAGAGCGCAGGGGGGTAGAATAGCAACGCGTGGACTCCGATATCCGTTCGGTACCGTACCCGCGGTTCCAGCAATGATTAGCGAGCAAAGCGACTCGCGGGGTCGAATGTGGAACGAGGCGAAGCCCCGTAACGGGATTTTACGGGATGCGAGTGAATTATTAATTAATGCAGTCCGACGAGCGAAGCAGATTGTGTATTGAGCGTCAAAGTAGAGGTTTTGCGTTACTCATCATGTTACACGGTATTTAATGAATTTCGAGGTTCATGAAATTTAACATTCTATTGCTTGTGACGAGGAAAATATAGTGGAATCGATATTGGCGGTAATAAAGTGCAACAAAATTACATTTCACGAAGAAAATTAAAAACCTCTATGTATTTCACATTGGTTTTCACCTATGAAAAAAATTTTTAAACTCTTACGTTCCCTAAAAAACAAAACGAAACGGTGCACTGAATTAATACAATTTTTAAATCATCTCGAGTTTTGGAGTTTCATTTTTTTTTTATCGGTAAAAAAAAATTTTCGGAAAATCCCCGCGCGATTGATTGTTTGTACCGGTCGCCCAATCATGTGAAAAAAATCCCACGTCCGAAAATAACAAGGTGTGGAAGCGTTTTCATGTTTTTTAAAATAATTTTTTTGTTTTTTCTATTAAAAAAAAATATATCTTCTACAATTTCGAATATTTGGTACTGGAGATTTTTTTACATGGTGAGAAAACTATTACCAACAAACAAACGCAACCATTTAGTGATAACATTTTTTTTCACCAATAAAAAAAAAATCAAAATCACAACTTTGCCTAAAATCGCAGATTTCTTCTCCTATTGAAATCAACTCTAAAAATATAATTAATTACCTTGCCGAATATAGAATGAAAAAAGTGTAAC
The DNA here is from genome assembly GCA_963971235.1 of Cryptus armator. Taxonomy (NCBI): domain Eukaryota; kingdom Metazoa; phylum Arthropoda; class Insecta; order Hymenoptera; family Ichneumonidae; genus Cryptus; species Cryptus armator. Next base: position 20,788,052 of record OZ020235.1, read on the forward strand.
GAGATAACTGCGAAACGATCAATAAACTACGAGTTGGTTACGTTTTTTTTTTTTATCCCGACTTGGATTACCGTTATTAAGGTCCTTTGTTACTGAAGTGAACTTTTTTCTATGTACTTCTCGTCCTGAATTGAAGACTTCTCAATACACGGCTGCGACATTTTACACGATTGCTCGGCATCGTGTTACAATACCAGTCAACGTTGTCGTGCCTATCATTCTCGTTACTTTACCCTACAGAGAAGTCGCTCGCTATAGACAGGAATGATGGAGGATTTACCTACTATTCCGATAGAATTCACGCGCAGACTGAATGCCTCTGCTTAATTATTCTCAAGAAACGTGGAAGGCAACAAGAATTCGGCTGTCTCATCATTCCTCATAGCTTTCCTAATTCACGACTATTTTTCCTTAAAAAAAAAAAAAAAAAAAAAAAAACAGCTATCTTTTCTCAGAACCAACTAACCTATTAAAATCCCAATTTATCATTTTTTCCTTGAAACGCTGTGCAATTTTATCTTTATTTTATTTACAAGAATTGAAGGGTAAAAATTTTATATATGAAAGTTGAAAGGCAAAGGACAAGGAGAAATTGCATGGAAATTTTTACAATGAAGAAAAAAAAAAAAAAAAATGAAATCCCAAAGAGCGAAAAGAAAATTGCATCACGATTTTTTTTTTTTTTTTTTCCGCAAAGACCGAACCGCGTTAACGAGAATGGCGTATAGGTTTCATCGACGCGCGGTTGAAGCATAAAGAATGAAAAATGAACGAACTATATATATATATATATTTTTTTTCATTCTCTTGGAAATTCCATAGAGAAATTTCTGTATGATAAAACCCGGAGCGGTGGAAATTCATTCAGACACGCATAGAAGCAAACCGCGTTTGGTAGGGTTGTTATATTACTACAGTGAACGAAAGGCTGCCTCGCCTGTCCGCAAGCATCGCGAGGGGTTGAACGTGAACGGGGAACAGCGAGATTCACAATGGTGAACGCGTAGGGTAGATAGAGGGATACCTGTTGCGGGAGAGAAAGTTTAACGCGAGGAATACCAAGGCCTCCCTCGTCTCTATCTCGTCGTAACTGGCGGTCTGTCGACGTGCCGCACGCCATTTTCATTGAATCTGTACTTCCCTTTTGTCCTCAACTCCCCTTACGCTCGCTATTATTTATTTTTCTTACTGTCGTGATCTTTCTTTGCTTATTTCATTCTTAATGACAAAAGTTTACCAATTAATCTATAAAGATATTACAATTGCGTCGTCGTTAAGTTTCCCTACTTACGGCTGTTAATCGCGTTTTGTAATGGGATATAATTTCAGATATTATTTTTAACGCTGTCGCGTAATAAGAACCTCTCGCCGACTCTCCCATTACTCCTTTATCGCAACGAGAGTGACCCACTTTTCGCAATTTTGCCATTTTTTTTTTTTTTTTTTTGGTTTTACATCCCTTAAATTGGGACGTATTTGACGCGCGCCGCGCGACGAGTTCGTCGGCTCTTGTTGGCTCGCGTGACCATAGACAGTCTCGCGTGACCCCCTGTAATTCCACAAACAGTGCTCCCCTGGCATAGGCCGTTGCTGCTTGCTGACGACACTCCACCCAGGTTTGCTCCACTACCGTTGGACTGCAGAATAGCAGTACCTGTTGAACGTTGTTACGCGGCTCGCGCTCACGCGAAACCGCGGAACACGGTGAGGCACAACGAAGCGCGAAAATTGCCGGTTGTTCCGGTGTAACCAACAATGACCGTGAATTGCATATAACCGAACAATCAAAACGAAGGCCCGGGCTAATAAAAAGCAAGAGTCACGGAAACGAAAGGGTGGAAATACAATGAATCGAATTTTTGTACGAACATTTCGTTTCCTCGTATTTTATTTTTTCTTATCGGTAAAAAAAATCGATTAAAAAATTCCATGCGATTGATTGTTCGTATCAATGTCCTGATCATGTAAAAAAAATTCCAAGTCCGAATGTAACAAGGCGTGGAAGCACTCAATTTTTAAAGTAATTTTTGTTTTTTCTATAAAAAAAAAAAAATTACGCATTTCCGACAATCTTTTACAATTCGACTTTAATTTTTTTTTTTTTTTCAAATGATCAAAAGACGATCATCAACAAACAATCGCATTCAATTATAAATTTTTTCACCTATAAAAAAAATTGAAAAACGCAAATTTACCTAAAATCGTAGAATTCTCCCTCTCATTGAAACAAATTTAAAAAATATAATTAATTACCCAACTGAACAGAGAATTAAAAAAAAAAAACTGTAACGATATAACTGAAAAACGAGCAATAAACTGCGATGTGAAAATGCGAATTTCACGTTCATTTCGGAATTGCAAATGAAGCTGTTAAAAAAATTAATTAAACAGATTTGCGCGAAGGACGAAAGAACGACTCGAAACAATGAGAGAATCCGATCGATTCTCACTTTTTACTCCTCTGCGCTCGTGTGCGGCTACGATAAAAAATGAAGGGCTCTCAGTACATTTTTCCCTGCTATAGATTTTTATTTGTTCGTTCAATCGTTAATTTTCCACATGAAGCCATATCGCTGAAAATGGCAGAATCAAAAGGAGATTTCTCCAATAGGAGCCTTTCGACATATTCGTCGGATGAATAGGGGGAATCGGCGTTACGTAAAGAGACACGCAGGCATGTTGGACGAAAAAAAAAATATATATATATATATATATGATAGAGGGAAGCGCCAAGCGACAGTGAGGCGCGTGAGCGACGTTTAATTATTCGATGCGCATTCACCGACGTTCCGTTCATTTTCCGGTCTCGTTTCCCCGGTCGTGTATGCGACGATGTGGGGTGTCAGGCGCAACGTATGCACAGCACGTAGAGTACGAACGATATGATGTGAAATGCAACGCGTCAACGACGCTGAGGAGGAAACTCCCGGATGCGAGGACTCGAAGATGTCGAGTCCTCAACGGAATAGGAAAATCTTCAGTTCTTCATAATTCTACGGAATACGTTCGATGAAAGGTGAATTGAAATTTCGAAGCGTAAAAAAAAAAAAAAAAAAAAAAAAATCAATTATTTCGTTAATAAATAGATGCAATTCCCGCAAATTTCTAAAGTGAATTATCGTTTTTTCTTTTCAAATTATGTCGTTAAAAGATTAATCAATTTTTTGAAGCTAAGAAAACAATGAAATATTTCGTTGATAAATATCGCAATCGAACGCCGAATGCTCGCAGATTTTGGGAATTAAATTGTCGCTTTGTTTTGATTATATAAGATTGTGTAATCCGATTCGGATGAATGATTAAAACATTTGTAAGAGTAAAGAGATATTAAGAATGAATTATCGTTAAAACCGATGGCACAATTACGGGAAAGACATTCGTTACTTGAATAGCGAAGTCGTGAGGCCATGAAAGCCGAGAAAACGAATGAGAGAATTGAACGACAGTAGAGGTACGTATCAACCGGGGAGGGGGTGTTATGCGCAGATATAGATATACGCATAATATAAGATCGTTAATTTCGAGGTACAGAATACGAAAGGAGATTTTACCACTCCGCGAGCGTTGAATTTACGACGAGATAATTCCGGGGTGTAAAACACGAGGAATACGTCTTGAAAACGGATTTACGAGGATCGAGTTTGTGGGTAGGTACGCTTCCCCATTTCGGCTCGAGACACCAGCTGCAACGCCAGAAACGAACAGTTTCGCCTTTTCAGAAGTCTTATATCTATGCATGAGTTTCAGAAAGGAGAATCCCACTCTCTCTTCTCTTTTCTTCGAACTCTTGAGAGCTCATCGCTCTTGACGATCTTATCTGAAAGTTGATTCACGGATTTGCAAACTTGCATAGAAATACTCTCGATTTCATAGAAATTTTGTTGCGAGCGACGAGATTCGAATAATTCGAAAATTTTTATCGCAAATTTGGAATCTACAACGTTGAAATGTGACCTCGAAGAGAAACTATTTTCAAAGTGATACATTTTTTTTTTTTTTTTTTTTTTCAAAGTTTGAATAAACCAGAAATTTTCATTCAAACGATCTTAAATAAATCGATCTTAAAAAAAAAACCTAATTTATTGAAATTTGAACAGAATTTTTTTTTTTTTTTTTTTTTTTTTTTTTTTTTTTTTTTTTTTAGAGTAGAAAAAATTCTGTTCGACGCTGAATAGTCATTTTATTTATATAATAAATAAAAATATTTCCAATAACAATTCAGCTTCATACAGAACATTTTTCGTCGTTTTGATTTTTCTTTACTTTTTTTTTTTTTTTATTTCTGATGAAGAATAATTTGAAAAATCTGTTTCCGCGTGTGACGAGAACGTATCCTTCGCGTTAAATTTAGATTCTGAATCAAACAACTCCGTGTAAACCGCCCGAAGATATTGTCGATTAATCGCCGATGTGCAAACCGAGTTCGACGGTTGTTGCGATCGGTTAATATTGATTTGGCGAATTTTATCGTTGAAACTTGGAGTACGGAGTTTCGACGACAGGCCCCCGGGGGCATCTACCCTATGTACTCTACCGAATTACGCAAACAATCGCATAGCTATACAAGTTTCGAGGCCACGTCGATATTTTTTCTTTTTTTTTTGTTTTTTCTCCGCAAAAATTTCCTCTACGAGTATTTTTTCGTAAGATAAACGAACAAAATTATTTTGTTCTGCAACGTTACATTTTTATTTTACTCGGCATAATCTTTTTTTTTTTTTTTTTTTTTTTTTTCGTGCCGCAGCCGCGGGTTGATGGACGACGGGATTAATAAGTTTACACTCGGAATTTTACGCGCAATTACCTTCCCGAGCTTTAGCGGCTTTGAGTGGCTCTCTCGTGTATAAAACTCGTAGATATAAAACCGAGAAGCAAAAATTACGAAGGTCGTAACGGCGGTTGGGATGAAACAAAGTTTCAACGAGAACGATGGGCGGTCACAGCTGAGATGGAGAGGATACCTGCGTACCCGCGTGATGCACAGAGAGGCGAAAGAAGAGAAAAGTTTGCGTTAAACAAAAGTTATCTCCATTGCGCTTCGACGCAGACGCGCGGCAGGCAACCCCTATTATCTTGCCATCTTTTCTACGTCGCTTCATCCGCTTCTTACGCAGAGGTGTTTGTATGTGTATATGTCGCAACAATTTTTCCTTTCGTTCTTCTTTTACCTCCGTTTTCCTGTGTATCTACGAGCCGCACTTTCGAGCGAAAATAGACCCATAAACCGAGGTTAGGCGATGCGACACCAAGACGCTTGCTACGCGCCCCCGTATCGCAGAGAAATACACGAAACCGAAAGCCTTAATAGGCGCAAACGTCTTCTACTATGAGACTGGAGTAGAATCGTAATAAAAACAATGTAATAATGTTTACCAAAAAAAAAAAAAATATATAAAAAAAATATTTATTAATTTATAAATAAATAATAATAATATATGTTATATGTAATAATAGTAATAATAGTACCTGTTATTACATTATTTATTTTATTATTACATATATTATTATTTATTTATAAATAAAATAATATTCAGAATTATCTATAAATTATTTATAAATTTTATCATCGCATCGACTTTTGAAATTTTTTCAGAAAAAGGTCTTTTAGATTTCTTTTCATTGATTAAGATTAAATATTTGATGACTGAAACAGTGATACCGATGTTTTCTTTGCATTATTAATGAATTTATATCCTCGTCAGGGATTGGGGACGAAGATTTTAATTTTACAGTATTTTTTCGTCGTTCGATCTTTTGAAATTTGCTTTCTGGGTGACACGGCTAACTGTATTTTCTCTGGTAATGGCGACTGTTATAAAGCTATCTATAGAATACCCATAATACTCCGGTACAGTGTCCCACAGGGGTGACTTTCCCTCTGTTTTTTGCTGAAAATATACGCTCACGGGCTTTCAGAACTTAACGACCGATGGGGGTGGATGGTATTTCTCGAAGAGAATGAAGAGAAAGAGAGCAAAGAGGTCGCTGCTAGTAACGTACAATGCGACGAAAGTACATTCAGAAATTTTCGTTACCTCCCCTATTTTCGGTTCTTTCTATTCGCGTCGTACGGACGCAGCGCAAAGCTCGCGCTCGACAATAATCCAAAAGGGTGACCCTTCGGTCTCAGCGAAAAATTTCACAATTTCGACTCGCCGTTATCCGGTTCTTTATCTTTTCTTATCGTAGACACGAAAAGTTTCGTGACAAAAGTTTGCTCAGTCGTAAAAAGCATTTTGCTTCCTCGTCGAACATTGTTTTTGTGAAATCTTTTTTTTTTTTTTACGTTTCTACGTATTTCGAATGCTTTAAAACAAACGAATATCACATTTCGAGAAAATCGATCTTATCGAACAAAAGTCAGAGCATTGGCTGATTTTTTTAATCTTTACATTTAAAAAAAAAAAAAAAATTGTGAAAATTGAAAAAGTTCACATTGCTTCCTCATTAATTTTTTTTTATCCACGAAAGTTCCGCACAGTTGCTTTGTAACTAAAGAAAATTAATAAGGGAGCAAAAACAAAATTTTCAATTTGCAGAATTTTTTTAATTATAAATTTGAGAAAAATAAATTTATTTAAGGGTCTTTCAAATTATGTAGGTTACTCCCATTTGTTTTGCAGCACTTCGTATAGTACGAAATATCAATAACAATTAAATATCGTTAAAAGTAACGAGTGGTTAAAATCCAAGTAATCGAAATATTGTGATAACGGATATCGTTCAGCGCAATAAAAGTGGTTATACTCACTTCTGTGCCCTTTGTCCAGAAGTTGGGGATCCCTCCGTAGTACGACCCTCCGTTTTGGATTCACCCTCGAGGCTGAAAAGGAATGGTTCGGACGAAGAGTCTCGTTAATAGATCATTACCAGGATTGCCATCGCTATTATAGCCTATAATTCTACTCTTGTATACCATATCTCTCATTCGCATCGCTATAGTATATCTTTGCATACTGTATAACCTCGCGAACCACTTTGGGAGTATCTGAAATTCCACTCCACAAGCACAAGCGAGTATCGGCCAATGTCCTCGAGATCGTTACAGACGGAGATCGGAATTAAACGATTACGAGTACGCGAAGCCGAACATCGCGGAATAAAGCGCTCCTCTTGCCATTTAACAACAAGCATTCTGCGATATACTCGAAATCTCGAGCCTCTCGTCGTCCGATGAGATCAAATTTACCGATCACTGGTTCGATTGCCAAGTTACCGTTTCCCTGAGACTGAAATCCGAGAAAAAAAAAAAAAAAAAAAAAAAAAAAAATGAAAAATCCCGAAAGCTCATGAGAGAAATGAGCACAAGAGAGTGGCTACAGCGAGGAAACGATCGAGTCGATGCGAAGTGAAATGGAGAGACGTTACAGGAGTTTACAGAATTTTTCACAGCCTCCACCGATTTTTCTGCTCTATCAAGCGGAAAGGCGATTTCGAGGGCTCGGAAAATCGAGAAACGTTCGCGACGCTTAAGCTTCCGTGTATAAGGAGTACGAGGCGACTTTTTATGCACCTTATGTGATTTATCTTCCGACTATTGATTACTACTTTTTTATATTTTTTTTCCGAACGATTTAAATTTTTTGTTCACTATGGAAAAATATATCTATCGAATGTAAATACTACGCGCATTGAATTCCTCCGCAATGCAGTATTGATATCAATTTTTTTTCAAAGATATTACGCCAATTTCAATAATTACTCGAGTTCCAGAAGAATCTTTTGTTTCATAGGCAATATACAAACTCCTTAAATAAATTCTTTGCCTTTTTTAACAGCAACTACAGCTTAAAAAAATGAAAGTATTTTTTACACAATTTAAACTCATTGTATTCTCGTTATCAACTTCTTTTTAAGGTCATTCAGCCGTTCGTATTATTGCGAAAAATATATTAAAATAAATCTAATAGGATTCTCTTGTAGTCATTATATAGACTTCTTTAATATTTAGAAAACTCCGTTAAAGCGAAAAAAAAAAGAAGTTTACGAAGGCCTAAATAGTTTCGCAGTAATTTGGCCTCATTAATGAATTCATGTTAAGGTTTTTTTTTATTCTTCACCGAATACACATAAACTGCGGGTACTTAGGGGTCGAAAGGTCTGAAAACGTTTCTACGCGGCGAGTTTAGTTCATTCGCGTTTCCACCGTCGGGGCTGTAGTTTACGAGCAATAAAAACCACGTAGAGCATCGTGTGTACCCCCGTCGCGTAAGTGTCTCGACTATTGGTACACACGCGAGAAAACAAGCAATCTAACCCTCCCGAAGCTTTTTGCGGTTCGAACTATGACTCGAACACAACCGAGCGGATTGTTCCAATAAAGATTTCTCGCATAGTCTCGCAAATTTTACGACGTCTCTCCTAACGTCTACTCACTTATATATTCTGACTCTCCAGTAGTTCGAGTCACGTACGGCATGGCGTGGGCCTACTTTTTGCGCGATCGTATTTCCCGCTTATAACGACCTTTAACCCGTTCGCTGTAGTGAATATCAAACCCCTTGAATTCCTATAAAGTCTCCGGCAAACATGGAGAAACGTTCAACACGCGAACAACTTTCCCTCTCCAAATTCCTTTCAACCAAAGCGATCGATAGAAGTACGAATTTTAACAAAAAAGATATGAAAATAAATAAAAATAAACATAATAATAACAAAAACAATAAAAATAAAATGATTAGTTGATAATAATAATTTGTGAATCCATGATTTGTAAATAATAATAATAATTTATGAACTCATAATTCGCAAATACATAATAATAATAATTTATGAACTCATAATTCGTAAATAATAATAATAATTTATGAATTTATGATTCGTAAATAATAATAATAATTTATGAATCCATAGTTCAGAAATTATTCATTACGATTATTATTATATTTCGATTCATCTCACTAATCTGCAATTTTCAGATTTTCTTAATTAGGTTAGGTAATGTTTCCCTTATTCTGCCGTATACCCTTCCGGGGTTTTGCGCCCCCCCCCCCCCCCTTCGCCCCTTAACATTCCCTACCCGCACTCAGCTAATCTACCTAACCTTCCCTGTGCGTCCGCAGCCGACTTAGCTACACTGTACCGCATTTGCTGGGGATACGAGAAAATTGTGGAAAACGCGCGCCGGTACAGACCGCCAAATTCTACTGATTCTTCGGTATTTTTTGCATTTGCGTAAAGTGTAGAGAACACCAAAGTCTCGGAAGAATGAGTCTCACGCTCAACGATTAATACGCCAGCCAGTCGCGCGGCTAAGCGGTCACCCATCCAAGTACTGCCCGCGAAAAAAGCTGATTGACTTGGGTGATCACCGGAGCCGCGCGTTAACCGCGCATCCACCGTTATTGGTGCTCTTTTTAATTAAAAAATAAAGATTTTGCTATCGTAATATGCTACGGGATCTCCCTTTCGATCTTTTCATCGTTAATATCACTAATATTTTTTCTGCAATGACTTCGACCCTTAAAATTTGACTACTCATAGTTCCGTGCAAAAAATCGTGTTTGGCGATAACTAAATTAAATATCGTGTAATTCAATTACAGTTGTATCATTATTCATTATCTACCTGCGTTACTGTATTCACACCGTTAATGACCATTGTATACCCGTCCGTAGATACATCAGTTTCGCTCCAACCCCCCAGGATATTGTTATAACCGCAAGCTATTATTGTAACACAATGAATGGAAAAGCCGGTATCCGAAAAGCCAAACGAGATGGTGGACGCAATTTGGGATATAATGCGGTGAATTACTGAGCGGACAGACCGCGATCGCTGGGAGGTTTCGTACCCGAAAATCTCTCGTCCGAATCACCTCCCTTCCCCGCCCCTTCACAGGTTGGTATCGCGGTATATATATATATAACGATAGTGTAGGAATTTGATGGAGGATACGGAGATGCGCGTGCGGTTACGTAAATCGCTCGGTGTGAGCACAGCCCGGGGTATCGCATTATCGAATCCTATTGCATGCCTGTTGGGGGTGTGAGTTCGGTTTAGTTAGTTGGGACAGTCGATGGGATTTTCTGAGCGAAGAAACTGTTTAGCTTCTCTTCAAACACTATGGCAATTCCTCTTTTTCCTCACTGTTTATCCAACAAACTCTATAACTATATTCCGCAGGTTTGATTATGTAAAACGTTTGTTACGCGCTGTGTCTACCCTACGGATATCGAATCCAATTACCTTCCCTCTCATCCGCAGACTGTTAACCGTACTGCATGCGAACTATTGATAATCGTTTATCGGAGATTTAAAGAAGTAAACGTGTTCTTTGACGAATTCTGTTTCAAAGAAAATCCCTTAATATCGTGAGCTTTCGGTGTTTATAAAAATAACACTGTGAAGAATAATTATGAATTTAATATACCGGGAAATCAAAGATTGGCAATCAATGTACATTAATTGAAAATAAAAATATTCAGCCTGTAAAATGTGCAAAAAAAATCGTAAAAATAAAAATCGATATTAAAATGGTTCCCAATTTCGTTTAGCGGTCGTTAATTTTTTTTTTTTTTATCAATCGAACGATTTTTCGTCCGAGAAAAGTATCCTATGATTGTTACGGGTTTCACCTCCTGAATAGCATATAAAATATTTCGACTAATGTGCTTCAACAACTTTTTCTACGTCAATAAATGCAAAAAAAAATTTTTGAAATTCGTTCACCGAACGTTCCGAACTTCAGCGACTTAAAAATAAATTATATTTAAATTACCAAATTTGTTCTTATATTGGAAAAAGTCATTTAAAATTCCAACATTCATTTGTTTGGAATTTATTCCACGGTTCATGCATAAATTATGAATTTATAATTCATGAATAATAATAATAATACTTTATGAATTTATAATTCACACAAATAAGAATAAATAATTTATGAATTCATAACTCGTAAAAGATGAATTACTATTGTTATTATATTTCAATTCTTTTTAATAATCTACAATTTTTGGTAATTTCATTATAATTTGTTTTTTATTTTTTTATTTTTTAAATTTTTCGTAGTTCTACCGGCCATTTTTTTATTTCCAAATATGTGCGATGCTTTTCAATTATTAATTTCCGAATACATTAAATTAACAATTATTTTTGTCAATCGAATTATCGCTCATCTGCAAACTGATTGCAATGCCACGTATTTTCGATTTTTCACACAAAAATCAATGACGGAAAAAAAAAATTGAATATTTTTTTCCGACGACAGTCTGCGATGTTAAAAAAATGTATTATACAAAATCAACTTACTTAATTCACTGTCCACGTCGTGAATAACAATTTTAATGCCTTCTCCATCGGCGAGACTTCCCTGTCGTGGCAATTCGCGTTCATCCTGTACAGCGACTCTCGCAACAGCCGGTTGGGTAACTTTGACCGATCCTGGCGCCGACGCAAGTCCTCTTATAGCATTGATATCCGGCCTGCGAAACACGAAAAATATAACAAAAAAAACATAAACATTAAAAACATAAAAGCAATCAAAATGTCGTACAAAACAAACGACAAATAGAACATAAATCATTGCAAAAGAATACCAAATAAAGGAAAAAAAAAAAAACCAAAGCTCTTGTTAAAATCCAACGAGGATGTTATCTCGTTTGCGATCGAATTGCGTTTGTTGCCGGAACGATGGATAGGAATATGAAAATTTCCCTCGAGCATTCGACGCGGAAATTTGCTGGAATAGAGCGGTAGAAATGCGAAGGGAATGAAGAAAAGCGATAGACAGGAAGGAGAGAACATCCCGCGCCTGTTGAAGAGCCGACGGAGAGATATCTCGAAGCTTGCATCGTTTGTGATGCCCGTCACGACCAATAACGAGCCACGGTCTCGCGCATAAATATTTGTCGTCGTACTCCGGAACGCCCGAGGTATTAAGCTCGTGAGAGAAATTTTCTCTCTATCGCCTTTCGCCTCTCTGCGTGTGTTAACTCGACCCAGAATCGTCAGATAGAAGTGAACGACGAGAGTTAGGTGATACGGGGGGCAAGAGAAATGCTAAAATATTATGGAACGACGAGGATACGAACGATTACGATAGATTGTCGGTGGGATTAAGGGGGATATCACAGAGAGAATATCGTCGATATACCCCTCAGTTGAAGAGGATTCACGTGAATAGGATAGATAAACGTCAGAGCTCTGTATGGGACATGTTATTTCATTCTCTATATATGGCATTACCACTAATGTAGAGACTATACGGGGATTAAAGCTCGCGATATACGGTAATCTGTTAATGAGCGCTCGCAACTCATTAACTAATTAGGTTTTCGTTTAAATACAATTGTAACGACCAATGAAATTTTCTTGTAATTTAACGATTCAATTAATTGAATTTCGTCGGTGCGATATTTCGATGGAGAATATGATAAAGATATGTATTTCAATGCGCCGCGGTTGGGAGACAGTGAATCGTTGTTATTGCTTCTCGCGAAGGAAACATCGTCCGGGCCGCGATATTCTATTTAGCGCGCGGAGAAATGAGAAGACGAAAATTCTCGAGGGTATTCTGACGACCGGGTTGAGGCGGCTATCTCGGGCTCCACGAGAGAAACAAACGAAACCCGACCGACAGACTTTCCGCGATATAGTTTGCCGTGAAAGGAGAGCTTTCGCCGGGGACAGGCTTTCTCTTTTCGTCGAAACGAACCGCGAGACTCTATGCTTCGGCTGTTTTTACCGTGAGACAAGATAATTGTGGACAACAGTTTGCGAAACGACGAGAACAAATATGAGTCGGTCTCACGCTTTTCCTTCGATTCAACGCGGCGCGACGATGATTACGCAAACTTTTAAGGCTCTTTTTTACGGAGACTGTATTGACGTTACAGTTTCAGGTAAAAGTGTGATTCAGAGAGAATTTCGAATACTTCTCCAGGGATAAAAAACTAAGAAAAAAAACGACCATACAGTATCGCTATATAAAGACGCCGCTAAGAACATTATTTTTGCATAATAACAATTCCAAAAAGTTATTAACAAATTGTCAAAAAAATATTGTTCAAGGAATCATAAGGTAAACTAATTTCTTTTTTGGCAGAAATTGATCTGTTGTTTTTTTTTTAATATATATCCATTTTTTTAGACTTTTTTCGAATTATCGACATTAAAAATAAATTTGGTAATTAATGAAAAGTGAACATCCATGAGAAGAAAAAATATTTGCAAATACTGATTTAAGATCCAAAAACGGATTTTTCAAAAATTTGAAAAAGTTAATATGTTCTTGGGAAAATTAACAGATCAACTTAAAAAAAAAAAAGTTACGTTACCAGACGATACGGTAGACATTTTTTTTTACTACTTTGTTTACAATTTTTTGGAATTATTATTATCCAAAACTAATGTTTTTATCATCGTCTATTTGGTTAATTTTTTGCCAATTTTTGTTCCATTGGAAAGTCTTCGAAATTCGCTCTGAATCTCACTTTTCGTTAGGAATGTCTCCTCCTGAAGTCTCCTTAACGCGGCAACAGTGATCGCGAAGACAAAAATATATTGCAAGAGATGATTTACAGAAACGCAGATATTTCTTAGAGGTACTCATCGTCTTTTGAGAAGAAAATAAGTTGGTAACCGTCTTTGGAGAGCGCATAGTTAAACTTTTTCGATTTCTCAGCAGTTCAACGAAGTTTTCAATGCAAGAAACTCGAATCTTCTACTTACAGTCATTAATAACATTGAAAAAAAAAAAAAAAAAAAAAAAAAAATCTCGAATAGTTTGGACGGTTTTACAGAGGTACCGAGTCATTAGTAGCTGCGCAATCTATCGGAAGAAAGTTCAGTCATTATTACGCTTCTCCTACTTATCTGTGATATTCGTCCCACTCGCTCAGCGGTCGAACTATCGGGTCGTTCTTGTTAATTTGAAAACTCTTACTGACATTAATTAATAATATCCATCAAAAGATTCTCGAAGCCGTATCTACTAGACAATGAAATAGTAAAAAAAGATATTCACAAAGATACTAATGAGCAATTAGCGATTGAAATTTCTTCGACGATACGTTCGATCACACAGAATTCATTTCACCGTCTCGAAATTGCCACCTCTCGTCAAACGCTAACAGCGTCTAGCGTACGTTGTCCCCTCTCGGCAAAGATTTTTAAAAGAGTCTCTTGTGTACAGTTTCCTCGAGCTGACTGGCTACTTTTTCGGATACTTTTCGGTTCTTCGATACATAACTCCTATCCATAGCGAGAGGGTCACAAAACTTTCTCGCTGCGTGATTTAGGGTGGGAAAAGGGGGAAAAAAATGGCGAAAGAAGAAGAAAGAATGAAAAGTTCGTGTTCGAGGTTATGGAGTAGAAAGGAATGAGAAAGAGGGTAGAAAAACTATGTAGACAGCTGGTAGTGAGTCGTGAGTACACAGAATATCCGGCATGCAGGAGGGGGAATGAGGAAATATGGATCAAAAGGTTGAGGCGAAAGTTTGTCGACAAGCGAGTGGTTTCATGACGGAGCGTTGACCTTATCGAAACAACATCAGTCCTCGGAAAGCTCTCTATCATCGACTGTATTATCGCCATCGACCGACGCAATCTCTCCCACAAAAAAAAAAAAAAAAAAAAAAAAAAAAAAAAACAAAGAAATCTCAATAATTGATTCACAAATCGCACAAAACATTACGTTATTAGTATTCTCAGAGCACAAATGGAGGTCACTTTGTCTGACCTTCGTGAAAATTATTCAAATTGCCGACAAGACATACAATAATTCGTGTCACGTTAAAGCGCATGGAGAAGTTTCTCCGCGAGTGGCGAACGTAAACCACGAGAGCGAACTTTGCATTCGCGAATGCCGGGTGAGGAGCTCTTGAACGAGTAACTTTGAAATTAGAGCTGACGGTCTGTTCGCTCGTCGTTCTCGTTTTTGGTCGTCGTGACTCGCGAAACGAGTTCAACGAGAGCGAAGCTTCCATACCGTCTAAAGACGTTGCTGAATGTGTTCTTTCGCGTCTGAGTCGAAGTCCCGAAATGGGGGAAAGAGACGACGACGGAAGGTTATCGGAGCCGCGCGGCATCTTGTGGGGTTTAAGACGCGAACATAATCAACTGGGATAAAAGTTTCTCCCGTTAGTTGGGTAGTGTACTTTCGAGGAGAGAACCCCGAAAGGAACGCGAGAAGAGAGAGAAGGCATTGCCGTGAATGGAGGATTGAGATGAAAGGGCGAAAAGGTTTGTGTACAGAGCTGTAAAAGGGAGAGAAACGGAGGATGGTCCGTACCGCAACGTACGAACCTGATGTGCTTTAATCTACGTTCCTCCCGACCGCTAAACCTCAACTACGAGAGTACCTATCGTGAACCACTGAGACCGCAGTGAGAACCACGAACAGCGATACAAGTTCGCGAGAACTAACACTGTTTGTTAGTGCATCATTAACGAGAATCAAGAGTAACTTGATGGACCAAAGAGAACGGAATAAGGATTGACAGTGGTGTATCGCATTAAAACGTACAGTAAAACTTCTCTTCAATCAACAATTTTCATGCATTTGGAAAATTTTCGGAAAAAGTAAAAGAAAACTTTTCCATCTTCATGTACAGTGCGGATAACTAGTTACTTTAGAGTTACGACAGGCAAAACTGGAGGATAAAAATTTCTGTCTGATTCATGAAGTATTTATCGCACGTATTTTTACCACAATGGATATCCAGAATTTCTAAATTAATGGCTAAATTCTCATTATATAAATTAGTATAAATTAATAAGCAAAAAATAAAAATAAAAAAAAATCGAACATTGACTAATAATGTCGGTTTTAAAAAAATAGTTTTAAAAATTGCAAATCATTTTACAGAGATTTGAGATTTCTATGAAAGTTTCACTTATTAACTTAAATAATAAATTTTTCCTTCGATGGCCGGTATTCGTAGATTCTACTGTATGAGATCGTGAAAATCGTAATGTGCTCATTATTTGCGGGGGTGAGTAGTACGAGAACTGATACAATAAAATTAGCTGCAACACTAGCGATATCGTACGGAGTTAAGGGTCTCTTTTTATAGCGATAGGTGCACAAGAAGGGTGTAAAAGTACGTGCGAACCGAACGCTATGGAACGAGAACGATCTCCTCGAGTTATCCGTGCCAAGCATTGTCAGCCCGACTGGAAAAGAACCCTTGGAGAGTTCTCTCATAGGGTCTCTCGTGCTACATGCGCCGCGATAGGACCGATGGCCGTTTTTAACGAAGCTGCGAAGCTTGCGAACGACCTACTCGAGATATATACACCGGTTACTACACTCGAGAGTTGCTCACGTAGCGAAACTCATCCGTTCCATAGTTTTCAGCTTCTATATCTGTATCTAACGCTGCGGTACAGATAAAAGTAACTTGGAACGATACCTTAATCGACGTTAAAGAGACGAGTGACCTTTTTAATGGTTAGTCTTTAATTTCCCGTCGGGCATCGAGAAAAAAAAAGCAAATACGCCGACCCCGCGTGAGAGTCAAGATAAACTACCGATAATCCCTGGCGATAGTGATCGAAGGGCCGGATATATGCGAAGATAGCAATCGGATGAGGGTCTCTTTTCGTGAAGTAAAAAAAATAAAAGCCAATGGCAATTGAGAAGAAAGAAAGAAAAAAAACGATGGAAATTGTGTGGTCGTATAACCGTTGCCACAGAGAAGATTGTGTTGTCTGAGGGAAGAAAAAAAAAATCGTCGATGTAAATGGAAATGCGTGGGAGGCGAATCCTCTTCGTTCGAGAGCTTCTCTCGAACCCTCTCTTCTACTGCCCAAATTTATATCTTGAAGCTTCTTTCGGCCTGCTGAGTAGTTTTTAAGGATTTGTATTTTTTTTTCTTCTTCTTTTTTCTTGATAAAAGAACGTTGCCGTACCTCTCTCTCTCGCTCTCTCTCTCTCCCGGCGCGTATTTTCACGGAGCCCCTCGATGGCTCCCTTTCTTGAAATCCAAACTTGAATTTCACGATGGAATATCGAGTGTCGAATTTTCTTGAAGCCTCTACTTTCCCGTAAGTTTTTACGAATTGGTTGCCCGCATACGATGTTCTTCAAGGAAAAATGAGAGTTTTAGGCTTTTCATTTCTTTTTTTCTTTCATTCGATACTCTGACCTTTAAAAATATATTATGCATTTATACACATTTCGCGTATTTCCATTTAACTTTTCTCGTTTGTTTTTTTTTTTTTTTTTTTTAATTAACTCCAACGACGCCCCTTCAATGGCGAGTCGAAATTCGTTCGCATAATAATGAAAAGATATATGTTATTCAATGCTTCAATGTACATAGTTTCGGCATTCCGTTTCAGAATTTTCGAGACGCGCTTCGACGACGTGGGCGACGATTTACGGAACCGTGAAAACATTTCGACGAGACACCACATCCGGGTGAGTTTAACTCTGGTAATACATTTTCCCGAGTTCGGTCCGCTTGATAATGTCGAAAGGTCATCCGAGCGAAGAGAGAATTCACGGAGAGGGTAGATATTTTGTGGCTTCAATCTGAAAATCGACTATCCGCACGTGCGATTCAAACTTCCGATCCTCCTGTTCTTCGTATAATAGATTTAGTTTTCGTATATTCGTTGTATCGATGGATTTCGATGTTTCCGCGAACGCCCACTTTGCCTCGCGTCCAATTACGGAAGTACCGTTCGAGTTCCGTCATCGTTATTTCAATGAATAAAACCATTGGCTAAAGGAAACTCTCGATTCGATTCGGGTAATCAATTCCCTTCGAGTGGCGCGAATGAACATTTCTCCGAGTTCGTGAGACTCTGAGAGCGCAAAACCCACTCATCAATGAGTCTGACCACTGCTTACTTGTACCACTTCTCCACAATTCCGCCTTTCATTTACCCGCCCTGATCCACAAACTTAATATTTTTAATGCGATTTTTCAAATATAAATTTAGTAGAAAATCATCGATTTACGAAGTTTATAACTCTCAATTGATAAAAAAAAAAAAAATAGATAAAAGCGAAGCATTTTATAATTGATTACCCATTGAATATCTATTTATATTGGAACGTCTAATGGTTCTTAACCAATTGATGAAAAAGAAAAAAAGTCGCAATGAAATAGGTAGAAAAAATTAATTCCCTGTTAAATATAAATAAAAAGCGAAGTTTTTTCGTTTATCAATTTTTTATAATTAATCATCTATCAATCATCTATTTAGATCGTAATTTTGGATAACCCTTAGCTACTTAAAAAAGATCAAAGATTCGTTTTCCGAATAACAACCCGAATGTTTCTCGATTTACTAGCGGCAATTAAAAAAATTGAATTAAATTAAAAAAGAAAATGTTTGGCGAGAAAGGAGTAAAAATTGACGGTGCGAACACAAGGAAAAGTTTGCTTCCAACATCAGTCAAACTCTTTCACACAATTTTTTCCTCGTTTCTGACCGCATAAGGCTTTCCCGGGTCGTGGTTCCTGTGAGAGTCAGTGGACAACCGTGAGAAACTCGTGACTGGCGAGCTTTCGTGCATTTTTTTCGATGCCTCGGGGAGAGTCCTCCCGGAGGTTTTCTTGATGTCGTTGGAGAAAAAGACGATCGTCTCTTCGCTCGTCTCACGGGTTAGGCGCGTGCCTCGCAGGATAAGCCAATTTTGACACAGGGTGATACATCATCTTGGTGAACTCTAAGAACGCCTCGAAGGGCCTCCGCCGCGCGCTCGCGTTCCGTCTGCCTTCCTCTAGTCTAATGCTCTCTGCTTCTTACTCGGCTTCTCTTCCGTTCTTCATCGTGACCCCGGGGCCAATATATCTCTGCCAACGATGCTCGGCCATAACAATCTGTCCGCTCCGTGACACTTTTCCATCCCCCGGAACGAAAGAACTCGTCGGTCGGCTCTCATACGTCGCGAAAAAAAAAAAAAAAAAAAAAAAAACGGGACGCTGCTCTTGCAGTATCGAAGGTTATTCTTTTTTTTTCGCGTGTGTCATCGAGCGCTTTTCCGGTCAAACGATCCCATTCCATCATACCAAACGACGACGACGAGGACATGTATCCCTTCCCCTCTTCTATATCCTCTCTTTTTTCACCATTCTCGATGATAGTGACTTCATTTTTCACGCTTGTCTTCCAATCAATTTCGAAGGGTAGTCGAAGCGAATGATGAATTTATCGACGATTTTCGTTGCTTTCCTATTCCCGCGGATCAACATTAATTTTTAATTTTTTTAAGGTCTTTCCTGAGAAAGATATTCGTTTGATGGACGCTATTTTATAGTTATTACCATCACAATATTTTTTTAGATACAATTATTATTTCATCGAAATTAATTTCGCGGCTGCAGCTCTTCTTTTTTTTTGTTCTGTTTGCAACTCCGTATCCTATCGCGGAATTTTATCTTGCATTAGAGACCGTTTTTTCGTGGGATCACTGCGGAGATCAAGTTTGCCGACCACTCGAACAGCTGCCGCTGCACAGCTTGTACAGCTCTTCCCTCTTCTCTACCTCCCTTCCTTCGCTCTCGTTCGACTCTCTTTCGTGCAGCAGCTGCAAAATGCATCGGGGAAAAAGCAGCGGCAAACAGAAAAAAGAAAAAAAAAAGAACCGAAGCTTCGAACGTTTGCGAATATCCGGGGGTAGTCGGCGGTTGGATACACGAGAGAATGAAGATGAAAACACAAAAGCTTCGCGATGCCAGATTGAGGGATGTGAAATTAGTCTTCCGAAAAGCGATGCAACAGGGAAAACGAAAAGTCGGTCCACTTCGAGGTTCTCGAATAGCGAATAACCGAAATAAAAAAAAATTCTGTAGATGAAAAGCATTTTTTTTTTTTTTTTATGGCACACAAGAGAGATACCACCCGCAAGGTATTATACATTAATTCGAAAAGGTAAACTCGTCGTACCGAGCGGTAAACAAAATGAAGATGAAAGTATACGAAATAATAAATTCGTATTTGCCGGATGGAAAAAATGATGTTGTACTCACAATTGGGAGCCTCGACGTCTCTGAGGCTGCGTGGGAGGCACGACGTCCGGTATGGACGTTGTGTCCAAGTTGATTATTTTTTCATCGTCCGCTCCCATCTCGTACGGCATGGTGGGCTTAACGGCACGAAAAGACGATCTTCTTCCCATCGGTCTCGCCTCTTCCGTGTCTCTCGTTCCTGCGCGCAAAAAATGAGTGAACAAAAAATAAGAAAACAATGAAATTATCCCGCTGTCCGGAAATGAAAATTAATATACGAAGCGAAATCTTATTTGGGGGCGAAAAAAAAAAAAAAAAAAAAAAAAACACAATAGATCGTTATAAATGATGAGTAAGCGATTTCGTTGACGAGAGAAAAAGAATATAAGTGGTTTAACACTTTTTGTATAGTTTCGTCGTAATAACGCTATTCAGGAGATCGGTATACAGTTGCCACGTTCGCGAATACACACAACGATGGACATTAATGTACGGTTTATGTGCACACCACCGGCTTTTATTTACTCTCGCCTCGGGCGTCCCGATATTAACGGTGGTCGTCGTGTTACCGCGCGCGCGGGAAGCCTCCAGCAAGGCGAGTTGCGAGTTCGATACTCTGCGTCAAAGTTATACTCGATTACGAACAGGAAGGTGAACGCGAGTGAGCAACCCTCGGGTTTTCCTACGGGTCTCCGAGAGACCGGCGATACGGAGGGAGAAAGCTTTCCCGCGCACGCTACGTCTAAGTTAGAGAGCCCATGTGCAACAGCCTCGTAACTGGAAGCTGCAGAGAAAATCTACGAAGTGGTGAACAAAAAAAAAAAAAAAAAAAAAAGAGACGCTGAAAATGAATCATAACTCAAAATATAAAGCTTTTTATTTCAGTAAATTTTAAGAATAATTAAACATTGTGCAGATATTTTTTTGTTTATTCCAAAAAACAAAAAATTTCGAAAATAATTGATAAAGAGCTTTAAATAATATTCAATTCATTGACTTTCCTAATGAATTCCAAAAAAATTTATATGGCGGTTTACAAAAAAAAAAAAAAAAACGTTAAAAATTGTTTATATTTTAAGGAACAAAGTTTCGGTGAGTAAATGGTAAAAATTTAAGAACTTTTAGAAAATAACATTGTAATTATTATTTCGTTACTCTGAAAAAATAAGAATTACAAGGATAACTGATAAGACTTTTCTAATAAAAATGTTTAGATCGCGAAGATCGCACTTAGAGATTATTAGTTTGAAAACGCCACCCTTTACGTGTACCATATATAGAGAAGAGCCCGTGAGCTCGATAGAGAGAACGATAGCGATTGATATAGAGTGGGTTGTGGGTGAAACATAGTTGGGAGGCATCGGGCACGCAAGCGAAGGATAATTGAATCGCTCGTTTTGGGTCCACAAGGAAACCCGTTGCCGGAACGATAGAGAACCGTGAGGCCGTGACGTTCGGCGCTCGACTGGTGAAAGGGTCGGCAAGGAGGAGCAGAAAGCGGTCTATAGTTAGCCGATGAGATGTTGCACTTCCAATGCCGTAAAGCGAGAGTAACTCCGGGGAACTCTGAGTGCGGATCCTCAGCGCAGACGGGAAGACCGACAAGAAATTCTCTTTGCGGTCCACCAATGGCAAATGTTGCACTATCAAACCGGGCGGAGTGAATGCTATTAAAGCTGCTGAATCGTTTCCTCGCCGATGTTTCATGCAGGTGTGCGGCAGAAACGATGACCGCGTAACTCACGCGTTCGGTATATGCTAAAGGGCACTGTATTCACTGTATGCGTTCACGAAGCGACCACTTTGCTTTATGCGTCAAAGTTTCATATAAATAGCACCAACGATATAATTCCATTGTGAAGACTGTATATGTGAAGAAAATCGAATTTAAATAATCGGGTTAATTTCTACACACTCCGTAGCATTCGTGAATCAAAGGTTAGATTTCGTTGAATTGATTAAAAATCGATACAAAATAGAATAAGTTAATTGGTACGGTATTTCCATTGTTGTTACCGTTGTAAACTTTCCGGATTTCTTTTTATATCTGCATACTTTTGCTTTTTCATAGAGGATTATTTGATTTCGTGATAAATAAACATTTCGTTTTTTTCGCTTCGCGTGTTTAAAATGTTTAAAAATGTTTTTTTTTTTTTTTTTTTTTTTTCATCTCAGCAATTTACAAATACAAAAAAAAAAAACCGTGAAAATTGAATAAACTTTCACATTGCTGTCATTCATTTTGTTTTATGTTTTACACTGAAAAAAGAGTTTATTTTTAATTAACGAATGTACAGTTGGCATACAGCGAAATAACCATTTATTTATTGCGCACGGATATCCGGTTGAGGTAAATAATATTTAATTGAACCAAATGAAATTTTACCACATTTGTCAATAATAAACAAAATCTTATTTGGCTAAATTGAGATTTTTTTACCAATAATCAAATATTTATTTCGCCATATCCAACTATAAATTTATTTACTGCGAATAACCACTCTTTTCGCGGTGCAAAAAATTTGCTAATTTTTTATAGTTACAGCATTTTCTCAAAAATTCATGAGGATACAGTAAAAAAAAAAATTCTATTTCAAGGATTTTTAAATTATAATGTTAAACAATTTTTTCCTTTTTCCGCCATCAAAGAAACGAAACTTCGAGATTACATTTCTACTTTTCTTTTTTTTTTTTTCTTGTTTTTCATTGTAACAATAAAATAGCGAAAATTCACGGAGTCATTCGCGGTTCATCGTTCGTTCAGTTCGAAAGAATATTTACCTTGTGTCGAGATGGAACCTCTTTTGGTGTAAATTGGCTCGGGATCTCTATTGCACTGCATCTGTTGAGCGGCAGCTATCGCCATGGAATTGAGACCACCGGGACCGCCACTTCCGGTGGAGTAAACCTCATACGCTGATGACCTACGAACCATCGGATACGCCCCGACCCCGAGACCCGGTTCGCCACCGTGTGACGGCTGTCCTCCCCCGCTGCCTCCGCTCATCGACGCCGTCTTTATCTCGTCGTCGTACGAATGCTGTCTCGTCACTCGTGACTTCCTACGTACCGTGCCGCCCCCGCGACGCGACCGTCTCCGACGTTCTTCCTCATCATCCGGATCCAATTGCGAATCTTGATCCGCTATCGAACACAAATGTCACCCTTTACAGTAATCATTAAAAAAAAATACACAAAAAAATTAGAAGAATTTGTAAAAATTCTGAGAGCAAATTGATTCGCCATTAAACTAATTGGGATCGACGAGGCGGTAAGCCGAAAATCTAACCCACCGACAGAATGAGCGATTCGAAACTCCGAGAATGTTCCCGTATGCTTCGAATTTCCATAAATTTATAACACCCCATATAGTGCAACGCGCCAGAGTACACACCATCTCCGTTAGCGTAGCCCGGTAGCTCTCGGGCAGAGTTTACATATCCCTCGGAGCGAACTGACGCAGTGAAGAGGATACAATGGGAAATGCATAGCTCTCTCTACGTATACAGTTTATCCTCTACGGAATAAATTACGACACACTCTGTGTCCCGTACCATTTCTCTTTTCCCATTTATGGCGCAACGACAAACTTACCGTTTTCACGTATGGAAATTTCTCCGCGACACGTGCGTCAATACACTTTTTGCCATTTTTGTTCACATCGTAATGACTCTTGTAATTTTGGGAATTTTTTTTTTTTTTTGTTATCTCACCTGCTGAGGAGTTTTTGGAACTTCGTTGAGGACTCGATGTTCTTCCGCGATCATTCCTATCGTTCTTATCGCTTCTGTCGCCCCTCTCGCTGCGCTCGTTTCTTTCGCCTCTTTCGTTTCTTTCGCCTCTGTCGCCTCTGTCCCCTCTATCGCCTCTGTCCCCTCTGTCGCCTCTGTCCCCTCTATCGCCTCTGTCGCCTCTGTCCCCTCTATCGCCTCTGTCGCCTCTTTCCCCTCTGTCACCTCTGTCCCCTCTGTCCGATTGATGACGATCGGGTGATCCTCCTCTCGATTTGCTTCTAAACTCCCAACCGAGCTCGTCGGTACCACGACGCTCTCCTGCAACCTTTCGAAACTACAACATTACGAGGCGATTAGGGTTCGAAACTAGGGACGCCACCACAATTAAGGGCTAAGGCAACGATCATATCAGTCGACTGGCAGCCGCAAACCACAGCAGCGTTTATAGTGCGTATGTTCTTTTGACTTGTGTACCTACGGCTACATTGTAAAAATTAATGGTAAATTTTTATGGTGGAAAAGCGCGTTAAGGATGTATTACACATACATTTCCAACTAAAAGTTTATTACGACCCAAATTTCACTATTTCGTGATACAGTAAAAATCTGAAAAAAATCAAACGTATTAAAGATATCAAGAACATTTATTTCGCATAATAATAATGCCAAAAGTTATTAACAAATAGGTAAATAAATTAATTGTTGAAGAAATAGCCAGTGAAAATTCTTTTTTTTTCATTTAAAATGAATTTGTTGATTTTTTTATAAACCATATAAATTTTTTCAAAATATTGATACATTTATGAAATTTTTTTTTTTTTCGAAATTTTGAAAAATGAATATAAAGGCACGAATTATAGATATGTCTTCGCAGCACACTCGCGAAGTTTCGGGGCGATTGTACTAAAATTTACGTAACAATAGCATTAAAAAAATTTCAAAAATTTGATTTTCAAAAATGTACAAAAATTTTGAAAAAATTCATATGGTTTCTCAAAAATCAAATGATTCAGTTGACATAAGAAACGAAAAGTTCACCGGCTATTTTTTTAATTATTTATTTATTTATTTATTAATAACATTTTTGCTTTATTATTATGCAAAATCAAAGTTTTTGATGTCTTCAGTGCGGTTGATTTTTTTTCAAACTTTTATACTATTGTAAGTGTTTGAAATTCTCGCGAAATGTCATTTTTGGCCGGGAAGAAATGGACGCATAAAAACAGAAATGAATTTTAAAAAAAGTGTCATAATTAAAAAAAATGTTGTCATGAAATTCGATTTATTTTCCTGTTTTCTCGATTGGAAATATGGAAAAATTTGAGTTAAAATTAGAAATTAAAAAAAAGTTCACAAATTTTTAAGGTATTTTTTTATGAAATTAAAGGGATTTAAGGTAATTATTAAAGGTTTTTAAGGTTTTTTTTTTTCAATTTCCAATGAATTTACGAACGAATTTACCATTATTTTTTACAGTATGGTATTGAAAGTCATTCTTTTCAACGTATGTATATTGGAATTTCAGAGTATCAAAAATGTATGTTTTTCACCGGAAAGTTATGAGAATTATTTTGCATTATTCTGCAGAATGTTAAAGTTGGAAAATGGAAGTATCGGATTATCGATGTATGGACGTGTATCCTCGATAAAATAAAATAAAAAAAAAAATTGCAATGAAACCGCAAAAAAATACGAATATGTAATCGCTAACGATAAACCAATGGACTTCCATCAGCCATCGGAGTTCATTATAGAAGTTTTGCCGTTCCATTAGACTTAATTTTTTTTAATTCTTTTTTTACGCGAACTGTGCGTCGAATCTATCGTTGTTATCGCGAGAAAACGTGTATTTGTAAAATGTATTCATGTGCGAGAATTACTCGTCTATTGCTGCACATCCACGTGGTACATCTAGAAAAGCCAGGAATTTTCATGATATCAAAGCCAAGCGAATGACTTTATTTTCTTTAAATTCATTCATTGATGCGTTTGCGCTCATTGTGAAAAACGATTTATACGCACAATGGAATCTCTCGTATGCTACTGAGGTTTGATTCAAAGACGGTTAAGTTATGGATAGGGAATGAATGATGTCTTTGATGACGAAAACCCCTTTGTCTCTCGTGCGGTCGAGTGGCAACGCACGGATTGTATTTCCACCAATTTGCGTTCGTAAGCCAAGCAAAGGTAATATGCGAGAGATTCCACTGTACGGACACAAACAAAGCTTAGCACATTGAGTGCAAATTATGAAGCACCATATGGGTATATGGATTACTCCCACAGGATTCCACGTAAAAGGGATAACATCGCCAACAATAACAGTTATTAGCACATTTATCTAAACAATACTGTGTATTGCATGGTAATTATGCTGCTATACACAACTCCATACGGGTATATTTACCCGCTCTACTTTTTTTGAACTGACGGAAGCAAAGCTATTTCTAATATATGTAATCCCTGTTGTCTGCAAACATATATTCATCCGGAAACATATATTTGGTTTGCTACGCGGTTTGCACAATCGGCATTTTCTCGTTCAAATATTCACTTATCCGCAACGATGTAAATATTAGTTTGCGATTCGATTCAAATTCAAAATACAGATGAAGATTTTATGCTTTCGTACTACACGTATAAATTATCTTCATTTTTCAATTTCGTAATTGCGATCAAATCGTAATTGCGAAGTCAGACACGGCGTTTCAATTATCAATTTTTTTTATCATTAAAAAAAAATCTTAGAATAAATTCCTTGCGGCTGATTCTTCGTACCGATGTACTCATCGTGTAAAAAAAAATTCCGGGTTCTAATATAACAACTTGAAGAAGGAGATTAATTTTTTTAATATCATTTTAAAAAATTTCTCCGTTTAGAAAAAAATTGCACTTTTCCTACAATTTTCAATATTTGGAACTGCGAATTTTTTAAAATGTTCAGAAAACTATTACCAGCAAAAAAAACGCATGGGATTACCAAGCCGATTTTTTTTCACCTACAAAAAAAAAAAGAAAACGCGTTTTTCCGCCTGAAATCAGCGCATTTGCCTAATCCCCTAAAAACTATGAACCCTCCGGGTTTATAAACTTTTATTCTAAACAATTAATTGCGACGAAAAATTAGTTCGCTTGGTTGCAAAAAAGATTCGCGAATAAACGCCCGATTCGTCGAGCTTTTTTTCATTATACGAGGCGAATTCGTGGGGTGCAATTGTCGAGAGACGAGCTAAAAATTGAAACGGAGCCGGAGATTGTGCGGGCGTGTGAACCAGCGATAAACTCTCGCGTACGGGTGGATGGATTCGGATGTATACGCGGATATAAAGAGCAGATAGGAGAAACAGAGACTGAGCCCGGAAGCGATGAACGTACGCCGAGAATGCGCAGAGAGACACAAGGGGAGGAGATAGCGGGATACATAGCAGTAGATGCAGATACAGGGATTGCGAACGAATCGCGAGAGCGTATTTTCCGTAAACACGAAGCAATACAACGGCGTGTCCACGCAATTCTCTCCCCTTTGAAATAGGAAATTCGCTCCGTACAAAAGAGTCCGCGCTACGGTACGTCGGGGGATGGCAATGTACACGCGGAAAAGCGAGTTAGGTGATTTCGCGAATAGCGGAAAAAATAGCCGTTGGTCTTTCAACTGTACCATGGAAGCTTTATGGATGAAAGCATTATTATCTTTTGATTCGATAAGCAAAAGCAATCATTTTTATCGCAAGAAAAACAACACATTTTTTTTCCATTATCTTTGCTTTAAAATTTTTTCAACTCAACTATACCTCGGAGTAAATGTACCAAATATGATACAAGGGTTCGATTAAATACGATGAAAAACTGCAAAAAACACCGATTATCGATATCCACGACTCGGATCCTATGATTCTGATTCTCATATTGTATTCGCGATTCTAAACGTTAAAACTTTCTGCGAAAATTATTCTACTGGGAAAATATGATTTTTTTTACATTTTTCCGAGAATTAAAAAAAAAAAAAAAAAAAAAAAAAAAAAAAAAAAAATTTCTTCGGCTGAATATAATTTTATAGAATGGTTGGAAAATGGAATATAAAAGCCTCGTACTTTTATAATCTGACACGTTTACGTTCGTTCGCACGTGTGTTTGTTTAAACGTGGTTTACCGAAGCTCTTCGTAAAGTGCAAATTCCTCGGTTACTCTTGACTCGGGATTTTCACGATGCACGTTATTTATGTGCGGACTGTGAATTTATGGAAACAATTTTGCGAGATAGACAGAGTTGGGGAAGGAGAAGCTTCCACCTGTGTACAGGGATTGCAAATTTGTGTTCACAATATAAACACAGCTGCATAATATACATTACGTGTAAACTACAATATGCAAATATCTAAATTTTTTACCTCTTTCGACCCGAATATTCGCGAAGAATATTCTCATCGCGACGGTCACGTATTTACCGCGATTATTTGCCCGTCGCGTTTGTATGTTGTGCGCGAAGATAAAACGGTTTTATAGGTTACGTTGAATCCATATTCGTTGGTCACGATCGTCGGGGTAACGGAAACCGAATCCGGAGGTTTTGTTAATGTAACTCGAGTTCGTGATAATTTTCGAAATCCCGTTGTGTCACGATGACAATATGAAGGATCACACTTTTTCGTTGTCCCGTCGCTCCGTCCACCGCCTGCCTAACAGTCTCACGCGTCATGGGTCGCTGTTATCTCGATTTTTTTTTTGCTCGACTGCTGCCGTTTTTTTCAACTAACCAAGCGATTCGTTCCAATTTTTTCTTTTTTCAATTATTGTTTCAATTTTTACTATTTTTTTTTTTATTCTCGTGAAACCTCGTTATTCATCATTCTGACGTGTTGCCCTTTCAACGACAGAGGTAAATTGTTTTATTTTATTCTGGTAAAAAATATAAAAAAATTAACAATTTATGTTACAATTTATGTAACAAGTTATGTTATGTTTTATTTATTGCCTTTTATTTAAATATTTCATTTCATTATTTATCCTCGAAAAATCTCGTTTTTTCTCATCCCGAATGGCGCTCTCTCAGTGGAAATCTGCGGTCAATTTTTTTTTTTTTTTTCTTACGGTAAATTAACAGTAAATTGTTCGTTCATTTAAATGTAAAAAAAAATGTATGTTACAGCTAATTAAAAAAAATAGGCTGTTATAAGAGTCGTATGTTGTAAAAAAAAAGGTGAATCTCAATAGTTTCATAATACGCTCCGTCACCATTTTATTGAATATATGTTCGATGTCCGTTGATGGAACTTTCGACACGAGATATAATCCCGACTAACCGAATTCAGCGTCGATTTTCGGTCGGTACTATTTATTCAGATATACATGCAGACATTCTGCGGAATAATGTTTATTTATAAGCGTTAAACCATTATGAGCCTCCGGCACATGTCCACGAATACACGATTTACCGGCACTCGAGTCGATATGTCACGCTATACATATATATATGTATAAGCGAACAGCTTCGTACATATATATATATATATATACATATAAGCGAATATCGAAGCGAACAGCGTATCCAAGATTAGTGTGTTTCGGTAACTTTTTTTTTTTTTTTTTTTTTTTTTCCCTCTAAATAATTGAGTCAAATCGGCGAATAGGGGACAGACGAGACGAGAAACTTTTCGCGTCTCGATTTATCACATCTGACATTTTAGAGTGTTTCATATAGAGAGTTACGTAAGATTGGTGTTCCGGTCACATTTTTGTCGTTAAATAATCGATTATATCGCGTCGAAATCGTGACCGGCACGCGATCAAACTTTTCGCCTCAATTTATCACGACAGTCGACAAGAGTCGATATAAACGTAACTCCTTTTTTCACATTATTTCAACATTGACGGACGTTTCGCGAGAATTTTTTGTTTTCTAATTTTCGTTTTTTTTTTTTTTTTTTTTTAATATTTTTTTCTTTTTTTTTTTATTATGAGTGATCGAAGCCAAAAATAGCTACAAGCAGGGGGCGGGCGTAACATTACCTACGAAATCACAGAGAGTATATTAGCGTTTTTCATTCTCGCGACTGACCGTCGACGGATCGACTTACCTTCTCGAGTTCTTTGAGACTTGCCGGCGAGACGTCCGAGTGTCGGCGTCCGGTATCCTGGCCTCGTGGCGGTGCCAATCCCCAACCGAGACCACCACCTTGTATCTCGTTTTGCGAACCCAATTTCGCGTCGCTGTGCCTCCGCGGTATTTCTCGCGGCGGTAGATCGAGATGCGACTCCGTCGAGTCCTCGTTAACGAGGACCTTCGACATTTTTCTTTTGCACACACTGCAACACCACGTGGACTGAAAAAAAAAACAAAACTAAATAATAAAATTGAAAAAAAAAAAAAAAGTATCGTACAAAATTTTATTTCACGAGTGCGAGAAATGCGTTTTTTTCACACGCGCAGCGAAGCGATGAAAAAACGATTATTTCTAATTGTTATTAGAAATAATTGATAATTATAAAAATAATAATTAAGATATACACGAAATAATCATAATAATATTAAAAAAAACATAAATAAGAAATTTGGATTTTTTTTTTTTTCATTTCGGATTTTTCAAAAATATTAAATATAACGAAATAAATAAATTTAATTTTTAGGACATATCATAGATATATTTTTTTTACACTGTTTTTCCATTTAGATACGTATTGTAATTTCTATATGCAGAGATTAATTAACGTTACACAAAGTTTCGCATTTGCGCTCTGCACCCCTTAGATGTCGCGTGATAAATCGCAAAGTCACGTTTTCCGAGAACTAAAATATAGAAAAAGGAAAAAAAATTACTCGAAATAATGTTTAACGCGAAAGGTCGGTGATTAACGAAGCGAAAGGTGTAAGTGCAAAGCGAGGTAGTCGCGTTGCTTAACTCCCTAACGCAAATCCCTGAAGGGTTGGACTTTGCACTTTGAATATTTTTACTCATTCACACGTTTATATTCGCGACAGCATCACACCGACGCTTTTGGTGTTATCAATGAATACGAAAAGTCGGGGTCTTTGGGATCGCTATTTTTGCTCATAAACTTTGATATCCTAACGTTGCCACACTTTTCATTCGGGAATTGGGCTTCAAATGTTACGAGCGCAAAATTTTCCGAGTTTCAAGACTGTTGTAAGCGCCCTCCGGGGGCTTTTTTCGTGATTAACGTTAGAGTGTGAGAGGTGCGAGAGGGCACGTGCTATATTATAGTCTGTACTATCGTTTCGCGCAGGACTTTCGAGAGGGAAGGGGGGGTTTGGGGTTGAATAGCGTCGGGGGCTCAGAGAAGACGATAAAGGACCGCTTGGTTGCCGCGATATTTCCGTTATTGCGTTCCAGGGAGTCCGGCGTGTCAGGGAGAGAAAACCGAAAGATAGAGGGCAAAAGTAAAGCTCCCGAACGGGACACAGCCTACGCGAGGGATTAAAACGGGATGGATCGACGTGGAACGCCGGATGGACGCGCCAAAGGATAAGGGCGCGAGGGGGTTGGAGAGGACATGAAGGTGGAAGAGCAGAGAGCACGATCGGTTTTACTGCGAAACTTAAGCCTTGAACTACCTACGCACTGGATTAACGGAACAGTGAGCGAACGAACGAACGTTCTCCGTAGATAGATGAAGGGGATGAAAAAAAAAAAAGAAAAAAACTCCATGAGATCGGCAGTCAAATTGATAAATCGCGTAATACGAAGAGATTTATTTTATCGCTTCTTCGACATGAAAATGACTCCGAATGTGCACATTTTTTTAAGATTGCGATGCAATTGTAAATTTTGGAGAAATAATAGGTAATTGCCGCAAATTGTGTTCTTTTGAAAAAATATTTATTTTTTATAATTTATATTTCTATGCCGGTTTATATATGACAATTAAGAAAAAAATATATTTTTATATATATAACCAAAAAAAGTCCTTTTTTTTCACATGTGCCTCATATATATCTGTCGGATATATAGAATATAAAAAAAAGAATTATTATTATTTTAATTTATTTAATAATAAACTTTTTCTAAAACGGCTCTTCTGCTGTTTTTTTTTTTTTTTTTCGAACGAAAAAAGAAAATTAAAAAAAATTATACTTCGCGAAGAACGCGAACGCAACAAATTTCATGTAATACATTTTTTTTTTATAAGACAAAATTCTTTGACAAACTTCAAGAACACGAGAGCCGTCGCAGAATTTTCCGCAATGTTGTATATGCTGCGTGGAATAATATGCAAATTGATATTTGCCAAGATGGTTCCTTTACGACAACACGAGACCACTCGGGCCTCCGGCTTCTTTGTGTTCTCGCGGGCGTAAAAGTAAACTTTAAAATACTTCTTCGAGCGTCACACGCGCCACGATGTACTACGGGAGAGTGTGAGGTACGGAAACGAAGAAGAACCTCCGGCGCGGAAGCGAAAATGGAGAAGAAAAAAAGTGAAGAGTTGCGGTTCTGAACGCGCTAAGCGTATCCCCGCGAGGCGAAGGAACTTACCAACTATGAGTCCGGATTTGCAAAGTATTCAACCCCTACCCTCCCCTTTCCTTCGCCTCGTACCTCTTCCGCCTCTTGTCGTCTCAAAGTCCGAAGAAAAGAAGCGACCGTTTCATATATTTCCATAAAAAAAAAAAAAAAAAAAAAAAACAAAGCGGAATGTGCGACACGAATATTTAAAATCAGAGACTTCGTCGCTTGTTGAACAAAAAAATAACTGTCGCAACGACATTAAAAAAAAAAAAAAAAAAAAATACGACAATAAATTAGATAATAATTATTCATGAGTTCATATGCACAAGGATAATATTTAACTTTGCGCGCTGATATGCTGATATGTGATATTCGGATAAACTTACCGGGTCATCGGAGTCCGGTTTCGTCGAGTACGCGCAATCCTCGCAAACTTTGTACTGACACTCGTAGCACGTTCTCGAAAAGTCATCAGGCTTGAAGGATTTGAGGCAAATTCTGCAAGCGCCCTCTCGACTCGCCGGTTTCCCGGGTTCCGGTTTCCTGGAAAAAAAAAAAAAAAAAAAACGCAAAAGGAATAAAATATTCGCGCGATATTAGTTAAAAATTGCGAAAAATCAGCAAGCATCCGATAGTCGAAATAAAATTGATTAAAATGCGGATGAAAAAACCAAAATTATAAAATATCACGCGATATTTGTTAAAAATTCCGAAAAATCAGCAAACATCGGAGAGTCTAAATAAAATTGATTAAAATGCGGAAGAAAAAACCAAAATCATAAAATATCACGCGATATTTGTAAAAAATTGCGAAAAAACCGACGAGTATCCGAGTCTCTGAATAAAATTAATGAAAAAAAAAAAAAAAAAAAAAAAAAAAAAAAAACAGTAATAAAAACGATGTGTGATACAAGGCAACCGCACTGACATTAATTGTCGATTTTACAAGTTTTCCCGGACTCCCGAAACAAAAAACAAAATAAAATTTAAAAAAGTTTAAAAAGACGAAGAAAGTATGACAGAGGGATGAAAGTACAGCTAAAAGAGGTACACCGAGAGTAACAGAAATAGCATGGAGAACGGTGGCTTCCGGTGGGGCGGTCAACACCGTTTTTCGTTTGGTATTGAGTAACGAGCTTTCGTTTAACGAGAACGGCGAAACAGCCAGCAATAGCAACGACCGTTTTTCCCTCGGGAATGTGATATATATGTGCATATATATTGATTATATATGTGGAAAAATAAAACGAAACGGTTTTCCCGAGCAGACATACGGAAAGAAAAAAAAAAAAAAAAAAAAAAAAACGGGTTCCCGAGCGAAGCGACAAATTTGGTTTGGTCCTCGGACTTCGATATGAATCAATCTGCACTCTTTAATGGACGCGCCCAATATCGTGAATGTCTCTTCCGCGTGACATCGAACGGAGTCAATAACGAGAAGGTTCGTCGAGTCACATACAAACGCATATATATATAAATATACCTATCTATACATATAATATGCACATAGATATACATGAAATATATGACTATATAGTAACGGTGAGGATGTCGTATAACTCCGGTAGATATATTCATATGCATGAACGATCTATCTATACAGATGCCTACGTATATATGCTATATACAGTATAAACTTCGTTGGGAAAAACCCAGTGACCCATTTTGTTCTCGCATATTCGACACACAAATGTAAATTTCAGTTAGTGCTTAGGGTGTAAAAATAATAAAAATACGAACTGCAATAAGGGATGTTTTTTCGTAGCGTATTTTTTGAACGGTTTTCGATAATTTCATTCTATCGTTCGGCAATCTCGTTAATAACAAAAAAAAAAAAAAAATTATCGAACTGCGCGGTTGAATATAGAAATGTGAGTGAAATTAGATGAAAATGAAACTTAGATCGCTATATTAAAGACGGAATAAAGTAACTCACGGCTTCGGGGGCTCGATGATCGGTATTTCTTCCTTAGGAACGTCTTCGACGATGTTCTTCGCCGGTGGCATTTTTGCAGCTGCAAAGACACAAAAGAAATATAGAAAGAATGGAAAAAAATGAATAATAAAAAATTGAATAAGCGTAGAATAATGTCAGTCGCGCGTTGCTGCAGCTTTGTGCATAATTGAGCGAATAAGCCATAAAGAAGCCTTGGAAAATGAATTCCTTTTCCTATGCCGAGGGAAAGAGAAAAAATGTATCTGCAGAGACGAGTAGAGAGATAAATAAAAAGTATAACTATTGCGATTACCCGCCGCCTACTTGCCACAACGTCGTCGTGCGCCAAAGTAGAATAACATCGCGGAGCTAAATCGCGAACGATAACGGGAAAAAAAAAAAAATTCGATTAAGATCCTCGCCGGTGGTCTCGTCGCTGTCGCGTTGGGAGCTTTAAGAGTCTTCACTCTATATACCGCGAGGCAGAAGAGAGTTAGAAACGTGTCGACGAGTCGCGAAGAACGAAATGAGTCGGAGAGAGCGAAAGAATTTATCCACCGGATCTAATTAAACTTTTTGAAAAATTGCTGTATCTCGAGAGCTGATACCATTTCCCAAGTGATGCCGTTCGATATTCTCCACCGATACTCTTCCCGCGCATATAGAGAAAGATGGGGCAAAAGGGAACAGTCGCGCAACTCGAATTATGGGGCAAAATGGACGAATCCTTAAAATTCTTGAAATATTCATACAATTCGATTGTCAAGTTTTATGGCAATTATTTATGCTGCAGACCACTGCTAAAAAAATAAAAAAATTAAAAAAAAGATAAAATATATCGATACAAAAAAATAGGAATGTAAATAAATACGACTATAAATCAACTATTGTCTTGTTAAAAAGTTTTCTGTTATTTTTAATACGGGGAAATTTATATTTTCTGACGAGAACAGTCTACATATCGCTTGTAGGTAATAAATCATTTAAAATTAAAATTTTTCATTTTTTTAATGTAATTTAATTGAGTCCATTTTGCCCCACTTTTTTTTTCTTATATTAACACTACAGAAGACTGTGACAAATCTATTTTTTTTTTCGAGTAGTTAATAACCGGTGTGGATTCCGACGAAATTCCCTGATTTGCTAAAACGGTTCATTTTGCTTCACATTCCCCTTTATATATTTTTAATTACCTTCATCGAAGTTCCGAGAAAAAAAAATTGAAAAATTACTCGTCAGCGAAGAGAAATGGATCGCCCACGGCAAACGAATTAAAAAAAACTGTGGAAAGAAAAAAAAATGCGCAGTGTTACCGCAGTTTTTTTTTTTGTTCCCTCCCACTAATCATAATCGTCGATGCTCGGTGACACTCTTTGCCCACCGGCGGAGGATGGAGTTGACCGAACTTTCGTAAAAGTTCGAGATGGAACGGAGCGGGACGGAAGTTGAAAATGGACCGGATAGACATCCGCCCTCATCTCCCGTTTTGAACCCTCTCACCCTCTCTCTCTGCCTCTCTGTTTTCTCTTCTACCATCACATCGAAGGCTTTAATAATCCTTCGCTGTCGGTGAATAAATCACTTTGTTGCCAGTGAGGGGAGGGGGGAGGGGGGGGGGGGGGGTCCATACGGCAACGTCGCGTTTAACTACTCCAATAACGGTTGTAATAAACTCGACTTCGTTGTACGGTTGGAAATTTCGGGAAAGGCTGACGATGCCCGACTGTGCGGAACCTGATGGTGGTAATATTCTCTCGTACCTCACCCTGTAGCGCCAACATCCCTTCAGGCTAATTGGATGGGAATGTTTTGTCCTTTAGTTAGACGAACGGACACAGACAGACAGACGGACGAATAGAGGAGAGAAAATGAGGGATAGAGGGCTGCGAGTGAACTGTTGTGGAAAACAAACAGCGACATCGGGCGTCGTTATTGTTAAAGATCGCGATTCAGGTAAATAGTCCGAAAAAAAGCTCAACGGAGATTGTAAAGGTGCAATAAAATCGATCGCGTTGTCTCGTTCTTGTATCTAATTATAGTGAAGAGACTTGAAGAAATTTGGAGAATCGATAACACGTGGATAACAACGCAAAAGCTTTAATAACGAGGCAACTAATGTCGCAAAAAAAAAAAAAAGAAATGAAAAGAGGGTTAAAAAAAAAGGTTGAATCTCTTTTTCCAATCGAATACAGAGATTCTTATTCTTTTTTCGCACTCTTTTTTTTTTCATCGCGCTTCAACGATTTCCGCAAACGCGTTTAGTCATCGAGCCGTGAAAATAGGCGGTATATCAGGGACGTCAAACACGTGCCTCGTTGCCGAAATGAAATGCTCGGAGAGAAAAAAAAAAATATTTCTCAGCTGCTAAAGACGAATTAATCTCTCCTCAACGAAGAGTGATTAGATCTTTCGTTTCTACGGCAGACCGCACTTTTTCTGTATTTTTTTTTTTTTTTTTTTTTTTTTTTTTCGATAAGTTATGAATATCTTTGTTTTTAATATTGTTGAAATTTTTTTTTGAATTTCGACGAAACGTTGATAAGTTAAAAAACCGATCCTTGGCGAAAATTTGTTCTGATATTTTAAGTCTCTATAATTTTAGAGATACAAAGAGAATCCTGAAAATTGTAAATGTTCACATTGCTTCCTCATTAATTTATTTTATTAACAAATCTTCCTATATAAGGAAAAAAAACATTACAAAAACTGCGAAAATTTACAATTTCTAAGGTTTTTTCCTTTATTTTCTTTGTGGAGATTTTGCATTTAACACGACGGAGTGACGGGTTTACGGGACGTAACTTTTGCGGCGGAGAATGGAGATTCACGCGATGTTGAAGATATTTCTATACAAAATGCGCAGAGTTAGGATAGTTCGTACAATGAGCTCTCAGGAGGTTAACCGCACGATTTCTGTGTGTGATATACACATGACGAATACGAGTCACGCCCAGCCAACATATTTCTGTGTGGCGCTACCCCTATTACTCGAGGGTCTGTCGTGCGTTGGCCTCGAAGTTCGCCGCCTCCTGTTTACCCAGGACCCTTATTTTCGAGCTTCGCATACACACGCACAGACACCCCCACAGACGCGCGCAGCGCACAAACCATTTTCCTCCCTTCGTGCGACTTTCACGCACGCAAACCCTATCAAACGAGCCACGGAGAGGAGAAAAAAAGCACAGCTCTTTGTCTCGTTCCAACTCTATCGAGATATCGATTTATCCTTTGCTCTCCCTCAACGCGAAACATCGAACGAAAGACAAATATTTTTTCATCATTCGATAAATGGTCAAAGTCCTATCGTACAAAAAAAAAAAAAAAAAAAGCAAAGATCATTATCATGACAATCAGATTTTTTTTACTTATTTTTTTTTTATTAGATCAATGCTTTGAGTACGAAAACATCGAGAAAAAAACGTGGCAAAGATCTGCGAAAAGATGCCATTCCTGCGTCCTAAATACCATCGCGTTAATTACACTCTCGGTGTTACACGGCAACGACGAGGGCTCTCGTGTCCTAGCATAATACTTTTCACTTTCCGGTAATGGACGTACCTTCCGTTGTTACGGAGAGACTGAACATTATTTGCTTTGAACCACGAAGGGACAGCCGGGAGAGTGTAGAAAATAAATAGAGAAACGGTCGAACGAGAAAAAAAAAAGAGGAAAGAAAAACGACCGCAAGGAATAGAGAGCAGCCGGTTGGTAGGTTGGTTTTACGATTTTCCTTCTTTTTTACGACACTTTCGTCGCTTTTTCTTTTGCCGAATAAAAGTTTCAATGTTCTGGGAGATTTTATTAGCGACCTAAAAACCTTACGTACTTTTGAAAACAGAATTTTGTCTCTATTTTATTTTTGGCGGCGGTCGAGTGGTGGTTTTTTTTTTTTTTTTTTTTTTTTTTTTTTTTTTTTTTTCACGGTGGGGTAGTTTTTTGCGGAATCCTATCGGATCCATTATTTATTCTATCGATGTGATGGCGTTACGTGCGTTCGTGGCTCGCATAGCTACGAAATTCTCGTCGCAAAGGTCACCGGTACCAGAAACGACGTTAATTATCATTAATTATCGTCGTTGACGAGGAAAGTCGAGACCCACTCCAAGCGACACCTCACCGCAGCTGCCACAGAGGTGCCTCCTTCTCTCACTATAGTCGTACCGAGATATAATGCGGGTAGACAGAGTTGGGTCCCACGGAACCCATGCAAATTGGAGATTGACGAGAGTGGGAGGAGCGCTGAAGCGGGCGAAGTGATATAGCATCGCTTTGGTCAGACACATAGCTTCTGCAGCTCACAGAGACGTATGTAATCTCGTCATTACTCATACCACCTTCGTAACCCCTTGACTACTAAACAGCCACATAATTCTAATTACAAAAACAATAAGATTTATCATCAAGTCTGACGAAAAATGTAATTCAATCCTACAAGGCATTTACCGACTTTATTAATAATAAATTTACGCAATTTGAAAAACTTCTGAATGAAAAATTAGTATAATAAATAAATTATGAAAAAAAAAAAAAAAAAAATAACAAATTATTATTTCGGGAGATTTATTTGACATTGAGTATGGAAATCGCTCGGCTGTAATATTCGAATAATAATTTATTATTTAATTTACTTATGAACTTTTTTTCGTCAGAAGTTTTTGTAATTTTTGGGATTTTTTTTTTTTTTTTTTCATTCATTATGTTTAGAGTAAAATTTTTTCAATACATCCGCCATCGATCAAAGTATCGATGTGGCAAATTCGATTAAGTAATTATTGCGCCATTCTCTCGTCTGTATGTATTGTCGAGATTTCAAAATGCATACTTATGTGGCTTTGTAATTTTAACGATAAATGCGACAGTTCCATCCAATGGAAAATAAACCACGAAAAACGTCGGAAAAGACAAATTTTCCGGATTGTACAAAACGAACTAAAAATGGACTGAAAATTCATCACCAAAGATAACATTGACTCAATGGCATGAAAGGGAAATTCGCGAGGTTTTGAATGCTCATTAGGCGATATGTTATGGTAATGTCTGGTATAACTATGCATGCGTAGTTAAGCTCAACGCAAGATCTTGGAAACTGCAAGGCAAAGCGCAGTAGGGTGCTGAAAGCTCCGCTCCGGTCAAACGTGTAGTAATCATCATTGAAGCGCGAGAATAGCCAAAATAGTACCATTATGCGCAGTTCAAAGCGTAAGATCGTCTATGGAACTGTGCCAATCCTAAATGAACGTATCAGAATCCAGAACCCGAATCCTACCGCGAAATTGAACGCTTTTTCGTAATTTCAACGACATCCCCATCAAACTTTATTCGCAATGTTCGACACTCTTGTTAATGAAACAAACCTTTAAAAAAGCGTTTATTCCTTCAATCTTTCGCTCCTCTACAAGGTTAGTAGAACGAAGGTTACCAAAAATTAACAAAATACTACGCGTCGAAAAAAAAAAAAATTTAGTTTCTCAGATAAATTCTCGACTTCGAAAGCATCCGCGCGACAGTATTATTAATAGAGACAATAGCGCGGCAGCAAAGCCAAGCAAATTGAAGATTGGCGAAGTGACGTTGGCATTAGCAGTTGAACGGCTCAGTGGTGAAGCCTCGTATCGGTCAGACACATAGCCACAGCTCTGTGCATCCATATATATATGTCAGTCGACGGAGTGAGCGAGAGCTCAAAGCTATACCATTAACCATTATGGCTCAACTCGCGCTGCAAGGACAACTAAATCGTCGTATAATCCTAACGGAATGAGGGGAAAGTGTCTGTCGTTCAGCTTGATAGCCATCGCTTGAATTCGTAATAACTTCGTACGCACCGGAGCGAAACTTGACAATTGAGTAATTAATTATCGATCGAAGCTCCGCTTACGCCGTAGTGATCGCGACGAATGTTATACACGCGACTCGTAATCCGATCGGCCCGACATGGAAAAACGTATATTGCAAAATATTTCGATGATAAATTCAATTTATTTCCTTCGAAAAACGGTATATTACGGATATATGTTTATATGTAATATGTAAAATATAATTCATCTATATTTTTCTCCACGTGGGAGATGTGCGCAAAACTGTATTATTTATTAAATAATAAAAAAAAAAAGTTAACAGAAAAAGCTCAAAGGCTTCAAATTTTTCGATGTTGTAAGCGTTATTTCGAAGAAAATGCGAAACTTAATTGCCCGAGGATTTGGCGCGCTAACGAGACACAAATTGCAATGGAAATTGAAAGAGGAAACGTGCGAACAGAGAGGGCGGTAAGGGTAACTGAATCGTGGGTATGAATGAGAAAGTTATATTCGGAGATTCGAAACGGAGAAAAATGAAGAGAGGAGACAAAGAGATAGGTAAAAGCTTAACGAGAAACGTATAACGTTAATCCACGGACGCGAAACTCTCGACCAACGGAACGACGATATTCGTTCCGGGATAACGAGTTTAATTATAAAAAAAATTATTATTCACCATGGGATGTACCTGCAACTGTTTCCCGGCGTAATTGTTATATTCTGATGCTATATATATACCCTGCTGTTCGTAATTAATCCGATCGGAGCGGCTCGAGATAATCGAAGATTGAAAAATTTACTCGACGATTTATCGTACGTATTTCAATTGATGACACGATACACGGTACTTTAACGGTAGCTTAGCGGAATAATTCATGCAAACGATGGTGTCGTTTTGCAAATACATCATATTTAACCAGACTATTTAATAAACGATAATTAAAAAACTAGGAACGGGGATGCAATTAGTGAAATTTGATGAACAAATTAACCACATTGCTTGGGATAATCGATCAATTAATTTTTCAATTAAATTTCGTAATGCGTGTTTCTAGTTTTTTTTTTTTTTTTTTTTTCATAATTCTACACGGAGAGAAAAAAATAGGAATATCATCTAAGATAGTTTAGGAAGAATCTCCAGACGTTATGGCAAATGAGTGATATATCGGAATTCAGAGAGAAAGAGAGAGAAGCGGAAAGAGTTTCAACGCTTTTTTTTGCGTTTTTCCAAAATGTTTAAGCTGCACATTTGCGAATCTACTTGATCAATCGTGAGACTGTTTCGTGTTGTGAATTTTTCAAAATTTTTCAACAAAAAATAAAATAAAAAACAGTCACAAGTAGAAAAATTAAAGTACTGTAAAGAGTGGCTTAGTAAAAAAAAAAAAAAACGAATACACGTTGCCGAGGGCCAAAAGAAATGAAAACGAAAATAATCAGGTGTTTCGTATTCGCGAAAGTAAAATCACTGCGGTACATATCAAAAGAGAGCTCAGTGTAGCTTTGGGTGAACATTCGAGAGATAGAGAGAATATCGAGGAGAATCGGATATTCGACCTATTTTTCCGCAACTTGTTTGGCGGGGTGCATGGGGTCTAAAGGCGAACAAAAGCTCCCTCGATGGCACAAAGGATTGCGCTACGCGTGGTTGGCGTTCGCGATGGTTACGAGGGAGAAGAGGTATATCAACGAGTAACGGATATTCAAATGATCCAAAGCGTCGAGCAAAAGGTTTACCGAGATGAAGAGGCAGACTTGTGTGTCGAGGAAGTAGCTTTCCATACACAGCGAAACTCGTCCTTTCGTAAAAGAAAACAAAAAACAACTCTCTGTACACATATGGATCACTGTTATCACGCTATAATTCACATTCTATTGTAAAAATCATTCAGAATTATATATTTTTCACTGTTTCAAAAAAAACTCAATAAAACCTCTAAATTTTTCTTCTCAATGAATCAAACAATAAAAAAAAGCCGATTGTGTCGCTTTAACTAATTAAGGTAACGTTACTTTATTTCTGTAAAAAAACAAGTCAGTCGATGAATGAAATCGAATTGACTTCAATCAAACAAACGTTTTTTTCTGGATCCGATATCACTTGTTTATCGAAAAGAGCCATAGAATCGAATGGTTCGAAGAGGGAGGATAGTTGAAAGATAAAACGAAGCCAGGGTAACAAGCCGGCTACAACTAGATTGGTTGACGAACGGCGAGAAAGTAACGAAAAAAAAAAAAAGAAAAAAAAAGAGAACTGAGTAGAGTGTCTTTCTTCATCAATCGGTCTCGTTACGAGAGTCTACGCTTCTTTATCTCGCCCCCTCTTGCCGCCACCCCTTTCGCGGCTTTGCTTTGCAACGACGAACGGCAAGATTATTCCGGGGGATATATCCACGGAGACTCCTTCGAACAACACGACGATATCGTACCCAGACACTTTTTTTCATCGTTGCTCTTCTTTCTTGAAGCTTCATTCATGGCTGCTTTTCTTTTTTTTTTCTTTTTTTTTTTTTTTTCTCTACCCGCGACCGGCTTTGGTAGACTACCAGTGTGTGATAGGAGCGAAATTCGCGGATCCCCCGGAGCGAAACGCCTCTTCGATATTCAAAATTATTCGAGCGTTGCCTCATCTGTTAAGCTGAATTCTATCGAATTTACCATCAAGAAACGCGAAACATAGCAACGGTGCGCGTTCATGCTTCCGATGATCTCGAGAGACAGCACTTGCAGACGGCTACTTTGAAATCATATCTATATGCATAGATTCTAAGAGCATCTATTTTGAACATTTCTCGCAACGGATGTATTTAAACATTTTTCTCATGTGGTCTATCGATTCTTACAAATACATTTCGTTTTCTATGGAAGATGTTTTTTTTTTTTTTTTTTTTTTTTCCAGATTTTAATGAAAAGTATCCAAAATGTTGTAAAACTTCTAAAAATTGTATTAAAAATTGTTGTAAAAATTCTAACTTTTGTTTTATGTCTAAACAATCTATTTTATGACTTCATAAAAAAAAGTTATAATCTTTATTTGAATTGATTGATTGAACGATTGAAATTTGATGAAACCAAATCGTGTTATAGTCAATATCCGCCGTGATTCTTAAATCCATCGCGAAGCACATAAATATTGGGTTTATTAACTGTGAAAATCGTAATATGCGATCTCGTATACAGCAATTGTAAATTAATCTTGGAATTTACGAGCTATAAACCCATTTAAGTGCTTCGCGCGTTTCTCCACTTACGAGAAAATTCGGTCAACGCAGTCGCAGTCACGACTCTTGGCTCTCGTAAATTCGCATCGTAGTAGAGAAATAATTTGACAGTGTTGAATGCGAACAAAAGTTTGCCGAGGAACAAGTTTTTGTATGACAACGCGTTCGTTTTCGACGAACGAACGAATTTAAATACACATTTCGCGACTCGTTTTTCTCGAATCCCCGAAGGTGCATCGTTTACGGGATACGTGTACGAAGAACTGAGAAAAGAGTGTATAGAGATAGTTAACCAGAAAGAAAGAAGCGTAAGGTATATAGAGAAAAAGGAGTGCAAATGACGAAGGAAGAGCGAATTGGATGTCAGTCTCGACTGAGTTGGCGAGACCCTCGG
Source organism: Cryptus armator (assembly GCA_963971235.1). Lineage (NCBI taxonomy): Eukaryota > Metazoa > Arthropoda > Insecta > Hymenoptera > Ichneumonidae > Cryptus > Cryptus armator. Next base: position 20,831,507 of record OZ020235.1, read on the forward strand.
AGAATTCGAGTTCCGATCCTTTCGTCTACCAGTGACTATTCCGCAAGGGCGATAGAATGGGTAGGGAGCGTTAGAACTTGGGGACCCGAGAGGGTCGCTAATTGGGACCTGGAAAACGATGCGAACACAGAAAAAGAAAGGTTTTTTCAAAAGACCTAAACTTTGTTACAATGCTCCACTGACCAGTAATCAGTGATTTCCGAATGGCGAGGAATTTAATTCACAAATACCTTCTATCATATTTTATATTTTAATGTAATTTCTTTATACAACGATCGTAATTTAATTTAAATAAAATTCCATTGACGAAAAAAAATTATATAATTTTTTTTTTTTTTTTTTTTTCATTTCATTTACGTGAGTATAGTATTCTTTGATTTAATTCTAGAAGTATCAGGATGCGAGACACGCACGTTTCCGTTTCGTATTCCTTCGATACGCAAAACAACAACCTATTTCCCTCATCTTCGCGTGGAGACAAGGCACGCGACTTCGTTTCCTTCCACCCTGTCGTGAATAACGGTTATTTCGAGGGCACAGGTCGTTGTAGAAATGGGATGCGCAAAAGTTTCCCATTTACGGGTGCGGCATAGTCCCACCGGTGCAATGTAGTGAGAAAAACGAATCGGCGAATCACGAATATACCTGATACTTCGTTCCATCACTAAATCGCAAATCTTATGTATCCCGATCGCCTACGATAGCTAAATGCAATGAATTGCGAGAAACAGTACAGTGATTGGCCGGTTAGCTAACTCGGACCAGTAGGGTGACGTAATACTCGCGTCCATTTGATTTAAAACAGAATTTTCTAAAAAAAAAAAAAAAAGACGTGCTACTGATCGAAGACCAATTACTTTAACGCAACAAAATAAACTGTATCCACAGAAGAATCATCAATTGCAAACTATATCGCGCGTAGATAAAATTGAACTCAATTTGGAATCTTATACAGTAGCACACCCACAAGATCCAATAAGACCGAAAGAAAAAAAAGACAATCGAGTGTCTGAGGTGACAAATAGCGAAGTATAAGGGACGGATCGAATTCTCGGGAAGAAAGACACGCGAGAGTTGCGCGGAGGGTTTAAAGAGGGTTTGGAGCGGATAAGATATACGTCGAGATGCAACACGACGTGCAGTCGTCCTCGATCGCGGTAAGCCTTCCCCCCTCGAAATAGAATTTAAATTGGAAAATCTGTCAGGCTTCGCGCGACGCAAGAAAGAGTGCTAAAAATACGATTTTTACGTTTTCTTCTTTTTCCGTATATTTTCTACGAGCGGATGGACGTGGGATAGTAATAAATAAACAAGTCAGGATAAAAATAGGCCTAGAAATCTGGCTTAGTTGAAAAAAAATCGATCTTTTTCATGGTCCGAACGCGAGAATATAGAGAAGCATGAATCAGCAATTTTGCACTACTGCAAAGTAGAATAGATGGGGTACGCAATCGATTTGCGATAGATCACGATCAACGATTTACTTTTACTCTGCCAGTTCGATACTCGACTTGGCTGTTTCACCTGGTAGCTCGTCGAGGGGGATGCATCAAGAAAAAAAACGAACGTTCCCGAGTGAACGAGGCGCAGTTCGAGATTCTACTCGTGCGGTAGGCCACTCATCCAAAAGATCGATACAGTCATTGGCATAGTTTGATCTTTCGCAGTCCCAGCGCGCTCTCGCTTGCTGCGACAACCAACGAAGAAGAGTGGCCAATTACTGTATCTATTCAGAGAACCCGCCTATCGAGCTTTGAAGAGCTCAAGGAACATTTGCGGAATATCGATTAAAGCCGGAAGCACACGGTCCGCGGCATTCTTTCGAGGAGTTTATTCACTCGAGAGTATCCCGCTGTAGAATGCCTATCGTCTCTATTTCTCCCTTGGCTTTGCGTTCTTATTGCAAAATGTTCCACGTATCGGAAAAATAGCGTATTTTCAAACATTTTTCTCTACCGATTCAGTAGTATCTAAACTACGATAAATTCTCGGGGCAAACGAAACGGAAAGTATACGTGAAGAGTTTATTTCCAACAGTACGCGAGAAAGTACATTATCCCCCACGGAAATCGAATATCCGCAAAAAATATGTCCATAAACGTAATTCATAAAAAAACGGAAATGATCACTCACCGTTTGCTGTGGCGTTCATAAATCCAGTGCCCAATTGTCGAAGCTTGCTGCTGAGCGTCATGCCCCCATCGTCGGGTGTCACGGAACCAACGTTGCCCGACGGTTCCGTTTGGGGCACCATCTGTTTTTTTTTTTTTTTTTTTTTTTTTTTTTTTTTTTTTTTTTTAACAAAAAAGAAAATACTCAGTTAATCATAGGCATCAAGTCGATACACGACAATCCATTGGACAAAGCTCTCTACGTATCGTGACCTTCATAATTCTAAAATTTATCTGATCATCCGAACTTTCGTTTACCTCTATTTATATGCAAAATATAAGTAGAGAATCGTGTTCTGCCATTGGCGATACCATGAACGCGATTCAACGATAAACCATAAGCCGCTTCGTCTTCGTGAGAGTCTCGCTCCCCCCTTAAAAAAAAACCATCGGCGCATAACGCTCTATGGCGGACGGTTCAAGGTCGAAACTACAAGGAAATCAAGCGTACCGAAGTCTAACCCTTACAAGGCCGGTTATCGTATGCTGTAGGTCTACATCACTCCCCCCCCCCTTCCCTCCCTTCCCTCCCTAGAGTAAAGATCGAAGATTCCATCGGGTTTCCAGAGTTCCTGGGGATCAGAGTCGAAGGTTGCAAGGTCGTGCCTGATAATCGAGGACATCCGTCCGCAGTGAACCGAAGGACTATTGGTTCTCTAGGCTATAGGCAAGACTGCCCTTCCTTCCTTCCGATCTTCATCAAGCCATCGTATATTGGTTGTAGTAATAGTACTAGTGGTAGCAGTAGTAGTAGCAGCAGCAGGGGTATTAGGCTCGCGATGCTGTGAAGATGTTGTAGGTATAGTTAGGCACTCAGGCAGGCAAGCAGACCAAAGCCAATCTCGTATAATCACGATGTAAATTTCCGAGTATCTGGCGCGAAGCCAGAGAGTGCATACGAGGCGTGCTTCGATGTTTGGTGGGTACGCTTCCCTTGTTTCTCTTCTCATCCCTCGATCAACCCTTCCGGGCACTCCATACACGACTCGGCCATTCTCCATGTTTCAATCTATATATCTCTCTGCTTTTACACCCGAGTTTGGTACATACCTCCGGTAGTATTATTCGCATGTAGGATACCAGCTTATAGCTATGACTGGAGTACGCTTATTGGTCAAGAAGCATAATGTCCACTGCGTATAGTGTAGAAATGGTTGTGGTATCACATAACTTCCTACTCTCTGAAGTCACTAACTTCTTATAGAGTAGACGCACCGTTTGTGGTCATTTTCACTATAAACTACTGTCAAATAGGTGTTTAGCGACATTTTTATGTCAATACTTTTAAAGTATTCATACAAATGTATAGAATTATCAACCCGACATCAACTTAATTTGATTTTAGTCAAAGTACTGTCATTTCGAATCTGAGGGTCAAAAGTGGACCAACGGCAGTTAAAAACGGCATTTCTACCCTAACGCTGCTTCCTTCATTGTCGTAGGGGTTTTTGTTTCACGATTCTTCTACGTTTTTTGTTTTTCTTCTATTGTTCCGTCGCTCGGTGTCGTTTTTATTGAATTTTTTGTAGGGGTTCGATAGAAAATGTATCCTATCCGGATCCGCGTTGTGGGTTATTCGAATGGTCACCTTTCGTATAGAAAATAGCTATTTACACGGTCGGCCCATTTACCATGGCGAGATTAATCGCTTTTAGACACTGGAGAATTACGTTTCTCGGTGATAAAATCCCACGCGCTTTAGTCGGCAACAGAGAAACGAACGGAGTGAAACGGGAAACATCGAGGCGAGAAGTTTATACGGCGTTACAAGTTCGAAATCGTTATCCCGATCCAATGGGTTCGCTTGGACTGGACTCTGGATGTGAACAAAGGCCATTCAGGAAGTTTGACTGCTATCGAATAATACTTCGGATGCAAGGGGAGCACCGGATGTCTGTTCAACAGCGTAGAGTTGTATAGTATCTATGATATCGGTATATCTTAACGTCATTCGAACTTTCTTCAGACTCTCTTTTTTTTTCAAACTTTCATGAATGACACGATAGTATCTCGCATAAAAAATATCGACGAAAATTAAAAAAAAAATTGTAAAGTACCTGCATTCGCATTATTTTTTTTCTGTTTGTTTTTTGTGAAGAAAAAAAATTAAAAAAAATGAATCAAATTTCACGAAACTTATCAATCCCCCGAAGATGTCGTAAAATCTCGCAAATAATTCGTTGAACGTTTTGAAAGGTTCATTAATTTCAAGAATAATAACATATTCAGCTAATTTTCTTAAATTTGATGAACACTACGTCGCTTCATATGGATTCGTGTAAAAACTCTAAATGGACACGAAGCAAAAATCGCAATACTCTACGGTATAGAAAGCACGCGAATGGCAGGATGGGCCGATACCCTCAACGATTTCCAGTCACGTACGAGAAGTTCCGTGAGAGTACCCAACTCCATGCCAAAGGGGTGCGGTGTACTAACACCATACAACGTTAGAGGTACACCTCGTCCTTCACATTATTCACGCGTATACCGACGGGCTTTTGCCCGCGCCCATGGATGTACGTTTCGTACGTGACTTATATAAAATTCGAATACCGATGAAATTCAAACGATGCGAACGAGCAGCATGCTGGACCGGTTACTCTCGGCGACGTTCGAAATCGTCTCGTCGAACGAGCCATGAAGGGCCTCTACTGCTGGACCAGTATTCTTCGCTCACGGAAGACAAATAAACAAACGGTGAAACGAAAAAAAAAAAAAAAAAACTAGAAGAGGCATTTCGAACTAAATTACTCGTAGAAGGATAAAAGAATGGTGAAAGTCGAAAAAAAAAAAAACCAAAAAAAAATAGTAAAAGTGGAAAGTAGAATAGGAGGGAAAGAATAGGGTACGAGGGATCAATGCAGAAGAAATGGCTAGTGCTGCTTTGGTAGGAAAAGGATGATGATACGTATCTATAGAAAGTTGGCCGCGTAAAGGGTAGTTTAGCCAGCGTGTCGGACATACACCGCACCGGATCACGTTTCCAACGAGATCGTGATCGGACTTCCGAACCCTATCAGGTTTTCGACGGCTCTCACTCTATCCTTCGCCGTGCCAACCACTCGCTTACGGATACGAGAGAAAGATCGAGAGAGAGAGGGAGAGAGTGAGAACTCCGACACAACCCCGGGACCGCGATCATAGTCGTGCGATATCCCGTACTTCAATTTTCAATCGCAAAATTCTCTCGCGTCCGCGAGAGAGGATCGTATACCACACTGGGACATTGAGAAGAGATGGAAAGCGGCGTCAGCAGGGTCGCACGTGGTTATTACACCAGCAGGGATCGCGGGGATAACATTTTTTTTTTTTTTTTTTTCTCGATTATTGAGACCCTTTGATCTTCGAACCAACGAAATAGTATTGGTTAACCCTTTGACGAACGACGATAAATCTCAACGACGTTAAAGTTTCGTGATTTTTTGAGTCGCTGAATAAAAATTACATCGTTGTTTACAATGATACATTTTATTTATTTAAAAAAATAACTGAGATAATTTCAATTTCAACTTGATTCGATATTTTTTATCGATATAAATTACAGATACAAAAAACCCGAAAATTGAAATTATTTTTTTTTAACACTAAATTCCATAAAGAAGCGAAAAACTTACAAAGTACACTTTCTCACAGAAAAAACTTTGTCAGTAATATAAATTTAAGAAACAATGTAATAATGTAAAATTTTCAAATTTTTTACTTTTTTTTTTTTACTCTTACGTTTTCCAAGATAAATCATCGTTTGTCGTCTCGACGAGTCGACCTCATCAAATTTCTCTGACAGCCCGAACCCCGATTCACAAATCGTTGTGATTACCGTGAATAGCGCGAGATTAAGGGATGACATTGGTTAGTCTTTGATATCGTACAGATTCCTATCGAGTTTGGTATTCTCACGATCGGAGTTGACAATTGTCAAAGGTGCACCGCACCGGTGGTAGTAACCCCCTACATCGATTGATAAATCTACACGCTATCGTAGCGCGCCGTTACAGGTATTCAGATTGTGTGAGAGTATCTGAATTTCCATTAAATGATGAGATAGAAGCTCCCTTCGGCTTGAGAATGAAGATCGCTCTCAACGCTATTGATTGGAGAAGCCCGTCGCGCGGGAGGAGGGAGGGGGGGGAGGGCGCAAGAGGGAATCGATTGATGGGTCCTCCGTTCAGAAGAGCTCCGACCACCTATGCGTCTCCTCGGTACTCAGTTCTATACGTTGATGGATCGATGAACAATGTGATTGCGGCCTGCCAGCGATTATTACTGCGGTCAGATAGCAGATTTCCCTCTTCGCGAAGCCGTTTAACATTTTATGATATTCAACGACGCCGATTTCGCGTGACGCTAAGATAAAATTACACGGTTACGACGCCGAGCTTTATTCTCGGTGAAAACTTAATCGCACAAACTTCTCCTTCACCGCGAAAAAAAAAAAAAAACGATCGTCTGAATTCTTTAACGACGTGGGTTAACGAACACGGTATCAGTTACATCATTCGCAGGTCGTTTGTCGTGGGAAAAATATTGACGCGATGCACTAAAAAAAAATGATACGTTGGCAAAACTAATATTTAGTGTTTGGGAAACGATACGAAATTTTTTAAATTAAAAATTTCTCGACTGAAAAAAGGTGTATGGCAAACAAATTGTATTGAGGAAAAGTATTGAAGTAACAAATTATAGTTGCAAGATTATCGCACGGAATAACAAATAAAAAAAATACATAAAAAAAAATATTAAGTTGTCAAATAATAATATATATTATTAATATTATATTATTATTATTTACCATTGAATAATAACTGTTATTTGTTCATCAAATAATAATATATATTATTAATATTATATTATTATTATTTACCATTGAATAATAACTGTTATTTGTTCATCAAATAATAATTTATTATTCACTAATAATTTTTTTTCAGCGCACGTATGAAGAGACTTTTTCGGGAGGTATTTCCCGGTAAATAGCGATAAATGTACTCTTTAAAATTGTATACCATCGTCGTAAATAAATGAAGAAAAAAATTCGATGTCCGAGAAGAAATTTTTTTGCTGACGCAGCGTTATACGGAAACCAGATTATCGCTTATCGTTGTACATGCTATACAGTAAACTAGGAAAGTAGGGGGCGAGGGAGGCTTCAAGAAGAGCGAAGGAAAATCTAACTCTCGAGTAAAAGTGATTAATGAAGTCTCTCAGCCTGGCGGCAAAGCACGTGTGCGTATATTACGTATTGAAGAGTCTCGAAGGAAATGGTTCCAAAGGTGATCCATACCAGTGAGTCAGTGTGTCTATCGATTCATCGAATAGTCGGGGGAAACACACAGCGAGAATACAGAATGACGAATTTTCTCGTAAAAAATTTAACGTAACTGTGCAGGAATCATGCCTGCGGGACTTTCCGGAGGAGGGGGAGAAAGACGGAAAGGAGAAGAAGATAAAAGTATCCGGAATACATACAACGTATATAATGCCCCGCTACCGGGTAGACCGCGAGAGGCCAACGCTGATTTATAGCGAAAACTTTTTGCGGCTGATTTTCAAAAGGGCGAAAGAGACCTCGAAGGGGGTGATCGAGTCCTATCAGTTCGCCCGCGGAGCTACGACCTATCGATAACATCGAAGAGATAATAGACCGCTTTTTTTCTGTTTTTTTTTTTTTTTTTGATAAGACGAGGGGAAGAAAATTGAACGATCCTTCCTGCCGAAGTCATCGCGTCAAGAATGAAAAAAAAAAGGACCTTTTATATTGATAATAATGAAAAGATTTCCTATGGAGGCATCGGAATACAAGTATTCGAAATAAGCGAATTTTCCAACACCAGAAAATATTATTATAATTGTTATTGTTTGGGGGAAGAAATGGGGCTGAAGCCTCAGAATGGCAAATAACACGCGCGTGATAATTGGCACAACTAAAACGACTCTGTTCGGTGTATTGAATGACTCGCATTATTTGGATTAAGATCGTACGTCTGTAGACACGAAAAGATCGCAGCTTGTTGAAAGAGAGAAGTGAAAAGTTTGCTATACGATTGAAATGTTGAGAGCCAAGAGACATCTGCTTACGTGTCGTCGTTAACCGAGCACACAATTGTCTTCAGCTCGTCTGGGTACCGGGAGGGATGAGGGGGAATGGGGAGGAAGAGGGAACAGAAGGTTGCAAAGATACGCCGAGGAACCAGAGCGCAAGAACGGGGTGAGAGTCGGCAGCCACGCTGAACTCATCCGCTCAATTAATATCGTTCGTGATTATACCGAGAAGGTTGGGGAACGGGTCGTGAACGGCGTCGCGGGCCGTCGACTAAGATCTCGAGCGAAATTAAAGCGAGCGCGAGAGCTAAGCAAAGATAATGCCCGGGCGAGAGTACTCGCGTTAAAGTGAGTGAGAGAGAGAAACGAAAAGTCAGAGAAATGTAAACGCGGAAAGACACTTCAACCGAGGGCAACCCTTATTTCGTAATTGTGTACGCTCGCTTTGCCTCTACGGAGAGCGTTCTCTCGTCGTTCTAATGCCGTGAGCCGGGGTTTCTTGTCTCTGTTACACACTGCTTGTACTCTCTTCTCAAGGTGTCGGAGAGAGGAGCACTCAATTCTTAAATTCAATTTTGTTTACGCTTTTAATCACTCTCTCGGCTCCCTCTGAGGAAGCTTTTAATTACGTGACTGTGCGCGATAGAAGCGACACGCTGATACGGTTGGAAGCGAAAGATTCTTCGAGTTCGAGAAGAGAGTGACGATAACTACCCTGGAGAAGGGAGAATAGGAAATTTAAAAAAAATCATTTTTGGAAGGGTGTATATGGAACGGACCACGAAAATTTGAACTCAAAGGTCGCGGGAGCTTTTGTATAACTAGACTCAGAAAAAAGTTTGTAGTTAACGAGTTGGATATGGGGAAACTAAATATTAAAAAAAAATGAAATATAGATATAAAAATATTGACAGGTTATTTTGATTCGCGCGCTGATTTTGATTTGATTCATATCCACCGTTTCAATCAAAGGTACGAGGAGCTCACGCGCTCGCAGCGGTCGGACCGCAACCTGCAAAATGTCGCTGGCGCCACGGACTGTGGTCACCGTAACTATGAAAACCGTTGTTATTGAAACGTTGGTATGGAAACCGTTGCTATGCCAACCGTTACTATCGCAACCGTTGCCACCGAAACCATTGCTATGAAATTATGAAGTAAACAGCGACCGTAAATTAGCAATGGCGTGAAGTGAGCAGCGGTCTGAAATTAACGATGGTCTGAAGTTAGCAACAATCAGAAGTAAGAAACAATCTGAAGTTAACAACGGCCCAAAGTTAGTAACAGTCTGAACGTAGCAACGGTCTGAAGGTTGCAACGATCTAAAGGTAACAACGGTCTGAAGTTAGCAACGATCTAAAGGTAACAATGGTCTGAAGGTAGCAACGATCTAAAGGTAACAACGGTCTGAAGTTAGAAATCATCCGAAGTTCGAAACCGTCTGAAGTTAGAAATCATTCGAAGTTCGAAACCGTCTGAAGTTAGTAAAGGTCTGCAGTCCGCAAAGGTTTGTTTCTAAGAGAGGGGGAAGGGGAAGCGGGGAGGAAGGCAACCAAACAAACAGTTTTTCAAAACATTTACAAGATATATAAAAAAACTATAAAAACGATACTAACTATATGAGTTACTCGATTTTATATATTTTTCATATATTCATTTTTATTTTAAAATCAGAACTAAATTTTTTTTGTCATATCCAAAAATACATTTGTTAACCACAAGAAACTCGTTTCTCACTGCATTGAATTAGAGGTCGAACAATGCATTACCATTTCCATTTCAACTTCATTGCAACTCATTTTCGTTTTTTTTTTCTTCTTCTTTGTTTTTACTGCTGCTAATACGTTTTTCGACTCTCGACCTTTTAACAGCAACGAGAAGATAAAGAAAGCCGAGAAGGAAGAAATCAAGGTTCAGCTAATAGCTGTTAGGGGGTCAGAGGAAGTAATGGCTACCGCGAGTCTTCATGAAAAAAAAAAAAAAAAAAAAAAAAAAACGAAGAAAAATAGGAAGGAGTAGTGAAGGAGAACTAAGTAGTAACAACGGGGCGGCGAGCGTTAACGTTGTTCCTGGAAGTTTTACCGTGAATGTAGGGACTTCCTTCTTTCCATCATCCCCCGTTAGCTCTCTCCAGCCCCCGGAGCAACGAGTCGCGGACGTTAATTGAAACTCTTTTTTCTCCTGCCGAGGGAAAATTATTAGTTCGAGACTCGAGAGCGCGCAGAGGGGTTGTAAGCTGTATTCTATTTCACCTACTTCGCATTCGTTCGCGTTCTCATTCTTTCGTCGTTGAGTCTCTTCCGTTCTCTCTGACTTTATCGCGACTACGAGATTGCGGAGAAGCGAGAAACGGAGTCGGACGAGTTGGTTCTCCGTGGAACAAAAAAATGCAGCGAGAATATACCAAGGTGAAGTACGCGCGCGGTCGATGACGAGAGAAAGATTCGCCCGGGATTTTCATTCGCATTCGGTTCACGTGGAGGAAATGGAAAATGGTTAACGTGCAGAAAAAAACAGAAAAACATTTTTTTAATAAAAACGAAAACGAGGAATGGGGATGATGAATAGAATATTACGATTTTCATGTTTACCTTGTATGTACTACGCGCGGACTATACGAATTAATGAAAATCGCAAAAAGCAATTTTTTTTTTTCTTCGATCCCATCGAGATAGAAGCAAAATAAATTATTCAGTAATAATTAATTTTGTTTTTATTTAGTACCCTTTAAAGATTACTGTTATTAGTAATTTTATTTCTGTACGCAGACAATAGTTGATAATTTATCAATAATAATAATGGGAGTTAAAAAGAGTAAATTTGAAATTCTTTGCATGATTATCGCTGTTTGGCGATTTTAAAAACTGTATTTTCGTGTCTTTGCGAGAAAATGGAAAAAAAAAAACTATGACAAAAAAGTAATTTTTTTTGCGTCGAAATTGAAGATAAAAAAAATTCTCGACAGATTTTCATGTATTTTTTTTGCGTTGAACACGAATCTACCGAAATCTTTAGCCTCAAGGAAAATCGTGCATTAGTCATTTTTTTTTTTTTTTTAAATGTCACTCAAGCGACAAAAATACGATTCGATTGCATCGGCATGCGGTTCTCCAATTTTACCAAATTCGCGTCTCGATTTGCCTCACAGATATCCATCTGAAATTTACGACCTTGAAAAGTTTTACCCCTCAGTGTGAAATATATATCATACGGTACGTAGAGAAAGGAGAAGAAAAGGGTTGAGAAACAGATAAGGCATAAAAGGGAATCGAAGACTCTCAGCGGAGTCCTCGAGCGAGTCAAGGGCGGAGAGAGAGAGAGAGAGAGAGAAGGATGAACACGTTGAATTCGCGGAGCGTTGAAGATGATTGCGCGACGTGCGGAAGGGATATAAAACGGAGAGTTAATAACCGAGGCGAATACGACGATCGTTTCGGAGACGCGTGAAAGAAGTAGTGCTCACGGGCAAGCACCGCGAGAATAACCCCGAGGCCTCTTTATAGTAGAAAATGCCTTCGAGAACCCGAGGAATCTAGGTTCGCTGTTCGACCCCACCGCGCAGAAAACAGTACCGCGAGGGGCACAAAGAAACGAGACTCCAGGACATTACTCGGAAATACCGACGAGACCTCGACAACGCTGTGCTGTGTAGGGGAAGATGGGGCAAAATGAACCGCTTCAGAAATTCAGGGATTTTTTTTTTCGTTATACACACCATATTTTCACGAAAAAATGGATTCCCCACACCCCTTTAGAGTATTACGATAAAAAAAAAAAAAATTCAGAAAAATGAACCAATGGCATTAAAAAAATGTAAAAATTTAATATTAAATAATTTCCGACCGATAAGCGATATGTAAACTATTCTCGTCAGAAAATATAAAGTTTCCCATATTAAAAAATAATGGAACCTTTTTTGAAAAAACAATTATCGAATTATTTGTAGTTTTATTTATCTGCATTTTTATTTTTGGTATCGGTAAATTTTATCCAAGAAATAAATATTTTGTAGAATTTCATTAAGCGTTCATTAAGCGTAAATAATAGCCACGCAATTTAGAAATCGATTTTTTTTATGAAATTTTATTAAGCATACGATTGATCCATTGTGCCGCAAAATTTGAGTTGCGCGACTATGCCATTTCGCTCCGTTGGTCCATTTTGCCTCATCTTTCTCTATAGAGCGGCTCTTCTTCGCGGCGCTTACAGCGGAAAGAAAAGTAAAGGAGATAGGCGAGCAAAGAAGAAGTCGACGCGAAATAGGGGAATGAAAGAAAAGATAGCGGGAGGGAAAGTGCCAAGCGGAGAAGAGATCGTCATATGAATGCTCCTTCGCTGCCCACCTTTCTTACTATCTCTCACAACTATAGCTATATACGACTCTCGGATAGTATAATAGAAATAATAATCATGATAATAACGATGATAATAATACGAGCATTGAAGCGAAGAAATAAAGCCGTCGCATTCCAAGACTCGCGGAAGATATTGTTCTTTTGTGCGATTTCGAGACGAAAGTTCCTCGTGTTTGCATAAAATATTTTCTAATTTTTTCATTCGGATAACTCAATACAAGGCAATGGAACGATCGTGAAGAACTTTTTTTTTGTTATTACTTTTTTTTATTTTTATGCGTTGAAATTTGCATCAGTCAATTCCCCGATGAAGAAAAAATAGAAACTCGTTTTCCTCCTCATATCTTCTTCCAATACGTTTCAGTGGTTGTGACGTTTCATATACAGTATTCATAATAAATATCGAATCGGTTTTTTCTTCAATTCCCATTAAAAAAAAAATATTACTATGGAAACTAAGTTTGAATTTTTTTCAAATATAATAATAACTATTATAATAATAATAATAGCTGTTTAAATAAAATTTATAAATTGACTTAATTTTCATTCGAAAGAATACATTCTTATTTCAAAGACTAATTCTTTATAATGATAATTAAGTCAATTAATAATTGAAATTAGAAAAAAAAAATTATTATTATGATATTTAAAAAAAATGCAATCTTAGTTTGTCAAATCATTTTTTTTTTTTTTTATAAAAATTGAAAAAAAAAAAAAAAAAAAAGATTTGATATTTATTATGAATCATACTGTATACAGGGGTTTGAAATACTGCCGCGAAAGTAGTAATAACCGAGGAACTATATAGTTCGTTTCTACTCCGTAGTCGGGGCAGCTGTGCCCCGGGAGCGTGTAAAATCGTTGGTTCGCGAGAGCTCGAGGAATCGAACAGTAATAAAACAGAGAGACACGTGGCGGTCGAGAGAGAATGCGCGCGCGACGGCCCCGAGCAACGAGAGAATTCCAATCAACTGGAATCAGAGAGAGGAGGCGCTTGTACAGGGAGTGAGAAAGTGCACCGAGAGATAAAAAAAATGTGTATAGATATATATATATATATATATATGTCGGTTGCACGTAGTAGAAGTGGAAAAGCGCGAAAGAGAGTGGGAGTGGCAAAGGGGTAGTTGGAAAAATAGGAAATGAGCTTCTAGGGTCGTAAGGGGCGGAAGGAGAAGGATTTCTCAAGGATTTTTCGCAAAATCCACGAAGGAGACTCGCGCGCACTTTTTCCTACGGGAATAGATTAACCCTAATCCTTCGAGACCTCGACGACGATACCGCAGGTTCCGCGTCTAAAGAACATCACCGAGTCGCGTTAGACTAAGTCTTGGCTGACGCGCGGATTGAAAATAGTCACTGGAAGCTGTAATACTTCAAGTTAATTTCTTTTTTTTTTTCGCAAAAATCCTTGGAGAAAATATAATAATTTTTTTACAAAAAGTTACATGTGTTAAGAGACTTATAAAAAGAAAAAAAAATTATCAAAATATATGGAAAAATAAAAAAATATAGGCGCTGAAAGAGTGATTCGATCTTTTTTTTTTAAGTAACTTTTTTCAAGTCATTTTCTTATATTTTAAAATCGTCGTTTCAACCGCAGAATGTTCACCGCCAAACGACGTGTAAAAAAAAAAAAATTCTTCCGGCAGCCATATCTTTTTTTATTTTTCAAGATAATCCGCCCTTTTTTTTTTTTCAAAATTCTCAACAAGTCGAACAATCAGTAAAAAAAATCATTGTATCGCCTCCAATGGTTTTCGAGAAAAAAAATATCAAAGTTTTGACTCAATTTTTGTAGAATAAAAAAAAAAACAGAAAAAAAAAAATTCCCTTTTTTTTTTGCTTTGCGACACGAAATTGTAATAATTTAAGTATCATATATCCGTGAATGTCTATGTGAACGAAAAAAACAATTTGGAAAGATATTTTTATGACTTAATTACCATAAATTGCAGATGAGTAGGTGATTTTTTTTTAAAGGTCGAAATTTGATTCTACGAGACTCGTCATGCGATATTCCGACGATTGCTTGTTTGTCATTGATCATTACTCATTACTAAAACAAGAGGCCTTCGTTTGATCTAAAATGCAAATGAATATACGAATTTTAGTAGAACGCGACAAACTCCGAATATTTCGGTGTTTCAGAGACTCCGAGAGACTCCGAGAGACTCCGACCTGAACGGGTCGACAAAGCCAACCGTATGGAGTGCCACGTAAATTTATCGGTCTCGCGTGTCCGCGACCGAGAAACGTCCCGTCGGAGTAAATCAATCGGTCGGACGATTTAATTTAAAGCAACGGCGCAACGGCAACGTTTCGTTCGTCGTTACACACACGAAACGAAAGCCCCACAACGATCCCGACAAACGCGAGGCAACGGAAAAAAAAAAAAAAAAAAAAAAAAAAAAAAAAAAATCGGAGTCCATACAGAGCCCATGAACGCGCAATTTTTTTGTGACAATCGACGCGAACGAGAAAATTTCGCATCTGTGGGGTGTAAAAAAAAAACTTCGGAGAACAATTCTATAGATCAAACGAAGAGAGTAGAAAAAGACGAGAGAAGAGATAACTTTTGCCAACTCACATTTTTTATAAAGGACATCACTGAGCTATTCAACATTTTGCTTGTTCCTCTTCCGCGTTAACTCTTCTTTTGGTTGTTTCTCTTTTATTTATTTTGTCCGTTTTTTTTTGTTCCGTCTCTTCGTCAAGCTTTGCCTTTTTTTTTTCGTCTTGTTTTCTATTATGCCGTTGTTCTTTTTTTCGCGCGCCCTTTGCAGTCTCGAAACTTTTATTTTGTTCGTTTTTTTTTTATTTTTTTTTTTATTTTTTCAACTCCGCGCGCAGTTTTTTCCTTGATGTTGCACACCTCGACGATTCTTTTTCCTCTGCGGCGCGGTGTTGTTTTTTTTTTTTTTTTTTTTCTTCTCCGCGTGTGTGTTTTGTTTAAAAAAAACTTAACGAACCAAAGAACGTTAGAATGTTATATTTTTTGGTGTTACTGCAGGTGTTGTTGACTTTTTTGTTGTTGTTTTTTTGGCTTCTTTTCTTGGAGCTTAAAATCGGTAGGAAGGCAATGACGAGACGGTCTCTCGTCCTCGTGTCCGACACTCCTTACGAGTCACATAAATGCAAAGCCTTTGGCCGACTTGGCCAATGCGTTCGGCTCGTCGCGCTTCGAGATTTACGCACTGCAATCCCCTTTTAATAATCGTTTGCCTCTGCGCGCCTCAAATCTCTTTGATACCGCAGTGAATTCGATCCCAATGAGACGGGCCACCCGGCTCCACCCTTTGACACAGGAACATCCCTCGCGATCACGTATTCTCGAGGCTTGGATCCGCAGCCTCTTCTCGGCGAATCTGAAAAATTAAAAAAAAAAAACACTTTATTGATTGTATGTATTATTTTTACCTGATACCGGAAGAAAAAAATATTAAAAAAATAATAATAAATATCATTATTATTATTTAATATTATTTTTTTATTTCATTTAAAAAACAATTCAAGGATTTAATAATAAAAACGTGTTGAAAATATTCCGAAACATCAAAAAAATCGTCATTCGAAAAAATGTCCAAATGCGTGCAATTTTTTGGGTAAAAAAAAAAAAAAAAAAAAATTGCGAATGTAAATGGTTTTTTCATTTTTTTTTATTTCATGGATTTTATGGATGGTCCATTTTGCCTCAAAGTTTGAGTTACGCGACTGTCCCATTTTGCCTCAATTTTTCGTACGTTTTATTTCAATAACCACTGAAAATTGTTGTGAGAAAAGCGAGAGGTACACGTGTAATCATTATGGTAATGAAGAATAGATCAATGTGTGTATCGTAGTCTCGGGAGATTCGCGAGTCCAATAAGACCGAAGTTTATTAAACCAATATTGCAGTACTATAGATAAATAGATAGAGATGAGTTTGTCGCTGCATGAGAGTACCGTCAATGTTCCCGTCTCGAATCCAATTACTACTGCACACTCAACGCTGAAACATCGCATCTCGTATACGTAGAGTTTCTAACGCCCTTCGTTCCACTCCTGGGCCCTTCGGCTTTATGAATCTCCGTCGCAAATTTGCCGATACCATTCCCTTCGTATATATCCAACGAACGAAGCTGCACGGTACCCGGATGAATCATCGATTTGATACCGGACTGCAGCAGTTGCAACTGTTCGCATTCCCATTGTCAAACCCGTTTTTTACTCTTCGCCGTCGCGTTTTATCTGCGTTTATTCTTCATAACTATAAATACGCGATACACTGAGTATTTATGGATCAATAATTCTCACGATCTGTCGCGACGAAGCGCTATGCAATTCGCAGGAAACAATATTTTAAAAATCCGATACTTTAATGGGGGATAAAAGATTCCAAAAATATAAAAAACTGTTAATCATTCGTAGAGATTGAATACTTTGAAGATTATTAATTGAATTTCGAAACGCATCTATTTTTTTTTATTGAATAAAGAAGATTGATGAATAATTGTAATTTTGAATTATAAAATTGCCGAAACAAAAATTGTGTGAAAATATGCTGCCGGTGCATTTACTGCCGTAAATTGAGTTAATTTTTTATAAATTCATTGTCATACATTTTTTATGCGTAAAAACAAGAATTTTTTAATCGGGATTCACGTGACCAAAAATTTTTTTTAATCTTAGGATTTGATTAACTTGACTGCATGGCAAGGATTACATCGAGGGCTTCGAGGATCAGCGTCGACCTGCGAGAGATGTAAATCGAGGGACCGAAATTAAAATATACGTAATACGGAACACTGTACCTCAACTGCATACAGAGAACCTGTACTTGTAAAGCGATGCATAAGATAGGGGAAGGTGGGGCAAAATGGACCAACGGGGCAAAATGGGACAATTGCGCAACTCAGACTTTGGGACAAAATGAACCAAAAATCCAAACAAAAAAAAATCCGAAAATCCAACAAAACAAAAAAAAACAAAAATCCAAAAAAAAAAAATCAGATATTCATGAAATTTAAATAAAATGCGATTTTAAAATTTCATGGCCATTATTATGCTACAGATCATTGGTTACCTTAAAAAAGATCGGAAACAACGATTAATAAAATTCTACGGAACATTTATTGAATGAACTAAAATAGACAGCAACAAAAAATAGGAATTCAGATAAATAAAACTATAATTCGATAAATGTCTTTTAAAAAATTCTTCCATAACTTGTTACATGGAGTAATTCATATTTTCTCGCGAGAATAGTTTACATATCGCTTAATGATCGTAAATTGTTTGAAATTCAATTTTTTAATTTTTTCAATGCAATTTAATCGATGTCCATTCTGCCCCCTTTATTTTTATTTTTATTCTTTAAAAAAGTGTAACAAATCAATTTCTTGGTTCAAATGTAGTGGAAAAGTGCTATGTATACCGACAAAATCCCATGAATTACTAAGGCGGCGCATTTTTGCTTCACTTTTCCTCACAATATACAGCACTCCTTCCCTTCCGCTATTTCCACGATCCATGTATGTACCTCAAGCAATTTTTATTATCTATTGCATGATTTATATATATTTTTCCCCATCGACGATTCAAACTCGAAACGTGATTGCATTCGTGCAAAACGTGTGCAATACATTTTTCGTCCTTTAGATATGTGAAATATCCCGTAGAACGATCGCCGAAGCGTTTACAGTAGCGGAATAACAATAGCGTCATTTTCGTCAGGAAAGACCAGCTACACACGGCGGATGCGTGTCTCTACATCGAAAGAAGAATAGGGGGTAAGAGGGAGGGGAGGGACAAGGGTCGGTTGTACATTTTACCGAAGAAAAATATCCTTCGGGACACCGGGAGAACGGCGCGAGTGTGAGAAGCGTGCCGAGGAGACCTCGGCGAAGAGGAGGCTTGTTCGAGAGCCGGAAATCGATATTTCTCCTCGATATTTCTCTTGTGTTGACAGAAACCTCGTTCTCCGACACGAACACATGGGCCGATGCAGCGAGAGAAAAATCGAGAGCGCCAAGCGAATGAGGAAAAGCTGGTGGAAAAGAATTTTTCAAGCTTTTCAGAAAACAGTATATTTCTCTCTCTTTCTCTCTCTCTCTCTCTCTCGAAGTAGCAACGAAAGGAAAAGCGGATAGGCGAAGATAGAAAAATCCAATGGATAGAAATTAGAAAAAGGACCAGTGTCGGCTGTGTCGATTTATGGGAGGAAAATATCGAAGATCTATCGATATATATACTAGACGTTCCCGGACTCGGGCTCTACGCGCGCTCACTGGTCAATTGTTTCACAGACAACGGTGCTTATGTTCTGAAAATGTCTCCCCTCTGAGCGGATCCCTTCCCTTTAGAGAGACTTAGTTTTTTTTACTTAGTCCCCCTTAGAGGGACTTAGAATATTTCGAGCCGAAACCCCCTCTTGGGGACTTAGAAATTCTCGAGCTAAAGCCCGCCTTGGGGACTTAGACCATTTCAAGCTGAAACTCTCTTTGGGGACTTAAAATATTTTGAGCTAAAGCCCTTTTGGGGAATATTTTTGCTTTTTCTGGCGTCGCCGACCATCGCGGCGGCCTTCCGCGATTCCCTTTAAGTGGGGGAATATTTTTGGCCGATGGGGTGCCCAAGGGGGAGTTTGAAAATATTCTAAGTCCCCCTTAGAGGGACTTGGAATATTTTCCCACTTTTTTCCCCTATTAGTCCCCCTTAGAGGGAGGATATTTGTCGCCCCCCCCCCCCCCCCCTTTCGATTCTTGTATACAGTTGCAGCGGCGGCGGCAGCGGCAGCGGCGAAATCTGTTCACATATATAGAGAGATATATAGACTTTAGAGCAGAAAAACTTTTATAACCCTCAAGAAGTATAAAAAATGAAAAAAAAAAAAAAAAGGAGTTGTTGCGCCAAAGGTAGCAAATCCGCTGTATCAAGAAACGTATTGGATACAAAGCTCTTGCGGTGTAACGTCTTGTTCGCCTCGAAGGGATATCGGAATGAGAGAGGGTGGGACGGTAGAATGAGGACAGCGTGGCTGACCGTGTGCGGTGATGGTAATTTACGAACGGAAATATCGAACTCCCGGAGGTTCGATTCGACGGAGAATTCGATTCGATACTGAGAAGCACCGCAGCTGCAAGTGAGAAGAGCTTTTTACAGCCTTTACGTTTTACAACCGCTCTGCGACGACCAAAACGTAAAACATAATAATAAAATAACCTCGAGACACAGATGCTGTGCGAAATTTATCAAGCAATTAAAAAAAAACGCGTATATCGCGTCCGTGTATGTATTTTCTCGTAATATATCAGAAGACCCCGAAAGTGCTGTTTACGATACACCGCGGTATCATAATTCTCTGTTATTCTCCTTTGCCACACCTGTGTCCATTTATTTTACAGTAATTCTCGTGACTAACACCAGCGACTAATATAGTAAAAATTATTAACAAACAATAGCCGAATCGTGGGAAGAAAATTTGATTCACTAGAAATAATAATTATTTGAACGAAAACTATTTTTTTTAATCTGTACGAAAAGATAAAATATCTTCGATTTTTTTCTATTTGGAGAAAATTTGATTCGATAAAAAAAAATTATTATTATTTAAACGGAAACTAATTCTTTTTCATCAGTACCAAAAAAAAAAAAATCTTTCAGATTATTTCACTCAGTGAATCGCGTAAGAAAAAAAAAAAAAAAAAAACGGGAAACGTTCGCAGCCCCGTTTTTTTCCATTCGTTAGGCGTTAAGATATCTTCCGACACGAGTTTCGGAAAGTCGTAGGATTTTATTTTCACCTCGTGTGTGCGGCCCCCCCGGCAATGTCCACGAGCGAACGAATCTCTCTCTTGGCTGCTTTTGGCTACATTGACCCCGGAGGGTCTCGTCCCTTCGGGAACTAATTCGTAAGAGCAGAAGCGAGAAAGCGAGCGAGAAAGGTGGAGGGAAAAGAGAATTGTAGGGATTCGCAGGGGTTGAATACGACCGGGAACATAAGTTATACGCATCTCTAGGGTGGCCTTAAGAGATCTCCGGGTTTGGTGGCTCTTCTCCGGAGCAGCGGAGAGAATCCGCTTCGTTTGTGTGTCGGGAAAGCTTCGGGTTCTCCGGACCAAAAGCATCGGAGAGAGCAAGAGGCCGTGTAACAATGTCTATGAGTTTCCGTGGTGACGACGACTCGGAATTAACCATCCCGAGTCTCGTATGAGATGCTTGTTGATGCCTTTTGCCGTACGCCACGGTCTCACGTGTCCAACAACCCCACGGGATACAAGTTTTATTTGGTTCCCCGGAGAGCAACAACCCCACATCTGTACATGTCGACGCGTCGCCCGGAACCGTGCGAAAGCGCAATCCATAAACAGAATTTGTTTACTTCCGTTGGAACAAAATAGTTCCAATTTCTCTCGTACTTCCGCTTTATATCCACGCAGAGTAGTCAGTTCGCTCGCTGCGCGCCAACGCAATTTGTTAATTAATTAATCTAATTAATTTTGTCTGTAGTCTGTAGCGTGCGAAATATATAGTTGCGGTGATGCACCGCGATAACAATATGAACATTTTTTCACATTTTTTTCACATTCAATATAGTTTGCGCATAAGTTCGTAGAATAATTTATAACTGTTCAGCGATGAGTTAGATGCGGTTATTTATTTTACCATTTTTTTTTTATTCTCGACAATCTTTATTTTTTTTACAACATTTTTATTATATTTTTGTTCGGATCGAGTCGAGTCGATTCGAGTACTACTTGGTTAAGATGGCTTCCACCTTGTTGTACTTTTAATGACTTTAATAACTTTTCTGCTCGATACTCGACAAATGCGACATGTAAAAAGTATTTATTTTTCATCCGCAAATGCTTCGCGTGATTCGTTCGAAATTCAGTTGGTTTCTGTCGTGCGATATACTCCGGCGCAACTACTTTCCAAAGAGAATGATCGGGGGACTAGAGTGGGTTACTCGCTGCCGTCGAAATCGATGGATGAGGATTACCCGTAATCCGATCAGAGATATAACTCTCCGCGCGCGCGGGCCCCGCGCTATATACGAACGCGTTTCTACTTGACGTTTGCTCGGTCACGTGGAAATTTGAAGCGTGAGATAGATCGAGAGTCGACTATCTCGTGACATAAACCCGTCGTGATTTGGCAGAGAGCATTTAACTGCACGAAGAAAATCGACACTAAAGATAAAAGCGTAAAATCCACGCATAGAGAAAAAACAAACAAAAAAAAACAAAAAAAAAAAAAGTTAAATATCGTTCAAGTTGACTTGAAACAAAATCCCATGACCCTTCAAAAAAATCATTCGATCTTTCAATCAATCTCTTAATCCGTATATCGAATCACAAAAAAAAAAAAAATATAACTTTTGTTCGAGTCAACGTGAGAATTATTCGTCGATCGTCAATTTCCGTCAGTACAATCGGATCCCAATAATAGATAGTTCAACGACGCTGAAATATACGTTAGAGAATCGGTACGAAAGAGCTCTCGGCGAGATATAAATTCACCGGTTTGAACCGGACTTCCGGTTCGCATAGTACCGATCGTAGCGTGCGCGTGTAATGAATTTGATCGATCATGAATATTGTCCCCTTTATCCAAATCGTTTGTATTTCGCGTTTTTGTTTTTGTTCTTTTCTTTTCTCCTCCACGGTAGTTGGTTCGCAAGCAACGTTCTCGCATATTGGTTACAAACGATAGCATCGATAGTTTCAAGCCTTTTCGGCATTATCGACTTTACCCTCCGAAGTCCGCCCAGATGGCAGAGCCCCACGCGAGAACGTATTCGATTTCACGAGATTTACGCACAGCCTGTCCACCGGACGTGGAACATTACATATAGGTATACATATATACCATATGCATACATATATGAGTATATAGGCACAACGCGACCGAGCTGACCGCGGCGTACGGGAGAACGGGGCGAAACGGGAATCCGGGGCAAAACGGACACATAAAAAGAACAATATAAAAAATTTCTGGAAAAATTGACAAATAGCTTTAAAAAAAAATCGAAGACAATTGACATGAAAGTAAAAAAAAAATAATGGATATAAATTTGAAAGAATTAAAATAAAATTTGAAAAAAACAAATTCATGTAAATTTAAAAAAGATTGAGTAAAACTATAAATAAAAATTGAGGTGAATTTGTAAAAAAATTAAATGAATTTTGACAAAAATTTAAATAAAATTTGAAAAAAGAATGTCAATCGAATTTTCAATGCGTAATTTCGTTTGCATTTTTCTTCGCAAAATTTTTGCGGAACATTTTCATTCACTTTTATCAAGCCGTTTGCCCCGGTTGCGCCTTCTGACCGTTTTACCTCTGTGGCCATTTTGCCCCACTTTCCCTTGTGTCGTTTTGTTCTGATACAAAACTGTTACCTCTCGCGTAACATTGATCGATCGATGCAAAATGGTCTCTCGTAGACCGCAGCGTAAACAGGGCGCTTGGATAGTGTCGAATATATATTCGATATGGGCTCTGCTCTCAACCTTCCGCTCTCTATACTGTCGACCAAAGGCCGACGATGGAAATCGCGTCAAGAGAATTTATCGCGAACAGCCGATACGGATTCGATTTCATGCCGGGATAATTCATCGCAAACGCGAAATTCTCCACGCAACAATGGGGAAAAGCGGAGAGTTCTCGACGGCGACTCGTCATTATCATTCATCTAACGATATTCAACGGTTTGGAGAATTGGTGTCAACCGAACCGTTAATCGTCCGACAAATTGCTGTTTAGATAGCCGTGGTTTCGGCAATGTTCGGCTGATCGTCGATTTGAAATTCGTAACGCACGGGCAACCGGCGCAACGAGTGTTGATAAATCGGGTTAATATTCCAATCGATTTCGAGAGATATGCTTATGATTGTTCAGATAATCGAAATTATTGCTCCGAGAGAAACTGGTTATACGCGTGAAGAGGCTACACTCGTGATAACTAATTTTATTGGTATTTAGTGCTTTGAAATGTAAGTGATATCAGCTGAATTATCACACTTTATTAATTCTCAATACTTGCATTACTCGATTGTTAGTAATCAGTACAATGTTTGTATTAATCAACTTGCTTTCATTTATAGTAAAACTCAAATGATTTCATCATTTCTGTGTCAAAATTTTCGGTAAATTATCAAGTAATATAATAGCATAAAAGCTTTCAGTAACAGTAAATTAAAGTTACTATTTTTTTACAATGCTCCGTCTGTGATAAAAAGAAATTGATATTTTCCCATTGATCGCTAACCATGTATTGTCGATAAATGTTGTGATAAAATTCAATTAATTTGCTATTTGTCCCGTTTATAAAATAAATATTTTTGATGTCTCGACCGGGAGTACAATCTATATATGAACACTTGTATTTGCTTCCCACATCGCGTCGACCGTATGTCTGGCCAGGCATATGGCATGACTACTTGTTGCCGCGTCTGATCGCGATAGTCCGTAACTACTGGCAATAGGCGAGCCGAGGGCGGTACTATAGAGACTCCCGATCCTAGGCCTCCGCTTCTACTCGAATCTTAAAGCTTCCTCTCCACTCCCGATAGTGTAGAGATGAGCTAAAATGTCCGTTCGCACTCTGTCTTCGGCGTGAAAGCCAAAAGGGGATAACTTTATCCAAGATTCAACGCCCCAGGACATTTCTTCGTGGTCGATAGAGCGCGCGCGCCCCGCGAGGAGTGGCGAAACACGCTGTATACACACAGTTCGCTGCTGTTTCCCCTTTTCACTTGACTGCCCGCCGCAACCCGACTCTCGCCTTTTCTGCTCGAGACTATTTTCCTCACTCACACTCACTTTCTCTCGTTTGGTTCAATCTTTTTCTCGAATTAAGACGCGCGCTATCGATTGAAACGTAACACTCGATTACTGTTTGATCCCCTAAAGAAGTTCTCTCGCCCATCGGCTAAGCACGCCGAACAATCGCATTTTTATAGGCAGTTTCAAAAAATGATGATTCATAAACGTTCCCCTGGATATTATGGCTTTTGTGTATTATTTTGTTATTATTTGGTTATTATTTTTATTACCTTTATAATGAAATCTGCGATATAATTATTCTGAACGACAGTGAAAAACACTGAAGAAAAATTTGCTTTTTAACGATAATTAAAAAATTTTCAATTAAAAAACTAAAATAAATAAAAAATTATTAACAATTTTTACATTATTTAAACAAAATTTCTACATGAAAAACTGGATCGGTGAATTTTTCCGAATGTGTACAAGTATTTTGAACTTTTAGCAATGTTTATATACTTTTCTTTTTTTTCGTTTTACTATTTTATGTGTTTTCGATTTCGGGCGAAAAAACTGATTAAAATCTATGAAATAAAAAAATACAACGAATTTTGTTTTTACTAATAATAATAACAAATTGTGTTAATATGAAAAAAATTATCATTTTTTTTTTTCTTAAAAACGCGCTAAGCTCTTGAGATTCAATCTTCGCTCTCGAGTTTTTCGTATAAGCCATTGCGGCTGTATATCATCGTCCATTTATCACCATGAAGACAGTCGACTGTCGCGTACAAACGAAACGGATTTATCGTCGTTCAACTCACTCGAGATATTTTGCTCGAAGAAAACAGCCGTTGGAACGTGTAATGAGCCCTCTAATTACTCCACAGCCGGGCGCTGCGGTGAATTAATCTCGTTGAATTTAGTCCGAGTTACGTATAACGTGTACAGAAGAAACCGCTACCAAGCGAGTTACGAGTTAAAAGAAAAAAGAAAAAAAAAACCGTAATGTCTGACACACATAAATTTGGGAATTATTCTCCTACCCGCAAGCAGAGATTTCTCTCATTTCGTTTTAGGTACACAGCAAAGTTACACAGTGATACAGCCTATCGCTGCATGAAAAAAAAAAAAAAAAAAAACACGGGCGTCCGGAATGGAAAAATGGAAAAACGCGAAGAAGCCAGAGGGACAGAGTAAACCGTGCGTCAGACAGTAGAAATGAAAAACACGCGGGGTGGAAATATTTTATTCGAGGGTCGCGTGTTTCGGAGTGTAAAAGAAAGTATGAAAAACTGCTCTTTTTCGCAGTTTTACGCCGAAGCCCTTGCCAACTAACTGACTCCCTCTTTTATCCCTATACCTCCATTTGGATGTTTTTGAACGAAATTAAATTAACTTGAAGCAAACTGCGTCGAGCTGACGATAACGATCCCGAGAGTACGTGAGTATACATCGAACCTCTAGTCCCTGTTTCATCAATCGGCGGCGACCGTGTTACGCCTTCTATTGGCCTTCGGTCTCACTGAGTACACTTACACGACAATATCGTCTTTGATGCCTACGCATCGCCATTGAGGCACTTACGCATCTCTGCGACGAAGACGAGGAAAAACAGAAATAGATATGCGCGTTTCTTATGTAGGGACGCAGACCAGAAATTATTCATATGGTTATCGTAGTTTTCAAGGATTTTTATTTACTTACTTATTTATCACGATATTTATCAAGAGGAGCGGTAGCGTCTCGACGCCAAGAAATTTAAAAAAAAACAAATTTTACGTGGCGTGATGCTACTGTGTATACATACGCCAATATATTTTGTGGTATGATAGTTTTTTCAGTGTTTCCGAAAATAATAATTGCGTATTGTATATTGCGTATTAGTCAATGTTCAAGAAAAATACGTGACGTGCTGTTCACCCGGTTTTATATATAAAATTAATTTCATCCAATCGAAGTTTTCCGATCCTTCAAAATTAATTTCAAAGATAAAATTTAAAAAAAAAATTGACAAAAAAAAGTCATAACAAAAAAATATCATTACTTAAAAAAAAAAGAAGTGAAATTTCCCAAACGAATTAAAAAAAAACAGATACGCCAATTACTTAAAAATTCTGTTGGCAAAAATATTTAAAAAAAATCAACAAAATTTGATAGACCAAGTGTAACAGAAGAAAAATAATTCTATATGACAAAAACTATTGTTTTTTTACTGCAAAAAAAGAATTGGCGTTCTAATGCTAGTGGTTTATTGTGACACTTGCAAACTCTGCAACATTAATTTTAATTTTTTAAATTCTATATAACAGTCAATGTCTCGAAAATATAAAAAATAAATGCATTTACTTTTAGAAAAAACGCAGCGTATTGGAATTCTAAAAAAAATCTCTAATATTCTTTTTCAGTTTGGAAATTAGGTAGGGGATGTTTTTTTTTTGTAATATGGTATGTCCTGAAGCTGCGATTTATTTGAAACAGTGAGTGGGAAAATCGGAGATACACGCTTTTCCGGTGAATTTATTTCGACATTCAGCTGGTGACCCCGCCATCTAGTTTTAGTTTGCACAGACCATTCACGTAAATACAGCGTAAATTTTAGAGCGTAATTCATACGCCCTCGGGGGTGTTTACATTCGCTTTTATCCGCGATATAGTTTTCGCGGAGATATGAACATTCATTATTTTTTTTTTTTTTTTTTCTTATACATGACGCTATTATTTCGAAATTGAAAACAAACAAAGAAACGTATAACCTATAATCGTATTTCTACCTAATTAACCTACTGGAACGTTTGTTCTCCGACGCTATTGTTTCCCATCTCTCATATTTGTGTGCTTTTTTTTTTTCGTGTGCACATTTGATGCGGCGGCGTAGATTTTCAGATGAATGAAATACGAGGAAACACACGAGTGGCTGGCTACTCGGTAGTTTCAACATTTTCATTGGTGATTATACGATTCCCGGAACATTCATTTTTTCGATCTCGTGTTTCATTTTTGTTATTTTCTTTTTTTCGCGTATTCTCCGACAAGAGTACCGCTACATTAATTGATAGAATTCTTGGTATTCCGGAAATGTACATTCGGTGTAAAACGTAAAAAGATTATAGAAAAAAAGGATAATAATATATATATGCTCATTACTCATTATGCATATAACTTTTCTCGCGATCTTCATCATAACTAATTGTGATGAACTGCACCTACGAAGATTGACAAAAGCTCTCGGAATTTTGCCGGTGAGAAAGAATTTTCGCGAAAGTCGAAGTCGAAGAAAGTAGTATAACTCGACTTGCTTGATCCCATGACAAACAAAAATTCCTCAAGATTCGTGAAGCGAATGCGTCAATGTCTGGACAACCTGGTGAACGAATCACTTCGTTCTGTTGGCGTCGAATTCGCCGCGGTGTCAAACGCGTAGGATGTGACTTGTGAAGGATCGATCTGCCACAGTGAAAACAAAGTTTTGGATGTTCGGTGGAAATCAGTTGAAAAAAAATGATTGTACAGCATCGAGAGTTGTGTTACGTTATTCTGCTGATTTACTTAAATGACTGTTATTATTCTTGTTTATTCTTCAATTAATAAATAATTAAATAAATTAATAAAGGTGTTTTTTTTTTATTATTTTATTCTCTTTTTCATGACGTAAATTTCATGACGTAAATGACATTTACTCGTTTTTTTTTTTTTTTTTTTTTTGCCCAAATATTTAAATATTGGAATAAATTAATGAAAATGCTTTTTTTTATTGTTATCTTCTTTTTTTTTTTTGTTTTTTAATCGGACGACCTACATTCGCTTGTTTACTCGATGAAATCGACGAAGTTGTTTTTTTGCATTGGCAATCAGAAAAAAATCTTTCTCTATATCAATATAAGAGATCGGATAGCAAAATAAGACGTCGCCGCTCTGTCGTCATCGATTCGATTAGAAACTGCCCGCTTCTAGAAGCATCGACAGCATGCTGTAGACGACATCTTCTATATATGTATGTAGTAAATACATATATATCTCTATGTATGTATAAAAAAAGACGATTTCATGACGTATATACGCGAATAAGTAATTTCCCATCCTCGCAATCGGAATGCCAATTCCCGACGTAAATAGATCTCGGTTAACCGACAGTTCTCGCGTACTACACGCAAATATACTTCCCCAGATCTTTCTTTAACTAGAAAAACGAGACCCCAATGAAAAATATCTCAAGGCGTCCGTTAATGAGAAAATATATGTAAAAAAACAATTTTTACCATTAAGAAAATGTATGAACATTTTTTTTTGCAATATCGAAAACTTAGGCAAAAAAACAATTTTTTGTAGCCAATGAGCTATATGTGTATACAAATTTCCATATATTTACGACCCCCGTAAGCTGTATCCTTTGTTACATTATTCTTTTCGTCAATTTTGTACCTTTTTTTTCTACTTTTTTTTTTTTTTTTTTTTTTTTCACGTTGGAGGTTTGAGATACTTGCGGTGCCAGGACATTCGCCGGGGGTCAAGAAGAATGGCAAGAAAAGCTTGAGGGTTAAAGTCGGGAGTCCGAGAGAGAGTAAAACGAGAGGAGCCATACAGAGAGCTCCCGAGAGTCGGTCAGGAAATGGCTGCCACCTGTAGCTATTGATCGGCAGGGCGAAGCCGAGTGTATTTTCCTCGAGCTCTTCTCCCCGCTACCGTTTCAACCCCCGTTTCCACACTGGTCTCTCACTCTCTCGCAGTCTTGAATCTCTCGGATCGGCAATACTAGCGGCATTTGTGACGAGGACGGGAACAACCTTGGGGGAACAATTCGACAGCTACCGTTTACTCTCGCTTTATCGTTTTATCTTCCTTTCCCTCCTTTCCCACCCCATAACATCCGTCATTGTTCGATCTGTTAATTAACTCCTAACTTAATTACACGGCGTATACAACCCGATACACGTGTTCGGGTACTTCGAATGGCATTACTCGGACCCTCAATTTCTCGATATCGTCATCAATTTTGTTTTCCCTCCAATTCCGGGGGTTGCAAATACGAAGTTAATACAGCAATAATCGCCGTGTTTATCTGTGTACTTGAAATCCTTCAGATTGCACGCCATCTTATATTTTTCTTTCAACAATTGCCGGAGTTCCGGGGTCGACATTATTTTTAAATAAAAAAAAAATGTCTATTAAAATATAACGATTTTACTTTAATTCTTCTTTTATCATTCGAACGAATAATAAAAAATATATTATACTCGGAATTATTACTTTTTAAATTGAATACTGTATCACATAATTATGTTTTTGTTATTTCAATTAAATAAATATTTTTAATCAAACTTTTATAAAAAACAAACGCGCATCTGAACAAAAATGTCTCCAATGTTTAATACATCTCGGTAGTCAGGTTCTATTGAGGTCTGCGTTCCTGAGGATGCAACGCGGTGCACCAAAATTTTAAACTAAAAGCAGATTTTTAGATGTATTGATGATGCAATCAGGGTGTTGTCACACTGGTCTGATAGCAATTAAGAATCAATAAGTCAGGGTTCCCTACCGATGCCATATCAGGACCTCAACAGGGCTACATCCGGCTTCCCTTGGTAGGAATCGGGGCCATTGAGACAGGCTTCCCTACCTGTGCCTTATTAGGCTCTCATCGGGGTTATGATAGGCTTCTCTCATTGGGGATCAAGATCCTTAAGTCAGGTTTCCCTATCTGTGCCTTATGAGGCCCTCGGCAGGACTACATCAGACTTGCCAGATCAGATTTTTAGATGTTCTGATGATGCAATCAGGGTGTTGTCACACTGGTTTCGATAGGAATTAAGAATCAATAAGTCAGGATTCCCTACCTATGCCATATCAGGACGTCAACAGGGCTACATCCGGCTTACCTTGGTAGGAATCGGGGCCATTGAGACAGGCTTCCCTACCTGTGCCTTATTAAGCTCTCATCAGGGCTATGATGGGCTTTCCTCATTGCGGATCAAGATCCTTAAGTCAGGTTTCCCAATCTGTGCCTTATGAGGCCCTCGTCAGAACTACATCAGACTTGCCAGATCCGGCACGTCCTTGCTTAGCAGGGCCTGCTGCGGTATCAGGCAGCCTGAGATCAATTTCTGCTCGAGATGATCTAAAATGATCGGAATGATCGAAAAGATCCAACCTTTCATAGCGTCATTTTTTTCTAATATTCAGCAAGTATAAATCAGATAATTGATATCGGTCTTCTAAATGATCAAATATCAGATTTTTCCGCAATTTTTCATGATATTTCATGACTTTTTTTTCCGGGTCACGTGCAATTTCATGACATTCGAGAACTTTCATGACTTTTCAGGTCATCGGACATTGAGTGTAGCAAGGATATTTTTTTAGTCACGAGATCGCAGTCGACTTGGCGTTACCTCAAGAGAGGTTTTCCCACTGTGCAAATAGTCATTAGTTCAACCAAACTGCAATTTTTTTTCTTTTTTTTTTTTTAATTCCCAACCTCGTTCCATTCGTGCAAATGTCACTGAGCTCTTATCCGCTAATTACACGCATCGCGAATTTGTAATTAGCGTGGTGAAGGTCGAGGCGATAATGGCCGAGATAGCGAAGGAGGTACAAAGCGTATATTATGAAACTCGATCGATATACTCTGCCGTGTGTATCATAACCTCTAATACCAGTGAGACCCTCGCATCCTGTTAGATGAAAAGTAAAACTATTTTTAAAGCAGTGATCAAGACGACGACGTCGAGGCGGCGTTGCAGCGTCGATCGAATGCAGCGGTATGCCGAGGTCTGTGTTCACTTTGCACTTGAGAAAAATGTATTCTTGTTTATTCGAATAGAATCGATCCGTCCATATGTGCCAAATGTAACGAAATACATATATATGTATATGCGTTGCGGGGCTTGCGAGAGGCGTAGTAGACAGTCTTCGATATGGAAGACGATAATCTGCAGCGAAATTTCTTATTCTCTTGGGATCTAGAGATTCGTATTACCCTTGAAACTCCCTTGAGACGAAATGTACAATATTTCGAGCTGAATATCCTTTTGCTGCTTCGGCTCGCTATTCGGTATTCTGCGATACGTAAAAGATTACGAGATGATTCGTTTCAATGCGATTCACTAACTGTGAGGTAAGTATCTTTTGGAAATTTCGAATCTATTTTTACGAAATAAATTTTTTTATTTCATTCTATTAAAAAAAAAACGGAATGAAAGGTATTATTATAAACAAATAATTAAGTTTAACAATGACAAATTATCTAATTTAATATTATTATGAATGATTATTTTATTATTAATAATAAATCAAAGTTAATTTCAATATCATTTTTACAAGTTATAATTTTAGTTAATTGATTAAAAACGAAATTTCGTTCGAGGAAATTGAGAGGGAAGTCGCCGAATTTATCATGAATTCATATCAAACATTTGCAAGTACATAAAAGGCTCGAATATTATACGTATATCCGAACGGGCGAATTCTCTCGAGCGGTATGTATGGATCATACATATGAACCCGAGTTTATAGCCGGCAGCAATTTTAAACTCGAAGTCACCGGTAGCCCGGGGGATGTATGCTCGTGGAATATCTCTCGAGTTCGCGAAGCAGATATCCAACAAGCTGCCGTCTTATCGAGAGAGAGAGAGAGAGAGAGAGTTGTGAAACAGAGTACACGTCGGCAAGAAGAGAAATTGCTTTTCGGCATTACAAGGGAGTAACAGGCAAGGATTTGTATACATACAGCTATACACCGCAAGCAGATGCAGTTCGACTTATCCGCTATGCGAAGAAATATCGTGTACAGACATTATTTCGCATGTAGAACATTTTCCTAGATAATTATTTTCTCGTCGATGTATATGAAAGAACATGTCGATACCCTTCAACATCGTTCGATTAATATCGACGCCCGAGAGATTTACGCTCTATACATATAATTTATAATCCCTGTAATTCTCCGTAATAACGCCGCGTACTGCACCCTGCGTTCGATCGCTTTAACCGGATACAACAAAGTTGTGCCGAATTAATCCACAGGAAAGCCTCGCGGTTCCCACCGGTTTTTAGTTATTAAAAAATGTATAAACCAATGAAACTAAGAAATTAAAAAATAATAATAAAATACAGTACAATGTATTTTCATGCAAACGAGTATCTAATAAATGAGTATTAGTATTATTATTAAAATAAAAAAAATAAAAAAAGAATTCCTTTTATAAATAAATTATCAATGCACACACATGGCGTAGCAGCCGCACCCTATAAAAGTGCGTTTTAATATTAAAACTCTCATAATATCTTGTGGATTCTCGAATGTAGGCATTGCCTGAAATATGGTACTGACGGAAACTCCGCGCGATGCTATAAAAAAAAATAAACCCCAACCTACCCCCTTGCAAAGGGTGTACATAGAAACTCTGTCTTCCGTGTAAAAAATTAATGCACCCAACTTCAATGAATGATTTTACAAAATGAAATAGAAAAAAGGCAAATTGTTCGCAAGAAATAAAAAAAATTACAACTTGACCTCAAAGTATCGAAATGTTCAATGGCCGTATAGAAAAAAATATATATCATGAATTTTCCATGCAACATTAAAAAAGGGGGAAGTTGAAACATCGAAGTAATATTTCTCATAAAAATTCACTCCGTGTATTCGCCTAAGGGAGAAAAATCTAGTTTTCTCCGGGTCGTCAAGGGACGCCCGTGAAACCAAACAAAAAAAACTATAGTCGATAAAGGGTGCGGAGTTAAGCGCGAAGCGAGGCGAGAGGAATAGAGTGAATATTGTATGAAACATTATAGAAGGTGACACAGTGGAAGATCGTGTTTCCGTCAGAGTGCATAAGGGGAAGGTTGACGAGAGAATTGTATCTTTCGCAGTATAGTTTTTCTTTGCGCGGGGATAAGGCGACAATTTTTTCTTTTTTTTTTTCTTTGCAGAGGGATGAAAAATGTTGAAGAAGACCTGAAGAAAAGGGATGTCGAAGAGCGGAGCGTATTCAGGGGTGAAAAAAAAAATTTCACGCGGAAAAAAAATTTCACATAACGTCATAATAACGGCATTAATGGCCCATCGGGCGAAGGGCGAAGCTTGTACACTTTTACCATACATCCGACGCATTATGCTTTCGCAAAAAATATTCGTGTATCCGTACCGCGAAAAGGAAGGGCAGGAGACGAAGGAGCGATGCTTAGAGAGCCGATAATAAAAGCTACGCGCGGCTAAAGTCGCGAAGGTGAATGAAAAAAAAAAAAAAAAAAAAAAAAAACCGCGGAGAATATAGTATATATGAGGGAATAGACAAAGGTGCGCCCCCGTAACTCTCATACTTTATTCAGTCACTCGAGTAAGAATTTATGCATCAACCGAGACATCAACGTGTGTGGTAGCAACTCTCCATCTTGCAGCAAGAGACAAGAATTTTTTTTCATTATAAAGGCAAAAGTTTGCAAGAACATAGAGAAGATTAATGGCAAAACGGTGACCTAACGTGTGAGAAACTGTAAAGAAGGTAAGTACATTCGGTGACGAATATTTCCAATCGTAATTATTGTATATTTTCGAGAAGACAGTATTATGCTAATCGTGGAACTTAACAGATGTCTGATTCGCTTAAGATTTTGATTTTTACTTTGCTTTTTATAGAATTTTATTATTTTTCTGCCTTATCGTCAGTCAATCCTCTTTCCGGTGCACTTAAGGTAGTCCTTGCGCGCAGCGGTTCTCAACGCCCACAAAAGTGAGAATTCAGATATATATTTCGAACACTTCGCGATGGGATAAAAAAAAACAAGCATATTTCCATATGCTTATTTTTTTGAGATTTTTGATTTCTCAGATTAAAAAAAATCATGCAGATTTCTATTGCTTGATTTTTTTCATATTTTTATCCCATCGAGAAGTGTTCGAAATATCTCTCGGAATTCTCACTTTTGAGGACGTTGAGCACCGCTGCGCGCAAGGACTACCTTAAGACTGTACTTTTGTATTTTACGAATATGTGGAAATTTTTTTTCGTTCTTTTTTTTTTTTGACGCTTCGATTGAAAAATCGGGATTACAGTGAGTTACAGGAAAAAGTAACAAGAAATGGGGCTTTGTGGGCGTTCAGAGGTCGCGAAGGGTTCGTGCGTTTGTACAGACGAGAGAGGCGTACTGTGAGGACAAATGGTAAAAAATGGGAAAAAAATTGAAGGGTGACCCTTTGCGCGGTCGAGAGAGGCGTTGTTGAGGGTGGAGGAGAAAAGCTCACGGTATATGCTCATGGAATATCTGTTGGCACACTCCGCGTTAGAGACTTCTCTACCCTCTGGTCTTCGTCACGCTTTTTCCTCTCGCAGTGGAATCTAATCGATATAGCCACAGGTGTCCGAAACTATGGGGCACGCGAGTGCCTCGGCTCTCTCTCGCTACGTTCGTCCCTTTCTGTACCTTCGATTTCTCGGTCCATCTCGCCCTATTCGCTTCCCGAAAAAACCCTATCGAATTTCTGCGCGTTTCGTTTCCGCGGATAAACGATGATAACCCTATTAAAGACTTAATTGACAATTGATCAAAATCCCTTCACGGTCAATTTTTGTTGAAGACACGGCGCTACATTATGCGAATTTATGCAATAAATATTTTCAAAAATGAGATTTTTTTAAATTATTTTTTTTTTACTACATTTCAGCCAATATGTGTCACTAAATATATTGCAAATGATATGATTAATATATTCATGATATAAAAAAAACTAAATTTCATTTATCCAATAAGTTCGATAGAAAAATTTTAGTTCAATTTTTGAAAAAGTATTATAAATAGATATAAATATCTCTATCGTCATTTCGTGGCAAATTCACTTCGGTGCATTATGCGAATATATTTAATGATCATAAAAAAAATGATGAATTTTTTTTTTCACACAATTGAGATCGATCCCTCGAATACGAAAATTGATGACTCCAATATATATGAAAATCGACTAAAACGGATTTCGTATATCGAGTAGAGTTCGATACAAAAGTTCGAATTTCCTCTCCCCGAGAGGATAACAACGGGGGTAAGAGAAGATACGAGAAAGGAATAAAAGGTTTGCGCTGCGAACGATGAGTGAAGGATATTCATGCATCAAAGATGAAAACGGAGTGAGAGGAAGATTTTTTTTTCTTTCGCCGCGGATATAAGGGGATGTGCGTGCTACGTGGAGAGATGGAAGAGGAAACCTATGCGATTGTCGAAGGAAGAGAGAATAAAAAAGGCCTCTGAGGTATCCTCGAATTCTTTGGGATTCAACCGTCTTGTTCGGAACCGTCCCGACGGATAGCGGAGCGAGTTCACGCCCTGTGGCAAAGTTTGCTTCGCCGATAGCGGAGAGAAAAAAAAAAAAACGAAACGAAAAAGAAGACGAAGAAGCGAGCGACGTGCGTGGGTTCTTCAAATTCACTGACAGAGCGCACGATC
Source organism: Cryptus armator (assembly GCA_963971235.1). Lineage (NCBI taxonomy): Eukaryota > Metazoa > Arthropoda > Insecta > Hymenoptera > Ichneumonidae > Cryptus > Cryptus armator. Next base: position 20,867,258 of record OZ020235.1, read on the forward strand.
TTTTTCGATGCGTGAATGTCTGTGTGCGGCACCCTTTTTCGGGTTCCTCGATTCTTCATCCCTTCCTCCCCACCCCCTCTCCCCATTCTCACGAAAAGGCGAGAAACAAAGATAATTTATTTGGTAGCAGTGAGAATAAAAAAAAATTGAGTACTCAATGAAGAGTTGTTCAATGACATTTTATTGAATATTCGTTGAATTAACAGACAAAAATGAAAAAAACATAAATGTAAAAACTGTATTAAAAATATTCTAGAAATATATAAATCATTTTTTATAAATTTAGTGTCATATATTTGCAAGAAAGTGGATATTTTTATATTTATATTATTTTATCTCTTATATATTTTTTTGCATTTCTCGTAGAAAATAGATATGTTAGATATATTTCACGATATACTTTTTGTTTCATGTATCTGTTCGATTTTTTTAGTAAATTTCAAAGAGTCGAAAATTTCTTCGAAATAAAAAAAATGTATTAATTTCTACCTGTAAAAAAAGAAAACGTTTCGGCAATATTATTTAGCTAATTTATCGAATTTTAGTTCAACAAGTCGTTTATTCCCTCTGTGCGGGTCAAGTGTGTCAAAAATGCGTGATGAAACTCTTGAAAAGAATCTAAAGAGCTCTTACCCCCTTCTGTTTAACTCCTTGGCTAATGTTGCGGCTTTATGTTCCCTGATTTTTTTTTTTTTTTTTTTTTTTTTCTTACGAGACCTGCAACGATCCTCGGCTCGCTTTGAATGAAGCGGAATCCTTGTTTTATGAACTATAAAGCTGCATGTTTCACAGAATAATATCACAAAGCTCTCTCGACTCTTCCCTTGGTACTCGCTGCTCGTTCGCTACCCGCTGAGAGACGATGCGCCTCGGCGTTATATTTTAACTCGTTTCACGTCCATCAACGACAATCCGGGATTAAAAGTTTTGGCCCGATATATATAATATAATATATACTATATGGGACTATCCGCTATCACAAACCGGCCTCCGTATTTTCTTGTCTCCCCTCCCCTCCTCTGTTCCCCTCTTGGAATAACATAGCATCTATAATGCCTATGGTACGTTTCGAATAACGAGTCCCTTTGGTGTTCGCTGCCTACAAGAGATATCTCTATCTCTATTACCTTTTCGTGCGCAGAGAAAAAAATCTTCCGAACCGAACGGGGAACCCCTTCCGTGAATCGAAAATCTTCGGTTAAAAGTTTTTTTTTTCTTTTTGGCAATTCCCAAAGGGGCATAAACAAGGGCGAGAGAACCGAGTCGCAGAATTTATTAGGCAAAATCTCATGCGATAGAAGAATATATTTTTGGATCGTCTTCGTCTGTCTGTCTACTCCGAATTTTTGTTTTATTTATTTTTTTACGCAAAAAAAAAACGAAATTCGATACTTTTTTACGCGATGCCAAGTGGTCGAGGGAGTGAAATATCCTTGAAAGAGGATATTGAAATTTGGTATGAAGTTTCGGAGCGGAAAATGAAATCGAAGAGGTGAAAGGAACCTCTTCGCAATTTTTTTATTTTTGATCTTTGAGTAAAAAAAATGTAATTTCATTCGAAATAATGAATGTTATTTTCATTTTTTTACTATTTCTTTATTTTGTTCAAAATTGTATTTTTCTCGAAAATGAAAAAAAAAAAGGATTTAGGAAGGAAGTTAAAGTATTGTCGGTTTTTCCCGGTCGTTATGCGGTATGATGGAGAATATGCATCGCGCCCACGAGAATAGGTTTCGGGAAACGAATTAATTAATTAAAATTTCATTACTCGAAGGGAAAACGAGGATTTTTTTTTCGAACCACGCAATTGAGTGAGTGGATTTTTGGTTGCTACGCACAAGAGAACGGATGCAAACATTGTAATTAATGAATGACGAGACGCAAAAAAAAAATTTCGCGGAAAATCCAAAAAAAAAAAAAAAAAGGAACGTTGCAATCCAATTAATAACATTCGTGATCCCCGGAAAGCGAGAAAAAAACACGAAAGGGCGGAGTCAAATTTTTTTCCGTAAAGCCGAAGTAAAACCGAACAAAGTCCGAACTGAGTAAAAAAAAGGCATTTTTTTCACCCAAAAAGAATTTACTCGGGACGAGAATTTCTGCCGATAGTAGGAACGGTATTAAGCGATTCTGTTTTAACGCGCGCGACTGTACCGTATGTATATATAGTACAAATACTGTTCTTCTCATAAATTCGAAATTATGGAACCGCATAGGTATATACGAGAGTCAGTAGCGCGGAACAGCCGGTACCGGTTAATCGAGTAAAGCGCGGAATTCGGACCGTTGCAATTTTGTCGCTATACCATGTGTGACGTCGATGGTTTCTATAGCTGCAGCCATAACCCTCGCAGTATTGTACAAATTATTCGAACGTGTACCGAGAGGGAAGCCAAATTGCGATTCACAATTAGCCATCACGATAAACTTTTTTTTTTTTCTGATTGCAAAACGCATCTGGCAAATCGCAACGAAAATTCTGCTAATTTTAACGTTTTTCATTTATACGATAAAATTGCTTCGGAATTTAATTTTTTTTTTAAATTGCCCACTTGCATAGGAATTGAATACACGAATGATATTGACGAAAAAAGGGTGAAATAACAAATTATTATTCGCATACTATAATCGAGAAATTCATTCGCCACAGAGTGTGGAAATATCCTGAAAAAAATACTTAACTATTTTTGGTAATACAATTTCGTTATTATACTCAATTTTTATAACATTTTTTTTATATTTGTGAAACTACTTTTATCATAAAAAATTTAAATAAAATAAAATAAAAATTATTTTATCCTCATTAAAAAAATGTTGTATTTTCATGAATTTTTACTCAATCAGTAACTTTTCACAAAAGACATTACCGATTAAAGTATCAATATGCCAAATGGCACGAAGTCATTTTTTGCCGTTATTGAGAACGAAAATTTATCTCGAGCAGTTGATCGCAGCGAAAGGCACAACTCAATTATGTTGCGCTACAGGCAGTCGGAAATTAAAAGAAATAAATACTCAAAGCTTTCTATGTTCAGTTCCTATGGTCGGGAAGCTCTGTAAACGCTGCGCTATTGAGAAATTTTCATGGAAACAATGTGCCCCCCGAGATAATTTAGTGTAGCGAAGGAAAGCTCCCGACAGCGGGAGACAGGACGGTGCGCAACGCCATAGCGTTCCAGCGTAACATGCAGAAGCAATATTTGCATCTCTCGAATGTTGGACGCAGAACATGTACAGAAAATAATGGCATCAACGACGGGGTGAGCCGGCAGCAGAGAGTTCTATATCTCTGTTCGCATGGCCCACATCTCATAGCAGCTGCGACATGGAACACGAGAGAGAGAGAGCGACGGAGGAAAGTCGGTCAACGGGTGACCCTGTCACGGTAACCCCGGCCTAGCAGCACAACCTTCCTTCTCCTACTCTTTCGCAAACCGCCCCCTGTGTAATAGCAGCGCGCAGGGTGGTACACCGCACATCGCATCTCGCCGGTCCAGGGACCTTCGGGTACCGAAGAGATACGGTCTATGCTCACGCGCGCCTTGAAACTACCGGACAGTTGTTGCACCGACCTCAGTCATGTTGACCAGTTAACAGTGGAGGACGCAGATAACTCAACAAAGACATCTGTCTTTATTAATTCGAGAAACTACGGTACCATTATTTACGGCATAAAAGACCAGATGGCCAGATGACCAGATGGCAAAAATGTATATGAAAAAAATATTTTAGTGATATACGAAATTCGACGTTTTTATAAAATTAATATATTAGTCATAAATTGCTATATATTTGCAGAAATATATTTTAAAATATATCCGTAATATATTATTTTTTGGTGAAAATATATTTGGAGAAATAAGTGTTTTTTTTTTCATAAGGGAAGATTTGACCACATGAGCAAAAATGTATTTAAAATATATTAAAATTATATGATATTTTACTTTTTTATATAATTTATATATTTATCATATAATTTATTATATATTTTGTTACATATGGATTTGCTGAAATATATTCCAAAATATACTATTCATATTATAGAATTTTTCGTGGAAAATATATTGGATATATTGTAGATATATTTTGCGATATGATTTTTTATTCAATTGGGTTGGCAGCATGCGGATAACATAGAGACATTTTTCGGTCCGAGAAATAATTTTTTTTTTTTTTTTCGGTCTAATTTCGTTATGAACAATTCCGTCGACTTTATATGCCTGCATACCATCACATTATGAAGATATAAGCGTCGAACGGCAACAAAGTGAAAGAGAAAACAGAGTAACGAAAGCCCGAAGGCTGATCCATTGTTTCGTCTCGTCGTGCAGAGCTGCAATTCTCGTTAAAGCTCTCACGTCGCGCCTCTGTCCGTTTGTCTTTCACGCAGCTGCGAAAATGGAACTCTGGAATATCGTCGACGGCGCTTCTTCGAGTATTATCCTTATTACACGTTTTGACACGAGGCTCGAGCCGACAATCGTTCCAATGTCTTTTGTTTGCTCGCGAACGAGTTGAGAGATTTCCTTACATTTCTTGCTGTATTCGCGGCCATAATTCCACAGTGTTTTCTCTTGGACAATAAATTCTTTCGGGATTTTCAGAGGGCTTTGGCGGTTTTATCTTTCAAGCAGCATTAGCGAGATGTTGAGATTTTACTCGACGTTGAATGCGACCGAAACGACGGCCGTTTCGCGTGTTTCCTTCGCTGAGTCAACGACATATTTAGCATGGATCGATAATAGACGCTAATATATTACGCGTAATACATTATCGCCATTATATTCAAAACAATCTTCAATTCTTGACGAAAAGAAAAGTATTCGTCCCCCAAATGACCCTCTTATTCCACGGTGCAGGAAAAGGGTGGGATAATGACGAAATTAACTTAATATCAACTTTAATTTTCTTAATATTATTTAAATTTTTGTCGTCATTTTTATAAGAAAACATAAATAAAAAAGAAAATATAACATTTTTTAAATTTAATTAATCTAATGTTAAGTTTTTTTTTTATCTAAAAATGTTGATTCTGCAGCGTACTAAACATCTCAAAATTTAATTTTGTCCCTAAGACCGTTCGATACTTTTTTTTTTATCGATCAAATTCACCGTTTCTTATGGAAATATTGGATTCCGACTAAAAACGATACAAAAACATTACTTCAGATTCTATTGGACATTTCCCATCGAAAATTATTTGTCAAAAAAAAAAAATCACTTTCCTCTGTTTACCAAATAAGGGAGTTGGAAAAGGGTGAAAATAAGGGAAATCACATTATTCGCCAGTATTCTGCATCGCCATACGACATTCCTTTGAGCGCAAAGTCATTAAAAAAATTGAGTGCCGCTTCAATATTCCAGCAAACTTTATTATTTTCGAACGACACCCACGAAGCTTTATGAAAAACAAACAAAAAAAACACCCCGATTTGCGCGCAATCATCCCGAAAAAAAAATTTGAAACTCGGTAGTTCCGATCACAGAGAAGCACAGAGAAAGCTTCACAAGGATCTTTCCCATCGTGTGCACAGAAAGTTTCTCACCGGAAAAAATAATAAAAAAAAAAGCTCTCCGAGAGCGTCGAAGCTTTGTGATAGCCATCGGGCGGGCGCCAGTTGTCGTGAATAACTTAAAAGCTCTGAGGATTAAAAGAACCTCTTTGATCAATTCTTTCCTCGCGAGTATGCAACTTGATGGTCGAGACGAGAAGCATATTTTTCAAGAGCTTTTCACGAGCTTTCAAAACACCGTGACCTTCGGAAGACGGAAAGAAAGATAAGAAGCTCTCCACGATAGACCGCCACCCATGAAACAGATATCCTACTACAGTCGGATAAGTACCGCCATATCCTTCGCGTAATACAGAAACGAGGAAAAAAGCACAATCTTTTCACGAAAGTTGTAAAAAAAAAAAAAAAAAAAAATGCTATCCAAGCGTGTAGCTTAGCTTGAGTACATCACCATATACATCTATAGAATTCTCCTGTGATCCACTTTAAAAAAGCCGAGGATCGGCGAGACGCGCAACAGTTTATACGCTCGTCCATCACGGGACATGCTTTCACGAGCGGCAACGAGACGACGTACGTCCCGGAGCTTTGCAGGCAAGAGAGGGAGGGCTGAGGAGAGAGCGGAGCTTGAAAGCATCGAGCTTTCAATCGTATATACGAAACTGCAAGAACTGAGAACGCCAGCAAAGCTTTATATACGTAAGGTTAACGGCGCGCGACTCTGACGCGCAACAGTTTACTGTAATCGTGATAGGAACGAGCGAAGAAGGATACCAGAGACACAGAGTTTCCCTCGTCCCGGACGAAGCTTGCACGAGCTTACAACCCGCACCGCAAATCTCTTCCTAATTGCCACGGGCTCCGTGCCAACGAAGCATCTTTTTTATTACTTTGTTTTACGCTCGGTAACAGTGAAAACTTTATGCACGAATTACAATGCTTTTTTGGAAAGTAAGAAAAAAGCTTTTGGGTTAAAAGTTGTCCGAGAGCTTGCGAGAGTGAAATTAAAACAAGAGGAAAGGAGAACGATGTACCGGAACGATTAACGTTGTGTCCGTAATTACGCCAAAGCTTTTTTTTCACTCTTGAAAATTGTATGAAAGCTTTAACCTCAAACTAATTATACTTTGGGAGGATTAAGCACGGAGTAACAAATTCCTTAGTTTCTTAAAAGCGAGAATTGGCGACTCAAATATTAAAAACCAAAAAAGCTTCAATGTTTTTTTAAGAGTAAGAAAAGAGCTTTTGGCATAAAAGTTGTTGTAAAAATTAAGACTTTTGCACTTTGCGAGAATTAAGCTCGGCGCAAAAAATTTCTTAGCCTCTTTCGAGGAAAAATTTAAACACTTGCTGTTCACATATCGATTTTTCGATGCTTTTTTCGAAAGTAAGAAAAAAGCTGTTGGGTTAAAAGTTATTCGAGAACTTGCGATTTCAATTAAGACGACAAGAGGAAAACGATGTACCGGAACGATTATCGCTGTGTTCAGAAGATTTACTCCAGAGCTTTTCTTTCCCTCTTCAAAATTCTATTAAAGCTTTAACCTCAAACTAACTGCACTTTACGAGGATTAAGCTCGCCGTAAAAAAATTCTTAGTCTTTTTAAAGAGAGAATTTATACACTGGCGACACAAATATTAAAGAGTAATACGACTTAGGCAATCGCTATTCGCCGGTTGTCTATAACTATTAACTATGCATGAGGGATCGGAAAGAACGTTGAAACAAAGGCGAAAAAAGATCGCAGAAGGTCGAATCTTATTCCGATGTAAGCTTTGGAGAGCGTGAGACGTGTCAATGTAAAAAGAAAATGTAAATGGTATGAAAAAAAAATAAAGTGAGAGCCTCGAGGAGAAAAGCGAGGTGAATAAAATCCAGCGGGATCGAAATCACCAACCTGTTACTTGGCTCGAGGCACACACAGCCGAGAACAGACAGAGCTTGTTGGCCTTCCAGCACCTCTCGTCGTTCGTCCCTTCCCGCCGGGGGTTGTTAGCAGTCGACCAAGTACTTCGGTACCCCCGTTACTCGCGTACTTTTACCGTCGCTTCAACCCCCAACTTACGAACCGGAAATAAATTTTATTTTTTCTATATTTTTTTCTTTAAAAAAATAATTTTAGTCTCTGAAACTTAGTTTTTTTTTCTCTCGAAAAACTCGCGTTAACTTCGATCCAACAGTCTCTAAAATATAATATCGTTTCGTCATTCGATGAAAATTTCGTTACTTTTTTTTTCCTTTTTTTTTTTTTTTTTTTAAAGCGTGGATTGCATGTACGTTAATTAACACACACGGAGCGGGCCGTATCGTCGGGCAGGCTGCCCGGCTTGCACTGCCCGGGTCTCCTGTTTCTCCCACTACCTACTACCTGACGTCGGTGGGAAACGCGCCGTCGCTTACTACCATCCCTCGCAACCCCCGTAAGCTTTGCCCGAAAAAGCTCGTTTCTCCCTCTCTCACCCTTGGGATTTCAACGTCGAGCTTTCTTGCTCCCTCGTTCTTGCCTTTACCCTCCACCCTTTTCTCCTCCTCCCCCTTCCTTGCTTCGCTATCCGTCATCGTCGCACTTATGCTTCCCCAATGCTCCTCCGTTTCACACAGCGCGCAGGCCGGCTTCCTCCACGGCGCAAACTCATCGCAGGACGAGTGAGAGTGAAGCGGAGAATAACCGATGCACGGGGGGGTTAGGACAAGGAATTGAAGAGCGACGGAGACGAAGTTATCTCCTTCCCCACCACACGACAAAAAAAGTCACCCCCTCGCAGGCAACAGGGTTGAACCGCGAGAGAAGAGGTCGAGGGCGCGAGACCGGAGAACCGGACAGAGAATTCCGCGTGTAATTCTTTCTGCCTAACCCCTTCTTTTTTTTTTAATCTTTCGCCCACTCTCCCCGCTCGTTTCCGTTCATTTCTTCGTTATCCTCTTAACGAAACGCTTTTTTTTTATCTCTTCATCTACCTCGCGTTGAATTTTTCTTTTTACAGGGGAACGAAAAAGTAGGGACAGCCTGTTGGACGGTTAGGCGAGCGTAAGGGTTGAAAACAGTTAATTGCGACGTTTAAAGTTTCTTTGAATGGAAAAAGCAACTAGTCGACGACACGGTCAAGTAGCAAAAAAAAAACAACAAATTTCTATACTGTCGCTAAAATTTTTTTTATAATATATTATTATTATATTATAACTTTTTATTAATTAATTTATTATTAATTTATTTATAGTTAAAATTTTTTTTAACATTTATTCATTATAATTTTTTATTAATATTAATTATCTCTATTCTGTATTTTTCATCCCCCGTAACTGACCATTACGGTTGTTTAACTCTTCTCGCAAGCAGCTTCGTCATTAGGCGACTCTGCATTACGCGGTTTTGTATTTTCGCTTCATTTCGGATTTCATACGGTATATATAGAGAAAGAAAATGAGAGATGAAAGAAAAATAACGAAGCTGAATGCAGAAACTACTGTTACGAACTTCTATGTTCACGATCTCCACATATTAATGCCCCGGAACGGCCGTACAACCGCAAAGCCCGGAACCGCTTTTCTCCGATTCGCTCAAATGAAACAGAGACTGAGCCTTTTAAGGGTCGAAATTCAAAGCTGAAAGAGCGCTTGCGAAGCTTAATGCGCGATTTTTTGCATCTTCAACAACGGCGACAACGTAACGAATAGTTACGTGAAAAACATTGCGTTTTACAACCCTAAAATCCATCGTCGCAATAAGCTGAATTTTCTTTTGTGATTACAACTCACAAGTCAACAAACAACAAGAAAAAGAATTTTACGAAAAGTAAAAACCTTCCGCTTGAAAAAGAAGTGATATAAGAATTTATTATTATTATGCAAAGAAATCTGTAAGGGACGAAAAAAATGTAATCGCAAGAAAAAAAAAAAAAAAAAAAAAAAAACGACACTTACATTATTGTCGCTTCGTCCAGTTCCGTTGTACTTTTTCGTGTTAATCAGTGTCGACTATGTTCGCCGACTTTTCTAGGTACGTAAATCTCAAGACGAGAATATTCTCATTTTATTTTTCTTAACTATGAAAATCTTTTCTTTTTCGAAATGTTTTTCGCTCATCTTGTGTGAAGCATACAGTTTCAAGATATACTTCTCGCAGGTAGCGCAAAGTACGAGAGAAAGGCAAAGAATTTAAAGAAAAAAAGGGAAAGAAAACCGGAAAAAGTTTCTAGTGTGTGCCGCCGCAGGCAAACTCATTTATCTCTCGGTCCCTTCATTTACCCGGGGCGCGGATACTGGTTGATTACATTTAACCGCGCTAATGCGATTAATCTGATATAACGAGAGCGGCAACTGGAGTGTATATGTGTCCGTATATATATATATAGCTTATCGTATAAGTGTGCGGTCCCGAGAGACGTTGTACAGCAGTAAGACTAGTGGTGGAACTCGAAGAGAAGGGCCGAGAATCGTCGGTGTATTATGTACGTAGGTACATGGAGATGAGGGTACGAAGAAAAAGCAAAGAAGCGAGAAAACGTGAATATGCAAAGATGAAACTCGAGAGAGGATGCTGTGGATGTGCGGACGTAGAAACGAGCGCTGAAACATTCGCGACGAAAGACTCGAGTGAAATACAAACAAGAAAGAAAATGAAATAACGAAAAAGATGAGGCGAGAAAAAAAAAAAAAGAAGATAATTAATGAAAAAACTCATTTTTTGCCGGAAGCTCCCACGATAGAGTTAACACCTTTACCATCCAGTCGAAGTGACGAGAAGTGCGAACGAAGTAAAATTAAGTTTTCGAAAGGATCCGTCCTGATATAAAAATGAAAAAAATCACAAAACTGAAGTAACTACTGAAAATTTTTAATTTTGACAATTTCAGGATTTGAAAATTTTTCGAGGTTTTTGTGTAAAAAAAATATCTTGAAAATTTGAAATTTTGAAAATTCAAAAATTTTAGGTTTTTTTTTTTTTTTTTTGTAAAAACTTGTTTTGAAAAAAAAAAAATTAATTTCCTTCACAGACGATGCCTTTTCATAACGGGCAGCTTTGCGATTGAAATGAATAAGAAACCAATGTTCACATTTTCAATTCTCAACATTTTTTTCTATCCAATCTCGATATTCTCGATATAGTCGATAATATTCTCGACATTCGAAAATTAATTATCGAAAAATACAAAACTGTCTTTCCGATGAGTAAATATTGCCAATTGTGCGACGAGAAATTGGCACATTGATTTCACTGAACTGTCTCGTATCGTGTGTAGTCTTCCTGCGTTACAAGGACTTGTGTATCCCCAACCTCGGTAGGACACACAAAGGGATTCGTACGTTTTCACGCGTGGGTTGGGTGTATCCTTTCCGTACGTGCGGCGTGTAATGCGCATGACTATGCAGCAATTCAATATTCCGATATGGTGGGATAGATATACAAAATATTATGTACACACGCAACACTTGATTGAGTAGAGGAAACTACGGAATGAGGGGTTGAGGCGATGGAGGCCAGTGTAGCATTAAGCTCCGCACGTAAATGACGATGGTAGATGGGCAGATGGTAAATGGCTTTGTATAATAATATCGACTACGAGAGAGAGAGAGGAAGAGAGAGAAAGTCCACCCACGGCTTCGATCTTTCATCGTGTGAACGCGCTTTCGCCATAGTCGGTCGCTTTTCAATAAACCGTTGCCAATAGATATTCGAAATCGAACGCCTACCACACGATTAATTTCAATAGATAGAGAACGGTACACTTTTGATCGGGCGTAGCAAATAAGCACAATAGCTGATAATTACAATTTTCATTTCGACAAAGAGATAAAGAATGATAAGAGAAAGGTTCACGAATACCTCCGCAAAGGCCGATCAGCAATTTGCGATCCGCGTTATATACGAAAAACCTAACAGAACCGATCGATCGATCGAACTATCGGCGACGATACTCGAAATTCTTGTTTAACGAGTTTTCAAACGTCTCTCTATCCTTGACGCGAGGGAATATACACGGTTTTGTATTACCGAATACACGTCATTCGCGTGGGTGTGTCCAACGTTATTCGTTAAAGCGCCGACGAGACTCTGTGCAACTCACGGATAATTTTCTTCGGGAATAATGCAAACGCGTCAAAAATAGCAATAAAGTATATAAAGAAAAAAAAAAAAAGAAACTTTGCGGATTTTCTCGGTAAAAACGCCCACCATTGCCTGCCAATGGCTGTATATTTATATATAAGAGTAGGTGGGGCAAAATGAACCGCTTTAGCAGTTAAGTGTATTTCGTCGATATACACAACACTTTTCCACAACTTTTGAACCAAAAAATAAATAACACACCCATCTTTTGGATATTAAGACGAATAAAAAAAAATGGGGCAAAATGGACCGTAACTCAATTGCATAAAAAAAAATTAAAAAATTGAATTTCAAATAATTTACTACCTGCAAGCGATAAGTAAACTATTCTCGTCGGAAAATATACGTTTCTCCATATTAAAAATAATTAAAGACTTCCTTAAAAAACAATTATCAAATTGTTGTTTTATTTATCTGCATCGGGACAGTAAATGATGCGTAAAATTTCGTTAAACGTCGTTTTTCGTCAATTTTTTTTTGGCGATAGTAATCTGCAGCATAAAAAATGTCCGTAAATCTTGAAATTGAAACTTTTCGGAAATTTCATGAATTTTAAGGTTGGTCCGTTTTGCCCCAAAATTATAATTGCGCGACTGGACCTTTTGCACCGTTGGTCCATTTCGCCCCACCTTCCCCTATGTGTATATGGATATATGTTGTACATAGGACATGCATAGTATATAATAAGACCCTTTCAAAATACGTGGCATTCACTTTTGCGCGCTGACTATTCATGGAGGTTTTTCGCGTCCCGCGAGAGTTCGCTACAACGTGTCACTGCGCGGTCGCAAACATTCGTACGGCCTCGCGACACAGAAGTCCCTTGGGAGATTTGCAGAGGAAAATGTGTATGAAAGAAAGCGTCGAGCGAAGGATAAAAAAAGAAAACGAAGAAAATAGAAACTGTGTTTGGTACGGACGCTTCAGCGCAACGCATTCATCGTTTTAGTTCTATTTGGAGGTTGGATGCTGACGACAAAATAGCAAACATTTTTTTTTTTCTCTGGAGTACATTGACGATAGGAGCTTTTTTTAGCGATGAAAGAGATGAAGAGAAGACGGAGGTGTGATGTGTCAATGAAATCTCTTATTTCGAGGTGTTTGTCAAAGAAATTTGGCGATCGGTATCAATAGTAAAAAAAAAAAAAAAAAAAAAAAAAAAACATTATTTTTCCTCTATTCATGAAACTCAGAAATATCGAAACATCGAACTATCGACGCATTGAAATATTAAAATATCAAAATATTAAAATATTAATATATTAAAACATCGAAATACGAAAATATAAAAAAATTTATTTTCCTTCGTCAATAAGTCGCGTGTAAAATTTCATCGAACTTGAAACGTCCCCCAAGGGCCTAAAAAGGCATAACCCAATTTTATTTTCTTCAAATTATTATTTTTTTCATTTTTTTTTTTTTTTTTTTTTTTTTATCGAGTAGATATGTGTATCAGCGAATGGATCAAGGGCACTGCGGGCATCTCCCGTTGCTGCGCCATAATTGCACGAAGATGATAGATGAACACGGGGTACGTGGGGACGGTAGTTTAACGTACGTAGGTAAGCTTGCTAATTATCTCGAAAATTATCGGGGGATATTGGCGTGACTACGCGATTACGCGGTATTGCCGAGGCGGTAGTTGAGTATATGATTGAGAGATTGAGCGAAGCGTAAGGTGCAAGGTCTCTCTCCGCGAGCGTAGGTGGCAAACATTCCCTCGGTAAACCCGGTGTTCATTATTGTAGATTTATTCATTCAGCGTAATATTTCGTCGAACGTAATTAACTGATCGATAACGCTGCAACATCGAGAGCCGTCCATATTTTCAAACTTACATGTGTTAATTTGCAGAAATTGTCGTACCAATTTGGTAAATATTCATCAGTCTTCTCAAAAAAAAACGGTAAAAAAAATGTCAAAAATTCCTTCGAAGCCCTAAATCATGTGATTTCGATTATTCTGGTACTTTTTTGATTTTCATAAGATTTCGTATCTTGTGGAATATCTTTTCATATCTCGAACCTACGAAATAGTAAAGGCAAGTGGTGCAAAATGGACCATTCGCGCAACTCGAATTTTGGAGAAAAATGGACCAATAATTTTAGAAAAGTTCGATTTTCAAGTTTTATAGTCATTGTTTATGCTGCGGATCCCTACTTAATTAAAAATAAAGATCGAGAACGACGTTTAATGAAGTTCTACGGAAAATGTATTGTCCGGGGTAAAATGGACCGACATAAAAATAGAAATGCAGTTAAACAAAACTATAATACGATAATTGTCTTTTCAAGAAGTCATCCATTATTTTCAGTACAGGGAAATTTATATTTTCTAAGGAAATACTTTACATATCATTTATAGGTAATAAATTATTTAAAATTCAAATTTTTATTTTTTTTAATGCACTGGAATCACAGTGCATTTAACCCCATTTTTTCATCTCAATATTCCGAAGGGTATGTCGCAAGTCTATTTTTTTCGTTGAAAAGTAGTAAAAAAGTGTTGTGCATATCGACAGAACTCGCTGAATCGCTAAAGTGGTTCATTTCACCCCACTTTCCCCTACATGTACATACATAGCAGGAAAAGCGGAATAAAATTTCAAACCGTTTCATCGAGTACAGCTTTGTAGATAAGTAATGCGATCGGCAAAATTGTCAAGGAAATCGGAGTAACGATTCAGCGATTACTCGCGGAGTGGTAACCCGGAGCATCGACGCCGAAGTATGCTCTGCGGCGTCAACATAAACCGATGCTCTTCGCGTTGAAAGCTCTCGCGGAATGAGCAAATTGTATTGAGATATATATATATACAGTATATATGTATATAGAACGAGGGAAAGAGAGTAAAGGGTAGAGATTGGAGTCTTTAGTAACCCAAGGAAAACGGTGGTGGAGCAGACAGTTTCCCCAAACCCCTGAAGTTACTCGCACAACCGCGTACCACAACTACGTTGACGTTGTGACGACCGAGGGATGCTGTGCCCCGTCGCTGGTCCCCGTCGACATCTCTCTTCCCGAGCTTTTTCCTCACTTCCTGTCTATACTCAGCACAGACGAGCAAAAGTTTCGTAAGGAGATGAGAAATTAAGAAGATTACAGCGATGTAACCGAAGCGAAAAAAACTCTTTCGAGAAAATAGATACAAAAAATGAAATAATAGAATGAATAATTGGAATGAAATTTAAAATATTTTATTATTATTATTGTTATTAAATTAATTCAAAAAAAAAAAACATTTTTTTACCGATGTGACCGCGGAAAATGATCGAGAAAAAAAAATCGACAAAATACGTACAGAATACAAATTTTATTCAACATAAGATAAATAGCAGTAATGCAACAAATTCCAAAAACCGGAAATCGTCGCTCGGTTTAATTTGGCGTTAATTTCCGTGAGAACCAAAGTGTTGAGAAACATTTGCAAGTCTCGTTACATTACAGCAATAGATTACAGCTAACCAAATGCCCAGACTACTGGTAGTTCCGGAATTTCGAGTCGGAAAAGGAAGCGATATTCGCGTCACGGTTCTCGTGCGTTTCCTCTCTCATTTAAGTACAATCTTTCCCTCGTCGGACTTTTTATCTCATTGTATAATCCGACAAGAATTGCATCCTCCGGACTCCGCGAAAGGAAAGCTTCATCGTCGAATATTCCTCGACGAAAAATTATACCGCCGGAGTTTCGCTATATTTTTCATTTGTTTCTTTTTTTTCTTTGCAGCCCACGAGGCTTTCGTAAAATAAATATTAATGTAATCTCGTCGTACCGCAGTCGTGTATGTTATCATTACATTTAAACTTCGAAAAGGATTTTCAGTTATTTGTATGTACGACAAAAGAAAGTCTCCGGGACATCATTTCCGTGAAGCTACGCGAATTTAAACTTCGCTGACGAAAACCCACGAACGTTTTATTCATAACAACTCGAACGATAGGATCAGACCTTTTCCGAGAATCTTTTTTTTTTTTTTTTTTTTTGCTTCTCTGTTGGATTCAGACGACGCGAAACGACGTGCATTTTTTTCATTCATTTTTTTTATCGTTTACTTTGAAGTTTCGAACGCCAGTGAAACTTCCGCCTACACGTTATAAGCGTGTGTTGGCGTGAAATAGATGCGAATATAAAAAGTAGTTCGAGAAAGGGAAATATCATTGGAATGTCTTGATTTTTTTTTTTTTTTTTTTTTTTTTTTTTTTTTTAATACGCTTTCATGTTGTGGGTGTCGATTCCGCCGAAACCCACGTAGTTCCCACGTAAGTAGCGACATTCTCGGGGATTTTTCAAAATCTTATCTTGAAAAATGCATGCAAAACAACTCTTTTATACAGAGTAACGTATCGCGGACATTTTTACATATAAATAATCGGTCCAAGTTTGCGAAAAGCCTTGAGGCAAAACTACCCCCAATGTCGTTAAATAAGCTCTAAGATCCCTCTAAACTCGCGAGCAAATTGCCATCGTTTTTTAGGTCTGACCGTAATATTAACAAAGAGAGAAAAAAAAAAAAAAGAGGCAAACTTCCGTAGCGAAAGGGAGAAGAAAAGGATAGAATTTTCAGCGGAGTTACACGCGCGAACGCGCGGGCGTGGATGCGAGAGAAAGGGAAAGGGTGGGAGGAGAGCGATCACAAAGTTTGCTTTGCAACGCGGCAGATAGCGACCCCAAACAAACCCTCTTTCCACGATAAAGTCATACTTTTCGCGACGACGCTATTATATAGGGTAAACGTCTCTTAAATCGCCAATCACTGTATATACCCCGACGCGACCTAAACTCTTCGAACTTCTCATTGTTAAAAACCAGCGGAAAGCTCGAAGCTCTAATTAATAATAAAAAAAATACTGCTGGCGCGGGAAAAATCGTTCGGCGTCATTTACCAATCAGCATAGGAACTTTCGCAATAGAAAAATTATTTTATCCTCTTTTTTTTTTGTAAACCAATTCCACAAAG
Organism: Cryptus armator; assembly: GCA_963971235.1. Classification (NCBI taxonomy): domain Eukaryota; kingdom Metazoa; phylum Arthropoda; class Insecta; order Hymenoptera; family Ichneumonidae; genus Cryptus; species Cryptus armator. The sequence continues at coordinate 20,883,836 of OZ020235.1, forward strand.
TATTTATTTTTAATAATAAATAGTCAAAGCTATTTATTTTGTGAGGTGAAATTTTTATAGAAGAAAACATTTTTATCTCAATGTGTAATATTATTAACAATAATATTAAATTTAATTATTAATCAATAGTCCAGAAGGGAATTCATAAACTATTGTTTATAATTCTTAAATTGTTGAAACGGCAGTAAAAAAAAAATTAATTTTAATTAATTTTTTTTTTATGTTAACTATTATTATTAATGTATTCCTCAAATGAAATTATTAGTCGATGGACGGGATAAGGGTTGAAGAAGATGAATCTCCGCTACACAATGTATAGTTGGTCTTATTACGAGAGATTCATCCTGAATAAGTCGAAGGGTAGAAATTTGCTGGTTAAGGTAGAACCCTCCGGGTCTGGCGCACCGGAAGTCACCCTCTACTATAGGGGTGAAGTCAGGGGCTACTCTACAGACTCGCTTCTGGAAATCCCAACGGCGCCGAGACCGCCGTAGCAAAACCGCGAATAAGGAGCGGTCTACATATATATATGTATATCGGGGAAGTTGGGGCAAAATGAACCGCTTTATCAGATCAGGTAATTTTGTCGATATACACAACACTTTTCCATTACTTTCGATACTTTTTTCACACGTTTTCAGAGTAAGAAGAGGAAAAAAAAAAAATGGGGCAACATGGACCGGGATTCAGACAGAGAAAAAAAATCGGTTGAACCGACTAAATCGGCGCTTGCGAAACAAATAAGCGGTTCTTTAAAAAAAAAAAAATTGTCATGGTAAGGAAAGAAATAGTCAATTTAACTAGCAGTTAGTATGATTTACTAAGTATCTCTTTCGGTAAATTGCATATTAATTTCGCCACACACAAGCGCCGATTTTGCCGATTCAATCTTTTTTTTTTCTCCGCGCAATAGCATAAAAAAACGAAGAATTTGAATTTTAAATAATTTACTACCTATGAGCAAACTATTCTCGTCAAAGAATATGTATTTCCGCGTATTAAAATGAATGGAATTAATGAAAGACATCTTTAAGTGACAATCATCGAATTATTGTTTCATTTATCTGTATTCCTATTTTTTTTTTTTTAATTCGCGTTGCAAGACTGTCCCATTTTGCCCCGTTGGCCCATTTTTCCCCACCTTCCCCTGTATGTTCATCTCTATGGAGAGAAAACGTTTACGTTATGGTGCAGTCTCGTGTACGTAATACAGAGCAACAAGCGGACTTCTTCACTATCACAAGGACGCGAAGAGAAACTCGCAATGTCGTACGGATTTCGGTGAGATTATCAAAGGGCGAAATATCGTCTTAGAGATACCGTATTACACATCCCTCCCGCGTCTATAAGAGAATATATATATACATCGTACACAGCGACGGTAATTGTTTTCACCGTATATCTATATAGATATAACTAGCAACGTTGCCCCGCTAGTAGAACAGAGTTAAGCTTCGTCTCTATACAGCGGGGAATAACATCCTCCGTCTAGTGGTTACTTCCACTACTGGTTAGACAATCTCCCGGCAGTAGCGAGAATAAACGTGAAGCTCAGCTTCGTCGGGGTAGCTTCACGAGAGCGGAAAATAAAGGGATGAATTATGAATGAAAAATAAATTTCTTCTTTTTTTTTATATATACAGAGAGACGGGGAAGTAAAGCCCTCGTGGGTCATTGTGTTCTATGCATTGTGTTGTAGACGTAAAACATAAAATCGTATAAAAATTGTTTGAAAAAAAAAAAAAAAAAAAAAAAAAAAAACACCAGCAAATTGGAGTTTCGCGTAAATCGTGAGCGTTTTACTGAGGTATAAAGTAATTTTTTTCTATGGTATTAAAACCCGGAAAAAATAACTGTATATATGTAGAATTTACATTTTTCTTCCCGCGCGGACTGTAAAGTTATCAGAACAAAGGGCAATTTTTACATTTTTCCATCGGTATTACTGGTGCATTTAGTAGTTGATACAGCTAATTAAAAACCAGAAGGAATAACTGTATATCTGTAAAATTTCTATCTTTTAATTCGTCCGAATCGATGTTTACCGCGTGGAAAAAAAAATGTACAAAAAAAATGTTAAAAATATATTATTATATTAGATATATAATGTATTTTTTTTAATATACAATTTATGTATAAAATTAATAACATTTTAAGAATAAAAATATAAAACACACAAAAAAATATGTTAGATATATCGTAAATATATATATTTTTTTATTTACTCTTTTTTTCCACGCGAGATTATCGAATCGAAGAAAAATGGTACGTTTTTTTTTTTTTTTTTTTTTTTTTTTCTCAATTATTACGTTTCGCGTATCGTTAACGCGTCAATAAATACTGCAATAACGCCCTCTATACAAAGAATCGAATCATTTTTGTTTTCAATCGGAATTTACTCGTTAAATCGTAACGTGCGAGTAATTGAAACGTTAATAGCTCTCGTATTACTTCCGGTCTCCGTAATCCTCTAGCATTACCGGCGAACTGAATTATTGATGTTCGCATGCAATACTAATCGTAGTCGTATTTTACCCATTATGGGAGACGGCTACCGTGCAACAAAACAGTGAACCTACCGAACCCTCGGATGGAATTCTCGTTTTTCAAGCTTCCGAATGATTATGTTATGCGTTCTATAACTATATCTACGAATGGATAGAGAAGCAGACAGTGGAGAGGCAACTGTTGAGAAAGGAAGCGCGTGTGCAGGCGTTGCAAAGAACGGCCAACGAACCAGTACACTACTGGGCTAATCACGTTGCTCTCCAGCACGTGCGCTTTCTCCGTGCTTCTCGCGGCTCCGGACAAACTTCGTTAGCTTTGCGCTCACCCGCAGTATAAACCCCCAACGAGAACGGGAGACAGTGAACTACTGAATTTACACGTGAAATCTAAAATTTATCCTGATTACGGCATCGTCCAAGCGCATCGGCTTTAAGGTCTGCGTTAGTGAAAAAAAAAAATAGAAAAATTGTGGTACGAGGCAAAAGCTTCCGGGAGAACCCACGCGAGTTCCGGCAATGCCGACGACGACGAGGGTTGAAGGCGTCCCTTAATGAAATAAAAGGGAGAACGCCGACTCTCTCACCGGTCCCGAAGCTTTATCTCAGCCCTTTCGAGATTCATTTCCGTAGACGTAATATCGTCGGAAAGTTCGAGTCGAAAATCGAATTTTCCACAGAGGAAAATGTCTCGCGAGAGGAATAACCGAAAAGCTTTTGACTAACGTTTCGCTAATTCGAGGGGAAAAAAAATAAATAAATAAATACGTCTATAGTTTTCACACTTCGCGTAAAAATATCGGAAGTTACGATCGGAAAACTTAGCCTTCAACTACGAATAACCTTAACTCTTTTACTTCGCTTCGTTTCGGCGTTAACGGACGGAAGCATTACGTAATGTCTTCGATCGAATGTAAAACGAAGAAGAAACATGAATTTGCTTTTAGGATTTACAGGTTGATATTTCGATAGTTTATAATCCGCTGTGTAGTACACATATATGTATATAGTAATAAAATTTATGTCGACCATTAGACACTCCGTTTCAATTTCAACGTTAATATCGAAAAAATTCGCGTTTTTTAATAAATGTTTATATACGAAACAATTTACTTAACCTTCAAATTTTTTATAAAAAATTTGTATTATTATTATTATTTATTTTTTTATTAATTTCTCTTTTATTGATATTATTATATTTTTTTTTATATGAACATTTTTATTATTTTTACATATTCATCGTAACAAATTATATAATTAATGTACTAATTATATTGCAACGCCGACTTTCAGATATTTCGAAAATATTTTCTTTTCATGTATATACACTATATAGACTGTTTTTTATCGTCTCGAAACACTGACCATTGTATTACCTACTGATCCCCCCAAATCCCGCCACAGATATTTTTTTCTTTTATTCAGTCTGTAGTACGAGATAAAAAAAAATAAGTCGCGGAGAAAACGAAAGGATGAAAAAAAAAAAAAAAAAAGGTAGCGAGGCGTTGAGTCTTGCGAAAATAGTCATTCGACTTTGCCGCGAAGCTAAGACATGAATTATTCATCGTCACCGTGAGAAAATTTTGTCATGCATAGCCAAAGCCCGTGCGCGACCTGTAATACATCCATATCTGTAGGGATGTACACCTTAATGCGAAAAGAGCACGAAACGTGAGCCGATCTGGCAGCCACTTCCAGTAGTATAACGGAATATACACCGCGAATCTCTTTGGATATTGCCGAAGATGAAAGCGAGTCGCGAGGACCGAAGAGAGTGACGCAGAATCCTCGAACTTACGACGCTATTTCAATTTTCCAAGCGAATTCTGATACACTCACTCCCGGCGTTGATCCCGAACTATGCTGCGAGGGATTTAGGTCAATAGGGCGAAAGTTATAACGCGCGCGCGAGCGCGTGCGCTCGTGACCTGCCTGTGTCAAGGTCGTCAGGAAAACGGCCGTCCCTCTCAACGTATCGTTATTTTCCGCCTCGTAATAGTAGACGCCGTTTAAGTATCGTTGGCGCCGGAGCTCTGTTCGAATTTTCTTGAATGACGGGAAAAATGGGGCAAAATGGACCGCTTTAGCGATTTAATGATTTTTGTCGATATACATAACCCTTTTCCAGTACATTCAAACCAAAAAATATATTTGTCAGACTCCTTTAGAGTATTGCGACGAAAAAAAAAAAAAATGGGGCAAAATGAATGAAAAAAATTGGAAATTTGTATTTTAAATCATTTACTACCTATCAGCGATACATAACTATTCTCTATATACTCTAAAAATAATGAAAGATTTTTTTCAAGACAATTATCGAATTATAGTTTTATTTATCTGCATTCCTATTTTTCGTATCGGTCCATTTTAGAACACACATTAAATATTTCGTGGGATTTCATTAAATGTCGTTTCGGAATTTCATGAATTTTACGATTGGTCCATTTTGCCCCAAAGTTCAAGTTACGCGACTGTCCCATTTTGCCTCGTCTTTCACTAAGTGTAATTTGTACTTATAACATCGATCTCACATCGTGTTTATTACCAAAAAATACTTGTGTTCCATCACTCGATTTGGGTCAACTGCGAAACTTCCAGTTCCTCGTGTGTTTCAAGGTTCGGAAAATTCATGTAATTATGACGAAACTTACGTGTCAAGGCGGCGCATACTACAATGGAAAGTAACGTATGTATCTACGAAAACTCTTGCGAAAAAGAAAATTGATCGATGATCCGAAGATTTCTTCGATTTCGAGAACATACAACCGTCAGGATTTATCGTCCCGATGGAAAAACTTTTAGAAACCCACACACACGGAGCGCTCGAAAGTTTTCATAAGTTTGCACGCGTGTATATAACAGAGTGGACGTTAGTTATGACTACCGGATGAGAAAAATTGCGCCGCAGAGCTGCGGGGCATTCGATTGCGGAAAAACTCCTCGAGTTCGATATACTATGTAGAAACGAGAAGCGAAATACGATAGAACTGCTATAAAAAACGACCGAAAAAATTTAAGGTTAGAAATGGACAATTAGCAAAAAGACGAACAATAAATGAAGAATAGCGTGAAAAACAATAATAATAACAATCATAATGAGTGATGGTGCGATAAATCATTATTTTTGGATATTTTTTATGATCGCGACGGGCGTCGAAACAGGTTACGCGGGGCGCGTGCCGAACGCAACAACTTGCCGCTTACCGAGTTTAGTTACGTTGATACATATACACTATTTTTCGTTTCTGTATTCCTGCGGCGACAAGACTATGAAAAATGAATTCGTTAAATCCGAAATCTATCGTGTACACTCGACCCCCGCGAAATTCACTGGGTTACGAACGTCTGTATGATAAAATAATCCATAACGAAATATCGTTTATAATCAGTTGATTGAAATTAATCAATTTCTTTATAAGTTCGAAACGACAATGTAAAGAGACGAATGAAAAAAAATGTATTTACAAAAAATATGGGAATTTAGTTTCTTTTTCGTACGAGTGAAGCATTAAAAAAAAAATCCGTTAATTATCGATCCGCGATAATCATTATTATTAAAATTAAGATGATTTTAATAAAAATTATTATTATTATTATTATTATCATTATCGAAACGAGCATATTTGTCATGGGAATGTAAAAACAAAACAAAAAACATGATTTATGGTTTTTCGACCCGTTCTTCGACTAAATAAATGAACTCCATTATGTATTTATCGATTCGCGGGATCAGAATTTTAACGTCCGATGGGAATTTTCGCGAAATATATATTTCTATAGTTTCCCGGATTTACAGAGCTTTTCCGAAACTATAGCCTGCAATTTTCGTTCTCTATAGTCGAAGCAGTTACCGTGTGCGTCTGTATAGCGCTATAACGACACCTCGACTATTACCACCGTTGCATTCAACACGATGAAGATGATCGCTCAGCCACAATGTCTGCAAAAGTCTTTACCACCACAGACTGTACATAATCGGTCATCTTCATAGCGCAGACGCGGACAGTGCGAATGTGACGCTGTTGTATTGTATTAAACAGTGCGGGGGGTGTTCTCGGCGCAAAATGGAAATCCGTTTGGAGGTTGAAAGCGGTGGGTAGCGGTGGACCCCGCCGTCCGCCGACAACGTTCATTACGATAATCACCGGCATTAATTAAACAACGCCACGAGACTGACCGCTCTCGTATAGCCATCCGCCTCAACACGAAACCTTTCCCCCCCTCCCGCCTCATTCCCTCGTACTATCCTCCGGCCAGTCTTCTCGCTTTTATTATTCCTCCTATCATCTCCCTCTTTCGTATCTATTTTCCCGTCGAAAAACCTCTCATCCGCTTTTCACCCCGTTCGCTGTTGCCGCACCTGCCGTTCCACGTGCCGTGTAACACGGCCGACCCCCCCCCCCCCCAATGCACATCTCGTTGCCACGAAACGTCCCACGGATTTGCTTCGTAGATTTTGTATAAAACGCAAAATTGCATCGCCCCTTGTATTATCGCCCGTACCTCCGAGTTGTGAAGAGAGTTTCTCGTCTCTTCGAATCTTTTGTACGTTCGGCCGAAGTTATAACGATCGGTTAGTATGAGCCGAAGGAAGAATTAAAAAAAATTTAAACGAAGAATGTAAATTCGTATTACAACGAATACAAATTTCTATTCAATCGTTTTTTTGACTATCGGAAGTAATGGAAAAAACAGAAATTTTGACGTTTTCTACAAATAATAATAATATGTTTTTAGAAATTGTACTTTTATTTTTGTCGATTAAGTGGCCATTTGCTTTCTTGACGAGAACGAGCATTTGAAGGCGACGAGAAAAAATTGAAAATTCAATACGATGACAAATAAACGGATAATTTCGGAAGACTATGACTGCACGCGATAGCGTTAAATGCATATGTGTACTTAGAATTTGAAGCAACGTTAACGCGAAACGGGAGGATTAACAGTTTGCGATAATAGCCGGAACGTCATAGCATTACGGTTCGATTATTAGCTACTGGCATACGTAATCCACGCTGCATCAGATCGTCCTTTATGCTTGGGCTGTATCTATATCTATTTAATCCGATCCCCACCATCGGGATCTTTATCTCGTTCGCATTGACAGCGTCATCGAAATGCATGAATTAAAACTCTCTCAATAATCCCGAATGATTTTCGTATTTATTATCACGCCTATTAATCTTTAACCCTTCGTTATAATAGAAAAAAAAAAACAAAATCGATTTCGCCATTTTTTTTATCGTACGGCTACGGGAATTACGCGCGAATATTATTTTACTCACCGGCGATGAAATTTGTCATCCATCGATGCATAATTTCTCTTTTCTCGAACACGATACACACTGACATTCTGGCGCCCGACCGTTACCTTCTCCCCACAATTATCCATCGACGAATTATACCTTGAAACCAAACATTTTCACGCTGACTGTAAAACTTGCGAACTCTCTCGAACACGATATACATTGTTGACATCCCAAAGGCGACTGATTCTTTCCCCTCCCACTCGCGCAACCGTCGCCGGTAGCGACTACCGGCAGTCGTATTCCCGCGTGGCATTGTTGCTCCGCGTCTCACGCTGAAAGACAAAGCGTCCTCCGAACTAAGAACGCGTCTATGCGCAAAAAAACGGCAACACTGTCGGCACTCGACGTTACATCTTTCAACGATAACTCTCAGCGTTTCGCTGTTAATTGTTCGAAAAAAATGTCGTTCGTGCCGCGTTACAACACGATCGTGAATGTGCAAAATGTCGGTGACGACATGACGAACGAGAAGCTATATGAGATGTTCGCGAAATTCGGCACTGTCAAGAGTTACAAGTTAATGAACAATCCTTACGCAGAATTTCCGCGCTTCGCCTACGTCGCTTTTGAGGATTCCGACGCCGCGGAAGAGGCCATTATCGAAATGAACGGAAAAAAAATCAACGACAATTTCAATAGTGAACGTTTGCGCGTACGACGCACTCACAAGAAGCATCCGTCTCGACCGAAACCCATGCCAAGGCAAGAGAACGCGACGAAACTCGAGGGAAAACCCAAGAATCCCAGTGACGGTTTGACGATTTTCGTGAAAAATTTCGACCACACGATCGACTCCGAGACATTGCGTCGGATCTTCGGACGCTTCGGCGCGATATCATATGCGAAAGTAATCATCGAAAATGGGCACAGCAAGGGATACGGTTTCGTCACGTTCACGTGCCCCGAAGCTGCGACCAATGCTGTGAGAGAAAAAAACGGGAAAAAATTTTTGGGAGACAAGATTCTTCACGTTGCACTCGCCCGAGGAAAGGATCCAAACAAGGAATCTTGTACGTTTGCATCGCAACGACATCCGCAAACTTACGCGGGAAGACCGGTCTTGACGGCAGGATTGTGGCGACGCAATGACGGATTATTCGACCGGTACAGAGAAGTGGCCGCCGCGAGAATGAGAATTCAGAGACAATTAGGAGGATTGAGAGGATTCGGATTAAATATTTGAGAACATCGATCACGTGACCCCGCGATAAAAATTGCGGAAGTGAATAAAAAGAAACACTGCCCCACGGAGTCCTACGGTTTTGTTTTTTAATTTTTATTCTTAATAAGGTAATTTGAAACAGCATACCGCCGGATCGACAACGAAAATTGTAATGAAAATCATTATGAAACCACATTAATAAAAAAAAAAATTGAATTAAAAATAATTTTATTTTTTCTTAAATGTTTATTATTTTTATTTTTAAATTCCATTCATTGCAGTTTTTGTTACCGACTGGGTCTTTTCACATCTTAAAGACGTTATAAGACGAGATTCCGTGATGCGAAGAGCGTTAAGACTATGTAGAAATTGTCGGTTGAAATGTTTTTAATAGCTTAACTTTGCACTTTATAGTTTGCAGTCGCCTGTGCATCGCGCGCGAGTATCTTGTAACAGTAAAGCTACAGACATTTTTTATTGCTTCTTGCAGTGGCCGCAGTTCATTTGATAACGGAATAAAAGGTCTCGACACTCTTACACTACTTGCTTTGCTTTTCATTTCACATATTTTTTTCTTTATATAAATCGTAAAACACCGAAACATTGTTATTTTTTTAATTTGAGAAATAAGCATTATTTTCTATAAATGCAACTTTATTTTATCGTAACTACTCTTATGATAATTTGCCCTTTCTTTAGGATAAGTTTACTGAAATAGTATAATATTATTATTATTACGGATTATGACCGGCGATTCTCACATAAACACAATAGTGGTGAACAAAAAAATCTTTATTTCAAGATGGCATTTTTCTTTCGATAAAAACAGAACAAAAAATTGATTTTTCGATCTCCGCTCTCAAAAACTTTTCGATAATTAAAAGTATAAAAGCTGTAATTACCTTTCGAATTGATTGTCAAAATGTTATTTCTCCACGTCTCGTGTTTCTCGACGATAATAATAAGATATAATAAGCGATTGAGGAATATGTAAAAGAGAAGAAAAATTTACTTTTATTTTCATCTACAGTCGTAAAACACCGAAATATTATTATTTTTTTATTCGATGCATAAGAATTATTTTCTACAAATGCGAATATTATTTATTATAACTTCTCCAGTGATAATTTGCGTATCCATTACGATAAGTGTACTACGTTCGCTCTTCGATGTATAAATACGATAAGAATGAAAAAAAAAAAAAAAAAAAAAAAAAAACGAAAAAAATACGTTATTTCGAGATTGCGTTTGTTTTGTCGCGATAGAAAAACACTTGAATAAACGCGAAAAACAAACTAAACCGCAGCTGCGAGCGTTTAATTCAAAATCTCGCTATTTCTTCGTCATTGAAGAGCATAAAAGCGGTATTTTTCCTTTCGCATTGATGATTAAGATATATCTCCGTGTTTCGTGTTTCTCAATAACAGCATTAAAATACAACGTACTTTAGTAAATATGTAAAAGGATGAAATAAATACACTGACGTCATTGCTGATAATTTTCTTCGAATATTATTTACTTTTATTTAAATCTACGCGATTACAATTATCGACATACTGAATTCGTATCTATTACACACCCAACACGAGGATAGGGTTGATACACTAAACAATAGTGGGCTTCAAGGCGGACTATTTCTTTTTTTCTGAATGGCGCTTAAAGTTGGGAAATTCATTGGCCTCGTCGTCGAGCGGTTATTTTCTCATCGCAACGATCAACGTCAATCAGAATTTCGACTGTAGAGAAAAGAGAGGCAAAACGAGATCGATTTTTTTTTTTTTTATTCAAAAATCATATTAAAAATAATATAAAAAAATATTTTTAATAATAATAAAATGAAAAAAAAAAAAAAAAAAAAAAAAAAATTCGATTGTACAGCGCGATCTACTCGTCGGGAACCCGTAAATTTGGGTTAAATTCGTTAAAAAAAACGCATACAACGTGTTGCAACAATTAAATTCAGTGTGTGGCGATCGATTTTCCTTATTGCCCCTCTCTTCGTTAAAAACTTATTCGATAGTCTTCTATGTAACTTTAATTTGTCATTTGCATAAAATTAACACTATACAAATCAAACTAACGTGATAGAAAGTAACAAAAAGAAAGAAAAAAAAAAGAAAATTTGAGATTTAAAACGATAGCAACACTCCGCGCATGAGAACGAAATATCGTTTACGATTTGTCTCGTAGTCGCGTCGCTTTACCGTCGTGTATATTATTGAGACGTTTAAATATATTTGTTTTTGTATTATGTTACGCTATAGTATTTCGTATCATCGTTCGTTCGAATAGTGATTGTTATTCCGATGTTTGTTTATCTCTTTTTTTTTTTTTTTTTTTTTTTTTTTCTTTCACGATCTTTGCGCTGAAATTTTTATTTTTTTTTTTTCCTTTTTTTTTTTCGTACGATTGCGCGCGAACTTTAAAGCATATTATTTCCAGCGTGAGCTATCGAACACGAGATACTCAGCTCGGTAGCTAACGCTAATATATCTAATATATTTACTTATGATTTCAAGAGACGTTAGAATTAAGGTGTCATGTGAATGAATTATCATCTCGGCATTATGTCGATTATGATAATACCGGAATCGGACTACTTGGACGCCAAAAACATGATCAACCTGAAACACAAAAAAAGGACACATACGTCGTTATTCGTGAGTTTTCAATACCGAGTTTTTCGTATTTAAGGCAATGTAACTAAATAAACTGACGAAAAAAATGGGTAAAAATGAAGATTTTTTTTTTTTTTTTTCGAAAATTAATGATCCATAATAATTCGCGTTTTTTTTTTTTCATTAGTAATTATCTGAATAGTTTCCGATGCGATTTTTTAAATGTGAATCGATCGCCCGGAAGTCCCGTTATCGTGACTGGAATAACTTGACTTTCTTGTAAAGTTCTGTCGAAAATTAAAAAAAAAACCCAACAGGTTCTCAAATTATATCGTTAAAAATGGACACATACTATTGTTTTTTTTTTTTTTTTCATAAAACCGCTACAGTTGTAAAAAAAAAAATTAATTGAATAGAAAAAACCGTACGTGGCGCATTAAAAAATTAAAGAAAAAAAAAAAAAGAATTAATTTTTTTACTAGTTATGTGACCTTAACGAACGAGTATTCTATAGGTCTCTGAACTTTGATGATTAAATACGATAGAGTCGCGTCGTAACTTTAGACTGAAATATTGCGAAATATACTAACCGGAAACTGATAGCTTTTGCGGCTAAAAGTCTATTGCACTCGGCGGTATCGGGCAGCGGTAGAGGTAAATACGAGCTCTCGTTTTCCTGCTCGGTAAAGTCGAATCTGTGAATTCGCGGCTGAACTTTCATATCGCCGAATGGTCCTTTAAGGATCAAGTAATGAAGGGGCAACGGATAGGTAGTTTTCGTCTTCAATATTAGCTGTAAATAAAAATTTTAAAAAACATTCAATCATTAAACGTCCGAAGTTTCTTAAAAAAAAAAAAAATCAATCATTAAACATCCGAAGTTTCTTAAAAAAAAAAAAAATCAATCATTAAACGTCCGAAGTTTCTTAAAAAAAAAAAAAAAAAAAATCGGAAATTAAAAAAAAAAAGTTAATACCGACCTGATAAGTCATATCGCGTTCGGAACTCTGCGTCGGATCGCGTTGACTGTTGTTGATTCTCGCTTTGACGACCCACTGATTATTGAAAGCCGTGAAACGCGATGTCTCGTAGAATATCTTGTGAACAAATTCGTCCGTTCGGTAGGGCTTCATCTGGAGATCTACAACGAGAGCGACAGAACCGCATTGTTGTCGAGAAAAATTAACACAAATCTCAACGTTTACTTCGAAGACCCGATTTAGAGAATTTTGATGGTTTTTTTTTTTTTTTTTTTTTTTTTTCTCTCTCTCTTTTTTGAAAGGATTCGAAATTAGTGTTTCGCGCGGCTCGTTTTTTACAGACCGTTGAATGTTATCTTTTCGTACGACAGAAGATCGAAGACGTTGTCGTACAATCGGCGCTCCTCCAACGTTCTCGCGTCTATGTCGCGAAGCGCTTCCATCACATCGGCACCCGTACGATGAGGATGTACGCAGTGTGCCTCGTGCTCCGGACCTTCGTGATTCGGTCCTCGCCACGGACATCCGATTCTGCTGTACTTGCAGCTCGATATTCTGGAAAATAGAAAAATTCATGAATTCATTAGTAATAAAAATAATCAATAATCAATCATTATTATTATTTTTCTTTCCATAATGATAATATTTTTTTTTATAATATTATTTTTTTTTATAATAATAATAATTATTATTAATAAATTAAATTTTTTTTTTTTTTTTTTTTTTTTTTCGATTTTACCTCTCATCGCACATCGAATCTTCATGCCGTTCAAGAGAGTTTCGTGGAAACTCTTTGGCGCAAAATTGACATTCGGCCGGCAATTCGGAAACGGCTTTCTCGACAGCGAGATTCCTCGATGCCGAGGTTTTGCTTATCTCGATCCTGCAGTTCGGACATGTCGCTTGTTCGTCTCGCAATCTGGCGTCGGCGAGGACGTGCGTGAAGCAACCAGCGCACATCAAGTGTCCGTTCGTACACTGTGAACACCATGTCGGCAATATGTTTTTATTAACGAATTTCTTTGAAAAAAAAACGAGAAAAAAAATTCTACAAATATTGCATTGTCGCGGCGAGATTTGGGTACGAAATGTTTATTTATTTTTCGGAGCGGCCAAATTCTCACGAACAACGAACATTCAGAGCGAAAAGAGTTTTTTTTTTTTTTTTTTTTTTTTTTTTTCACGAGTGCGATAACATTTTTTTTTTTTTTTTTTTTTTTTTTTTATATATCGATGTTTCTTCGATCAAAAATAATCGTAACAGTATCGAAACTATATCATACATATTACCATGATTCGATGAATTTTTTTTTATTATCTGAAACACAAAATTGTATTGGGGACAATTAATTATAATTTATAAAAAAAAAAAATGGAATAACAAGTTCGAAAAATGATCGTTCATTCTTTTCCTTTGCGAGAACGACGAAACGACGGATAGAGATGATGGGGATATCTTAATACAGAGGACACCGGTGGTAAAACGGGACTTGCAGTAAGGGAACAGATTTAAAAGATCTCATTACCTTCAATCTCGTTTATTTGATCTAAAAAGTGCATATATTTATGTATATATGTAAATATATATATATATATCATTGTTTTTTTTTTTCTTCTTCACTTTTTACATTTTAAAAATACAGAAATCGCCTTTTTTAATTTATTTATTTTGGAGCTTTTCACTTTCTCTCTCACTCTCACGCTCACAATAATTAAACTCCGACGAACATAATTTAAATAATTTCGCCATTTATATAGTTTCGAGAAAAAAAAACATAAATCTCACTTTTGTTTCATTTGTTTTTTTTTTTTTTTTTTTTTTTTTTTTTTTTTTTAAGATAATTTACCACTTTGAATCTTAAATTAATAAAACACAATTGTATCTCGTTATAAATTGGCGTAACGATTAAACGCATTAACATTAGGGGATCAGCTACAAGTGTGTTAAACCGAAACGTTTATTATACTGCTGTGTACTAATTTCTACTGTTCAGTGATTTATTTCTTTTTTTATTTTAATTTTAAATGCAAATGAAGACCAATGACGATGAGAATAATAATGTGCTTTGATGATGATTAATGATGAATGAAATTTTTTTTTTTTTTTTTTTTTTTTTTTCGTGAATCTCGATAAAACCTAAATGAAAGATTGGGATATTGGTGGTAGGTATATAACGCGCATATCGAAGCTTTCATTATTATTATTATTTTTTTCTTTCTTTCACAAAACTTCATCGATACAAAACTACTTTCTATTTCAAATTTAAACTTTGGTCCGGTCAGCTACGTCACTGCCTATAAGCAGCCTATGTACCGTGTGACTTGTGCATTGTTTGTAGTTAAACAAAAAGAAAAAGAAAGAAAAAGTCCACTCGAACCTCTAAGACTTATCCCTGAAACGTGCGGAAATGCACATTAACGTGAGTCATCCTGATAATAGAAAGCAAACATCGTCACTTGCGCTGCGTCAAAAATGTTATGCAATCGATAGAGTAAAAGAGGGGGAGGGGGGCGAGAGACAGTAAACTATCTTTATTGAAAGCCTCAGACAAAAATTTGAAAGTGACTTCAGAGTCACTCTCACGATGCACCAAATCACAATTCATTATTTCGTCACAAAGGCCATTTATTGATGTAATAATCAACGAACAAACAAAAATAACACATCGAACACATATTTTTTTTTTTTGCATTTTTTGCTTCTTCGGAGATTTTTTCCTTCGGTTTAATTCATGCAATTACCTACCGTCGATGAACAGGATCTTTTCTCCCCTTAAAAATCGTTGATAATTGCATGTACATCGTTTTTATTTCATTTTTTTTTCATTTTCTTTTATTTAATTCAACGATAATAAATTGTTGACATTGAGGTTAAAAATACGGAACGAAATTTGGACGTGAATGCGAGGGAAGGGGGGGGGGGAAGGGATAAGGGCTTGGCAGATAAAATTCGACGGGAGGGGAATGTCTGTCCATAAATAGATACATCTATCAATAGACTCATGTTGAAACTCACACAAGGGCATAAGCCAAAGTCTCGTTCCTCTCTTCTAGCAACTTAACCCAATGTCATAGAGAAAGATACGAGAATAGAAAAAAAAAAAAAGATTGTCTCTAAACTCCACAGAGGAAATAAGTAAAAAAAAAAGGGCTTGTCCTGAAACAAAATGGGAGAATACGAATGGCATGCACGCGGGGCCGGTTTTGTGGAGTCTCTCCTGTCAGGTTAGAACAGCTGTTCTCTCGTGTACCACGAGTAACTGCATCGGGTTAGTGGAAAGTTTTCGTTCAAACAAAGAAAACGACGCTAATCGTCCTGACAATAGCCTCATTCACGAACCTCACAAATTTCGAATAAAAACATATTTAGCGAATTTTTCTCACAAAAAAAAAAAAAAACTAAGACGAAACTATTCGTGATAAAAAAAGATGATTATAATAAAAAAAATATATTCCAGTTGTAGATCGACATGGTACTCGTTGCACGAGACCTTCGATTCATAGTCTCGTTTAAATAAATGAAACGGCTCGGGCATTTCTCATTAGTCGGGGATTGAAACGATCGTTAAATCGATCCGTTTTTCGTGTCGCGAATTGCGACGCGAAGCATCGTTGTGGTTTATAAGGTAAACGCTTCGTGTACGCGGCGTTGAGGGGATTCGGAGGGGGGATTGTGTGCCATGACAGGGGCTTACCTGATAAACAGCAGCCCTGGGCAGGTCGAGGCAAACGGCACAGCAGAGGATACCGCCCAGCCGATGCTCCAACTTCTGCTCGGTTTTTCCATCACCCTTCAACACTTTCCTACGCTTCTTGTCGGGCTCGAGAAAATCCTCGATCTTTTCGAGATCGTCGCGAATCGGTGCTGCCGTAACAGACGTGTCCGATATGCCACTCGACGAAGCAGCCTCGTTACTCGGATCGGCCATTTTGATTGTTTTGATTTTTCCTGGACGATTCCCCCCGCGGAGTGAGCGGAGTTTCTCTCACTAACACGATGCGGCCAGCGCAGAAACGAACGAATACGCGCAAGCGCGTACGTCACCTATTTTTATATATATATATTTATGTATAAATTCGTGTGTGTGATGCAAGTCTACTGCATCAGCAGCAGCGTGAGGAACGTTCCTCGACGTTTTCCTTGTGTGTGGTTAAACGATGCGTTAAAAAAAAAAAAAAGAAAAAAAAACAACGACGCAATAGCCGATTACGAATATTATCACGAGGAGACTGTCCACTGACGGAGAGAACGAAAGGATCGTCGAACCTCCGCGAGAACAAGACTTCCTATTGTGTTACTCAGTTATTCTTTCTTTTTTTTTCACAACAGTTATATTTTTGTAAACAGCGTTAAATAAAGATTTTTGACGGTATGAGAGATGGGCCGCTCGAGTGAACAGCTGGTTGCAGCACTGAAAACTCACAACGTACTAAAGTTAAAGAGACGCAGTAGACACGCTTTAACCAACGATCCTCCCCATGGGCCTCCGGGGTCTCCTCGCCTCCCTTCCTCTCCCCCGCTATGCCCCCCGTTTTTCCTACCCCTCTCCGCTCTCTCGAACTGAACCTGATTTAAGCCGTACACTTCGGAGGCTCTCTCTAGGCTTCCTTGTATATATGTATATATCTTTCTTCTACTTCGTTCGCGTCTACGCGTCGTTGGTAAATCCTTCGGATGCCATCGACCGATTCGACGTAGAAAAAAAAACGATAGGCCTGCATGTGCAGCGTTTGCATCGTCACGCTCGCGAGCGGAATTGTTCATTCTTCTTTCTACCACGACGAACGAAAGAAGGGGTTACGAGAGCTGTGGAAAATTCATTGGCTCGTTGCATACAGAACTGAAGTCACCGGACTCCGGGGCATTGACGACGCATTTCTCTATTATGGATGGACAGCTGTAATCGCATACATTCGCGCTTCTCTCCCACACGTGTGACTTACCTGATACTCGCAATGAAATAATAATAATAATGAAAAAGAACATGCTAACTCGCTCGTGCGCAACTACTGCGCAGAAAAATAGTTGAGATTAGATCTTCGCTCGGTGACTAGGATGCAAAACCGGGTCGCGGATCGATTATGTACACACGAAGAAAAATCACGTATTAACAAAACAAAACGCTGAAACAACAAGCGTTATTTTGAAGTAACTATAGTTAATTTTAAAAAAATCGTTTTTTAGTAATTCTAATTTTTTTTTAACCGTTTTTCAATAACTACGATGTGGTTAAAATGATAAGACAATATAGACTTTAAAAAAACGATGAAACAACGAGCATTATTTTTAACTATCGTAACTATCGTTGTTCAACGATTTTTTTTTTTTTTTATAGAAAATCGTTTTCTATTAATTAAGGTTCACACGGATAAAATAATAAGACGGTAGAGATTTACAAAAAAAATGATGAAACAACGAGCATAATTTTTAAGTGACTATCGTTATTTAAAAAAAAAATTATATATTTTTTTTTTCATTAAAATCGTTTGCTAATATTTACAATGTTGTTCACACGGATAAAATGATCGAGCGGTAAAAATGACAAGACACTGATCTATTTTGATGTAATTATAGCTACAATCCTGAAATTCGACTTGACAAAGAAAATCGAGGAACAGAAATATTTCTTTCCATAAGATGTTTTTTTTTTTTTTTTTTTATTAACATGATTCGATCGACATAACGAAGTTTTCACGCGCACATTATATCAGCCATACACTGACCATACAACGAGCGGACTTTATTTTTATTTTTTTTTTAATAACAATATGGCCGATTAACAATTGTGATGTTTTTTTTTTTTTTTTTTTTTTTTTTTTTTTTCGTATTATTATTTATCACCTGCATTCGTCAATCTGGTTTTTCTTCGCGCACTTGGCATCGTGCGACCCTGACACGTTTGCCACTGATGAAAATTCATTATGCATGTTAAATTTTATATCCTCTAATACACGTGTAGTACATACCACAGCGGTACATACGTACGGCAATCTAATCGACGCTTTCATTCTGATTGTTTCTCACTGATGCGTTTCGGTGTCGGGAATGACTCGTAAATTAAGTAGCATCCGGACTCACTTTTGTATCTTCGCCCGAACAAAGGGACGCGAATTTCTTTTTTTTTTTTTTTTTTTTTTTTTTAGCACGTCGTAAATACTTTGCGTAAAGGATAACCGACGTAGATCATTCATCGCTTGCGTTCAACACGGCGCAATTTCTTCTACGCGATTATTGAAGAATTATTTTTCATTTTTCTTTTATGTAAAAATTGTATAGACATCTAATAGATACGATTAGATATTGAGCGCGAGTTTCTTTTTTTATTATTATTATTTTTTTATCTTTTCGGCCTATAGACACCTTTTTCTTTTTCTGTATCTACAATACAAACTGTAATAAAGACTGTATAAAGTATAAGAATAATCTCGAATACTTTGAAATCCTGCGGTTGTCATGAAACATCGTCGAGAGAAAACATCGTCTATCCTTCGAGAAAAATTGTTGTGATAGTGATTTCATTTTTTTTTTTTTTTTTTTTTTTTTTTTTTAAATTTCTAAGGCTCGCTTTTAATTTTCCATTCGCGAGTACTGAGAAACGGTAAAAACGAGTTTTTCTCTCGACGATATTGTCGTAAACGAATGTGAAAAAACGAGAAGGAACGAGTGGTGGAGACGCCCGAAAAAACTGTGGACTTTGTACTTTTGACAGTGTCTCCTCTATACATGCTAAAGGAATTATTCGACGTCTATTATCAAAGCCGAAACGCGTTTAGGTTCATTTAGAGAGTAAAAAAAAAAAAAAGTTAACAAAAAAAAAAAAAATTTACGAAATACGGTGGAAATAATAAATTATGTATTCGATATATTGCTTCGCTACTCGAGAGCCTAAAAACTCGATTTATTGTACGCGTTGAGAAGTTTTTTTTTTTTTTTTTTTTTTTTTTTCGCACGACGCAACATTATCGACGCGCGCAACGTATGCAACTATTATTCAACTCTACCGCTACTCGTTATTATAGGAAAATCATTATTTTTTTTCTTTTTAATCTTTAACTTAATTTATTATTATTTACAAGTAATACGCAAATTTTTCGTACTTTAGCGCTTTTTTCTCTTTGTTTCTGTTATTTTTAATTTTTTTTTTTTTTTTTTTTTTTTCGATATCATTCACGTGCGAAATCGTCGAGGGAATGACTATAATGGCTTCGGGGCAGAGTGACACTCAAACGTTTCGGCTTGAATAATTTTCGCTGCGTCGACGGGCTCTCGTCGGTTTCTGGAACAACCCGAGAAGAACACAAAACTCACGAGCTACACGTCCAAATGATTTTTCCTTAACACCCTCTCGGTGTTTTCATCGATCGCGTTTCCAGCGAAACGTTTTTTTTGCCTTTTAGGTTTTTTTTTTTTTTTTTTTTTTACAACTCGTGAAAATTCGAGAGTATCGGCCACTTAAACAACAAGTATTAACCTGGAGTTCCATGTTCGCTCGGAGAAATTGTCGAGATCTCGGATTCTTGCGGGACGCGAGCCGGAAGAATCTCTTTCGCTTTGGCTGCTTGCTGCTGATTTCTCATATCCGCGATCGACGTTTGCATCGCACCGGCTGAGTTCTTCAAAGCCGCGTAAGATTGTTCCAATTGCTTGATTTTCATGTCTATCACACGTATTTCGTTTATCTATAAAAAGAAAAAGAGAAAAAAAACGAATGAGAAAATGTGTGGTGAGTAATGCGATTTAATTTCCGTCGTTCGATTGCTTTTTTCGACAAATAGGTAATCAATGATTTGGGGGATTGTAATGATTACCTGATCATTTAATTTCTTGACTAGGGTCGTTTGCTCACTCGCTTTGGCACATTCTCCTTGAAGCGACATGACCGTCGTACTCGCATTTTGCGTCATATCCTGCAAGGAAACTAACATCCCCTGCAAAACATCGATTTATTAAATTAGATAATCAATTAGCGTTAATTTCGTAACGTCGTGTCGAACGATAGTATTAAAATTCTTAACGCACGTGATCTTTGGTTTGGTCCTCGGTGATCCAGGATATATTTCGCGACAGAGTCTCGTTGATGTGCGTCAGATTGCTCGTCAGCTGTGATATCGCAACATTAAGTTCTTCTAATTTCATTCTCGACTCGAACGTCGGCGTTTGTGGTCTCTGCGTCAACTCCAAAATAGAGTGCTGTAAATAAATTCCAAATATTGAATTGCAATTTTTTTATATTATTATTATTATTGTCATTATTAAAAAAAAATATTTATTTATTTTTTACGAAATTTTGTATTTTTCGTTTTACATTTATCGTAAATAATTTTTTTATCATAAATAATTATTTTTTTTAATTGCAATTATTTGATATTATTATTATTATTATTATTTAAAAAAAAATGGTTTATTATGTATTTTTGCCGAAATTTTGTATTTTTCGTTTTACATTTATCAGGAATAATTTTGTTTACCTGCATATCAGTTATATTTTGCTGCATCGTCGTCTGATAGTCTTGAAGTTTAACGTCTGTTTCTTTCAGCGTCTTAACCGTGGCGCTGAGATCGCGTATCTGGCTGCCGAAGGATGCAACGTTTGTCGCCAAATCCTTAATGTTCTTCGGTACGTTTGTCAGTTCTGGAGCTGCCTGCAGCGACTCTTGTACCTGATGCAGTCCTTGTTGAATGCCGGACAACTGTTAAAAAAACGTTAAAAACGTCACAATCAACAATTTTAACTAACGTGGAAAATTTTTATTATTTTTATTGAGAGCGAAAGTCAATGAAAAAAACGTACCTGAACGGTAAAGTTATTTATCTGAAGTTTCAGATCAGACAATTGAGTAAATATTGATGTTTGATTTTTTTGAAGATCCCGCGACAACGAATCGCACTTCTGCAATGCATCGGGAACACCTTCACTTCCGGCGCGAACTGTAAAGACAAAATACATCGAATACTGATATAAATGTTCTTAGTTTTTTTTTTTTTTTTTTTTTGCGCTCTCGCCAACCATTGGATATAAAAAGCGACCGTTTTAACGCTCCAGCAGACCTAACGACGGAAATAAAACGATAATCGTTAGAAATTTACTAATTCGATGAGTGGTTTCGTATGTTTTGCACAGTTAATAGAGTGAAAATACGAGACGCACAAAATGACACAGGCGAATTGCGACAAAACAGACGTTTTATTAACAAATAAAATACAGAAAAGACGCGGAGACGCGGGAGGGAGAGACTTCTGCGCCGGTGGCCTGTACCTTGGTCCAGTTCTGTTCTTAGGGCCGTGAGCTGTTGACGAACGTCGATGAATAGCCAAATAAGACTCGCCGTTGCGAGAACAGAGGCGCACGCGAAAAAAGCGCTGCAGGCTCTCAATAATCCCGGACAAGTTCGGCCTCTTCTTCCTCTGCATTTCCGGTTTACCCGCGTCGTCAGGTTCCAGTATTCCGAACGTTCGTCGCTGCTGTCCGTCAGTAATTCCTAAAGATAAAAATATTATTATTTTTTTTTCAAACTGCCGCCATTAGAATAAAAATAAAATCAAATTTTATTTAATAAAACTTAATGCTAATAATTACTCAAAAAAAAAAAAATTTCACTCAAAGTTTGTTTTTTTTTAAAAATAAATATTATGTTTTTTTTAATTATATATTATTTATATTTTGCATTTATATACATTTTTTGTCGCTGATTCTACGATAAAAATAACAATAATAATAATACGAAACATGTTTTTCTGTTTTTTCATACCTGTGAACTCCGCTTGCCGGAAGTTCGCCGCGATATCACGTGGGACGGCGCGAGGGCGTCGAGTTCCTTGCGCTTCTTCATTTTTTTCGTCGGCGGACGTAAGGGCACTGTCACGGCAACCGAGTCCATTTCAAGCAGCACCAGCTTTTTTTCCGTTCTTTAAGAATCGCGAATGGCGCGCGTCTACGCGCACACACGTGTACCCTTTGAACTTGCAGTTTGAATGCCTTTTCGTGGTCGCGCACACACACGCGGTCACCTCGTAGCTATTACGTTATTGTTCATCACCGACGATCGATTATTCGCGATCTTCATTAATTCAATGCCGCACCGTAGGGCAATACATAAACTTTTCTTCGATTTTTTTTTAATCGCTCCTCCGAATCGTTGAATACAGAAATCACTTTTCACTGTTCGCGCGAGAGTTCTTTTTTTATTCAACTCGATCGTATTACGAGTTTTATCGAGGCTCCCATTACTGTATCGTTTGCTCGATTGCAGTTGCTGAATTTCCGGCTTTGTTGCGCTTGTCGTAAATTCGAACTTGCGCCAACGTTTCGATTATCGATCGCTGTCTGGCACGCGGTGAGCTCATACCATGTCGCGTCGCGGTCGTCGTGCCGCTTCGAATTTTACGTTATCTACAACTTCTGTAATATTTACGAAGAAAAAACGTTTTTTCGTGTCTTCTCACGAGAAAACGTTAAAAAAAAAACTAATCGAGTCCCCAAGCATCATCGTCACTGTCTATTCACGCGTTCGTTTGATCAACTGTTTAATCGTTCCATTGTCGAGTTAACTCTCCAGTTCACGAAATTTCTATAGAAACATAACCTCGACGCACCGTGTCGCCCGCCGGCCGACCGTTAACTGTCACGCCGAGCGCAGGTGTCACTGATGCGTCGAAATTGCTTCGTAAATTCTAAGAGACCGCTAGATATGGTACACAGATCGTCGGAAGGGATATATTGTCGTATGTACATAAGTAATTGAAACCGGCCTTCGCGATCGTCGAGGCTAAAAGTATTAAAATTTACCATTCAACGACTCGAGCCTCGAATACCCCAACGATAACCGCGCGAGACTGTATCGAAGTCGAAAGAATTAACACGTTGGTGCGTTAATCACATCGTAAAATACGTTGAAGTTTTTTTTTTTTTTTTTTTTTTTCGTTTCACTTTCGCACTGACTGTATCCACGTATATTAAGTGGACGATAATACGATTGCCGGGTACACGCGATGAATTTAGATGGCGAGAGCCCTGAGCTCTTATCACTTGACTAAACCCTGATAAGCAGGTGGAAATAAGTCTGCTTCGGTGAATTATTTTTCACAGACTTTTGCGCATCTGTATCTTAAGTTCTTTTTTTTTTTTTGAGGTTTTGAAATTTCATGCGTGATTTACGAAACAAACAGGAAACTATAAATAAATTATTTTTTACAGACTTTTACACAGCTGTTATATTACTGTTCTTTTTTTCATTGAGATTTCGAAATGTCGTGTTTTACAAAATGAATAGGAAACTATTATAAAAATAGGTAATTCATTGACTATGCAACGAAAACGCGCTTGGCATTGCGACAATGATCCGGCGATATACACGCGCGTATATAGGAGGAAGAGGATAATAACAGAACTGCAAGGATTGCGGACACGCGCGACTATCACAAAGGTCTTAACGTGTGTGTATATATATATATGTACATATATATAAACACGTACAAAGGTATACCGCGAACGAAAAAAAAAATCTTTTTTAGAGCGAGTTTCGTAATCGCGGCCGAGAGCTGCTCGCGACGAGTGGTAAACTCCTCTGGTACGTTAGTAAGAAGTGATTTCTCGCGTGACCATGACTTCGATAAGATACGGACGTATAAAGGACTCTCACGTGTCACACCGATAGATCCATATTCTTTTTTTTTTCGATCTTTCACCTGACGTAATATGCGTATATTTAACATAAAAAAATTTCCAACTAAAGAAAGAATGTTTAAAA
Source organism: Cryptus armator (assembly GCA_963971235.1). Classification (NCBI taxonomy): domain Eukaryota; kingdom Metazoa; phylum Arthropoda; class Insecta; order Hymenoptera; family Ichneumonidae; genus Cryptus; species Cryptus armator. The sequence goes on from OZ020235.1 coordinate 20,908,157, forward strand.
TTTTTTTTTTTTAAATGAATAAATCATCTATGCAAAAAAATATGCCGATAGGTTAAGATACTTTTTTTTTAGATTTTTTACCTGACGTAACATTTGCATGATATACAAAATTTTCCAATTATTCAATGTAAAAAAAAAAAAACGAAAAAAATTGAATAAAACATCGATAATACGTGGAATATATTAGTTCGACGTTGTAATTTTTAATGACACGCAAGTGTTTACGCTAACAGAGTCGCGAGCGATTTATATGCCAATCACATTCTCTACAAGTACTTCGACAAAGTATAATCCATCAAACACGTTATTACGACGAGCAATCCGTCAGTAGATAGTTGCACTAACAGCCATATGTATTGCCGCGTACGTGTACCGAAGCTGCCGCTTACACGATGTTTCGATTACTACATCGGGACACGCTGTGTGTATACACACTCGTGACGTAGGATGTACACGTCTAAGAAACTCGTAGAAATAATTTGTCGTCTGTCATCCCCCCGGGGGCGCGCGCACGGTGACACAATTTTTTTTTTTTGTACACGATGTTTTTTTTTTTGTTTTATACGCCCCTCTGTCCAACAAGAATATTCAGAGGTTGGTAACTTTGATTAACAAAAATATATTTACGAGCCTCCAATGCGAATATAAACGATAGAGACGCGTTATGTTATCCTTTGGTGAACTATGTTATTCAAGGTGAAAGGTTTCGAGACGACGAAGGTGGATAAAAATAATTTATGATATTCGGACTATTGAAAGTGCCACGAGCCTTGACACTCGTTGAACTTTCAGCTAAATCGACTATGTGCGATCGACGATGCTTGGCGACGGTATTTTTTTTTTTTTTTTTTTTTCGATTTACAGAAATATCCCGCTATTTTTTTCACCATCTGTTTCTCGTTTGATTCACTTGGCGATTTAGTCACATCGATTTTCGGCACAAATTCACTTTTGATTTATTTTTTTTCGATCTTTTTTTTTTTTCGTTTACTAAAACATAGACGTTTCAAGACCGTTGACGGAGGCCACCGCCTCCACGCGATTCGCGATTGTAACTGGGGACACAGAGCCACAGAGCGTGCGGTTGTGTGGCCCGCGCTGTTGTAGAGCAACGCGGACGACTCTCCAGCCAGATATCGACTAAAGGGGGTTCGCTCGACGCGCACAGCGACTACGAGGTGGGCGAGGAAGGTGGTCACACAAGTCGGTGGATAAGGTGGATAAGGACGCTTACGCTTGACTCAACGGTACATGAAACTTTGCCATATAACACTTGGGGAAAATGATAACAATGAGGAATAATCGTATCTGCGTTGAATCAATTTGATATTTATCTCAGGATATTCGATTAAATTATCACAATATTAACTTTTGTTCCGCGTAAATTTCCATGTGAAAATTTGAACAAAACATCGCGAGTCGATTATAGGTAGAAAAAAAAAAAATACTGATAGATTCGCTTTTTTTTGTCGCGAGGATGTAGCGAGATGCGTGTTATATAGATTGTCCGGAGGGGTTGAACGCGTTGCGAGAAGAGGCGGCGGGGAGAGGGAAGACGGGAGGTGAAAACAGCGAGAGTCGACGCGCGCCTCTTTAATCATTGATCCGCAGAAACGGATAGGATTGTAGCCGGACAGAGAGCTTTCTCTTTGCTCCCGAACGATCCCCCGTTTTATCGTCCAATCAATAAGCTTATCGATTATTATCGTTTTTTTATCGTTCGCAATGCAGGTACAACGTGTGTAACAAACGCGATGATTCAATCGCGCGATATAATTCGCGGAAAAAACAAAGTAGCCACGCATTGGCTGCGAGATGATTAATCATTGCGATCGAAAGTTCCGATGTTTCGTCACTGCGTCCAAGAGAACCTCATCGCCACATGCGGACCGGGACAGTGTTACCCAATCGTGGAATGTCGGATTTCCGACGCAGCAACGAAAGTACGGACGCAAGAATTAAATGCCGAATTGGCGACACAATTTTTTTTGCATACAGTTGGCGATTATTCGTAACCGCGCATTGTTTTGTGCCAATAAAATGATCGATTACAAAACTTTGTGTGAACGGAGGGTTTTTGGGTTTATGGCGCAAATACATTAATAAAAAGAATTTTTTCATGGAAAAATGTTTTTTTACGTTCGATTATTGTAATTATAAAAAAATAATATTATTATTATTATTATTATTATATTTGGGCTATAGGCCAAAAGTAATTCGCTATTATTTCGTAATTATTATTACTTATTACTATAATACAGAATAATAATAATATTAATAATAACAGAATATAAAAAATGATTGTTTAATAAAAAAAAAAATTTAATTCCAGTAAGTCTAATAAAGAAAAATAGTGGAATGATTGTTAATAAATAAGATTTCTTACCGGAACGAATGGAAACGTCTATCCTGCCGATTTCGTTGTACAGGACCGTGGCAAGCCAGGACAGCGCAATCAGCCAAAACGTTATCAACACGGCGGCCAACCACAATGATACTGTACGGCTTTGCGAACGATTGCAACTGCAAGAGTTGCTCTGTTTGACTCTAACGCCAGGCCTGGATCTTCTGCGAATTTAACAATTGATTCTTTATTGTTAAACTATTTTCGTCTACGAGATTTTTTTTTTGTCAAGTCTGATATTTTTTGTATTTTTTTTCTTTTTTTTTTCATCATTTTGTATATTTGAGAAATTGAAATATTGCTGGATGCGGAGTGTAATAAAAATTGACGAACCGTTTGACTTTTCTCTTTCTCGGTGTGAGCACCAAGTCAGAAACATCGCTGTCGCTCTGCGACAGCGAATCGAGAAGATTTATGATTTCCTTGTTATTCGTTTTCTCCATTATTCAATCACAGACAGTTGCGCGTCATTGCTAAAGATTATTTTCTTAATGCAAAACTCGTTCGAAAATGCAAAACGTCACTTCGTTGATAAAAAGATGCAACATAACCTCGCGTCTCGTGCACTCGCGCTAACTCGAAGAAACGAAAATTTTATGAATTTTCGTACTTTTGTATTCGACGACACGAAGCAACGCGCTTCGAAGACGCTATTTCAACATTTTATTATTGCTCCTCCCGTTATTAATTCCACTCGCGATACAGATTGTTTATTATTTTACATCTGGCGATTGACAGCAACTCGTGGCTTTCTCGCGTCGCGCCCTCTGCCCTTGGCTGCGAGAGACACTGATGCAAATTTCGCTCGATTGACAAAGATGAACTCTGCAGGTTGTTTTTACTCGAATAAATCATTTCGGCGTTGTGCAGAAAAATGCATGCATTATAATAAAATTAGTACGTCCTGAGCCTGACAGCAATTAATTATTCATACCGCATATATATTTTTATCTTCGAATATTTCTCAATTATCATCAGTAATCCGTTGTACAACTATAGCAATATTCACAGTCGCCGCACACGCTCGTAGATTTGCGCTCCGGTTTCGGGCGGTTGGATCAGTAAATAAGCCTAAGCTGTGCTCTGGTTTATTCATCCCTGCAATTTAGTATCTTCGAGTTCTCAGTGCTCCTTACTCGTAAAAAAAAAAGTTTATACTTGAAACATTATTACCAAGGTACTGTCCTGAACAATAACGATTGCATTTACATTTTATCTACAACGTTTTTATGTTATTTTTTCAATAGTTTATTGAAAACTATTAATATTAGACGTTAGAGTTTGAGTTTACAAGATTAAAAACAAATAAATAATTTACATCGCGCGTCATCGGGACATCTGCAGAATAAACAATATAAAATGTTACATCACACGGTGGCGAGAGGGGGGAGGAGGTGGGGGGTTTTGGAGAATGGATATATAGAAAATAATAATTAAAACAACATGTAATCGTTGTGATAATAAACACGAAAAAAAAGAGATTCATCGGTAATCCGAGTACGCGCGATACACATTAACGGTGGGGCCACGTGGTGAGTCTGGAGTATCGTGTTTCGCGGGGCGTTTGTAGATTCTTCTTTTCTCTCGGACAGTCCCAATCAGTCTGTCCTGCCGCATAGTCACATACGAATCGCTACAATGAGGCGATTCCTCGTATTCTTTATACTCGCGATATTTCGCGTCGAAAGCGCCGACGAAGATGCGAATTGCAAGAGTGTAACAAATAAATCACCAACTCTGCGACTACACAATCACCTATTTTGCGAGTACGACTCGGAAGTGAGGCCCACTATTCACAAAGACCGTCCTACGGTCGTTGACGTTCGCATGTTCCCGCAATACATCGAATTCGTAAGTTAAAAAAAAACAATTCTTTATAAGTTAAAAAAAAACTCTCGATGCATAAAATAAAAAATGTTTCAGTTTATTTCTCGAGTCGTAGTTTGGTTAACTAGTGTGTATATGTACTATGCAAATATATGCGCGGTTAGGTACATGCAAGCACGACACGCATTGACACACGAATAAAATAGGTCTCAGTGGTAGTATGATTGACAGACAATGGCCGTAATGATCCAGGAGGTACCAGTTGCCCTTCTCGAGATTTAGCCGTACAAGAACGTGATTCTTGCGATTCAGGTCGTGCACTATACTGTCCCCGAGGTTTACAATACCATTTTTTTCTCAAAATCGGATTTGCGGATAATTTTAAACGTTCGACGAGTTTCTTTAAATAAAATCAGAGAAAACATTTCCGAGGCGTCCGACGTCTGGAGAAACTACGTGCGTACTATATCCTTCGATCAGTCCTGCAAATAATCTTTATAGTTGCGATTAGCATAAAAACTCGTCAATTGGACGATTATCCACTGTGCGTCTTGAAACGAAACTATTTTATTCGTGATTCATTCGTAAATATTCTTCGTACCGTTTTGAGAATAACTTCATGCTAAATACGATTGTTTCGAGTGTACAATTTTAAAGGTGTAACGATTCGATAGTTCGAAATCGTCTTAAACAATTATCGCAATTTTCAGTACGAACAACCAAACCAATTGAATTTCTACGTATGGCTCGATATAGTAAGTACCACAGCATTAAAAATATATCAAACATTATTTTAATAGAAAGTAAAAAATAATAATAACAATAATATGTTTTTTTAAATAGTAGCATTTATTTGATAATTTGTCATTTCTATATAAAATCATACAAGTGCACTTCAGGGTTTAGCCCTTTAACATGTGTCAATGGGGCAAAACGGAACTGTCGCGCAACTCGAACTTTGTGAAAAAATGTACGATCCTTGAAATTAATGAAATTATAGAAAAGTTCAATTCACAAATTTCATGGCCATTATTTATGCTGCAGATCCACTGTTTATCTAACAAAAGATCGGGAACGATGTTTAATGAAATTCCACGGAACATTTATTGTTTCGGCAAAAATGGATGGATAAAAAAAATTAAAAAAATAAGAGGTCTTTTATAAAAGTCTTTCTGTATTCTTAATACGGGGAAATGTATATTTTCTGACGAGAATAGTTTATACATCGCTTCTAAGTAGTAAATTATTTAAAAATCAAATTTTCCATTTTTTTTTAAATGCACCGTCCATTTTACCGTATTTTTTTGTTCCAAAGTATTGAAAACGTGTTGTGTATATCGACAAAACTCCCCGAATTGCTAAAGCAGATCACAAAATATCAATAATAGTCATAATAATAATAATAATAATAATAATAATAATAATAATAATAATTTCTTGTCGTATAAATGGAAATAAACAAAAATTAATGAAAATAATTATCGCTCGTTACTTAGCAATAAAATATGTTTTGTTATCTCGTTAGTCGTGGACCGACGAACATCTAAACTGGGTACCCGCTGATTGGGAAAATGTAAATGAGATTCACGTAAAGAGTTGGAGAATATGGAAACCCGATTTATCGGTTTTCAATCAGTGCGTATAAACTATATTTTTGTTAAAACTAAAAAAAAAAATTATTTATAAAATCGTTATATTACGTGTGTCTCGATTAATAAATTTTTTTTTTTTTTTTTTTTTTTTCGTATTATTTCAGCGGAGATATGAGTGAGACTGACACAGAGATGGTATCAACGGATTGCTTGGTCACCTTCAACGGTACTGTCAATTGCGTTGCACCGACCAAGTACACAGCTCACTGTCCCACCGATTACACCGAATGGCCTTACGACAAACACGACTGTACTATTCAAATCGGCGCATGGATCTACCAACGCGACGAGTTGCTCTTGAAATTTGGCAATGATTCCGTATGAATGCAATTCTAAACTGCTTGCATCGTCGTTGCATTTTTATTTTATCAATGCCGTGATTCTTATCGTACATTTTTTTTTTTTTTTTTTTTTTTTTTTTTTTTTAGATCCTTATGGAAGGATTCAGAGAGAACAATCAGTGGCACGTTCACATACAGAGCAAAGTACCGGAATATCACAAACGACCGGCTCACGAAGACGGTGAATTGTCGATATTCATAAACGTTCTTCTGCAACGACACGGCTCGAGACTCGCCATAATATATATTTTGCCCATCGTCGGTACGATAATTTTGAAATTTCTTTTATTTTCTAGTTTTTTTTTTTTTTTATTTTCGTTACCTTTCGTTCATTTTTTTTTTGTTATTTAATATTTCTCCCGTAAGTACGAAATTTGCTCAAATATTAATTTTCAATATTTTGAAATTCTGTAAAATTTTTTTTATTTTCATTTTATACATTTTTATTAGTTTCCTTGGTATGAAAATTTTCAAAAATTAATTCTTCAAGATTTTTCCGGTTTCTACAACTTTCTTTTGGATTTTGTTAATTTTTTTTTTTTTTTTTTTTTTTTTCAGTACTCATGCTACTGACGCTCATAGTTCTTTGGCTGGATTCGCAGTCGCTCGAGCGAATAATGGTAGCTTGCATAAACTTCATTTGCCATATACTTGGAATATCAGATTTGCACTATTACTTCCCTACTAATGGATCGGAGACGACACCAAAAATATGTGAGTAATTCGACCTCACAGTACCGAAGAAGAGCGTTACGCAACTTCGTTGCCGGACTGCTGCTTTATCCTCGTTGAATCTTACGATCAATTTTTTTTTTTTTTTTTTTTTTTTTTACCATTTTTTTTTTTTCAGTATCATTCTACGAGACATCGGTTGGACTCGCCGCGTTCGCGTTAATTTTCACGTGTCTGTTGAGAAAATTGCGAGACATGAGTATACCGGCCCCCACGTGGATCGTAACGTTCACAACGCTGATACTTAGCAATTCGGTAAGAACGTTACTGAGACTAAACGGCGTCGAGCATAAGAGAGAAACCGAAGAGGCCGAGAATAACGGTCAGCCACGACAAGCGCCGAAAGATCGCACTTGGCAAGAATTAGCTACGATTCTCGAGTGGATAAGCTTCGCCGTTGTTTTATTGACTTATATCATAATGCTAGCAATTGTTTTGCCACCTCGCGATCCGGCTAACGTCAAGATGCGCTTCTGGTACTAGTCACACACACACACACACACACACAACGAGAATCTGCACACATAGATAACGATGTTACAAAAAAAAGCGCATCTCTCGTTCGCATTGAAAGAAAAGAAAAAAAAAAAAAAAAAAAAAACAACACCTCATATCCACAGTTTCCACTTTACACCCGTAAGGCTTTGAAGTTTATGGAAGAAAAATAAATTTTTCAATTATTAATTTGACGATTCCAAATCCCTTATTTTTTTTATTATTATTATTTCCTTCCTTATTTTTTTATCCCTTCAAAACTTAATCGAATAAATGTATTTTTTTTTATTATAAACAAAAAAATTAATTATTCAATAATTTGACGATTTCAGGTCCGCTGTTTATTTTACGTTTTCAATTAAATCCAATAAATACAATTTTCCGATTGAAAAAAAATTAAATCAAATAAATAAAAAATAATTAAATAACAATAATTTAAAATAAAAAAAAAAAAAAAAAAAAAAATTATTTTGGTTAAAATAATTTTTTTTAATCGTAAACCGTTTTTTTTTTCGCCAACATCTCTTATGGGAACAGCTGGAAGAGTTGTTAAACTGTTATTGTTCCGGAGAGGCGGAATGTGTATATTTGTCTTAGAAGTAATTGAGTTCCGTCGTTGTCGGAATAACTCGTATGACATTAACGTCCAAGAAGCCTCCAATGACGTTCTCGAGAGGTCCGTAAGACTTGTAAATGTCTTATTATCTCCGGAGTACCGGATTTGATCTAATGATTCGTTAAGAGAGAGGCCCCCCCTCCCGAGTCCACTTACCCGAAATACCACGTGCAACAACGTCAATTCAAGCGCACATCAAGTATTTCATGGAAGGTCACGCAAAGGCGTTAATCAGGAAGTGTGTAGTAACCTGGAGAGGGGCGGTACCGAGATCATCTGGGGTCTCGAGTTTCGCGGAACGTTTGATATAAGTGATTTTTCCACAGTAGTAGAGGCCTGTCGGCCAGTCGTGCCGATACCGCGCGTCGCCCGATAGACTTCTCTTCCATTGTTTTTTTTTGTTTTTTTTTTTCTTCATTTTTCGCACGATGACTTATCGCGCGCGAATTTTCGTCTTTATCCTATTGATTAACACGTGTGTCTTATCGTCGAATTTAACAACGAAATCGAAGGATGAGAATTGCAAAGCGATCGTCGAAAAATCGTCTATTATGCGATTAAAAACATATCTATTCTGTGAATACGACGAGAAGATACAAACGAGTGCCGGTCCCAACGAAACGAGTGTGTACGTCGGATTAGAATTTGCACCGCTAATGGCAAGTTTTGTAAGTCATCCCTCGTAACAATAATAATAATAACAGTTATGAAAATACCGATAATTTTTTAATAAATAACCGATTTTTCTTCAGAACGAAGTATCCGGTAATCTCGAACTGTCCGGATGGATGATTGCGGTGAGTTTTGATATGGGAAAACATAAAAAAATATTGTTTTTAAATTAATTTCGATGGGAATTAACTCTTTTAAAGATAATCAATATTTCTTTTTTCGCAATCATACAATTTTTTTTTTTTTTTTTCGATCGATTTTACTTCCCCGTAATAATAAAATATAATAATAATCTGAATAAAAAATATTTTTATAAAAATTATTATTATTAAAATATCTTATTATAAATAAATAAAAATGTTATTATGGACATTTGTACGAATTTTTTTAAAGATGTGGGACGACGAGCACCTAAAGTGGGAACCTTCCTCATTCGAGAATATCTCGTCGTTTCGTCTTTACAGCGAACAAATATGGGTGCCTGATATAGCAGTTCTAAGCGCGTGAGTAGTGTGTCGCAAATGCGAGTTCCTCGCTGTATACTCTTGATGAACACACAATTGCATTATATAAACTATGCTACATTCTCGTGTTGTGTTGCATAACTTTCATGCAGAGGTAACGAAGACTCGAATGTCTATGGTCTTTCCAACGCGGCGTGTTACCTGCGGATGAACGGTATGGTAGTGTGCGCGCCGCAAATTCGTCACACAATAAGATGTCAAACGGATTTTACCGATTGGCCTTACGATCGACAAAACTGCACTCTCGTTGTTACATTCTGGTCGCAGACGCAGGAAACTATGCGTTTCATGGAGAAGGCTAATGATACGGTATATTTATCATTTTTTACGCAACAAAAAAAAAAAAAATATGAAAATTATAAAAAAATTAATAATTCATAAATAATTGAAATATCATAAATTAAAAAAAAAAAATATCGTTTATTTACATAAATAAATTCGTATTTTTATTTTTCAAAAATCTATTTTTTTTTGTATAAAAAAAAAATTATATGATATATAATTGTTTTGCATTATATGAATTATGAAAATAAGTAAATATTATATAATTTTTTTTTTATGCATATGTAATTTTAATTCAACAAATTTAACGATAGCAAACGATTGATTTTAGATAACGCTGTCCTTGATGCAACAAGACGGAGAATGGCGGGTGGCCATCTCGCGTGTATTCTTCGACAAGAGAAAATCTCATTTTTACGAAAACGCCATGTCGTCGAGATTGTCGATAGATTTTATATTGGACAGAGTTTACAATCAGTTGAGCGGAAGATACGTCTCACCGGTCATAAGTAAAGCCGCACCTATCGATTTCTACACGGCGGGCAATTATTATTTAATTGCAACTATAATTATTGATAATTGATTAAAAAAACGTGTTTTTCTTCCTCGCAGTCATGATCGTCATGACATTGACGACGCTTTGGCTTGATCCGCGATCGACCGAGAGACTGGCTGTTGCCTGTATCAATCCTGTTGTTCATCTCTTGTCGATACAGGATCTCAACTGGGCTTTGCCTCATAACGGCTCTACGGTACCTGGTCTATGTAAGTATTTTCCGAAAAAAAAAAAAAAAAAAAAAAAAAAATGGACCACGTGATTTTAATTTTTATTAATACATCTATAATAGTAAAAAATAATTAATAAATTAAATATTTCATTAATATAAAAAATAATTACAATAATAATTAATTTATAAATAAATAAATAAATAATTTAATAATAATTAATTAAAAGATTTTTATATATATAAAAAATATTTTATTAATATATCAAATATTTTTATTAATCAGTGCTATTCTACGCGAACTCTCTGGTACTCGCGACAATCGCTCTCATCCTAACCTTCGTTCTCGGAAAATTACAAGAGACAAAAATTCCTCCACCACGATGGATATCCTCGTCGACAGCTTGGATACTTAGAAGTAAAGCCGGACAAATGCTACTACTCTGTATGCTCGATCCCAAGGCAGCTGCGGAAGTCGAACCCGATGCCAACGATGCCGGCGATCTCGTGACCTCCGATTCGAAGGAACCAATTTGGAATTATTTTATCATTCTGTGCGGTTGGATATTTTTCATAAGCTTTTTATTCGTTTACGCGATATTGTACGCGATTCTCGTGCCGAATTCGTCGATGAGGCCACCGCTACCGAATATCGTCTATAGCGACGATTAAGTCTAATATTATCGATGTGCAAAAATAGGCAAAAGAATGTTCATTCACTATCGTGGCATTTGTTTTCTTTTTTTTTTTTTTTTTTTTAACGGATATGTTACGAAGCCATTTCCGGTTGCACCGCGTGTACCAATCTCGTAACAGGAAGTTAGAGAATCGCTAAACTTGTTGACAATATAGTCTCGTATCGTTTTTTTTCCTTTTTTTTTTTTTTTTTTTTTTTTATTCTGCGGAAGCGTTACTAATGCCGCTCCTCATGAGTCGCGCGCGCGTAACAGTAACACGCGTTTGAATACTCGACGAAGTATGGAAGACTAGTCACCATAATTTTGCAATTTGATAATACACTGAAAAAAGAAAATTTCTTAACATTCCTTAACAGATTATTATTTTTTTTTGTTAGTTAAAAAATGACATGTGTTAAAAAAAATTACGATTTTTTTTATTACGAGAATTTATTTAATTAATTATAGTATAGATCTCTGATGGCTGTAATATTTATTTCACTAAAACAAAAAGAATCACCGAAATGTAATATGTCCATTTTATAAATAATGTATATTTTTTTTAATAACAAAATGAAATTTGATAAGATAATGCGTAATCGTTCTCATGATACGAAAAAAAAAAATTGCTTCTCAAAACACATCGAATAATAATAATATATTTTTTTTTTTATTATAAATATTAACATACATTTTTTTTTTATGAAAAATTATGAAATATAATAATTATTATTCAATATTATTATTATTAAAGCCAAAATTCGTATATTTATAATATATTTTTGGCATTTTTTTTTTTTTTTCTATGTGGGATATTAACTAAATTAAAAAATTTCTCAAAATTCGAGTTTAGTAATGGCACCCGAACCAAAGAGAGAACCATTACCGGATCCGGATCGTGGTAATGGTTTAGTAATTGTTTGGATGGCACTTGCGATACACCCGACGCGACTAAACACCGAATTTACAATTCGTATAGATTGGGGCGAAAAACAGTAATAATCAGGTATGCGGAACGTATAACATAACGCGAAGAAGGGGCGTCCGGAGATTGTACGGAGTCTGGAATTTCGGAGGGCGTTCGATACAAGTGATTTGCGAATTACTACAGACCGGTGAACGGGACATGCAAACGTATGATAGTGAAGCTGTCTGTCGCGATCGACAAAACGATTGCAATTTTTCGTAATAATTTCATTAACTTTCATTAAATTGACAATTTTCTCATTGACATCCGCGGAAACGGACAATGCGTCCGCAAACATCGTGGAAATCTAGTGATACATACAACGAAAAAAGTACTTCTGCGAATACGACTCGCGGAGCACTAAAAGAGTCTCAACGAGAGAAGAATGGCACGTGGAAGAATGGGGAATTCGTACCGAAATCAGCATAAGTTTCATTCGTAAGTTTGATTTACACAAACGGATGAATCTCTGTTTGTAGATTATTATTATAGTATTTTTTTTTGCAGCACGAAGAAAATGATAATTCGTAAATATTTGGTTGTTTTTTCTATTGCATCACTAAATGAAATATTAACGAAATAATACGCGGCGTCAGATAAATACATTTTTTCAGTATTTTTCTGCATCTATCTTTCTGGAAAAACTTCAAGATATAAAAATTGGATCACGAAAAATGGATTTCATCGTTCATGCATGCGATACTGAGAAGCTAATAAACGCCAAACTCGAAGCGTGGTTTGGCGCTATGTAGTTATTATAGAGGAGGTCGGGGCAAATTGAAACACAGGCGCTAAAGAAAAAAAAAAAAGATCGAAAAATTTTCCCAGCGAGTACACATTTTTTAGAATAAGAGTGAAAATAATGATAAAGATAAATAATAATTAATACGGAAAAAAATAAAAATTATTATTATTATTATAATAATCATATCAATTACTAATAAAAATTATTATACTACAACAATAATAAATACGCAATTCGTTAGGACGCCAATACGCACTGCGTGAACTCTTTAATCTTTTTTTTTTTACAGCGTTTGTTTCATCTTGCCCCGGTCTCATCTACGTACACATTCTCACGTTTTTCATTACTCACATCGGAGTTACACGGCGTGTTTATTCCTAATTCATCGATCAAACTGCTGATAGCTGATATCGTCCGTTATTTTATTCGACATTAAATCAAATAATATGAATTTGTAGGTTTATAAATAATATAAAGATCGCAAAATATTTCTTAACCTCACAGTATTATACAGAATATCGTAGTGATGATAAATTAAATTTATAGTAATTGAAATTAATAAAAAAAAATAAAAGTAACATAAAAAAATCACAATATCTAATATTATAATTGAATTCAAATTATAATTAATATAAATAAAATTTTGTGAGCATTAAAATTGAGATTCATTTATTTCACTCCATAATCAGTGTTACCCGATTAATAATAATCTATACATCGCAAACTGAAAAATATCTAAATTTTGATAGTTATTTTTCTCGTGTAAAATCTCCTGCCCCGACGATCGGAGAAATCGGTACGCATATAAAGTAACACGAGGAGGGGCGTCCGATAATTATCTGGAGTTTCGAATGTCGCGGGGCGTTTAATACAAGTAATTTTCGAATCGCCGATACAAATCATTAAGCCAGTAGTGCAGACACCATACAGTAAAGTAGGAGCTTTTTTTTGTGTTTTCCAACGATGTGCAAATTCGGCGCAACGTTGTGCGCAATTTTATTCGTAAATTTGACATTTTTGTCATCGACGTTCGCGGAATCGGACAATGATTGCAAAGCGCTCGAGACAACGGCATCCAAGCGACTGCGAAAATATCTCTTCTGTGAATACAAATGGTGGTTGATCGGGACCCCCGACGCGAAGAAAGCCACGAGAGTGTTTGTTGGATTAGAACCCCTGCTATCAAGTTTCGTAAGTTTCACTTAAGCAAACAAACCGCTGCTATTTATCAACTGTTAATGTTGCATGTTTGTCGTTTTAGAATGAAGAAGATGGTACGCTTGAAATTACCAGCGATACGTTTATAGTAAGTGAAAGAGCATTGTGTTTTTAATTATTTTCAATTATTCCAAATATTATCACCTTGTAGAGAAGATTGAGGCAAATCAGACCGGTTAAAGAATACAAACCTTTGGCATTAATTGACTGTTTACTATCGAATTAAATTCATAACAAATATTTCGAGATCTCAAGAAAAAAAAAATACAGTTTGGGGGCAAAATGGGACATCTGGGAAATTAAAAATTTTCTTTATCCAGTCTTTTCGATCTATTTAATTAAAACTTCGTGCACAACGTGAACTAATGCCATCACGTTTGGCACGGAGTTTGACGAAAATGGATACGGCAATCCGCGTTCTACGAAATGTTTTATTTAATTTTAATTCTCCTTTTAATTTTATGGTGGTGATTTTTGTGGTTTATTTTGTGGTTCAGTATCGACGTTACTTACAACTGATCGATTTTGCCCCCCGGTAGTGCATACTGTCAGAGTTTCCGATACATCGTAAATATTAAAGGAATTTCGTATTTTTATAAATATGAATTAAAAATATAATACAGATATATACATTATAAATATAAAATAAAAGTTATTGTGTCAACAAGTACTGGCGCGATCCGTTTTTCAAATGGGAATACAAGGCGTACAACAATATCACGAGTTTGTACGTAAAGAGTCACCGAATATGGCAACCCGACATAGCAGTTCTTAGCGCGTAAGTGTATATTAATGATTCAAAATAACACTTTTTTTTTTGTTGCAACTATTTGCTCATCAATAGGGACATTTTTTCACCAAATAACAGTTGTCTCGGAGGCTGCGGGCCGTATAATAATAATAATAACAACAATTGTTATTAATAAAAAATGAATGAATCAAATAAAAAATAAAATTATAAATGAGTCATAATTATTATTATTATATGATTTGTATAGTAATTACATAAAAGTACCGGATTTCATATATTCCTAATATAGGTAGCGTAAACCCCCCTCCCCCCCCCCGGGTTTTTACAGTTTCTCCCCTTCTAATATTCCCGACCCACACTCAGCTAATCTAATATTTCTAATATATTTTCTGCATATACTTTTTTTTTTCAAAAAAATTCTTACAAAATGGGTTCTTTTTTTTTGCCATTTTGGTGTCCGCACGAGACGAAAAAAATTGAACTATTTTGTCATTTTGCATTAATCAGTGGAACCGAGGACTCCAATTATTACGGTATTCCTTGGCACTCGCGCTGCGGAATTTGGCACGACGGAGTGATACTTTGTTCGCCGGTATTAACTCACAGGATAAGATGCCAAACGGACTTCACTCAGTGGCCTTTCGATCGTCAGAACTGCACTCTCGTATTTTCAACTTGGCTGCGGGCGAGTGAATCAATACAATTCATCGAGGATGCTGAGTCAGCGGTATATGACACGAACGCACTTTGTAAAAATTGTAAAAAACAAAAAAAAAATCGAACACATCGTTTGAAACATCGAAAAGGAAAAAAAAATCTACTTAACACGCTTAAACAAACGAGAATGCTTTTAGGTTGATATGTCTATGTATTTTTCGAACGAAGAATGGACACTAACGGTGTCTCGAATATTCTACGACGAGAGGAATTCAAGCTTTTCTAATAGAAAGAAAGCAACTTTACCGAGATTGTCGATTGACTTTATACTCGATAGAGTGCATAATCAACTTAGCGGAAGACACGTTTCTCCCGCGATAAGTATGCTTATGTTTTATTTATTTTATACTATTACCATTTTTACTATTATATATATATTTTTTTAATTATTTATTTTACGTATATATTATATTAAATTGTATCAATTTATAATTTATTTTTTTAGTTATATTATTTTAGAGATTCTATTTTTTTTTATTCGCCACAGTAATGATGGTTATGACGTTAATAACGCTATGGCTGGATCCCAGATCGATCGAACGACTCGTCGTTGCCTGTATCAATCCTATTATTCATCTTTATTGTATTCAAGAGCTTCACTGGAATTTGCCGCATAACGGAACCACAGTGCCGAATCTGCGTGAGTATTTACATATCCGCATTAAAGTCATCGTAAGATTAATTACGCGAAAAATTGGAGCTTAAAGTAATGAATTTTTTCAGTGCTTTTCTACGCCAACTCTTTGGTACTCGCAACGATCGCGCTAATTCTAACATTCGTTCTCGGAAGCCTTCAAGAAATAAAAATTGAACCACCGAAATGGATTTTATCGTCAACGGCGACGATATTGAGAAGCAAAGTTGGGCAAATTTTGTTATTAAGTATGCTTGATCCTAAAGTAGCTGCTTCGGTAGAACCCGATGCCGATGACGCCGGCGATCTAATGAGCGCCAATTCGAAGAGCACAACTTGGGGCTACGTAGCCATTATGTGCGGTTGGATATCGTTTATCAGCCTTTTCTTCACTTACATTTTAATGTACGCCGTTCTTGTTCCCAATTCGTCGATGCGGCCACCGTTAAAGGCTTTGGGTGTTTAAGAATTGCGACAAAAGGTGTTTATCCGTTGTTGAAAAAAAAAAAAAAAAAAAAAAAAAAAAAAAAACAATGCGTACGCGGATGTAAAATTATCGTTTCTGCGACAACTATTTGAGCGAAAGATACGAAAGTTCTTGATATTTTGAATTGAAAAATAAAAATAAATGGACGAAATGACGACGATGCGATGAAATTATTGAAAATGAATTAAAAAACTATTCAATGAAATTATTGATTTCGATGAAATTATTCGGATTCCAACGATGCCGCCGATTTTACGTTTTTTTTTTTTATTACGAGAGATTACTTAATTAGTTTATAGTAAAGATTTCTGGTAGCCATAATATTTATTATTCCAAAGCAAGAAAGAATTACCAAAAGGTAATGTCCATTTCATAAGTGACGTACATTTATTGAATAACAAAATAAAATTTGTTAACATAATCTATAGGCGCTCTCATGATACAGAAAAATACTGCTTCCCAAAACACGACGAATAATAATAATAGCAATAATAATATATTTATTCATATTCTATATAAATGAAAAATAATAATAATATTATTATTCGTATTATTGAAAATTATATAGAAATAATATACATATTTATATATTAATCATGTAAAAACGCAAAATTTCATATATATCTAATATTTTTTTTTATGTTTTTTTTTGGTGTACAAACTATTTTCGAATTTTTATAAACCAGTGAACTCGTCATGCAAACATGTGGTGGTAGCTTCCTGTCACGATGACCAAATTAATTGCAATTTTTCGTAGTAATTTCATCCATTAACTTGCCAATTTTCTCATTGACTTTCGCGGAAGCGGACAATGTGTCCACAAACATCGTGGACAATTCGTGACGCACAGTGAACTGAAGAAATATCTCTTCTGCGAATGCAACTTGCAAGCCACTTAAGGAGACTCAGCGAGGAAAAAAATGGGAAAATTGGCAACTTGCACCGAAATCAGCATAAGTGCCGTGATAAGTGCTGATTTAGACAACCGGATGAAACTTCGTTCGTAGATTATTATTACAGTATTCAATTTTTTTTTTTTTTTTCTGAAGAAAAAAAATTATAATTCAGAAATTTTTGGTTGCTTTTTTCATTGCGTCATTAATTGAAATATTAACGAAATCCGGCCTCAAATAAATAAATCTTTTCAGTAGGTTAGGTTATGTAGTGTTCCCCTTTTCCCGCCGTATACCCTTCCGCCCCCCCCCCCCCCCTTTTGAAAAAGAGTTAACCAGCGGCTCGACGAAATTACTAAAAAAATGCATAAAACAAAACTTCGATGCATTTGTGAAAAAAAAATAAAAAAAAAACAATTCGATTAAATGATTGACTTATTTAAAAAATTTCGCGCAATATAATATAAAATTAATAAACTGAAAAAAAAAATCGATCTTTATGATAATCGTTTGGTACTCTAAGAAAAATTTCGAATTTTATTACAACCCTACTACTCCGCTGTAATACTATTTTCTATAGCAACAGTGTCCGTTTGTTTTTGTTGTCATTTTCGCAGAGTCAACAGTCACCTTCCGAGAACGAAACTATTACGATTAGATATATAACTCATCGAGTTGAGTTCTCAACTTGCTAAATGTACAATATAACACGGAAGAGGGGCGTCCCAAAAATTATCTGGAGTTTCGAGTTACGCGGGGCGTTTTATAAAAAAAAAAAAAATTTCGAACCTTCCAATATAGAATTATCAAGTTAGTCGTACACGCGGCATACAGTAAAGTGGCAGCTTCTTCGACACGATGGCGAAATACCGTGCAATTTTTTGTACAATATTATTCATCAATTCGACACTCTTCACCTCGACGTCTGCGCAATCGGACAATACTTGCAAACCACTGGCAGAAATAAGCACGCAATTGCGTCTAAGAAGGTATATCTTTTGCGGATACGATATGTTGCATTTACCGCCTTCGATCAATGAAAAAACGTCTACAGAAGTCGGTATCGTTTTGGCACCGAAAACGGCAACTTTCGTAAGTACCATTCTAGACGACTGAAAAAAATATATTTCCTAATATAATTATCATTATGTATTTTTTTAATCTTTTCAGAACGAAAAGACTGGTAATCTAGAAATGATTGGTTTGATGTTTTATGTGAGTGTAAACATCGCGGTTTGGATTTCCACTCATTATGAAATTATGCGCTTTTAAACGAGTCATTATTTTGTCACCAAGGAATGGACCGATCCGTTTTTGTCTTGGGATTTTGCATTATTCGACGAAATCAAGGAAATCAAAGTTATTTCTCGTGATTTATGGGAACCC
This sequence comes from Cryptus armator, assembly GCA_963971235.1. Lineage (NCBI taxonomy): Eukaryota > Metazoa > Arthropoda > Insecta > Hymenoptera > Ichneumonidae > Cryptus > Cryptus armator. The sequence goes on from OZ020235.1 coordinate 20,926,902, forward strand.
TTGATAATGACATTCAGCGCGTAAGTTTCTTGACATTTTTACCATTTTTTGATAAACACCAAAAAAAAAAAAAAACGATATAAAAAAATAGTCATTGTCTTTGTCAATCGAAGCAAATAAAGCTTCTAATGGTCACTACTTTTCTTATAACCAATATTACCATTTTGTGACAAATTCCAAAAAACGCTATGAAAAAAAATGGTAACTTCTCTTTTTTTATGAATCAGAGGAAACGAGGACTCCAGTGGTCAGTATCTTCCCTATAACACCCCCTGTACCCTTTGGCACAATGGACGGATATTGTGTCGAAATCATATCCCTCACACGATAAGATGCCGAACTGACTACAGTCAATGGCCTTTTGATCGTCAAAATTGCACCCTCGTATTGTCAACTTGGTTGCGATCGAATGAGCAAATTAAAATCAACCAGGACTTTTCAGATCTTACGGTACACAACCGAAACAGTATCTTTTACGAAATTTTTTTCGAGTCAAGAATTTAGGATAAATTGATCATTATTACTTGTAGCTTGATATGCAATCGTTCGCTAACGACAAAGATTGGACAATGACGGCAACTCGACTTTTATTCGACGAGAGAAAGTCGAGTTTTTCTAAGAAGCCGAATGCAACTTCGCCGAGAGTATCGATTGATTTTATAATGGATCGCGCGCAAAATCATCTCAGCGGAAGATTCATTTCACCGGCTATAAGTATGGATATTCGTTTATGTTAGTTTTTCACTTAGTTTTTATTTAAAGCCTTTTATTTCTATCGCAGTCATGATGGTCATGACGTTGACTACGCTGTGGTTGGATCCAACATCGATCGAACGTCTGGCACTTGCCTGTGTCAATCTTATTATTCATTTTTACTGTATTCAAGATCTTCATTTGGTTATTCCGCATAACGGATCTACGGTGCCTTACTTACGTGAGTATTTCTCCGTCAATATAGGGGAAGATGGGGCAAAATGAAACAGTCGAGTGAACTTGATTTTTGGATAAAAATGGATCAATCCTAAAATTCATGGAATTTCATAAAAGAAAAATTAGATTTTCAAGTTTTATGACCATTTTTTATGATCACTGCTTATCTAAAAAAAAAAGATCGGGAACGACGTTTGATGAAATTCTATGGAACATTTAGGTAATTTAAAAAAATAGGAATGCAGATAAATAAAACTATAATTCGATAATTGTCTTTTAAAAAAGTCTTCCGTTACTTTTACTATGGGGAAATTTATATTTTCTGACGAGAATAGTTACAGATATTAAATTATTAAAAAACCAATTTTTTTTTCAATGCAATTGAATTGCAGTCCATTTTGCCCCTTTTTCCGAATTGCCTTAAAAGAAAATCTAAACTCGATAAAATTTAATTTTTTTAGTGGTTTTCGATGCCTACTCTTTGATACTAGCGACCATCGCCCTCATTCTTACAATATTCTTGGGAAATCTTCACGAAATAAGAATTGATTCACCAAAATGGATCTCGTCGTCTACGGCTGCGATACTGAGAAGCAAAGTTGGACGATATTTGTTACTGGGTATTCTCGATCCGAAAATCGCTGCCCAGATAGAACCCGATGCCGATGATTCCGATAATCTGATGATGGGCTTCAATCGGAAGACCACGGAATGGGGTTGCGTAGCCGTTATTTCCAGTTGGATATCGTTCTTCATCTGTGTATTATCTTACGTTATATTGTACGTCGTTCTTGTTCCTAATTCATCGATGAAACCGCCACTGGCGGCTATCGGCTACTTCTCGCCTATGGATTATATGTGAAGTGCGTTCGCCGTTGCATAAAGTGACTAATCGTTAGCTTACGGACGTAAAATCAATGTACTGATCAATCTCAACTCGATATTACAATCAATTATACGAAGTTCACGATTTTCATTGTGACGGATATTCCATTTTCGCCGAAGAATATGAACGTTTTCGTCGTGTCTTCATGGTAAGTTTCGCTATCAACACTTGTGATTACTAAATATCAATACGGAACTAATTGTAACGATTGAAAAAAAATTATGGTAACTTATCGACACGGGAATTATTCATTAAAATGAACTTTCGATCAACGAAATCGCGATCCCTAACAGGTCGTCTCGCTTTTAAAATTCAATGAAAACTGTGTGGATAATTGTCGTATTCAGTTATTCCGATAATTTCTGTAATATCGTGTAAATCCTAATCTTCGTATGAGTAACAACACGAATAAATTGTTAAATCTTCGCAAGACATGGAATGATAAACATTTAAAATGTGAAGATCTTTTCCTTCGAAGGTATATCACGCAATCCTGAATATTCAATGGATTTGAAAGCTCTTAAGAAGCGCATTTATTTATATAAAAAATACGACAGGAGCAATAAATTCAAATTTGTGATATACGAAAGTGAAAAAAAAAAAAAAAGTACGGAAGACCGGGGCGAGTTGAAACACAGGAAGTAAACAAAAAATCAAAGTTTCCAGGCATCGAATTTGGCACTCTGTGGGATTAGGGTGCTTAAGATGGCCAGTAATTCCTTAGAGTTCCAAATGAAGGAGACCGGGAGAAGTACAAACACATGCTATAAAAAAATCGGAGCTTTCAGATTCTTAGGAATTATTTTCCATAGAATATCATACTCGCGGGGTAATTTTTTTAATTTTTTACTGCATGCGTTTCAATTAGCCCCGGTCTCCACTACTCAGTGCGTGAAATCTCTGATTTTTTTTTTCACCGTGTGTTCCGACAACGACAGTTTTCCCTATTGCATAACAATCGGGGGAAACAAGGACTACGACGTCCACAGGTGACGCAAAACCGGCAATCAAGATGTGTATAACGTAACACGGATAGGGGCGTTCCAAGATCATCTGGAGTTCCAAGCTTAGACGGGCATGTGATATAAGTTATTTTCGTGTAACCAGTACGGATCTGCAAGTCAGTCGTGCCGATACGACACAGTGAATTTGTAACGTCTGTGCGAAAATGCGAAAATTCATTGAAAATCTTTGTATTGTATTACTATTTGATTCAACAATTTTATCATTATCTTTCGCGGAATCGAACGACGAGTGTAAAGAAATTGAAGAAAAATCGCCGCACATGCGGTTGGAAAGATATCTATTTTGTGAATACGAACCGTGGATTTCATCTCTGGTTGATGAAAGATATGACGTGGATTTCGCAATGGTACCGACTATAGCGAATTTTGTGAGTTTTCCCTCCCCAAACGGATGACAACTTTGGTTGTACATTATTATTATTGCAATTTTTTTCGTTTCTGTAGGATGAAGATAATGGTAATCTCGGACTTTTCGGGTGGATGATATTTGTAAGTGGAGACATTTTCTACCTTTTTTATTTAGATAAAAAATTGATTATTTGGTTCTAACGATGTATTGCCGAAGTGGAAAAGTCCTTGGATCCAAATACGAAAATTTGTAGAAATTTCATTAAGTTTTTCCAATAATAAAATGTTTTTAAATGAAATAAAAAAATACTCCTTCAACATTTTTTTATATTGGGATTTGGGGATTTTTTTAAATGGTCAAAATACCATTGCGAACAAATAATCGTATAGATTTAGCGATTCGATGTTTTTTTGCGTGTAAAAAAAAATCAAAACTGCATTATTGTCTGAAATTGTCAAACTCTCTCATTATATCAATGACAAAAAATTATAATCATCGCATCAAGGTGTGGGAAGATAGTCATTTGGCGTGGAATGCCTCGTCCTTCGAAGGCGTCGAGGGAATCCATATACCCGCTTACAAAATTTGGGTGCCCGAGATAGCAGTACTTAGCGCGTAAGTGTCCTTCGGATTCGTGATAATCTTTGGTAAAAAAGGGTTATGAAAATAATGTTTTATTGATTTATTTATTTTTATTATCGATCAGCGGAAATGAGGACGACAACGCGCGCGATATTCCGTCCGACGTTTTCTGTCGTCTTGATAATGACGGTGAGGTGAGTTGCGTATTTCGGGCGCGTCACGTGATAAGATGTCAGACTGATTTCACTCAATGGCCGTTTGATCGTCAAAACTGCACTCTCGTTATTTCAACTTGGCTGCGTTCCAGCGAACAAATGAGTTTCACAGACAATCCCACGGAAACGGTAAATAATGGCAACTTATGAAAATCTTCAAAATTAAGAAGTTTATATAAATTCGGGGAATTGTAGCTTGAAATGGGAGTATTTGAATCTGACGGAGAATGGACACTAACGGCGACTCGAGTATTGTACGATGAGAGAAAATCGATTTTTTCCAACAAAGAGGGAGTTACTTCACCGAGACTGTCGATAGATTTTATATTGGATAGAGTACACAGTCAACTTAGCGGAAGATATATTTCGCCGGCGATAAGTATGTATATTTGTTCATATAGGGAAGTATGGGGCAAAGTGGACCATCGGGATGAAATGGGTCAGTGAAACGTAATGTCAGTACGGGACACACTGGAACACCGCAAAATTGAAAGCAAATACTAAATTACTGAATTAAGTAGTAGTCACTCGGTTACGATGGGTTTCGGGGACACAATGTCCTTGGGGAGTATCATGGGGTACTATGAGTTTTAAGTTGATATCTCAAAAACCCATAATAGTAATTGTTTTTTGATTTTAATAGAGATTTGTCCCTGAAGTATACTTTTTTTCTGAAAAAATCGAAGGATTTATTATGAATTTAATTTGATAATGAAGACTCAATGCGAGGCAAAATGGGCTACAAAAAAATTGGACGTTAAAAATATCAGTGACCGTTCGAAATTAAAAAATTTCGTAGAATGCCAATCACCGTATTAATTTTCATCAAATTCAATGCCCAACACGATAATATTAATTAAGGTTATCCACAAAGTTTTAAGTTAATTGGTCGAAAAGCTTCGATAATTAAATTTTTCAATTTTAAGAGCCGATCAATTTTACCCTCAACTCTATTTTTTTCATCGGAAATTCGAAATATTTATTATGGATTGGATTTTATAATAAACAGTCGATGCATGAATCTGAAATCGTGGCAATGCACTGTATTCCTTAGTTGGTCCGTTTTGCCCCATTCTCTCCGATGGCTTTTATACACTAAAAGCGTTGCTTCAATAATTTTTTTACTATTAACGCAATTTTTACCGCAGTCATGATGGTGATGACGTTAGTAACACTGTGGCTCGATCCCAAATCAATCGAACGATTCGCTGTTGCATGTGTAAATCCTGTTATTCATCTCCATTGTATACAAGATCTTCACTGGTCTCTGCCGCATAACGGATCAACAGTCCCCAATCTATGTGAGTAACTTTTTTACCTCGAATTCATCGCAATATTATTTAAGGAGAAGTAACACATCGACTCAATGACTCCAATGGTAACACTGTGCGATCGAAAACTACTTTAAGACGATTGATTTATAGTGTAAACGCAAATTTGCTTCCACTTCGCAAATTATAGACGAATCGGAAGCGAAATCGCGTTTGTCTCTCGAATCAATCATTTTTACGTCACTGCGACACGGAAAGTGAGATTTTCCTCTCTTTCCTCACCTTGTGGCGTAAAATCGTATATACGATACTCGGCGGAAAAACGTTTTCTCAACTCGTGTGATTGCAACACCCGCCTTCGGCTGCAAACGCACACTCTTCAGAAAAGAGTTTTCCCGCCCTCGGGGCGCAATATACTATAAAGTAATTCGGGATCGCAAAGTGTTAACATTGGAGCCGCTGGCCGCTCGTCGGTGTGTTACTTTGCCTTAAACTGCAAGTTTATCTCAATAAAATGAATTGTTTCAGTGCTTTTTTACGCCTACTCTTTGGTACTCGCGATAATGGCACTCCTTCTCACATTATTTCTCGAGTATCTTCAGGAATCAAAAGTTGAACCACCCAAATGGATCTCATCGTCGACGGCTGCAATACTGAGAAGCAAAGTTGGACATATCTTGTTGCTAATTATGCTCGATCCCAAACCAGTTGCCGAGGTAATCAATGCCGATGACTCCGGCAATCTCGTCAGCTGCAACCCGAAAACAACGGCTTGGGGTTACGTGGCCATTATGTGCAGTTGGATATCGTTTATCGTTTTTTTTCTCACGTACGTTATAATGTACGCCGTACTTATTCCTAACGCGTCGATGAGGCCACCGATAGACGAAATAGAACATACCTTCATGTTGGATGATTGATCCAAAAATGCATAAGTTAAAAATTGAAAGCACATTGAGATCATCCGGAGTCTCTCCGTTTTCGGAGGACGTCACACTATAAAAGTGTTTTTCGATTAAAAACAAGTCTACTGGCCAGTCGACTAGATACCATTATTCAGTAATAACTCTTTCAATGTAAGGAAGTATTTTTGTTTGCCTACTTCTATGCATGAAATGGATATTTTTCACATCATCATCGTTAAAAAAAAAAATTATAATATGAAATAATATTATATAGGGAAAAGTGGGGCAAAATGAACCGCTTTAGTAAATCAGGCAGTTTCACCACTTTTTAACCAAAATTAGTATTGTTTAACCCTTTTAAAGTATTAAGATGAAAAAAAAAATAGTGCAAAATGGACAGTCATTCAAATGTATTAAAATAATTGAAAAATTTGAATTTCAAATTATTTTTTCTTATTTTTTTTATCGATCTATTCTACCCAAAAAATAAATATTCTGTAAAATTTCATTAAACGCCCTTTCCGATCTTTCGGTGGGTAAGTAGGAAACTGCAGCGTTTTTCTCCACGATTCGCGTTGCAGCGACTGTTCCATTTTGCCTTTTTGTCTCATTTTCCCCCCGCATTTCCCTAAATATTAATATTATTATTCGCGTGTACCGATTTAAATATTGTTTACAACAATGTTGTATTCGTAAAAAGTGATAACAGGTAATTATGACGAAAGAAAACAACAAAAAACATGTATTACATAAGAATCAGAGGAAATGAGATTACCAGCGATTATAGTATTCGTTGTATCACCTGCTATGCATTAAATGCCTGCCATGCGTGTTATTATGTATTAAATTCGTAGTGTACCTCACATCCGTTGCACTATAATAAAGTTTTCCACTTGCTGCACTGGTCTACAGTGTCTGTCATTTTATTGCTTTCGCATTAAATCATAACGATTCTACGGATTCGCACTTTTACATTTTCAATATGTATATTTTTTTTATGTATTAGGAATAATCGCATTGATAAGGATTCCGATAAAAAAAAATTCATCTTTGCCGAGTCGATTTACGATTGTTTCATTAAAATGTAATTTTATGATATTTAAAAAAAATCGGAAACGTTGCATTCTCGCATCGTCTTTGTAGCGGGTAAATATAATTTCACAACCGGAAGTGTAGACATCGCAAAACGTAATCGGGAAAAAGTTTTTTTTTTATCGGCAATGTTGCAATGACATTATTCTCTGCCCTCTCACGAGCAGATGGTCACTCACCGTAATTTAGCGATACGTGAATACGAATGACAATCTGATCAACATGTTCCCTATCTATAAGACACATTTAAGGAAATATTTATCTAGAAACGAATTGAACGAATTATGGTGTTTTAAATATTAAGATTTAAAAAAGACACAAATTTTCATATGTTTTTGATAATACATCGCGCAGCGCGAATAGTTGTCGTAGCGTTGATAGACTGATGTTTCGCAGTGCATAGAAAATGGATAATTGTCGTCACGGCTTTATAGATTAGATCTGATAATTCGTTGAGCATTGTGTTGTCGAATCGCGTACACGTACAACGGCATTCAATCTAAATAAACGCTGAAGTTATATATTTCATAGAAGCTGAGAGAATTAAAAAAAAAGAGGTAATCAGGAAGTGTATAACGTAACACGGAGAGGGGCGTCCCGAGATCATCTGGAGTCTCTAGTTTCACGGGGCGTGTAATACAAATGATTTTTCGAACTGCTAGTCTTGATCCACAAGTCAGACGTTCTTGTACCATATAATAAACGACCGGTGTAAATTAGTAGCTTTTAAATACGACGATGAGAAAATCGGTTGCAATTTTTTTAATCATTTTGTTCGTCGATTTGACTCTCGTTGCGACGATATTCGCGGAAACGCCCGATGAGTGCAAAAAGTCGCAAGAATCGACGTACAAAAAGCTCAAGGAATATCTCTTCTGCGAATACGAATCGTGGTATTTACCGGCGCTCGATGAAAAAAATGGCACTAACGTCTCCATTGGATTAGCGCCGAGAATGGCAAGCTTTGTAAGTTGGATTTTGAGAAACGAATGAAATCTCTATTTCTACGTGATTATCATTAACTGCTTTTTTTTTTTTTTTTTTTTTTTTTTTTTTTTAAGGATGAAGAAAAGGGTAATTTAGAAATATATGGCTGGATGTTCATGGTAAGCGAAAGGATCGTGATTTTTGCTCCATCGGAGAGGAGGCTTTGTTTTCGTTAAAAAAAATGTTTTTCGAGATTTTAGTGGAAACGTGTTAAAAATGTTGCCAAACGTTGTCGTCGAAAAATCATTTTTGGGAAAAAATTTCGCATATATGCTGTAACTCGACAGCGTATTTAGTTATCATGCCGAAAGTTATGAGTTGTGTAGTTTGTCAAAATCTTTACAGACGTTAAGATTCTACGCCATTTTGAATTTTTTGAAAAATTTGTCTGATTGTAACTTGTAACTTTTAAGATAAAAAAAGGCCTTTTAAGATAAAAAAAAATCAGCCATTGCCAAATTATTGACTAAACTGATTTGATTTTTTCTGTAGATAAGAATTTCGACATAAATCATCTATTTTTATCCGATGATCGGTGTTAACTTTTTCGGTCATATTTCGAATTATAAAAGAAATGAATAAATAATTGAATTAATTAATTGAGCGATAAAAACATTTAATTGAATATCGCGTTCTCATTGTGTTATTAACACCGTTTACAAAGTTTCCTCTCCGAGGCTAAAATTGATTGGGTAACACTGTTAAAATGATTATGTATTATGGTAATCAACTTGCGTCAACAAGAATTGGGTAGATCCGCATTTATCTTGGAAGCCCGAGTTGTTCGACGATATAAGATGGATGCGGGTGCACACTTACCAAATATGGCAACCGGAAATAGTTGTTCTTAGCGGGTGAGTTCCCTTAAATTCGTGATAAGTATCAAGAGGCGAAAGATTTTTTAAAAAGATTCATATTTTTTTATTATCTAAAAAATAATAAAAATAATTTTTAAAAATTGTTGATATATATATATATTTTTTTTTTATTGAACAGAGGAAATGAGGACTCTAACGAAATGGGTGTTCCGTATTCGGATTGCCACCTTACTCGACATGGAACGATAATTTGCGTACCGCGAGTGCACTACACGACAAGATGTCAGACCGATTTCACACAATGGCCTTTCGATCGTCAAAATTGCACCCTTATGTTCTCGACGTGGCTGCGATCGGACCAACAAATACGTTTCGTCGAGATTCCCGAGCAAATGGTATGTTTAGAAAATGTACACAATTTTCAAGTTAAGGGGATGCTGTACGGTTGTCAAGAAATACTCGGATGGTAACTAATGGCCTTCCGTACTGATGCCGAAACGGTTGTTCGTTTGACCAAAAGCAGATTAGGTTTTCGTGCGTTTATCTAGTGACTACAAAACACCTAATTTGCTTTTTATCGTCGCAGCGACCGTTTTGAAAAAAAAAAATGGACGAAGTGATTGGTTATCGACTGAGTCTGTAACGTATTGTCTTGAAACGTATGAATAAATAAAAAATCTTCTAGATCGTCATGGACTTCTTTGAATCGAATGGAGAATGGACTTTAACAGCGTCTCGAATATTCTATGATCAGAAAAAATCAATTTACTCCAACAAGCCAGAGACGACTTCATCGCGAGTATCGATAGATTTTATATTGGATAGAGTACACAATCAACTTAGCGGAAGATTCATTTCACCAGCTATAAGTATGATTATTTTTTCCTTCTGTTAACTCATACATAAATATAAAGATGCGTTGATTTACTCATTTTTTAATGTGAAAAACATCTTTAGCGAGGCTTTCAAAGCGATGTGAAAAGAGTCGGTAACGAAAACTGTAATGAATACTATTGCGTAACCATAGATAATTCGCGGAAAAAAAAAGTATTTTCCTGCAGAATAGATAAACGCGGAGAAAAATTTAACTTATTTTTGAAAAACTTATTATTCATTTTTGAAAAAACTATGATTTATTGTTGAAAAAATGATGATTTATTTTTGAAAAATTATGATTATTTTTGAAAAATTATGATTATTTTTGAAAAATTATGATTATTTTTGAAAAATTATGATTATTTTTGAAAAATTATGATTATTTTTGAAAAATTATGATTATTTTTGAAAAACTTATTTATTTTTGAAAAACTTATTTATTTTTGAAAAACTTATTATTTATTTGTGAAAAATTTATTTTTAATTTTTGGTATTTTATTTTGATCGCAGTCATGATGGTCATGACGTTGACAACGCTGTGGCTGAATCCTAAATCGATCGAGCGACTCTCTCTTGCCTGTTTGAATCCTCTGATTCATCTATTGTCCATACAAACTCTTCACTGGGTTTTGCCGCACAACGGAACTACGGTGCCCAATCTACGTGAGTAATTTCTACGTCAAGGATCCATTGATCCATTCATTTACTAAAGGCGATTCGGTACTAAACGTTCAACTAAATCATTTTTTTCAGTGCTTTTCTACGCCTACTCTTTGGTACTCGCTACCATCACCCTATTTCTCACGTTTATTATGGGAAATATTCAAGAAATAAAGATCGAACCACCCACATGGATGTCATCGTTCACAGCAGCGATTCTGAGAAGTAAAGTCGGACAAATCTTGTTATTAAGTATGTTGGATCCCAAAGTAGCCGCTCAGGTGGAACCCAATGCCGAGGATTCCGGAGATCTGATGGATTCCAACGCGAAGACCACTGTCTGGGGCTACGTGGTGATTATGTGCGGTTGGATATCATTTATCTCATTTTTTTTCACTTACGTTATAATGTACGCAGTTCTCGTTCCTAATTCGTCGATGAGGCCGCCTATTGCGCCTCTGGGAATTTTTCACTTTTTAAGTAATTAATTACTGTGAAAAAAATAATTAGTTTGGAGAACTTAAAGTTTGTTGAGACAACTACTTTAAAAAATATAAGTATTCGTATCTCCGACTGATTATTAGTTCTCTTGACTAATCATTTTTTTCAGTGAAGGAAATTCTTAAGACGGATAAGGAGCGGCCTGAGATTATTTTGAATCTCGAGTTCCAAAGGGCCATATGATACCTATAGATAATTTTCGAATTTGTACAAAATTGCTTGTGAGGAACCTCTTGACTATTATTTTTATTCATTAACTTCTCACGCAACTGCGGAAAAACCCGAAAAATCGTTTTACGCGTTTTTAGAAAAAAACGTTTCTTTTCTGTGATTACGAAAAACATATTATTAATTAATTGTTTAAATCAGACGCTAAGCTATTATTATAGACTTAATGACTTATTTCATTCGTTTTAACATCGTTTCACAATTTTTCGACTGGACAACCGAATCTTGAATTTTTCGTCGAATCTGCCAAAGAAATTTCTAAAGTAGAAACTTCTTCTCGAATAGATAAACTGCTTTTTTATCGGAAATAAATTTGTTTAAAAAAATATATATCTCGATTGATTAATTACAATCCCTTTCTCTGTCGTCCTCGTCGATGAGAACTTCTATAACAAATATTATCTTAGATAAGTCTGAAATAATTTATTATACACGTGCGGATAAAGCAAAGTTGTTGATTTCATGTCGCGATAAAGTAAAAAAATTGATTAGTTGCACAAACTAAAAATTACTTGAGAGAACTAATTGGCAAAACCAATTTTTTTTCAACATTATGTAGTTTTCCCAATTAACCGATCGTTTTTCCAACTGATTATTTTATTTCATTTTTTTATTTAAAAAAAAATCGTATGATGAGAAAATCTCGAAATGTGTTTGTAGCAATATTGGCGCTTCTCTAATGTCGACGCTATAATACCACTGCTTTTTTTTTCTCCGCGTGAATATCGATAACAATAAGTGTTCGGATACTCGTCGAACAAACGGTGAATTTACGATCGAATATATACGTAAAAAAAAAAAACTGATCTACAAATCTACAATTTCCAATCTAAAAGAAAATCTTTAAAAAAAATCTTTCATTTCTGAAACCCTTTTTTTGTGTAAAAAAAAAAAAATTGGATAATTAACACACAACTCGAATACTTTATACAATAAAAATGAATTGACGATTCGAAAAGCCTAAAAAATATGTAAATTGGGAGTAATATATCACATTGAAGTTTAAAAGTGTATAATGTATCACGGAGAGGGGCGTCCCGAGTTAATCGGTGGTTTCCAGTTTCACGGGGCGTGTGATACAAATGATTTTCGAGCGGCTAACATGAATCTGCAAGTCAGTCGTGTGGCTGCCATTCCGTAAAGTAGTAAAACACTTCGATACGATGAGAAAATCTCTTAAAGTTCCGTTTATTCTTTCAATTTTTTTCATTATTAATCTGACGTGCATCGCTCCGACATTCGCGGAATCGGAAGATGAGTGCAAAAAGATCGAAGAAAAATCGGCGTCGATGAGATTGCGAAAATATCTCTTCTGTGAATACGAATCGATCTATTTACCGGCGCTCGACGCAAATGACGGCACGAACATTACTATCGGATTAGCACCCAGAAAATTTGACTTTGTGAGTTTAATATCGTGACAAACGGATGAAAAATTATATTCATAGATTATCATTGATTTTCTATGCTTTGTTAGAACGAAGAAAACGGTAATCTGGAATTATTCGGTTGGTTTATCCTCGTAAGTGTAAACTTCGTACATTTTAATTTGGAATTATTATAATTATTTATAAATTAATCATTATTATGATAACAAGACGTGGGAAGATCCGCATTTAAATTGGGATCCCGCGTTGTTTGAGAATATCAGATCGCTACAGATCGAATCTTACCGGATATGGGAGCCGCAGGTAGTGATTTTTAGTGGGTGAGTAATCGTACATTTAATAAAAAAAAAAAAATTAAAATAAATCAAATTGAATAAAAATTATCCATCGAAAATAAAAAATTAATAAAATGATAATTTGTAATTAAAATTTTTTAAATCATTATTATTAATAAAAAAATTATTATTTACTTTGATTATTAATTTATTATTATAATTATCATTGAGTATTTTTATATTTAATAAAAGTATTAATAGCCCATTTATTAAAAAAATATATATAATCATTTTTCATTATCATTATTATTTATTTTTATTATTCAAACGATTAGAGGAAATGACGACTCCAACGAGTACGGTCTCCCGTACACCCACTGTTACCTCACCCGCCGGGGATTGGTGATTTGCACGCCTCAGACGCGTCACACGATAAGATGCCAAACTGACTTTACGCAATGGCCCTTCGATCGTCAAAACTGCTCTCTCATATTCTCAACTTGGCTGCAGTCCAGTCAACATATACGTTTCGTAGAGAGAGTTAACGAAACGGTATGAGACGAGAGTCCGGTGTATACATAATGGATATTTTTTACACATTTAACGATTTTGAGACGAAAACTCAAACTAAACTGATAAAGTGATGAACTTCGAAACTTTCAGATGGTTATGCATATACTTGAATCGGCGGGAGAATGGACATTAACCGCGTCGCGAGTAGTTTATGATCAGAGAAAATCGTTTTTTTCCAAGAATAACGAGACTACTTCGCCGCGGCTAACCATTGACTTTATACTCGATAGAGTACACAATCAACTTAAGGGACGATATATTTCACCGGCTATAAGTACGGATACTTGATTCCGTTAAACCTGTAAAGGTATGTTGCGTTGTTTTAGTTATTTTTTATTAATTTGTTAACCTTTGCCGCAGTCGTGATGATCATGACGTTGACGACGCTGTGGCTGGATCCGCGATCAATCGAACGTCTCGCAATTGCCTGCGTCAATCTTATCATTCATCTGTTTTGCATCCAAGACCTACACTGGGTTCTGCCGCATAACGGATCAACAGTACCCAATCTACGTGAGTATATCAACGGCGAAGGGCGTTGAAACACAAAAGGAGGAGAACGCTGTGGCGATTTTTGGAAACTAAACGGTTCTTATTTTTTTTCATATGCAAAAAAAACCTCGAATCACTAATTCCATGTGAATGTTTCATCGTAATGATGTTTTCATCATGTAAAAAAAATTTCTGATCCGAATATAAAAAATTGTTGAAACACTACGATTTTTTTCTATTCGTTGGAAAAAAATGAAATTTCTATAATTCTTTATATTGGAATCTGAAGTTTTTTTCCCATTGTCATAACATGATTGACAATAAATAATTTAATGGGAATAATGATACAATGATTTTTTACATATGAAAAAAATTAAAACGGTTTTTTTTTGTTGGGAAAATCTTCGAAATCCGAAAGGAAGAATCGATGCTGAAACGAAACAATTTTTTCAGTGCTTTTCTACGTCAATTCTTTGGTAATCGCTACGATCGCTCTCGTTCTTACGTTCGTTTTGGGAAATCTTCAAGGAATAAAAATCGAACCACCAGCATGGATCTCGTCGTCGACGGCTGCGATACTGAGAAGCAAAATTGGACAAATTTTGTTACTCAGCATGTTGGATCCCAAAGTAGCCGCGAAAATAGAACCCGATGCCGATGATTCCGGTGATCTCGTGAGTTCCAATTCGAAGACCACTGCGTGGGGCTACGTGACCATCATGTGCGGTTGGATATCGTTCCTCACGTTTTTCTTTACATACGTTATAATGTTCGCCGTTCTTATTCCCAATTCGTCGATGAGACCTCCGCTAGCAGGTATGGGATATCTGTACGCGTAGTTTTTATTTGAAAAACAACGGAATTCCTTTATGACTCGATGTGTCTACCAAAGATGCTTTTGATTAAATGGATCACACGTCTCACGATTTTTTTTTCTTTTTTTTTTATTACAAATAGATTTATTTAAAAAAATGCATAACTCGAATCGTACTCGTAATAATTCTGTTCCACGCATACATACAACATTTCGCACGTATGTACTTCGATTGATAAATCACAATCTCTCATTCTCAAACGCAATCCTCGCAACGTGAGACTAAAAAACGGTACAGAGAAAAATAAACGATTTTTGCGAAAGGCTCCGGCCGTACAAGTTCGCGAAAATATATAATAATTATGATTTTTTTTTTTTTCGTTTTTAATGGTATGTATGTGTGTGTAGACTGTACGATGTGTTACTCGTTTTAATTTGTTTCTTAAAAAAATAGTAACGTAGCGAAAATGGAGGGAAAAAAAAAAAACCAAAAATGGTAATCGATCAGAAGAATAATGAAGGAGCGGAAAAAAAATAAAAGGACCTGCCTTAGTAATCATCGTCGATAACGAACTTCTCGTATACGCGAAAATCTTCTCCAGCTTCGCTACTCGGGCGCTTCACTGCGATTGGTACAGCAAATAATCCTTCAACATTTGTGGCAACGGTAGAGAATTAACGGCGTTTCTTTTCGTATACTGAAGTATCGCGTCTCGACAAGCGCTCTGTAAGCTCAATACTGCTGAAACAAATCGTATCATCTCCGATTAATTCCTTTATCAATAAAAAAAATATTTAAAAAAACCCAAAAAATACCCATTTTTTCGAACAAATTAATCAACGCACCGCCATACAACTGTACAATTCTGACTTGTTTCGTCGTTCCGTAAACATCGACAACCGCGTGCAATGGTCCGGCTTTGTAAGGTATGTCCTTTCCGCAAACGCCTTGATCCTCGCCGTTAATTATGAAATGCATTTCCGCCTTATCGGAACCCACTTGCGGTACGTACATAACGCCGATACGACTTCCCGTTTCGGTTGGCAATAAATTCTGCGACGATCCTACAGTGTTTGGTCTCAGAACTGTGAAAGGTATGATTCCCCTCGACGTCTGCACGCTGACTCCGTCCGTTATGAGTTTTATTTCCCTGTGAGGAATTCCTTCGCCTGTTGAACGAAAAATATGAGTCAATAATGATTATCACGTTATTGCATCAAATAAAAAATCGTAATAAATAAAATAATAAAATTAATTAATACATTTTTTTTTTTTCGGGTTCAATGAGGTACAATGATTATTATTATTATCTTTATTAAAATAATATAATAACGATAATTATTATTTGTTTAAAAACATTTTAATACAATAATAACAATTTAATAAAATGATTTTTTTTTTTTTCCGATAATATTATTTTATTACATTGATTCTCAATTAATTACCCTGATTCAGGAAAATTGGATTCTTACCGTAACCATTGATACCTTCAAGACTGACCCATATGTGCGGACTCTGCGTAATGGCGAAAACCCAACTAGATCCCATTTTCACGAGATTCGGAAGAGCGTACTGCGGCAAGCCGTTTCTATCCGCAGTCGTGGGATCGATCTGTGTCAGACCCAATCTCATGTGACCGCTCCATCCCAATTCATGCTTCTCGATCTCCAACAAAAATATCTCTCCAGGCTGCAGCGGCTTTTCGCTGAATGTCAAAGCATTGGCAAAACTAGCTTTTCTAAACGCCACTGTATTGTCATCGTAGAGTATTATGTTTTCGCCGTGACTAGGATGAAATCGCGTTATGATTTTTTGCGATTTTTCGGACATTTCATAAGGGATTTTCCGGGGACTCTGTTTTTTGTTTTTCTTTCTTTTTTTTTTTTTTTTAATCCGTGGTTAAAGAACGTTCGGAGATTCTGGCTCCGCGGCACTTCATCGAGATGATTTTTTAGCGTGTTTGTCACTCGCGCAACGATGATTTTTGCCACTAATTAATAACAATTCTGACGTAACTCGACAATTGCGAGGCGACGTTCGATTTGTTCGTGAATCAAAAACATCGTAGGGAGAAAAAAAGGTTTGTGATCGGAGTAAGAACTATCGAGGACCCGGGGGTTTGGGGAATACGATTGAAATATCGCGGAACTCACGAGCACATTCGGTTAACCGGATCACAACGTAGTACGATCGTATATTATTTATGTGACCCTGCTGTGTTAATAGTACGATGAAGGTTAGCAGCGCTTGCGCGACACTCGGACGATTGTCACTGTTTATTATCCTTTTTTTCGGGGTTTACGCGTAAACTATCACTTCCAAGCACTGTATTCATTATTCCGCGTTCATAACCCTTTACGATAAATACATCGATCCATAAAAACGCGAAATAAATCCGTGTGGGAAATGAACAATCGCAGTTGACACACTGATAGACTGCTGATAGACTGTTATTGGCGTTTTTTTTATGCCCTTCCTGGCTTGTTGTGTTGTTCGATCCGTTGGAAACTTGCTGTCGCGGCACCACTTATCGACTCGGCCAACACGCACGCACGGGTTGCCCATCGGGTAATAAGTACAATTTCTGCAACCTTTATTATCGTAGATAAATAAATATTCATTTGAAGTCTCTAAATCGTTGCGACAAAGTAATTGATCAATTAAATAGTTTACTATCGATTTCACTTATTCATTGAGTGAAGTCACTCGAAGCGATGAATAATTCTTTGCATTATCCGCACAATAAATACAGTTCGGTGCATTCGGTAAAAGCGTCTAACGTTTCAGGTCAGTTTCAGTTCCCGCGACGCGCGCGAGGAGAAAGGATGTCCGTATTTTGCTCCTCGCTCATGAATCTTCGAATTGCATGTTATGAATATCACGTTTTACTGCATACGACATACAATATAGTATTGATTGCTTTCTGATAGATTGGCAATTTACTGATTATTTTTTGCCTCGTTCTAGTTTTTTCAGCTCACTATCTTAAGTACTCCTTTTCGCGTGTCGATCGTCGGTACCACATGCTGAAATATATTCTTTCTTCAAATGACTTTAAACTGATTATTTCTTTCAACAACTTCTAAAAAAAAAGGAAATACAAATTTCCTCCGCACTTGAAAAATTCAAACGTATCGTAATAAAATTGAAATTGAGGAAATACGAGAAAAGTATAATTTAAAAAAAAATTTAGATTGAATCTCGTCATCAATCCAGACGTATCAATAGCACTTCAACTTTTATTGCAAAAGATAAATAAATACATAAGAAAAAGGATATTGTTAAGGTTTTTTTTTAGTTTTTCAATTGCGTCGATGATAGAATAGTGAAGAGTCATCCACGCGTAAATCTGGCAATCAGAATCGCGCGTTACCGATGCGTACAACGTGGAGCACCGTAAAAAGGCCGCGATGCAAGACTGACTCAATGACCTACATGCCTTTTACAGGCACAGAGCACACTCGGCGCCTTTTATTACGACACCGTGAAAACGAAAACGCACGTGGTTTTTATTCATCGCTCGTCGAAAAATTTTACTCCGAAATTCGGCAAATTAATTTTTTAAAGTTTCATCAATACTTTAATAAAAATGATAAAAATCCTTTTTTTTTTATCGCTACCTCAGTCCCGTACTTAAAAAATTGGGACCCGATAATTCGGAATCCAATTGCACAAACTTTTCCCGAGATAGTTCTACAAAGTTTTCCATCGCTGTGGCAGAGTGAAAACTCTCACCGTCACTTCCGGAATCCTGGAATAAAAAGTGTTGCGAAACTCACTTTATTTGTTTTTATCAATGTTATCAACTATAATAATAATGAATGTTTATAAAATTCGGCGAATTACGGTGAAATATCGTATTCCCGAGTTAACGCAATTTCTAGTTGAGTTTAACAAGGTATCCGAGTTTCCGTGTCGAAAAATGCAGCAGTTCACATAGGAATCGATCCGTTCGTGCAGATCGGAACATCGTTCTTTATTTCTTAACAGGTCCACGAGTTCCGCGATGTAACGCATCGCGAGTCGGAGGGTCGTAATTTTTGTAAGCTTTTCGTTAGTCCCATCGCTCTGCTGACAGTTTATAACTTTTATAATTTATAACGTAAACTTAATTTAACTTAAGTTTATAATTAAAAAAAAATTTATTTTGTTTTTGGATTTTTTTTTTCTACGAAGTATAATCATTTTATGAAGGTATGTAAATTTTGTATGGATATTGCAATTAGCGAAACGATGCGATACTCACGTGAAAAGCAAATTGCGGTACGTGCGATGGTACCGCTCTTCTCAGCGTCTCAAATGCAACATTAATCTCTCGCATCCTCGATCGCTCTCGCGCGTTCGCTGTTTTTCTTCTGTACTTGTTAATCGGCTGTGGTCTTCGCTTCGTTAAACTACTTTCAGCATCATCCTCGTCATCGAATCGTATACGTGGTTTTCGCTGACGAAAACTTTCCCGCGGTCTAAGACAATATTTTTCACTTCCGGCTCTACCACTTTGTTTCCCTTCGACGTTCCCGCCAGTCATATTATTTATTAAAATTTTGTTATTAATAAAAAAAAAAACAAAAATAAATATTATTTTATTAAAATTCAACTTTTCCGAGTTACGGACTCAAAAAAGTTTTATTCTAAATTTCGTTGATTTACGGATAGCAAACTCAAAAAAGTGATTAGGAACAAAATAGTATTGGAGAAAAAAAAAAATTACAAGATTTTTTCCCGCTTCGTTGTTTTTTTTTAAATTATTTTTATTATATACGAAAAAACTATGTATTAGAGATATGTATTTTCGAGACGAGCGCGTCTTTCAGCTGTTCTCGAAAAACTAACAGAATAACCGCGGTATGACGGCTCCACAGGCTCTCAGAATCTTTAGTGGGAGAACCAGTTTCGCTCGAAAGTGAATCGCAATTTGTGAATCTCAGTCGAATCATCGCGGGAACGGTCTTCACCGTTTACACACGTGACAGTCAATTCGGAACTTTTGTAAAACTTACGATGTGCATAAAATATGGGATTTCCGGTTAAGATAGTTCTGTCGCTTCGTGTTCATTTCGCATAAGTTCGAGAAAAATGAGAGAAAATTGCAAATACTTCTCGATGGTATAAAAATATGAAAAAATTAATGCATCTTAAAGATTTTTCACAGTTTTTTCCGTATAAAAAAAAAAAAATTCAAAGGAAATTGAAAAATCTGAAAAAATTCATACGTATTCAGAAAAATGAACGAATCATTTTCATTAAGAAAAGTTGGATTTCCGGGAAATTTGTTGAACAATTTATTTTTTTATCAATTTTTTAATAACATTTTGGAATCATTATTATGCAAAAATAATATTTTCAATACCTTTAATATGCACCATCATAGAACGTAATTATATCAAGAGACGCGGCAGCGTCTCGACGCCAAGTAGTTTAAAATGTTGTATTATTATTTTTTTTAGTACGTAAAAAATACTACAAAATACTCTCTGTACTCAATAAAAATACTTTTTTCACAAAATTTTTGTTCTATAGGACCACATTTGTATACTATGAAGCAATTAAAAACCGAATATTTTGCAGTTTCCATCGATTTCAAGAGATACGATTTATCAAAGAGACTTCGAATTCATCTACATACGTATTGATCTGAAAATCTGTTAAGCGCATTGCTACCAACATTTCCGTATTGTGAAATTTTACAATAGATTTTTCACAATAAATTTATTCAATGTTAGCCGCCAATGCCTCTTAACACATTCAACATATTACTCTATACTCGATACGATGAAAAAAATTGCTTTGAAGGTGCATATTCTTATTGCAACATATTTTTCCTTTTCGTTTTTAAGAGTTCGCGGCAGGGAATTCGTGGGTCAAAATAATAACTAATTCGACAAAAAAAAAATCGATCAATTTAATTTATAAAAAACATAACATATTTTTTAGCATACCAAGTCTTGTTTCCAGATTCGATGTACAGTATAGCGATTTTAGTTGGGCTTTTAATGCCATTTTCTAATATAGCAAATACAGTTGCGCAATGACTCGAAAGTAGATATCGTACATCCAGGCGGGTCGAAGGCCTGGTAGTATCGAGCGTCACGGAAGCCGAGATACTCCCAAAAAATTTCTGAAATTGAATATTTTTCAAAAAAATTTCATTCCTCATTTATCTCCTCATAATCGCTTAATTTTTATAGAGCTTTTTTTTTTCAATAAAATAATAAAATCGTATTTTTTTAGAATTTCACTTCTAGAACTTCATCTTTGCTCAATTTCCAGTAAAACCGCAGTCGTTTCGCTCGTACTGTTCTGAGTTGTTTTCTTACTGCAATTTGAGGGGATTCACAAAGCTTCTTCTACGAGAAAGCCGAGAACTGATCCATTTTCAGCTTTCGTTCTTTAGTAACTACGATCGTGTGTTCTGATCCGATAATTTGTCAAATGCGCAGATAAGTGTATTAAATTAAGTATTATTTATCGCAATATATTTAATTAACTTTATCAAAAATCATTTAGGGATTCATGTTTAGATGTTTATAATATTTACCATTACGAAGCCTGATGGCTGTTTAACGATTTATTAAAATAAAAAGCGCTCGATGTGGTGTTTGTTCTTTGTAAAAGAACAATGTTGAAATTCGAAAGTGCGTATCATATCATAATTGAGGCTGAAAATTGATAATTATGCTTATGATTATCGATTTTCAGGAAAAAAGCTCGAATACTCTCCAGAATGGAAAGGACCGCTCAAGAATCGTTGCTGTACAGATAATCTCTGGCTCGCGATCTTTGTAGTGTTTATAATCTGCTGGGGTGGTTTAGGATGTTACGGTCTGTTTCCAATGTATTCCCATCTCAGTTTCCATCAATTGAACATTTCGAAAATTTGTAGCTGTACTCGCCGGCAATCTAAACGCTCGTTTGGCTTCGGAGGATGATGACGATTTTACCCTAAAACTCCTCCGTAAAATGATATTGATGAGGTTTCGTATCAACAATTACTCTTAACGATAAACTCTTTCTTACTTTTGTTAATTATTGTCAACAATTACTGTTAATAATTACTCTTGTAATAACTTTAAATACTCTTAGCAATTCTGCGATTGTAATATTTACTGATTTATCTCTTTTCAGTGGAACAATATTGGGAATAATTGCGGATAGTATCGTCGTATGCCTGGTATACATCATCCTCTTAAAATGGCTCGCCCTTCCTTTCTTTATTTTATCAGTTATCATATTCTACTCGTTCTGCTGTTGTCTGGCGCATGTTGTGTTCGGATATTACGTCCGCGATGATGACATCATGGACCTCATACAGGGTTTTATACTCGTTATCACCGCCCAGGTCTGGCTTTGCTACGTATTCCGTCGGTTCAAGACATTCCGATTAGCATGTGAGCTCATCAAAGAAACTAACACGTAAGTGTTGGTTTTTTTTTTTTAATTAAAAAATTCGATTACTAGCAGCAATTGCGGTACCCATGAATAACTGATTGATCTTTTGTAGAGCCGTTACGTCGACCAAATTCGCTTTGATCTTTCCACTGTTACCGTCATTGCTTCAATTGCAAGCATTGCTCTACGCAATAATTGTTGGATTCTACTTATACACGATTGAGGATCTGGAAACTTGGTCTTTCGGATTACTGCTTACTGTGCACTTAACAGGATTCATTTGGTTCCATTGTTTCATCATATCCTTCGAAGAACTGATTTTGGCCGGTATCTTCGCAGAATGGTTTTGGACAAAAGAGAAATCCGCCATTTCGTTCCGCACAGTGGCGATAAATATTTGGAGAACGACAAGGTAAGGTTTACTTACTTCAATTATTTATTTGCAGACACTTCAGAATTGCAATAATGAAATTGTTCTTTTAGATATCATTTGGGAACAATAGCGCTCGGTTCTCTTCTGATAACCGTTTGCCACTTGATAACTTGGAGCAAATTAGTATTCGGTTTTATACCGATTGCGATTGGCCGCTTAATCGGCTCGTGTCTGAACGCCATTGAGTCGTCCGGAACGATCAATTTCCGCTCTAAATTGCTTCCCTCTTTTGCCCGACGTGCCATACATTTTTTTAAGTTTCTTGCCGTGTTTGAGAAATTTATGGATCGAAATACATTTATCATTTGCGCTGTATACGGCAAAGGACTTTTCAGTTCGGCATCGGATGCAGCGAGTCTCATAACGAGACACCGGCGGCAAGTCACCATGCTGAATAGTGTAATTTTTCTTTTTATTGCTGTTGCGAATGAAAACTCTCGGAATCTTATTATGAATGGAATTTTTTTCAGGATGCTTCAGTTATATTTCGTCTTGGAAAATTTGGCATCTCCGTGGTAATGGTTGTTGTCTTATGGTTACATTATATCAACATGAAGAATGAGGAGTATGATTGGCTTGGGCCGGTGCCGTTGGTCGGTATAGGATCTTTTATTGTCGGAAGGGATTTCTGCAATGCTTATGTAATTGCAGTCGATACGATATTCCTATGTTCCCTCGAGGATTGCGAACGCAATGATGGTTCGGAGTCCAAACCTTATTACTGTAGCGATCAACTTCGTAAACTTTTGTATAAAGAGGCGGAACCATGTCCCGAACTCGTTTAAATTTTCCCGATTCAAGGTATATATGTATAAAAAATCTTTCGATGCAACTACAGTCAAAGCTCCGTATTCTTAACTCTCCTTAACTTAACCGATCCTTTATTTTAACTCGTTACCATGACAACGAGTTCCCTTAACGGTATGTGAAATACCGCGGTCGGTATCAAAAACTGTAAACAACTTTTCTCAGGCGTACTGACATTTACAGCTTAAAAAAAGAGTCTCATCGCCTGTTATGGTGATATCCATATGCGATGAGACTTTTTTTTAAGCTGTAAATGCCAGTATACCTGCAAAAAGTTGTTTACAGTTTTTGATACCGATTGAGCTCGGGATGGGTAGGGGAGAAGGGATTGCACCTCCTCTTAATTGTATTTCCCCTGAGTCCGTTTGTCACACTTCAAGAGGAGCCTATTTCGTAAAATGTAAACTGCGCACGCGCAGCAGGTACAAGGTGGCTTCGTACCTACGGACGCGTATACCCCTCGTTACCCCTATTCGCAGCAACTGACCGGGAGTAGGGACGATAGGGGAAATACAGAAAAGGGAACGGGTCCGGTCCCGTCGAGTTAAGAATACGGAGCTTGGACTGTACATTTATTTGTATTCTAAGGACCCGCCAAGTTTTTTTTTTATTGTTCACTTGTCTCATATGATTTTTGATTATTTTTAAAGATATTTATTTTCACAACACTATTTGAAAACTGTTTAAACTACTTGGCGACATTTTTTAAATTTTTTCGGTATATTTATTAGCGACATGATATTTATAAATTATGCGAATAAGCGTTAGCGAGCGTTGTTATGCATTTACCATAGTTACGAAAAACTGACAATCAATCTGTTGACATAATTCGAAGGGAGCAGACGTGTAATTGAATAAACGAGTTTTTCATTTAAGAGGAGGTGAAACCCTATGGAGTGCGAGAGAGATAGCGTGATCGGAACTTACGGCGGAGCGAGAGAGAGGCACTCGGTAACATGTTTCACCTCCTCTTAAGAATATGTTTCGAATCTCCGTTTATTTCCTCCTCTACATCGTAACACTTTAGAATAACTTTATTTTAAGGAAATTCCGGAATTTGGAAATATTTCTCAACATTGATAAGGAAATTCTAACAATTTTTTTTTAACGCGCTATCGAGGCTGTTATATTTTAATAAACTGGAAGCGAAATCTTTCGACGATTTTACGATAACGAAATATTGAAGTTTATATAACATAACTTTAGGCAGTGCATGCGATAACGGTACTGCGTACATTTTAAATTAACTCCTCACATACGGGTGACGTCAATAAGGGAAAATGAGGTAAAATGGACCGATTTAACGATTCCGCGAGTATTGTCGATATACACAACACTTTTTCAGTGCTTTTAAAGCAAAAAATGGATTTTTCGTACCCCTTGGAGTATTCAGATGAAAAAAATAGGGCAAAATGGACGCTGATAAAATAGCAATAAAAAAAATAAAAAATTTGAATTTTAAATAATTTACAACCTATAATCGACATATAAACTATTATTTTTATAAAATATAAATTTGCCCATATTAAAAATAATGGAAGACTGTTCCAAAAGACAATCCGATAATAATTTCATTTATTTGCATTTCCATTCTTCGCATCGGTCCATTTTGGTTGAGACGATAATTGTTCCGTAAAGTTTCATTAAACGTCGTTCCCGATCTTTTTTCGAGAAACAGTGATCTGCAGCACGAGTAACAGCCATCAAATTTAAAAATCAAACTTTTTTTAATTTAATGAATATTGGCATTGGTCCATTTTGCCCCAAAGTTCGAGTTGCACAACTGTCCCATTTTGCCCCACGTTTCCCTATATGTCCGGCATTTTTAAGTTTCCAATGATTGTGTAAAAATATACCCGTTAATTTATTGTCGTAAATTGAGTTTATTTTCTGTAAATTAATTATACTTTCTTTTTTACTCCATAAAAGTAGAGTAATTCTTTAATCCGAATTTACTTTAGTTCACACGAGTTTCTCGTGTGAAACGTGGAAAAATATTTTCCGAAATCTTCAAAAAGAAATTCTTATACATACGTGCGTATCGTCAGTCAAGAAATTGGCGTTAGAATTGCCCGGCAAAGCGTTTATCATAGGTGAGGGATTAATCGAGGAATAAACAATTTATCATCATCATCGATCCCCTAACAACAAATAATTAATAGTAATTAAATTAACTAAGTAAATAACAAAGAACGTAATCCTTATCGCGTAATCCTAGAACTTTGGCTGTATTTCCGTTTTGAATTTGATGTTTGTCATCGGCGTCCAATTTTTGTTTTTTAAATAAATACATTTTCATGGAATTAACGCGAATTCGAAACTCCGTAACCAAGGCGTCTGTTATGGTATCGCATCAATATTAATATATATTTACTTAATAAATTTCTATTTTTTACTTTTTTTTTTATATTTTTTTTATAAATATCCATTAGTATCGATGCGATATCTCAACAGACGCGTTGGTTGCGGGGTTTCGAGTTCGCGATAAGTGAATGAAAATTGATTTATCGAACGCATCAACAGACACAATTTATTTTAAATATAAATATTTAAAAAAAAAATAGATATTGTTATTAAAAACAAATCTAAATTGACAAAGTGTTAAAAAAGCAATATCGTTATTCACCGTCTCGCGTTTACGAGACCTATGCGAAAAGTTCTAGAATTATCATAAAGATTACGCTTTTATCTTATTTAGCAGTCAATACGATTCGCCCTATCGAATCAAAGGCCGAAACATCGTTCAATAGTCGCCTAAGTGAAAATTATTTCGAAATCATGATTATGAACGGCACATTTACCGTAATATAATACGCCTACGAATGTTACGTTACAGCCTCCGGCACAATACAAAAAATGAGGTATTGAAATTGAAAATTAATTATAAATTGCAGTCAATGAAGAATAATGTTAAAAACATTTATCACTTTCGTCTTTCGTTTGTGGTATTATGCCGGAGGCATAAGTAAGTCGGTAGGCCTTTCTATTTATTACCCCCGTTATTATTCGATACTAACACCGGCGCTTGTTTATCACCAAACGCTCCACAATATAAACTTATCAACAAAATTAATTCAATGAGTACTTATGTGAAAAATAGAATCTCATTTTCAACAAAAAAAAAAATGATTGTTCCCTATTTTAATATTTATCTGTTGATCGAATATAAAAAAAAGTAACTTTGATTATTCGACTACAGAGAAAGAAAATTAATTCAATTCTGATTGCTTGTATAATCATCGTCAGTTTTTTTTTTTACTATAGATGTCCAATGAAAATGAAAAACGCGGTAAGCACAGCATTTCGATTGTCGAAGCTTACCGCACAGTTGAAATGCTGTGCTTACCGCGTTTTCCATTTTCGGCAGCCGAAGCTTATCACGGAAACAAGATACACGATCGAAACAGAGAACACGACAGCATATCGATTATCGTAATATCGATAATTCGTGTTTTACTGTTAATTTCAATATATGAATGGAAGTATCGCGATGTTATTACAACAGCAAAGATAAATGTGCATCAAGAGACGCGTCAAGCCAAGTGTATTGGCTTCAACAGCGCAACATTCGTAACGCTATTTTCTTTTTTTTTTTCTTCGATTTCTCTACTTCAACATTACATCGATGGTCGACAATAGATTCGACAGAGCTTTTTTCTCGGCTTCGAGTATCGAATTACCAACCCCGATATCAGCCATCGTGGGTATCGAATCCAATGTACAACTAACGGCGCAACCGTTTATCGAATTGACTAAAATCGTCGTCTTTACCGTCGTTCCCATGAGTTTTGCTATTCTATTGAGTTCCTCTTTCATGCGGCTCTCAGTCGTAATCGTCTTCAATTCTCGTTGAACATTATTCCGAATATTCGGATCCATTAATTCTTTCAAAGCATTGTGATAATCCTTGACGTGTATATCTTTCACGACTTTTACAGAATCACGAAGACGCAATTTTGGAAACAATTCTTTCGCCAATTCGGCAGATTGTAAAATCGGCATCTTCGGCGCCTCTATCTGCAATTCCAACATATTTATCACCGGCAAATCTTGTTGCATCTCTCGTTCGATGCTTTCAATATTGGAAGTATTGTTCAAGAACCCCTTGGACGGCGATGATTTCATGAGATTCTTCAGCATCTCTTGAGCGGCATCGTGCTTAGCCTGCTTCTTCGTCATCGCCGTCGCTTGAGTGCTGAACTTCCCGACAGTACATATCATCGTGAATTTCATCATGTGCGCCGGACCACTGGAATTTCGGACCTCGTATTGTGGCGCTATTAACCTATGGGTTATACAGAATTCCTAAAAAAAAAAAAAAAATTACGTTTATACTTTTTGTAACATTTTTTTGGAAAAAAAAAAAAAATTTAACTTCTCACTTTATGCAACTTTTTTTATGAAAAAAAATTGTTTTTGCAGTTGGTTGTGGAAAAAAAAAATTGCATTTTTACTTTTTGTAACGTTATTTATGAAAAAAAAAATTACGTTTGTACTTTTTGCAACGTTTTTTGTGAGAAAAAATTGCGTTTTTACTCTTTTCAACATTTTTTGTGAAAAAAAAAAATTGCGATTTTGCATTTTTCAACGTTTTTTGTAAAAAAAATTGCGTTTTTACTCTTTGCAACGTTTTTTGTGAAAAAAAAAAAATCGTTTTTACCTTTGGCAATGTTTTTTGTGAAAAAAAAAAAAAAAAATTATTTTTACTTTTTGCAATGTTTTTTGTCAAAAAAAAAAAAATCATTTATACTTTTTGCAATTTTTTTTGTGTCATACTCACGCTAAGTTTTCCAACGGAATTGACAAAAATTTCGCTGGGCGAGACAGCTTTGGATCCCGGGTCATAATAAGAATTTATTGCAGGAATTTTGGGTTTACAAGGTACTACATTGGGGCTGTCCACCAATTGAGAATAATTTGCGCCACATGAATCCAGAATTTTTAACATTTCCCTGGCAGCGTTGTGCTTTGCATCTTTTTTATTGGAAGCCGTGCCGAGAGCGGTTTGAGGACCGGTGGATGAATTGCACTTGACTCTGTACGTGAAACTCGCCAGATGAGTGCCATTCGTCTCGGCGACCAAATCATAGATGGGGAGTCCAAGCGATCCCCTCGCCATTATCTCCTGAAGACTGGATATAGGTGTCTTACTCATGGTCTGAATAAAACGAAAAATAAAACTCCGATAAATCGCCGTATTCGACAATATTTTTTTTAACAATCGTTATTTTTTTACGATAATCCTTTTTTTTGCGAATATTTATTCTTTCTACGATTTTTTTTTTCCAACACTCGATATTTTCGCGAGCGAAAAATAAATCTTCAATAACTCGTGTTCTATGATTTTTTTTTTTCAACAATCGATATTTTTTCCTGGGCACGTTTCGCGATAATATGTTCGTTTTTCTCGCGAAAGATAAATCTTCAATAACTCGGGTTCTACGATTTTTCTTTCTGCAATCGATATTTTTCCCGCACTTGTTTCGCGATAATACATTTGTTTTTCTCGATACTCACGATTTTCTGTGCTCACAATAATACTTCCAACTCGTTGAAAAACTCAAAACAAGTAGTTGCCTCGAAAGATTGTTTTTTTGTTCTTCAGGAATCACGGAATTCGTAGAAGATCGTATGATGAAACTTTGGTAAGCACTGTCAAGTTCCAAAGCGATGCGATGAATATGCCCGGCAGTGTGTACAATAGAGAGCAAAGATTGGACTAAGACTTCATAATCTCTCTTTGAAATACTCCGGTTTTTGCTGCCGAACGGATTACGTGTTCAGTGTTCATTTGCTGTTGGTAGCCGACTGGCTATGCAGGTTCGAGCTTGTCAACGAAACTACTGCCCCACGTACACTCATATATATATATATATCAAGGAATAAATAGACGGAGTTCCCGGACTTTTACCTTAGGAATAGGTTAAGCACGGGGCATCCCCCTGGTCGTCTTTCGCCCGCACTGGTTCGATAAAAGCTGCGTGATTCATCGAACATATCCAACAAAAACTACTGAGAGGGCCGACCCGATTGTCGAAATATTCTGGAATGCACCGCGCCTCTTCTTATTTACGCCGAGTCGCGAATCTTTACTCCAGTTACTTCGTGCTTATCGTATTTGCCGGCATAATGTACCATGCTGTCCATGCTTCGCGTTTGTTGGTGCAGTGAACAATTTATAACCCCATCGTCGTATTGAAAAGTTCGCGATAATAACAATCGATAAACTGTCATCTAAATTCGTTCAATTACAATTAACAATCAAACACGCGTACAAACGAATTAAACAATGTTTTCTGTGCGTCTCGCATTACGTTCAAGTAATGGGGCATTCAGATCGTGTCTGAGTTGTGTAAACAATCGATGCGTTATCACGCACGAAAAACAATACACGTCTGCCGAGTGTGAAAGATTAATTCTTAAAGCTGCAAAAATCAACAACGTTGTCACAACGTCACCGGCTTTTTGTCCGACAAGTTTTTATTCAACGTTCGCGCGACGAATCCCGCAGTTCGATAATTATGAAAAATTGCAATCGCGTCGTGAATACGCGACCGACGAGATCCCGAAAAAATCGAATGTTTTCGGCGACCTCGCCGATGAGAAGTTCCACAAATTTGAAATGGACGACGACGAGAAAGCAGAGGAAAAATTCGTCGAAAACGAGGCGAAGGTTCACCGTCGTTACAGACTCACTCCGGGTGGTTACGCCAATCTGATGAAAACTCACATACAAAAAGGCGATTTGAATGCCGCTCTTGAAGTCTTGAATCTCATCAAGATTAATCGCGACAAAGCGACTCCCTACATGTACAATCTTTTGCTCAGAGCTCACGCCGTAGCAGGTAATTTCAAAAAATCTCGGAGTCTCTATACGACGATGAAAAAAATTGGCTTAAAATGCAACGCAGCAACTTATACCAGTATAATAAACGTGTGCGCCAATTATCATCACTCCGAAACAGCGTTGAATTATTTGGCTGATCTGCGACAAGAATTTATGGAAAAAAATATTCCGCTCAACGAGACCCATTACAATGCGATGATAAAGGCTTACGGACGTCACAAAAATATTTTAGAAGCTTTTAAACTTGCCGACGAGATGAGAGACAAAAGTCTGCCGACTGGAGATGTTACGTTCAATTCTCTGCTGATCGGCGCAATTTCGGACAGAGAAGCAGGTCTCCGACACGCTCTTATAGTTTGGCATCAAATGAGAAAGCATAAAATTCGTCCAACGATAAATACTTACAATCTTCTATTGAGAGCTATCAGAGACACAAAATTCGGAGATCTCAAGGTAAACGACGTTTTGATAAGCGGCAATAGCCAGACGATAATATTGTTGGACGAAAATTCTACGCCCGATTTATTAGCACGTCATCCGTCCGTTAATTCGCTCGTGATGACGAGAATCGCGGCTCAGGAAACGGAGAACGTGGAGGATAAACCGGAAGTTATTACGAACGTCGAGAATAATTCGTCGGATAATTTGCCGGCAACCGCGGATTCTCAAAGCGACGAGAAACAACTTATATTGGGTCAGAAACGATTGCTCGCTACTCCGTTGGAAACAATTCATCACAAGAATCGTTTGATACTCTTCGGAGGCGTTAGCGGTATACTGGAAAAAATGGAGAAAGACGGTGTTGTTCCCGATGCGAAAACTATGACGTTACTAATGGAACTCGTACCGTCGTCCGCGGCCGCCGAGCAGCGTATTATAAAGACCGCTCAATCGAAGAGAGTTTCCTTGGATCTCGATTTTTATAATATGCTGATGAAGAAGCGAAGCATTCGTCGGGATTATGACGGCGCCAAGGTTCGCAGATTTTTCTTTTTCGTTTGCGGAAAATTTATAAAAAACCATTCGTTTAAAATATACTATAGGATACGTTTTATACGATTTGTCTTTTAGACGAATTTTTCGCAAACGTTTTTTTTTTTTATCGTCTATAATATCTTCGCTTACGATATCGAAGTTCTAATCCATTGATAATACGAATTTTTCAGCAAATTCTCGACAATATACAACGCAGTGGTCTTTGTCCCGACATCATTACTTGGGGAATTCTCGCGATGGGATGCGAAACTTCCGAAGACGCGAGAACTCTCATAGAAGGCATGAATCGTACCGGACACCGTTTGAACGCCGTTATAGCCGGTACGCTCATCAACATCGCCTGCAAGAAAATTCGCTTTGGCTATATCCTCGAGATGATGGAAACGATGAAGAGATATCGCGTTAAACCTAATTGGGAATTATTCGCTACACTCGACAGTTTTCAGAAGGAAATGGAAGGGATGATAAAGAGCAAAGTAAGTTGAAAAAAAAAAAGAGAAAAAAACCTCGAATCCTCTAGATGAATCTATTGCAATTACGAAATGATCAATAATCGTCTTGTTCTGCTTAATTTCAGAAATTCACACGGACAGTCAATAATCCCGCTTTTAAAACCGGATTTTCAAAATTCAATTGTCGTTACGTCACGTGGAAGTCAGAGATGAGCAAAACGTCTGAGGATTATGAAGAAACCGTTAACGAAGCGGGCAAAGGACGAAAGCGATGATTCACTCCATCGAATTTACACGATCTCATTACGCATCTGTAAATATAACGAAAATAACGCGATTCGAGTTTGTAAATAAGTCAACAAATTTTTGTTCGATTCCGTCGAAGTTTTTAGACTTGAAAATAAAATCGAATTGATATGTATATATAAATAACAATTATGTACAACGAGACGATCGCGAAAAGATTTTGTAATAAAGTTGAACCGTTACATCCAATCGTTCGCTATTTATCTTTGTCATCATTTTCACACCGAACGGTCGTTTAAACTTCATCAATGTACATAATACGGCTTCCGGTCCGGAAGGATCGTTTCAGCGAGTATTTTTAAAATTTTTTTGTTTATTTTTCAACGAAGATATGGCGAACGAGGTTCGGAAACCCACGGACGACATCGCGTACCCGCGATTACTCCTCTCGGTGGACAAGTCCCCCTGATACTGAGTTTATTATATCCCGTCGGTCCCGTTGGCTGAGCTCCGCACGTTTCCAGTGCCACGAAATCGTCGACGTGAAGCGATGGCGGTCTCGATGTGTTCGGAGGTCTCGAGCGAAATGGATCGGCTCCTCGACCTGCGCCACCGGCCGCGGAACCTCCTCTCATAGAATTTACGAACTGTGCTCTTCCCCTCATCGGCGTAACTGCAATTAATCGTATAAATTGAAAAAATATCTTTCAACAATATTTTTTTCTGACAAATATGAAACCTAAAGATTGTTAATTTTCACATTGCGTCCTCATTAATTTCTTTTACTCACAAATAAGAAATTCAGAAAAGAAATACTGACCGAAAGGTTGTTTCGTTTTCGCGGTCGGTACGTTGGTCTGTTTCTGTGAATCTCTCGGATCTTCCGGTCCCTCGTGTTGTCCTTTGGGTTGCATGGGTTGCGTAGAATCATCGGGAGGTATTTTGGAGCACAACAACTGTGCCTCGATCAACAGATTAAAATCAGCGGGCAAAAGTTCCGCGGCGAGTGCAACGAGATCCACAGGACTCGCTTCCAAATTCGTCAATGTCGCCGCCGCGAAACTACGCTTTCTCGTTGGGCGAATTTCCTTTCCATTCCTACCGAGAGATCTCTGAGAAAATTGATTTAGCAAGGCTTCCGGTGTTGGCAACAAAGGCTCAAGCATTTCCGGCATAGGATCCTTGTCGTCTTTTCCTTCGACACTCGCCTTCAGCTGCTCAACCAGTTCTTTCGCTCCTCTCATCTTCTCCAACGGATGCTGTCCACTTTTATCCCAAGAAACCAATGAAGCCAATTGCGGAACTCGAAGATACAACGAGCGTATATCATTTTTTCCACAATTTATCAAACTATCCAAAAAATTAACGATTAGTATCTCCAACGATGTCTCGTCATTCTCATTCTCGTCGTCTTTTTTCTCAACTTTCGAAGCCACGTGTTCCAGCAATGATCTCAAAGCTCCCGGATTATTTTCCAAACAGCTTTTAACGTGATACAACCCATAGTTATGCTTCGTCAGCGTTCCAAGTATCCTAACGTCGCTCTCGAGAACGCTTCTCTGATACTTCGAGGCATTAGCGATAATATCGATAAGCGCAGCGAGAATCGATAGCAACGGATCTTTGCTGGGTACGGAATGAGTCAAACGAATCTCGAAAGGTTCGTTGTTATCCTCGTGCACGAGGCTTAAAGTATGATCGCAGAGAGTGTAAAACGTATCAAGAATCTCGAGTTGCACATTGGAGTCATTAGTGTTCTTCAAGGCGTTGCACATCATTTCAACGACCGGTGGATACTTTTGATCGGATTTAACTTGAGCCCTCGAAGTCGGACTCATCAATGTGAGAAGCGTAGCTTTAACGGGTCCATGAAGAGCGAGATCAGCGAGTAACGCGAGCGTCGATGCGTTATTTTCAAGCGGTGCAGCCGCGAGAATCCTATCCAGAAGGCAACGACCAACCACCAGAGCTGTGGGCGCCGCTAGATCGCTAAGTTGCTTGCAGACCGTCGACAAAAGCTCTAAAAGAGTCTCATCCCAACTCGCGCAAAGGAGTCTCAGAGTATCCGTGAGATTCGTCGCCTGAGCTTGTAGATGCGCTGACCACAGCTTCCGCAAACCCAAAGCCCTCGTCGCGTCTTCCACCGGATGATTATCGTTCAATTGCAATATCGGTGGCAAGAGACGCGACAAGAGCTTCAATCCGGGAACAAAATTGCACGGACTTGAAGAGACCATTTTCAGTACCTCGCCGATCATCTGTGTCCACAACGATTTCGCAACGTTTCCCGCACCATCGGAATCGACGGCTCGCGTGAAGCCGAGTAGCGTCTCGGCGATCTCGTCGGCAAGAGCCCGCAGCGACAAACTCGCGGAGGGAATAGCCTCGACGAGAGCGTAGACTCCTAAAAGAGGCGCTACAGCGGTCAGATCCTTGAAATCCGTTGCCATACACTTGACGAGACGCTCGAGCAAAGCTCTGACGAGCTTTACGCAAGGAAGCAACAAAGCGACGAGAGCCAATCCTCTTCGTCCCGTTAGAGAAGCTCGATGAAGATATGGCTGTTCGTAAAATCCTGCGATCTTCGTCATGACGGTTACGAGAGCCGTGAGACCGTCAGCGGCGAACAATTGCGTCAGAGCGTTTCTGTGCTTTAATTCTATGTAACTTTCGATCGGATCTATATCGCCGTGTGATGGAAATATTAGATAGTGAAGAATTCGGCACGCGGTGACGAGTTCTCCTGGTAGTGATACTGCCTTCTCGGCGTATTTTCTCACGATGCCAACCAACGATGTTACATCGGCGTAATTCCAGTTTGCAGCTTGTCCCGCGACCGTCAGATAAGGCACCACGTCTCTGAGAGTACCGCTGTTTCGTGATTCCTCGAGTATCGACGCCGCGCGGGTTTTGAAAATCTCGACTTTGTCGGAATAGCGAACAGTTACCGATATTATTTCGGCGGCGTATTCCGAGAGATCGGGATCCGAGAGATACGGCGTGAGAATGTCGAGGAAACCGTTTAGCGGCAATACAGCTACAATCGCCTGCAAACCCTCCGGATAGATAAGAAAGGAGTGAAGCTTGCGAAGCGGCAACCACCAGTCGCTCGACAACGATGGGTTTGACGGTTGAAGATTTTTCAACAGAATCAAACACTGTACGACCTGCAAACGCCAGCCGAGCGTACAACCCGCTCCGGGTTTGTCGTAACGCAACGCCTTGAGCAACGATTTCGCGACTTCGGGTTCACGCAAAATGTACGAGAGACCCTCACCTGTGTCGGCGAGACGCATGAGAAATCGTCGCGTCGCGGATATGAGCTTTTTGTCGGAATTCGGCGAAGCGAGGATCAGCAATATTCGTCTAATGAGACCGTGAGAATTGAAATAAGAGATCAAATGTCGTCGAGGATTTCTCGCGTGTTCCCTTTCGAATTCTATCTGAGTGCTCGCCGGCAATTGTCGCTTCGGTTGGGCCATTAACGTCGGCGCGCATACATAGGATTGCGTTAATTCTGTTATCGCCAATTCAGTCAAATTACTGAGTTGTCGGGACTCTTCGAGAAGCTCGTAGACGTGAACTTTGCGAAGAATTGACGCGAGTGCGTACTTCAATCTCGCGAGCTTTGCCTCGTCCAACATCATCAGCGTGAGTCTGTAGAGATTGTTTTCCGATTTTAAGAATTCCTCGACTATTTTTGGGCTCAAGAGGGCCGCGTCCAGTGCTCGCAGAGCTGCGAGCTTTACGGGCAAAGCAACGTTTTCTCGCATACAGAGAGTAAGCAATTTTCGTGGAGCATCGACTTTCAGCAGTACCTCTGGTCCGCCCGAGAGATTGCACGATGCCTCGGCAAGGCGCACCCCGACTTTTACGTGTCGAACCTTGTAAGCCGGCTGCGGTTGCCCCCGCGCGAGATCGAGATCGAGACCGGCATTTACGATTTCCGTCCAATCGCGAAGATCCTCCGGATCGAGTTGCG
The DNA here is from genome assembly GCA_963971235.1 of Cryptus armator. Classification (NCBI taxonomy): domain Eukaryota; kingdom Metazoa; phylum Arthropoda; class Insecta; order Hymenoptera; family Ichneumonidae; genus Cryptus; species Cryptus armator. Next base: position 20,962,922 of record OZ020235.1, read on the forward strand.
CCACTGAGCCGAGAAGCGAGCAAAGCGACTCGCAATTGTGAACGAAGGTTTCCTTTTCCTGACCCGGCGCTGCGTTGAAATTTATCACGGATTTGGCCAGTGAACGAATTATCTCGCGAGATTTCTCCAATGCGCTCTCGTCGGGATTTTGTTGAGAGTCGTGGAGAATATTTTCCGGAAGTTTCTCGAGATCCAACAAATCCGGAGGTTTTAGGGCGTAGAGATTGTCGGTTTGACTCGATTCGCACTGATAATCGATGGTGGAAGGTGGTACATCGTCTGCCATTATATCCTCGTCCGACAGTATCGGCTCGAAAGGCTCCACCGCACCGACGGGTTCCTCGACTTCTTCTCTCTCCACGCGATCGTCCTCTTCCTCCGCCGATATCGACTCCGGACTCAGCGATACCAGAGATTCCGATGGCGGTGACGAAGGACGTTTTACCGGCTTCCGAGGCACACTCGGCGGTGCTTCGTCGCCACTCCAACGACACGGTTCGACAGGTTTTTGGGATTCGACGGGAGGATTCCGCGGCGTTGGTTCCACCGTTTGTATTGGTTGGATCGTCGGGGAAGGCGCCGGGACTGCACATGTTTCTTGCTGCAATTATCAAACAAAATATATGCAAACTTTTCCTCGAAAAAAAAAAAAAAAAATTACAATTATCTCTGAATTAAAAAAATCGAAAAAAGAATCCAGAAGATTTCGAAAAAAAAATATCAATTGCACATTTTCTCTATGATGTTATTTCCAGAGAAATAAATTGTTTAAAAAAGTTCCAATTTTTACACAATTAACTTTTTTTTTGCCAATATTCATAAAATAAAAAAATACCAGGATACATACATTTACCGGTGGTATTTGATTCTGATTCTCAAAATACCAATCAGGCTGTGGTTCTGGAACGGGTGGCGCGTTTTCCACAGGCTGTTCCAGTCCTCCGACAGAAACAGCTGCAGTAGCTGAAGCGCTTACAATTTCTTGAGGATTACTGAGAGATTTTGTTAGCGATCCATAAACCGCAAGGGTAATTGTCGTGTACCATCCTCTCAATACCAGTCCATCGGTCGGAATTTGTTTTCTCTCGCATTCCAACTGTATGTGAACATTTTGTTTGTACTCCAAGCCTCCCAGTGATTCGAAAGTCGAGGCACCGGGTTTGCTTAAGTCGTTTACAAAAAACTCTATTTCAAATTGCGATGGATTCGTCGCGCTGTGAGAAAAAGAATTAATTTGTTGTCTCAGTTGGATAATTTTGTAGAGGCGCGACATTTTTTTAATAATAGAGGGACGGCACTTACCCGAGACGAACGCCGCCGGGAAAATCCGCCTGTACTCGAGCACCGAGCGGAATAATTCTAACCTCACTGATGTACACAGGCTTCGGAAATTGTACCAAATCTAAGTTTAGTTCCTACGAAACGGAAAAAGAAATGTCACAAAACTTCGATATCGAGACATTGGAATTTTCGATAAAAAACTGATTATGAAAAAAGGCTGTTTCGCGTCCAAACCTCCGATATATCGTGTGAAAAAGTGTCGAAGAACAAAAGCTCAACGTTATCCATGTTACAGCTTCCCGACAATCAACCGCGATGCACCAGCGAATAAACAACGTCGTATTCGCTGCTTGTCAATATATTAAAATAAACAATTTGCTTGTACAGTGTCGAATTCTAGATACTGCATAATCGGGCGTAACAAAACGTCAACGCGATTGAAAAATTCATCGATACAATCATAATTGTGTATCGACTGTCTTTTCTTTTTTTCTTCAACGCCGAACTATGCGAGACACACGACGAAGTTGAAGCGATTTCCCGCCAGGAGAAAAAATATCATCGCGTAGTGAAAGGGCGCGTTTTAATGTGAGTGATGAATTCTTATTTAGATGATTCGACCAAAATTTGGAATTAGTCGCTTACAAAGTAATGGATTTGTGTAAAGCGGCGTGTTGAGAATTCGCCCTTTCGGTTGAATACAACAAAAGGCATCGTCGTCTCGGCGGCTAGAGCGTTCTCCTCGCCGTGTACGCCATAATCGTCATTTTTGTTAGTCGGCGCCAGTCCCGCGGACAGTGAGCATCATTTTTTTCATCGTCGAAAAACACATTGAATATCAGAAGGTTTCTCTCATCGAGAGGCCGGCAAATAAACGGCGGGGTATAATACGAAACACAGACTGGCGCATTTAATAATAATCAATACGACGTAACAACAACAATGGAAACGGCGGAAGACAACGAGCACGACGTGCTCCGACGAGTTTTAACGGCCGAAGAATTGACGCAGATACCGCAAGAAATCGGTCGAAAACTAACAACTTATTTTACCGAGAGTTTCGAGGAATTCATAACGGCACAAGCGGTCTTTCAGACCGGTCGACAGAGTCTCGGTAACCGATAGACAAAAAATAATCATTTAACGCGTGAAACTTCGATAAAATCATCTCCCGCCCTAACCTCGCGAGTAACGATGCTTTTTTTTTTTGCCCAAAGCTCACCTTCCCCTTCCCCGCTTCTTTTTCCCTTGCAAATTCGAAAATCACCGTTATTTCGAACAAGAAAAACAATACATGAAAATATTGCCGATAACAAATTATTTTATTTTCCATTATTTTCGATATTTTTAGAACAAAAAGTCGACAAACTACAGAAAGAAAATGCCGACCAGAAACTCGATTTGGATGAATGCAGAGGAAAGCTGGAACTCGCAGAAAGTTTTACAGCCGAATTGCAGGGTAAACTGGACGAAGCGAAAAACGAGATATACAAGCTTCAGGAATCTGTCAAGAGGTACAAATAACTGCAAATCAACAAGCAAAAGTTTGCGCTTAAGTAGCGATGTTAACAATCTTTTTTTTTTTTCACTTAAATAATTTTTTTTTACATTTACAGATTGTCGAAGGAAAATTCAGAATTCAGAAGACAGAGAGACGCAGCAGTCGACGAGAGGGATACACTGCAGTTGCAAGCTGAGCGCAGGGACCATGAAGTCGAAAGAATGCGTACAGAGCTCACATCACTCGGAGCTCAACTGCAGGCTGCGGTAACTGCTAAATGCCAGGCACTTGCCGAAGTCGAGGAAATTCAGAGCCGAGAAATTACTGTTGATTTCAAGTATGTATAATTATTTTTCAAAATTTATTTATTATTTATTTCTATACAAAAATAAATCTGCAAATGAATCTCAAATCTTATATATATATTTTGCGAAATTGTCTGTCTGTCTATTTGTCTGTTTGTCTATTTGTCTATTTGTCTGTCTATTGATATACTTGGCGTCGAGACGCTGCCGCGTCTCTTAATATCCGTCTCTTCGTCACAACAATCCGCTGGTATCAAACAAAATTTCGTATTTTCTTCAGAGAAAAACGACTGGAACAGGAGCGAACTCTTCTGGCGCAACAGATGGCCGGTCTGGAAGAAGAGCTTTCAAAGCGAACATCCGAACTGCAGACGACCCGCGCAGAATCGTCGGCTCGCGCTCTCTTGACGGACACGCGTCTCCAACAGCGCGAGGAGGAGTTAAGAATCGCAAACGAATCGGTAGCTCAATTGCGCGAGGCGAATGGCAACGCGCAGCGTCGTTGCGACGAATTGGCGCAAAAGCTCGAGGAGCAAAGAAGTCACGAGCTCTCGATGCACGCCTCGTATCGCGAGGAAGTCGGTGCACAGACGCGTCTCGCCGATCTCTACAAAGGTATGGCTGACGAGGCGAACGCCAAAGCTGAGGAGTTCAGCGAAGCTGTGAAAGAATTGCAGACTCTTCTCGAACAAGCGACCGAGCAGTACGGCACACTGGAGTCCGAACATTCGCGATTGAAGTTGCAACACGAAGAAACGATCGCTGAGAATACCAAGAAGATCGAAGAATTATCGAAAGAATTGGAACACGCGAACGAGTTGCTGAAGAACATAAAACAGGAGAGACTCGATCAAGCGGTCGAACAATTGGCGCCGACCGCGGCGATCGCGAGTCGAGTTCTCAAGAAGGGTCTCAGCTTGACGCAAATTTACACACAGCTAGTCGACGCGACAAACGAATTGGCGATGGAACGAGAAGAGAACGAACGACTAAAATCGCAGATGGACGTAATACTACGCGAACTCGAGGAAAAAGCACCGGCGCTGCAGCAAGAGAGAGAAGAGTACGAATTGGCTATGGATAACAACGCAACGCTAACGAATCAATTGGAAGAAATTCACGCTGAGAATAACCGTCTTAGAGAAGCCGCCGACGAATCGAGTCGCATTGCGAAACATCATACCAGAGAGAATCAGAGATTGAAGAGCGAACTCGCCGATCTTGCGAGACAGGTAATTTTTATTTTACCGCAACGAATATTTTTTTATTTTCGATTTATCGAGATTTATTACTAACTATAAGATTAATGAATTTCCTTTGGATATTTTTGTCATTAATAGTTCCCTCACTATTAGTTTTTCGATAATTATTTTTCTATCCGGTTAATGATGATTATTCGGGGTTTCGCAGGTGTGCTTCCTTCTGAAAGAGGTGCAAGAAAGCCGAAGCGGAGCTATGAACACGAGCGCCGAATTTTCAACGAGTATGGAAACCGATCTCGCATCCTCTCAGATAATCAGCAAGAAGCTCGTAACTTTCCGCGACATCGAAGAGCTGCAGGAGAACAATCAGAAGCTTCTGTCGATTGTTCGCACATTATCGTCGAGACAGGAAGAAATCGAACGCGCAACGGACGAGATAAACACCGGCGAGATGAAGGAAAAGCTCGATAGATATTTGGAACAATTGGCCGACATGCAAGCGGCGATGGATCGTCAAGCGAAGATGGTCGACGGTTTGGTTCGTCAGCGCGATATGTACAAAAATATGTATCAACAGCAGTGGAACAAGCAAACAGCGAAGGAATCGTCGATCACACCGGAAGTCGAGGAAAATGACACGAGTGCCGACGAGGAAATGCCTGAGGAGAAGAAAACCGCGACGCCGACCCAGGAGAGCAAAGAGACGGAGAAGAGATTGGAGAAAAAAGTAACGGAACTCGAGGTTAAGCTGAAACAAGTTAGCGACGAGTACGAGACTTACAAGAAAGAGAAAGGCGCTCACGAGCGTATGGTCGGCGAGGAAGTCGAGAGACTTCGCAAAGAAGCGGAATCCAATTCGTCGCGCTGTTGTCGTCTCAAAGCTCAATTAGATACGGCCAACGAACGTTTCGGATTGATACAAGCGAATGTTGCATCTTACAAATCGCAGATCAAAACCCTCGAGGAAAAGTGCAACAATTACAACACGACGATTGGTAAATTATCCTTTATTTTTTATTTTAAATCCAATGCTTAGTAATTTTGCTATTTCATCTTTGATTTAAAATAAGTCGCAAAACATGCAATTACACAAAATTGTGCTTTTTACAACAATAACTTTAACACAATTGAGTTGATAAATCGACGTTTGTAATTAGAGAACACCGGAATGATAATTTTTGTTGCAAAAAAAAAATTCAAAAAATACTTTCGCACAAAAAAGAAAATTTTACAAGAGGAAAAAATATAAACATTTCTAATTCTTAGACTAAACAAATTTTGCGGTCTCAGTGCTTTTTTTTTTTGTTCCAAAAAATGAAAATAAAATAAATGAAATTTTTTTTTTTTTTTTTCACATCAGTAGATGTAGAAAAATATTGATATATATGTTACTATATATTAACAATTTAAATTTTGATTCAAAGATTATTAATAAATATTACTTTATTGAATACTTTCTCGACGTAAATGTAAGACATCGATTACTCTTGCGCAGGTAAACACGAACACAGTATAATGATACTGAAGGACGAGACAATGTCGGCGCAGAGTCGTCTCTCGCGTGCCGAAGTACAACTGGAAAATCTTCGCCAGGAGCGTCAACTTCTTCGCGATTCGGAAGGACGTCTTCTAAAAGAGCGCGAAGTTCTTCATCGCGAGCGTCAGACTCAGGCGCTGTTGCGCGCGGACGTCGAGTCCATAAAAGCGAGTCTCGAACGCGCACAGGTCGAGGGTCAGTTAAGAGCCGAGCAACGCTTGGACGACGCTACGCGCGAGTGCGCCGCGCTTCGTCGTCGTCTTCAGGAGGAACAAGATCGCTTCAGAGAATTATCATCGCACTTGGAGCGTCAGCTCACTCTCGCGCAGGAACGTCTCACCGAAGAGCAGGAACTCGGCGAACGTACGCGCATCGAACTCGAGGAAACGCGTACAGCGCGAGCGGAGATGGAACGTCGGGCCGAGGAACTTGGCGCGAAGCTCCGAGAATCCGCGGCTAATTCGCGAGCAAAACCGATAACCGGTGAGTTTTAATTCCACAATCATCGATCTGGAAGATAATCCAAAATATTAATCAAGAACCGCGGTAGCGTCTCGACGTCAAGTACTTAAACATTTTTTTTTTTTTTAATCAGAAATGAAACATCGGATCAAATTTTGGTTGACTCTTTTATAATATAATTTGGGATCAATCTTTCGAAAGCGCCTCGTTATAGAGATTATAAGAGAATACGACAATGGAATTACAATATTTTGTTTATCCATCTTTCAGGAGATGAAAATCTCGCTAAGAGATTGAAAGAACTCGAGATGCAATTAGCTAACAGCAACGCCGAGGTGAGGTCGCTGTCGGAACAGCTAAAGGCCGCGAGACAGCAGAGTCAACAGTACTGCGACATCGCCGAGAGTACGGAGGCCCAACTTCGCGATCTAACGACTCAGCATGAGCAGACGAAACGAGAGTTACAAACGGCTCTCGAAGCTGCGCGCGAGGAAGCTACCAATCTGGCGAAGCGCGTGAAGGAATTGGAATCTGAATTAGTCACGGCGAAGAGCGGTTTGCAAGAGACCGATGCTGATCTTCGCGAAAAATTGGCGGCTGCCGAAGCGAAACTCGAGGAACTCGACGAAGTTAAGGGAGAACTTGAACTCATAAAGAGCGACTTGCAGAGCGCCTCACAAGCCGCTAAGGAAGCGGAGGAGAAATACGCCAGAGAGCTGGTACTGCATTCTGCTGATCTGCAGGTAAAATATCGTTTATCATTTAATAACGGATCGGCTTATCATGAAAAATTTAACATTTTACAATTTGGATAAATAATTGATACTTTCGACAAATTATATACTCTCCATTTGCTCAGTTAAATTTTTTAATAAATAAATTTTGTTTCACAAAAAAAAAACTATAGTAAACAAAATTAGCAAAAGTATTAAAATAATTAAAATCAGTAAAATCGGTTAAATAAGGAATTTATTATTCTATTTAATAAATACGGAAAAAAAAAATTAACTCGACACAGAAACAAGTTTTTGTATTTTAATAACAATTGTTCGTCGAATTGTTTGCAGGTATTGGGAAAGTTGAAGGAAGAGTCGCAGTCCGTAGCGCAAAAGGTATCGCAGCTCACGCAAGAAAAGATGTCGGCAATCGAGGCACTCGATATGGAGAAATCAACGTGGCAAGAGCGCGAAAAACGTTTGACGAATGAGATCGAGGAGACGCAAAAACGCGTTGACGATCTCGACGCTCAGAATTCACTTCTTCACAATCAAATTCAAGAATTGAGCGATCGCGCCGCGATAATGCAGAGCAATCGTTCGTCTCTCGGCGGTACTCAGGAGACTTTCGACACGAGCGTCGAGTCGATGAATCGTAGTTTCAACGAGGACGACGCGCACTCAGCCGAGCAATTGCTCAAAGTAATAAAATATCTTCGTCGCGAAAAGGACTTCATAGTAGCAAAATTCGACGTACTTCGAGCGGAGAGTTTGCGAATGAAATCGCAGTGCGAAGTTGCGGAAAAACGTTTGAAAGAAACCGAATCGATGTTGAACAGTCAGCGTGAAAAATCGGAGATCGACGTTGTGACGACGTCGAAACACGCCGAGATATTGCGCAAAGTCGAGACACTCAATGCCATCACCGATTCGAACAGAGTGTTGCGCGAGGATCGCGACACACTGGCAACGAAGGTTAACGATCTCGAATCAAAGGTAACTGCACTGTCGGCCGAAGTTATACCATTGCGCAAGAAATCACGCGATCTAACAGCAAAGATGGAAGTACTGACGCAGGAGAACACCAGTCTGAGAAACGACGTTACGAGATGGCGTCAAAGAGCTAATTCCCTCGTCGAGAGAGCGAACAAAGCGAGTCCCGACGACTGGCGTAGACTCCAAACCGAACGCGAAAATCTCAGCAAACTTTTGACCTCCGAGCGCGAGACTCACGCCAAGCGCACCGAGGAATTCAACGCTCTCAAGATCGAGAAAACAAAGTTGGAGGAACAATTAACTCAAATACAAAAGCAACTCCAAGCGCAGAGCGAACAAGTCACCAAAGTATCCGAAGAAGCGCGCAAGCTGAGTCAAGATTTGAATGAAACTCTCGCGGACTCGACAACGAAGGCAAAGGACATCGCGACGCTGAAGAAAGAATTGGCCGACAAAGAGGCGGTCGTCAACGACGTGAAAAACAAAGAGATACAGATAAGAAAGATCGCGAAGAAGTACAAGACGCAGTACGAGGAGCTCGCGAGATCGGTTGAGGAGGAAAAAACTAAATTAGAAGAAACTCAAGCCGCAGGAACGGCGACCGCTGTTGTTGAAGCGGCGGCACAGTCGTCGCAAGAGCGCGAGGATCAATTGCGCGAGGAGGGTCGCCAGGAACTTCGTCAAGCGAATGACGAGCTTATCTCGAAAATTGAACGTCTCAATCTGCAAATAACTTCGGTACAAGCTGAAGGAGAAACGATGAAGAAAAAGATCGAAACAATGCAAAAATCCGGTTTAGAGACGGAACAGCGTACCAAGCAATTGCTGAAAGGCGCGCGTACTAAGATTGTACAATTGACGGAAGCGAAGAACAAACTTGAGAGAGAATTGGCAGAGATAAAGGTACAACTCGAATCGGGAACTAACGATTCCGATGGCAACGAGCACGACGCGCGATTGGCGGCTTTGAAATCTCAGATGGAAGGAAGAATATCGCGTCTGGAGCACGAAAAAGCGGAGGTACACGCCGAGAAGGAAGCAATGCTTCAGCGTGTCTCGCAGCTTCAGAGACAATTGGCCGCCGGCGCGGGCGGCGCTGGTATCACGACGGAACCACCGACTGCAAATATAAAACCGATGTCCGCGAGAGCTGAGACGCCGCTTGCGAGTATCAGACCGATGAGCGTCGTGCCGCAATCTCGTACCGCCGCGGTACTCCCGACGACCGCCAGTACGCCGGTTCTCGTTGCTCCGCAACAACAACAGCAGGTCGTTCACACAACTGAGACGAGTTCGCCGACCAGCAGTCACACGGATTATCAACCGGCGAGTACGAGTAGCGCAGCGCCCAGCAATCTTCGACAACTCGCTGTACAGCCGCAATTGAGCGAATCGGCCGAATCGACGCAACGCGAGGATGTCGAGAATGTGGAGAGCCTTAACGTCGCGCAGCCTCAGCAACAACCGCAGCAACAAGTTTGCCAACCGCAACAGCAGCAACAACAGCAACAGCAGACACAGCAGCAACAACAACAGCATCAGGATACCCAACCGCAGACCGTTGCACTCGTCAGCCCGCGAGTCGAGACTCAGAATCAACAGCAACAACAACAGCAACAAGTCGCGGCGAGCGATCAACAGCAAACCGTTGCCAGCAGCTCGACACAGTCGGTCAGCACTTCGCAAGCTTCAACGGGACACAAACGTCCGCGATCTCTGGAACCAACGGCTTCGGGATCCGGCGATGGCGAAGCGCCGGAACACAGCAGAGCGGAATTGGAAGTCAGTCCAACGGCTAAGAGAAGCAGAACGCAGGAATTACCTTCGACCGCTACTACCAGCGGCTCCGACGTTGAGTATCAAGTGAGTTTCTCGCTCCGGACGATTTTCTGTCCGAAACAAAAAAGAAATATCGGAGCATTATGCATACTTTAAGGAACATTATAGCCAAATTTGGACATTATTGACGGTCTGATCTTTGCGATGTACGAGATATTTGTAGAATCCGAAATCCTTCTTCCGCAATTGTGACAAAATCCAATTGTTTTCGTCACAACCTTAATGAAATCTTTTATATTTCATTGAATGCCATATTCGTTATCAAGTCTTTCGTATTTTGCTAAATTTCTGTGTATTTCAAGACTAATTTTCCAATTTTATTCAGGTACCTACGTCCAGTCAACGCGATCAGGACGAGGAAGTCGAAGATGGTTGCGTAGTAGTCGTGGATTGCGACGAGGGCGAAGGAGGAAGTCACCATCAGGTACAGGAAGAAGAAGAGTTCGACAACGATCCTTACGAGGAGATGGAAGAAGAAGACGAAGAAGAAGAGGAAGAAGAGGAAGAACTGCCCTACGGCGTCGAAGTCGAAGTCGAAGGAGACAACAACGAGGTTGAAATTATCATGGAGGAGGACTCCAGAAGCGTCGAAGTACCGAGACAACCACAACAAGCATTACCGACTAGTCAGCCGCAGCAGCAACAATCCGAAGCCATCAGCAGCGCTGGACCTACCGGGGAACCGAGTTCGGCTTTCGCTTCCCGGTCGACCCGCGGTATCGCGCCTATGCCTCGACAGCAACAGCATCTTCTTCTCGTAAGTTTAACAATTAAAAAAAATACCATTTTGTCGATAAAATAGCGTTAACGATCATTTTTAACAAGTCCCGACGTTGATAATTATCGATATTTAATCTGCAAATCCAATTTTTTTCATTTCTGAGATTCGATCTCCTCGATGGTATAATCAATTTTTCTCATATTATTTAATTACAGCCACAGCAGGGATACGAAGACGGAGGAGACGACTGCATCGTCCCGAGTACTCCGACTCTTTTCGTTCCCCGTCGCGGCGATGGCTTCGGCGAAGCCGTGAGTTCTCCTCAAGTGCCACAGGGTCGTTTCACCTTTGGCGACGCGGCCGCCCCGACAGCAGCTTCCTCGACGCCTTTGCTCGCCACCCCGACCGGCCCCACCGCAAGAGCAATGTTCGGACCTTCGGGGTCCGGAATCGCTCAGGTTGTTCAGGAGGGGATGGATGACACGAGAATGGATCTGACGCAACTTGAAGACGGCGGTACTGGTCGCAGTGTTCCTACTACTCCGTTGCAAGTCTCACCGGCCGCCGAATTGCCACCTTCGGTAAATAATGCCTCGAAAGCACAATAATATACTTTCCCAGCATTATTTCTTCATGAGGCAATTTATTAATCGGAGTATCGCGGGTTTTTTTTGGGTTACAGACGAGCGGCGGAACTTCCGAAGAGCAAGAAGCTCCGGTCTCCGGTACAGCGACGACGGTAACCGCTGGCGCATCGGCTAGCGAAGCCAGCGGACAATTGTCCGGTATACCGAGTATACGCGTCGTAACTGCCGACGGCCAAGAACACGGACACATGGAAGCTGTGCCCGGATCGAGCACTTTGACAACAAATGACGGTACGATCGATCTCGTTTCGTCGAATTCGAGAAAAAATTATGGATTACAAAGATAAAAGGCGTATAAAAATATGAAAGCATTTCTAAATTCTTTATTTCACTGCTTTGTGTATATTCTTTACATGTACCTCACATTTTCCGCTCTTCCTACTATTTTTTTTTTCTTTTTTTTTTTTTTTTACGTAAAAATTTCTTCATTGCTTTTGATTTCCGCTTTGATAATCGATCTCTTTTGGAGTCCAGAATCGAGATTAAGATTTTTTTTTTACGGAGACAGTCGCGTTGCGTTTCTCGGAGATCATTCGAAATATAAAATTTCAGGCGTCAGTTCGGAGAGCGACCAGCAAGCCGCCGAGGCGGCCGCATCGGCCACCGGTGTCGGCGACGACGACGCCGTTGACGCCGGAGTCGACGAAGAAGAAGTTGAAGAAGAAGGCCGCGAAGCTGAGGCTTCGCCGTCGAGCAACACGAGGCAAAGATCCATCAGAGCAGCTGCCGCCGCAGCCGCTGCTGCAGCATCCGCGTCCGCCGGTGCCAATGGTATGCGAGGCACTGGCGTCAGGAGAGCAACGCGAGGATTCAGAGCCGCTCGCGGCTCGAGACCGACTCCTATCGTCTGGGATAATCAAACCGGACGCGGTAAGACCAATGTTATGAAAAAAATGTTCATAATAAACTCGATAACTTACCAATGGGTTGGTAAATTTTGTTCGTCTTTCTTTTTTTTTCGAGAAACTCGAAAAAAAAAAAATTCGTTAGGAGCGCAAAGACTTCGTTACAGACGCAAAAAAAATTACACGCTAATAACTTTCCTCAGTTTACTTTGCCGTGTAAATTAATTGTTTTCCGATCTTATCGCTTTATTTTTTTTTTTTTATCTGCGAAATAATTGGTTAAAATTGCAAAAACTTTGCTGTAGACGCAAAAAAAATTGTTGTTACAGCAAAATTATTGTTGTCCATACTAATAATTTTTCTCAGCGTACCTCGTCGTATAATTAAATTATTTCGCAATCTTATCGATTTATGTTTTATGTTCTTTTCGCAGGACAACCGCAAGGACGCGGACAAGCGATCCGAGGCTCGCCGAACGAGAGCGCGAGGGGACGCGGCACTCGCGCCCGTTCACGGAGTATGCGAGGAATGAAGTACAATAATTATCCACGCTACTGAAGTTCAACTGCGCGCGGAGATAATATACTTAGAATAATCGCCGGATGAAGTGTGAGCAAAAAAAAAACATGAGCTTCTCGATGAGAAAAGTGAAAGGTATTAATATTTAAGGCGGTTCATCGCCGTTCAAGAATGACGATGGCAACGATTGATTGCGTTAAAAGTTTTATTTGAACCATCGAGTTGGCCTGCAAAATTCTCAGTGGTTTTATAATCATCCGATGTCTCAAACGAGTGTATTTTTTTTTCTTTTTTATTTCACTGCAAAAACGCCGATTAAGCGAAGAAAAAATACCTTTCATATATTAATATAATGTTGTCGTTCAATCGAACAAATGTTTATTTGAGTGTTGGACATGCGAGCCGAAATTTTCATAGAGGCTTCGGTTTAATTCATATCAGTTCCTTATCACGAGACGCAAGGAGTTCGTCAATCTAAATGATGTACTTTCATTCCAAAAATATTGTTTATTTTTTTTTTTCATGGCTCTGTTTATAATTTTTTTCATAAAACAAAAAAAGAAACAGCATCCGTACAATGAAGTCGATGTCGACTGTGCGAGGATCGTGAAGTAAACGTACGAATGATAGTTAAGAATATTCACAGTTGGCATTTATTCATATCTTGACATTCGCGATACCTGTTTTTACAAAAGCCGATCTAAAGGCATCGAAGTTGCGACTAGCATATGTACAATCTGTGTGTTTAGAATAAATAAATGTTTTCTCGACACCATTCGTCATCGTCAATGAATAAATCAGAATGTATATAAATAAGACGATAAATGTTTGTTTTTTTTTTTTTTTTTTTTTCTTCTTTTTTCGTTTTGTATAATGCAATAATAATAATCAGCGACTTTTCTTCTCGTTATTAAAATATACTTAGTACTAAAATAATGAAAGTAGAAAAAAAAAAAAAGTTAATGGAAGATTATTATAATAGGCACCGTATTCGACTTTCAGTATTTTAGCGTCAGCGCCTAAAAATATGATTTCGATGACATCGTACAGTACAATCGCCGAATGACTATTTTTAAATAACATACAAACTAAATCATAAATACATTTTTTTTTTTTCATAAAAATACTATTTACAGTAATTGTAGAATCGCTCGAGAATACAAAAAAAAAAAAAGAGTTTTGGTCCATCTCTCCAGTCTCTTCGAAGATTCTTAATTTTCTTACAAAACTAATGTTAATCATCGTATTTTTTTTTCTTCTCGAGTTCATTAATATCACAATGCATTGTTAAAGCGTAAATTTCCGATCGCGGAAAACGAGCGATCGGTATAAATTTTGATTTTTCATTTTTTTTGGTATTTCTCCTTCAAGTCTTATCGAAGGAGATAAGAAGTAAGAAGAGCGTTCCAATCGAATTCTGATGTCCAAAATCCAAGGCCGGTAAAGTGTGCGAAACAGGTGTCTCCGTCTGAGTTGCGAAGGGGTTGATCTATCGACGTCTCGGCGCGACGTAACGCGATCGCCAAAAATTCGGCGGGCCGCGTGCCAAAATAATTCACACGCGTTAGAACCGACGCCCACCGTTCGAAGAAGCGCGGTATTCCGACAGCGAATCAACGCGAACTGACCAAAGCAAACTTCGTGTGAGTTTTTCGCACCTGCGAAACGATCTCTTCCCTCGTCGCCTCGCGTATTATTCATCCACCGAAAAGTCGTCACAATTTAATGTTTATCCGTCTTTCGTCTGTTCCTCAATCTCCCATAGAGTCTCTTAACTTCGAAACTGCGCCTACGAAGTGTTCTCTCATCGCCCAACTTAACTAAATCCACGAATATTTCTTTTTCAGCGAAAATTTCGGATAAGAATGCGCGCCTCGTCGTCGAGAAGCGAATCGAGAGTGGAGAGCTGGCGATATCACTTGGTATCCGTTTATTTATAAAACCCGAGAGTGTTCGCGCGGTTAAGTAGTCACCCACGACTTACGAATATCGAGAGTATATATCTTCAATATTATTGCGGTCCAGCCGCGGCTTTCACTTTGTAATTGGGTGAAAAAATTATTTAAAAAAAAATCAATTTTTCGTTTTAAAAATAAATAAATACTAATATTAAGGTCTTCACTTTTTCCACGCGCAACAACGAAACTTCGTAGTCAATTAATTCCTTTTTTTTTTTTTTTGTATTAATTTCACTTGAATGTTTCAGATAATGGATCGCCTATCGAAGAACGGTAACGTTCGGCTTTTGCATTTCAAGCCTTTCGCGATCAGTGCTATTGGTGACTTCGCAGCTGCATTTCGCGTGTTGCTCGACTCTGATCCACTTTTTCTTCGTCTCATTCGTCTCAACGTTCCATATTTCGATCTCAATGTCCTCGAAGTACGTTTTAACCGGCGAACAGCTCATGTCAGGCGACATGCAGCATCCCGAATGCACGTCGCATCTCTTCAGCACCGTGTACACCGGCTGATTAGCGCTTTCGCCCGGATCGTGAAGCCCGAGACTTTGCATCAAATCGCGAAGATTATAGGCGCGCGCTTGGGGCTCTTTGCAGATGAACGCGTGCGTTGCCACGACGGCACGTTGCAGATTTATCCTCGCTGTCGATGCTTGCCGGTTGTTTGCGAATCTCAGAGAAGATGATGCCGGAGTCGAGAGTACCAGAAGACCGTCGTTTAGGGTCAACAGGATGAGAACGAAAATTTCGGGAAACGAAATTCCTCGAACACGTGACGAAATCGAATACATTTTTTGTTACGATTTTTGTATCGAAATCTTTGAAATTCCGTCGATTCGAACACCAAGTATCACTTTTTTTTTTTTAATAACTTTTCTTGTAATTTGTCGGTTTTTTTTTATTTTTTATTTTTATAGAAGGGTCGATTGATAAAGTATCAATGATTTATAGACGGAAGTAGAGAGACGCGTTTCGACTGACTCCATCCACAGACATCTAAGAGTCGACTGACTGAGACTTTCCTGCTGGCAGACGAGTATTTATACGTGACGATGAGCGTCCCGCTCCGGACACGACGCCACATACACGCTGTTATTAGTGTGCGTAACGAAGAAGAAGAAGAAGAAGAACTACCGCGTGGTGTTTCCCTTTCTTTCGGCTCTATGTGCAACGCTTCGATGCACGCATGTTAAACCCGAAAGATTGTCACCAACGTGCGACATCGTCATCGAGACTATGAGAGAACAGTGCATTTTGCAATAAGGCAGGTCGGGCCGACGAGCGGGAAGAGTCGGGAAATGCCGATCGTCAGCTTCTGCGGTCGGGAGTACTTCCCTTTCATCTTCGTTCATTCACGCTTCCCGCATCGACTACTCATCGTTGTAATAATATACCATTGTTTTGTCGCATACGCAAGGTATATATTTCGCGTTAATCGATTGAGTACAAAGATAACGCAAATTTGGAGCGGACATCCGAACGAATTCTGATCCGATTTAATCAAATTTTTATATCGTTTTAATTTCAATTAATTTTTATCTAATTTTTGTTTTAATGGGAATTTGGTTGATTTTCATTCGAATGCATTTTTATTTGATTTCAATTTAAATGAGTTTTTGTTTGATGTTTATTTTAATGAATTTTTAATTAGTTTTCATTTTAATGAATTTTTTATTGATTTTCATTTTAATGAATTTTTTATTGATTTTCATTTTAATGGATTTTTACTTGATTTTAATATGAATGCATCTTTATTTGATTATAATTTCAATGGATTTTTATTGAAATTTCATTTGAATGCATTTTTTTTTATTGATTTTCATTTTAATGTGTTTTTATTTCATTTACGTTCGAATACATTTTTATTTCGTTTTAATTTTGGAAAATGTGATTCTTGCGATGAAATGGAGTTTGTAATTAAAATCCTGAGTACCATTCCGAGTTTTTTCAAAAACAGATAAATTAATAAATTACACCTTAAAGATTTTTATCCGAAAACAACCCGATCCAGTAGTTTGGGTAGATTTTTGTCAGACCTCCATGGGGATTGCCTACAACTCGATAACCATTGACTCACGCGATAATTACAACGAAAGTAAGCATTTAATAATGACGCAGAAAGGAAAGCGCACAACAATACTTCCCATAATTCTATATTCCTGCGGATATGAACGTAAAAATAAATATCATGCGACCGCAATCGTGAAATTTGTTGCGTCGGATTGACGTGACGAATTTCACAGAAAAGCTTATCCAAGGCGCGAAAGAATCGCGCAAATGTTTGAATGTAAACGAGAGATCGCGTCTCGAGTCATCCGAACGATGGTCATTCACAAGAATTTGACATTGTATAATTGCAATAGACGCGCGAACTCTAACGCAACATTAATCATCTTCTAACAGCCGATGACTTTAGGAATTCGCGCCCCGAGAGTTACTCGGTGGCGCGAGAGAAGACAAGGATCAGTCTTTGTGGCGTACGGCTCGTTACAATTTTTGGCTTTTCGCCAAATTCATACCGTGCAACAGTTGCATTCGTCGGGCGTACAGTTGTTAACTATGTCTCGCGTATACGAAAATATGCATAGTTTGAATATTTATATAGATGGATGAATGAAACTTGTGTGAAGGCGGCTGAGAAACAAAAAGACTCATTTAACGCAGTTTCGCGTGTAAAAAGACGAACGATAAGTCTTTTCGTTTCTTAACGGTTCTCGGTGTATACTGTATCTTTTTATACGATCATATCGCCTGAAGCTATAATTGTCTCATTAAAAATAATAAATCGACAGATGCGAATAGATATCATTTATTAACTGGCAAACGAACTCTCCGGCAGTCCTTCGGAAAATACCGTTTGAGGTTTGTACACTGAAAAAAAATTGACAATTTAATGCAAACAAATGTAAGACACTGTAAAGAATATTGAAATTTTTTTTAAATTATTCGATTTGAAACTGAATTTTGATGGTAAACATTTTTTTGGAAATTTAACGGGTTTTTTTTTTTTTAATTATTTTTATGGAAATTTTTTGATTTGCAATTGAAAAATTGAAATTGAATTGTAACTGAAAAAAATGGATTGAAAATCTAATGTATTGGTACTGAAACTTTTTCTGCATAAATTGGTACATTAAATTTAATTTACAATTATGATGAAAAATTAACGAACGGTATATTACAAACTGTAGTCGATGCTTTATTTTTTATAATTCACGTTAATTTTACTTACATTACGTTAATTAATGTAGTTTTACAGAAAACTTAAGGTAAATTATTCGATTTAAATAACTTTTATAATAAAATTAAAGCAAATTATCTATAGAATTTTTAATATACCGTTTAATATAATATCATATAAAAATTTTCCGTTGAATTTGCAAAACCAGTTTATGCATAGAAATGTGCACTACCAGCGCAATAAATTACCAGCTATTTTTTTTTAAGACATTTACTTCGAAAAGTTTACAAATATATAAAAATAACAAAGCGAGTTGATTGCCGGGGTTTTCACGGGCGCCATAGTCGCGAATTGAGTCATCGAATTCTGCATCGTCCCGAATGCATCTACAAGGAAATTTTTTCGCCAGGAAATTGGATTGAAATTGAACTGTTCGTCGGCAGCGAAAACGTTGTTCCGAACGTTTTTACAGGTAAAGAGATTCGTTTAGGTGTACGCGGCGCGTCTTTTCGACGAATTTACGTGAATCACAGGCGCTGCAGGAGATATAACGCGGTTGCATATTACGAAAGGGTCAATCTACCTCGTTAGATCGTAGATTGACGCCTTACGTGATCAGAAATCATATATGTGTGACGCGCATAACAGTTTTATTAACTGATCTACGTCAAGCATAAATTTTACTTGGACCATTAGATGAATCGGAGATCTCGAAATAATCGTTATAAAAATACCTCTCTGCGTTATGCAGACATAAATTACCATTTTTTTTTCGCTGTTTAATTACAACATCGAATAGCCATTGAAGTGTACGGGATTCCCTGTGACGTAGGAGAACCGGACCGAGTCGACGAGGATAATGAAATCGCCGTGTCACGGCTGGACGATTCATAGGTACATTGCGAAATTGTATAAACGCAAATACTTACGCACATAAATAGAATACAAAAACCGACAATATATTTTTACTCTTTTCAGTAAAAAAAAATTCGCTACAGAAAAAAAAAGCAAACGGTGGAGTTTTTAATACATTTCTTTTTTTCTCGTCGTTACAGGATAATACAATCCCAAATTCCTGGGAATTTCCCCGAGGGAATTCCGCAAACAATGATTTTTTTTTTTTTTTTTTTCAACGCTGCTGAAATTCTTCGTTAACTGCCAACCAGTTTCTGCATCGTGCGATTGCTTATCGGCGGACGAAAAAATTTGCAAAAAAAATTAAAATTTCATTATTTCTGCAAATCTCGGGTAATTTATTTTTTCAAATACTGTGAAAAGGATGAAAATTTACGACTTCTCTTTTTTTTTTTTTTTATCGAGAAAATCGAGAAAAAGATTGAAATAATTAAAATTGCAGAAAAATTGTAGAAAATTATTAAAATTGTTAAAAATTCAAACGCAATACAATTAGCGAAAGAAAATTACAAACGCCACTTATGCGTATTATTTTTTTATGCGATTTCCATAAACTTACACTTACTTACACGTCTCTATAAAAAAAAAAAAAAAAAAAAACGAAACGTGAGATTCATCGCATACTAAGTAACATCCGCGTGTCTACAAGAAGCGAAATGTGAGACGAAACTCACGGATAATATATATTATGTGTTTCCATCAGTATATATTCCCCTGCGGCAAACTTTAGGATGAGTCACATAAGAATTGAGAGGCGGTGATCGAACCGGCGTAACGGGTTGCGGTCCTAACGCAATACCGTAGACCACCAGTCGAGCAATAGCTTTTCAGGCACATCGGACCATCGATTGGCATAGTCATCGTTTTTTCGCGCCCACAAAATTTCTTTGCCCCCCTCTTAGGCTCCGCCAACGTCACAGATTATTCGAGAAGACATTATAACAGGTATCTGCAGGTATCCGCGTGCGTTCGCTTTTGAGGGTCAAAATCTTCACGCGAAAGTATAGTTGCGTTTCGTCACGCAATTTCACCCTCTTTTGCTTCATTTTTTTTTCCATTTTTTTCTCGAATTCCGATGACCTTGCGTACGGTGTCCACCGGACACTAAAGCTTCGCGTGTGAATATCTCCCTACGTGACTGCGCAACAGCGTCATGCAGCAGAGACGTTATCGCGAGATGACGGATTATGTGGACCTCAGGGGGTCCAGAATACTCGGAGTCGGCAATTTTATGACGCCATGAGTCATATAGAACGGAAGCCGAGCCATAGATTTCGTGTATCGCTCGACGAAGCATCTTCGCGTTATAATTAAAGTAAACTTAAGAAAAATGTTATATAAGTTAATAAATACCATAATAAATATTTCAGAAAAATAAAATTATTATTTATGTTCAATAAAAATTATTCAAATTTTTATAATTGAGAATTATTATTATTATTATTATATGAAAAAAAAAAAAAAAAAAAAAAAAAAAAAAAAAAAAATTGTTTCGAACAAAAAAAGTTTACGATTCCCGACGCCTTCGGATATTTAATATTCATGAGACAATTTACGAAGTTTATTTAAATCCGGAAATTCTTGAAATTTCTTTCGTCTCTGCAGCCTTCGGGTTGATATCCCGCTAATTGGATTTCGATACATATCGAAGTTCAGCATCGTTATTTATTGTACTCTCGAACACCGTATATGAGAACACAGATCCCGAATGCAAAAAGCGGCGGAATCAAAGTTCTCGGGTAAAGAAAAACGTAAAAAAGTAACGTTTTTGTAACGAGCGGTAAAATTTGGAGCACACCGGATGCACTTTCTTCGTATGCACGATCATAAAGGTATCCGTTGTGTCACGCAATCGTTGCCCAATTTTTTATTTATTTTTTTTTTTCTCTCTCGTGTGTACGTAAAGTGTATATAATTATAGTTATCATCGGGCGAACGATGTTCCGGGAACGATTTGACGAACATTTCTCCTTTCCGATTCTCTGACTCTCTCCGGCTCTCGTCTCGTACCGAGAAACTTAAGAAGGACAGAGCGGGACGTCCGAGGCACGAGAGAATGAATTGTACAGTCGAGTGAGATAAAACAACGCTCTAGAGATGAATCCCAACAGGACGGAGAGTGGGGATTGAATAAAAAAAAAAAAGAAGGAAAGAAAAGTTCCGAGATGCTGCGAAAGAAATCGGAGAAGGCGCGAAGAAAGTTTCAACGGTGTTGGTGAAAAATATTCACGTCTCTACAAACGCGATGCTGCTGCGACTTTTTTCATGTATAAAGTATATATATATATATACGATCCTCGTATTGAGATTGAAAAGAAGTCAGTGAGAAGAGAAGTCGAGTTCGTCTCGTTTGGCGCGCTGTGGGTTATTACCACGAGAAGTGGGCACTATAAGTGGGCATATAGTTGGGTACACCGCGCACCCGCGAAAACTTTTTACTCACTCGCGAGACTCGAGTTCGTTCAGAACGATCGTGAACTGTGTCCGAGACGGCCGCAAGAA
Organism: Cryptus armator; assembly: GCA_963971235.1. NCBI lineage: Eukaryota > Metazoa > Arthropoda > Insecta > Hymenoptera > Ichneumonidae > Cryptus > Cryptus armator. The sequence goes on from OZ020235.1 coordinate 20,984,049, forward strand.
TTGATCTATTCCGCGTTCAAAGTATCCTTACCGAGAACTCAAACTCGCGTATCGCACGGAGGCGGTATATATAAATTATTTAAAAAAACTAGAAATACCGTGAATTGATAAGCAGTCAACGAACACGAGGAAAAAACATGAAGAGTTACAGTTTTTTCCTGATTATCGCGACACTCGGAGCTGTCGCTGATGTTCATTGCCGACTTCATCATCATAGGTAAGAGATTTTTTTTTTATTTTCGAAAGTTTTTCGTAACAATAAAACCGTTAAAACAGTATTTTAATATATAATTAATAATAATTAATTAATTATAAACATTTTTTTTCAATTGCGATTGAAATTAATTTATTAACGAATTATAGACAAATAAGTCAGTAATTCGGTAAAAAAATAATTTTAACCGTAATTCTAATAATTTATTTAAATTATTAAAATGAATATTAGGATCGAAAATTAATAATTGAATTTAATAATAATAATAATTATAATTGGAATTATTAAAATTAAGAAGAATTAATTTATTACCGAATAACGGACAATTAATCAATTGTATTAATTTTAATAATGTTGATTAATTATTTATATTTTTATTTTAATAATTAATTAATTTAAAAATGCCGTGAGACTTGTGATAATAATAATAATAAATGTTTCTCAATAGGGACGGTGGTTATCTGAATCACGTGCAACTGGTTCATCAATTTCGTTGCTCGCTGCCGCAGCCACGTGCTGTGAGAGTCGAAGAACTATTGACTGCCGGTCCGAGTCCCGACGAGATATTTTATCCACCGTCGACGGTATTAGCGCGATGCGACGGTGCCGGTTGCTGTCCCGATCCCAATCACGTCTGCCGACCCATCGAGACGAGGAACGTCAGTCTCGTCTTCACGGTTAAGCATCGAATCGACAGCCAACGGGATCGTCATCACGAAGTTATTCACGCGATAGAGCATACAAAGTGCGGCTGCGGTGCCGAGGATCACGAGAGATTCGCGCGCGTCGATTCGATCGAATAAAATTAGAAATTAAATTTTCTTTTTCATATTACTATTCTCTCAATGACGATCGACGTCAGCCGAGTTAACACGAGTGGTGTGGGCTATGAAATGTATTTATTGGCATGAATTTTGTAGTTTTTTTTTTAATTGTTGTTTAATTAATTTCATTATTCAAAACTCATCCCAATCATTTTTATGTTTATTCATTTTTTGCTTTTTTTTTTTTTATTTTTTATTTAAGTTCATTATATTCGCCCAAATTAATCGTTAACCGCGTCTGTGATATGTTTCTATGTTCCATAATAATTAATTAATCTTTCGCTTATTATTTTTTTATTTTTTCTTGTATTGTATTTTGATTAAATATAAATCGAATATTTATCAGCAATTTCTTGCATTTCTGGAATTTTTAATTACCTTTTTTTATTCTCGGAGATTATTTTTGTTTTGATAATTATTCAAGATATTATTATCCTTCGTCTGGCGACATTAATCTAATTATCATTATAATTAATCATTCAAAAATCATCTCCGTTATTTTTTATTTTTATTAATTTTTTTTTTGTTTATTTAAGTTTGTAACAATTGATTAAATGTTCACTCATTATATTTTTATTTTTTTTTCATTTTAATTATATTTCGATGAAATATAACTCACATATTTTACAGCAACTTGTATCAGTGGAATTTTTTTTTTTTTTTTAATACCTTCTAATCTCGAAGCTCGAAGTACCGTTTGGCTGCCAGCAAATCTCGTTTTATCGTCTCGTTTTCCGGTGAGAGTTTAATTGCAGCTTCCAATTCTGGAATACCGTGTTGAGGAGCCGACAATTTGCAGAGCGCCGCGCCGAGTCTCGCGTGGCAACGAGCCCTCGAGTCGCGATTACCTTCGCACTTTGGTACCATCAATTCCAGCGCCTGATCGTTGACGATTTATCGATCCCATCGTAGAAAAACAAGAAAAAAAAAAAACTTTTTCTTCTTCCGATTTTCACCCCTTTCGTAGTTTGCATTAAATTTTCTTACAATTTAATCCGATCACTTACCCGCGAACAATCCTCGGCGCATCGGCGATAATTCTCCGAGGCATAGTGCGCCGCGGAACGATTAACATACAGCGATGACATCTTATCGCTCAACTTTATTCCGTGTGTATAAGCGCTTATTGCACCGAGATAGTTGCCGGCCTTGAAGAATTCGCTGCAACGATCGATCATCGATCGTATAATTAAAATTAATTATTAAGGAAAAATACTCGTATTCCTATAATTATCGATTCTACATCGCGATATTTCATTGCGATTTATCGATTCGATAGAAAAAAAAAAAAAATCATTTATCAGTTCAATAGAAAAAAAAAATTAAATGAAAAAAAAAAAAAAAAAAAAAAAAAATTCACAACAGAATTTGAAATTTGGAAACAGCGAAAAAAGTACGTACTCTCCTTTGTCCTTCAACCATTGCGGATCTTGTTCCTCGGCGCTAAGATCCTCGGAAACAAAACCGCTCTTCCTTCTCGCTTCCGCCTGTTTTTCCAACCACTGCGGTAAATCCGAACGAATTAATCATCACATTTGTTATAATTCTATTTTAAGTTTCGTTCTATATTTACTTTAAGGCCAAAGTAGTCGACTCATTTGCCGGATCTTTGCCAGACTTGGATTTATCGTTTTAATGAGGAAGAATAGAAAATAAAAAAATTAAAAAAATATACGAAGCATCGGGAGGTCTGCTGTAACGTTACCTCCTGTTCCTCGAGCAGATGACTCTCTCTGGCCGGCGTAGGAAATTGTCGTTCCGAGAACGTGACGTCGATAGTACCGCATCGTCTGGGTCTCGGCGTCGGTATCGTCGGCTCGTCGAATATTCTTCCGCCTTTCCTTGCTACGCATCCCGTTTTACCGTTCAATAAGCGTCTCACGAGTTCCTTGCCGCGATTTACGTTTTCCTTTTCCTTTCTTCGATAATATTTCCTCAATGCTCTCGCATTTCTTTCCTCCGAAATCGGGTTTTTCGTGACGTCGGGACGCGTCTCCACGGAATCGGTGTCCGAATCCGAAGAACTGCCGGAAGAACTACTCGCATCCAAGGCGCTGGTGGAATCTCTATTTTTTCCTGCGGAATGTTAATTATTATTCATTGTTAGACATTGTAGATGACTGATTTATTCGTATAGTTATTTATTTATTTACGCGCTGATAACAATCTCGTCGGTTCAGCTTCGGGTGATTTCCCTTCGGCGAATGAATCAATAATTTTATCGACATCTTCATTAGCCAAGTTATTGGAATTACTCACCAATGATTCTAAAGAAATAGGAAACGTGAATAAAAAAAATAGTGAGTACAGCTGCACTTCGGAAAATTGTATATGAAAATATCTTCGATAGTTTTAGCGTTAAAATATAAAAATGGATTTTATTGCGGATTTTTTTTTTATGAAATTTATCATTAGAGTTTATTATGTGCTAATTATTCAAAGTCCCTTCGGAAGGGCCGTAATTTTTTTTTGGAGGACTTTGCATTTTTTTTTTACAATTTCCAGAAGTTTCGTAAGGTTTTTTGAGAAAACTGAATTTTTTCACTCAGTTTTCAGTTTTCACTTTTTAAAGATATTCGACATCCAGAAGTTGAAGATATTTTAAAATGCATTTTTTTTATTTAACAACTTTTCTTCGATATAAAAAATTTAAAAAAATCGTATATCTTACCTTCCGAAGTATTTTTAATCGACCCATTTTTCTTTACATTCTTATCTTCGACTCTCTGAGACTCTGAATTGGATGCTTCCAAATCGGTTGCTTTTTCTTTGCTTATCGCGTCTTGCCTTTCGTCTTGAAACCACTTGAGCGGTGCCCTGGAAGATGAAATTAGAGAAGTACTTGAGAATCACGGGATCGTCTATGTTTCCGATCGAAGAAACAATCCGGTAGCTTAACCCTCCAACCAACTTTAACAAAAAATTTCGTTCACCTGTAAGCTTTTCTATTTTCTTGTATCTCCCCGACGACATTCTGCAGTATCGGTTGTTCCGCTCGGCTTCGCCAATCGTCGAATTCTCGCATAGCTTCCCTGCGATGAGAATCTCTCATAGCTTCGATTTTGTTCAGCGTCTTCGTGTCGAGATCTATCTGCGCTCTGACCGCTTGTTTCTCTAGCAACTGACGTTTCTCTGAATTCGGTTAAACAGCGTAGAAGATTAGCGAATCGTGAAAAATCGGTTTGTAGGAAAATAGTAAAGAAATTGCTTTTTTTCTCCTTCCGGCTCACCGCTTCTGGCCTTCGCTCGTTCCTCCGCGTAAACTCGCGATAGTTCGAGGGCTCGCGAACGATGGTCACGTTTTTTATCCTTGTCCAGGTCTTTTATCACCAGACACGGCCATTCTAAACCCGTTTCTTCTTTCTTCAACGTAAAAACTGCCATTTCGTCGCCTATGGTGCATTCACTCTCCGACTCGACAATCGTCGACCAAAGGAAGAGCTCCAGTAAGAAGGGAGGATAACTCGCCTATGTTTTTTTTAATTCATCAATTTCGATAAAAAAAAAAAAAATTCCACGATTTTTAATATAAAAAACTATAGGAGGCAATGAATTTAATTTTTTTTTACTTCAAAGTACATCTGTTGAGATTTAAAAAAAAAATTAACAATAGATATTGAAAAAAATAAAAATAAGAACGGCGAAACAGTAACTTGTATTTCGACTAAAAAAAAAAAAAAAAACAAGTAATTCTTCCAGTAGCCATATGAATTTATTTTTTCCATAATTTTCGACAATTTTTTTTTGCAAGACTCCCAATATATGTATCTTGCAGTGAAAAAAATATAACTAATTATCATTTATAGCTTTCGAGAAATAAAAAATTGCAAAATTTAACTCGGATTTCGAACCTTCGGGTAGATGTACTCCCTGAGCGATACGTACTTTCATATAATTGTCAATCGCGAATAGATCGACTTTCTTTGGATGCCCGACGAGACGAGTCGATATTATCACTGATTCCGGAGTCTGTCGCCAAGTGTAATCGTTCACTATTATTGCCGGCATCGTTCCTTATCACGAGAAACTGTAATTCTTTATTTTTTCTTTAAGTTTATTTAAGAGTTTTATTCGTTCCGACTACGAGATACTCACGAGCGAAGTTTTGAGAGGCTATTCCCGAATTATCGATCAAACAATTCTACTTGCAACAGTCAACTGTCTCGCGATATAACCGGTGAATAAAAAACGCGCGCTAAATTCTGAAACAAAAACCGCAGGGAAACGATTGAAGGATTAATGAAATTTTTGAAAAAGAGTAAAAAAAACAACTGCGATTTAATGTATGAATTGTTTTTAATTGAAATGTTCGAGAGTATTCGTAAATGACAATACCTTTCGTACAGATATTACTAAAAAGCTGCCGAGTAAACTGCGTAATTTTTTCTGATCGCACATTTGGAAACAACGTTATTGAGTTGGTAGTGTATCCTCTGTATAGATTATTATAATCTTTTTTTTTATAATTAAAAAATCGAAAAAGGAAAAAAAAAAAAAAAAAGACAAATTAATTAAAAAATTATTTGGGAGACAATGATGGAGAAAAAGACAGCAATATTTGGATTTTTAAATAGTTACTGAGACACAATTAGTACTTTTTAATTAATTTTGTGTTTTTTTCTGTTTCTTTTTTTTTTTTTTTTCGCGTTTCTTTTTATAACTCGGCGTTTGTCGATTTATGCGCTTCGTTTGCTTTCGTCGGCTATCGTCGTTTTCGCAAGTAAAAATTATAATAATAGCGTTAAATACACATTATACTAACTGTCTTGGACGCACGAAAGTCTCAACGAGGGCCTCCGAAATTCGTATGATTATATATAATAATTCAAAAGGCCCATCGTCGAGGATCCACTACGAAACTTATCAACGTAATAAAAATCAGTCGTTTGGCCGCTGGTATGGCTGGGGGTTTTTTTTTAACCTTGTCGTGCTTATTCGCCTATCGACGAATACAAATACAATTCGGTCGTTCGAAAAATCAACGTTAAAAAAAAATAATAATAAAATAGGAAAAAAAAAAAAAAAAAAAAATGAGCAATCAATGGCTTTTCTGTGCAGTGCGATCGATTATCTTCGTGTTTCTTTTCGCACGATCGATCTTATTCTCATAATTTATCCACAAAATAAAAAAATCATTGTGGCGGAAGCCAACGGATATCCGAACAAATGAAAAAAAAAAAAAAAAAAAATTGTATAATAATCTGTAAGGAAATCGCGCGGCCTTTGTAAAACTGGAGGACTTCGATAAATGTTCGTCTCGTCAAGCTAAAACATGTAAACTAATGTACTATTATGACACTAATAAAGGTTCTTTCTCCGGGTTTGTCGCAACCCTTTTTTTTTTCACGCCATGATAATGTTTTGTGTGTTTCTTTTTTTTGTTAACTATCGTTAAACCGTTATTATTATGATCGTTAAATATATATTCATCCATATATATATATATATATGTATATATATAGTATGTACACAGTATTTTTTGTTTCAATCGTCGAGAATTTCCAAATATCCGGTTTGGACGCGTAAACGCGTCGCTATTTATTTTCTTTTTTTTTTTTTTTTTTTTTTTCGTTTCGATGTTGTCGTCCACGACGACGACGAATCAACAATCCGGATAAATTGAATATTGTACGATGATTGGTACGTAAAACTTACAGCTAATCATAAATACGTAGACTGGCATATGATTAACCGTACGCCGATCTACCGCCGTTTACAATTATTTTCGATCGGACGAGACACATTTATTTTTCCATTATTTTGTTTTTTAAATATATTAGTCCGTTGTAAAATTCATGCGGACACGACTCGGGCGTCTCGTTCGATCGTTCGGTCAATTTCTTTTCTTCGTCATTCCATCAAATGCAAACATCATTTTCTTTTCTTTTTTTTTTTTTTTTTCGATGCACAACGCGACAAATCACTCATTATCATTATCAGTTTATTATTTACGCATCGAGCTTACGATAGAAAAAAAAAAATGCTCTCGAACAAAGGGATTCGCACGTTGCGCAGTTACCGAAAGTATTTTAATTTGTTTTTTTTTTTATGTATAAATAACGCAGAGGGTTTTTTTTAAATCATTTTTTGGGTCTCAATTCGTTACGGAATGTGTGAGACGGGAGAATCAAGTAGATTTTTATGAACCGATGTGGGGCGCCCGTTGTGTATGAGATTAGTGCGGAAATGCATGAGTTTTTTTTTTTTTTTTTTTTTCGACCCGATGAACCGTGTAACCGAACGCTGTAACAATAACACAGTGCCACTGGGACACAAACTCTCTCTCTCTCTCTCTCTCTCTCTCTCTCCCCGCGGCTACTAACGCTAACAATCCGTTCTTTTCCGGTCGTTGATATGAACGTCTTCTTTGAGCGAAATAGCGAATTAAATATTAAAAGAAAACGACGTATGGGGATCGATCGGCTGATATAGTTCGCTGACTTGGGTTTTACACTTTCGATGATTCGAGAAAACAAAAAACAATAAAAAAAAAAAAAACAAAATAAAAATCTACGCAACTTGTACGCGAAACAACAAGATTTCATTAGTTTTTGCGTTCCGGTAACTGGAAACATTTTTTTCGTTGAACTACTGAAAGACGTACGGAAGAAAAGAACATTCACTGTAAGTTTTTTTTTTTTTTTAATTTTCTAACTTTTACCATCACTTTCTCACGTGTCCTCATCTCTCTAGCAACGTTTTTTTTTTTTCTCTACGATTTTCACTAATATTACGGTTTTTTTTTATTTTTTTTTTTTCTTTTTTCGTTAAATCTATTATTACTGTGAATAACTCCGATACAAGTATCGCATCATCGGGATCTCGCATGAAAAATAAATAATTAATATAATAGCTTACAATTGAATACACACGCAAGAAATACAACGTTACGTTTTCTACTTTTTCTTCGTTTTTTTCCTCTCTTTTTCTTTCGCGGCGCTTCGAGCCGTCGAAAAATTCTTTGCTTTTTTTTTTATCTCATTATTTTTCGCCTTTCATACCTATAAATTTCCCACGATAATTTTTACGTCAGACATACACATTGTTTTATCCGTGAAAAAAAAAAAAAAAAAAAAAAATTATCAATAAATTCGCCGACGTCGATCCGCGAACCCTCGATCGATGAAGTTCGAATATTAATGGACGAAAGATGATAACGATTTGTGAAAAATCAGGTGACAATTATTACGAAGAATAAGATGATCAATAACGATACGGGGGGAGGACGGGAGGGCGGGGAAAATACAAAAATATTAATATAACAATCGTATTTAAATCGACCGGTCTGACACGCTGCGCGAAGCCGTCGAAACTTCATACTCGACATAACGAAAAAACGAAACTAGGGACGGAGGGCTCAGGGGGGGGATTTTTGTCGATATAGACAATAATTTATCTCGATGGAGGAAGGGACGGGGACGATCCGCTCGAAGACTGAATAACTCTCTCTCTCTCTAACTCTCATTCTCTCTCGAGTCAATAAAAACCATCGAACCGACGCGAGAGACGACGAATCAAACTCGTCGGTAGCGCTCGCGTCAAGGTACGCTACAAGTAGCACTGGAATTTCGGAATTGCGACGCGGACTTTGTTTTTTTTTTCTCCTTTGTTTTGTTTTGTTTTGCTTTTTTTTTTTTTTTTTTTTTAATGCCAATTATAAAAATCACACACACACGCGTACGTAACACATTATTGCGTATTCACGTTATTGAAAGAACCTACTTATCACGATCGTCAATCGTTGTCGCTGATCGATCCTTTTTTTTATTTCTTCCGCGCGGCCTTCTCGGCTTTCCTTCGCATGCGTTCGATCTCTTTCCGCTCCTTTCGCTCGCGTTCAGCCTGCGATCGCAATTCTTTTAATTTTCTCTTGAGATGTGACTTCTCGTCGCCGGAGATGCAGAGACTCTTGAAATCGCGGGACTCGAGACGGAGGAGACTGTTGCCGCAGATTCCGGCGTCTATGAAACGCGTCGCGTAACGTTCCAAACCGATACCAGAGAGCCATTGGCAAACCTTTAAAAGAAATGAAAGAAAAAAAAAAAATGATAATGCGTGAGAAATTTTTTTTAAATAAAAATAAAAAAAATTAAGCGAAAAAGATAACTTACTTGTTCTTTGGACCAATCGGTGATCGGTGCCGATTGCCAGAAGTGTGACTTCTTGTCGCCGAAGCCAAAATCGCTGGCATTCGGTGGCAGCCAAACTTCGCTCGAATCTTTATAATGGCAAAATGATATAGAAGGTTAAAAAAAATAGATAGACGAGCGCAAGAAATATAAAGAAAAATACATTAATATTGGGAATATAGAGAGAGCGTTTTCATGCAAGCGGGTTCCCGACGACGGTCAGTACCTGCGCTGCCAGCCTTGGACGGACTGGGATCGACGGCAGGTGGACTAACTGATCCACCGGAAGACAAACTCGAGGGCGAACCACCGGGATGGTGCCATGGTGTGCCTCCAGTGCCGATCAGGTTTGGCGGAGGTACTGCCGCTTTCTTCACTGCGATACACGACAGTTTAACGTTCAAACGTTTACAAAAGCTTGTGGTTTTTTTTTTTTTTTTTTTTTTTTTTTTTTTTTTTAACAATCAATCAGCGACTATAAAGTTTCAGCATTCACGTACACAAAAATTAAAAAAAAATATACGAAGAGTAGAGAAAGACTTTTGGAGGTTTTAATGTTACCTCGTTGATTCGCCTCGCTGACCGCTTGTCTTATCTCCTCGACGAGATGATTCGTGACTAGGGTTGGATCGTTGCTGTGCGGATTATTCAGATCGCTGAAATCGCCGGAACTCTCGCGCGACGACGACATCTCATTTCCACCGAGTCGACGCTCGCGCTCCGCTAGTACTTGTTTCAGTTGCTCCGCCAATGAGGCTGGAGGTCCTGTTAAACCTTCCAAAGAAGTCCATAAGAGTTATTGAAATCTTTTATCCGAGACTAAGAATACGCAGCGATGAAACTTTAAGATTTTGTGGAAAATTTTTTGTAGACGTAAAGTAGGTAATGCAGATCGACTTTTACTCACACGAGTTTATCGGAAAAAGGAGTGAAAATCATTTTTGAATCTTTTATACCCAATTGACTCGACAGCACGTCAAGAAGCATTTTAAGGAGAGTGTGTAGGAGAGTGTACATTCTCAGCGTATAGAGAGATTTCCGAATACTTCACAATGAGATAAAAATCTAATAAAAATCAACAGTATAGAAGGTGCCAAGAAAATTAAATTTGCATAATAATTGCAAAAATGTATCAAAATATTCGTTTTTTAAAAATTCAGTACCATTCAAACTTTTTTTTTTAGGAGAAGTTGATTCGGTAATTTTATTTAATATCCCTGAATTGTTTTAGAATTTTTTCTAATATTCGAAAATCGCGGTTTTCGAAAAATATTTCATCGAAATTCGCGCGGAGTCTCCATGGATGTACTGCGTAATTTCTTTGCAAAAACGTACTTAAGTTTCCTCGCTTCTTAGCCATAAAAAGAAAAAATAGATGAAATCTTTTAAAAAATTGTATGAATTCAGAAAAATTAACGAATCAACTTCCGCTAGAAAAAAGTTGGATTACAAGATAATTCGTTGAACAATTTGTTTTTAAACGAATTTGTTAATAACTTTTTGGCATTATTATTATGTAAAATTAATGTTCTTATCAGCATCCATACGAAAGATTTTTTCCAATTTTTATCCCATTGTAAACTATTCAAAATTCCTAAACGGCCGTCTGGTATAAAACAATAATTTGAAAAATGGAAAAAAAATTTTTATTGGATTTTCAACAAAAACGTCCTTTCAGTGATTTCTGACTTTATTAAAAAACAACTACTTCCGTTTTGTTGGCCCCGTGCCTAGCGAGACAAAGAAAAAAAGTAATCCGAAAGGAATTAGTATTCTTACGAATGAAAATCGTACCTTTTTGCGACGGTGGCCAATTTTGTTCGGTCATAGCTCTGACCTGCGAGCTTATCGTACTGTGTTGTCGTATCGTCGTCGAGTGCGTCGATTCGAAATACTGTTTGCTCTTTTGCGAGCTTATCGACGAGCTGCTGGAATAGGAACTCAAATTTGATTGTTTCGAAATCGAATCGTTCGTCGATCGGCTGCTCATGTCGTGCGAAATTCCAAGTTTCGCCGACGAATCTTCGGTATCCGTATTATCCCCGGACTCGTCCAATCCGTAATCCTATAATTCATTTAAAAACACATTAAAACAAAGTATAAGTAATCAAGTGTCAATATTTTTGTATAACTCTATCAAAGGCTCCATAATTAAATCGTTAAAAAATCCTTCAATTTCAATTCTTACCGAACTGCTGTTGCTGAGTCCACCGGATCTTTTGGGTAATTGACGATTGGCGAGTCCGCCGCGACTCGCGAGTTCAGCTTTACTCTTACCCGCTGTATTGTCGAGTAATCTATGCGCCGGTACCGCTCTATCCAATTCTTCTTTAATCGGCATGGGAAGCGGAAGTTTTCTCTCGACGGTGGCCGTTCGATCGCCATCGTCGGGACTGCTGAGATCCGAAGTTTCGGTGTCCGATAATTGGCAACTCGCCGACGACGGTGGCGGTGGCAATTGTCGTCGAGTCAATTGTGGCGTCACGATACCCTTCGTCGAGCCGTCGTATGGCAATCGCACCGGCAGACCGAATCTCGTGTGCGTTTCCGTTAATTCGACTTCCAACGTTATTACCTGATCGACCAAATTTCGTAACTGAGTACGCGGTGCAGGTGAGTTTGTGAATATTTTGTTAATTGCCTTCTACCGTATGTACATTAGATTTTCTCAGTGTTAATTCAGTTAGTTAATATTTTTTATTATTTTTTTAATTAACAAACTTACCCTATCTTTGAGCGTTTTAACGAGCGCATTGTACTCCGTATCCTTTTCCTGTAACAGCTGTTGATAGAAATCATCGCGAGCGGCGATGTCGGCTCTCAATTCTCTTGCGGCTCGTCTCGCTCTCGCGTATTTCTGTTGAAGTACTGAAGTTTGCGCGGTCGCTTGTGCCAACATTTCCCGTGCCGTCGAGAGTTCCTGCCGCGTTGAGCCCAATGCTCTCTCGGACTCGTGCAATCGTAACCTCGATTCGCGAAGCTTCGCCGCGTACTCTTCGCTACCGGCGCCGCTGTTCTCCAGCTCTACGAGCTGCGAAAGAGTTGCGAATAAAAAGTGTTCACCGTACGAAGCCATTGCCCGGAATAGCGCGATAATTTATTAACAAAGCTTTTTTCTTTTTTTTTTTTCAATCACATGTGCTGTACAGGGAGATATTTGTTGCTTTTTTTTTTGTGGATGAATGCAGGATGTGTTTTATGGGAGATGCGCGGTGTATGAGAACACAAAGCACTTGGTACTTCATTCGCGAAACTGGAGCACCACGCGCTTGCGATAAATCGATAAATCAATTATTACGAGGAGAATGTTATTACCTTTGCCTTGAGCTTTTCCACCTCTCCGTCCGCTAGCGCATGTTTATACTGACTCTGCAAGCAGCGAACGACAGACACAACGCATAAGCAAACAAAAAAGAAAAAAAAAAAAAAAAGGAAAGATGTACCCCGAGAAATCCACCATTCGCTCTGTCGTCGAGACACCCCTAATCTCTCGACGATTTTAGACTCTATCGTGAACCAAAACGTGAATAAATAATGTACAATGCATGTGAAAATACTATATATACTTTGGTGAACATTAAATAAAGATAAAAATATACTGATATGAATTTCTATTATTTACAGTGCGTAAGTAACGGATACCACTTGCGTATAGTCGAGGCTTTGAAAAAAAACAATAAAAAAAATTTAATAATGCTAAATCCACGCTGAAAATTTAATATCACACGTAAACAAACAAAATTGCAAGCAACTCTCGACTGAATCGTCTATCACGAATATAATCATTATATCTAAATAAAAAGAATTTTTTTTTTTTTTTAAATCGACTAGAAAAAAAAATAACACTGATAACAATTGAGACTACACTACTCTTTACTCTCCTTACGCTATGAATAATTTTTTTTCTTCATTCCATAGGAACTATGCGAGAGAAACTTTTTTTTGTTTTTAATATATTGTGAGGGGAAAAAATTACCTCTTGAAGAAGGGCTCGCAAGCTATCGACGTCGCTCTGTGTCGTTGGTGTTACGTTGGACGGTAAAGAAGACGAGCTGATTATCGGTGATCGGCTTCGATTGGTAGGCGACAAATAATTCTCGATAGGACTGTGGGGTGGTTCCCCCTCCGAACACGACGACATTGCCGGGGATCCTGGTATACCACCCATTCCCGTACTACTACCGATTGAGTGATCCTCACCGCCTCGCTGACCGTCCGGAGACGCGTCCGAGAAATTCAATCTCCTGTAAATAATGCCGACGGGAATTTATTTTACATTCCGCTCGAAGGCATCTACGACGCACTTGCTTATGGTACGATATGTTATAAAAAAAAAAAAAAAAAAAAAAAAAAAAAAATTGAAAAACGAAGCTTTGTGTACGCAGATTTTTCCCTCAGCACCCCGGGAGGCCTCGGGCTCTTCCCAGGGTGGCCGCTGTTGTCGTCATCGTAAATTTAGCGAGCAAGGATAAACCATCATCGGGAAAAATCACTTTTTTTTTTAAAGAAAATTTTTACTATCGTTTAAAAAAAAAAAAAGTATATCGGTTTCGAATCAGTTATTGTTTTTTGTTGCGAGTATTAATAAATTTTAAACGATTGTTGGAAACATTTTTTCAAAAGCGATTCAGTAGAAATAATTAGTAATAATTTATAACTAAACATATAAAAAAAAAAAATCACCTTCGATCATTTATATTTTTCGATTATTGCGAGTAATATAAATGATTGATAACCAATTTCGATTGATAATCAATTTCGGCGACGAAAATTAACAATAATAAATTATTTTTTGTAAAATCAACGATTTTTAGAAAAATCATAAAAGGGATTTAGCAGAAATTAGTAAATATAATTTTACCGACGAAAATATCGATAACGTTATCGACAATTTTAAATGATAAATTATTTCAATAAAATGATTAGTTTTTCAAAAATTTGGGATATTTACCTGTTTGCGCAATTCGCCTGTTCGCGTTCACGATCGGCTTGCAAACTCTGTCGAATGAGCATTGCGACTTCGGAATTTTTCGGATCCCGTTCGCGTCCGATAACAAAACGCACGAGTCCCGACGTATTTCGTAGAACGCTAGCCGCGTATGCCTGTGTCACGCCTACCAATGATTTCCCATCGACTTCAACGATCTGATCGTTCACCTGGATTCTACCTTCTCGCGCTGCCGCGCCTTTGTCAGTTATCGTTTTTACGAATATTCCCAATTTTTCGAGTCCCGCGTCGGCGCCGACGCCCATACCGATTATACTGAGGCCGAGGCCTTCGGGTCCCTTCATCAGTTCCACGGGAAAGACCTGCGTTACAGACAGAATTATTTTTATCAGTATCTTTTTTGCCCGCGTTACGCCGGAAAGCGTGGGACAATGTTCACTCTTTGATAGTGTTGCTGACGAGGCCTTTGGGATTTAATGATTTTCACAGCAACGATAAGCTTATCTACTCGTATTAAATTTGACGCAACTTTTTAACACCTGATAAACTTGGTACTCAGCGAGATATTGAATAATAGTAAGGGACTTTGTAACGATAGCGCGATGATAGTATAGTCAATTTTCTATTTTTTTTGTCTCTCATCAGCGTAGACGTACCTCCATCTTTTCTACGCGTTTTTCAAGCTCATACTCGGCACTCGCGGCCACAGGATCAACGTCCTCGTTTCGACGATCGTACTCGTTAACCGAGTGCGTGGAGTAAACTCTCATGGGTCCCGTGTCGAACGATACTTTGCCACTTTTCTTTATAATTATCGAAGGCGGTAATTCCTCCTCGTCGTCCTCGGAGTCCGGAAGACCCGTGACTTCCATCCAGAAGTGTCCGTCTTCGAAATAATGCACACCGTCCTCCACCAAGATCTGTTGAAAAAAAATCCGAAATGAGCAAAAAAAAAAATTATTAAAAATTAAATTATAGAAAAATATTCAATTATTGATACAAATAAAATTACAATTTTTCCTGGTACTGGTGTGAAGTCGTCTCGCTGCTCCGTTTCCGTGTCATCGTTTGCCTCGTGCGTCGTATCGTTGAGACTACTGACCGAGCCGAGCAGACCACTCTCGCTTCCCGTTACCGAGCCGATTTGGCTCTCCGTCAACGAATCAATCGTCAAATCACTGCGCGACCTGTGAGACAAACTAGAATTCACAAGAGGATATTTTAGAGTCGAGTCCCAAGTGGATTTGAAGGATCCAACGACAGGGAAAACTACGGACGATAAAAGAGTAATAAATATTACATTTACAATGTACTTTACAATTTACAGATCGCTGTAAATTTTTTTTTTAAATTACTCAAAGTTTTCATGCATAAATAAAAATTTACTTCTAATTTAATATAAATTAAATTAAGTAATTAACAAATAATAATAATTAATTAATTAATTATCTAATTTAATTTTTTTTTTTTGTTTAAATACATCAATTTTTTATTACGTTTAAAAATTTCAATACCGGTAGATTAAATTTACTTTCTTTTTTTTACGGTCATTAGTTAGTGGAATTCTTACCTGTAATCTTGGGCAGTACTGCTGTTTATGAGACTGGTATCCGGCGCTGACAAAACATCCGATAACCAATCCGGCGTATTGTCCATCTCCTCGCGCTCTCTTTCTTTATCCTTTTCCGCATCTTTATCCTTCTCCGTTGGTTTAGTTTCACCAACTGTTGTCGTACTGCTCGGCGATAACAATCTCGCGATTTCACGAGCTTCTTCGTCGGAAAGCAACGCCGAACCTTGTCTGATAGATTGTTCCGGATTTAGTCAAAATCAAGCAATTTTAATTTTTTTTATTTATTTTTTTTTTCTTCTAAAGACGAGTGGAAATACTCACCTAATTTTCTTTTCCAGAATACTGACGAGATTCAATCGTCGAGCAAAAAAAAAAGGGAAATAGAGACTTTAATTATACCGTTTATGCAATAAATTATTGTATTGTGGGCGGAGAAACGTGAGTTCCCTCAGCACCCCAGGAGGCCTCGGGCTCGTCCCAGGGTGGCCGTTTTTGTCGTCACCGAAACATATGCGAGCAAGGATATGCCATCATTGGGAAAACTCCACCTTTTTTTTTTTTTTTTTTTTCGATCTAATCAACGTTTTTGATAGCGTATTATGAAATTGATAATTATTAATGTTATTTTTTCGCGGAAGGCTGTGGCTGACGAGGAAAATTAATCCCTTGAATAACCCGAGTTATTACAATAATTAAAAAATTGTGAATAATTCGAGAATATTGGAATACAACGCAAAAAATTGTAATAATTCGAGAAAATTGAAATACAACGAAAATTTTTTAATAATTCGATAAAATTGGAATAAAAAAAAAATTGAAATAATTTTATAAAATTCGAATAACAAAAAGATTCGAATGACCCGATAAAATTTGTATAATTTGGATAACCGAATACTTAATCCAGTTGAGTTGAACACTATTCGCAAATGTTCATAAACTATTAATCGAAGAATAATAACTTTAACGAATAATTGATCTATAAATTGCCTCAACAACGATCTCCGCTCTCTCGGAACATCGAAGGGGTCGCCTACCCCGTTGATAACCGATGTGTAAGATATTCGATATAACATAATGCAGAAAAAAAACACAGCTTACCGAGAACTCAAAAGATTTTCCGCCTCGTCGGGTGTCATGGTATCCGGTGTAACGGTAGCGCTCTGAGTGACGACAGGCTTAACAGGCGTCTCGTAACGTCTGTTGGAGTCATCATTCGCGAGTGGCGGTGGTCCTTCCAAATTCGTAATTGTTTTAGCATCGCTAGACTCGTCGGTATCCTCCATAAGGCTGCTTTCCGATTCTCTGTGCTCGTCGCCGACATCGTTGTCTCTCGTTGTCTGAATAGGCGACGCCGAGATCGGCGGTGTCGACGATTGACTCTTTGAAAAATGTCGCGACAAATCGCTAACGCTGTTCTCCGACAATCTCATTAACGCCAATTGATCGGCTTTCTGTTTCTCCAATTCCCAAGTTGTTTGCACCTGTTCCAAATCTTCGTTGTCACGATCGACGGCAGCTTTATCGAGTGTGTCGATTGAAATTTTTCCAATATCGTTAGCGCTGTTTCGCGTTATAAAATTCACCGCTCCCGTCGCATAATTCGTTTCCTTATTCTCGAGACGCTCGATGCCGCTATTGATTTGATTCACCGCGGGCGCCGACGAAGTAACCGAGGAAAACGTTGCTTTATCGGCGTGATTATTCGGTTTCTCTATCTCGGAGAAACTCGAACGTTTCTCACTAACTTCCTCCTTGTTTTTCGCCAATTTTTCTCTCATTGAGACGCGAATCTGATCGTTTTTAGCGTTCGACACAGTTTTGGCGCACTGAACGTCGGTCAACACTTGTCTCTCCTTCGCGATCTCCGAGGAGATCTTGTCGTTTATCAATGGTAACTCGTTGCGCGTCGTCTCGACTCTCTCGTTCGTTATTGTTGTGTCTTGAAACTTGTAAACGCCCTCCTGAGCTTTGCAATTGGCTTCGGAATTTTGTTCGGAATTCAATCTCGCGGTGTTTTTTCCGGCTTCGATTATTGCCGAGGATTTTGGCGGTGTTTTAGGACCGACTTTGCTCTGTCCGTGAATTTCTTGATTCTGTTGTTGTTGCTGCTGCTGCTGCTGTATGCGCCTCGCGTAAGGCGATGGCACGGGAATCTCTTTGTGCTCCAGCGGCGGATATTCCTGATCCGAACTGATGACCGATGCCGGACGCTGACCGAGACCGGCGGCGGGAACGTCCATACGGACGTGAGAACGTCTGACAACCGTCGCCGCGTCGGTCTCCACGAATTTTTCGGTTCCGCCTTCGTCGCAGGAAACCACCTCCGTGTATGTCGTCGGTGGTTTCTCATTTCCCTCGACTTCGAGATCATAACTGTTGCGGCCTTAAGTCAACAATGAAAATATAATTAAAGAAAAGAACAAAAGACACCAATTATTAAATGATATTTAGCGTCAAGAAGATTCTTCGACATGCGAAATGAAGAACGAGCCGATTTCTTTGCGAGAGTCTCTTATTTTGTTTCTTTTTTCAAGGAGAGTATATCATTACGCGAGAATTTCAAAGACTTCTCAATGTAATAAGAATCTGAAAAAAATCAACCATATAAAAGGTGCTAAGAACATTATTTTTGCATAATAATAATTCCAAAAAGTTATCAATAAATTGGTTTAAAAAAGTTTGCTTTACGAATCATCCAGTAGCGTTATATTTTTTTAGCAGAAGTTGAGTCCTTTATTTTTCCGAATAAATGTGAATCAAAAAAAGAAAAATTAACGTTCGAAAATTACGTTTATCAAAAAAAGAGTAATTTTTTTTCGAATCCGTATCCAAAATTCGTGACGAACCGTCCAAATAAAAAAAAAAATCGCACTTCGACGGAAATTCGAAAAAATGTTTAATGTATTCAGAAAAATTAACGAATCAACTTCCGCTAAAAGAAAAAGTTGGATTACAGGACGATTTCTTGAACAGTTCTTTTGTAAACTAATTTGCTAAAAACTTCTCGGCATTATTATCATGAAAAATAAATATACTTCGCGTCTTCTATATGGTTGATTTTCGTCAGATTTTTATTCCATTGGGAAGTATTAAAAATTCTCTCTGAATCTCGCTTTCGGCACGGAATGCAACGATACACCCTTCCTTAACGTAATTGTCTCGTGAATAGTACCTCGACAGTCGATGCAGAACAGACGAAGGCACATAGTACAGTGATCTCGTGTCCGACTCCGATTTCGTGGATTCGTAACCGGTATTCGCGAACGAGAGGAGAAAAGAGAGAGCGAACGATGAGAGAGCGAAGGATAAAATGTGAGAGAGGCAAATACGGATTTTATGCCGGTAGAGGGACGATTGTAACGGTTGAAACAGAGACTAAGATTCACTCGGGTGGACACGCGATCGCGACGATATTCTTTCCTCAGTTCCGCAAAATAAGCGGCAAGTGTTGAAACGAGTTTTTCACAAAGGAGACACTCGCGAGAGTGAACACAAGCGAAGGATCTGTTATCTCGATGCTAACGCGTGGGTGTTTTCGGTTTTCGTAGCTATGATGCCAAACGTTTCACTAATAAATATATACATATACTTCACAGCCACAGATACACACAGACGCGACGCACGAGACGCACATTTGCGACAACTATGCGATGGCATAACCGGTGGGGATAGGTCTACCGGTGGTGTCTTATAGTATAGTAGTTACAAGTCCGCGAGATATGAGATCTCGTATATCTAGTATAATGAAAATGTCGACGTTGTGAAAAGACGCCATTCGCAGACATCCTCTCTCTCTCCGGTCGCGCGGCCGTTTCTTGTGTGTCTCTTCGAGAGTTCTCTCGGTCGCGAGGAGAGACCCCGAGAACTTATTTTTGGATACCGTTACATCCCGTACGAGACGTGAACGAGAGAAGAGGAACCGTGGGTGCGCCTACGGAGACACGAGGGCTGACCAGACGAAACGTTGAAAAATAAAACATAAAAAAAAAAAAGAAAAAAAAGAAAACTTTTTTAAAAAGCTGCGCTACATATTATTTACTCGAAGACACGAGATCTTGAGGAGACGAAACGTTGGAAAATAAAATTTAAAAAAAATAGCTTCGACCCGCAACGCGAGCGGAAGTATTTCAGAATATATATACACACATTTCTGCGGATATCGAGAGTGCGGACACAATTGGCAACTACTGTATCGCGTTACAAAACGTAAATCAATATCGTATCGTGTTGCAAACGCAACGTTAGTCGCGATTTCATTATTAATCGTGTTTCATTACCGGGCAATCAGTCAATCCCCTTTCCAACTCTCTAAACCTCCGTCTCGAACCTCTCATATCGTTGAAAAAAAAAGTGAAAACATACTTTTCTTCTATATTATCGTTTTTTTTTTTCTATGTTTTTATCTAATTATTTTTTTTTTCTGTTGAAAAAAGTGAAAAAAATTTTTTCATCTATATTATTATTTTTTTCCGTTTTTTTTTGTTTTTTTTTTTTCTATTTTTTTCTTTTTGTTTTTGTATCGGGAAAATCGGTAATTTGTGAACGACGATGTTTTCGGATACGTCGATAATATACAACGCCGTGACACGCGTGAGAATCGACGATCCGCGCGAGCGATGTGAAACGTGCAGACCGATGCAAAGCCGGCGCTCATACTGATTTCTATAAATAATACGAACGTCGGCAGACGCGAGTAGGAGGAAGAAGAAGAAGAAGAAGAAGAAGAAGCAGAAGTAGAAACGAGAACGAGAGAAGCGAGGAGGTGGAGACGGAGAGAAAGATCTCTCTCTCTCGGGCCGAAGAGTCGCGAGAAGAGTAGACACGAGTGGAGTAAAAGGGCGACGGGTGAAGAGAGAGTTTGCACGTTCGAAGCGAATGGAAGGGGGAAAGTGGAATATAGAAGATTCGAACACCGAGAGTAAGAGAAATACAGGAGGAGGGGATCGAAGCTCTGTATATTATTTTCCACCGGCTCCGTCACGATTCTCTCGTACACGCGCTTTAACTTTTACTCTCTCTCCCGACGAGGCGCGGGCGCGCGCGCGCGCGTGTTTTGGCAGTTCGCCAAAATTTCGCTCACCACGAGTCTCGCCAACGCGATATAGAAGATTCAAACCCGATGGCTTCTCGCGCGGGGCGCGCGTATTAAGGCAAACGTTGTGTGAGTTTGTCTGTGTCTCTCGTCGGTTATATTTTTAGAAAGCCGTATAACCATTGAACCCTCGACCGGTGGGCGTCATTCATAGGACCGTGGGACACGCGCGGGCTGTGCATTCGCGTCTGCAGCCTCTCGGCCTTCCGGTCGACTCGACAAATTTCAAAAAGAAATGACTTTGCAAAAAAAAAACCGCTTGTTCTTCAATATTTTTTTTCGAAAAAAATTAAAAAATCGATTTTTAAAAATTGTGATTTTTTTTTTTAGTAATTTTCTTGGCTCACCGGTTTGAAATTTTTCCGGAATTTCCTTGTCGGCTTTTTCTTCCTTACTGTCTTTGGAGGGTGAACTCGGGGAACTCATACTCGATGAAGCGCTGTCGGTGCCGACGGACGGCGGTCTCAGATCGACTTCCGGCGATCGCGGCCTCTCGACTTTCCTCTCGTCCGTCGGAACGATTTCGCGTTTTATCGTCTCAATGTCGACCGATGGTTTCGCCCAATCGGGTCGGGAACATGTGCGTTCAACGTCGTTTCTCACTGTCGCAGCTTCGATCTCATTGCCACGCGGTAATTTCGACTCCGAAACGCTCTTTAGAAGTTCGTCGTTCTTCGCCAACCAAACGTTTCGCCATTCCGATGTTTTTGGCGGCGAGCGCACGGGACTCGTCGGATAATTCATGTAATCCGGCGTCTCGAGATGATCCAATTCCCGTTTACTTCTCGTTTGATTCGCTTCGATTATTTCGGGATCTTCCCGCAACACGGGACTCGTGGATTCGTGAATTTTGTCCCTCGGCAAGGGAAACGGTGCGGTCGATTGATTTTGGACGGTGGGACTAGGATTTCTCGTCGAATTTTTCGCAATAGCAACGACAACACCGTTGTCATTGTTGCTCGTCGAATTTTTAACGATTTGGGGGCTCGTATTTCTCGTCGATTCCGAACCCTTTGGCACTATCTTAGCAGACGTATTTTTCTGTACAATGGCATATTCGGGAAGTGGCGATACCGCGGCGGTATCCTTGACTTTTGATTCTTGCGAATTGGCGTTTCTCGCGATACCCTTCTGTACGACAGCGTATTCGGGTATCGGTGGCGGTGAGTCGAACGGTGATTTGTTTACCGTAGCGTACTCGGGACTCAGAGGAGAAGAATCGCCTCCGGTCGGACTGATCGTTGCTATGCTCGCGGGTCTCTCGCGTTTGAAGTTCACAGCGGAAGAATTTCGCGTTGGCGGTAGTGGTGGCGGCGGTGAGATAGTCGGCGGTGGTCTCGTCGAGCAAAAACTCGCCGATCTCGTAGCTGGACAAGCGGAATCCGCGGGTTTCGCGAATTCAATTTCCTGATAATCCGAATCCGGCGAATAATCGATCGGCGACGTTGAATCCGATACGTATTTATTGGAATTTTGTATCAACGATGTTTGAACGATCGAACGATTGGGATCGGAATTATAACGACTCGGTCGCGTCTTTGAAAAGTGACTCGTCCAATTTTTTTGCTTCTCTATGAGCTCTTTGGAGTTTAAGCGCCTCTCCGGCTTTTCCGGCCTCTCCGGACGCTCGTCGAGACGATTCTCCTTTCCGTAGTTCTTGTCGAATTTCGTGAAACCCACACGCGGCTTTAGACGCTCGGCGACGTTCTCGTTACCGTGCAAGTGACCGTTTTCGAAGTGTCGCTCGGCGTTTAAGGTCGGGACGCTTGCACTCCAGTTACTTAGATGATCGCGGCAACCACCCGGCGGCGATGGCGAACGCGGACGTGGCGAACGCGCCGGCGATGTACAGCCTGAACCCGAATTCGCTGAACTCGAACGCGAACGCAATCCATGGAGATTCGTTGGTTTCGCGATCCGATCCAATCTGTCGTAAGGAACGAGAAAAAAAAATTGTTATTAAACGTGTTACACTTTGTATGCATTTCTCCATTTTTACGAGGAAATGTTCGTTCAGTTTTTCGTGCGTAAAAAATGGGAATTAACTTGGATACTTTGTAAAGCGCGACTTACGGTCGTATTGGTTTGTTCTCCTCGCCGAGTTTTTCGAACAAAGCTCGCGCATTGTTGAATCGCGCCACGTGACTCTCAGTCCTAACGACGGTGACCTGCGTCGGTGATTCTTTAAGCGGTGCCGGTGGCTCTTTGAAGCCATCGGTGAGAATCGTCGTTCGGTGAGTGAGATTCTCGAGTTGTGGCTTCGATTGAAATATATTTGCTATCTGCGAGACCTTCGATCCCGCGACCCGTTTCTTTTCATCCACCGTCGCCATTCTCGATGCACCTGAGACTTTCTGTGTAATAGAAAAAAAAAATTAATGTTTTACTGTTTTTTTTTTTTTTTTTTTTTTTTTTTTCATTCCTTAAAAAAGAAGTTTTATTTCATTTTTTACGATAATTTTTGTATCATATACTGGACTACGAATAAAATAAATCGGAGATTTATAATTAGAGGCTAAAAAAACTGCAATCGGTTGCAAAATTCTAAACTCAATGAGTTTTATGGAAAAAAATACACAAGAGCCGCTACTTGGCGGAGTTTTCAAGGTATTTAAAAAAATCACAGTAGTAAAAAGTTGGTTCGTCACGATATATCGCAAATTATCGAAAGTTCGATATATGCATTGTTGTCGGTTTATTCGTGCTGTGATTGGTCGAGATTTGACGGGAGGTTTCGGCCGCGCGCAGCGCGGCCGTAACCTCCTAGTCCACACCTAAAAAGTTGGTTCGTCACGATATATCGCATGTTATCGAAAGTTCGATATATGTATTGTTGTCGGTTTATTCGTGCTGGGATTGGTCGAGATTTGACGGGAGGTTTCGGCCGCGCGCAGCGCGGCCGTAACCTCCTAGTATATTAAAAAATGCATAAAATCGTTGAAAACTACGCAAACATATTGATAAAAATTATTGAAAACACAAAAATTTTGCCGAAATTTTTGATATATTTTAAAAAATATACAAAGAAATTGGAGAAAAAATTATGAAAATACAAACAAACAAAAAAAAAAGGAAGTCAGCTATTTGGCGATATTTTATATTTACTTTTCGCTCCGAATATCATTAAAAAATCTATTTGTCTTAAACTCAAGTAAAACATTGATAATCTCCAAAAAAAAAAAGTATTTTTTTTTGTTTTTAGGCGACTAAATTTTGCTGACTCTTCGGACTTTAGTTTCGTGCCGCGGAATATTTACAACCGAATAAAGCGCGGCAACTCTCCAATATTTTACGATTTTTCTCACAACGCATTTTTTTAATCAGAAAAATTTGATTGAGCGATAAGATTGATGAGAACGAAAATAAGACTCGCGATCGACGATGAGCAAAAAAAAAAAAAAAGAAAACTTGAACGTGAAAAAGGCGTAATGAAAAGGCGAGAAAAGGGAAAAAAGGCCGAATGAAAAGGAGCGTAGTAACCGCTAAGTCTAGACACCGTCATCGGATAGACAACGAACGTTGGATAACGGAGTGTGGAATGGGAAAACCGAGGATTCTCATTGTAAAGAATCTTTCGGCAACTACCGAAGAGGCAAAGGACGCACGATTTATGTTGATTGCCGGAGGCTTATCGCGATAGCAGCCGAAGTTTTCTCGTGAACGAGATGCAGCGTTTGCCAACATCGCGAACGATTGAAGTTCAGTGAGAAACATCGATAAAGTCGCGGAAACATCGGAAAGGAAGACTAATGAATTCGACATTATTAAACGACCGAAAGGAGAATTGACGACTGCATTGAACGAGAATTCTCGAGTGTACGCCGTTTTCATGGAATACCAAAGCATTCATGATGTTCATTGAATTATTTACGAGACGAAATAACGACGAGAGTGATGCAAAATTTATCGAGATGACAATAAAACATATATTATTAATAAAAATCAATAAAATTTTTTTTTTAAATAATCGAAATTTTTAACAATTAAATATCATTTTGTATTTTTTTTTTGTAATATCGTGTTGTATTTTATTAAATAAAATTATTGTTAAAAAAAAAAAAAAAATTTAATAACATTGATAAAAAAATTTAATATGAAAGAAATTTGTTTTTTAACTTATATTTGGCTCTCTTAACGATTCTTTTTTTTTTCATACCTGGAACCACACGGACTTCTCGACGAACTTTTATCCCAAGAGCCTTTGTAGCGCGCTGTACTTTGTACGCGCGCCCATTGTCATTGGTGTGCTCTCGTTGTTTAAGCAACTTTTCGTGAATCTGAAAAGATTTCCGGGGTCAATATCAAGTACACATTCTGCCAAAGTTAGAATAAAGGAGAATTTCCACTCATTTCTTTTTTCTCTCGCAAAGGTCAAGTTTCTCAAATGTCGTCGACAAAAGGGACGGTTCGCTTCAAATAGGTTTACCGGCTATCGAAGTATTCTCGAGGCTTCGTTGTTCGTCTAAATTTATCCGAAATCATTGATCCTTTTATCGATTAAAAAATAATTTGGTCGATAAACAACGAAGAAAAGAAAATTTATCAAAATCGTCGTATGTTCATCTCGATGTATTATTAATCAATTAGTGTACAATAATCAAATGCTTCATTGACTGCACTTTCGCAGTACTCTATTTTTCCCATTTTTTTTATTAACCATTTTCGTATTTTTTTCAACAATAAAAAATAATAATAATAATCGAATAATTATTTTATTTAATAATTAAAATAATTTTTGAAAAATATTACTTTCGATGAAAAAAAAAAATTGTTTCATTCATTAAGATCTTGAGACGTTCATCAACGCGTTATTAATTAGTGTACAATAATCCGGTGCTTCTTTGACTGCACCCCTTCGTAAACACTATTTTTGCCTTTGTTTATTGATCCACAGTAGCTGTTCTATTATTAACGCTAACGATAAATACCGTAATAGTTTTTACACGCGGTTTCAGTATTCCTTCTATGTGTGTATGTGTTTCGAAAGGGTGTGCGATGTATATAAAAAGAAGAGGAAAAAAAAAAAAAAAAAAAAAATTGAAAACGCGGGACACACACCTACGAGTGGTTTCTAACTCGTAGTTTGTAGTGGTGTTTGTAGTATATAGTAACAAGAGCGTCGGGGGGCTGAAGGGGGGAAAATACACGTGGAGGTGGGTCTTGTCTGGGGCTTCACCCTCCAACCCGCCGTTCTCGCCACCGGCAACGGGGCACACTGTGCTTCTCCTGCAATCAATACTTGAATCCTGTTCCTCTGTGTGTACCGCTCGCTGAACTTGAGGCGTGTTTGAGATGAGAGAAGGAAACGATTGCGTGCAGCAATTTGCATTGTGTTGTTGGCTGTGTAGACGACGATGCTACCGGTCTCTGTACGATACACTGATTCTTCTTCGATCGATCCATTGTTTTCTCACGAATCTCTCGCAATATTTCCCTTCCCAAGCCTCAGAAACGCGCGGAACAAAAACTTTTTTTTTTTTTTTTTTTTTTTTTTTTTTTTTTTTTCATATCGAAAATCGATATTTCGATCGAAAAAAAAGAATCTCGAGAGACTCGTTGAACGAAAGTATATTTATTTTTTAAATAAAAAATCGATATATTACGGATCGAAAAAAAAAAAAAAAAAAAAAAAGTAGACACGAGAGTTCAAAGTTTCGTAAGCGCAGCAGAAAGTTTGAAGGCTTTAAGAATAGAATTAACGAAGAATTCGTCACGTAGAGCCCCGTAACACGATATACGAGATAAGACTACTCGTTGTTATCAGTTACACCGAGAAAATGCGAAGTAAAAAAAAAAAAAAAAAAAAAAAAAAATTCTATTCCCCGAGCAGTAAACTAATTGCTCACGCGATACTACTGCACGTATAACGACAGGGATTCGAGGGAAGATCGTGAATATTATTTCGCCAAGAGACACACGCGGCTTTTCCTTTGTGTGTATGTGTGGTTGTCGGTGCAAGTGTACTATAATAGTGCGTAACTATGCATCTCGCTCGGAAATAGTCTCACGCGAGTGGCACCCTCGCCTGGTACGGCACGCCTCTACGCCGGTAGCATGTCAATGCACCTTACCCATACATTCTTCTATTTTTTTCAATCTAAAATATTTGTCGAGCATAAAAAAAAAAAAAATTCCACGTGAAAACTCGATCTCGTCGTACGAAAAAAAAAAAAAAAAAAAAAAAAAAAACTATCGAAATTTTGAAACATTGATAACAAAAAACTAGAACTCGATTGTAGAAATGTTGCATAAACGTGGAGAAACCGGTCGGTCGTCGAGCACCAACAAGAAACAGTATGAAAAAGAATGGAATATTAGAAGCGATATTTAGTGAGCTATGCAATCACGACGTAATGGACAAGCGATACCTCGAAATCGCCTCTTTTTATATATCGCTGTTGCACACACGCACTCGGAACTCGCGTGCTCACCTTTATCGCGGGGACTTTATTCCTTATCGGGAGAACCCCTTGCCTCGTTTCTTACTTCTCTGTCCTCTCACGATCGTTCTTTCTCGCGCTCGTTGCTCGCGTACAATAGTCGTAGACTCGAGTGTCGTAGGTATACATACGCGTTTTGTACGAACTAACCTAATCCGATAACGACCCAACCTCGCCGAACAGGTGAAATTGGTCCATATAAAAGTTTTCCAACCTTTTTTTTTTTTCACGAATCTCCCGATAGCTCGTTTATCCGGTTGCGATTAAATTGCCGGATTTATTGGCTTCAAGAAAGTCACATTACAATTTCACGATCTCAATTTTCAAATTAACGTTTCACTTTGGAAGGAAAAAAATAATTCGTTGTATTATCGATGAATTTGATTAATCGGATAAAAGTCTCGACTGATAGGAAGCTTTATTCTGTATCACAACACGAAACACTTGTATAAATAATATTGCAAAATAAAACACAAAATATATATGTGTATTTCAAAAATCCATGCTAGGCACTCGTATCGATCAAAATAACAATTCACAACGAGCTAAAAAAACTCGAGTTCGTGTGAATAATTTTTGTATTGACAAACGATATCTACACAACAATTTCAACTGCGATGCGCGAGAATCAAGATTGTCAATCGAACGAGCAAAACACACCCAACTCGGTACCGGCGAATTTGCCGAAGAAAATAACGGCGTTCGCACACAAAACGTTCACAACCATTCCGAACTCCTCATTGATTATTAAATCGAATGCAAAATCGTAATTCCGATCGCCATTAAAGGCCGTTGACCGAAAATTCAAGGTCACCGGTGACAAAAAAAAAGAAACTGCGTAGACAGATATTAATTGGAGAGCCGAGGAAAAAAAAAAGAACTTTCACAATTGGCGAGAGAAGATGCATGCTTGGTGCGTCGTGCGTCGCGCACCAGGGAGAGAGCCGATCATATATTCCCGGCGTCGTAACCCCGTTTCGATATCTGGCGGGGCGCGTGTTATTTATTTATTCTCCCCTTGTCTTGTTTCTTTCCTTTTACGTCTTGTCGAACGAAAAAAACGAGAGTCTTGCTCGTGAAAAAAAATGAATATCGTATCGAAAATAATGGACTTACCGCTCCGAGGTGTCACCATGTGCAGGTCGTCACCATTTCTCCGCGAAGTTGAGCGAAAGATATATCGAGAAGTTTTTACACTGTAGCCGCTTCCGGAGTAGTGGTGGCCAGTGGTGTTAAAAAAAATCCCTTCGAGACACAAGAAAAAGCACCGCGAGTCGCGAGGAGGTTGTAGCCGCGAGCGTCGAATTCGCAGAACTGGGAAAGGAGGTTTTGAAACAAACACGAGAGCTCCGGCCGAAGAGCGCGGGGCCTCTCCTCGGGATGAAACTCGCCACTATTTAGCGGGCTGTCAAGTGCGCGGGGGGCGCGCGCGCGTGAGGAGACAAGCGCCTTTTTTTGCTCTCGCTCTCTGCGCGCTCTCCTCGCTTCTCTCGCTCTCTCGTGACAGAACGCTTATGTTTTTTTCACCGAAACACACCTAAAATTCATCGAAGCTTTTTCGGAGTAATAATTCCTCACTACACAACGCTTCGTTGATTCGCAACCCCCGTCGTCGCAGCGAAGATAATTTACAATCTTTCGAAACGGTTTTCAATTCAATTGTGTAGACTACGTTTTCCCCGACGAGCCACGGCAAAAAACACCTCTACAACCGGCTGGGAGCTGTGCCCGTGTCAACAACCTATGAAAAATGGTCTCGAGACTTTATGCAAGATGGTCGAACTCGGGCCGGAAAGATGGCCGCGACGCAGAGCTCTGCAGGGAATTTATCGTCCACGAAACTTGCGGGCAGATACACATGAGTTATTAAACTTATTAACCGACTTTAATTTACTTTTGTAAGAGGTAACAATAAACAACGTTTAGCAATAAACAGAATAACTTAATAATTATTACAATTGTTTTTCTCAAGTCATCTTATCAACACACATTTTTTTACAATCGAAATCGAAGACTCTCGACAGCCAATCAGGAGCGTGCATGCATAACCCCCCACACGACTTGTGGCTCGTGCATAGAGCGCGACACGACCCAATGGAATTTCTATAATTCTCGTCCGCGCGAGCCAGTGACGCTTCCGGTTTCGTAGCGAAGAGAAGCACAGTGGGGTTTTGCACAAGCGTCGAGTCTCGAAGTGTCGAAGATTTAACCAATACAACAAATTCTCACGAAACTCCGTTTCGTTAGTCTTATTCTTTCGCACACACAAGCCTAAGAGGAAACCCGAAGGCGGACAATTTGTCGTCGTGAGTGTTCTCTTTGCCGTGGTTTAGAAACGGCGCCGCGTCTTCGCGTGCCTAATCGTGATTACACCTAACAAAGTCTAATCGAAAGGGGAACATTTGCAAATTGCGTTTTGTTACAAAAAAGAAAACACCCACGGTATATAACAACGATCGATCGAGAAAGCGAGAGTAGTGAGGTGCCAAGTGTGTTTTGAGTGAAGAAACAAAAAACGAGAGATATATATATGCATATAGATCGTATATATATATATCGATATATACGAGAGTGTACACGTAAGTGTGTGCAAGCCGCATCACAGGCTTGTAATAAAAAAAAATCGTTCAAGGACTTAAATGTTTGCAAAGAGAAAACAAAAAATCCACGAACTTTTGTCTCTAAATGATGATAATGACGACGATAACGATGATGATTTCAAGTATGGTTTAGTGATATATCCACGAGGACACAAATGATATATATATATTCGTTCGAGTTTACGAGAAACTCGTCAAGGATTCTCCATTATCCTTGCGACATCTATGCTAAGAAAATACAATGAAAAAAAAACAGATATTTAATCGAAAGAGAGACGATTGTCGTTTTCGGAGTTTAATCGCGTCGCGTATCGAAAAATTGTTGCAATACAAACATTTCATTTGTTATTAAAAAAAAAAAAACAGAAAAAAAATTAATTAATTAATAAAGTTCGTTATAGGACTGTTTATAAAAAAAATAACGAGGATAATTTAAATTGTTGCCAGACTTTGTGCTCAACCTTTCATTTTTGTTTATGTGCTTAACGGAGTTAATTCGTTTCAACCGCGGACAAGTTATGATTGCTCTCTAGTGTTATTCATAATGAAGCCAACTTTTTCACATGGACATTACGTGTTTTTTCGTTAAAAAAAAAAAAAAAAAAAAAAAAAAAGCAGAAATATATATTTTCAAAATGTTAAAAACTATTTGTATTGCCTGTAGTGAGATCCAATCGCACGTAACTTCAAGTCCGTTAAAGCAGACTAACGTGAGGACAATATTTGTGAATTGTCCGGAACTATTTGAGCGTCGAAAGAAGTATGAAATTCTTATTACTTTTATTATACTCAATATAATCATATTTGTTCTTTTTTTTTTTTCATTTTTTTTGTTTTGCTTAAATAATTAGGCTTGTACTAATATTAGACGATAGAGAATTTGCCCAATCTGAAAAAAAAAAAAAAAAAAAAAAAAAAATTTACAAAAACCCTCCATAATCCTCGGCGTGGCCGGTAATTGTTTTTTTTTTCATCCCCCTGCGATGTTTTAACCCTCTCGGAGAGGGTGCCGTCGAAATCGTATATTTTTTTAATTTATTTTTCTTCGACATCGAAGGAATCTTATCTCACGAAATATTTCTCTAAGGTCTCTTCTCGTATTTGCGTTTCAGAGACATATTAGCTACAGACATACATCCCGGATGAACGACGGTAGTTTGAAAAAATAAAACGAAAATACATGGATATAAATTTGTAAGCGAATGGTAAAGAACTCGAGGATCGCGAGTTTTTTCCAACGCGTTGAACAATCATCTAACGTCGGCAGCGAAAAAAAAAAAAAAGAATGGACAACAACGCGGACGGAGATAATCTGAATCTGAGTTGCGGGGAAAACGACATGGCGGACGAATTGAAGATCGGCGCCGATGAAACTTACGACACTCGTAGCGAGGTATCGTCGAGCGGTTCGGATTCGGACTCCACTCAGCCGAGCATAAGTTCCGTATCGACGAAATCGTCGAGAGGCGACAACAAGCGTAATCGTCGTAGTCGCGGGAAACGCGCGCGATCGAGAGATTCCGATAAATCATCGAGTCCGGAAACGAAACGCGCCCGATCGAAGGAGAGCCGAGGAATAGCGAAAAACTATGATTACACAACGAAACTCAATTACTTGTTTAGAGATGCAAGGTTCGATATTAATCCTTCATTCATTCATTATATGTGGCTATATGTGTGCGTGTGCACGAGAAAAAAAAAAAAAAAAAAGAAAACAAAAAACAACGAAATTCTTTGTCACGATATTGTAAAGATTTTTTATTTATTTTTTTTCATAATCCATCGATCCTCTGAGATTGTTATTTTATCATTTGAATCGACCGGATATTCCTTAATTGTTTATTGATCGTCCGAATCGATCGGATCTTTCGTGATTCTTAATTATTTCTTGAATCGATCGAAACTCGTTTTTAAAGTATATACCGGCAGATTTTTCATCATCAAGTCGAACAACGCGGAGAACGTGACGCTGTCGAAAGCCAAAGGTGTTTGGAGCACATTGCCGCAGAACGAAGCAAATCTCAATCAGGCATATTGCGAGTCGAGAAACGTTTTGCTAATCTTCTCGGTAAAAGAGTCCGGAAAATTTGCGGGCTTCGCGAGGCTCTCCGGTGGTTCAAGGAGAGACGGCGCTCCGATATCGTGGGTAAGTTTCGAAGACGAGGAACGCACGATTTCACTCAAAAAACTGAATTCTTGCGGACGAGAAACATATTTTTACCTACAAGAATCAAATTGCTTAAACAAAAGCGTATTTATTCCTGTAGATAAGAAAATATATTCTTATCCTTAAGAATACAGTTTTGTGAAAGATTATCGATAAATTATTGATAAAAAAAATTAATAAAATTGTATAAACAAAAGCACATTTATTCTTGTAGCTGAAAATATATTCTTATCCGCAAGAATTCAGTTTTGCCGGCGTTAACGATAAACTATCGTGAAAAAAATATTTTACGATACATCTCAACAGGTTTTACCTCCCGGATTGTCGGCGAAGGCGTTGGGCGGCGTTTTCAAAGTCGACTGGATATGTCGAAAAGATTTGCCGTTTACATCGACGTTGCATCTCTACAATCCTTGGAATGACGGTAAACAAGTGAAGATTGGTCGCGATGGGCAAGAAATCGAACCTCGCGTTGCCGAGGAACTTTGCCGACTCTTTCCCGAGGATTCAGGTAAAAAAAAAACAAAACAAAAAAAATCCATCGAAAGTTATTCCAATATCATTCCTATTCAATGAACAAAAATCATTTGCTGCTCCATCGCAGGTATCGAGATGACACCGATTTTAAGAAAATCGAAGGACGCAGCAAAACACGTGACGAAAGATCGAACGGCACGAAGATCACGAAATAACAGACCGGTCGCAGTCGGAGCTTCGAGATTTTTACGCACCCGAGGCGGAGCCCGAGGAGGCCGCAGGCTCTTCCTTACCTCGAGATCGCGCTTAGCGTCACTCGCCAGAGGTGGACATATACCTGCGGGAGATCACCGAGGACCGCGGGATCATCATCATCGTTATCCGAATTGGTTCAATCGCGGGGATTCGCCATATTCTAAGTACGGATTTAAATAAAAATCCTGTAATCCTTCGAGAAGAATTCCGTTAACTCCTCGCGTTCGAGAGAATTTCACAGGACGACGTTACATCGCAATTTTTTTGCTTATAACAATAGTAGAAAATTGCGTAAAAAAATTAAATTTGAACCATTAGAAAAACAACCCTTCAAGACGGTTCTACAATTTTTTTCGAATTTTTTCACCATTTTTTATAGTTAAACCGACTATTTGAAAGTAATGAGTGGTAAACAATGCCGGAAGTGAATTCACGATGCCTCTACGTGACGGATTAATAATTCTCAAAAAAAAAGGAGAAAAAATAAATGGACTTTCGTAATTATTGATATATTTTTCAGAGGATACGGAGGAAGTTCCAGCCTCGGTGTGGCCGCCGCAGCGGAAGCTTACGTTGCCGATTACATGAGAACAATGCAACATCAGTTGCCGCCTCTTCCGCCCTACGCGGCGCCTCATCCTTACGATTCTCTTCCTCCGCCGCCACCGCCGCCGCGATACTACGACGGTTTGCCACTGCCGCCAGACTACAGCGCGACCTCGTCGGCCCTCGACAAGCGTAGCTACGAGCGCAGCGTCGACGAGTTTCTTTGGAGAACAACGGGTCGTCACAGTCGTCACAGCGAACACAGATCTTCGCGTGATCATCATCATCGTTATCGCGATCGCAGATGAAGGAACGCGACTTCGTGAATTTCCTCGTCTCGCAATTAACGAACTCTGCTGATCGATCGCCGATTAGAATAAATTATTTTTTTTTTTTTTTGTCTTCGATACGCGCGCGCGAAGATTAACAAAATACAGAGACGCCTTTGGGTTGTCGTGAGATTTTTTGACATTGAAATCGTTGATTATTCTGGTCTTATACACCGGAATCGATCGATCAAGAAATGTTTTTTTTTATTATTCTTTCAAATAGAATATCGAATCCGTGTTCAACGAAATGAATTTGACATTTCATCGCTGCTGTCGCTGCTATTGTCGATTCGATTCGCCGCGAATCCGTGATATATTTTCACGAAATAATTATCTCTCCCCTTTAATCCTTTTATATTTGTAAGCACTTTTTACCCTCGAAAAGGTTTAGAATCTTACATTCATATTTTCATGACGCTATAACGCAAATACGACCTCTCGATACATACTATACTTTTTTACACAATTGGACGATCGAAGGAGAAGAAGAAAATGATAAATAAAAATAATTTACTGATAACGAAACGATGAAAAACGCGTTGGAGTCGTTCCGATAGGCAATCACTGCCGAAATTTAGATCAATTGAATTTCTTGTGAAAAAAAAAAATAAACAACAAAAAAAAAACGAAATTATAATAAGCGCGAGATGTCGACGATCGCTCTCGACGTTTAGATAATACGAAAAAAAAAATATATATTGATTATCGAGCGATTTACATATATATATATACTCCTCGGTATTTATATATAACGCTGTGATGTGAACTCGTTTTAGATCGTAAAGTTTGGTATAAAAAAAACAACACACAATAAATGACGCTCGATCGTAGTTGCTCTGCGATAATTTCATTATCTCATCCATAACTCCCCCGCGCTGCGAGGAAATCGGAGACGGATGTTGGGACTTTATCATTGCGTTGGGAGATGACAATGTTTCAGAGAAACTCGGAGATCAGTATTTTTAGCATGACTTCCACGTTCAGACTCGTTAAATATTCTCTATTTGCTATTGGATACATTCTGCTTTGTTCGATACTTGTGATCGTGAAAAAACATCGATATTCCGGAAATATCGGAAATTTATCAACCGATGATATATGTACGACAAATAGTTTGCGTTTCAATAACGAGAACAATAGTGAAGAAAATATTGCGACTATTGTTTTTGAAGACGAAGCTATAGTGCGATTGGAGGATTTGGATCGCGGGAAGGCAATTAATAAAAAGGTAAATTTCTGTTAATAAAAAAAAAACTATGAAATTGCATAAGAATCGCGTTAAGTTTGGGGTGTTAATAGAATTATTCATCAGGAAATTGAACGAAAACTTCGACGGATTAAGCAAACGTGCGAGAAGTACAATACAACAAGTGTATTGAGGAGAAATCATTTTTTCTACAGTCCGAAACATAGGGCTCTGTACTGTTGGATTCGAAAAGTTGCGTCTACGAGTTTTACGAAATTTTTCGGAGACTTGAGAGGCCGAAGAGCAGCCCGCAATTATTATAGGTAAAATCGCGTCGTATCAATAACGACGAATTTCGAAATATTATACTATTCGATAACTTTTAAAAATCATTTCATAACTACGAAAAAGCAATTCATAGCTATAAAAATTGATAACTATGAAAAAGCAATTCATAGCTATAAAAATTGATAACTATGAAAAAGCAACTAATAGATATAAATTTGATAACTATGAAAAAGCAATTAATAGCTATAAAAATTGATAACTATAAAAAAGCAATTAATAGCTACAAAAATTGATAACTATGAAAAAGCAATTAATAGCTATAAAAATTGATAACTATGAAAAAGCAATTAATAGCTATAAAAATTGATAAATGAAAACCCATTCGATGATTAAGTATATAAAATTGACAATTCGATAACTATAAAAAAATTATCAAATTATTTTTTCAACGAATTTTCGATATATATGTATCTCAGGGAAACGAATTTCTTGGCACCGCGAACAATCGAGCAATTGGAAAGCCTCGTCGCCGATGAGTCGGTATTCAAGTTTCTGATAGTGAGACATCCGTTCGAGCGGCTCGTGTCCTCTTACAGGTGATTTGATAAATTGATCGCTAAATTACGAGTACGAAAAGTGTAACGCAAAACAATTGCAGAGATAGAATAGAGGACAACTCACGATACACGGCGCAGTCTTGGATTTACGCGCCTCGTATATTTCACTTAACGAGACCTGAATTGTTTCGTTCGAACGGAACCGGTGGCAACGGATTGCAGCATATCTTCAATGTTGATCGACGGTAAGAATTCCCGAGAAGAATTCTCGAGACTCCGTTCGTTTTTAAAAAAATTAATTTTTTATTACCCATAATTACTCCAATGAATTTTTTTCAAATAATTTCATCGCTCGAAACAGCAATTAAATTTGTTTGCTTTTTTTTAGCTTGAAATTGATTCCAACATTCGACGAATTCGTCACGTGGCTGCTGAACGAACTCCCGGAGAACGACGACGTTCACTGGTATCAATACCACGAGCATTGTTCGCTCTGCTCATCGAACTTCGATTACATACTAAAATTGGACAATTACACGCGCAGCGATGTAAATTACATTTTCGCAAAACTCGGCCTCCGCGAGAAACTCACTTATTTGCCGAAATTGCATTCGTCCCGCGACGGTATGACGAACTTTGCGACGAGTTGCGAATACTTTGCTAGTCTGCCACGCGAACGTGTGCTGAGATTGTATCAGCGATACAAAATAGACTTTGAAATGTTTGATTACGAATACGAAGATTATTTGGGTTGCAGTGCCACGCGAGAAACCGGCAGTTGATATTGTTACTCGTACACTCGCGAGTTCTGTGATATCGATTGAATTTATAATAATAATAATTCACTATTAACGAGCATTTGCCTGAAACGTGAATTTCTGGTATTTTTTTAGTTTAATAAAAAAAAAAAAAAAAAATACTAATTGAACGCAAAAGGCAAATTAACGCAATAAAAAAAAATGGAAACAATAGAAAATATCGTAGAGGCGAAGGATTTCGTGAAATTCAATCGTAAAGATTATTTTTTTTGTATTAAATGACATTTTAATGACTGTATTTTTCGATCGATAAATCTTATCTTGTATAGCATTTAATAATCGTACCTTAAATACGTAAACGCGCACTTATGTACAGCCAACTTACATTCGATCATCGATCGTTTGTTTTTTTGAATCTTGAAAAAAAAAAAAAAAAAAAAAGAAGGTGTCGTTCGGTCCTCGCAATAGGCAGATAACTGCGAAAGTATTGGAGGCGATTTATGCCTTATTTTTCACGATAAGACTGATGAGATTGTTAAAAAAAATGAAGTAAAATCGATGTCTGCCAGAAGACGTCGATTTGTAGGCTGCGTAACCTTCTTGAAACCTTCAAACGTAAAAAAGAAAAGAAAATGCGTCTGTTGGTCCTCGCGATGGGCAGATAACTGCGAATGTATTGGAGGCGACTTACACCTCGTTTTTCACGATAACATTGATGGGATATTAAAAAAAAAAAATGATATCTATGTCTGGCGAAAGAAGTCAATTTGCAGTCTCCTTAACTTTCTTTGTCGGCGATGAATTATCGGAGTCACCGTCGTCGTAAACGATTTGGCAATCGTCGTCGACCGATTCACGAATTCTCTTTAGCGGCGATTTTTTATTCGCCACTACGGTTCCCGAACCCGAAACTATCTGCACCTCCGAGTTATTCTCCACGATGCACACGTCGTCGTCGCTCGAGAGAGTTGTCGTCATTCGTCGTTTCTTCGGCGAAGGATCCTCGATCGTCGGAGATTTTGTTTTTCTCTTCTTCGCCGCCGTTTCTGTGGGCTCCGCGGGCTGTGGAGAAGATTCGGTTTCAACTATCACGAGGTCGTCATCCTCGTCGTCGTCGTTTACCTGATAAAAGAAATGATAAATATCAATATGAATGATTGTGAATCAGTTTACTCGAAATTCTATTCAGTGTTTCGGAAGAAAAGAAAAAAAAAAAATTTGAATAAAAAATTTCAAGTTTTCAGGAAGTTTTCTTATTGTTCCAAGTCCCGCCGAAAGAACCGTAACGCCTTTTGGGAAAACTTTTTTTTTGCTCAATTTTTCCGAAGGACTGTCTTTTTGAGAAAATTATGCATCCAGCAGCTGCGACAAAGATGTTTCACAGGAAAAATTTCAAAAAAATTATGCATACCTGACCGTTAGAAGTGGACGGTTTCTTATCGTCCACCTCTTCCTTAGGTTTGAGATCCTGTTCGTCAGCGACGACAAGAAAATCCGGACTATTGTCTCTCCCGTCAGGTCTGTCGCGATGAATTACAGTTACCGTAAGTGAGTAATTCTGTTGAAAATCGTCGACTTTCAGAATTGTACCGTCCTTGACGCCGAGTTGTTCCAGAATCTTGTCGTTATTTTCTTCGGTTTCGCCTTCCTCGCTGCTTATGAGAACAACACCTTTTCCGTCTATCATAACGTCCGGTGCTATCATATTCAATCGCCCCTTGAGTACCGCATCGTCGAGCTCCGCAATCGTCATTTTTGTCGTGTCCACCGCGAGAACTGCCTGCGGCGTTGGCGCGCACACGTAACATTTAGGATTCGGTGGATTTACGTATTTTTCCGGAACCAACAATTGATTTCGATGATTCATCTTCGATCTCAAGTACACCGATCTGCAGGCTTTCAGATTGTTCTCCAGTATACGAAGGGCGTGAAGTATCACTACTCCGGCTATTATCGCGTTTGTTGTTGCTATCGCAGGTATTATGTTTCCAGCCATTGCTGCAATTTTTTCAAGAAAAGTCATTCGTTATTTACGTAATTTGTTAATGTGAAGAAAATTGAATTTTTACTGAAGAAAAAAAATTGAATTTTTACTGAAGAAAAAAATTCAATTTTTACTGAAGAAAAAAATTGAATTTTTACTGAAGAAAAAAATTGAATATTTACTGAAGAAAAAATTGAATTTTTATTGAAGAAAAAAATTGAATTTTTATTGAAGAAAAAATTGAATTTTTACTGAAGAAAAAAATTGAATTTTTACTGAAAAAAAATATCTAATTTTTACTAATTTATCATTTTCGCTCACATTTTATATCGAAACGAGTTTTCTGGGGGATTCCAAAAATATGGGCTCTTATATTGGCGCAAGCGGCAACGAAGTTCATGGCGCTCTGGTCATCTTTATCCCAAACGAGATGATCATTCGGAGATTTCGCTTGGAGATCTTCCAATGATTTTTTCAAGCTGCTCAACGCCTCAGCGAAGACTTCCCCGCATCTCGCGATGCTCCATCTCTGTTGGTCCTTCAATCCGTATTCGTCCGTACGATCTTTGCTGCAGCTTGCGACTATTTAAAAAAAAAAACACAAAAATTGAATCCAAATTTGTAATATAAAAACGCAAGTTATTCAAAGCAATATGTTTGATCGACGAACCTTCGTCAGGAAGATTTTTCCATTCGAGAGGCGTTGGTGGTCGTCGTTTTTTCCATAAATTATCCATACTGAGAAGGTACTTGATGTCGTCGTGGAATAGTTTGGTGAACAATTTTTCGGGTTCGTAGCCGCAGGATTGCGCCCACAGCCTCGTCGAGGTGCGATTAACGTTTCCCTTATCGTTAGACTCGGAATTCAAAGCTCCTTCGCCAGCAGTATCTGTTGAATTGATGAAAACAGACGTCAATATAAAAAATATATAAAAATAATAAAAAAAATTCAGAAATCAACGAAATACGAAAATATTGTTTTTTCTTTAATACCCGCGGCTTCCGGATCCTCTGTATCCGGCGAAACGTCTTGATCGGGATCTTCTTCTCCAAAAAGTTGACTAAAAAAAAAAAAATTCATTGATTCCAAATTGCTTCTTCAAAGGTGGAAAAAAAATTGTTCTGCAGTATCGCTTACTTGAAGAGATGTTTGGACCATACTATACAGTGTATCGGCTCACTGGGAGTGTTGCGAATTGTACAGCCAGGAAATGTCTTCTGCGCAGCTTTTGGTGTGCATTCGTAACACTGGCTGAGACCTTTCTTTATAAGTTCCACTTGTCCCTCGTAACCTGCAGTTCCCGACTCTACCAGCGGCACATCAGCGGCGAGACACATGCGATTAACGTGATTTCTCGCCGCTCTGTTGTCGAGAGCATTCATGACGAGGGTAAATTTTTTGAAGAACGACAGTCCATAGTCCGGTCTGCAAAAATGAATCGATTGAAACAAAAAATGTATTTGTTAAATAGTTATTTTTATTTTTTTTTCGTTTTTTTTTAAATGTACTTACGATGTTATGCTGTCGTGATAAGATACTATTTTGACATCCGGATTGAAAGTCAACGCCGTCTCGCGTGCGACAGCCGATTTCGATTTGCCGACGTGTTGTTTTTGGAATAAAAATTGTCTGTTCAGATTGCTCACGTCTATCGTGTCGAGATCGATCTGAAAACATCGAAAAAAAAGGTTATTGCCATCGTGACGATGCGCGGTTAAAATTGTATCGTTATTTTGTGCGCGCGTGTCGGAAAGTTCGTTTGCAGGCGAGGAGTGCGATACGTCTCCCGGTTCGGGCGGTCGAGAGGTTTGCGAAGGTGTTTGCGCGAACAGTTGACTTACGATTTCGATATCGGTGAAGCCAGTCATCACGAGATTCTTAAGGATCTCACAGCCAATTCCACCGGCCCCGACGACCAAAACTTTACTCTGTAATATTGCATCTTGCAATTCTTTGCGAAAAACGCGGCTAACACTCGCGGCCATCTTCGTCGTGATGTATGTTTTCCGTATTCCGTACGGTAGAAGAGGGACGCGCGCTTGAACGAGCAAACGAGAGCTTTTGATGTTGGAAACTCGTTGTGTCTCGCGAAGCGCGGATAATAAATATACTACGTCGGTATAGCGAACGTCGCGTCGAGGGGAATTCACGGTCGGTATAACAGCAGCGGCGTATTACTTCGCAGCAAAACATTACAAGTTAGTGCTTTGCACTTTTATTTTCGTTTCACTTGATGTATGTACGCTACGGGGGATAAAATATTTTGTTGTTTTCGAGATTTCAAGATATATCGCGTGACAACAAAAATAATTCTTCTTGTATAACGCAAATTTAATAGAAACTTCGTCTCAAAATTTACGACAACATAATTTTAAATTTAAATTAATTAAAATTTCATTAATTATTAGTTACTAAATTTCGGGTTTGAGAATAAAAACAAATATTTAATGTTACTTTCATTATACAGATCGGGCTATTAAAAAAAAACACCTATTCTCGTGCGGCTTGGCGCTATTTTGAGATCCGTTTGAAGCGATCTCGCGTGCATGACCTTGAGGAGTCACTGAGCTTCCAAGGCCATTGACACCTACTCCGCGCGTACCGAAGCCAAAGTAGTCTCATCGTAGCTTCTGCGCTTTATTTATCTTTGTCTCAATTGACCCGTTTTTTTTTTTTTTTTTTTTTTTTTTTTACGAAACATTGAAAAGTTTTCTCTGCATACCTTCGTTCGCTATTGAAGTCGGAAAAAACGGGGAAGGGAAAAAAATGGGGGAAACCGATCGAAATATTAAAGTAATTGATAAACATATGTTAAAAAAAAGATCAGCGTTTTTTATTTCTGTGTATTCGCATCGGCATGTCAGTATGTAAATGTAGTAAAATAATTGTAGTTCGCGTAGATATATATCGTTACTACCGATCCGACGGGGTGCCAGCCCTCCAGTATATTTTTAA
Organism: Cryptus armator; assembly: GCA_963971235.1. Taxonomy (NCBI): domain Eukaryota; kingdom Metazoa; phylum Arthropoda; class Insecta; order Hymenoptera; family Ichneumonidae; genus Cryptus; species Cryptus armator. Next base: position 21,025,372 of record OZ020235.1, read on the forward strand.
TGATCTTATTATTTCAATCGTAAAAACAAAAAAACAGTATTCACATCGAACGGCGTATATAACAATTTACAATTAACTTATTGATTAAACAGACATTCGTCATTTTTCTTAAATTTCAACATACGCACGAAAAAAAAAAAAAAAATCATTTTCAACCGTAAAAATAAAAAATAGTTGTTTATATGCGACAGCGTGTGTTATAAGTTTTGCATGAAATTCCGTAGAAATAACGTTTTATTTGCAATCACGAAAAATGATTAGAAGCGCGAAGGCACCATTGTTTTTTCTACTTCCGGTTTATCTCGAAACGCTGTCTTGTCCCGCGATAAGAAATAATTTTTTTAATAAACGATACAGTGACTGGGATTTTTTTTTAAGAAACACCGATCACTGTGATTCGGCATTTTTCTTTCATATAGCGCTCACCATTCGGCGCGGAAATCGCAAAAGTAAAAAAAAGTACGCGGAGTACCTAAAAAACTTTGTTAATAAAATTGTACAAATATCAATTAAATCGTTTTAATTAAATTAAATTATTATTCATTTTAATTGCTAATTATATATCGAAATTTTTCATTTTTATAATTCGACATATTACGATTTAATCGATTTTTTTACACTTTTTTTTTATTAACGGATTTTTAAGTAGTTGCCGTATATTTTTTATTACGAATTTAAAAAAAAAACTATAATTTCCCGATTTTATTTGTTTCAATTATGCGGCGTGTAACCAATAACTGTGTCGTTTGCGATCGATTTGATTCGCTTCTTATAGGCCCTTCAGCCTTTAACAGTTGCGCTATTAATTCTCACCAACTAATACCATTTATTCTGTATTTACATTTCGTCTATCAATTTCAATTAAAATCGTTGTTGTTCCCGTACTCGGTAGCTGCCACCATTTTCAATTTTTCCTTAACTTAATATTATTTACAAATGTTCAATAGATTAAAAAACAAAAAGCTCGCCGAGTACAGTACAATATCTCTTGAGAACAAATTTCATCGCATATTTCTTTTTTCAGTCATCGGAAGATAGTTCTATTCTTCCGCCGTATAAAATTCTTCAGATATTGAAAAATTACTAATTACTCTCCTACGTCTATATATCTCGCGCTATCTTCGATTCGAGTCGATTAAAACGCATTTTTCTCGTATTATTCGGCAGCTGCACGTTTCTCAGTTATCGATAAAAATTTCCTGCCGCCTCTTCTTGTTTTTTTTTTTTTTTTTCCCTCATTTACATTATTAATATCTTACGTTCGTTTTCTTCGCTGATTGACATCGATACGATGTCGGATAGCGGACAATCACATTTTGAGACAACGGAGCGTCTTGGCAGGTACTCGAGAGATGTACTCGAAGGAATTTTGCCGCGGGGCATTGTTCGCGTGCGCGTTGTTCTCGTCGTCGTTCCGTTCACCGTCAGCTAATTCGGCTTCTTGATTTTCGATTTGTATGACGAATTCACGATTTCCCATCAGAGTTATCAGACACATGTCCGCCTCTTTAACACGCGCGCGAACGAGCATCTCAAGCGTAAAGAGATGCTCGTCGTGCGCCTCCGGCAAATAACGATGCATGAAGTCCGCTAATCTGTAAACACGAAAAAAATCCCATATCGTTACTTTTCATCGATTCATTTCTTCGATTCCCATCCCATTTCGGTTCCCATTTCCCTATCGATTTTCCCATCGATTCCCATCCCATTTCGGTTCCCATTTCGTTACTTTTTTAACAATTTTATTTCGTTTATTTCTGCGAAACTCACTCATTCACTTTGTAAATTGTTAATTAGGTCGCTACGATGAAAATCGCGAGTTATCCGGAAGATTTTTAGTTTAATACACTTGGAAAATGATTCATCAGAGTCATCGGGAACGCGGACCGATGAGGTTCTTCGAGATATTGCCAGCATTCCGACAACACTCGACAAATACCCGATTCATTGTTGTACTACAGTACAAAGGTCTCAGAACGCTTCACGATAATCGTATTTTTTCAATAAATGCGGAAATCTCGTATATTTCGTCGAAAATCATTGTTTACGTTAGATTACGATTTTTCTAAACTCCGAAAAAATATCCGAAGCGTAAAATGTATTATACTTTTTTTATTACGGTAATTCTTGAATCTAATTGATTATATATACTGTAAAAAAAAAATTAATGGCGAATTTAACGAATGCGATAATACAATTTTGACGAATTTACGAATAATTTTTGAAATTCAAAAAAAAATTTTATATTAAAAATACAACATTTTTCGTTCCGTTATTATTGCACAGTTAACGCATAAAAGTGTCGTATTCCGGTATTAGAGGCAATTATTCAGTGTACATCTGTTTTTTTATATTTTTATTAACAACCGCGCGATCGTTTATTTCGATTCGTCGTAATATCAAATCGGTTTCTTTCTCGGGCCGTTTCAGGGTTAAACGATTGTGAGACCTCGATGACGCATCAATTGTGCGACTTTCCGCGAATCTCTCTGTATAACTTTCTCATTCGATATCATCGATGAGACGAGAGCGCGTTAATTTTCTCCTCCTATCAGCCAATTATAAAATTACCAAGAAATCGTCGCATCAACGATCTTATTTAGTGCGCTCCATAAATCGTCGATTTAATTATTACTTCGCGGTCACCGTAGTGTAATTAGCGCAAAGTTCTTGAACCAAATACATGATCGTTGCGCCGGATACTCGTACGAAGGATATGTTCGATGGGAACGACTCGTTCGATGGTAAATCGCGTCGACGCGGTCCATCGGAGACTCCGGGGTGCGAAATTTTCTCGAAAAGTCGAACGAGGCTAATCGTTAAAGTTTGTCGTTTAATTTATTACCGAATAAACGCCGACGCGAGAGTCGCGTAAAAGTAACGCGCGATAATTGAAGAATATCGTCGTAGTTTTTCGCTCGTTTCTCACCTCAAAAGATACTCGACGTTGTGACCACTGGGACCGGCGCATTCGGATATTTGTCGCGCTATGGAGTGAAGAGGCGCCTCGCCGAGCCAGTGGACGTTCTTCTCCGTCGCTATGTAAATCACAACGGGAAAACTCGATTTTCCGTCGCGCGTGTGAAAGGTCGATATAGTCGTCAGATAACCGCCCAATGAACATTCTCGTTTTTCCAAATACGGCAACGCCGTGCTGTCCTTAACTTCGAAAGCTCTTCCGTAAACAATTTCCTGAAAAAATTAAATAAAATCATCGATAAATAAAATCTTTTGTAAAAAAAAAAAAAAAAATAAAATGAAATGAGATTTTTTTCGTTAATTTTATTTTATTTTGATTACTAATTATCGAAAACAAAGAAAAATAACTTCGTAAAAAAAAAATTAAATAAAATGAAATTTTTTTCGTTAATTTTATTTTATTTTGATTATCAATTATCGAAAACAAAGAAGAAAAATCGTAAAAAAAAAAAAAAAATTAAATAAAATGAAATTTTGTTTCGTTAATTTTCTTTTATTTCGATGACCAATTATCGAAAACAAAGAAAAAAAAAACTTTGTCTACGCATTAGCAGATAATTCTCGCGCAATGACTCACCTCTTTCTCCTCTATGAGCGTCGCGACACGACCGGGCTGTAACAAAGAGAACGAAATTGTTTAGTACAAAAATACAACGTAAAGCAAACTCTCGCCGAAAATGCGTGCGAGTGATACATCCGAAAGGAATTTCGATAGATAGAACGAATTTTTCACGTGCGATATTTGCTCGTGTCTGTTCTTGCGAAAGTAATTTCTCAGCCAGTTGGCTACAACTTTGAGTACCATAAATTTTTCGCCTATTTCGTAGAAATAAACAATGGAGAAATCGGGTTGCTATCATAATAATAATAAATAAAGAAATTGTTATAATTTTTTTTTCAATTTAAAATAAAATAAAAAAAATTATAATTAAAGTTGTAAATTCGATCGATTTTTTTTTTTTTTTTTTTTTCAAATTTCATCACAAGTTTTTTAAAAAAATTTTTTGTTTACAGAAATTATTCAAATTTTCTTTATATACCAATTTTTCTCCGTTTTTCCTCCGTAAATATATTATCGATCAATTTTGCGCGTCGATTGCGTTATCGTGTTTTCAACTCAAATTGATGGTCATTATTCAAATTGCCTATTGCCTATTATTCGCGACAACAAATTATATTTTGATTAAACTTTTACGTTTGTCGATTGCATGCAATATTTGCTATTCATTGTGTACTGCCTATAAATTTTATTAGCAATGACGCAACAAGAAATACTCGATGTAAGCCAAGAAATCAACTTGTTTACGCTTCCATAGTTGCATATAGTGTGTATATAAAGAAGGCGGTGTCAATTTCTACAAGTTTGATAGGCGATTTCGATATATGTATGAGTTACACGCGACCGCACGACGAAAAAAGGGAGTACACGAGAGAAGCCGGATATTCTCCTTCGGTTTCGTTTGGTCGTTTTAAAATGCGTTCAATTTATTTCGGCGAACTGCAAGTTATCAATTAAAACCCATTAACATATCGCGTTGCCTACTTTTTGGGTCATTTATTAAAAATTACAAAAAAATTCCAAATTGGATTGATGAATTCGTCAATCGCTTCGTCATTTTGTTTTTAACGCCGTTTACAGAGCTCCTCTACATAAGTCAATTATTTAATTAATTAGAGAGGTCTAATGTGAAAAAAAAGTATGAAAACAAAGTTTCCTCTATTATCAATTATTAAAAATAATAGTTATTTTAATTAATAATAATAATAATAATTTTTCAATTATTTATCATCATTAATAATTATTTAAGGTTATCTATCAGCGAATTCGATAAATCGATAGTTTTTGCATTATCATAGCGGAACTTGTGTTATTATCGTTATGCAATCGTGCGATATATCTCCACATCGATATTCTCAATAAGATATTTGACCGATAATAATCTTTCCCCAAAGTATTAATTATTTATCATCTCGACGCGCCTCTCGTCGGCGTCGGGATAAACATCGATTTTTGTTTCTCGATAAATATCGAACTGGTCGAATGTTCATTCATGAAAAACACTCGATACGAACGTGTCTCGTCGAAAAGCCAGTCACGGAGCTCTGCCGATAAATCAATAAAACTTATACACAGACCATGTGATCGGGGAATAAATTAGCGTGAGATAATCCAACGTCCACGTGTCGAGAATCGACACGTGCGATGGCCAAAGACAAAGTGTCATACGCCCGTCTGTGTGTCTCATCGATTCGCTGGCAAAACTTAATCGGATTACTTATGCGTTTCGGTTCAAACAAATCACTCGACGAAGTTCCGGCAAACCTACAATGTGTATAATTCTAACGTATCGCAAATAATCGAACGTTAATCTTGAAAAAAATAAAGAAAAAAAAATAGCAATTACTTAGTCTGGAAAGTCATTTATCAGCGCGTTTATCAATTTTAATCCACGAGCTTATAATCGTCTGAGAGTCTCTTATCAATTAATTAGTGCCTTGGGCAACCGCAGACGTACGTGAGGATTTATTATCGTTCGTACCGTCGAAACAATACGAAGATTCGTTTTCAGATAAAAACAAAAGAGCTAAAATAAAACCAATCTGCACATTGTTGGAATAACGAAAAATGCGAAGACGAATTCTCGAGATTAACTCGAGAGTGTCTTTCATTGTTTACACGGGGAAAATATACGGACTTCCATCGTGTGTTTTGAATTTTAAGTTATTTTCATTCGAGAGCCACGTGGTGTATAATAATAATGATGAAAATTGTTAAAAAATTTTTTTATAAATTTAACCTAAAATCGTACAAAATCAGAAAACATTTGACAAAATAAATAAAATTCAATAATTTTTTTTTTTTTTTTTTTTTTTTTTCAAATGATGTTTTCATGTTTCAAACATAACCGCAATTTTTTTTATATAGATACAGTACGAAAAATAGCATATATAGACTTGACGATTGTGTATCAGAATAATCCGCGGGTTTTGGTCGCTTCCTGGAAAAAAACTCCATTATAACTGTCATATACGATAAATTCGAAATTGGCTGAACTCCAGAAGTCGATGAACGTTGTGAAGCGTATACGTCGCGAAGCGTCGTTCACGATACGCTCGCGTGAACAACGGAATTGGAATATTAATAGATCGTTTACGAGTGGAGAGTCGCGTGGTTCTCCTCGTTGTCTACGGGGGCGTTCAAGGGAAATTGAATTTCCTGTGGTATTTTGCCGTCAGGGCATTTCGTTCAACTCCCTCTGGCGTTCAATCACTCTGCGCTAAATGTATTTGATTGACCGGTCTCGTTCCCTCAATCGAAATTTGTCACGAAGTATCAACGCGCAAAACTATCGAAGCGATCAACAAAGCTGTGCAAACTTAAAATGAAGTTCCGCTTCTTCGAAACTAATTTATCGTATTCGCGCGTCAAATAATAATTTACGGCATACGGCTTGAAAAATTACGATTTTTCGATAGAAATATTTTTTGGCGTAAAAAAAAAAAATGTGTAAAAAATAAATAAAAAAAATTTATCAACATTTTTTTTACCATCGATAATAATAATAATAATAATAATATACCGTTTTATGTAATACAAAAAAAATATAACTTACTCTTTCAGTAGTACCGCGATGTGTGGCATTTCCTTGCCAAAATCTTCTACCGAAACCCTTGACGTATCCGATTGTACTCTTCTTAAATTCGAAACCGGGATTCCAGCACAGAGATCCGTATCCGAAGACCCAGAGTCCCGACACGCCAGCCATTCTTGCGGCCGTATTTATTAATTAAAAAAAAAACAACGAATTTTTTCGATCTTTGTAAAACCGAAGAAAAGTCTTCCCGTCGATCTTTAGTGTGTCATTTGATCCATCAAACGAGTCTTCCGATAGCCGGTTCAGCTGGAACTTCCGGTCAGTGCAGTCGATCCATATTCATCATTCGCCGTTTTTCGTTCGCTTTCTTTTTGTCGATCTTTCCGAATGCTTAGAAAACTTTTCAGGCACTCGAGGCAAATTTTTTTTTCGATATATTCATCATAAATAGTGGGTTAGGATAATATCATTGATAAATTTTTATTTCGATAGAAAAAAAACTATTAAGAATTTTATTGGTCAATGTTCCTGCCACCGAACCGTTTCCGTCACTGCCGGATGGAACAACGCGATCGAGTAACTATAATCGAAGCCGAGGCGCGACACTATAATACTTGGCAAACGATCGAAGATCTCCGTGTCTCGATGTGTTGACAGTTGCCAGTTGGGTACCGGTCGTTCCCACTGGCGTATGAATACGCGCTCCTTATCCGTTATTATTGTTGCTGCTTCTTTCTTTCGCGCCTCTTCGTCCTCGTGTTCCGCTCCCTCTTCTTCGTTACGCCGAGAAACTCGCCAAGTGGTACCTGCTTCCATCTACCCGAGCGCGTTAAACGATAAAAACTTCTTCGACTTCTCTTTATTCCGAAAAAATAATAACAATCCAAAGAAACGTCTCGATCTTTCGAGTTAAACTTCGTATTCAATTTTTTTTATTATTCTTGAACGCGGGCGCAGCCGCGACTCCGAACTGTTCGAGTTCGCGCGTGCGACTGACTTAACGCCCCCGCGGTACGCGAGCTTTAAAGCTCCGTGTGTCCCCCGACTCCCTTGTCTTACGAACGTCGCTCGGCTCTCGTCGGCGAATGGACGTCGAACCCTGTGGCTGGGAGGGTGTCAGCTGTTTTGTATCCTTCTATGCTTTTCCACTTCGCAGGTTTACAAACTCTGTTGGTGAGTCTCACGATTTCTTACGTGTAATCGCTACCGTGCAAATTTTTCACTACGGTACACAAAGAGCTTATCTACCAGCAAGCAGCCTTCTCGACGTCGATCGTAAATTCTGTCCAACGGACCAATTTTCGATTAACCAAACTCGACTAAACAATTTATAGGCTCGACTCGTTTTTCTTGCGAGTTTATAACCCGTACCATTGACGAGAATCAGTGAGGCTTTTAAAATTTGATGTATTTTCGGCGCCTCGCGTGTCGGGTGGAAGTGCACGACGCGTGCCGAGTTTTTTACGGGTGAATAACAAATGCCGTCACGTGTTTTATTCCCTTCTATCGCGAACTACTGCAATGCGCAAAGAAAATCTATTCCTATGGATTTCTTCGCGATATCATCAGCCGAGAATATTCAATTTAAAATTTTTTTTTTTTATGAATTCGGAGCGTTCTAGTTGTTTCGAGAAAGAATACAGTTTATTTCGGTGGGTCGATTCGATTGTTCGAGAACAGTTTCGCTACCCCTCCAGCTGTTAGGGCGTGAGGTATGATGCAATCCAAACGAATTTCACGTTTCGGATGGATCCTTTTGTGAAACTTTTGAAAATAATAAAACTTCGAGATTTTAACTGTCACGGTAGTCTACAATTGGTACACATGATGGCCAGGCGAGTGTCAAAACTTTCCACTGGATAGTTCTTCCGGTTTCTCGAAAAAAATATATCGCGAAATAAACGTTTTGTTACGAAACACGTGACTTTTAATTCAGAAGAAAGAATTAATTAAATGTTTCTTTGATATCGAGTTTTTTTTTTGGTGTCAAGCACCCTTCTTTATTCTCCGATATTCGGCAGTTGCCACCGAGCAAGAACTGCAGTGAAGCACGTTGTTGTCACGTTTCGCGTCGCGTTGACACACGTCCGCACAATAATACGATCGAAGTTTTTATTTCGTACACTTTTTCCGGCTACTTCCGTTTTTTTTTCGTGACAGAGTTTTCGGCGTGTTTTTCCTTGCGCTGTTCCGTCAGCGCTCTTTCGCCGTGCGCACTCAAGAGAGAACAGAATGAGTAAACCGGGCAAAGCCAGGAAGCGAATATCGGACGAACTGTGTGTAACCGGCGTGGAGACGAACGCGCCTTTGACGTGCCGGAGCGAGAAGGGGAACGAAGAAAACTGGCACGAAAGAGGATCGGCGGCGGGGAGGGGGAAAAAGAGCGGAGCAGAGTGTAGCGACGGCTGATGAAACAGCGACTACGGATTGACGTATGTATTCGCATTGCTACAGCTGTAACGGTGCGTACACTCACACGCGGCACGACGCGCTGTTTGTTTGTGTTGAGGAGAAGACGAGCCCCGCGCGTCGAGACGAGATATAACAAAACGCTTCTCGTAGTAACGGTTTTAAGTAAGTAGTTGCATAATTTTTATGTATACTGCATGAGTTTATGCGATATATTTAATTGTTACGCTATAAAACAAATGCGATCGCGCACGATTGAAACATTCCGATTTGTAATGCATCGTCCGATCGCGGAACATTGACCCGTAGATTTATCCTTCATACCTACGATTCGCCTCTTAAAATTCAAGAACATACTTTTTTTATAACCACAAAATATTTATGTTGAAACTTGACACTTTGTTTACGTTAAAATCATTGACGAAGCAAAAACGCGTTTTAAGCCCAAAAAAAAAATATTTCGCTATAAAATAACACTTAAGATCGCGAGAAAAATAAAAAGATTCTGAAAAGACCGGATTACGTATTCGTTACTTTCGCACTATCATCCAAACTACATCGATACAATGAGACGAAGAAAATAATTTTAAATAATATTTACGCAACCTTTTCGTTATCGAATCGAAAATGATTCGATATCTCGTCTGGCGCGCGTTAAAAAAAAACATGTTCGAGGTCTCGGGATTTTTTTTGCCTCTTTTTTTCGTTTGTGACAACGAACAGGCGGAAGGTCGGTTGGAAGAGATAAAAGAAAGAGTCAAACCGTTTTCGGGCTTCTCAAGCGTTCGTTTAAGCCGCGCAGCTCGAGATGCCACGTGATTTCTATTCGCGTGCGCTCGTCTTGTTTTTCGTCCGCGGAAAGTAACGAACAAGCAAATTTGGTTAAGAGTCTTTAAAGAATCAGCGGACTTTCCAAGCCTTCCATTACGCGTTCGAAGACGAGGTAAAAGTCATCGATTTGTAATCCTGGGACTAATTAAATAAGACAAATATTTCAGTAGTACGAGAGGTATAATTATATTTCTTTTTACGCGTACACACTTAGCCTTACAAAGAGATTTAAAAAAAAAGCGGTTTCGTAAAATAAAAGAAACGCGAAAGTTTCGAAAAACGTTCTTTAATTATGTATTATGATTTCCAAGGTACTCAGTCGCACGTTGAACCTTTTTTTTTATCTTTAGAAATCGTTTCTCGTGCTTCGTCCGCAATTGGATATAAAAAAAATAATTTACGTTCTTTCGATTTCGTGGAACAAATATTTTTGTTTCCAAAGCGAGTATTTGAGATTATACGATTGAGGCGATTAAAAGCTGCGAAGTTGAACGGTGGAAGAAGCGTTCGGATTGACGACCCGACCGGCGAATAGAATACCGGAAGTCGTTCGATCTACTATGGCGAAAAGGAAAGGTCGGTCGACACGGAACGTTTGGAAGGTGTTGCCCATCAAGGGAACGACGCTGAGTCCTGAAAATTTCATAAGTCACGTATTAAATCGGGTTATTAAAATGCTAAGACTTGCAATCGAACTCAGTAAGTGCAGAAAATTACCTGTGACTGCAGATGCAACGGTTCCAGCCTCGTTTACCTCGATCTTTGCATTGTGCAAAACACTGCCGACACGTGCAGTCGTTTTCGGCAAAACTCCGGAAAGATTGGCACTCAAATCGAACAAATCCTTAATTCCCATCTGTAAATTAAAAAAAAAAAAATGACAAATTACCGATTAAAATGTTGAAAAGTAAAGATTAAAAATTACCGAACTGAAAATAGAAAAAAAATACTAAAAATTACCGAACAAAAAGCAGAGAATTTTTTTTTAAATGACCGAACAAAATGTAGAAAAAACGATTAAAAATTACCGACCAAAATATAAGTACCAAAAGATTGAAAATTACCGATCAAAATGTAGGAAACAAAAAATTAAAAATTACCTATCGAAATGTATAAAACAAAAGATTAAAAATTACCGATCAAAATATAAGAAACAAAAGATTAAAAATAACCGATCAAAATATAAGAAACAAAAGATTAAAAATTACCGATCAAAATATAAGAAACAAAAGATTAAAAATTACCAATCAAAACATAAGAAACAAAAGATTAAAAATTACCGATCAAAATATAGGAAACAAAAGATTAAAAATTACCGATCAATCAAAGAAAAAAAAAAGTTCATAATAATATTGAAAGACTTACAGTCTCGAGAGCAGATCGAAGGTCATGTTTGCTTTCGATGTTGAATTTCGGAAGAGCCAAAAGCAGTTCAGTTTCTTGAAGGCTTCCAAGGATCACTGAAATCGGTGTATAGGACAGATCCCTCGAGAGTGCGTGAACACTTTGAATGCCCTCGTTGCGTGGCAAAAATATCAGCATGGATAATCTTTCGTCCTAAAAAAAAAAAAAAAAAAAAAAAAAAAATTAAATACTATTAAATTATGAGACAATAAATACGCTTCGAAGTATTTTCGCGGCATATTGCTATAGTTACCGAATAAGGTATTTCAACGACTTCGGAGTCCAATGCTGTTATCACCGCGTATTTATACTTGAATAGATTCTCCATCATCTGAACGTCTTGGCAACCGATATTCGGAACTCGGAAGCAACGTGTGCGCGTTGCATTTTCATCGAAAGTGTTCAGCCACTTTCCTTTGAAGTGAAGAGCCGAAGTCAGCAACAAATGAGTGTCGGGGCTGAGTGATCCTGTAAATAAATAAATTCAATATAATAATCGGTAATAAAATCGGTAATAAAAAATGCAATTTTTTTCATACATGAAATGCATTCAATCATAAATATTATGTAGTCTTCTTAAGGATACGTGAAATGTCGTGATTGGTAATAAAATCGGTAATAAAAACTTAATAAAAAAAAAAAAAAAAATAGCATTACAGTTTTTATTGCTGGGATTGTTTTTTTTTCTTACCGGATTCGACTATAGATCGAATATTGTTTCTTGTCGCCTGGCGGACCCATTCGTTTATCGCTGCAGCGGAGCGCGTAGAATCGTTAAAGTCGACGGCCCTTATATCGCCGTTGTAATAAGCCTGAAGGGCATTGTTATAATCGATGGAAACTTGAAGTCCTCTCGCGGTCCATAGACGCGTCGCCAGAGAGATTTCCGTTCCCGATTTTGCACCCTAAAGAAAAAAGAAATATAAATAAATAAAATTGAATTACATTATACATAAATACATTATAAATTGTTGAATAAAATATACAAATTAAAAAAAAAAAAAACGAGTTTTTTCAAATTTATTTATTTACCTGGAATGGCAATAAGTTTTGTCTCGCGATATTTCTGATTTCGCGCACATCGTACGGAAGTCTCAGGGTCGACAAGAGTTCTTGGCGAGTTCTGCCGCCAGTTCCCTCCAGCAATGCCGTTAATGCAGCTTTGACGCTCAATGGTGCAACAACCGCATTGCCGTCTATCTCTTCGTTAACCGCCTGAAAAAAAAAAAAAAAAAAAAAAAAAAAAAAAAAAAAAAAAATTAATTAGAAACATTGCTATTTATTTATAAATAAAAATCGATTTTTTATTTATTTACCTGCAGCAGCTCGACGTTAAAGAAATTGTAGCGCTCGCCATTGCTGATTCCTGCTGGCGCCACTGAAACATTTTTTTACGCTCCGTTGTAATTTTTGTTGCATAAATTAATTAATTAATTAATTAATTTGTTTATATCAATATGACTAATAATTGTCTTCACGATGGTTAAAATATTTTATTCGACGTCAGCGCAAAATATTATTATGAACTTAAGAGGGAATAACTCGTAGATTATTCACATCGCGTAGCACACGCATCCGCAAGAGTTCGAGGATACGAAAACGGGTTTTTTTCAATCATCGTTAATGATTCGCGGCTTGGGAATTCCCAGCGTGAAACGACGATATCTCGACACGAGACCGCGATACTCACAGCGCGCGTTGATACGATATATATATGTGTATATATATATACATATATGTATATCGATATTTCATCAATACTGAGGTTACAAACAAATCTATTATTTATATTCATTGCCAAATGGAAAGCCAATTATTTCTTGTACTATCGTGACGTCACGAACGAATTCTCGGTTAAGCAGTCGAAAAAAATGTACTGTTAACGTTTTTTTTTTCGCCACGTGCTTTGAGGAAAAAAGTTAATTTCGTAAATTTTAGTGAGCGATGATTCATCGATGTCCTTACGGTACACATCTTTGTATTATTAATCAATGAAAATATGCATATTTATTAATATTAACAACAATAATTATTAAGAATTAATAAAATTTCATTTTTTCCTTACGAAAATCGTAATTAAAATAGTTCTTGCGGAATAATCAATTCAATTGAATAGTTAAAAATTGTTTGCACACGTTTTACGCGAAAATTAATATAAATCTGTATTAAAGAATTACTATTTAACGAAGATAAAAATTATAACAATAAATTTACAGAAAATTTATTCAATTTGTGAAGAATTTGTAATTTTAATTCCTTCTTGACGAATGAAAGCTCATTTCGTTTCTCGACAGATGCTCTCGAAATTAACGGAAAGAAATGTGTGAAAATATTCATTTTTTTCAAAAAACAAAAATTCTTCGGTGAATTCGCGAAATATAGATAAAAAAACAAAATAAGCTAATAGATCATAAAGTTTAACGTAAATTACAAATTTAACTTCACAAAAATTGCATAAAAATTTGGCTAAACGCTCTTAAATCCAAATCCACTTTAATACCCACAAATTTTTCGTTGAAAACTTTTACAAACAATTTTTTAGAACGTTAATCAGCCGAAATTCAAATCACTCAATTATACCGAAAAATTTACTTGAAAGTTTCGCGAAAAAAATTATTAAAATAAAATCCGTTACGTTTATAGATTATCGTTTGAATAAATAGAGAATCTCAAAAAAAAAAAAAAAAGTTATTTTTCATCATCGCGACTTTGCGCTTCAAGGTCAGTCGTCAGCGATGAGTGATGAAGCGACGAGGAGCGTTAATCACCAATAATAATTATTTTTACCCATACCGGCCAATGCTTGACAGACGATCGATAAAACAAGTAGAAATAGTCGCATCTTCACTTTTGCGTATAAACTGGGAAAACTTTGTAATATTGTAATTCCGCGAACGAACGCGTTTGACGAACAGAAACCACTGTGCGCGTCGCGTACACGACGAAAGATTGTTTTCCTTCGGAGATTAGAAACGGTCAACGAGAGACAGAGAGATGTTTATTATATCTATAGAGATGCGCGCACGACGGCGGCTCGCAGCAAATTGAAACACGGATTTCCTTGACGATCCTTGACTGATCGGTATAACAGCTGGAGCATCGCGTCTTATCCCCACTTATCCCTTTTTGCTACTATTTTAAAAATTATTCATTGGGAAATTTGGCATTTTAACGACACGTAAAGATATTCTTTCAAAACAGGATTTTGGGTATAAATCGTTTCTTCGTATTTTTTTTTTTTTTTTTTTTTTTTTTTTTTTTTTCGGCAACATGTACTTTGAATTTTTTGAAATTCCGCTAATTTCTTCTGCGGTTTCTACGGTATATGCATATATTTCGCTATGCTAATGCCGAGAGATCGAAAAATCCACACGAAAGTTTCTTCATTCGTTAGTAAACGAGGGTCAGCTTTCTCAAGCGGGGATTTTTTTTTCTTTTTTTTTCCTTTAACGTTGCGTCATCAACTGGACAGGTAAAACACATGTTAGCGTTCAAATAGATGTACGCGGACATCGTGAACAAACGAACTAATGTTTCCTGCAGATATTGATGCGTGGGAATTCTAAGTACTCTGATTGACAACGGAAAAATCGTTTGATTCATTATTTCAACATGCAGCTCCGGCAACGATTGTTATTCAATGAGTTACAATAACAGTTAGAAATCCCGAAGAGTTTTTTTTTTTCTCGCGTAAATATTTAAAAAATTATTTCGGATTGTTGTTTTTTTTTTTTTTTTTTTTTTTTTTTTTTATCAATTAGTTATATGAAATTTGTAACTGAGAAAAAATTTTTTTTACCTGTTGGTGTAACTTCCGAGGATTCCTCGCTGACGCGACTGGGAAAACTCGGAGTCGTTGCTGCGTCGGTATCTCCGGTTGACTCCAGAGGATTCGTTACTCTACCCATGTGAAGTATCGTTCCGGTTATCTCGTCCTCGATAAAGAAGAGGAACGGATGATCGGCGATGAACGATTGTTCGCCGATTTTGTTACCGATCTGCACCTCTGCATCGAGAAAAACAAAAATTTTATTTAGTTAAACAAAAATTTTTAAACGTTTAATCAATTATAATTAAGCGTTAAAAAAAATTTAATGGATATTTTATGAACTGATGCTGCAAGATTTTTGCATCGATTAGTACATTAAATTAAATGGACAATTATTATGAAAAATTAATCTTCGAGAAATTAATATATTAAAAATCGGATAGATAACTTATTTTTAATAATTTACTGCAATTTTCCTATAAAAGTTCATTAATTTTTTAACACCATTACATTACATTACCGTTACATGCAATTTACTATTTTTTTTTTAGTCTTTTTAACATTCCATTCAACGATTAGGTCGATTAACGGGAAATATCGTCGCAAAACAATTGTCTCATACCGGTGGCAGCGAAAGCCGTTGTTCCCTTTTCGTTCACTTCGATTCCAGCTTTTTGCACAACGTCCGAGACCACCAGTCTCTCCGAAGTTCGTTTTGCCCGAGTGATGCCGGTAAGGGTCGCGGTGTTGTCAAAAATATCGCGAATTCCCAGCTGCAGAAAAAAAAATCGTAAGATCGCAAAAAAAAAAAAAAAAATGTAACTCGATAGTTCATTTTTTTACTACTTATAGTTGAGATTCTCGATGGCTGAATGGTATTTTTACAATGGCATAGTGTTTAGAATAAATATACAGTCGCTGTATAGCAGTCCGTCGGCTCATTAGCGTTTTTTTTTTTTAACGCGAAGCTATTTATAAAGCTGAAACTTGCCTCGCGTAGCGTCGATGTTAGATGGCTGGTGTAATCGAACTTGAACTTTGGTATCTTAACGACAACCGGTAGATCTTGCATGAGCCAAACGTATCTCGTTACAACGAAGGGATCGATATTTTTCACGAGATCGTCGAGTCCACCGACGTTTCTCGGCAATACGAAGTACATAGCGAATTTGTGACCCTAAAAAAAAAAAAAAAAAATGTACAATTAATTAAATCATTCGTATTTCCTCATCGTATCGGAGTTTGTAAATTTTATTTATAATTATTTTAATGAACTTACGGCGTAAGGTATACGAAGAATTTTAGCATTGAGTTCGAGAGACTCGGAGAAATAAAAATTGCCAACGGTATTCATGAACGGAACGTCGTAAGTTTTGTTAGTTTTTTCGTAAAATCTTCCCGGTCTCGTGTGGTTCGGGTTGAATCTATTCTTGTGCCAAGAACCCTTGAAGTACATAGCGTTCATTACTAACATCACGGAATTGCTGATACTCGACTCTGAAAAAAAAAAAAAAAAAAAAAAAAAATAGAACAATGAAATTAAATACAACATTAATTAGTGTAATTGCGATAATTTTTTTTTTTTTTTCGATTAATTAACACGTAAAGACTCACCGTCTTCGATCATTTTTTCGATATTATTGTGCGTGAGATTGCTGACCCAATTATTTATAGTAGTTGCGGCAACGTGAGGTTTGTTGAAATCTGTGCGAACGACATCGGCATCGTAAAAAGTTTTAATTGTCGCTGCGTAACTCTGCGTCGGTTCTATTGAAGAATCCATGAACATCCGGGTACCGATGTCGAGTTTGTATTCGTTGAAAACGGGCTGAAAGAAATGACTGAATGTAAGAATTTCCTTTTTTAAATTATCGGGAAGGTATGTCAGTGAATTAATGATTAGCAGGAAAATTCTTTAACTTTCTGCCAAAGAACTTAAAAATAAAGAAAAAAAAAAAAAAACGAAAAAAAAAAAGAATTGAAGAAATGTATTCGACATGTCTTTAATTTTTTTCGTTTTTACTTTATTTTAAAAATGTTTTTTTTTTTCGCGTTCGATTATTCATTCATTAGTAATGATAATATATAATCGTATAAAATTATTTATCATAATAAATAACTATATATGTCTCAATACCCAATAGATATGGATACATATGATATCGTATATTAATTATATACCCAGAAAAATATTTATTCATTGAAAATTTATTAGGGACGAAGAAATTTTTCTAAACCCTAATAAATATTCGTGTGGTAACCATCGTATTATTAAGGCCACTCGATCACTAATTCGAAAAGGTTTGGGTTTTCCCAGATTTCCTAAACCGAAATTCTCGGATTTTCCCGGACCATTGTCTTCAAAAAGACAAGTAGAATTATAATAATAGCGAAAATAACAATGCATTGATAATAATAATATTTATAATTATATAAAAATAATTATAAATATTAATTATATTTATATAGATACATAATGCATATGTACTTATAAATTATTAAATAAAAGAATTTTTTTCCGAGACATTAGCTAAATGTAATGTTTCCACATTTTATTTTTTTTCTGTCTGAATAATCATTTTACGATAATCCTTGAAGATATAATTTGCATACCTTCAGAGATCGTAGTATGACGTCAAATCGCTCACGAGTAGCCCAACGCCCCACAGGTAAATGCATCACACCGGCCAATTCGTGAGCCGTTTGATCCAACGCTCCTTCGTACAGCAGTACCAATGCTAATTTCACTGATATCGGTGATATCAATAAATTTCCTGGATACTTATTAGCCATTTGCTGAAAGAAAACAACGAATGTTTTTCATTTAGTTTCATTATCGACACTTCGTTATTGAATTATTCATTAGATTGCGCAATATAATCGTTTTTTTTTCTTACTTTCAACAAATTCCAATCGAAAACGCTGAAACGTTCGCCCTGATACGGCACGAAGATGTCCGACATGCCGGGAATAGCTTCATCCGAAATCGATGAATTTGTCGGCGAATCTCTTTTCACCAATCTTCCGTGGGAAAAGGAAGTCATCAGACCGATTATTAGTATAAAAAGGGACCATCCTAAAAAAAAATTAACAAAATTAATGATAGAAAAAATCCTTAAAAATAAAATATGCTATCGAGACGAAGATTTACGATCGATGGAACGAAACTTCAATATTTCCGTACAAATACTACAAAAATACAAAAAAAAATGATAGAAAAAATCCTTAAAAACAAAATATGCATCAGGAGAAAGATTTACGATCAATGGAACGAAACTTCAATATTTCCGTACAAATACTAAAAAAATACAAAAAAAAATTATAGAAAAGATCCTTAAAAACAAAATATGCATCAGGAGAAAGATTTACGTTTGATGGAACGAAACTTCAATATTTCCGTACAAATACTAAAAAAAAATACAAAAAAAAATGATAGAAAAAATCTTTAAAAACAAAATATGCATCAGGAGAAAGATTTACGATCGATGGAACGAAACTTCAATATCTCCGTACAAATACAGTTACGTTATTTATATAGGACACAAGTTGCGATGTAAACGACTCGACGGTGGTCAGTAACCCCGGCAGTAAAACTGCGGAGGCCTTGGCCTTTGGTAACTACACAGAATCTCACAACGGACTCTACCTACGTATATAGAATGAGGAAAAAAAAAGCCGTCGAGTCACAGGATTCAATAAATTATTTTTATTATTATTTTTTAAATTTGTTTCATTCTTATTTTTAGTTTTACGGATCGTTTCCCTCACATTTCTATCCCCAGCGTCATAGCCGGATCTCCGAAGAGTAATCGTCAAGCAAATATTGTATAATAATCGCAGTAAGGATTTAAAAAAAAAAAAAGATTCATCGTAGAGATTAGTCGGTTTTGGTGTCGCGTCACCGGTCATAGGTCATTGTAGATACGGATTTTCAACAAAACGTATCGCCCGAGTTGAGGAAAGAGAAATGCAGTAAATAAGATTAAAGAAAACTTCTTAGCATTCGTAAAATTCTCGAAGAAATATTATACTCCAAATGGAAGCTACAAGTCCGCAAGGTAAACGAGATTTTTCGTAATAATTTTTTTTTTTTTTTTTTTTTTTTAAATCAAAATCGTAACTTACCTAAAGATTGTGATTTCTTCATGACTGAAGAATTCCTCGTCGAGACGAATCGACGCTCGCGAAGTTGTATAGATGCACCAAAGATAACGATTCTAATGTTGAAAAAAAAAATCGTTTGTAGTGAACGTCGAAGCGTGGAGTTTTCTTGTTTTTATAGCGATGTTCGGAGGGATGCGTCACGCTCGCCGACGCGAGCAACAGTGTCCAGCGACTAAACCGGCTGGTTGACTCTGTACTGTAAGTCGTTGTGTCGAGTCGCTTCCGTATAGCTGCCGCTTATGTGTGCGGAGAAGCGACGCAGGAGAAGGAGGAGGAGCCGAAGAGACCCGGAGAAGGAGAAATCTCGGATCAGGATATTTCCTGCAATCTTCGTGGAAAACCCCGGGAAGACTATGAAGAAGAAGAATAAAAAAAAAAGAAAAAATCACTATCTATCGGATAAGTTCAACTACCGCTTAACTCGGGAAAGCATCGAATAAATTAAAAACATTGATGCATTTTGAGAGTGTAAATGGTTTATTTTACATGAAATAATTATGGATGTCACACGATAAGAGAGCGCAGATAACTTATCGCTTCATAGCATTTTTTTTTTTTTTTTTTACGATCGAACTATATATTGTTGGAAAAACCGTAGTCGATGTATATCGAAAAAAAATGCTCGAGCAATGAGGCCAATGATGCGCAATAAATTAAATAATGAATTATAATACGAGAAATTAATAGTAATTGACTGATTAATTAGTTATTTAACACTTTCTATCGAGTATCGAATTAGCGTCTTCGACGTTTTGAGTCTTTCTTTGCGTTCTTCTCGTTCTTCTCCTTTTCCTCGATCTCCCGTTGCTGACGCTGAAGCTCGGCGTACTTGTCGATTGCTTTTTGCACGAGAAGAGTCGCTGTACTCATACTCTCGGGGGTGATGTAGGTACGCGCCAATTCCGAAACTTGCTCTCTGACCTGAAGAAAAAATTCAAACGGTGAGAGATATTTGATTAGAGCTTTTGACGATTTTATCGGGAATGTGGAAGTCAAAGATTCATAATTTACGTTATTCGTCGGGAAACTTACGACTCTTCAACTTTCGGAGCACTTAATCGCGGAGTAGTAAAGTTTTAACAATCGTTTGTTTACTTTTTAACACATTGATGAATGTCTTCGATCTTTTTAATTAAAATGCTAAATGTCTTCGATCTTTTTAATTACAACGCTAAATGTCTTCGATCTTTTTAATTAAAAAAATATGTATTTTACCTGATTTTTGCTGAGACCGAGTCCAAGGAATGTGATGGTACAGAACGGCGTAAAGGTGCAGATCGACGTCGTAAAAGCTCCACCGATAAGGAGAAGAAGCAACAAATTCCACAGATAAGAAGTGGCGCGGGCACCGTAACTCATGGCGAAGCTTGAGAGGGGTACGAGAGACGACAACATTCCGGACGACCAGCTAGAAGTTTGTCGGGGTGGCGACGACGGGATCAAGTATCCCTCGTAGCCGCTCTGCACCGCGTATCCCGAATCTCTCGGATAGTCCGGATACGTCGGATAAAAGTATTGCGACGAGGGAAGCGAAGATTTCTGCTGCTGATTCGATGAACTACGATAAACCGGACCCTCGTTGCCATTCTCGCTGTTTGGCAGCGGTCCCGCCAGCTGCAGTTGACGAGATTGTTGAGACGGTACTTGAGTTTGGGGAGCAATTGCACCACCCAAAGCTGCACCGGCCACCGCTGAGAATACCAGAGCGCGATACATCCTCGTTGTCTTCTTTGATGATTTTTTTCTAAAATCAAAGAAAATAAATTTTATGTTGTAAAAAATAAATAGCAATTAAAAAAAAAAAATTTCATCAGAATTTTTTTTTTGCACTGAATTTTGAATGCGAATTTTTTTTTTGTTTTTTTTTAATTTTTTCAAACTTAAAGAATTTTTCATAGGATTGTAGATTTTTAATTAGTAAGAAAATTCTTTACCTTTTGGAAAAAGAAAATACTGTTTTGAAACTCGTCGAAGTCTTGTCTTGTAGTCACGACGGAAAACCGAGAACTGATACTTGAAATTCGAATTCTCGTTGCTTTTATACCGGGTTTTCGAAACTGAGAAGTAGTGGGATTGTTAAAATGACGAATTGTCAACCCTTAAGCACTCGATCCTCGAAATTGCGTTGCACTCCAAGAATTTTAAAGTCCTGAGTAACTCGGAAACGATTTTCGAGGCAATAAATACCTCAGCCCTTTACCTGGTCCAAGAAATGCATTAGACGGGGATAATTATACTCGAAGAATGGGAAATACTTAAATGAAGGGTATCATTAGTCTGTCTTCCAACGATTTTCGCATTTGTCTCACCGTTAAGTACGTGAAAACTCATTAAAGTAGACGAAGATTTTGAAACAACGATAAGAGACATTTGTCATTCGTTTACGAAAAAAAAATTGAGAAAATAAATTTTAGTATCAATGCAGCAATACAAATGCCAAAGATTTCTGTCCCTCCGATTCTCTGATCCAAAAAACAAAGATTGATGAAAATTTCGAATGTTTGTGAAATAATAATTAACTGAGAGATCGAAGATCCCGATTTTGGAGGCTTATTACCATTTTTTTGAAAAACAATTTCGAATACTTTCCAATGGGATAAAAATAATAAAAATTTCAACCCTACAGGAGGTGCTAAACACATTCATTTTTGATAATAATAATAATGCCAAAAAGTTTGTAACAAAGTAGTTAAAAAAAATTGTTTGACAAATCATCCGGCGAACCAACTTTTTTTTAGCAGTAATTTATCCGTTAATTTTTCTGAATACATATACATTTTTTTCGAATCTTTCTAATTCTCGAATTTTTTTTTTCTTTTTTCGTAAACATTTATTAAACAGTTTCGCAAAACGGGATTTTCGAAAATTAGAAAAAAAATCTGCGAAAATTCATTTGTATTCCAAAAAATCGACGACACAACTAAAAAAAAGTTGGTCGTCGAATGATTTCTTTAACCAATTTTTCGATAACTTTTTGCAACTATTATCATGCAAAATAAATGTTCTTAACACCTTTTATATGGTTTATTTTTTTCAGTCTTTTATCCCATCGAGAAAAATACGCAATTCTCTCTGAATCTCACTTGTCATTTAATTTAATATTCAGTGAAATGCGTGTATAATTAGCGCAGTAGAGATATCAATCAATTAAACTATTTAACCATTTAAAATGGAAGTTTTGACAAAAAAACGAAAAACTTTATTATTTTACTTATTTCATTTATTTATATAAAAATCTTAGATTCTTAGTCAACAATAATTCCACGTAAACTTAGCATCTTTAGTCATATTACAAATTCGAACGTATCTAACAAATATTAATTAATTTAATTTTTTTTAATCGAAAATTATACGTACGAAAGTTTTTTTTTTATGAAAAATTCGTCATGGGGTTCCAGCCGCTTGAGAATAGTACCGATAAATTCTGTTTTTTTCTACTATGACACACGTCGATTAAACTACAAATTACACATCACACAAAATTTATCACAAAATATATTGCCGAGTGCGATATCAGCGATTTTTACGGAAAATATACATATATAGAGCATTGGAACTTAAAGAAAAATCTATAGAACAAAAAAAAAACTAAACAAAAAACAAGTCGCTAATCACATTGGTTTCTCAGTGCGAACGATTCGTCGCGAACTTGCCGACGAAGATTTTCCAGTTCATCATCGCTGCTGCTTAAGTCCGCAGTCCGAGCGATAATTTTACGTTTGCTTTTCGCGCGAACTTCCGTTGAGTAGCCACGTTTGCGTTTTCTGCTCTTCGCGCGAAGCTCCTCCAACATAGTAATTTCTCCAAGATTCTCGGAATCCTCGAACACATCGTCGTCGTCATCTTCGGCGACGCAAAAGGAATCCTAAAAAAAAAATTACAATGTCCATAAAAACAATTTTCCGTTGTCTCATTTTTGCAACGAATTATCATTATTATCTTTACAATGAATCGTTTCTACTCACGTAGAGATAATCATTCGGCTCGTTAGGCAAAGCCTGCGAGTAAATCTGCAGATCGGGACTCGGACTCTTCGGTTTCCTTATCATAAATCCACCGGGTCTTCGAGGGCTCCGCACGGTTTGTAAATAGTGCGCCTGCATGTCTACCGAGTCGTCAATGTGTTGAGTATAACTGACGAAATTTTCGAGATCCTCATCGACTCCGGAGCTTCCGGATGTATTCTTCTCGTCGGAAGATACCTCAGCCTCGTCGTCGATGAATTCGCTTCGAACTCTCAATCTTTGACGATTTTTTTCGCTCGATTTTTTCTTCCTTCGCGTATCCAAGTCGACAGAGGCGGATTTCTGACGAGTGGCGCCGCCGCTTCTGGTATTTTTCGTATCTCCTTCTCGAATCTTTTGTTGCTGAGTATATTTCGCGGGGGCGGAAAAATCCCGCAAACCCTCGATGTTTAGCCGATTGTCGTCGTTTCGTCTCAGAGACAATGGGCCTCTCGTCGTTTTTCGAGGATTATACATCCCTAAAGAACTTTGTCTCGTTGCCTTATCGACCGGATCTGCTGGCTTTGCGAAGTAATCGCTCTCGACTTCCTTAACTGCGGTAGTCTCGATTCTCGCGACGGCGAACTCGTTCTCCGAGTCGGAATCTTGCTTCGCCGATGTTAATTTCTTCGTTTGCTTCGTCGATTTTTCGTTGATAATGTTATTCGTTAATTTTCTGCCGAGTGTCAGACGAAGCTTTGGTTTTTCAGTCGATATCCAACCCCTCGGGTCTTCGACACGACTTTTTTTAACACTCGGCAGAGAGTTTTTTGCACTGTTGGATGAAGTGCTATTGCCACCCGGCGACTCGAGACTATTGGCTTCTTTTTTACAAGAAAATGCCTCGAAATCGCTACTCCAATCGCATTCCTCGAAGAATTCTTCAAGCGCCGATAACTTTACGACCGGTAAAGGGGAATTCCTGTCCGACTTGTTGTTAGAATCGGTTTTATTCAAATTTTCTTCAATCCCCAATGAAACAGGTGTTGTTTTTACTGTTTTATTGTTCCAAGCGAAGTCGCGGAAATTTTTCGAATCAACGGAATTTTGTTCACTCGCAATTTGATTTTTTTTGCTCCAATCGCTCTCCTCGAATTTTTTCTTCGCACTCGACGGTACTGTGGGCAAAGAGTCACAATCTCTACTTATATCGCTATCCCAATCGAATTCGTCGATAATTATTTCGTCGATCGGAGCTCCAACGGCAGTCGACTGACGATCCTTCGTTGATTCATCGACTGTGTTGTTGGTGTTGAGATTTTTTTTGCACGCGGACGATACAGAGAGCCGAGAGCTCTTCGCGTCTGAGACGCTAAGGTCGTTGTTGTCCCAATCAAAGTCGTCGATGTTTATATCACCGACGAAGGAATCGGTTGACGGACGACGATCGTTTGAAAATGTATTGTTCCTGTGACTGCTATTAGGATTTTTTGTAGACGAGAATGATGAAGCGGCTGGTGAATTCTTCGCGTAGTAATTTCTCACCTCTTTGCTATTCTGCTCCGGAGACTCGGATTTCGATTCGATCTTTGGTTTTGCGCGTAAAGGCGTTATTTTACACAAATTTGGAACAAATTTCTTAGGTGTCTCTTTGATAAATAAAATTGCGCATTCGTCGTCTTCGATATCTGTGATTTTGATACTCGCGTCGAACGATGTTTGATTATCGCGTGTATTTAAGTCCGTTAATTCTTTATCACTTGTATTTAGATCTCTAATCTCTTTATGGCTTTTATTTACTTTGGTACTTTGTTTGTCGCTTTTTATTTCTTCGGTACTTTGTTTATCGCTTTTATTTACTTCGGTACTTTGATTAATGCCATTATTTAGATTTGCGGTTTGTTTATCGCTTTTACTTAGATCTGTGGTCTGTTTATCGCTCGTATTTACATCCGCATCGGCGCTTCTTTCGATCTGATTGATTTCCTCCTCGAGATCCGAATCCACCATAAGATCGTCGACGCCGAATATATCCTCGTCGGATTCCGTATTTTTCTCCGGTTCCGAGACTATTCTACACGACGCTAAGACCTTCGCGGTTTCCCGAAGACTATTTTCACTTAGACTCGAATTAAAAGGTTCTCGTGGCTCATTCGACGATATGGCGGATGATTGACTTTTGTCGATACTGCTACCGCGACTCTCGCTGGATGTACCCGCTCTCCAGTTTATACGGTCGATTTCACGAAGGCTCTGCGATATTGTCATCATATTCGACGGAACTTGCGCGGAATTTCCTTGTGTAACGTCCCTCGATTTCTCGTTGGGGTTCAGAAGGATTTGACGGTAGCGATCGACATCCTTTGCGGATTGAGATCTTTCTTTACATGGAAAATTTATTCGTGTCTTCGTAAAAGCTTCTTGGGCATCGGAAACGATTTTACTGTCCCGAGGATCATCTTCGTCCGACAAAGACTGAGACTTTTTCTTCGGTTCGGGAATCTTCAGCGTAGAACTTTTCAGCGTACCGCTGATCAACGCTTTTTCAGCTCCCGAAACAATTTCAAAAATTCGTCTATCGGCTTCGCGCTCCGATAATCGTAATTTTTTTTCTGCTTCGAGATTCTTCGCTGTACAACTATTATTCGTGCCGCTCGTAGATGCTTTTTGAATATCCAAATCCATTTCAAAAGTTCGTCTATTGGCTTCGCGCGCCGATAATCGTGATTTTTCTTCTGCTTCGAGATTCTTCGCTGTACAATCATTTTTCGCGCGACTCGTAGAAGCTTCTCGATCGTCGGTAATAATCTTGAAGTGCCTACGATCAGTTGCGTCCCTCGATAATCGAGAATTTTCTTCCGACTCGCAGTCGTTCAGCAAATCAACAGATTCGTCGTTAACCATCGTCTCTCCCGACTCTTGCGTTACGCCCCCTCGCAAGGAATTTCGCAAAGAACCTCGAGATCCGATATCATTAGAAATTACAACGGTATTTTTCGCAACAGACATTTTCTCGACGGACTCAGTTTTTTTCGGTGGACTGTAGTAAGTCTCGGCGCTGTCGTTGGACGAAGAGTTCAAAATATCTTCAAATTTGCTGTGCAATTGTTCGCTCTTTTCCTCCGTATACTCATTTTTCCCATAATTCTCCATCGAATCGTTTGAAAAATCGTCCAGTAAATCTTCGAATTTCATGTCATCATTATTCGCCCCCCAATCGACTTTTTCCGTTACCGGAAAATCGTTGTTACGCACTTCCTGCGCGTCAAACATCGTTGCGTCGCTGTCACTCGTTGAGTCATCGAGGAGAGCTTCGAATTTCGAATCTTGCATGGGAACTTCACTCCTCTGCGTGAAATTGTAGATCGGCTGATAATCGTCATTCTGTAAATAACTGTCTTCGCATATCATCAATTCTTCTTTAATATTTTCGCAAGGCGGCGCGACGTAATCAGCGATATCTCTTAAACAATCCAAGATTTTCAAATCGGGAATTTCGAAATTAAAGAAAACATCGATTCGCTCGTCTTCCACGTGAGACGACGGAAGGTAAGGATTTATTTTTATTTTCTCGGGACTCGTACGCTCGTTGGCCGATTGTTTCATTGTGCATAGCGTCAAAAATTCTACCGCCGCGTCGTCGGTACTCAGAAGCTTCACGTTATGCAATTTTATCGCGTTGTTGTTCTTCAGACATTGTCGACTGTTCTGAGTCGTTTGGGTACGCGGCTCCTTCGCCGTTACCTCGACGATATCAGAATCCGCGAGATCCGCTTCGTCTCTCGTTCTTTTCAGATATTTCATTAGCGACGCTTGATTCCCAGTCGAAGTCGAGGGTTCCGCTGGATAATTAAAGAAAATTTACGAATTATCAACTCGAAACGACAAATAATGAATGTAAAAAATTTATGATAGATATCCTTACAGGAAAAAATGTTTTGTCGATTAATTCATATTATTCATTAATCAATTAATCGTTCATTAAAATCGATGAATAATATGAATTTTTTAATTTTATACTTATTACTAAAATCTAAAATAGAGTTTAGAAAAAAAATTATGAATTTCATTTTAGATTTTGGAAATACATTTAAAATTAGAATTTTTTTTTTTTTTATATATCTAAAATCCGATGACTTACAAGTTTTTAAATTTTTCGTCTTTTTGGTATTATCCACTCGTTTTCTCGCCGGTTTTTTCGCCTCTTTTCCCTTTCCTTTACCCCTCGTTGGTGCGCTTTTCGGTAGAACCGTTATCTGCATCTTGAAGCATTCGGGATTGAAGTCCTTTGGTACCATTCGTGGACTCGTATCGTGTAGAGCGCTACTAATACCGCTTGACTGCAGAACTTTGTTGTTTAAGGAATCCCGTCGCGACATCGCAGATCTCAGAGTCTATTGAACAAACATAGAATTCGAATAAAATCGAACAAAATTACATAGCTAAATAATCTTCGGTCCTTCGAAAGTCACAGAAAAAATGCTTACTATCTAATCTCCGCCGATAACGGTTTACCCCCCACCACTTCGCTCACTCCGAATTCCAAACCGGTTTATGGAAGTAAAGAATTCATTTATAGGATAAATTCGAAGATTCTTATTACCTGATGTTCTTTGCCGTCGGTGACGAGTACTATAATATGTCCGTCGCGTTTGCGTCCAGTTCTACCCATTCTTTGCACGAGTCGAATCGGCGAAACTTGAGACATATCAAAACATACTATCAGATCGACTTCTCCGACGTCGAGACCCTCCTCGCCTGTTGATGAATGCAAAAAAAAAAAAAAAAATTTAATTATTTTTCAATGCATTCGCGACGCGACAAATGATTCAATGTTTTTTCTTCACTGACCTACGGAAGTCGAAATAAGAACGTTGACTTTGTTGCTGCGAAAATCCTCCAACGCGAGCTTTTGCTGTCTCTGCTTTTGTCCCGCTTGACCGACGAATTTCTGCGGTCTCAGCAGAGGTCTCGATTGCAGCAGGAGAACGTAGAGCTCGTTGACGATATCTCTGTACTACGCGCGAACAAAGATTAGCGGATATTAATATCGAGAAAAAAAAATGGGAACAATCGATGAGGCAATCGACTTCACACTGACCTCGACGAAGACAATTGCTCGCGTGTTTTCCTCTTTATTCTCAAAGGTTTCGAAATGCCGCAATAGAAGATCTTTCAGTTTCTGAAATTTGTTGTGACCGAAGCGAATATCTTCCGGAATCTATCGGAAAATTGTTTTATATATATATATTGATCTGTTTTAATTAAATTTTATTATCTTAATAAGGGAAATAGAATTCCGAAACGATCGAGTTATCGCGCTCACCTCCGGGACGCTGCCGTCGGGCAAAGGTCGAACGTCGGGAAACGGACCGAGAAAATAAATTATTTCTTCCAACAGCTGCATCAATTCCGGTTCGTCTTTCAGCCAAAATTTATCCAGGTGATCTATCGATCGATAACGGGAATAGTTAATTAAGCGTTCGTGACTTTGCGACAATGAAACATTTATTTCTTATCTACGAACTTTGATAAAAATTGTAGAAGGCGCGTAAACCGTGGCGCACCATGAGATCGTAAGCGTGATACATCGTCATCAGTATATTCAATACTTTCATTATTTGCCCGTGATTATGTCCCTTGTGAGGTTTCTGAGAGTATTCTTTCTGTATCATGAATATCTGTAAACGAAAAAAATTCTAATGATTAATAAACTCATCGATTGTTTTGGCAATAACTAACCGCGCGAAGGAGAAAATGAAAAAGACAAATACGTCGGCGTCATTTTTTATTTTAATTAATTTTTTACTCTACGAAGAAGCAATAAATTAACTTACGCGCCCTTTCGAGATGTTTCCGGTACTTCCGCGGATAACGTTATTTTCCACGAGGACGCGAACGTGACGATCCATAATCATTATATATCGGTCCTTGAAACTTTCCAACTCGGCGCCGAGTCCTACCAAAATGATATCGAGCTTCCGCTCGTTTATGTACGGCATTATCTCTGGCGACGTATCATCGTAGAGCTCCAAATGCTCGATATGCAAGTTTCTCACAACCTGAACCGAAAATTTCATTTTTTGAACGAATTATTGACTATGTGGAATTTTAATTGACATTATAACAATCAAACGTACGTCCTGTACGGCATCCAATTTTCCTCCGGGCGTCGCGGAGAGACCGAGGACTCGAAAATATTGGTTCTGCTCACTTAAGAGTCGAATACTCTGAAAATATGCGAAACAGTGAATAAAATAAAAATAAGTAAATTTCGAAAAAAATTAAGTTAATTAATTGATAAATAATTAATAATTATAATTATAATGATAATAAATTAATAATGTGTGTTTTTTTTTATTGCATATAAATTATCTTTACCTCGCAATAAGAATGTTTACCCAGAGCCTTGTGCGCCTCATCCACAACAACGCATTTCACCAGTTCACTGGGAACTATTTTTTTTTCCAAATCTTTGTGAAACACCTGAGGCGTTGCGAATATAACTCTGTGCTCTGCCCAAGCAATTTGACGCTTCTTTTGATCCGTAGCGCCTGAAATGGTTTTCATATATTTAAAAAAAAAAAAATTATTTCTATGTATTATTATTTTTTTTATTTTTATTTTTACTTATTATTATTTTTAATGTACACACCTGTGAGTTCAATAGTTTCGTCACTCGATATTCCCATTATATCGTGACAAGCGTGAATTTGCTGCGCTACCAGAGGCTTCGTTGGCGCGAGAAAAACAATTTTTCCCTGTGGATACCAACGCCAGAAGTTGTACATAACCACAGCAGCGACAAAAGTTTTTCCAAGACCTGAAAATAATCATAACGACTCGTCAAAGATAATGGTTCGTTTAAAAAAAGGAGCGAAGATTGATTTTGTTTTGCGTTTTTTACCTGTCGGCAAGCAGACGAGAGTATTGTGGAAGAGCGCAGATTCGACGATGGAAAATTGGTAACTCCGTTCGGGATAATTCACGGGATAAAACCATTTGTCACCCGAAGAAAGATCGAAACCTTTTGTGCTCGGATCGGCGGAAAACATCGGTCTTTGCGACTGAAGTTCCATCGCGATCGGCACCTGTTGCGCTTCTCGGATATAACCTAAAAATGTTCGATTTTGTTAAGAAAACCTACATCTTCACTAAAACATCACGAAGAACTGCGAACACCAAACATTTTTATTGCCTCGCGACTCACAACAAAGCGCGAACTGTTTACGCGATTAAATTCCATCGGCGCCGAATAATATCGTCTTTGTTAGTGCAATAAACATCGTTGCACCGTTGTATCATTCGTTTATAAACTTTTTTTCGAAAACATCGCGCAATTTTCACGCGACATCGAATTTTTTTCGTCGTTGTTCAACGAGTGAGAAGAAAATACACAAAAGTTTCTGGTGTTTGAGGATATCGCGAGCGTTTGAAGTGCCGACCGGGTCTCGTGTATTTTATTAAGTATACATATATATCGCAGTGATATCATCGCGCGCGAATGATAAGAATAAACTCACAGCGCGCTCGCTCGAGAATAAAACAGCGCCTTCTAGCGAATTCCACGCTCCCCGTTATCGCAGAATCGAAGTATTAAACTAGTAATTATTATTAACTATTATTATTAATTAAATTATTAATTGCAGAGACGAGGGATGAGGAATGATGAATAAATGAATTATTGTCGATAGCGAGAGTTTCATTTTCTTTTTTAATGCGGTAATACAAATTCGTCTTACAAATATTACCCCACTGAGAAATAAATAAGCAAAGTAATTAGAGTACAATTAAAAAAATGCCTTAGCCGTATTTTTTTTGTTCTTTTTTTTCGTATTGCATTGAATTACCGTTCGAACAATGAACGATGGATAATTAACTCGGGTATACAAATGCGGCGTTAAAATAATATCGCGCATATCGTGACTCGCTCCGTTCCTCGATCTGTCTAAAAAAATTATTGTATCTCTCTGTAGCTGTCTGCGAAATTCGAAAGAATCATCTCGTGGCTTCGATAATCCTCCGACCTGAATTCGTAGCTCTGTGTCCTCTTTATCACGAGGAAAGTGCCGAATATACTCATAGCTAGACGTATGGAGGTTTTTCTCGTTTGGTCCGCTTCGATTACGCTGCTCAGGGATTCAAATTCAGTTTCACCGATTCCTGACGTATAACCGCTATCAACTCTTGATTTATTAAAAATATAAATCGCAATCCGGCGATCTGCAAAGATCAATAAAAGAAAAATTTATTTAAAAAATTCTGCAAGTCGAAGAATAATTGTTTGAAGAAAAAAAAAATTCCGTACCTCTATAACGCTATTGTTATTCAATTTAATTTTGTTGCCGGCAAGAATTGGTCGACTGTCGACGAAAATAGGTCTTTTTCCCTCGGAGGATAGAAAGAAATCGCCGTTGTTTCGCAATCTTATTATTCCTTGACGGCGCGAAACTTTCCATGCGGGACCTTCGAGCGTCAGATCGACGTCGACGTGATGATCTTTCGTCGATCTTCCAACTGTGATCTATCGATCATTTATAGAGAAAAATATTATTCTTCATTTTCGAAATCTTTTTTTTTTTTTCTCGTTCAGATCGATAAAGTAGAAAAAAAAAAGTTACAAACCTCTCTCGATCTCATTAAATAACGCACGAGTCTTCCTCTGAGTATCGCAAGAGTCTGATTATCGAATTCCGGTGGATTTCCATTGGTAACGCTGTCGACGAGTACCTGCCACCGACCCAATTCGTTCTCGATAACTCGTATCTCTTTTTTGTTTTTACGATCGGCCATCGCGAGTTCGGCGTCCACGGATTCGTCTTTTTGCTCGACGAGCTCCGCGTCGTTCATCAAATCTTCCGCATCGGAAAAATTCATTGCTCCGTCGCCCTTCGGCGTGGGAAACGTCTGATCCGGTAGCAAGTGATACTGCTTCATTAGTTGCCAGTGAGCCAGAAGCGCCTTTGCCGTTCTCGCCGGATAAAAAGTCTGAGCGTTCGTTTCCAAAAGTTTTTGAAAGTTTTCCAGAGTCGGTTGCGATGTCTGAGGAAAAAAAAAAACGAACTAATGTACAATAAGAAATCGCGATAACGTAGTCATCTGCATTCTCCGTTTGTACACGTGGGGCTTTTTGTTTTTAAGGAAATTCGTGTACTCTACGGTAACGCACCGATTTTACCGTGCCAAGTAAATCCTCTTCAGCTTTGCTGTACAAAGTTCTCGCTTGCACGCTCGCTATTAATTCTGGATGCAAATTTCTCATTGCTTGAACGGCGACTCTCGATACCGCGCTATCGTAAAGCAACGCGTACCATCTCTGCTGTATCTCTTGAAGCGTAAATCTGCAGGAAAATTTCGTTCCTCTGTGCACCTGTGAAAGAAACACCGATAAAATGGTGGAATAAAAAATCATTTTTTAACTTCAGATTTTCGAATGTTCATTTTTTTTTCTTCTTCTACTCGAAATTATATTCTTTTTCTTAGTAATTTTAATTTTTTATTTTTCACGTAAAATATTGGAATAAATTTTTTTTTTTTTTTTTTTATTAATAGAATTGTTTTTTTTTACCATTCTTAAATCATTTGTCTGCTGAACACCTGTTATCAGCGCCAAATCGTCCGTCGGTTTCCACCGTCCCAAATCTTTGGTAGCGTTTATCGAATGCGCGTGATTTTTGTTTTTCTTATTTTTTCTACCCGTGCCATTGGAACCGCTGGGTCTGCTGGGTCGTCGGTTGCATCTCTCGGGTTGAGTTATCGTCGCTGGAATAGGCACTGGACTGGGCAAAGTTTGGGCAGGTAAAACATCCAGAGGTCCGGATGATACGGAAACTATACGAGAACGAGAACTCGACTTTCCGCTTGTAGTTGGTGGCTGAAGATTGAATGTCGTTTCGACTAATTCGTCATCGAATTTTCTCCGCTTTATCGTCCGCGACGAGCTGCTCGATCGAAGAAAAAACGTTTGTTTTGTGTGTTTTTTTTTTGAGGTTTGGAATAAAAAAACAATCACTAACCTTCGACGTTTCGTTCCCATCGAATCGAGCGACGAGGATTCCATGGGAATGCCGAGAAATCCGTCGCTGCTGTGCGAAAGATTTCCGGGATTCATGCCTGACGACGACGAAATATCCATTGTTACGACGCGCGATTTCGCAGGTTAGCTTCGGTTCTGAAAATTCCCCGTGTAAACAAACACTCAATCGTAAACGCCGAGACACGAGAAAAAAAGCCTGACGATTTCTCTGAGATGAGAAAAACAAACAACTCACCGATATGAATATTCAATTTTTTTTGTTTTTTGAAAAATTAACTATCGTCATATTCATTCGCGCATTTTCATTGTTGTCGCCCACGTGATTTGTTACGCAAAAATGATCAATCACAGAACTCCCGTTGCGACGATCTACGACGATCTTTTAAACATATTCCGATCGAAAAGAATTGCAAACGTCGTGACAATCAAATCAACGAATTAGGGGCAATTTTTTTTGCGTTTGTTTTGGATCCAATTGTCCTTCGACGACAAGTCAACAGAGATGTATATTTTTATCGCGGATTGCGCGAAGAAACGAGAGAGGACAACTCGATTGCCGGAAAGAATACTCATTCCTGTCAAGGGGGGATAAGAATAAAACTCTCTGCGCAGTTATTTTCACGTAGATTTATTTACTTAATTCTACAAGATATACAATTAACATTTGATGAGTTATTAACACCTCTTATTGCATAAATAAGCATTGTATTCTTTTAATACAACGAATATTAAATTATACACCGTGGGTTGCAGTTTACAGTGCTGATAGTTGGATACTCGATTGATAGAGCGCGCATCGGTGACCCAAAAGCACTTCCGTGGTCCATGAGAGCGCCGGCTCGACGTGTTCAAATTTAAAAATCAACAGCAAACACGAAATTCGTGACGAAAGTTTAATAATAACTCGAAACGCCGTTTATCAAAGATCCGTGAACGCGATAAGTTGGCAAGAGTCGGGTAAATTTCGTGCAAAGATCATAAGATTGTATTGTAATGATTTCGTTCGAATGAGACAAAATCTACGAAGCGGTGTGTATTCGTGTGTTGATCCCGAGAGATTCCGATAATCCCCGAGACCGGCCGACTCGGTATCCGAGGGACAAAATGGCGGCTTTGGTAAAGTATTCGCCGCCCGTGCTGAAGGTTTCCGCGTTGTTTTGACGCCCGTTAAGCAAGAAATACACCGGTATTTCGTTAAATCGTGAACAAAACAAAACGCGACAAAAATCGCGTCTACAATCGTTAAAACTCAGTGTCGTTTCGTGTTAATCTCGGGGGAAATTAATTTTATTTAATTTTTTTTTATTTTTTTTTCTTTTGTTCCTTTGCCTCCGTATTATTATTTCAGTGCGCGACAAGTTTTTTGGGCGGCCCGATGCGGGTCGCGAGCGATACCTCGAGCTCAAATGATGACTTCGATGCTGCCCAGCTTTAACCCGCCTATAGTTAAGCGGCTGCTGGGCTGGAAGAAGGCCGAGGGTGAGGACAAATGGAGCGAGAAAGCTGTTAAGAGCCTCGTGAAGAAGCTCAAGAAATCGGCTGGCCTCGAAGAACTCGAGAAGGCCATCACGACACAGAGCTGCAACACCAAGTGCATTACCATACCAAGGTACGCGTGTTTGTGTCTGTGTTATGTGCGTGCACATCTTTTTCTCGTCGATATATATATTTTTTCCCAATTTCATTTCATTTCGTCTCATAAAAAAATAGAAAAAAAAAAAAAAAAATTGCCAACGAACTACAAAAATTCAATAGCGTAAAGTTCGCCAATTTTTTTTCCTCGATCTCTCTGTAAATAGTCTACGAATATTTTCATAACGTACGGAACTACGTCGGCGACGTTACCAACTCGCGAAAAAAATCCGCGAATCAAAAGTGACTCAATTTTTTTTGTTGCGCGATTGTTTTTTTTTTTTTTTCGAGATTCGAAACACGCGTTACTGTCATTAGCGATTCGAGACCCAAACATCGCAGGCGCTCTTATAGTTTTCGCCGGTCTTTATTCATTCGGTGTGACTTTCGCGGTGAACGAAAATGTTTGCCTTCTCTCGCATGGGGGTCGCGAAAAACTATGTTTTCGCAACGAACGTCTCGAGTTTGCGTGATATATAGCGCATCGTGTCTTGAGTCTCTCTGTGTTACTTCGATGTTCGTATAAACAACGAGGTTCTCGTTGGCCCCCCCGTGTCTCTGCCCCCCCGCGCGGACGTTGGTACAATTGCGTCTTTGTCGAAACAATATGCATGCGCAGATGGTGGTGTGCGCAAGCTGAGCGCACTTGCCAAACTTCGATTAGAGTAGATCCGGCACGGGTCTTCTCTCGCTGTTGAGAATCACGACGACTTATGCACACATACATCGTGTAACTATGTGCCTCGTGTACTAACGAAACTTCACAGTAAAACATCGTGTACAACCCGCACACTCGAGAGAAGCGCCGCGAAGAAGTACCTGCGCTCTCTTTTCTCTGTATACAATGTTACGGTGCATGTAACATCAATTGCATTCACTAATGCTATTCGGGAGCCGCATTCACCTCTACCAGAGTCTCTCGAATAAAAGACGATAATTTTGTAAAGAAACATCGACTCTTTATTCGAAAAAACTTTGCGAATAACTTCGTTTAATCGTAGTTTTGAAAAATTTAAATAACATTTTTACATTCGAATAACGAGGGTACGACAAAACATTTAATGCTAATAGGAGGACTTCGAAGATAAATAACATTATACACGAATGGAAAAATTATCGATATGTAACGTATTCATACGGAACTAACGATGCTATTGCGAAATGAATAAAAATCTTGTAAAACGTTTTTATCATGAGAATTCAACATTCAACGTTTGTCGAGCAGAAATCTTCGGCAGATGCGAAATTATTTTTTATTCCCACACAGTAATTATTTAATAAATCCGAACAATAATTGACAAAAAACGAAAAAAAATGTTCTTTCAAAACGTAACTTTTTTTTTTTTTACACGAAAAAAAAATATTCCATACATTTTTTTTTACACGAAAAAAAAATATTCCATACATTTTTTTTTATACGAAAAAAAAAAAAAAAAATTCTCGGTTCGCAATTTCTCACGTCGGATAAAAATTTATTCTAAAAAGTATTGCAACAATGCGAAAAACGTGCGGTCGTTAATCACGTTTCGCTGCTTCGATAACTGATAAAAAAAAACTGTTAATCCAACACTGGAGGAGCGTTGATTCGTCGCGTAATTGAAATTACACGCTAAAGGGGAAGGGAAAGGGGGGACGGGGATTGGGGAATAGCGGGGGAAATATACAGTGACGAAATCCGCGCAAAGACGCGTCTGGTCGTAAATCAAACTCGTCTGCTATATAATTATTAATTACGTGGCTGCGTCCTCGATTCCAACGGGTACAACTATATACGCTTCGTATGATAATGCATAGCCGTTAATATCAGTCCTACACGACGACGACTATCGCGTGTAACATCGAAGCGCGCGCACCGTCATCATCGATGTCCTTTACGTATACAAAGTTGTACGTTACTTCGATGAACGTAAAATCCGATAATATCGACGCTATCCAAACACTCATATAAAGCATCGCGTCGGGTTCCACAGACGCTGATAACATTAATACACTTTTTTTTTTTCGTCAATTTTTCCGTCGAAATACACATAAATTCTTTCTTTGTTTTTACGCCTTATTTACTACAAGACGAAATACGTAAACAAAATATTTAAAAAATAATAACAATAAAATCGTTTTTATTGATATTTGTTATTATTATTTTTTAAAAAATATTGACATATAATAATAATAATAGAGATTATTATTATTATTTAAAAATGACGAATTTCACACATTTTTAATATATTTTTTGCAACATTTTTTTTTTTTTTTTTTTTATTTGGTGTATCAATTGTCGACGATAATTCGAGAGAAAAATTTTTCGAACCGATATCGATTATTCTGAGATTAATTTTGCGTATTTATTTTTGTAACCAATATCATCACCGATGTTACATAATCGAGATAATTCGCGTCTTTCGTTTTATTATCGGAACATTGTGCCGCGACGAGCGCAATCTCTCCTCCTCTCCGTACGCACGTGCTGCGGCGGCGGACGATCGAACGAGAGGCTCTCTCGTTCGTTCGACAATCACGTATCTCTTATCACGCGGCACCTTCGTGATTAACTGTTTATTGATCTGTACCAGAATTCTTTGTGGATATTCCAATTTCGTGTAATTCTTCTTCACGGTCGAAGAAACGCACATATTTGCAACGCATACAGTTCACAAATTTGCTTAGATCCTTCAATGAATAAGAACTATTGGAATAATAAATTAGTTTTGTTAAAGCGCCTCTCGCGGAGATGGGAATATCAAACATTCCTCGTACACGTGTAAAACACACTCGTCAAATATCGATAGAAAAATCGTAGAAGAAAAGAAAAAAAAAAAGTTTTCCATACATAAGTTTTTTCGAATTATCGATTATTTATTCGTAAAAAAAAAATGAATTTCTTTTCGTCAACGTGAAATTTTTTTTTAACAAAATAAAAATAATTCAATAATAAATTTATTATATTACAAATTTATTATTTTTTTAAATTTATTTATTTAATTTAAATTTTTCATTCGATTTTTGAAAAAATTATTATTGAGTAATAATAATAATGATAATTTTTATATATATATATATTTTTTTCTAATTTTCTCACTATGATCGGGACTTTAGTATGTGGGAAAGAAACAACACGGCGGCGATTAACGATTTTGCAACAGTAAAAGGAAACATAATAGTCCTATATATGCTTTATTATACCGAGAAATTGGCATTCCTGGATTTCCGACGTTGCGTAAGATTTCTTCTTATCGATGAGACACGTTTACGCCGCGGTACAACATAGTATTGTTTATTCATAATGCTCGTGATACACCTACGTAAAAACTGAGGCGAGAAATCGTCGATAAATAGAGGAAAAAGAGGAAAAACTAAAATGGCCCGCGAAAGAAATAAGAAAACGTGTCGACAAAACGATCGATTTAATTCGATGGAAGATTCACAATATCGCAGGGCCATCGAGACTGTGAACCCTCGTGTACTGCTCTGTACTTCTTTCATCATCATTATCCTATAACTATATACATCCCATGGGGCTTATCGCTCGTTTATCGCGACGAGAGCCTCCTCCGGATATACATGCGGCAATGGAACGCGATACCGCGAAACGCGAACCCTCTTACTTACTCTCTATGCTGTTCTGTGTGTTTGTCGAGAAGGAGAGACGGCGGAGAGCAAAAAAAAATTAAAGAAAGAACGCCGGTACACCTCGTGCGAGTCACGCTAATGAAAAACCGCTTCCATTTGCTCGTGTTTTTTGTAATTCACACGAACAACGAAACGATTCCGTAATGAGTGTCACGCGAGAACTCGCACGCTGTCGCTCGTTGATTCGACTTCCGAGTACAAAGCTTTGATTATTTTATCTTTCCGTAATCATCGATATTTCGACGATAAAAAAAAAAAATATTCGAGAAAATTAGCCTTCCGAACGAAAAAAAAAAAAAAAAATATATAGTTTTACAACAATGGAAAAATTATAGTGCGAATATGGAGTTTAATAGAGAAAAATTGTATCAACGAAAAACAGTGAATTATTCGCATATAGTCGAAACATTCCAACACTCAATTGCAAATAAATCTCTCGACTGTAATACGCGAATAATGAAGAATATTGGAAAAATAAAATTGAAAGTTAAAAAAAAAAACAAAAAAAAAAAAACGTTTAATTAAAAATAAATAAAATATATGTTAAAAAAATTGTATTAACAAAGCTTTTCATTGATACAATTTTTTTCATTACACTCCTTTTTCTATTGAGAATCTTTACATTTTTCCAAAATGACTTACATTTCGCGTGAAAAAAAAAAAAAAAAAAAAAAATGTCGCGACAATTCGACACATTTGAATAAAAATGCTCCTTCGTTTCTTCAAAGTGCTTTATCTCCGCCGCGACTTCATGTATATTCATAATTTATCATCTAAAACACGTCGTTTTATGACTCATGCAACTCTAACCGACCAAATTTCTTAGAAACATCGTTAAAAAAAAAAAAAAAAAAAAAAAAAAATTCTTCCGAACGCAGTGAAACGCATAACTCCTCTCATTTGCCACGACGATCAGTCGGCACTTAAAAATAAACTTAAAAAAGAAACATAAACGATTTCGCAAATTTCCAAAAAAAATTATCTCGAAAATAATATTAAATTTTCAATCGCGAAAATTTTATTTTACGATCAGAACTTTAAAAAAACGATAACTACTCGAATATCGTTCATTGGGTCGCTGCACCCACACGCTGTGCAGTAGCGGGTGTACGGGTATCGATATAGATACGAAAAACGTTCGGGAGACGAAACTATGCAAATTTAATGACGCCACACGTTTGGAGGACGAAAATTTCGTCGTCGTTTCCTCATACCAGAGCGTCGCGACGCTCTAACCTGACCTACCGCGACGTATCGAGACAGTCTACTGGGTTGCATCCTACTTAAACGTTCGCATATGTGTGGCACATTGCGGACGTACCAGACGCTTTCATCGAGTTACACCACAACGGCTCAATTCAATTTATCGTTATATTCCCATCGCCAGTAGCGTAGTATAGAAACAAAGACCGTGCGATGCGCAACAACTCTCCGCGAATATTAAAGCCCCGCAAATACGGCATATGTCGCATATTCGACCACAGAGTTTGATAGAGTTTTCAGTAAAAACTATTTTCACGCTAACGAACACGAGAATTAAATTCCGTGCATACAATTGGTGGGCTTTGTATGTACAGAAAATCAGCGTAATATCATTTCGGAATTCATGCGTATGTTGCGGCTGTCCGCGATGTTCAGTCTGCGGGTGCATCGAAACTTTATCATATATATATATGTATATAGGGAAGATTGGGGTAAAATGGACCAATGGGATAAATAGATCAGGTTAACGTAACGACACTGCGGGGCAAAATGGAACACCTAAACAAAATTTTAAATGCTATTATTGAATTGAACAATAAAAAGACGAGGTTTTCGTACAGCCAAATGCACTCCTATCCTATTTTGGGACAAAGTCAAAAATGAGTTAAAGTCGCGGAAAAATGAGTTACGAGAGAATTGAACATTAAAGTTGTCAGATATTGTTGAAAAAATTTAAAAAATTCGTAGAAAGCGAATCGTCATATCCATTTTCGTCAAACTCAATGCCAAACACAATGGTATTCAGGTCGAGTTGTGCACGAAGTTTTAATTCCTCACGTACGGATGACGTAAAGATATGTCCGGCATTTTTTAACCAGACATTACCTTCAAATGGTCCGTTTGACTCTAAAAAAACGTGAAGAAATTTTGAATTTTTTTTCGTACTTTCGTATTATTGTTGTGAACAAAAGGATCTATCGTTGTATGCAGTCGGATAGAAACCTCCTGTACGCGAGGTGTTCATTGGTCGAAAAGCCTCGATATTGAATTTTTTTCCCCCGAACTGTGTTTTTTCCCTCTGAAACTCGAAATATTTATTATGAATTTAATTTAATAATGAAGAGTTAATTAATGCCTCTAAAACAATCGTAACGTTCTGTATTCCATAAACGGTCCGTTTTACCCCGGTTTTCCCCGTAAAATTTAATTTAATAATTCGAAATACTCACAAAAATATAATATTTCTATTTTGAGTGGTATTGTGTCCCTGAATTCAATTTTTTGATAAAAAGCCCGAAATAATAATTATTAATCTAATTTAATTTGATAATAAAGAGTAAAATAAAATAAAATACAATGAAAACGGCGCAAATTCCTTAGTCAGTCCGTTTTGCCCCGATTTCCCCGTGAATTTTAATCAGATAACTCGAAAACCCGCAATAATAGTTTTTCTATTTAACCACGTATTGTCTCTTGAATTTTTTTTTTTTTTTTTTTTTTTTTTCGCAACCCCGAAATATTTATTATGAGTCTAATTTAATAATAAAGTGTAAATTCTTACCTCTGGAGTCATGAAAACGGAGTAAATTCCTTAGTCAGTCCCTTTTCCTCCGATTTCCCCAATAAATTTCATTCAAATAACTCGAAAAACCCGCAATAATAGTTTTTCTATTTAAACAGGTATTGTGTCCCGAATTTTTTTTTTTTTTTTTTTCGGAATCCCGATATATTTATCATGAGTCTAATTTAATAATAAAGTGTAAATTCTTACCTCGGGAATCATGAAAACGATGTAAATTCGTTAGCCGCTCCGTTTTGCCCCGTTGTCTCCTATATGTAACGAATGTGAGTGCCACAGAGGGAGAGGCGGTTAAAGCACTGGGCGTAATAGAGTAGCGGCGCGGCGACCTACCCCAATGTCAGGGTAGTGGGGCTTTAACTGTAGTCGCGGTGGGGAGATATCTTCCCCTCATTCGGAAGCGCATAGACGCATCCTATAGCTATGTATACGATTGCACGGTACGGCAGTTGATCCATTGGCAAGGGGTGGGGAGTTATAGAGATGTGGTCACGTTTGTAGGATCTCACGCAGGCATGCATGTAGGCATTCGATGCCCGATGTGTATAGATATAACGAAAACACACGTAAGCGCATTACAGACGAGCGGAGGAACGAAACATGCATAGCGCGGAGAGATTATAGAAATATGCGAGCATACGATGATTATACGGTAGCAACGATATGGATTATTCTCGCTTACGGAAAAATTGGTACGGCTCTTCTTCTTCTTTTATTATTGAAAATTAAATACAAACCGTTTTTTAATAAAGAGATCTAAGAGCAAATTAATATGGTAGAATTAATTATCAAAGTGCCTCGAGTTATCGATTGATGAGTTTTTCTTTTTATGTATATACAGAAAATGATGTATTGTTTTTATCAAAGTTAATTATAATTGGATTATTAAGAAATGAGAAATTAATCAATTAATATATTGTCCCAACGTACAGCCGAAGTTCTCGTGTGAAATCAATCGATTAAAATTTTTTTTTTTACAAAAAATCATAGGTTCGATTTTACTTCGATTTATTTTATTCGTATAATAAAAAAAAAAAAAAAAAAAAAAAAAAAAAAAAAAACGAGAAAAAAATAATTTTAAATATGGTGCCATTTTTTTGTCGAAGTTTTTGTCATCAAATCAATTAAATTTAATTTCTTTCTATGCAAC
The DNA here is from genome assembly GCA_963971235.1 of Cryptus armator. NCBI lineage: Eukaryota > Metazoa > Arthropoda > Insecta > Hymenoptera > Ichneumonidae > Cryptus > Cryptus armator. Next base: position 21,067,695 of record OZ020235.1, read on the forward strand.
GAAATAAAAATGTTGATTTTTCTCCAATTTTTGGGATCGTCGTTACCAAAAATTTGTCAAAACTCGCGGGAGATAATCTCCAGAGGATTGTCCAATGTTCATTATTAATATCATCGGTGGGGACGATGGGCAGTTTCTCGACACCCGAGGAGTTTCACGCGGCCTGACATGCCGCAACAAACATGGAACTCGTGGCTATACCTCCGACATGCCAACATGTATAATACTCGTTGAGAGAGATAGAACTCTACTCGGGTGGATAAGGGAGAACCCCTACCAGACGAGAATCGATTGCCGCACACGCCGCGCACACCTCGTTTCTCTCCCTCGTTGTGTGTTCTCTCCAACTCCTCCTCCAATTCCTCCCGGCATCGACGTCGCGGTGGTCGACGTAGCACATCGTACACTATTACCTCGAAGCGATTAATTGATAGTGTATCCTCCGCTCTCGTCCGTCCAAGGAGGTGTTCGTTCGCGCGCGCCGTACTTCTTCGCTCCAAACACCTTTTTTCTTTATTTTTTTTATCGTCTCAATTTCTCGTTTCCTCCTCTCACTCCACTTCGCGGCACTTTCTACTCTTCTATTTTTCGCGTTTCGTATCTTTCCATTTCGCTTATATTTCCAACGCTATCGTAACGAGTTACGCGGATTCGCGCTCGCGCAAAACTTAAAAACTCGTCGAAGGACGAATCAATCGAGGCATTCGCTATCTGCTATAGTTATAGCAACGCTTTATATGCTCGCTGTGTGTATATATATAACTTGTGTATAGTTACCGTGGCTCCGATGACTCGAAAATCAGTCGAGCGACTTCGTAGTCTCGAGGCGACTATCGAAGCTCTCGTTCTGCCGCCGGTTCGCCATCAGCAGTCTTAACCTTCCAACAGTATTAATCCCTTGAAAAAATGCAGTTATTTGCTCAGTATTTTTTAAAAAATTGAAAAAAGTTTAAAGATTTTTTTTTTTTTTTTTTTTTTTTTTACTCCGTGGTGCAAAGTTTGCATGTGCAGTGTGTTACGAATTTAAAACACAAGTGTTGAAAAAAAATTACGCCAGTGATTGGGATTATTTCCAACAAAGTTTTCCGTACCCCGTAACGCCTCTCGATGCCGTAAATATCGTACGTACTATTTCGCTCTGTATTTTTTTTTTTTCAATGCTTTTTTTTTGTCGTTTCTTTCGTAAAAGTCGATTTTATGTAACTCCCAGACCACCGCATAGTGATTTAGAATTCTCGATAAGGATCTATGCATTCGCCGTACGGCGAGCGGGATTGCGAGAGAGGATCCGGAGTTTCACTGTGTTATAACACCGTCATATAATACAAGGAAACATTTTCTGTGTTATACATTGATAACTTCGTATTATTTTCCTCGAAGAGGCATTTTATTAACAGTGAGAAAAATTCTGCACCTCTATAGAATCGATGCGGTAAATTAATTGAAGAATTTTTTTTTTGAATGCACAGAAAAATAATAATAACAAAAAAATAATAATAATTTAATATTATAAATATTAAATAATATTTTTTTTTTAGTATATATATATATATTTTTTTTTTATAATTGTTCGATAAATATCTTACCATTTTTTCTAGGATACTTATCGAACAATTATTTCGCAATAACAATGGAATAATTGTTTAATTGCCAACATTTCTTTACCCGGTTGTTGGAACTCGACGTCCTTGCGTGCGCCACGTGTTTTGTATTCCTATTTTTTCTACCAACGTACACACAAGTCTCTCGGGGAGTGCGTGATATAATAATAATCAGGAAATTCAATCCAACTTTATAAAACGATAGCTTATCGGGGTATCGCGCGAGTGACGTTTGTCGTTTCTCGTTCCGTACTATCTTATCGTTGATGAAAAAATGTTCTCATGGATTTAGCATTTTTTTTTTCATTTTTTTATTGCAATAACTCGTGTCTATCGGCTGCTTGATGCGACGAAAGAAATCGATAGGATCGAAAAAAAAAAAAAAATAGAAAATTTATTTATAAAGATCGATTAAAACACTTTTCAATAGTAGTCGTACAATTTTTGTATTTTATGTATTTATATTAATATTAATTTTATATTTTATTTAAAAAAATTATGTATGTGGATATTTTTTTTTTTTTTTTTTTCAATTAAATTTATGCAAATATCAAATATGTATCGGGGGGGCGACTTGGCGAGGGAGAAAAATCATGCAAAACGGTGGTCCATATTCGCCACATTTTTTTTTTTTTTTTTTTTTTTTTTTTCAACACTGGTGGACAGTCGACGCGTGATTCGCATAGTATTCTCACCGTTAGAAATTTCGACGCGTCGTTTGGAAATAGCATCGTGTTCCGTACGCGAATAAAGCGCACGTTACCGGGTCGTGGCGAAGATATATATCGTTGGCTTTTCAACCGCTACCGTCTTCGTTTGCCTCCTCCCGACGACCACGAATTATCTTCAACGATAACTGACCTACCTTTCGTAGACAGTTTTAAAACCGGTTTTCACGTTTACCGCCCCTCTTCCCCCTGTGCTTCACTCGTCCTCTCGAATAGACTTTTGACGGACTGTGTTCACCGCCCATGGAATTGCTTCGAGCGCCACGTTAAAATTCACATAGAAACGCCGGTGGGTACGTCGATAACCGATGCTTTCGACTGTTTTACAATATTTTTCATTAACCGTGCAATCGATTTTTTATTATCGTTCGATAAATAATATTAACTGATTCGTGTAATACATCGAAAAAAAAAAATACAGTAAAATGTTGTATCGATAATTCATTGAATATTAAATTAATCAAATTAATTTAATTATATTATCGTTGTAGACCGTTGATTCGTTATAAATTGATTCGTTGAAAAAAACAAAAAAAAATAAAATATCGTTGCAAGAAAAAAAAAAAAACATAGTAAAATGTTGTATCGATCGTTTATCAAATATTAAATTGATCCAATTAATTTAATTATTATCGTTGTAGACGACTCGTTCGTGGAATTATTTTTTATTCCCGAATGATATGTCTATATCTATTAAAAATAAGAGAAAATAATAGAATTTTATCCGGATCTGTTATCGAATATTAAACCACATAAATCAATAAAATTATTATCTTCGTATTCAATCGATTCGCGATGTTATTTTTTTTATGTTCAAACGGAGTATATATTTACAGTTTCAACTACTGCAATTCCAGAAATTTATAGAGTATATCGCAAAGTGCATCGATTTACGAACTATAATTATGTTGTTCCAACTATCGAAGTATTTATTTTATTTTTTTCTTCATTCACGCTATGGAATTTCACGGCGAACGCGTTTTCTTGCTGAAAATCAATTTACCAGTTCGCAAGTATGTAACGCACGCTCGCCAACGTCGATAACTATGAAAGCCTATGTACAATAGTGTAACGGAGAGATTCAGTGAGAATAATGCGGAAATCGGTGAACTACCCGTTTATTATAATCGATTATCCCGAAGCCTCGACGTCCCTCCGTCTCGCTTTTGCCCGATAGAGACGAACTCTCTCGTGTATCTCGTGTTTCTGCGTGTTTGCTATGCTGAACCCGCTGATCTCGTGTTCTCGAGCTTAGGAATTTCACGGCAAACGCGTTTCGCGTTCTCAAGACACAGACCAGCGTCAGCGGTCTCCGCATCCGCCGGTATAAGCTGTGAATTTCTGTTGTTGCACCGTTCGGAAACCGTGTCGTAGGGGCAAAATGAACCGCTTTAGAAATTCATTGATATCGATGTACACATCACTTTTCCACTACTTTTGAATAAAAAAATTAATTTGTCACATTCCTTTAGAGTATTAAGAATTAAAAAAAAAAAAATGGGGCAAAATGGACCGTAATGCAATTCTTTACAAAAAAAACATAAAAAAAATTGAATTCTAAATAATTTATTACCTGTAAACGATATGTAAACTATTCTCGTCGGAAACTATAAATTTCCCCATATTGAAAATAATGGAAGACGTTTTTAAAGGACAATTATCGAATTATAGTTTTATTTATCTGCATTTCTATTTTTTTTTGCATCGGTCCATTTTATTAGCTCGGAAAATAAATGTTCCGTAGATTTTTATTGAACATCGTTTCCGATCTTTTTTTTTATAAGTGTTCGTCTACAGCATAAATAATGGCCGTCAAACTTGAAAATCGAAATTTTCTAAAATTTCATAAATTTTACAGTTGTTTCATTATTTGACCCCAAAATTAGTGTTGCGCGACCCATTTTGCCCCGTTGTCCCATTTTACCTCACCTTTTCCGATATATGAAACTATGTTTACGCATTTTAGTATAGCAAAGTTGCGCAAAATTATAATCATTCGCCTTCGAGTACTTGCGGTTTTTTTATTTTTATTTTTTGTTTGTCTGGTTCTCAGCTAATTGCCGGCGTGATAGCGCAAAATTTGTAATGTATATTTTTGTAAAAGGAGAAATCCTGAAGAAATATATAATTTGGATCGACGAATCAGCGATATCGCGTTGCCAGAAGCCAGCGAAGGGCTGTGTAGGATCGCAGAAATTAGACCCTTTGCCCTGCGGTAAGGCGATGCGAGTCTATCTACTTATTAGACTACCGCCTATACTTAGGCGCATAACTTCGACTTGATAAAAAAAAATTAAAATATAAAAATAAAAAAATAATGAAAACACGCGAGATGAAGCGATGTAGCTATACTTAGGAATAAACTCTCGAATAATTCGTTCGTATCTCTAACTATTTTCCGTTTAACTTCCCTCGAGCAAATTTCTGTTTCCGACAATTAATTAGCCAAAGTTCAACGGACGAGTAAACACAACATTCTCGATGTTATAAACCTGTCGGTGAAAACCTATTTGTGAAATTTTATCTCTGAATATATGGACTCAAATCATCGGGGGGATGATAGTTCGAGAGAGTCATTCTCCGTGGTTTATCGATTTGTCCATTTGTGCGGCACAATACGCTCGGTGGTTCGATGGAAAATTGGTCAACCGAAAATAACAGAAACGTATATTTCAAATGCAATTGGGTTTGGGACGGGGAGACGAGGGAATCCGATGAAATAACGGACTGTCGAAAATTTTGGTCAGTCGATCGTATGTTATAGTTTTGTTTTCAATATATTCATTCACCGTGTCGTTCCCGTGCAACGAACGGGAATGAGTTTGTTCATCGGAATGCATTTGCAGCATTGAAGTTACGAACTGAACAAAGAATTACGAAGAAACGGGACGAGATAATTATTCACTGAACGGAAATGTTTCGATACGCCGCAGAGAGCGTTGAGACACGAAAGTAATTAATATCAAACGGCTCCGTGAAAATACATATATTAGAAATATATAAAAAAAATATATACCGAATAATATTTTACGGATTATACATTTTTTTGAGTAAAAAAATGGATATTCAATGAAAATGGTGTTTCGAAACGCGTCGGAGAGAGTGGAGACACGAAAGTAATTAATATTACACTCCTCCATTGAAATATATACATCGAAAATATGTGCAAAAATATACATTAAATTATATATTTACATATGTGTAATATAACAAAAATATATCGAATATATTAACACAAAATACATATAAAATTTACCCAACAATTTTTCGAAATTACTTCGAATTTTTTTTCGTTGCGTTTTGAAGCCAATTAATTTTTTCTTTAATTTTTCGATGATAAATATTTTATATTGCGGAGCGTATTTTATTTTATAGATTTTATATAAATGACACCAAAGCCGATGACAGTCTCCTAATATAAAGTATTTAAAATAAATAAATAATTTTTTGTATATTTAATATATAATATAAATGATATAAAAAGTAAGAAACCGGTAACATATAGATTAAATGCGTCATATATTTATCGGAAATAAATATACATAGATACATTTTATTTTATTTTTTTTATTTTAGAAATCAAATATATTTGCAATAAGTTTGCGATGTATTGATAACATATTTTTTGCATATATTTTCGCTCCATAAATTTTCCATGAGAAACAAATCGCCGAATTGGAAATGGAAGACTCAGTGTTCGGTATTAATCGAAGCCAAAGACCCCATAGTTCTCGTATTAAACTCAAAATATAATACGCGCCTCCGAAGAGAATGAACGGCTGAAGCAAACCGGCGAATCTTTTGTGCGACGAAACTCCGTTTCCTTTTTGATACACGCAAAAGGCTTCTATCCAAATATATTCGATTACTTAGGCAAATACGACAGAACGCAAAGATACTGGAAACTCCTTCGTCAAACACATTCGTCTCATTGTTCGAGGACCGGAAGGACATGTAATATTTCTGCGACTGATTGGCACGATGAATGGGCATATCATCTGCCTGTTTGCTATAGAGATATTACAATGATCAATGGAAACGTTAGAATTCTGCGTTTGATGTGAATCGAAATTGGCGACTGAATGGATCCACAAAGAATCGCTGAATGAACACAATTCGGATAGTTAGTGCGGCGCAATAATAAAATTGCTTTTGTTAAGATAATCCGCGGATGTTTATTTAAAAAAAAAAAAAAAAAACTAAAAATCGATTCTGAAGTCCATTAATTTCATTTCTACCGCAATCTTTTTAATTATTCATTATTTTTATTGTATCCTCTTGTATCCGGAATTACACGATAATTATGAGGAAATAAGTTTCTTCCTTTTGCATTCGAATTTAAGCGTTAAATCAGCAGAAGGAAAACATTGTGATTATCTATTATTTTATTTTAGATAAAACATATATCCTGATGTTTTTTAAATTCTATTCCGTACAGTGAATGCAAAAAGTTTATTTTTTTGTGTTTAGGGTTTTTTTTTTAACTGCAGATATTTTTTTAAAATATTTAAAAGAAATATGTGAGTACAAAAAATTAATCGATTTTTCTGTCGATTCAATTCATTTCATCGTATTAGATATTCATTATTCATATAACACCTTTTTCTATCTGCAATTACGCGATAATTGTAAGCAAACAAACCGCTTCCTTCTTAATGAACATTGAAGGAGTAATTGATCAGAAGGAAAAAAGAAAAAAATGCATTTATGAATTTCTCAGAAGCAACAAAAAAACTGCTATTTTCTCTCCTCTATTCCATAGAGTGTATGCAAAAAAATATTTAAACACAAAAAAAAAATTGATTTTGCTGTTCATTTCATTTCGTCTTATTAGATATTCCTTATTTTCATTATACATTTTTCCATCCGCAATTACACAATAATTATAAGCAAATAAACCGCTTCCATCGTAATCAACATCGAAGCGTTAATTAGCCAGAAGAAAAATAGAAGAAAAAAAAGATTATTAATTCCTCCGAACCAACAAAAAAAACTTATGTTTTTGTTTACTCCACTCAATTACCGAATTTTTTCAACATTTTTTTTTTTTTTTTTTTTTTTTTTTTTTTTCACAATACTCGCGTTCTCTCGCATCTTCAATCTCGCGAATACCGTATAAGAAAGTTGTATACCTATATCGCACTATATACAATCGACTGTCGAACTGTTACGTAATCGCGCAGTGTCATGCGAGAATAATTGAGTCTACCAGTCTACATGAAGCGATATACTCGCGAAAAGAAGGCTCGTGCCTGTGTATTGCATTTTGCACGCTACATGGGAGCTACTGGATGCGGCATATAAGGCCCAAGGCTTTTTCCGAGTCTTGCACACTGCATGCACGCGTTAGTTGAAGCTTTGCATATAATAAACTATCAGGGAAACTCGATGGTAACGGCGTTCAGGATAGTTACTCTTCGTCACTCCTCACTCGTTATCCAGTGCCGATAAAAAAAAAAAAGGAAAAAAAAAAAAAAAAAAAGTTGATACTCTGTAATACATGAAATCGTGAGCGTCTTGGTTGAACGATCGAGGAAATCGAGGCGATCAAAGAGAGCCGAGAATACGGTGATTTGGCACGACGAAGAGAGGTCTCTTGTGCCTCGGAGATATCACAGTTTCCTCGTCTTTCCCCGTTTGATGGTTTATACGTTTCTTACCGGCAAAATAATGCTGAAGTCCTCTTGCTACAGTGTTGCTAAACCCGATAGCACCATTGCTTGAACGCGAAAGAGTTATTTCACTTGAAGCCGAGCGCCGGAACACTCGCGCGGAAACCGATCATCAACTTGGATTATCAATGTATCGTATGAAATCGTTGTAAATTTATTGTCCCGATGAAGTATTGTCTACAATGATCTCGTAGCGAAGCGTTGGGCTATCTAAGGACGTTGCTCTCTGCGTTTCAAATTCGAAATGGAAAATCGGAGGCTATTATTCCGTTGTTTCTCCGGTACGTAGCTTCAGGGAGCTTGTGTATGGAATATTTTCCGTTTATTTTGATAATAATTGTATTTAAGACGATTTTTAAATCGAATCTAAAGAAACAGCAAAATATAGAGGTAAATCCGGTACACAGAAGAAATTACTATCTTTATCGTATCACGTTAGATTTTCTTTACTTGTCAAAGAGAGATACTTGGATAAGAAAAACGGCACAATACTTCCTATTATTATCGTAAGAATTTGATTTTTAAAAAATCATTTACGCGATAAAGAATTTGAAACTTTTTTTTTTCGTCGCGTAGATTTAAAAGAATAATTTCGTATAAATACGTGAAAAAAGAAAAAAACGAGTAAAAAATATTAATTTATTATTATTGAAATTTTTTTTATTATTTTTTTTTTGTCATAGATAAAAAATGAAATATCTCGTACGTTCTTCCGCTGAAAGGTACAAATATAATAAAGAATTTAAAACATTTTTTTTCCACGTTTAAAAAAAAAAATATGTATTTCCGGCAAATTCGTAAAAAAGAAAAAGCAATAAACAAATATTATTTTTAACCTCGTAGTCGTTGGAAAATAAAATATCGTTTATTTCCACCGTTGAAGCCCCGTGTCAAAACAGTTTCTCCGTACTTCTCGGTAAATTCGATATTTTATATAGCGGAAAAACGCTTTTGACGAAATGAAAAAGTAAAAAAATAACTGGCAACGAAGAAAGCCACTTTTATTTCCATCGTTCTTCTATACCTTAATAAAAAGTTATTTGAAATTTTTTTTCCTGTTTCTCGACTTCGCGACTTTCCGCTTCAATATTTTTCGATCGATTTTTTTATTGCTTTATTTTCGTTGAAAAACAATCGAATTACATTCCGTCGAGTTACTTCCTCAATGACGCAATTATATGCATTACAATTTTACTTCGTAATGAACTCTGTAGCGCAGCACTTCTTGTCGTATTCTGAAAAGATCATTATCGCCGTCAACGTCGTCGTCCTGCACCTGGCGTAACGAGCCATTATCCCCCGAGAGCTCTTCTCCATTCTATACAGAATGGTTCGCCAGAGTAGGTTGTACGTGATTGCAATTCGTTCACGCGGCGCCACTTCGACGGAAGACGAAGCTGACGAGAAAGGAGTATATATGTACCTACGCTTCGGCTCTGTCATACCGTTCTGTGTCTCAGGCTATCCGTGTTAAAGTAAAAAAAAAAAAAAAAAAAAAAAAAGGAAAACTCGTAGCGTAAAAGCTCCGCGACGAAACTCCCGTCAATGTGTGCGCGAATCGGCAATGCGCGAGACGTGTGAACGACACTGACGAGGATGAAGGAGACACGATGCTTCCTTCATTACCAGAGATGGGATGAGCATTAAATCGTAGCAGTTTCCTCGGAAAGCACCCGTTACTGCAGCTTTGCCAATCCACTCGACTTTCGCGAAACGAGCTTAGCTCACTCTCGTTATCGTTCTGCACGGAGATGCGAGACGAGAGCGAAAAAGGTCAGATGAAAGATAATAAATTCGAGTCCCGACAAATCATAATCGATTCATGAGAATCGAGAGAAATTACACTTATTCGCATGTATAATAATTTTTTAATTATTTAATCCACGAATTAAATAATTAAATCGATTATATTAAAAATAATTGACGCAAATATTATATATTAATTTAATATATAATATAATATAATAACGCGATAAAAAAAAAAAAAAAAAAAAAATCGCGATAAGAAGTGTAGTCGTGAATGAAATAGTATAATATTAATAATAACAATAATATATTATTATTATTATTATTATTATATATTACACTATTTCATTCGCGACTGTACTTCTTATCGGGATTTTTCATTAATATCGACGGGAAAAAAGCGATCGTGTGAATCGAAAAGAGTTCGAGAAGATGTAAGCTTTGTAAGGGATTTCGAAGTTTCGATGACTCATCGTCGCGATAGATCGTAAATTATGTCACGACGAGTAGAGTAATCGGAGATCTAATGTGTTATGGTTGGGTGCGAACACGCTTTGAGCTCCGAGCCCCCCGACGTCATTGCTTGAGGAGAATCTAGCGGTATAGAAAATGAAATGAGCGCAATATACGATAGTTTCTACAGCAAGTAGACCGTATAAACGTTTTTCGAGAGCGCCTGTAAACTAAGCGCTACGGGATGAGCTCATGGTCTTTAGCTTCTCTCGGATTTGTTTATAAGAAAACATCGAAATCGCCTCGCTGCCGCCACCAGCGCCGGTCTCTCTGCCCAATCTTCCTTTGTTACGTTAGTTCAATGCTTTTGTTTAGCTTTAGAACACGAAGAATGAACACCATTGTAAGTTTCGCTCGTAGGCGCTATCGTACTGCATCGATGAAAGGTTTCTAAATGTTACAGTAGAAAAAAAAAAAAAAAAAAAAAATTCGTGGAACGAATCGCAAAGTATTATTATCGTTTTATTCGTTCACCGATTGGCTGTTACACGAGATTGAAGGCATTCGCGCGAAATTTTCAATTACTACGGAAACGAACGAAAAATCAGGTCAGGCGAACGATTTTTGTCACAGATCACGAGACAATATCTGAAGTTTTTTTCCGTCGATTGCGGATTTGCTGCTATGAAAAAAAAAATTTAATAATAATAATAGTAATTACTATTATTATTATCGAAGCAGTTACTAAGTAAAAATAAGCGGTTTCCGGAGTATTAATTACTTCTCTACAGAATTTTCGAGAGGTATACATAATCTGAGTCGACAAATTGATAGGCGAAGTTTAAAGTCGGAGGAAGTAATTTGAAGTGAAGTTTTTAACGAGTCTTCTTTTTATCCTCGCGGTCGAGCGGCGTTTATTCCAGTAGCTCTTCTGGTCTCAAAGGTCCCGCGAGAACATCTTGTGCGGGTGATTCATTGAAGTTTGTCGAGTTATTAAAGCCGTGAAGTTTTTAATACCCAGAAATGGACGTTCTTTCACTTCACCTCTATCGCGAAACTCAAAATCTCGACACATTTCTTTTGCTCTGTGCCTTTGCATCGCTTCAAGATTATCTCGAGACTTTTATACACACAAACAGTCTTTTTATATTGATTAATTTATCGAACATCGCTCATTGTCAGTTATCTCGCTACATTGTTTCCTCTGGCGTTCGACGTGCTATTAATCTTCATGAGAATGAATGAATAAAAACGGCGTTTCGCCGGGCAATTCGTTTCTTCGTTGTTGCGAGACGCGGTGAAATTCGTTCGCGAAATATTGCCAAAAGCCGTCTGATGGGGGAGCGCCACGCTGAGATCGATCCACGATTCTAATCAACGTTGATACAATTCCCAACACCTACGCACGGAGCTTTCCTTACGAATGCATTGCCAACAGCGTGATTAATAACGTTGTTAGGCTCTCCGCGAGACGATAATAGCAAATATTTTATTCAAAGCGCAGCTCTCCAAATACGAATTTCTCCCATTCGGAAGACAAAAAAAGAAAGAAAGAAAAACTTTTATACAAATTTCGAAGTAAACTTCGATCTTGAAATAATCCGAGCGAAAAGTTGAAGTATCGCGAAAAAAATGTTCCCATCGCGGAAGATTCTATTTTTATCCATGAACGAGAACGGCGCGTTTCCGAGTGACTCGTACAGCTCAGGTTGACGTTCGAAGCTTAACCCAATTACGCGTTCGTTGCCTGTGTCACGTTGATCACGAGTCAAATAAAAATATCGGCAATATATTTTTTTATTTTTACATTTTATTTTTTTCATCGTTTGCATACCATCGACACTTTCAAACTTCGATACATCATCACGCGATACGATTTTTTTAACTCCACCGACGGCAATGTCGGCGCTTTTTGTCACAGCGTTCGGTTGGCTAAAGGTTGACGACGAAAATTTAATAAAAAATGAAATATCACGCGTATATTGTTAGTCACGAGGCATCGCGGCGGGAAAGAAGAAAAAAAATATCTAAAACGACTGGAAAAAAGATAACGATAAATGTTGACATATGCAGAAATATTATTACAGTTGGTTTTTTTTTCTTTTGTTTCAAATCTTAAATATTGGTATCATTGATCTTTTGCGGTCGATCGAAGCATCAATTTTGTATTTTTCAATTGAATTTTTTTTTTTTTTTTTTTTTCGAAATATTATTACAATTGTCTGCTTTATGTGGTACGAGAAGAATGGAAATTTTTTACTCAATTAACATATTAATACGAAACGTATCAGTGCTTTTTGCAATGACCCTAAAAAAGAGTTAAATTGATAAGCGATAATATTTTATTATTGTTCATTTGCAGTCGTTAAGTTTCCCTTTTTTTTGTTTCTGCATGACGACAGGCCTAGTCCCGGAGGTGTCGGCGATAACGGGGTCCAGGGTGTCAGAGGTAAAGGCCTGCCGCACGTGATCTATTGTCGTTTGTGGCGCTGGCCGGATCTGCAGTCTCATCACGAGCTCAGAGCGATCGAACACTGCGAATACGCATTCACCCAGAAGCGTGACGAGGTCTGCGTCAACCCTTATCATTATCAGCGAATACAAACGCCAGGTATCGTGAAAAATCCATTTTTCCCATTAAAATTTCGGCAATGAGATAATTATTAAACGATTCTTCAAAATATGAAAAAAAAAAAAAAAAAAAAAAAAAACGATAATTTTTTCCATTAATTTTAAAGAAATAATTTGAAGATTCTAATGCAATGGAATCTTTAATAAATTATAAAAAAATAAAAAAATGTCGGTTCTTATAGTTTTACCGGCAATACTGGTACCGCGGCACAATCTCTCCGGCGACGAGTCGGTGCTATACAATACTTCCCTCGAAGAGCTTAGCGTAAGCGTACCAGAAAACACGAGCTTCCACGCCACGTTGAATCATAAACACAATAACCAACAGGGGATCGCCCAATCTCCACAGCAGCAACAACCAAATAATCCCTACCAAGGAATGCAGGTACTCTTCCATTTCTTCCCCATTATATTTTATTGGATTTTCGTGTTTTTTTAAATTGTAGAATGGAAAACAAAAAACATACACTTAAATAAAAAAAAAAATACAAAAATACTTAATTGTATTTTTGTTTTTTATTAATTTTTTTTAAATATACAGAAAAAAAAAAATACAACAAATAATAAAAATGGAAAAATTGAGGAATTGTATTTTATTGTATTTTTGCATTTTTTAAATTGTATATTTTATTGTACAATACTATTTCCGCATTTTTTTTTTCGACAAGACTGTTAAACAAGTCTATTTGTCATTACCAAACTTTATTGTATATTGCGAAACAAATATTTATTTATCGTTAACGATTATTAGTTGACGCAGTTAATATTTAATTGGACTAAACGACACTAAGCGCCATTTCTTAATACGAATCTTAAACGAATCGTATTTTCGTCAACTGATATTAGGTAACAATAACTAAAACATTTATTCCACCATATCAAATCACACATTTCTCAAGGGATCAAAAAATGTGTGACGTGCCAAAAAATTACTAATTTTCACAACTTTTTTTTTCGATGATCAAAGCACTCATGAGAAACAGAAAAAAGAATTTAAATCCTTCACTTTAATTTTTTTTACATTTTTTTTTGGCGGTTGAAAATTACTTGTAAAAAAAATTGTCTCCTGACGGTGTACACTCCTCTAATCGTAAATATTATCTAAAACAAAATTTGAAAAAAGAATATTAATCATATGAAAGCTGCGACCGTGTTATGGAGATTTTTATTTTTTTTCGATCAAAATTGAAAAAATGGCAGAGATAAAAAAAAAGTATCAAATTTACCCTTTTTTTTCGACAGTTTTTCGTCAAAAAAATATGAAGATAAAAAAAAAAGAAGATAGCGCCACAAAGAATGTTGCGTGGAAATTTCAGACGAATATCTTGAAAACTCTTCTTTTGAGACCGTAAAGCGTGTACACCGAGTATAAAAAGATTTCTTGAAAATGTTACACTAGAATGATCACTTAACTACAAATAAACGCTCTTCTCAGTGCAGCCACTGGTATAGCTGACCTCGAACACTGACCAATATTATAATATAATAATAATAATAATTATATTATAATTTTTCTTGTATTTTTTTTTTTATTAATTTTTTTTTCTTCCAGAGTATGCAAGCAACGAGTCCGGCGAGTGTCGGAAGCCTCGGTAGCGTACAGGGTTCGCCGCATCCTGCGCCGGGTTCCATGGACCCGCCAGCCGACACGCCACCTCCAGGCTACATAAGCGAAGACGGCGATAATATGGATCACAATGACAACATGTCACTGTCGCGTCTATCACCTAGTCCCGTAGACGCTCAACCGGTTATGTACTGCGAACCAGCATTCTGGTCAGTTTAACTTTTACCGTTACGTTACACGCTTTACGATAGTTAGAGTTTCTCGTGCCTCGTAAACGGTTATCGGGTGAAACAGTTTTTTCATGATTTCGCCGTTTTGCCAATGAGAGATATCCATTGACTTTAAACTCATTTCTTCGTCGTAATGCTGATGATTTCGCTTTCGTGATATTTCAGGTGTTCCATAAGTTATTACGAACTAAACACGAGGGTCGGCGAGACTTTTCACGCCTCTCAGCCAAGTATAACAGTCGACGGTTTCACGGATCCAAGTAATTCCGAGCGCTTCTGTCTCGGACTCCTGTCCAACGTTAATCGCAACGCCGTTGTCGAACAAACGAGACGACACATTGGCAAAGGCGTTAGACTTTACTACATCGGCGGCGAGGTATTCGCGGAATGTCTATCCGACTCCAGTATCTTCGTACAGAGTCCAAATTGCAATCAGCGCTACGGCTGGCATCCCGCGACCGTTTGCAAGATACCACCCGGTAAGTTTAGGCGACGAGACGGTCGATAAGCGGCGAGAATGGCAAACAAAAAAAAATGATATATATGTATATATATATATATATAGACTTCGTATTAATAATGTCTAAAATGATAATTAAAATTCTACCATTATATTTTTTTTTTTCGCAGGCTGCAACTTGAAGATTTTCAACAATCAAGAATTCGCGGCGTTACTATCGCAATCGGTGTCGCAGGGTTTCGAAGCGGTTTATCAATTAACGCGAATGTGTACTATCAGAATGAGTTTTGTCAAAGGTTGGGGAGCGGAGTATCGCCGTCAAACCGTAACGTCGACGCCGTGTTGGATCGAACTGCATTTAAACGGGCCGTTGCAGTGGCTCGATCGGGTTCTCACGCAGATGGGATCGCCCCGTTTACCCTGTTCCTCGATGTCTTAAATCGATTAAACCGTAACGTAACGCGCGGTATGCGCGTCTTTGATACACACGAATGATAGAAATGAATGGAAGAAAGATTGGAAGATATAAACAAGAAAAAATAACGAAAAATAATAGGAGAGAAGCACGAAGACGACGATGACGAATGATTGTGTTTGATGACAAAAAAAAAAAAAAAAAAAACTTCGTTCGAGATGCACGCAAAAATTCGTCGCGGGACTCGCGAAGTTGAAACTAAAAGTATCCTCGCGAGGATAAGGCGAAGGGAAACGAAAAAAAAGAAGAAGAAAAAAAAAAGTCAGAAAGATTGAGTCGTTGGCTGTGTCCGGTTTTATCGTTTCTGTTCCGTATTTCCTAGCCGTCTGTGCCCTCGGAGATCGCGGCGAGCCGCACGACGAGCCGCTCACAGGGTCGAGAAGAAACGAAGGGAGGAGAGAACATGTTTCGTAATAGTTGTTCAACAACCGATATTGAATTTGCCACACACGTCGGAAGCCTCGAATATTGTAATAATATTAAACGGGACGAGACACACTAAGCTGCCGAGAGATAAGTAGAACGGGAGAAGAAATAATTCAGTATAGTAGTTAAAAAATAAAAAAAAAAAAACTTCGTCGATGCACTTTGACCGGATAAAGAAAAATTTGTAAAACGTACCGCGAATGACGCGTGAAACGTGCATTCGAGACGCCACGAGCTTTAATTATTAACGAAAAACGCGTTTTTTTTTTATTTGCTCGCGTCGCGAGACACGAAGGAAAGTCGCGATATTCGAACGAACGAATAGCAAAAGAGTAAAAAATAATGTATGAGGATCGTACATAATCGCGTATGTATCCGTCGGGGGTCAGCCTTTTACATATTTTTTATCGTCTCATTCGAGAGGGAAACATTTAATGTATATCTTAATATACACTCGAGAATTTTAAATACATAGAAATATTTATGTATTCGGCGACTCGAGAGAAAGATAAACAAAAATCCTCTCGCGGATTCTCTACCGTACGACGATCGAATGAAAGAAATTTAAAAAAAAAGAGAAAATTATAATCGTTTTTACATCCGGTTGGAAGTACAAGAAATCGATGTCGCATTACAGCAGTTTATCGCGCGAATTCGTCTTTTATATTTTTTTTTTATTCTAAAGAATAAAGACAAACCTCGTTACACTGGACATGTAAATATTTTTTGAACGCACCAAAACTGAGATCAAAGAGGAAACGATCAGCGAGGCGCATTTTTTTTTTTTTTTTTTTTTTTTTTTTTTTTTTTTTTTCATTTTTTTATGTGCCGTTTGATTAAACATCAAGAAAGTTCATATCTTTTGTGATAAACCGGTGTCCTATCTTGAGGGGTGTAAATGAGATAAAAAAAACAAATATATAAAAAAAACAAAAACCCAATAAGCTTCGTAAATAAACGACGATCGAGCGAATAGCGTCGAAGGGGCAAAATTAAATTGCTGGCAAGCTGAACGAAGAGTTAGGAGAATGAGGGAAAAAAAAAAGAGTCGAGCTTTGGCATGAGAGTTGATGAATTTTAGAAGGTGTAAGGGAAAAAG
Organism: Cryptus armator; assembly: GCA_963971235.1. Lineage (NCBI taxonomy): Eukaryota > Metazoa > Arthropoda > Insecta > Hymenoptera > Ichneumonidae > Cryptus > Cryptus armator. Next base: position 21,084,783 of record OZ020235.1, read on the forward strand.
TCGGGGGGTGAAAAGAAAAAAAAAAAAAGGAAAAAAAAAAAGAAAAACAAAAAAAAATCAACGTCTGCTTCCTACAAGAAGAAGATGAAAATATCGCTACGTATTATGGTGTCTTATCTTAACTAATCGCTATTCTTATTAAGGGTAGAAAAACCATTACTTCTTACTAAGGGTAAAGATGCTATACGCGCCGCAATTTGCGAGGAAAAAAAAAACACAGAATATCTTATATACTAATATCAACGTAAGAAAAAAAAAAAGCAACTATATATATATATATATACAAATATTATATATGTTGTCGGGTCTGTAAGGCGTTTGCGAAAGACGAGTTATATTTCGTAATGATTCTATAGCACGTCGGAGAATGAGAGATTTTCAGATAGGATTTTGGGGGAAGAAAACCGAAACGATTGAGATAAATGTCCAGTGGTTTGTTGGCGAATTTTAAGGAACGAGAGTTTTGTACTCCGATTTTCTGAGGACAGAAGCGAAGTTCGAAGAGTCGGGAGAACGTCGCTGCGGACTGAGGACGTTGTCCCGAAGAGTCTTATTGTCGCTTTGATTAATTTATCACGACGAATGACGACAAATAATTTTTTTTGTTTTCTACGTACTATGCAAATTTTATTCGCCGAAACTTTATTAATCGGTAGGACGAGAATTCTTTGAATGAAATTGAAAGATTCCCGAGGAGATGGAAAAAGAAAAATCGTGTAAATCGAAGAAAAGATATTTCAACGATATCAAACATTTCGACGAGAGTTTGAAGTGTACGATAAGTGATAACGGAAGCTGCTCTCGTTTTGGAAAGAGAAAAAAAAAACAAAATTTGTCTTATATAAGGTATATCCACGCTGTGCGCAAAAAAGCTTTACCGATCGTGAAGCTCAGTCACGAAGAGATTCACATTGGCGGACGATCGTGTGCGTTTTTTTTTTTTTTTTTTTTTTTAGAGATTTCTATTTTTATTACAAATTTTTTAATTATATTTCAAAAATTTTCGCGTCGCTCGAAGTCGACTGACAAGGAATAAAAGAAATTGAAAAAAAAAAAAGAAAAGAATAACGAAAATTATATTACATTTAACAAACGAAATTATCGTGTTCTGTTGAGATTACACGTATTTTTCGGTGTAATTCGAGATACGATTATGTAAATTTAGAGTTTCGAACGATTTGTAAACACGTAGTGTTCTCGCCGTTCGAATTTTTTTTAGCGACGCCTTTTGAGAGTTTTATCTTTATTTCGGATTACAAATATATTCGCGTGTTTTTTTTTTTTTTTTTTATCAGAAAAATAAAGAAATTGATGAGAGAAGAGAGATTGGATCACACGAGAGAAAAATTCTCGGAAAAAAAGAAAAAATCGAAATAAAAAAAACGCAACTTTACGGATATTCTTTCAGCTTACTATTATCCCCCGACTAAAACGAATTAAATATAAATAAAAAAAAAAAGCAACAAAAAAAAAAACGTATGAAGATTAAAAAAAAAATGAACAAAAAGAATAAACACGAACGAGATGCGACGAAGTTGAGACACGAAGAAGTGTAATATTTTGCTACTGAACTAGTGTTTTTAAGTCCATAGGTTTTTATCGGTGAAATGAAAAGTAAAAAAAAAAAAAAAAAACAAGAAAAAAAAAAAAAAGAAAAAAAGTCGAAAAAGTAAAAAAAAAAACTATTACGAGCGATCCTATTACATATACATTATGAATTTTCTTACGATATTACGTTTGTATAACTTGTAAATTGACTATTTTCAACTTCTATATTTCTACAAATATCGTTTTAAATTTGAATCGTCAAAATAAATTTGCTCGGCATCAGAAAAGTCCCCATCCATCAAACACGTGCGAATCGTTAAAAAATCTACGAAGCTTTATCCTTAGTTAACGATTTCGAGCAGAGAAATCGTTGTCGGAGTGTACGAGAGGTTCGTATCGATCGTCGATCGACTGCGAGAACTTTTTTTTTTTTTATTATTCAGCAACAATACCCGGAGAACGAAACGAACAATAGGCGCGATACGATTTGAATTATGTGAAATTTTATGTCCCATATGAGATCACAAAACATTCCATATATCTTATGTTTCACGCGCTTCCAATCTCAATTATGAAAAAAGAAAGAAAAAAAAAAAAAAAAAGAATTCAAAGGATTGCAAAGAAATTTGAAACACAAGGCGAGTAGTCGATACCCTCTCGTATACCCTCGACTCGTGTCTGTTCACAATTATGTTTCTATTAGTCTTTATATAATTGTGTGAGCGGAATAGCAATACGAGAGAAAGAGCGAACGATAGAGAGAAAGAGAACAAGAAAAAAAAAAAAAAGAAATCGGTAAAGTGTCATAAAGACGTTGAAAAATAAATGAAATTCGATTAATGAACTAACGCGCTGGCCACGTAAATTTTAATCCCGAAAACATAAAAGTTTTCATAACAATTACCTTGTTGGTCGAAGCTTTCTTTGGTTCTTCAGAAAAAAAAAAAAAAAAAAAAAAAAAAAAACCAAAAAAAAAAAATGGAAAAAAATGAAAAATGCACCCAGAAAAATATTTATTCGATTCAATGTAAATTTTTTAGAATACAAAGAAATTTTTCATTGTCGCTGATAAATATTTACTGAATCAAATAAATGTTTTTTCTCGATGTGCGTTTGTGAATTTGCGATTTTGTTCGCTTATTTGCCACAGTAAAGAGAACGAGTTAAAAATCGTCTAGAATATTGAAAAAAAAGAAAAAAAAAAAAAATTGTAATACATCCTGAAAGGTCAGTACAGGATCGCTGGGTCGCTGCGGTCATAACCCGTTCGATGTCCTCAATATTGTGAATTTTTTTATTTTATTTTTTCTGTCAATACTGTCGCTGTCCACGCGCGGCGCATAAAAGCACACGGGTGCGATCGTTACATACGGAAAAATAAGACATTAAAAAACAAAAAATGTAACCGATGGAATTGTAACGTCAAGCGATTGACAAATGAGACTCTATTCACCTTCGTGTCGACTGCCATTAGTATAAAAAAAAAGAAAAAGAACGTATCTTGATCGACGAGGGTATAAGAAAATCGACGCACCCGCGATGATATCAAATTCGAGCGCATAGGGGAGAGTTGCGTTCGAAACGAAGAACGCTATGCTGTGATAGCCACGTACTGCTTCGACGAAGATTCAATTTTTTTTTATTACACGGATCCACACATACATTACTCTCGACTCTTCCGTGCATTCGAACGAAAAAAAAAAGCCCGTCGTATCGATGTCTTTTTTTTTGTTGCATGGATCGTTTTCACGGTGAGACTATGAACCACTTGCCAAAGCTTCGTTGGAGTAGAGGGCAATTTATTCGAGGGATGAAAAATAATGCGAGACATTTTTCTAGACGTTTTGTTCGTTTCCTTACGTTCGAAAAAAAAAATAAAAAAATAAATCATCGATCGCCCAGTCATCATTTAGTTACTTCTCTTCTTCGTGCATTCGATATCCGTTCGAAATCACAAACACTCCGATGATCTTGTGTCAAACGGTTACTCGCGTATGTACGAGCGACTGTGCGAAATAATAGAAATATACAGTCGAATCCGATCGTCTATCATTGTAAAAAAAAAATATATACAACAAACAAGAAAACAAAAAAAAAAAAACAGAATAAAGTACACGAAAGGAAAACTTGTCAAATAGCTCTTTGTGCGAAGAGAGCGGAAGGTAGGCTAAGGCCCGGCGTGAGAAAGATAGTCTGAGAGAGTGAAAGAAAGCCGAGAAACGGTACGATAAGGAATCATGCGTGTGAGACTGTATCATAGTTATAAATAAATGTATATGTTAAGTCAATCGTTTCTTTCTATACGTATCCTGTGCTCAACATCGTCCTTCCCGACGCGATTCCAGGATTATCAATTGTCAACTTGCAATCAAACCGAAAGTGCATAAAACTCGAAAAATTACGGTATTTTAGTAAAAAAAAAAAAAAAGAAATGAAAAATAATACTCCAAAAGGCTTTTTGGGACGAAATTTGGATTTTTAAAGAAACAGTCGAAATTTCAAATTAAATTTTTTCCGCATTGTTGACTGTACTTCAATGTCGATTAACTGTTTTATAGTTTCGAATTTGGAAATTTCTTTATCATGCAGTATACACTTCGAGAAGTAATTCTTATTTTTTAAAGATTTTTTGAACGTCCAGAAAAATTTAAAAACATAGAAAACGAAAAATATACAGTACAGACGGAGAATTAAAATGAAATTTAAATTTGTTTTCGGTATCGAAAGATTAATATTTTTTGTTTAGAATTTCCCAAAATTAGAAGAAAAAAAATCGTTATATTTTTTTTGTTTTTTATGTAAAACTCTCCGAGAGATTAATCGTCGCTTAGCTGTAACTGCGATGGGAAATCCCATTCCCGGAGATGTAAAAAAAATTGAAGGTAATATTTATGAAAATAGGTAAATAAAAATGCCTGTCGACGGTGCATGTAGGTTTTTTTTATATTAATATTATCACTTGCATTGAGTTTTGTAATCTAATAATCCCGACGATATAATAATTTCGAGAACACTGTCAGATATTTACAGATTTTTCAAAACCCGATATCCAAATCTCGCATTTATCTTTATCCAGCAGTCTTCCTGTCCCTCGAGTTCTGTATTCGACCGTTTTTTCTCCCTTCACAGCGAGATATCGGAGTCGCGTTCGTGAAACTCAAAATTTATCGGACAAAAATCGAACGTAAAAACAACTTTGTTCTTTTTTTTTCTCGCGTCACGTACTAAATTACACATTTATTATATAGTATAATAATATACGCAGATATATGTATAACAACATCAGTCTAATGAATTTCTGCTTAGTGAATTTCTCTCGACGTGCTGTACCATGTGCTAATTTCGATATAACTAAATTTCGACGTGACAATTATCTTGCGCATTTCTTTCACGATGAAAGTTTTATATATATTGTACGTTAAAAACTAAAGAAATCGCCATACGAAAGCGGAGTAGAGAATCGCGTAGCGTTTGATGCATTTACGTGTCGAAATTACCGATAATAATGGATAAATATATATTTCGCGTGATAAATGAGTAGAGTCGATAGAATAGAAGAAATATATGAGTTGCCGTCTTCTACACAAATTTGCAATTTGTTTTATACGGTATTGAGCTCCAGAATTTTTTTTTTTGTTGCTTCTATTTTTTTTTTTTTTTTTTTTTTCAGATAGCCGTTGATTATGCGCTGTACCAACCGGAACTCGTATTTTCTCCTCGATGATAAAGAAACGCCCCGGGAACAAGTCGGCGTCGACGTCGTCGTCGTCGTGGTTTTTACGAATTCGACCGGTTTTTCTCGTCGCTAAATTAACGAACGAACGTACGACGACGCGCTTGAAGCGTGTTGCCCACGAGCGATCGGGAGATGACGTTGTTGTTGTTGCCTCATCTAGTGCAATCTCCGGAGCCGGTTTTGCGGCATCTGAGATGATAACATTTGCTTCAGCGAGAACATGCTGACGGAAAGACCGACAGTAGCCAATACTATGGCTGAACCTGCGGTATTGCGGTCCACGCTGTTTCTACGACACAGTTGGGTCGCAGCGCTACTCTGTAATGTAAAAAAAAAAAAAAAAGGGTCACTTCAGTTATTGTTTAAAAAATTCACCATTCGAATCGAAAAAAGTGAAATCAATTTTATTATTTTTTTTATTTATGTAATTTTTTTTCTACTGGACATTCTAAAAAATATATATATAGACGACAAAATATCTTGAAAAATATGATATTTTTAACAAAAAAATTATAATATTCAATTTATCATGGAAAAATCTTGGAAAAAATTGTATTTATTTTTTTTTTTTTTACAATATGTAAGATTTTTAGGAGAAAAGTAGAAAAAATTGCCTAAATATTAAATATCCTTAAATAGCCATAAAACAACGAAAAAAAAAAATTACCTGACTTAATGAGAGTCTGAGAGCGTAGCAGGCAGTGCGGGTTGGATACATCTTCCCACCGAAGCTTTACTGCTCGGCACCGCACACTGAAACATCAAATGTGAGAGTAAAGTATATAAAAAGCGTATAATAGCAATACGAATCTCCGTGCTAATTGATCGGAGTGGTCGAAGTGCGAACGCAATTAGACCGTAAAATAAGCGATCGAGAATCGAATTAGATAGCGGAGATTGCGAAAATGAAAACTCGTACGTCGATGGAAAAGTTGCTTTCACGTTGCGAGATGAATATTATTAGAATATAAATCAGTCGTCGAGAGAAAAATTGCTAAACGCGTGAGATGGACCGGTTGAATGAACCGAAAATAATTAAAGTCTCCTACTCGTTCCAAGAATTATCATCGCGATACTTAGAAAATTATGTGTCAATACCGGTTTTTAAATTTTATTACGCAAGCGAATCAAACGAAATTATATATTATATAAGTATAAAATAAAAAAAATAAAAATATTAATAATCAAATGATAAAATAGAATAATAAAAATCAATAATAATAACAAATTATTCATGATAATTAATAATTTGTTAATAATAATTTGATTATCATTAATAATTAATTATTATTAATAATCAATCAATTATCATTGATTATTATTACGATAATGACTTTTTTTTATGATTTTTTCATTGCCTATAGTTTATATTTTATTATCATTTTTTAAAAGTATTTATAGTAAATATAAATTATGTATTTAAATTTCGAGCCATCGAATCGTAAAAATCTCTCATGTGACGAGACGAGCAAAAGAATCTCTCATGTAATCATTGAGAGTCCTTTGTACTGGCGTCGAGACAAGACGCCACGCTAAATCCGTTCATTTTGGCAACAAGCCATCTCGCGTGAAAATTTCTCGGTGTTGTGAGATCGAGTGAATACAGACGATAGGCCAGTGCCATTAGAAGCTCACGGCAGTCACGAGTTCCGCATATTACTCACAGAGGAGAACTAATAACGGCGATACTACGGATATATTTCGATAGCAAAGTTATATGGTTAATTTTAGCACAACGGAGATTGCATTCAAATCATATCGCACGGATGCTTCAACTGCGCGTCAGCGCGGCAAACTCGGCTGATTAACTTTATCAAGCAACGAGAGTGTTAATGTGTCTCATGTTACGCAACTGAACATTGTTATCCCTTGGCGCTCGGAACGATCGACGACCGAATTATTAAACGTAGACGCGATGATCGATAGTAATCATAAAATCGATTTGATAAAACGTTGATAACGATTGGTTCGATTGTTTTTCATAATATTTTTGAAAAATGCACTTGAAAATTAAATAAATCTCGAGAAATCGGCAAAAAATGTGCATTTTGAAATTCTGCGGGATAAATTCTTCTGATCGATAACATTTTCGAAAAATGTACTTAAAGGAAAGAAAATCTTGAAGAATCGGTAAAAAATCGGCAATTTGAAATTCTGCTGGATAAAGTCTTCTGTTGCGTAAATTTTTGGAATTTTCTCAGATACGATTCTACGATAGGAAAAATATTCATAAAATGCGAAGAAGCGTGGCATCCCAGCTTATCGGAGTAACTGATAAGATTGTATTCAGGGATTGTGACTTCGATTGTTTCCCGTAAAAGATACGTCGCAAATTTCTTCTCAAACAAAAATAAATACAGATCGTTCGGACCGTTGCGCAGTATATTCGTCACATGTGCGAATTAATTAGAATATATCTTTATTATACACGAATTCGACGAGTGGTTTTAATTTAAAAAAATAAAAAAAAATTCTTCAAATTTTAAAATAAAGAATGTTCAGAACTTTCGAAAACTTCGGAAACATAATATTATTCAGTATTTTTTTCAATTTAATAAAAAAAAAAAAAAAAATGTATAAAAAATATCGAAATACATTTAACTTTTTGCGTTATACTAATTATTACGTTAACTCATTAAAAAAAAAAACGTAAATTTAATTTGCACATCGCTTCCTAATTTTTTTTTAAACCGGTGTTTGCAAAGCTTTCTCTACAAGGAGGTAAAAAAAAACTTACTTTTTCACAGAGAAACAATGTAAATGACGATAAAAAAGAAAAAAATGATATAGCAATAAGCAAATTTCATTTGCATTTTTTTTCTTTGCCCGCGATCTGTTCTTTGCGTACGTCGATAAAATTTCAGGGCGTACCGATGAATCGCAAATACATTTCACACTGTCGATTATTATTGCAATTAATCAGCTTTGCAGTATGTGGCAAGAAGACTCGGAAAAATACGAGTTCGAACGCCGAGGGTTCTAAAGTGATCTGTTTGTACTTTGCTTTCGCGACTGTAAGTCATTGACGTATCGGCGTGATAATAAATCCACGAAAGCGGATGAAATAACAAAACGTTTAAGGCTTACAAGTTCGTACCTCACGCGGACGGCTGCAACGAGAATGATGCAGCTAAATCTTCCAACTGCGCGATAGTCTCGTACGCGCGGTATTTTAATCGCGCATAAGCGAGTTACACTCGGGGTTCGTTACAATAATTTTTGCGGCGCCATAGAGCGACGCGGATTTTTTTACGACGCAGGGAAATTACGAAATTTACGTTGATATATATGTATATTTTCTTTTTTCACAATGTTTCAACCCGATGAAACAAAATCTACGCGTAATATAACACGTGTCATCAAATCCCGATTATTTTGCTCCGCGATTGCGAAACCGAAGTTTGGCGCGCCTCGGAAAATTGAAAACAAAGTAACAGGCGCCGTATATCGATAAAAAAAATGAAAAAATTGTCGTTGAAAATTTGATCACAAAAAAAACTGTCGTATGTAATTGCAACCCGTGTATCGAGTTTTAGATATCGCGTGTCCATTAGAGACTAAAATAAAATCATCGATCTCCGAAGTTGTAGAAAATGTATACCGCCTCCGTAAGAAAGATAGAAGGGATAATGAAATGAGATTGCAATGACTCAAGACTGGTTGCAGCATCCATCATTGCCGCTGCAACTTGCGCCCGATGATAAGAATTTGCGTCAATGATCTCGGGAGGGAAAACTATTCGTAAAGATCGTAGTAAAAATCGTGCAAAGTGCGTCACTGGAGCGGAAAGACCACGTGGATTTCCAATGCGCAATGGGAACTCTGCGAAACGTCATATAAACCGATGCGATGTAAAAAAAAAAACAAACAAAATAAACTCGACGCAAATGCACTATAATTATTTATTTTTTCGATTTGCATTAATAGAAACAAAACTTATCTATAAAAATAAAAATTGTCATTTTTAAAAATTGAAATTATTAAGTGAATTTTCATTTTAAAGGAATAATCTTTAATAGAAAAACTAATACTTTCGAATGAAAATCGAGTGCATTAGTGATTTAATTTTAGTTATCGTTATTATTGTTTTTATTTTTAAAAATCAATCTTACTTTTCGTAGTAAACTTTTGTTTTTTTTTTAATGGAAATTCATGAAAAAAAAAGTTTTCGTATTTTCGTACTTAGCACGGATCGTATGTACTGTATATACTATATAAATTACGAATAATAGACATTTTTACTGTCAACATAACGAACAAACCTTCGTGAAATGTATGCAAAGTATTATTGTTACATTATATTCGTCAAGTTATCCGACCACGCTATCGACGAAGGCCGCGACGGAAAAACGATGCTGGAGAACCTAACCTACAAATCCCTGTTAGCCATGAACTCGATATATGCGCGTAAGTTATTTCAGTCTCGGTTCACAAAGGTTGTTACTGAGAGAGGTAGCGTTGAACTTATCACCTCGAAACGAAGCGTCTATTTACAAATAATACTTGACATTAGCAAAGTTTCGTCACAGTCCCCGAAATTCACTCGAAATAAACCAGAAAACTCGATAAATCGCCGAGATTGCGTTTTCTCATATATATTCCTATTCTTATCACACAAGACTCGAGATAACCCGATAGAATATTATCAAATGTAGCGGAGAAAAAACTCTTGAAATTACGCACGAAACTAGAGAAGAATTTTTGAAGAATGTAGATAATTAATGATTTTTTTCATACCGGCGACGACGAGTATAAAGAATTTATCGTAACCGTGCGATCGCGAACATTCCCTACATCGAGCTTTTCACACGTGCGGGACTCACGCTTTTTACGCTGCAATAATCTAACGAATAATTCGAAGATCGCCGGTATTATCGCGCGAAATAATGCGGTTATGTAAACGATTTTTTGTTCACGAGTGTTGCACTGACCTTCTTGCATGAAACTTGCCGAACGAAGAGGCCGCGATTAGTTGGAAACTCCCTGTGACCAGCTGTTTTTTTTATCTCGCTCCCACTCGGTGATGTTCATTCATTCGTTTCTCGACTACCGTCGCGCAACGATCGTTTTCTCTGCAGACTAAGTGCGGACTCGACGACGCCGCAGCAGCAGACGGCACGAGAGAATTCGATGATACGCGCATGCGCCGAGGATTTATCGAAGCATTTTGTATTGATAAATGATAATAATATGAGATAAAAAAATAGGTTTATAAATCAGAATTATTAGAGTGCGTGAATAGAAGAAATCCCGATTTTTTCGTCCTCGAAAATTGGTTATTTTCAAACGTTGAAGTAATTCTGATTTTCGGAGTAATTTAAAAAAAATGCATACCTACTCTCAACTGTAACACCCTGCGAGCTTTTCTTATAATGGGACATTATGAAAATACGCATTTTTAAGGACAATAAGATTTTTTCTTCGATTCTGGTTCGTAAAAAAAGAACTCAAAACAAGAATTAGATAGCCGTAGTAATTAGTCTTCGGAGCGTTCAAAAATATATTTAAAAAATGTTATTATATTAATAATTTTATAATTATAATCGAATAATAATGATTTATAGTTTAATAACTTTCATATATTATATTTTTTAAAAATTGTAATACTATATAGGTACAAAAATTTGATTAATCTTCAAAGACCGATATTGCCGACAGAGGTAACAAAATTGCTTGTTACCCGTTGTCGATTAAGAAGGTTTCTGCAACAGAAACAATGCATCGAACCTGAGAGGTGGCGATACTTAGCCATTTCGATGCCCGGTAAATTTTACTCCGAAACAGATTATAGTATGAATCACTTGGGAATGCCTTCTGCTGATAAATGGCCGTGTAGTTCAATGCCGTAATGAATGAATCGCAACGCTGCCAATGCATTGATGATCACATATGTAAATTATTATCCATATTCAGATACATGCGGGATGACTAATGCTGAGTAAATGCTGACACAGACACAACAGCCTTCAATGTAATTTCAAGTTAATTTCGTTAAAATTTGTTTCTTACCGAATCCTAAAAAAAAAGAAAAAAAAAAAATTCGAAACACGTTCAACGAAGTCTCACCTTCGAACAAAAAAAAAAAAGTTGTCGCGCTACCGGTGGGGGGTCCAGCAAATATTATTTTCCAACGTTGTGCGAACAAAAGTATGCGTAACCCATTGAAATAGAGTCCTAAGAATCATTGCTTAATGACGCACAGTTGACTTATCGCACGGAGTCACTTCCGCGGGATGCCGCAGTATCCTTTCAGCTCGCGACGTGTTCTATTCTTTTCTCGTTTCTCTCGCGAGTTTTTCCAACGCGATAAAAATAATGTCTTCGAATTTAATTATTTTCTTACTATTTCAATTGTTCATTTACGTTGCCGGACAGCACAAGGATCAGGAGACATTGTGCGCGGCACAGCAGACATGTACGAGTTGTTTGCAAACACTTACGTGTGTTTGGTGCGCGCAGGAGGTGATTAATAGAAAAATTTAAAAAATTTTATCAATACCTTCGGCAGTAAAATAATCGTTATTTAAAATTTTTTTAAAAATCTTCGTCTTTTTTTTTAGAGCACTGGAGAAAGAAAAGGACCTCTGGTGCGTTGCGTAACGAGACATAAATACGAAAGGGAACGAATTCTGTGGTGTCCGGATTTTTTGGTACACAACGATTCTTCCGAATCGGAAATTCTATTCAGCGTACCTCTGATGTCGACCTATGCGAATGAACCCGTTCAAGTTGAACCTCAAAAAATAGGTCTCCGTCTCCGTCTCGGTAAAGAAAAAATAACCCAATATTAATAATAATAATTATTATTATTATATTTTATTTATATTTTATATAACGATAATAATGATAATAATTATTATTATTACCATTGTTATTGGTATTATTAAAGAACTTCAGATCTGATATCCGAAAACTTTCAGGCGAAGAGTACCACGTGACCTTGAAGTATAGTCAAGCGCAGGATTATCCTGTTGATCTTTACTATCTTATGGATTTGTCAGCCTCCATGGAAACTTATAGGGACCGTCTGTCCGGTTTGGGTCTTCAGCTCGCCGAGGCAATGAAAAAATTGACTTCAAATTTTCGTATTGGATTCGGTAGCTTTGTAGATAAAGTTGTCCTACCAATGACGAACACGCAACCGGATAAGTAAGATTCAGCCATTTTTTTTTTTAAATTTATTACGAACTATTCTGACTTAATTTCATTCTGTTTTTTTTGTATTATTATTTTTAATCGTACGAAAAACAATTTTATTGTATTTTAATTCTGTTATTGCATTTTTTAAATTTTTTATATATATATATATTTTTTTTTACGAATTAATTGTAATTTATTTAGATTAATATCGCCGTGTACATTGGAGACGACCAGAGAGCCTTGCGCGCCTCCATACGGCTACAAGAATCAAATGCCTTTGACGGAAAATGTTGCGCTTTTTAAGGTACCATTTTTACGCGAGTCTATTATATTTTCATTTGATGTTTAGTAGAGAGTTTATTTTTAACCGTCGATTACAGACCCGAGTGCAAGAGGCGCCGGTCTCGGGTAATCTCGATGCACCGGAAGGAGGTCTCGATGCAATGATGCAGGCGATGGTTTGCACGAACGAGATTGGCTGGAGGCCTAAGGCTCGTCATCTTCTTATATTCTCGACGGACGCGAGTTTTCACATAGCCGGCGATGGCAAAGTAAGAAAATCGGATATCCTTACCCAATATAAAGCAATTAATGATAATCGACACGAAGGATCATTTACGATAATGAGATTGTTATTTAATGAGCAACTGGTTTTAATTTATTGACTCGATTTACTTTAGCTCGCTGGCATCGTCGAGCCTAACGACGGTCTTTGCCATTTGGACAAAGACGGTTTCTATTCGTATTCCCTTCTTCAGGATTATCCCTCAATCTCTCAGGTAAATATTTAAAAAATATATATATATCTATTCGTTAAGAGGAGGTGAAACCCTATGGAGTGCGAGAGAGATAGCGTGATCGGCGCTTACGGTGGAGAGACAGAGAGAGAGGCACTCAGTAACGTGTTTCACTTCCTCTTAAGTACTAATCGAGGATTTTAATGAATGAAAAAAAAAAAAAAAAAAAAAAAAAAAAAAATCAACAATCTATGCAATTTTTTTGTCGATCAGATTAACAGAAAGGCTCGTGAACACAACGTAAATATAATATTCGCGGTGCCCAGTCACAAGAATTCGACTTATCAATTACTCAGTCGCAGTATCAGTGGAACTTCCGTCGGTCTGCTGGAGCACAATTCACAGAATGTCGTCGCACTCGTCAGCGGAGAATACGAGGTAATTGAATCGAAATATAAATCATAAGTTTCGAAAACAAAAAAAAACAAAAAAAAATCTCATATTTTTTGCCATTTTTTTCAATTGTTTTGTGAAATTCAATACCGAAATTAAATTTTGTAATCAAAAAGCACTCAGCAAGTTACGCTGCGAGCCGAAGTCTCTGCGAAAAATGATTGTGCTTTCGGAAAAAAAATTGACACAGACAAACGGACAGACAAAAATGGGAAACTATCTTTACGCATTTTAAGTCGCATTTTTTTGGCGAATTGTAGAAAATTTAAAAAAATGCACTGACAATAAGTCTTTTGATTATAGAAATTGGTCGATTCCGTCGAGTTGACGGACGATGCGCCAAAATTCGTGGACGTTAGATACTTCTCTAAGTGTCTCGACAAAAATGGCGAATTGAAAGAGAGACGCGAGTGCGGAGGGCTCCGAGTTGGCAACGTCGTCGAATTCGACATCGTTCTCAAGGTAGAAATTTTTTAATAAAAATAAAGAAATGATTCAAACAAAATCGTAATATTATTTTTTCATATATTATTCAGGCAGTCGAATGCCCAAAAGATCCGAAGGATTGGCACCAAACTTTGCACATTAAGCCGCGAGGAGTGAACGAGAGCCTTACGATCGATTTGGAATTGATTTGCGGCTGTCCTTGCGACAATCCCGGACATCCGGTATGTAAAAAAAAAACTTTCAATGGATATACCATCAAAAAAATAAATATTCTTCCGTTCAAACGATTTTTTAATTGGTAGAAATAAATAATTAGTTTCTTGAATCATTTTTAGCATCGATTGAAATTATACAGAATTTTTTGTAACTTAACGAAAAATTTAGTAATTTTAAAGTAATTAATTTTTTTATTAAAAAAATGTTTCTCTAAATTTAAAGGTTACGATATTTTAATTTCCGATTAATGTACAATGGTTGACAATTTTTTGTTTCCCATTACCTTAAATTTTTTTTTTTTCCAGTGTATTGTAACAATTCACCATTTTTTTCCGTATCCATTTAAATCATAAAATTTACTTAAGCATTAAAAAAAAAAATGCAATGTAATTCGAAAAAAATGATCGATCGTTATTTCAGGGTAACATAAAAGATGCGGAGCAATGCAAAAAGAGTGGAAGTCTCGTGTGCGGCGTTTGTTCGTGTAACGAAGGATTTTACGGTAAGCACTGCGAGTGTAAGGGTAACGAGGCCGGTGGCGTATCGATGGACGATTGTCGTCCGGCAAACGAGACGATTGTGTGCAGCGGCCACGGTGTTTGCAAATGTGGTGTGTGCGACTGTGCGCACAGACCGAATCCCCAGGAAGTATTCTTCGGGAAGTACTGCGAGTGCGACAATTTCTCTTGCAAGCGAAGCGGCGGTTTAGTGAGTAAAAACATCACTATTATCGTTATTATCATTATTGTTTGTAAGTACAGTACCGAGAAGATGTTTTGCGAAGGGAAAACATACCGAGAGAGTGTCGACTGTATAGTGTTAGTCAAAGTTATTTACAGACGCGCGTTCTATTACGTGGTGCCAAGAGGCTTCGGGGTACTTATATATCCACTCATTTATTTGCACTCGGCATCACTCTGACCGTTGAAGATGCATCTCTCTTTTATCTTGTGCTTATATCCTTATAGCGCAACCCCAAGCGGTACTGTATAACTCTCTCTAGGTATCCCTCAAGTGTTCACCTTTCCAACTTACTCACTTCTCTTCCTTCGTTCCTTTATCTTTCTTTTTTCTTCTTTATTCTTCCTTTTTTTCCCTCTTCTTCATCTCGAGAGGATCTTTCACCGACAACACCACACTCTTTTAGGTCTGCGGTGGACGTGGTAAGTGCGAATGCGGCACGTGCAATTGCCTACCAGGATGGGGCGGCGAAACATGCGACTGCAAGGAAACCAACAGCACATGCACACCACCCGGCGATAACACTGAGATTTGCAGCGGTCGCGGTGACTGCATCTGTGGGAGCTGCCATTGCAAGGAGAAGGATAGGATTCGATACTCCGGACAGTACTGCGAGGAGTGTCCGGTAAGGAACTTCTTTTTTTTGCCTTCTAATACTATTTCACGGGTATTCTGATAGCAGAAGTTCCAGAAACTAACGATGGCGATTGCCTGAGTGTGTCGTTTTAATTACGAAACGATTCCATTAACAGTGAATGATTAGGAATCGTTTTGTCAAAAAATGACGACAATGTCCTCATTGTGGGCTGTCGATCTTTAGTAAACGGTTTTGTAATTATAGTACTACGCGTGCGCATTTGTAGGCGAAAGTGGTACTGCGGAGTGCGACGCCAAGAAAAACGTTAGTAAAAGTAGCAATTGACGAAAAGAATTAATTACAAGTCAGTAATATGTGTTTTTTCGTCTAAACCATAAGATACACAATTTTGATAGTTTGTTGTGAGTTGAAATGCGAAAAGTTTAAACCGAGAAAAAGAAATGCGGATACTGAAACAAATTATTCATTGAAAAAACGAATAGTTAATGAGGAAAACGAGTTTTAAAGACACAATCGGTTGTGCCAACTTACTATCATTTTTTTTAACTAATTTTTAATACTTCCAAATCATTTTTTTCCAGTGTATGTTTTGTGGAAACTGTTACATTATTTTAGCGTACAATTTTCTGTTCTTTTTATCGGAATCTCATGATGCAAATTTGCTTGCGAAAGTTTCAGGACCGATTGGCGCTCTCTTATCATCAAATTTTTATTATTATTATAAAAATAACATTTTACATTCTAAAAATATAATATTAATCGAAAATGACAAAATAAACATTTTTTTTTTTTTTTGGTTTTTCTTTGTTGACGAAACAAAACAATAATTAATTGAAATGTATCATCGAACTATGGGATTGCAGACTTGTCCCGGACAACGTTGCGAGGAATTGAAGGATTGCGCTGAATGCTTTGCTTACAATGCCGGACCACTCGCCGAGAGCGGATGTGATAAGTGTTATCATCATCGAATAGACGTTGTTAGTAAAATATTAATTAGTTATACGACTTACAAGGAGTTTTCGTTTCGTTTGAAAGTCATTTTAAGATTTTTAATTTGATGTCCAAAAGGTGGATAAAGTCGAAGAAGATCCGGAAAACGATCCGTTGACCGGAGCGCGGATTTGTCGAGCCCCCGGTGACGCTGGCTGCACTTTCGTATTCAAATACGAATTGATTAGGGGCGATATACAAACTTTCAAGATTGACGTGGAGAAGAATCGCGACTGTCCGACCGCCGTCAACGTTTTGGGTAAATTGATTAATTTAATAATTACTAACTATATAATGCATAATAATAACTATTTTTATTCAATTTTATTATTATTAATTACGTTCCGACCGATAACGCGTGGATTTTTTTTTCTTTATTATTGCAGGAGTAGCTATCGGCGTTATAATAAGTACCGTAATACTCGGCTTTCTCATTTTACTGATTTGGAAAATTTTACTGATGGCTCACGACAAACGGGAGTACGCAAAGTTTGAAAGAGATCGCGCTATGGCTAAGTGGGACAGAGTAAGAATTCCGATAATTTTCTTTATTCGAAGAAAAAAAAAAATTTTGATAAATTTTGAATGAAATTTTTAATTTTTTAATTGTTTATACAGGGTGACAATCCGCTGTACAAACAGGCAACATCGACCTTCAAGAATCCGACATTCACCGAATCTAAGAAGAGCTAATTTTTCATTTTAAAAAATGAAAGCCTCTCCAATTTTTTTTTATCAAATAATGTGATAGTATAATTTTTTAAGCATTATAGACTATTATTATGGTAGACGTAAAGTTTTTAGCCACTTTAGGTCCGATTGTGGCCATCAAAATCGAAGCAATAAAACAAAACAAAAAAAAATCGAACTTTCAAAAAAATTTCGAAAAGTTCATTAAGTGAATTTATACGAGAACTTTCGAAGAATCAAAATGCGGTTCCGAAAAAGAAAATATTTCGAAGAGTATAATAAATAAAATGGCCACAAACGGTACAGTGGCCATTAACGGTACATTTTCCGTATTACGAATTTAAATATACAATCCAAAGAATGTTCATGTATAGAATAAATATTTATGTATGTCGCGCATGTCGAGAATAAAAAAAAAAAAGATCGCCATGAAATATGAATCGAAATATATAATTTTTTTTTTTAAATATAAATATGAATATAAAATTAAAAAAATGAAAAATCCCAAGAATTTTGAGTTCACAACAGAAATGTTGGTATTTCAAGAATATTAATTTATTGTCAATTCCAATACATCGTATCACAGTGATTGAAAGTAAAAGGCAAAGGCCCACCGAAGGTGGCAAGCGATGCGAAGATCCGGCAACTAGCGACGTGGAAGCGGCGCGAACTAAAACGTCGGTAGCGCCATGTTGCTTAATTGCCGCATAATGAGTCGGCCAATCGGCGCCTGGGATCTCTCGAACCACCCTTTTCTCTTCGACAAAAAACAAATAGACCCTCTCTTTGCTTTCCCCTCTCTCGTTTGCCACTGTTCGCAGAGAGTCCGCTCTCGTCGACCAGCCGCGCTACGACGGAGGAGGACGGACGGTTGATGTCCACCGTATATTCCGGCGCGTTTTACTGAACAGCGGCGGCAGCCAACCGGCGCCGGCGATGCGTGGAATTCTTGTTTCAGTTCTCGATTAGTGTACGCTATCACGTCCACCTATCTACACTGCGTTTTACTACAATAAATCTCTCCGCAATTTCCGCGCAAAAATTCATCTCGAATTTCTTCCCGATATCGTATCTTAATTAGTTTATCTCACGATTACGTTCTATCTAAACTATCAATAACAAAAATCGTTTATTTTAATAATAATAAATAATAATAATGATAATTATTATTATTGTTATAAAAATGATTACGCGATATTTTGCTTTTTTTTATTATTTTATTATTTCACATACGAAAATTTACGACGAAGATTTTTATTGTAAAAATAATAAATATCTTTATTATTATAAATTACAATAAAAATCTTTGTCGTAAATTTGTTACGTTAAAGTAGCGTCGATAAGCGTTTGAGGCGAGTAAAATTGATAGAGTAACAAAAGTAGAATGAATTTCGTACGTTGCCGAGAGTCACTCTTAAATCAAACAAAATTTGATCCCAATAGTCTCACGAGTGGACGCATTCTCTCGCGATCGACCGGTCCGTAACGCTCGCTCGCTCGCTCGCTCGCGCGTTACTTCGTTTAATCCTCTTTCTCTCCGATCTCGAGTCTTTCTTTCGCGCGCGAAGAAGCGCGATTGTTTCGAGGGAAGGCGAAGAGGCCTCATATACACACAAACCGGTGCCCGCAGCAGGTTTACTTTATCGTTCTCCACTCTCGGAAGAGGCAGATCGTAAGAAGCTCGTAAATTCGTCACCACTTGGTGGTTGCTCCGGCGGTTCTGGCTTCCCATATACCCGTGAGACGCTTCAGGCGACCCACTATTTCTCATTGGTTTCACAAACTGCATCCTCGAGGGGGAAACGGGGCTTTTTTTCGCCGTTCATGAGCGAAATAAAAGCGTGTAAATTATAGGCGCATAAGGGCAACTAACTCGGGGATATAAATTTGATACGAACGGAAAGTTGACGATTCGATTGTAAATAATAAATAAATGTGAGGTTATGAAACACGAAATCGCGATCACTCTTTACCGTACTTAAAATTCGAGGGGTTTTTGTGATCACAAAAAATTCAAATGTATCGAAGTCGTGAGAAAATAAAAAATGCATAATTAAATATTTTTGTAATTTATTTATTTTTGCCATTTGTCTATTTAAATAAAATTGCGAGGCGCCAGTGTATTTTTTTTTTTTTTTATATTCTCTTGAAAAAAATTCCGATAAGTCTCGTAACTCGGCCCCCCTTGGGAATCTTAACGCCTCGGCCGTCTCTCAAATACGATAAAGAAGAAAGCGAGAGCAAAATCATTGGGAGCCCTGAAGGGGTTAAAGTAAAAGAATACGAGAGAAGAGATGCGAGAAGTTGGGACGCGGAGCCGGCGCTCCGCACTAAATCATCACCGCACGTCCGTTTCTTTACATTGCTCAGATTTTATTGATTATTTTACGGCCAGGAACATTGTAAATCTCTTCATCCCCGGGTCGTGAGCCTCGAGTCTTCTCTGCCTCGACGATTTCTTCGCGTCTTTCTCTATCCTCTACTACTCCCCTTTTTCTGCCGGTGTATAACAATCTTATTCTCATATTTCCCCACCCCGGCGATCGGCATAGAGCCAATTATAAAACGAAGTCCCGGAACATTGTTACCCCGGCGTTCTCGGTCGGTATCGATATCGCCCCATTCGTTCTTTTGCAGTGTATCTATTACTGGTACCGAACAAGCCGCGCGGCGACTCTCTCGCGAAAGATCGTGAGTAATTATGAATAATGTTTATCAACACGCGGAACTCGAGTCGAGTTCGAGTAAACTGGATTCTGGTTAACGAGTCGGCAATCGTAATTTTCGATCCTATTAATCTAGATAATTCGTATACATATATATATATATCAGTATCATAACGGATAAGGATATGTTGTACGATAACTAGATTGCTGCTCGCTAATAGAAATATACAGTAGTGACCCGCATAAGTCGACCATTTCCTCGTTGCCATTGTTTTTTATTTATTAAATGATTTGATTAAAAAAAAATTGTTATTTTTTATAACAATATAAAATAATTGAAAAAAAAAAAAAATAAATAAAAATAAACATAATAATTATAATAATATTATATTTTTTTTGTATTTATTTGTTTTTTTTTTTTCGATTGCAATAGTTGCCCCTTGAAAAATATATAGAGCCGATACATTATATTTGAACTATATAAATTTTTTTTTTTTTTTTTTTTTCAAGTTATTAAATGAAATTTTTCGTGTATACAAGTGACGTCATACTCGATACCACAGATCCATAGTTACATGCCGATTTTGCCGTGCGGCTCTCCTCGGCTCGTTAGCGCGCGTCCGTAAATCAAACCGCAGGGGTGCCAACCGCTAATATACCCGGGGCCCTCTCGGCGCGTCGGCCGAAGCGTTCACGCCAGCCTCGGCCCTCTCTCGCGCGCGTTTTCATATCCACGAGAGCACGTAACCCCCGCGTGAGCAACCGCCGCGCGCTGCGCACGGTAAACGCTCGGAATATCTCATCCGATAATGAGTTCGTTAAATGGATTAATATTGTATACCGCCGAGAGCTTCTCTCCGGTATCTTCGACCCTTGCCGTGGAAACGAACTCCTTCTCGCTCTCTTCTCGGACCTCAACGGCCAACGCCGGTACCAAAATGGCGTCGATATCGCATCACTTCGCAGAAGAGACATCGATGAACTACACGTTTGGAAGGATGAAACTTAGTTCGAAACTTCTTCACGACTCTCGGGATATGCGAGATGATTCATTTTTTTTAATATTTTTAAGCTTCTGTACGAAAACGCGATAATGGTAGACTACAGAATTATTTTATCGATTGCCATTGATACGTACATAATATTGATAATTAAAATTACTGTGTAATTATCATTATTATATTTTTTTTCAATTGATTCGTTGATTTTCTACTTTTTAAAAAATTTAATTTAATGAACAAAATTTTGCGAACGAAAATTGAAAAAAAAAAAAAAAAAAAAAAAAAAAAAAGATGAGTCGTAGAAAATTTGAGAATGTAGGGTGGGAACCCCCTCCGTTGGACCACCGTCGTAGAGAAATGCATCAAAGGGGTTGGCTTAGCAACGAAATCTTAGCTCTGCTCCAAAAAGGAGGCTACTACTATAGTATACAGGTATCGGATAATTAATGGAGCCGGTAATGAGCTGATTATTATTAATAATATTTAGCCGAGGTTAAGCCGGGTCGTACCCGTGGCGAGGAGACCACGGCTCGGGCTCTCCGTTCGTTAATTGAATCTGCCAATCATTGTAATGAGCGCGAGCGCGCGGGATCCGCTGTCGGGCTCTCGGCAGTGTGTGCTGATGCTGCCGAGCATCACTCGTAACTATAGTCACGGCTACATGCACATCCCATTCTCTTAGAACAGTACACATATAATCGTCCATAGATAATTCATATGCGAAGGATACTCGTTTGCTAAATGACCTTCGATTCGCGAAAATTTGCAATCATCTACCATTATGGACAATTAGATTGTTATTAATGATCTCGGAAGTATTATTTTTATAGCCGCACATATTTGTATGTAATATAGAAAATACGAAAAATTAATATTATTATTATTGTATAAAAATATTTTTAGAAATGTTTCGAAAATAATAATAACAACAACAAACATAATAATTTTTTTTTAGATAAATAAAACAAAAATAATCTTGGAATCTTTATAAAATTATTCTTATTATATTATTTTAATAAAAAAAAAAAAAAAATTTATTGCTATAAGCTTATTATTTGGTAAACGTAAAACTCGAGGACACATCTACAATCACTTTCTTCGTAGCCATGGACCAGCAGCCCAGCATCCAGATAAGACTCACAACATCCTATTAACTACTGGACGAGAAATTAGTAAAGCGATAAAAGAAAAAAACAAAAACATCGGTCAGCTGGTAAGTGAAATGAGAGCGTAAAATTCCAATCGTGTTTTTCTGGCGCCACCGGGTAATAAAAGAAAAAAAAAAAAGAAAATTCTCTTCTACTTAATCGTGGAGGGAGAATTTCTTTGTATCGCGCACCGGAGCGCGGTGCCCGCGGTGCCTGACTCCGCGCGTTATCGGTATCGTCACGACGAGGTTGTGGAGCGTCGACGTCGAGACTTAGAAATCTCTCTGTTACTGCAAGGTATCCCCCGGGCCACGAGTGCTCGAGGACCCGCGGCGCAAGATCGATGCGTTTACTTATTGCAACGCGGACCCGAGTGGTATAAGTAGCGATGATAAGACGACGGGGGACAAATGTTCACTCTCTTGGAGCCGATAAGCGACCGCAGACTCCGCAGAGCCGGTCGCGCGCGCTTGCGCCCACTCTGTGGGTACTGTTGTCCCGCGTGTTGTTGTCTTTCCTAATACTCTCGACCCGTTTGCATTCCTTGCGAGCCTTGCGAGCCGCAGTGTGACTCATAATATTACGACGAAGACACACGATGAAATTGACCGAATTTCATCGATCTATTGGAGTCAATTGGTCAATTTCGTCGTTCGCGGTTATACAGCACTTCCATTTCGTAAAAATAATAATAATAGCAATAATAATAATAATTATTAATTTTTAAAAAATATATTTAGTGATAATTATATATGTATAAATTATGTACCTTGCAACAAAAATGTCTATATTTTGTATATCTTTCATCTTATGTATACTTAATTTCCATAGGGATCAATTCACATATTTGTAACACGTCTACCCGCTCCGAAAATCACGTTGTCCGTCAATCGTTACTTCATTGATTTGCTTGTAAGATCGATTTTTATATCGATGCCAAAATCGATGCTATCGATATTTTCGTCGATTCAAACAACACTCCGATGAAATTCTTGATGGGAAAGAGTTGCACGGGGCTCTTGTGAGGTACATATGTAGGGCTTTCTTATAACGCAGTAGATATACTTGACGAGGTCGAGGGCCTCTCGCGTGTATACGATATTACGATCGCACACACAAGTTCCTCACTCTACTTTTTTTTTTTTTTTTTTTTTTCTTTATCCTTTCTCCACTATTGCTTTCGAGAGACCTACTCGTTCACTTTCTTCATCTCCGTGTCTCTCTTTCTCTCTCCCCGACTTACGACTCTTATATCCTCGGCCGTCCTTACCTCCTCGTGAAAACTCGTTTCTTTCGACGCCCGATGCAATCTCGCGTGCAGGAATTAATAGATTAGCGAAGGGCACGTCTCCTCTTAATTCCATCCCATTACGCGGCCGCGATTTCGCTCGGGGTTTCTCTCATGTGGATATACTATATATATATATCGATGTATATGTATATACACTTGGGGGGAGGAGGCTCTTCGTGGGTCTACTCTCGACGCGCGAGGCGGATCCGACCGATTACGCCAGATAGCCGAAATCACCGTGGACCACGGAATTAGACTGAATTGCACCTATACTCATTCAGCCCCTATATATATGCAGAGTTCGAAGTACTATATCTTTCTATATTATAAAAAGATCTCACCGCCGCCGCCGTGTACAAGAATCGATGGACTTAGAATATTTTCCCCTCCCCCTTGGGTATCCTATCAGCCAAAAATATTCTAAGTCCCTTTAAGGGGAAATCGAAGGAGGCAGCCGCGGTGATCGGCGACGGAGGAAGAAGCGAAAATATTCTAAGTCCCCAAAAAGGGCTTCGGCTCGAAATATTCCAAGTCCCCAAGGGTGGTTTTAGCTTGAAATATTCTAAGTCCCTCTAAGGGCGACTAAGTAAAAAAACTAAGTCTCTCTAAAGGGAAGGGATCCTTTTAGAGGGGAAGGGGAGGAGGGGAACGGAAGGGGAGGGTTCCCCTTAGAGGAACTTCTTTCCATTTAGAGAGATTCAGTTTTTTCATTTTCTTTAGAGGGATTTAGAATGTATTTTCGCTCCCCACGGCAGTGAGACCTTTTTAGAATATAAGAACCGTTGTCTATGAAACAATTGAATAGCAAGTGCGCGAGCCTACGGAACCTCTCGTCTATGTATATAGATTCTGTACCTATAGTGTATTGGAACAATATACATATATGTATTTTCCTTTTATCCCATCGCGAGTTCTCGTGAAGATTTTTTTGAGGAATTATACATTTTTCTGTTTGATCTGATTTCGTTTTTAGATCGATTTGGAAAGAATTTCGGAATATAGAATTTTAACTACAAATATGATAAAAAAAAATTAGAAAACAAGTGACAATGTCTAATACAGATAGAGGATGTTAATTGGATTTTTATAGATTTTTTAACACCCGACGGGTAAGGAGAAGTGGTGCTATGCGTTTGGCGTTGTCGCGAAGTTATCTTTTTCCTGTCTTCTACCGTCCAAATTGCTGAACAGATCGTAAAATGTCTCGCAGGTAAAATATTCTGAATTCTTTACTGAGTTATCTTAGGAAGGCTGTTCGTTGATTCGGTCATAAAGTTCTGTTTAGAAGCGGATCGGGACAAAAATTTTCGGCATTGCATTGAAAAAATGAAAATATCAAAAAATTTTGGAATTTTATGTAATGCGCACAGATTAAACACTTTCCGACGGGAATTTTATTAAAACTTTAATTAGCTTAAGAATTTTAATAAAATTCTCCAATGCATTTTAGGAACGCGAGTAAAATAATTCAACAGACGTTCCGCCAATTGCATCGAAATTTTTTTTATTCTGTAAAATGACGAAAACTATTGCTTAAAACGATAAACACTTAAAATAATTAATATTTCAATTAGTTATTTTAATAATTAATATAAAAGTTAAATTAAAAATGCCTGCAACAGTATTCATCTATGATACCGAAACCCCAGTCTTTAACAAAGCGTTTATCATTGCCAATAGAGATATAACCAAAAAAACAGTTCGAGATTTTTTGTGACCTACAACCTTAAAACTGAAACTACGAGTTACGATATTCAGGTGAATTTCGGCGGGGTACCAATTTGTGTTCCCCATCGCGTCGCGCAGCCGAATAAAGGTGCCTTGAACGGTGTAGAATTTGATGAGGTAAATAGGAAGAGGAAGGAAAGAAGAAAGAAAGAGTATTAGTTTCTTCGTCGCGCTCGTGATTGAAGTTCGAGAGAGTATCTGGTCAAGAGGCGAGGCTGTGGTGCGGGTACAAAACTTGAATGAAAAACGGTCGAGATCGCCACGGGGTAGAGGCGGGAGTTCCGAATGGGCCAATAACTTTGCGAGGTTATGTTTGTGGATAAAAAGACATGGGTACTTTGCGTTACTGCTCAGGCGTGTATGGGCATTATATGCGATGCTCTCTCGCCTCACTTCTCCTAGCGTAGTGTAGAAGAGACACTATATACGGGTAATTCTTTATCTTTACTCGGCGAGGAATATGATGGCGCGACTGATGCACGACTGTCGTTCCCATTCAAATGCGACAGGCAGCACGCCCCTGCGAGCAATCGAATATACGAAAGACTTGTATATATATATCAAGTGAGTTTAAAGCGACTTTTCCCGCTCCGTATGCGGTCCATTGGGGCGCGAGTCCGACTTATCGAAAATATTACGAACGCGAAGTAATCGTATTTGATACAGAGAAAGAAAATGATGAGTCGGGAAGACTAATAGTTAGTTGGGACAAAACTACGTGTTATGAAAAAATTGGGTACTTACTTTTTTTTTTCGATGTATTTGAAATGCTTGTATCACGCTTTTGAAAAAATGTAATAATTCGGCGGTCTCGAGTACGCGGAATAGGCATATCGTGCTTCGAGAAAAAGAATTAATCTTCCGACGATATAAATGCTGGAATGTTGTTGATGACCTCGTAAAATTTACAGAACGCAGTTTAATAGAATCGGAGAATCGAGGCAAATTTTTATGGTAATTTTATAATACATTTTTGGAATTTTATATTTTTTGTAGCGATTCATTTTTGTAGAAATTTGTTATTGTTAGACAGACAATTCAAGTCGTGACGATAAAAAATGTCACAATTGGATTTCGTTTTTTATTTATTCTCGAAGACTATAAAATGATAAAATTGCAACGATAAAATCGCGACTTTTTTTTCCACTGTATCGATGTAAATTTGGATTTTTTCGGAGCCGCTTATTTGACATAAAAAATTATTGCCATGATTTTTAAATAATTTTTTTTTCAATTTTTATAGCATTATTTAAAAAGTTTCGATAATAATATGTTGCATTGCCAACAAATTTTTTTTTTTTTTTTTATACAATCGATTAAATTCCGGACTATGCGAAAATTTGTAAATTGAATTTCAATCAATTTACACTTAAACGGTATGAAAAATAAGATCGTCCGCGAAATCTATTAGAGAATTGCGACCATTGGATCTAATAAACCTTTTTTGTTGCATTTTTCTTGTCTGTCGCGTCTCCAATCGAGGCAACGACCGGGACAACCTTATCGAGAATTTTCGGCTGCTGCGTGTGTCTCTGCTGGGGACTAAGCACACGAGAGTCTTTGAGAAAGAGTGACGCCGGGCCAGTGTGTTGCACACGCGGGGTCGCGAGCTCCCGCGGGCTCCCGTCGTGCACACCGGGCTTCGACACCCACACGCCGTGTCGCCTCAGGAAACACATAAATTAAAAACGTCTCGAATGAACGACTCACCGGGGCTTACGGATATTATTGTCGATTCGTACGCTGTTGTCCCGTGATTTCTGACACTTCGAAGACAGTTCACGAGACTCTCGCTACGTTGACCTCGCGAAAATAATAAAAAAAAAATAAAAAATAAAAAAAAAATGTAAAAAACAAGAGGAAACATAACATTATACAAAACGCGAATGTCAAAGTGCTCATAAATGCTCGTATTTCACGAAGCGAAGGGAAGAGAGCGTCGTTCAACATTCACAATGTTGTTAACGACTCACTGCTTTATTTTTTCATATTCCATGAACCTTCCCACCGTCAAGAAGGTGAAAAGTGTTTTCTCGGAAAAAAATTAACCGCCAGAAATTGCGCAAAAGTCAACGAAACCATCAGGTTTTCTATCGTCTGGTTATTGCAAAACTCGTATTCGATTTGCTTTTTTTCCATAACGATTAGAGTTCGACTTCACATGCGTAAATGCCGTATGGAAGGCTTGCGTGGATACGAGAAATTCAATGATACTTTATACATATTCTACGGAAACTAGAAAAATTGGAAACGGGTAGAAACGATTCAGAGACACGCATGTGAACGAAAAATAAGGAATTGGTTCACGTATATTATTTCCCTCGTTCTTCCATTATTTACAAATATTCTCCCCTCTCCACACGTGCGGATTCGTGTCGACAAATTTTACCGAACAGGAAATAAAAAAAAACAACGTTTTAGTTCCACACATTGTGAATAACGGCGATGCAATAGTTGAAAGCTGAGTAACTGTGTCAAAACGCTTATAAACATTTTGTAACCGTAATTTCTGTTTTTTTTTTTTTTTTTTACTTTCGAATTTCCAAAAATTAAAAACTCCCGATTGAAAAAGTAGTGTAAAGATAAATTGTATTATCGAAAAAAAAAAAAAAAAAAAAAAAAAAATTATTTGCATGGAATCTTCGAACTATAATAATTAATAAAAAAAAAACAATTATTATTATTATTATTAAATAATTATTGTTATTTCGCTCATTTTGTCAAAACAATTTTTTTATGATACTCCTTTTGCAGTAAAAAGTTTAAAAAAATTGTTTACAATTATTTTTTGATTTTTAAAATGTTCGGGCGTCGATGAGAACCAGAATAGTGCTGCTGCACCGATTTCACAGTCGATTAAACGAGGGTTAATTTATGCCAATAACTCCTTTCGTACTCAAAAGGGGGGAGAGGGGTAAAAATCAAAAGGGTTTATCAAAAGGGAAATTATTTGACGTTTAAAACGTTCTGATAGTTCACACGCCTTTATGTTGTTGTTTTTTAGCATTCAATGTACGTATACGGGAAACCTATTTAGTTTTTTTAACCCGAGACAATTATCCTCGCTACCTGCACCTTTCAAAAAATGCCGGTATCATATTTTTTCCAATATTAGTTTACCGTTTATTAGGCACGTATGGTAAAACGGTTTGTTCGAACGTTTCGTTTCCGGTTGGTAACGATTCCGACGACAGCAAAACGCTAAGACCATCCGGAAAGACTTCGCGGAGTTATTAAATTAGGGTCTCAACATTTTGTATCGTTTCTTCACGAGAAGATACACTCCGTTGAAGTGTTGCCTCCGTTTATGTAACGAGGGGAACCCGAGCGGCGAACGCCGCAGCGTTTAAGGGATTCACGGACCCGACTGTATATATTAAAGGCGAAACACACAAATCGAGAAGTGGTGAACGCGAACGTTCGAACTTGAGCGATCAAGCGGAATTGCTTGCACGGGGTGGTCCTCACACCGTTCACCACCTGCCATCGTGGAGTTCGGTTTGCGGCGCCCTTTTTTCTCTTCAACCTCGTTTTTTCGGAGCCACTCCTCGGGGCACTTAATACATAGTACGCACGTGTAACGTGTATTCGTCGACGATGAAAAAAAAAAAAAAAAAAAAAAAAAAAAAAAAAAACTTCGTTCGTACGAGAACGATTAAGAGACCGCCGGAACATCCGCCACAATAATTGTGGAGCTCAATTTTAATCATATGGACGATGTAATCGAGTTCAATAAGCATAAACGTTCCCGTGTCTACAAGGTTCGGGACTCGCGATGAGGAAAATTTATGAAAATCGGTCAATCGGTCATGCAATCGATCGGATTAATTCGTTTGTACGATAAAACAAAAATAATTTCAAATTTAGAATAAAAATTAAAAAATCATTCAAATTACCATGAAATATCATTATTATTATTATTATTTCATAATCATAGTATTTTAAGTGATAATTAATAATTGTGTTTTTTTTTATCGGAACGACGGAGCAATCGGCGAAATAAATTATTGAAAAATTATTTGAAATAATTTTTTAATAATTTATTTTCGTACGATAAAAAACGTGGTAAACGGAAAAGCAAGATTTTGCTATAGAAGGATCCAATTTTGAGACAACTTCGATTATTTATGATCGTTGCCGGGATCGCGTGTGTTAAAATATTTATGCGTATACCGTAGCATCGTGAAACGTTGGTGGGCGATTTTCTTCTTTCGTTATATTCTTTGTTGGTGAAATTCGACGGCCACAGTCGTTGCGTCGACGGGGACGAGGAAGAGGTTAACGCGATCTTTACTCTACGCTCGCGTGTTGGTTTCATCCACACATTGACTCTTCCAGAGACACTGTAGCATTATGTGTTATGCGTTATTACCGAAGTATACATCGGTGGTTTCCGATGCAGTGAGAGACCCGCGATGCATACGCTAACGACGGTAGTTACTGCTCTCGTGGTATAACCGAGTAAAAAGTAAGGAGGATGAAAGGAACAACACACAGGGTAAAGGAGAAACATCGGAAGAGTGTCGGGAGCCGTATACTTTGTGAAATTCGAGAGAATCGACTACACCGGAGGCTGTATAACTCGATCGTTTCGTTCGTATGTGCGAAGATTTGCAGTTACGATCCGTGGCAACGAGCGAGAGATACGACAATAACGCCGGAGTTAAGGCGGAGAGTACAGTATTATGTACCGCTCACCGACTGCATCCTACGTGCGTCTGCCTACTGGAGTTTTAAAGAGCCGTGGAGACGAACGACGGAGAGGAGCATTGGGAAAATAGGCGTTTGAATCGAATAACTACAGTCTGAGTGATTGTAAATTTACGCCTCGCGAGTATGTAATTTCGAATGGAAATATCTAAGTAAAATAAATTGTTGTATTGAACAAAAAAAAAAAAAGGGATTTTTCAAAATTTCAATGAATATTTGTGCATTTTATAGTATAACAAATGGACGTTAAAAATAATGAAATAATAATTAGTAAAAATAATCCATTAATGATTATTAAATAATTTGCATGTATCGAAATGTTTCTTCCCTGCGAAAAAAAAAAAAAAAAAAAAAAAAAAATGGAGAATATCGGATAGCGAACCTTCGAATGAAATAAACCATCGACAATAAACTCATCATTAAAAAAATATCCATATATCCGAGGGTTTGAATGAAGCTTTGTGTAGTCATTAGTAAAGCCAATAAATGTTGAAAATAATAAAATAATAAATGTTGAATAATTTGCATAAAACGAGGCGTGGTCTATAACTGTGTCCAATAAATTGTTCCTCATTGATTGGCCTGTCGACATAAAAATACAGTATCCGGTCCTCTGGCACATTTCCATGCGTATAGTAATATATATATACATAACCAAGCGCCGGAGCATTAGCATGATTCTCGTAGGGTTTCACGAGCCCCGACGGTTCAAGGTTCGAAATAAAAATTCCGCTGGAAAACGAGAGAAATTCAGAATTTCGAGTCGCGCAACGCGCCGTACATTATTTCGGACCTTTCCATGACTCGTATCTTAACGTAATTAACTTGCGACATTAACCGCGGGATTCGTAAACATATAATAATGTTGGATAGGTGAATACGTTGTCGATCGGGGAAATAAAAAAAAAAAAAAAAAAAAACCGAAGCGTCACCTCCTTCATGGAGTATTACGAATGGTCTATGCAGACGAGAAGAGGCGTGCGCGCGGAGGTTGCGCACTGATTATATTAGCCCTCTTAAATATCAAAGTTGGAGCAACGAAAAAAAAAAATACATATAGACAAACCATGAGACTCGTTCTTAATATGAATTCGTACGTATATAAATGTGAGAAATATGACGAGGAAACGATCCTCCTTCGCGGTTAAGAAAAAGAGAAAAAAAGGTATATATAAGCGAAGGACGCGGAGGCTGTGCCGTTGCTGCTGGCCGATCGTTAAAGGCTTAAATGATGGGAATATTATTCGAGAAGAAGGAATAGGTATAGAATGGGAATGTCTATAACGCGCGTATAGCTCAAACGACGTCGATCAGCTGTAGTATGGAGTCTTTGCATCCCCGAGAAATCTGTGACGCGCCGTCGAAGGCGTGGAAACTACAAATCAGCGACGAAAAAAGAAAACAAATTATGCTAAAGCGATCAGATTAATCATTAAGGAAGAGATGCTGAAGTCTTCGAATTCTTGACCATGAAGAGGGGTTCGAATACTACAAAGATGGGAATGAGAATTAATTAAGTGAGTCGAGTTAACTAAATTATCACGATGTTCGCCAAATTATCATTTTTTTTTCACCCGACACAAAATTCTAAAAAAATTCTATCACGTTGGAATATGTGCGAAGGATTCTTCTGCCGGAGTCAAAAAAAAGTTCAGACATTTTCCAACATGATAGAATTTTTTTAGAATTTTGTGTCGGCTGAAAAAAAAATGATAATTTGGCGAACATCGCCATAATTTAGCTGACTCGACGCCCTTAATTAATTCAGAGAACGAAAACGCAAAAATCGAAAAAATAAAAATTCGAGATCGAAGTTTTTCAGCGGTGTGCGAAGATTTGTACCATTTTCTATTCAAATACTTTGCCGTGGCAGTGAACGAGAGGGTTTCCAGACGGACTCGAGAGAAACCTGACACGCCTTCTCAGCTCGCGTAGGAGCTGAAAAAAAATCGCTGGAACTCTCGCGGTCAGTTTCTTCAGCCCACGAGAGATATGAGAATCCTAATTTAATTAAGACGAACCGATTATTAACTAGAAGAAAGGTATTTCCGTCTCTTCCACCATCGCCTACCTCTCGTTTCCAACCGACGATAAATTCTTCTCGAATCCAAAACCAATTAATATTCATCCCTTTTCTTCGATCCGTGAATCCAATAAAATTCATAAATTGCCTCATTCGAGCGATTTATCATCGAATTATATTCACGGTATTTTTCGATCTTCTTGATACTGCGATATAATGGGTTTAGTTTGTTAAGATGTCAATTACACGGAGCGTTATGAATAGCGCGATCGATCAGTAAACAAGAAATCGATTTTTGCGGCCCACTATCGATCTTTTTCGGCTCGGGCCGTGTCAGAGTAGAAAAAAAAGATATACATAGAAAAAAAAAAAAAAAAAAAAAAAAAAAAAAATTTCGAGGGCCCCCCGTGAAGTTTCTCGAATAGGTTTCTAAGGAGTCGAAGTGAAACGCCAGCAGGTCCTACCGTTAATATCCAAGTTTACGAGGCGAGTATCTCTTCGTGTCGAGTAGGATGGACCTGTTGCCCTGTTCCTCTAATCGTCGTCGTCGTCTTTGGCTTACGTCGCGAGAAAGAAAGAAAGAAAAAAAAAAAAAAAGAATAAGGGAGGGGAGCCAAGCAAAGACCTAGACTACGGGAAGCAGTAATTCGATAATATAGGGTTATAGTGGCGCCAAAGCTCCGGGCTCCCCTTTAAATTCATAACATTGTTTATTCCTATTAGAACGCGAGGAGAGCGAAGCCCCTCTCTCTGCTTCTCTACATATATTTCATTTCGAGAGAACGGGTTATAGTTGCCTCAATTTTCACGTTTCTGTTTCGAGTTGGCGAAGTAAACCGGAGAGAAAATATTGCCTCGAACTGTTATCGAATTGAATCGCAGATTTAGCCGTTTATCGACTTGCAATTATTGTAATAAAAAAATTAAAATAAGAGCCGTAATTATCAAGATCGAGAGAAAAATTCTAAAGGGGAAACTTAATTAGAATGCGAAACAAAGTGTAATTTGTAATTTTTTTTTTTCTCGGCTCCGATAAAACTCATATTTTTGAAACTTTTGGGGTGTTTTACTACATATTTCGACATTACAAGACTATTTTTTTTATAAAAAAATATCGTTCTTTTTTATGTGAAATATACAGAAATGTTTAAAACGCCTCGACGCTGGAATTGCTCATTCGTAAACATTTCGGCATATTTTATATATTTTTTTTATAAAAAAAAAAATATTTGTTTATCAACAAAAAATTGTTTAGAATTGTCGAAATATTGAATAAAACACTCCGAAACTTTCGAAAAGATTCGTTCTATCGGAGCCGAGAAATTAAATTGCAAAACTTCCACTTTTTTTTAGCCTTCTAATTCAGGTTTCCCAATTAAGTAGTCGCTTAATTGAACCTCCAGACAATTTTCACGTTAAGTAGTTCATAATGATTATTCAGATGTTAATAAACGAATAAGTACCATAAGTATTCTACGGGGTACATAAATAATCGTAGTTAATATCTTTAGAAATTTTACTTTGACATGTAATTTGAGATGCAAGCGGTTAAAGCGGTAAATAGAATTAGATAAGAGGAAACGAGAAGTAGAAACTACGAGAAAATCAATCGATGAAAGCAACTCGTAAAATTATTAATTATGCAATTAACGAATGGTTGTAAATATTTTATCGAAGAATTATGGATAGATTTGATTTTGCGATAGGACGAGAGGAGTTATGCGTATCCCAATAGATCGCAGTATCGAACATGGAGCGTGACTATTGCGCTACAGTCTAAAACACATTATGCACTGTATAAAACGTTTACGGTGTTTATCCTTGTTGCTCCAATCGGCTGTCAGCGAGACCCTTGAAATATCGTCTTGGCAAACTAGCCGTTCGATAATTAGTTTACTCCTCATTACGGCGTAGCTCCGCATTATTAGGCATCAACATCAGGCACTCGCCTTCAGGTGGAATGGGGGGAGTATCTCTCGCGCGCAAGCGAGAGCTCTAAAACAAGAGGGAAGGGTGAACCGTAACAAAAAAAAAATGAAAAAAAAAAGGGGAAGTACTAATTAACTGAACGTTTAAGGGTTAGTCGACCGGTCGGATGACCACGCCCGCGCACGATACCGGTCAGTTAACGGAGGGGAGATGGTTTTTCTGAATAACCGAACACCGGTGGATTACGTATGCTGATGTATACCGTTCAACTTTGTAAATAAATCTCAATCCCCCGACATTAGTATTTCATGGAAATTACTGAAGCCATTTTTTTCAGCGATGTCACTTTGTTTTGAATTTCTAATAATTTTTTTTTTTTGTAAAGAAACTGATCGAAATTTCAAAAATTTTCAATCAAATTTAATATCGTTCAAAAATATGGTTATTTTTTTTTTTCATGTTTTTTTGTAAGAAATAAATTTCTATTGATAAATAAGGATTAAGCTTCTAATAGTTATCTTTGATTTACACTCAATTTATTCGGATTCTCTTGTATCTCTGTTTGTAATAATATTAATATTATTCGTTCAAAACGATGACTGGGGCGCTTGACATTTTTTTTTAATCATTATAATAGTTTACTAACTATAATGATTTTTGTCGAAATATTTACAATTTTTTAATCATAATTAATGCCGATGAAAAACAATATAGAGTTACGCAATTCTTTTTCAACTTTGCGTGTGTAAAATAAATCCCTTTGTGGAAAAAAAAAATATAAAATAAAATCATGGCTTCCAATCGTTATCTTCGATTTACACTCAATTAATTCGGAGCCTCGTATAGCCCTGTTTCTAATTATCGCGTGAACGAAGAAAAAAAAAAGAAAAAATCGTTTTCTCCAATCTTTAATCGAGTATGGCTGACGATGTCGTTACTGATTGTTCGTCGTCACGTTGAAGATAAAAGGATCGAGAGAAATGGGGAAGAGTTCGAGTCGCGAAAGCAAGATGGAGAGTCAAAGAACGAAGAAAGAAGAAGAAAGAAAGAAGGAGATGGCGAGCTTCGCGTAACTCTGTTCTCCGCGCGCGAGCGGCTATCTCGACCCTTTGATCTCGATCCTGCCAAGTGGATCGAGGGGATCGAGAGAAGATCTTTCTTCTCTCTTTCTCCCTCGTGGAAGGAGGCGCACGATGCGCGGGAGCCATCTCTGTTAATCATCGCGTAATTACCGTTCCAATTATCAGATACTGAGATACGGTGTGCTCGCCCCGCCGAGACTCTCTCTGTAGTATTATAGTATATACCTAGTACTCTACTCGCATACGGTATGCACTACACGAAGCCCGATAGCCACGGAATCTCATCGGACTTGGCGTGTTCGCCGAACGTGCGAGCAAAGATTTGAGAAAACTACGCTCATCGTTCTCTAATCATTGGCCACACGGATAATACTCGTATATACATGTATCGGCAACTAATCGGCATCGAGAATCCTTCGAACATTTATAAATCGTCGAAAACAATTATTAAGATATGAATACTAATATTAAAATTGGAATAAAATCGGTAGCAAATTCGAGATCAGCTGGTTGGTGGAGTGATAGAAGCATTTTTTTAAGCCATTAAAAAATGTGTACAATTGTTTGAAAAATTTAAAAAATTCCGACTGAAAAAGGAGTATAATAAAAAAGAATGGTATTTACGAAAAATAATGAAATAGCTGATTTTTCGCACTTAATAGTCGGACGATTTATTAATATGCAAATAATTATTTATTATTTCACTCTTTTTTTTTTAATACAATGTTTTTACTGCACTTCTTTTTCAGTGGCGAAGTTTTTAATTTTTGTACAATTTTTTTTTTTTTTTCATTCTTCTGGATGTAAAAAATAAAACAACTTTTTCAAGATAAATTAAGCACATTAAGTCCCAAAAAAGTGCAGAAGCTCCGTCGTTTTCTTCAAAAGTCATTTTTTTACTCCAAAATCCAAAAATTCCCAATTTTTCGAATTTTTCGAATTTTAGACGATGTCTCTATGTATTTCTTTCGATTCAACGAAAATCCGCGTGCAAATTTGCCCCAAAGATAAGCGGAATTGATGTTCCTTAAAATACAAGACTGCAAGATATGAGCTTCGAATTTTTTTTTTTTTTTTTTTCGCTTTCACCGATTGTTCTTATCGCTCATTGGCACAAACCGTAGATGAAATACAATAGGCTCGGTCCGAGTATACGGAGGACAATACTTGTTCGTTCGGGAGCGTGCGGAGGGCGGTACCCGGCATTCCTTGGTAAATTAACTTAGCGGGCGGGAGAGAGGAAGAGTGCATATAGTCAGTCCGGTTCGGACCCGTCGGCAAAAGTTGCTGTAGCAGTCGCGTTGCAGCCGCCGTCGGCGCGTCCTCCGCCAAATATTCATTTAAAAAGGTAAATGCAATTTTGCCGTTTTACGTGATTGAGATAATGCCCTCCGATTAACTGCTGCTGCTGCTTTTGCGCCCGGCTCCTGCTTCTTCCTATGCTTCTTCTTCTTCGCCTTCTTCTTCTCTGTATCTCTACACACCCTTTACCTTGCCCTTTGCCGCTTCTTATTTTTCCCTACCCTCCCACCCCCTCCCCCCTTTGCTCTTTCTTTATCGCGTTATTTCTCGCTATCCCTCTTCACTCTTCGCTTATTCTCGTCTGGCTTGTTGCTCGCTTGTTCCTCCTCTCTCCTTGGAGCTCGTTTCGCACTTTTTTATTTTTCATATTCGTATTTTTTTTTTTTTTTTTTTTTTTTTTTCGTCTATCTTCCTCGTTCGGGATCTCCACCTTCGCCCCGAAATATCTCGTCTCACCCTCACGGTAGCCAACGCGTCATTACCGAAATTCAAGCCCATCCCACGAGGAAGAGCAACAGCAGCGGGGAGGAAAGAATCGCGATTCTCTTCCCCATCGGTGCAAATGTAAGGGATCCGCGCGCGCCTCTCTCGTCGGGTTCATCGCCGCCACGATTTTGCCACCGCCACGGCAGCCCAATGCAATTTTCTATACGTGCCCCGAAACTCCCATTCTTGTCCGAGAACAAGAAAAATCCACGTGCTGAATTTTTGCGCCTCTTACTCCCTTGCAAAGGGCCCGCCGACACTGTTAAAGCGAATCTACACCTGCGCAATTCTATGCAACATTTTTCGTTCACCAAATTAAAAAAAAAAAATTTAATTAAATTTAATTCGCGATAATTAATAAATTATTTATTATTTATTAATAATTATATAATAATAATTAATTTTTTTTTTTAATTTCCATGAGTCGAAAAATCGCCGAAAAAACAAAATTTCGTATCCAAACAAAAGTTTCAGGCATTTAAAAAATCATCAATTCATTTTTCAACTACGAAGCCTTCGAAGTCGTTCATTACCTTATTGTGTTGACTTTTTTTTCCGAGATCATTAATCATCATTAACAAAGCTAATTCGGGCCTCTCAAGAGGGTTCAATTTATAGGAATAATAATTAGTATACAACGGAAGAGTGAGAGTGAGCGCAACCGAGGCGATTCCGAAGTTTTCAAACTCCTTCCTTCATGCATATTGTATATTATTATTATTGTTGTTATTATTATATATACACCTATGTGCCTCGAAACATATTATCTCGCATGGCGTGGCTTCATTCGCGCCTAAATCAAATTTACTAATTACCACCATTTATCGAGTGAAAAATTCTCTCGCGACGGAACGGAGAGTCTTGTATAAGCTTTATGCCAGCACTGGAACCTTCGCGTGTGCGCCCCTTTGCTCCCGCCTGAATACGCTTATCGGTCTTTTACTTTCAGTTACTCGTCGATGTTCCTTTTTTTTTTACGTTTTTTTTTTTATTATTTTTCTTTTTTTTTATTATTATTCCCCTTCGCCTCAACGTCCGTTCGCGTTATTGATGATACTCGTTAAAGAGCTCTCGCTCGGTAGTACGGATCATTTCTTCCTCATTCCTCTTTTTCGCTTTCTTTCCTCTCACCGTCCTCACTCTCGGCTCTTCTTTCTCGACTCGATGCTTTTTCGTCTTCGTTACCGCGTTCTCTCTTCCTATAAGGCCTCAAATGTTGCTTCTTCTTCAACTACTTTTTTTTTTTTTTTTTTTTTTTTTTTTTTTTTTTTTTCGGTCTTTCGTTATACATATTACACTGTATGGGCTCAACAGCCTCTGACAAGCCGAACAGCCAAGGTTCACGTTGATGAGCGTTACGCACTCGGGGTATCGTTCATTCTTACGTATCACGTATAACGTTTCATTAGTCACCGACAATCAGGAACGATATTCAGCGTTAAACAATGAACCTTAATTTCAAGAAGCCGACGCTTTTACAATGAGGGAATTACGCATCGAAAGAGCCTTCGGAACGTTCGGAAATCGTTTCGTTAAACACGAATTTCTTTGCGAGAACTTCTATTGATACGTTCTTTACTCCTTTAATGAGTTATTTTTGTATTGTTGTTCTTTCTTATAGAGTGAAAAAGGTGATTAAAAAAAAAGTTTCGTATGTGTAGCAAAGGAATGTTAATAAATCGAATTATCATTACGGTTGTTTGGAATTAAATTCGGGAAAAATCGGCAAAGAAATTCGAGAGTTACGAACATTAAAATTTAGTTAGTTTTTGAAACAACCATTTTAACGTGCTGCCGTTTGCGCAAATTTTAAGCAATCAAACTAGAAATTTGTACGTTAGTCAAGTGACCGCTAATATTGTTTGATATTAAATTTGGTCGAAATCGATCGAAGAATGTAAAAATGATGAATATTTTATTTATTTGAAAAAAAAAAAAAAAAAAAAAAATGCGAGTCAAAAAAATTCAACTAAATTCAATTACTCAAAAATGTATTAAAAAATGTTCACGTGAATGAAAAAAATAATGATAAAAATTTGAAATTTCCTTTTTGCCACCGTAAAATCTTAAAGCAATTGTATCGATACCTATTTTTTTTTGCGTTTTTATAACAACTCAATATTTTTAACAATAACAGCGCCGACACTCGGTATATCACAAGTCTCAAAGAAGTAATATCTCAGCTCCTCGTTCATATTCCATTTGTACAAAAAAAAAACATTATTTTCTAATGTATATTCTCTCGACAAGGAGAAATATACCTCAAAGTGATGTTGGGGTGTTAACACGATCTCGAGAGTTTCTCACCTCGGGAGAGATGATCGCGGGGATCTCCTCTCGGTGGGCTATGGGTGTCATTAACGCTCAACACACCGCGAGAGAGTTTTGCTACGGTGGGACGAGGGGAACGAGAGGGTCGTTGGCAGATCAGCACGTGGTCATGTACATTGCAGTACTCGACCGCGATGCACCTACGCCGCTCCTCATCTCTACTATCACAGCTATACTCTCAATTCTTTGCGTTGCAAAGTTACGAAAGCTACGAGAAAACATACGAAAGATTCGTAGTATAGATGAAGCCAATGGTCATATATATAGGGGGGGGAAAAGTGGGGTAAAATGAACCACTTTAGGGATTCAGGGCGTTTGTCGATAAACGCAATGCTTGTCTGCTACTTTCGAACCAAAAAATAGATTTTTCACATCCCCTTATAGTATTGAAATGAAAAAAAAAAAAAATGGGGCAAAATGGACCGGCATTAAATTACATAAAAAAGTGAATTTTAAATAATTTACTATCTATAAGCGATATGTGAACTATTCTCGTCAGAAAAAAACGATAAAAACGACGTCGATTTTCCCATATTAAAAATAATTCAAGATTTTTTTTTAAGAATTATGATTTTATTTATGTACATTCCTATTTTTTGTATCACTCCATTTTAGCTCGGACAATAAATAATCCGCTGAATTTCATTAAACATTGTTCTCTATCTTTTTTTAAATAAGCAGTCATTCGAAACATAAATAATGGCCATAAAAAATGATTTTTTTTTTTTTTATTTCATGAATTTTAGGATTGGTCCATTTTACCCCAAAATTTGAATTTCGCGATTGATTCATTTTGCCCCGTTGGTCCATTTTGCCCCAATGTAAGGTATATTCGCGACTCGTCGGAAAACCGACGACACCGCAATTCCAACGTTTTGTATTATAATAACTTGTATAGGTGTTTTTACCTCTGTATGCGAGGAGAACGTGTGTCGATGCACGTTTATTCGTTGCACACAAGGATAATATTTCTGACATGGAAGAAAACAACGTCGGCGTCGGCGTCGGAAGGCAAACGCGCAAATTACCAACTGCGATTGCGGCAGAGAAAGAGAGAAAACTTCGTGATACTAATGACGGGAGAGACCCAACGAACGGATGAGACGAAGAAAAGACTCTCGTGGCGAATCGCAAACAAGGTCGTCGCGGCGAACCTGGCGCAGGACCCGAGAGCGAATATTATACGGTGGGAGGAAGGCGAGAGTGAGATAGAAGTCCCCAACGTCCCTCTCCCCCGATCCCCCTAATCTTTCCCACAGAAGGGTGTAAACCGCAGGCTCTTCGCACAAGCGATGTAATGAGCACACGGACACCTGTGTATATATACTTGTATTGCATGTACTACAGTACGGCTCTGTAACCTTTCTTTTTCACTTCGGTCAACTCATTTTTCGTGTATCGAAACACCAATGTTCGCGCGATCTTACGCTAAGGATTCACGAAAAATTGTTTTTCTATATTTCATGACGATTTAAAAAAAGAAAATGTTACCGCAGATGATAAAGAAACATTTTTTAACAAAATATTTTGCTTGTGTTCTTAAAATATTTTCATTAAAATCTCGAAAAAAAAAAAAAAAGTTTCCATCAAATCGAAGTTTTTCCTACGAGGAATCGAAATAATAAAAAAAAATCAGTTAATTTTTTGGAAAAAAGCAATAGTTCGAAATGGGTAATTTTTTTCAACTCGTAATAAGGAAAAAAAAAAAATTGTTTTCGCGGAAATTCCTCGAAGTATTTTACGATCATTCGAATAACCATTACACAACCAAAGTGTATCTAATGTCTCGTATATTTTTCGCAAAGCGAACAGAGTAAAATCGTGTGGTGTGTGTGTCGGTTTTATTCTACTCGCGAATTTTCCCACACGTAACGCAAACCGCTGGTGGATCGAGCAGCAAACCACATCACAAGCCGACACGACGCGCGGCGCTTTTCGCAGCACTCGATGTTTTACCCGCAAATAATACGCGCGCAATACCTGGACTCTCGTGTCAGAAAATAAAAACCCATTTCGTCGTGAGCTTCAAATGCGTGACCCGTCAAATTAACTTGAAAATTCTATGAAACTTCTCAATTCGACGATTGAAAGATAAGAAGCTCGTTTACAATAAAATGTAAAGTAAGTTGGCACGCGAACCCTTTTACGAGAAGATGATACTTTTATCCTTAAGAATAAAACAAAAAAATTTCTTCGACGCGAGCTTCTCGTAAATATTATCTGCATCACTCGATCTCCGTGGATCGTTTAACAATAAAAATTTAGCGGAATCGACATGCAAACTTGTTTGTAGAAAAGGATAATTTCGAAGCTAATAAGTCCTTCGCGGACGCAGTCCTTTAGCATCGATCTATATCTCTACCCAATCGGATAATCTCTCAATCGTGTCAATTCGGTATTTTCTTTTTTCTTCAACCGATATTTCGCCAAAAAAACCCTTTAAAATATAATTTGTCTCTTTGGAACAAACGACAAGGGAGCAGTGAGTATTACGCTTTAGAGAGCTCACGGCTCGTTTACGATAAAATGTAACGACATTGGCACGCAGCTCCGTTTATGCCAAAAAAATAACTTTAATCATACAAAAGTACGTTTAAGTACGTGTTTTTTATGTATTCTAACCGCGTTACTCGATCGCACGGCTCGTTGACGACAAAAATATAAATTGCATCGACATGCGACTCCGTTTACGAAAAAGGAACATATGGATTCTAATAATTTGCTTCAGTGGCTTTTTTTTTCAGTATCGATATATATCTCGCTACTTTGTAATCACCCAATTGAGGATATTATTCAGTCTCCTGTTCGCGACTCTTACCGATCCGTGTCTTTCGTATCGTTATAAAAAAATAAAAAAATGTGCGTCCAGTTAAAGGGATCGAGTCATCGTAATAATGGCGATGTTCCCCACAGTATAATTTTTTTTTCGTGCGATATAAAAATCTAAAAAAATTCTATAATGTTGGAAAATGTCTGAAAATTGTTTCTGACGATAAAAAAAAAAAAATGTTGGCAACCGGTTTACTTGAAAACGAAGTATAGGTGTCGCGCTACCTCTGCGTATCTCGAAAATTTCTCGATCGCAAGTGATTTGCGTTATTTTATGTTATTTTCATTTGTCTCATCGCACATCCCGCAACTTTTATAATAGTTCGCGTCTCTGATACAACGAAAAACGAGTGTCCGGTTTGAGCGCCGACGGCTCGTTTAACCGATGATCGATGCGTAATCTCTTATCGTGGATCTTGTCGTCGTGCCAAAGGGATCGCCGGGGGTATACGAGGGACACTCTCGAGAGGTCTCCCTTCTCTACCGTCTTTTTCTTTCCGCTGTCGTCGAGTATCGTCGTAGCTTCGAGATCACGCGAGATAACGACGGATCAGGTGAGATTGTTGCACGCGTTCGAGTCAACAAATTATACGCGCACCGTCCTTTACCGGGCGTCAATCTCTCACACTTTGTTTTCTCGCGTTCTTACCAACTTACGAACGACTCTAATATTATACGAAATACAGGGTTTCTCTTTGCGAATATGACACTTGTTTATTTCAATAAACCAATCATTTTTGCGCAATGGTTACGCAAACAACAACAATAACAATATTATTATTATTTATTTCATATTTTTTACGCATCTAAATTATATTTGCGCTTTTTATTGATAAGGTATTTAAGAAACTTTTATAATATTAATAATGATAAATAATAATTATTATTATTATTCTAGCATCGTGTGCATGAAATTTGTTTTCACGTTCGAATTAATCTTAAATTACGCCACCTTCATTTTTTTTCATTAATTCATTTTTTTTTTTTTTTTTTTTTATTGCTCGACATTTATTTTCTCGATTAACGCGATAAATAAAAATAAAAAAAATAAAAATCATGTAACGCGTGAAAAAAACTAAAAGATACGGTTCTGTCGGAGTGTAGAGGATGAACGACGAAGGTGAACCGCGCGAATATAATACTGAATATATATAAGAGAAGTGGTATATAAGGTGGAGAAGGAGTACAGGCGGCAACGGCAGCAGCTACGGCGGTGTAAATGCAATCAAGAAGGCCTCAATTAGACCGTCACGCCGTGCATCC
Source organism: Cryptus armator (assembly GCA_963971235.1). Taxonomy (NCBI): domain Eukaryota; kingdom Metazoa; phylum Arthropoda; class Insecta; order Hymenoptera; family Ichneumonidae; genus Cryptus; species Cryptus armator. Next base: position 21,127,871 of record OZ020235.1, read on the forward strand.
CTCATCACCGAGTAGCTGGCCCTTCCCTCCTGCCGATTGTTTCGCTTGCATCTATACCACTCTTCCCAACCAATGTATCTTTTTATACTTCATTTCGTATCCCTTGTATACATAACTATATATACTGCATCCACATACAGACAGACATATATATATATATATATATATATGAATAAATAGCGATACATGTACAGTACGTATTCTGCACCAACGCGTGAGGATACTTTGGTGAAGAGTACGTTTCGCAAGCTTCTGTGTAAACTCGTCACTGGTCACTTAAGAAATACTTTCATATGTATTAAAATCTCCTCACACTCGCGATGCATTATAATCTCGAAACTTCGTAATCTTCGGCATCTTCGGCACTTTATTGTAATCACGGGAGTAATATTATTACGATATTTACCTTTGTTTTTTTTTAGTTTTTTTTTTTAGCGAAAAAAAGTACTGATGTGCCGACATCGCAATCGAATGAATGATTTTTATTTTCTTTTAATTATTATCATTATTATTGCTTTTTTTTCCAAATACGTACGTGTCTTGCAAAAAAAGTATTGCTGATGTCGAAGTCGCGTGAATGATTTTTTACACTTTTTTTATTATCCTTGTTTTTTTTTTTTTTTTTTTTTTTTTAAGTAACAACGCGGCTTGCGAAAAAACTATTGCTGATGTCGAAGTCGGATGAATGATTGTTATTTTTTTTATTGTTTCTTTGTTTTTTTTCTTTTTTGTTCGAAGAACAAACGTGATTGTTGATTTGTCCGAAGGTCATAAGTTAATTAGTTAAGAAAACCGTTCGGTAACGTAATTAAGAATTGATGATGAAAAGATAAAAAGTCCATGAGGGATATACCGCGAGGACAACGAGGAGAGGCATGTAATGCAGCGACAGGTAATTTGCATGAATCCCGCAAGATGATAGGGAAGAGAAAGGGAGAGACAGAGAGAGAGATACGAAGTCGTGCCTCAGCCAACTTCGAAGGCCGCAACGTTCCTCGACGTTAACCGAGTTAGGTTCACCCGCTGCCGGGCTAACCCCTAATTACGGATTGTTAACCGAATGACGCAGCTTTGCTGCAGAATTCGATGCAGCAGCTCTATAGATAGTTTCTTGCTGCGAGAACTTTTTTTTTTTTTTTTTTTTTTCGTTCTGCACTAATTTCCCTTCGTTGCCTAAGCAGATTATTTATCTGGTAAATTTCGTCGATGTGATCGAGTGTCTTCGAAAACGCACCGTCTAATTATTTTTGTTTACAAATTTTTAATTAAAAAAATTGCCAATTTTTTGAACGTGCTAAATTTTTTAATAATTTATGAGCGATCGATCGATTATTCATTTTTGGTTATTTAGTCATCGATTTTTAGGTTTTTTAAAATTGTTATAATGTATCGATCGATTCGATAATTTTTATATCGATTTTTATGTCGATCGACAATTTCCATACATCGAAGCATTGAAATGTCTAATACTAACGAGAGAAAATAAATTCATTGATTTTATTTGGCCTCATCGCGGTGAAACGCGGGATTTTCGATACGATCGATTACCGAGTGTGGTTTAGATATGCGTGCCGAGCGGTGTAAAAAGTCGCGGTAATGAAGGGTTTACTAACTAACTACGAGAGTTAGAGGAGAATAGAAATGCTAGCCAGAGGTCTCCGCTCTCGGTATCGCTTGCCGTTCCCGCCGCCGGCTGTGCGTATAGCATCGATTTGTTTACACCGTAGTAATTTGCTAATAGCGGGATTGCGAGGCTCTCCTCGGCTCGGCGGCGATGAATTTAGGAAACGGGAGGTTGCCCCGTGCGTGGTCTGCATCCTCAAAGACCTCAGCAGCAACGAAATTCGAGTGAAATTGGTTATTTCATTCGAGTTTTTGCTCTTAACGCTTCAGACCAAGAAACGCGATCGAACACTCATAAAAAAAGCGATGGAAATCCAACGTTTTACACAATTATTACCCGATATAGCTAAAACGAATTATCGAAGATTATCTCAAAAATAATCGGAATCACGTTCACGAATGTTTTCATGCAATTAAAGATCAATTTTCTGTATTTCATGTTTTTTTTTTCGTTATTTTTTCCCCGAGAACTTTGTTTTTTACTTCAACTAAAACGACGGGGACGTTTATAATCGATTTTATTCTGCTCTCTCTAAGAAAACAGGTTTAGACGTCGTTCTGTCATTTTTTTCAGAATTTTTCTACCACACTTTGTTACTGTTCGAACTGTTCAAAGACCGGGGACTGCGGAGTTATTTTTATGGGCGGAGATTTCTTACGTAAACCGTTAATAGTTGCAATAATGTTTCACACGTTTTTCTAACCTCTCTGTATCTCATAGTTATGTAAGAAGCAATAATATCAATATCAGTCGTGATAATTGTCTCATCAGACGCGACGAAACATTTTTTCTAAACAGAAAAAAAAATAGATTGAGGTTATGTACTTACTCATCGATGTATTCTGCTCTCTCGTCTTCCGGCTTATTCACTCGGCACAATCTACATGATAAATGAATAAATCTACACGTCACGGAAGCTCGGTAACTCGTCTAAAAACCGCAAGAACTTTTATGCTTTTGTTTTTATCGTGAATAGCCTCGCGCAAATGTATAGGCCTCGGAAGATTCGATCAGCTTCGATAACCGGGCATCTTCGACCGAGCGGAAATTCGCCCGTGAGTCCTCTCTCTCCCCGGCGTGCGAGATTTATCGTTGGTCGATCTAGGCTCGATTAACACTCTCAGAGCGTGTCCGCTCGCCCCGGCTAATTAGCTTTACGAGCATTAATGGCCCGGGGCCCCATTAAACTATAAAATATTTAAATAGCCACGGATCGTCGGGCGAGAGCCACGGCTTCGAACGGTAGGCGTTCCCGGACTGAAGTTACTTGCCTCGTCTCGCTGCATCCTCTTACCTACCTCCGCCGCTGCGGCCGCGCTCGCCACGGGGGCTACGAGAAAATAGCGCGCGGGCTGTAGGGCTACGGCAACGGAGCTTGGAAACTAAAGAAACTATCGCTTCCCCCCCGAGTCTAGGATTAAACGTTATCCATATACTTGCCTCTTGCTACTCTTCTCCATCATCGTGTTTTCTTTCCGCTCGGGGAACCCCCTCACTTTATTAATCACCGTTACGGCGAGACCCCGCGAGAGAGGATTATTTTCACTCTTGCGAAATCTTTCAAACATCTTGGCTAATTGAATTTCCATATTTACATGCATTTAAAGGCCGCCTCGTACCCGATCCCCAACGAAACCGTCAATTATCGTGTAAATAATATTAATAATATGGAAAATTATTACAAAAATTAAGAGAACAATGATTTATTATTTCTCCATTGACAATATACGCTTTATTTTAAATCGCAAAGAAGAAGGATCTAACTTCGTGCTTGTGTATTGGTGTGTATGTGTTTTTTTTTTTTTTTTTTTTTTTTTTCGTGTTTCGAGAAATAGAGAGATAGGAATGCAAGAGTTTTTTTTTATAAGTACAATGCACATTGGTGTTTTCGTTGACTTAATGAATAAATCGTCGTTTACAAATTCGTCAAGTTCGATGCTTTCGAAATACATATAATTTTTCGATTGTGTTTTTGTGTAGTGTATTTTTTTTTTTTTTTTTTATCTAAAACAAGTTTTGGACGGGATGAGCGACGATTTTTTTTTTCTTTCGATTTTTTTTTTTTTCGTCACTCGTGATCACGCGGTAATAAGGTACAATGGATTATAGTCTATAGTCTCGAGAGTAACGATAGGACAAGCAATTAATTTTACTTGCAACTCTCGTAATTCTCGAGTTATCACGACGCGAAGTTATTTACAAGTTTACACGCTAAATTTTTTTTTTTTCATTTTTTTTTCGTCGTTTACACTTGTAAAAATCGTATTATAATTAACAACGCAATAAATCTTATGGTGATGTGGGTTTTGCGTGGAGGGTTTTTTTTTCTTGTTTTCAAGTTATTGTTTAGATAATAATAATAATATAATAAGTATAAATAGTTATCTACGTTGCTTTTTTTTTAATTATTATTTATTTATTTAACGCAAATTATCGTCGATAAAGATTAGGTAAATATATTTTATTTAATATAGATATCTCTGTCGGTCCTGCGCGGGACTTTTTTTATCTTCCAATTTTTTTTTTTCCTATGGGAATGTGTTTTTTTTTTATCTTTCATATATATATATAATAATATAGAATCCTCGAAGGCAAAACACGGACGGATACAATTTTTTTTTTTTTTCGTATTTGCAATCACCCCGATGGGTTTTCAAAGGCACGAGTTTTACATGCGTTCTGCAGCGAGAAAGCTAAGATAAGAGGACGTAAAAAAAAAAAGATCGACGAAACACTCCGAAGTTTTCGACTGAAGTGTATCACCGGTATAATACAAATGATTTTTTTTTTTTTTTTTACGTTTACAGTTTCGAGAAACTTCGCGGCAAGTTTGTCGCACGTGCGGAAAGATCGCGAATCGATTATCATAGATATCGCGTCGATATCTAACGATTTGACGATCTTTCACTCTATTATTTTTTTTTTTTCGATTATCGCGCCAAAAATCGCGTAGATCGCAAAAAAAAAAAGAAAATTCTCGTGGCGAATTCACTCAAATAATGTTTTACTCGTAAAAAAAAATCGCAATAACATAGAAGATAAAAAATAAAATCGACGAAAATCTCCTCGAGTCGATATTTTTTTTACCGAAGTATTGCATTTTTTTTAAATGAACGATCGAAGGCATAGCTGCTGCAAAAATCGATCGATGTTTTCGCGAGAGATTCGATTTCGATATTTTGTTATTCCTTAGTGACGCGTTTGGTTTCCTTCGCTTAAAAAGCGCAAACGACTCGAGAATTCGTCGGGCGAAACGACGAGGACTTTCGTCGTCGAAGAAGAAGTCCCCAACGTTTCTCCGCCGTGTCCTCGAAGTCGCAAGCGAAGAGTCCGCGTCGCGATCTCTAGCGAATTCCAAAAATGCCGATTCGTCCTTTAACTCTCTTCTTGCCTCGCGAACTTCTCCTAATAGATCGAAAAAAAAGAGAACATCGCGAGAGAGCGATTCCGTCGATTTTTGCCAGCGAACTTTTAGCTAAAACGCTTACATAGTTTTCGATGAACGGAAAAACCTGAAACTATTTTTTTTTTTTTAATTTTCAACGATCTTTAAGAGATATGTTTTTCAGCGCGATTTTTTTCACGTCCTTATCACGAATATATATAGTATATAACATTCTTCAACTTCCCAAGACTGACGAAGAGTTTTCTTATTTCTGTGTCTTTTTTTTTTTTTTTTTTTTGTTTATCTAAGTTTCATAATACATCGGGAGGAGAAGCTGCGTGAAAATGTTCCTTCAGCTGATGAGATCACCATTTTTGCGCAGCATTTCGAGATGAAGTTCGTATTCTCGGGCTTTTAGTCTGAGGGAAGCTATGCTGTTCGTTCTTCTGTCGATGTCCGGCAGAGCGGTGACACTTCCGGTTGGCGAGCCTTGCGGCGAACTCGTGCAGGTCGTCGGTGCAGGAGGTGGCGGCGGAAGACTTACGACCGGAGGTGGTTGAACCGTCGGTGGGGGTGGCGGTGAGTTACGAACAATTTTTGGCCTCTGAGCGGCGGATATATTGGCCAATAGGGTCTGAAAGGAGGCTGCAGATGTGTAGGGCAATGGCATTCCCGGCGGTAGAAGCGGCGGCGGTGCCCTGTGGTAAGGATGCGCCGGATAACCACCGGGAAGCACGTGACCGTGACTCAGAGGCGGATAGCGAAATGCTTCGAACGGTTTTCTCAATGCGAATGATCCTAAGTGAGCGAAAGGATTCGGCAATGTCGGCGCTACCACTGCCGAGGGCGGAGGTCCACCGCTTCCTAAATAAGGGTTGTAGGGGTGACCTTGAGGACCGACTTTCTCCTGTTTGCGCCATTTCGCTCGTCTGTTTTGGAACCACACCTGCAACAGAAGAAAATCGTCTTGTTATCGTTTTGATAAGAGAAAAAAAAATCAACAAATTTTTATCCTTAAGACATTTAGCGATTTTTTTTTTTTTTTTTTAATGGGTGAAAAAAAAATCGCATGATTATTGCTATGCGATTTTTTTTTGATAATAGTATTCTGATGATGTAAAAAAATTAAAATCTTAAAGGTTATAGGAGTGGAATTTTTGTTAAATTGAAAAAAAAATTCTATTAATAAAAAAAAGAACTTTTACAACGCGATATTTGGATTTCGAACGTTTTTTTACAAAGCCAGGAAATCGACGTGAAAAATCTATCGTATAGGATTTTTGTTAACATTTTTTTGACTGATACGAAAAAATATAAGATGTTCTTTAAGCCGAAATTATCGAGTCATCCTACGGATAATAATAATAATAATAATTGAATAATAATAACAATATTCTCGTATTTCCAGTAAGTCACACAAATTCCATGAATATTTCCGTCCGCATCGATACATCGCTATATAAACATAATAATGATAAACACAATTCAATTCCTCCAAAGCAAATGATACAATGATTAAAAATTCTATCCGATAGAAACTGTACGTCATCATCAAGTGTCTCAATATTTATAGATTCGAATAAGCGATAGAGTCGTCTCGTCCGGTAAAACTCGACTCTAAAGTCTACAAGGAGAAAGTGTAGAACTGTAAAAAAATAAAATATAAACACAAGTCATGGAGTTTGAGAAGTTGCTGACGTTCGTGACCTATCGTGAAGCTCCGAACGATTCTATCGCGAAGTTGAAGCGTTTCATCGACTCGCAATTACCCAGTTTGCCTCTCATTATTTTTTTAAACTTCAACTCTTTAGTTCCTCAATGATTTTTATGTTTATTTACGTGTTTTTTATTTTTATTTTTTTTTTTTTCGTCAACGATTTGCACGGATATTATTGAGAGCCTTCAGGGTGGTAGAAGCAAAGATTGCTATGGAATATAACTTATATAGCATGTCGTACAGAAGCAGAAGAGGAACTCGAGTTTCGCAAAAGTCGATTTCTTCATGTCGATCGAAACGGAGACGAGTAGTTCGGAGTCGGTAGGCCTTTCGAAGAAGGCTATCCTTCGAATTCCGGGTCACGGGGAGCGCGAAACGAGTAATGCTCCTCCCTGGAAGTCGTTGGTGTGTCTCTGTATACCCGGCTACGAGAAAAGAGTTGAAGCGACGCAAAGACCCCAAGAGGTTGGATTCCGGCTAAAGTGACGCATTCCCCTTCCTGCGTTTCCGTCGAATGTTTTTTTTTTTATTTTTATTTTTTTATTTCGGAAAGCGGCGAAGAGACCCCGCGCGCACTGTTCTTGTCATTATATATCTTTTGCTGTACAACACTCGAAGGCCGAGGGGGACCTTTAAAAGTTGCTTCTGTTGTATACGAAACGTTGTGCAGTGAGGCTGCGTGCTTCTGACTCTCGGGGCTCTCGGTACTTTAGCTCTCTCGTGTACTCTCGCTTTTCGTGCGCTATGGGGGTACAGAGTAAATAATAATACAGAATATCGGACCTCGTAAAACCTGTTAAGGCTCAACGGAGAGAAAGAAAAAAAAAAAAAAAAAAATTATACAGAATAAAATAAAAAATAAAATGTGTGTACTGTATATTTTGCTCTGTCGTTTCCAAAAGACTCGATAATCTTTGCCGAGCAAATGTACGAATAATGGATGTTGCACGATCCAACGATAAATACGTGAGCGGCAAACATTTTTTTCAATGAGTTCCGAGGATCCATTTAGTTTTCAACAATTTCTTCGGCCTCTTGACCGTGGAATTCATTATCGCTGTTTGACTTCTCGAAGAAAAAAAAATAAAAATATGACCATTTCGCAAATTTCGATAATTCGATGATTTTTCAGTATACAAATTTGAAGTCATATCGAAAAAACGAATTGTGAACATTGTATTTATCGTGTAGTTTCCGTTTCCTCAATGGTAGTGGAGACAGAGGCAAAATGGAGTCCCGGGGTAAAGTGGACCAGGAAAACATCAATACGGGGCAAAATGGACTACGAAAACGCGACATCAATAGGGAACAAAATAAATTATCGGAGTAGAATGGGCCGAGCAGAAGTAACGTCGATATGTGGCCGAAACATATTTTGATTTTATCGGAAGTTCAAAATATTTTCTATCAATTTCATTTATTGATAAACAGCGATGTCGTGCCTCTGCAGCAATGAACAACGGAGTACATTCCTTAGTTGGTCCGTTTTGCCCCGTTCTCCCCTATATCAATTCTTTGGCATAGAGACGATATTCCCCAGTGGTCACGGTCCCTCGAGCGCGAAGTTACGACGGTACGAGAGTCGCTTTGACATTACGGCTTCAAAGACTATTCGAGAAACAATAGAAATGCCCTTCTATGAAGACTGCGCATTCCGGACTCTCAAAGATTCTCCGAAGATCGAATCATTCCAGTTCTTTAATAAGTTCAACGGAAGCTTTTGCCTCTCCTGTACCCCAGTTTCTCATCCTTTCCTCACTTTCGGTAAAAAAAAAAAAAAAAAAAAAAAATACTTGACGACTTTCGCTCGAATGATATTTTCATCTTCCAATTCATCTTCTTCAACTTTCGTCCCCGACGAGTATTCTTCTCGGATCATATCTTACGTAGGGACCAGAAACTGATTCTCCAGTTGGGATAAGCAATCGTTGCAATATCTCGTCGTCGAAGCGACGATTCTCGAGTGAAAAACGAAAGAATAAAGGGAACAAGAAAAACCCGGAGGGTCTCGTGCCGGTCGGTGAGTCGGACACCCCGGTACCGTGAGGTCGAAATAAAACGTAACAAACGGAAATGAAATAAAAGAAGCAAACAAGAGTAACGTGATCTATCGTCGTTTTAATATAAAGAAAATGGAGATGGATGAGCGAATAAAGGGAGCGACAGAGCTCGCGGGCAAAAAGACAACGGGAGGTAGAGGAACAAGTGTATATAAGCAGCTGGGGATTGACGGAACAAGGGGGATGAAATAGAAAGAATAAAAGAAGTAAAACAAGAGAAATGAAGAAATGAATCAAGGAACAAGTCGGAGAGCCGAGAGAAACAAGCAGAGAGAAAGGATAGAAATGGCTCCGAAAAGGAGACTCGACGCGTGCGGGCTATCGTGACGAGCCGCAGTGACGAACCCCCAGCGAGTTTATTCGTCAACAACAATTCAACTTATCCAATCATCCGAACGATCGCGTACAAACCGGGGATGGCGAAACGCACCTGCGGCATTTCCGGGAAACGCGACGACGATGAAGAAGTTATATACATCGCGAAGGTGAACCAATGCGCCTTCCCGGGAAAGTACCGTTTCATGATAAAAAAAAAAAAAAAAAAAAAATCTCGCCACAGCTGCTGTTAACATGTATATTTGTATGTGAAGAAATTACATGCCGAGCGGGCAAAAAAATTGATTGTTTTCTGGGCAACTTGTTTCGGAGGGTACGAAGAATTATGGGAATTTGAATAATCATTTCTTTTTAAGTTCCGACCGTCTCGCGGGGCAAAATAAAGGAGCTGTGCGTTCCACTGAGGTACCCGTGATTTTTCCCGTTATCGATGTTACGCATTTTTACCGGAAGGACTTTATTCAGCTTAACGAAATTTGGTACAATAATTCTTTTTTTTAATTAATTATTGACAATTTTTCAAAAATGATTATTTGATTGTTAATAATTGTTTAATGATTATTAAAAATATTATTATTATTATATAACTATCGATCGCAAAAAACGAGTGTTTTTCAGATTTAAAAATAAAAAAAAAACTTGGAATTCGAAAAATGTTATCGAACAATATCTCGATGGAAAAAAAGAGTTAGGATAGTAAAAGAAGCCGAATAAACAGATAGATGCGCGTCAAAGAAGAGCCGAAGCCGAACGCGGATCTGAGTTGCCGGTGTTCCTCAAAGTTTTCAACTATACACACGACGATGTACGAACAGCAGGACGCACGTTGTAGCCTCGTCATTGGGAAAAAGAGTCCCCGATGATTTGACGGTTTTACGAAGCCAAGTCAATTTTTCGATCCGACTTCGTACGCCGCGGCCCGAGGTCATTATATTTAACTACGACTGAATTATTGAAAAAAATTTAATAAATTTAAAAAATACTCCGCGAATTTCTGGCGATTCGATCTATTGATATTATTTTTACTTTAATATTTTTTTTACTTTATTGTGAGAAGAATCAATAGTTCAATTCTGAAAAAAAAAAAAAAAAAAAAAAAAATGTCGAAGTTCGAAGACGAAGAGAATTCAGTGAGTTGCTTAAGGAGGCGGGGGAGGAACGAGAAACGATGAGGCGGGTGCCGGGACCCCCCATAGCGAACAGGATTGCCCCCAGCGGGGAGCTAAACTTCCCCGGGGCTAAAACAAAACGTACCGACGACGCGAGCCATACCGCGTTTTGTCGAGTATAGCCCCTCAGGGCTCTCCAAGAGACTCGTGAACGCGCGAGTTAACGTTTTCACGTTAATTGCGGCACATTAATTACAACAGCCGGCAGCGTTCCGAGCGGATTAACCATTCGATTTGTAGGATAGATCTTCGAGAGGTTGCAAAGGCCAGCCGGCGCGAGGCTTCGAGATATCTCTCGTATTTTTTTGTGTTTTTAATTTTTTTTTATCAATTATCTATCCCATCGGATTTACCTTCGTATCCGAGGAATCGATATTTAACAACCACACGCGCCGTCATTAATCGATTATTAATGCTCATATGTCCAGAAACGAAGAATAATTATTTCAAGCATTGATGGATATTTAACAAGGCAAATTCGCTTGTAACAAATCACACATAAAGAGATTAATAATATTATCGTGAAACTCGAATCGAAATTCAAAGCCATTTATTTCTGTTTTTATAAATCCTATTTGAATTAATTTGCAACGCGAATTTTTTTTTTTTTTTTTTTTCCAAAGCTGAATAAATCATTTTTTTTTTACTTTCTCTTCGCTCGTAACACGTAAAATAAATAAAATGAATATAATAAATAAATTTGAAAAATGTTATCGCGTAATTTTATTGTGAATTTAGATCCGATTTCGTTTCTGTTTCTACAAATGCTCTTTGAATTAATTCGCAACAAAACGAAAAAAAAAAAAAAAAAATAAAAAAGCTTCTGAAGCTTAACGATCCAATTCACGGCTGGCTTTTGATCTTTTCCTAGACGTTTCTACGGCACGTTTCAGGAAGCCGAACCACACACGACACATCGCGTGCGAATGTGCCGCGGTTTGAATCTTGTATCCACGTCTCTCGCGATGTGGAACGAGATCGACATACGTATTTAGTTAGACATAGTGTATGCCTTAGCTTGTCCCGCTTAATTTTCTCTGCGCTCAAACGGGATCGAGAAAGCACCGCGATTGCGCGCGTCTTTCGTGGACACAATTTTTTTTTTTTTTTTTTTTTTTTTTTTTTTTTTCGGTTCTTTTTTTTTGTATCCGCTCCGGGAAGCATCTTCGATACTTTGAACGACTATACGAGGACTTGCGGCAACAAGATTTTTTTTTTTTTTTACCGCAAAGAAAAGTAAAGAGCTCCTCGGGGGGATCCTCTGTTATTAACTTTCTCTCTGCGCTCGGCTACCGGATATCGTTGGATTAATTCATAGAAACGTATTAAATTGATCGTGGTTAACCCCGCTCTTTCGTTACTCAATTCCGTCAATTCACTTGATTAGACGGTAGAAAATTATTGTTCAAATTAAAAAAAAAAAATTATGATTATTATTAATATTATTAATAATGAAACTTAAAACATTAATTTTTTTTTGTTATTCATAATTTAAAAAAATTATTATTAAATTTATGTTGTAATTATTAAAAAAATATTGTTGATGTTCGATTTTTCATCGATTTTATTCGCGTAGAGTTAAATTGCCGGGTGATTTATAGTCGAGAAGCAAAGTCAGAGGAGTATTCGAAGAACATCGATTTGCCTTCGAAGTTTCGCATCGGGACTCGATAACACTCGTACGAAAACGAGTTATGCGGAACTATTAAAGTCCTTGAATCGTGGATAGGTACAAAACTACGGTAGTCTCGTTTCATGCCGAGTGAGGCAAGAGGAAAAATAAGTTCTAAGCCGCGCGCGCGCGGCGTGAGAGAAAAAGGAAGATTATCGTTGCGGAAAGGTGGCGAGCGTGGAACGCGAACGATGTCGAGTCCTCTCGCTATCCCTCTTCTGGATATATAGTGTAGCGCTGTGGAGCATCGGCAGGTGCGAGTTCCTGTTGTAAAGTAACATAGATAAAACGTCGGATAAGAGAAATACGCTTTATTCCGCGAATGAAATGACTTCAACGGGGGACCGGGTGAGGCAGAACGAAGCGAAGAAGGTATGCAAAAGAAAACGAAGAAAAAAAAAATGAAACAAATGTGGACGAAGGGCTCGGTAATAGCTGTGGTCTCTGCATAAAGCGAAAGAGTCCGAGTGAGGAAACTTCGAAGGTATCAAACGTGCAGTTCTCGACGCGCAAATTTTAAATAACATAATAATCAGATGGCTTTTTTAATCTCATATTCGACACTTGCCGATCAGCGAACTTCAAACTACTCAAATAACACTAAAATGTGTTTTAAAAAATCCGAAAAAATTCACATCCATACTTCAGAGTCTACTTTAAGTTATGCCAAAGCGGAAAAAAAATCGATAACAAACATCGAAATCGATTTTTTCTATTTTCAGCTCAGTTTCGACACTTACCGATTCGCGATCGTTAAACTTCTGAAAAAACAACTAAATGTGTTCAAAAAAATCTGAAAAAATTCACATAAATACTTCAGTGTTTACTTTAAGTTATGGCAGAGAAAAAAAAATGAATCCTAACTTGCAAATATTTTTTTTTGTATTTTTGTATCAATGGAAAGATTGAGTTAAATGCGAGCGAACGTTTCCATCGACAATTCGTGATAACAGTTTCCTTCAAGTTTAATTTCATCGTCGGATCGTTTGACGACAAGATCAGTAAAGGAAGTGACGCAAGAAGTGGACCATCAGGAGAGCCGACTTGGCGGTGAAAAAAAAAAGGAAGCAGTAAGACTACCGTGATCTCTGCTTATAGAGATCGGTTCCCTGTTGCGATTGAACGAGACGTCCCGAGTCTCGTTTTCCTCGCCGAGCTCCAAAGATGTTCAGCTTCAACGCGCTCCAACAAACTCACAAACACACACAGCATCTTTCAGTTTCTTCGGACTGATCCATCTGTATCCTCTCCTCTCTCACGGGAGGATCGAAAGAAAGATATATATCCTGCTCTGCGAGCGTCGCGCCAAAGTTTATGGTTAACCAAACGCAAGATTCCACGTAAGTCCAATTAGATTCGTTCGGTAAGTGAACGAACTCGTACCTGCCGCACGAGATCTTGCCGCTGTTGCGTGTGTATGCGTGGCATATATGTCTGTTTATTCTCGCATCGAAGAAGTCACGATTGGATAAAGATTGAAAAAAAAAAAGGGAGCGAAACGCACAGCCGAGAAAAAAAAAAGTTTAGACTCTTTCGAGCCTTTGGTTTCTTCTCGTGTCTTTCACTTATGGCAATCCGCGAAGCTTCGGCTCTCCGATCATCGCGGTAAAAAAATAAAATAAAAATAAATAGCACAGAAACGACGTTAGTTCGGTGTGCTAAGTGGATTCGCGGAGTACGAATCGAGTAACGAGAGTTGAGCACACGACAAAGCGAAAGGTAAAGGATCACGGGTGAGTTTTCTATATACCGTAGAGAAGCTATAGCTCGAGGGAATTGAGTGACCGCAAGTGGACAAGAGAAAAGGCGCGCGGGGCAGGTTCGATTAATTGCCTCGGGACGATGTCTCGCATCGCTGAAGTGCCAGTTAATTGATACGATACCTTGAATCGTTCCGGATATCCTCTTATAGACTTCGCTGGTTCGTTAAACATTCTTCGTTCGTTAAAAAAAAAAAAAAAAAAAAAAAAAAAAAAAAAAATGATTTATAAAAAAGGAAGATGATTCAAAGGTTCGTTGGTACTCTTGATTGAGGAGTGTAATTTGTACTCGTAACGATTTAATTGATTTATTCCGGTTGACAAGTTTCTTTCGGCATCTCCCCTTCGGAGCTTTACTGACAATAATCTTCTCGTGCAAATTTGTATTATTGTGTTTCTCCGGGGGAAACGACTACCCGAGTATAAACTCGTCGGCATACGTGTATACGGTACCCGAACACCTTGTGACAATTTAATTTTCGCGTTATAAACACCGCGAGAGGACAGAGAAGCGTGACTATCTAGGCGTCTATCTCTCGCGAACGAAACGCACGATTCACCGGGCCCCTCGTAATCGCGGCTTCTCTTTGCCTTCTCCCCCTCCCCTCCCACCTTTTCCCTATCTCACTTTTGTACGTCCGATGGAACATCGTGGTCAATGAGTGTAGAGAAACGTCCCGCGACCGCGCTGCCGTGTTGCTTCTGGCCCTGTTGCTTGCCTCGCAGGTTCTACGGGCAAACTTCTTCGAAATGATTAACGCCGGGCCACGATGCGTGTCATTCTCTCCTCTACCAGTGGTTCTCATTCAATTTTATTCATATCAATTCTTAACCCTTCATTTACGCGAAATAAAAAATATTAACCGATGGATACAAAATCCGTGACGATAAGTCTGCGCATACGAAGAGAAAAATCCTTTATTTACGCGAAATAAAAAATGTTTGAAAAATATTAAGCGATAGATACAAAATCCGTGACGATAAGTCTGCGTATACGAAAAAAAAAAATCCTTTATTTACGCGAAATAAAAAATGTTTGAAAAATATTAACCGCTAACTAGAAAATGCGTGAAGATAAGTCTGCGCATACGAAAAAAAAACCCTTCATTAACACGAAATAAAAAATATTTAAAAAAATATTAACCGATCGATAGAAGATCTGCACTCACGAAAAAAAAAAAAAAAAAAAAATTACGACACTTGCGGGCAAATGTAAAAAAATTCGGATTTCGTGGTTTATGGAAATTTCTGTGAGGTTATTTTGTACCATATAATTTTAAAGGATTTCTATTGTACACAATACATCGAAGTCTCATATAATTTTTTCATTTGGTTATTTGCGGTGTTTCTGAAGTACAAGGCGGCAATTTCGTTTGTTGAGAGCCGCACGGGGGCAACTTCTCGAACCTCGTCGGCACGCGATAAGAAGTTAGTTGAAAATTAACACAACGAAAACGGTGTGTTTGTATATACTGTACTACTGTATAGTATTCACTTCTGTACACCGCGGGCCATCAGTATATAAATGGTTCACAGTGTATGTAAAGTGTATTTGTAACAGAGATACTATAGTAATATATAGTATACATACAGTACATAAGACAGTATATAGTTATACAGTATATACGCGCATATATGCACACAAATACATATTTGTATGTATACATGTCTCACGCTCTCTATAGCCCTCTTATATACTCCGAAGGGTTGAAATTCAGTGGCAAAAGAATGAACGCGCGGAAGCGATAACGAGAAGCGAAGAAAGTAACTTTGGCAATTGCTTGTATGCAGATATACGGAGACACGTTAGCTTAGCGGGAGAAGCGAGAACACAACTCGGAAACTCGAATCCTCGGCTCGGGCGCGAGGGGGTTGCCGAGACAGTGAGAGTGTGTAAAAGGTACGGGCGCGAGAGGCGGAAGAGACCCCGAGCGTATATACCGAGAATAAATTAAACTAATTGAGCAAATTAGCCAGCTGTTCACGCAACAAACGTTCACTCGAAATCAACTTTACCGAGAGCATTATGTAGGTACTTCACAGAGACGCGTATATATTTTATATATATGTATATATCCGTACATATAAATACATATGTATCGCTTTTGGAAATGGTTCCCCGGGTAACCCCCCTTTTTTTCGCGCGTGTACAACGCGTACGAAATTTGTTCGTCGATACGGTTGAAAAGACGAAAAAAATGACAACCTTCAAGCTTTTGGAGATTTAGGTCACTCGCGCGTTATTTATTTTTTCATTTTTTTTTTTTTTTTCTTTTCTTCTTTTTTTTTTTTTTTGCATTATTCATATCATACGTGACGAGTGTCATTACGCCTTATTCCGGCTTTCTTTAACCAATTTACTCACGCAGTGTGTACTTTTTAGGTAGATAACAAAAAAGGATATCTCAATACGCTAATTTTACTTTTTTTTTTTTTTTTTTTTTTTTTTTTTTTTTTTTTTGCGACCGACATTCATCTTTTTTAAGTGCGAGCGTCAGTTACGCTTGCAGCGTAATAATTATCATTTAGCATGATAATGTTCGTTCGAAATGATAAGATACAGAATAGCGTGAGTTGACCGTTTTTTTTTTTATGTTTTGCTTTTGCGCTCACGAACGAATGAAAACTCCTCGGCGCGTCTTCGAGGCTCCGAGCGACACGGAGATGCCAGAGGAATTTTCACGACGTTTGCGCGAACGATTATCCGAACGAAATGTCAGAGGATGTTGGATAATCGTCTGTTACGCAAGGAAAACAACGCAGCGAAACGAGAATCCATGGTAAAGCCTCTCACGAGTGCGCCCTTTGACGCCAACTCATTCCGCGGCAAATTTAATTTAAACATTCGCCATTAGCGAGAGGTTTCCACATTGAGACAAAACGCTTCATGAGAATCATCGTTTAGTCGAGTCTCGCGATTCAACGCCCAGTTTTTTCCGTTTCTTCGACCACAAAGAGTCGCTCAATTAGTTGATTATAACTCATCGGAGGAAAGAAGAAGAAGAAGAAAAAAAAAAAAGTCGTACAATGTACGCAGTGTGTATGGTAATTGAGCAATTATCGAGCACTCGATGATCTCGCGATGTTCCAAAGAAACAGAGGCAAAAAAAAAATAGAAAAAAAATCTACAGCATGCGGCACACCGCGTGAGAGAATTATTCCAATGAATAATGATGCAATTTACGCCGCGTCATTGGATAAATGCATTCGAATCATTTTCACTTCCGGCGTATCTCGACGTTAGTTTCTAAGCGCAAATTACTAGAGTGCTGCGTAACCAGCAATAATTTTTTTTTTTTTTTTTTTTAATTGGAAGATGATAATTTATGCAAAATGCATTACAGTATCATATTTTTGTGGTTTTTATCACTCGAATCCGAGCTTTTGTTTTTTTTTTACGAAATATGATTTTTTTTAAATTTTCGATAACGATCATTTATGCGAAAGTCTACTGTACTACATTTTTGTGGTTTTTAATTAACTCACCTGAATCCGAGCTTCCGTTAGGCCGATCTTCATCGCGAGTTCCTCTCTGCAAAAAAAAAAAAAAAAATTGAATACATTTTTATAGCGAGATATTAGAACGTTGTGCCATTAGTGGAACAAAGGGTTTGAGGGATGGCGTCGCGCAAGGATCTTCAAGGTCGCGGTATGCGTTAATGGATCATATCCTGTCTCACCCCGCCCCTCGGCCCCCCCGTGCAGGTTACAGTGCCGACGCGATTTTTCGTTGCCACGGTCCTCGGCTCTCTAACTTCGCGGCTATATCATTAAATTCAACTCGGCTATAAAGCAAAGCGCGTCAGCTATACAAAGAACGGCGCACATCCTTTACGAAAAAAATTTGCGATGTCCATGAATCGTCTGTTATATTGTTTTTCGTTTTAGTACCACTAAAAATCATCGAGATATCAAATATACGAGAGATATATCTCATTACAATGAGTAATAGGATGTTCCGAGAATTGCTTATAAATTCACGCGATAATTCAACGTACGAATCTCACATTCTGATCGTTATCGACACGCAGCGCATTCGCGCAATTAGATGTAAGTATAAAAGAATTAAAAAAATATCAGCAGCTATCATAGCAGCTCGCGTATATGCGTGCGTAATTCTTTAGAGTTATTAATTATAACCGCTTCAGCTCGACTGTCGACAGGGACTGTAATAACGATAATAATAATAGGAATGAATTGCAATCAAGATTTGTGTTGTGTGATTTTTTTTTTTTTTTTTCAAAGATTCCTCGATATTAGTCGTTCCGTTGTCTCGATACCTCGGGAAAATTTCTTGAGGAACATCTCCGTTAAGGATTGCGCGCGATACAGATTCGTATTAGTCGTTTAAAATTATAATAACGATGGAAACAATACTAATAAAATTTAATCAATTTTCTTTTTTTTTTTTTTCGAAAATTGCTACATATTTGTTGCCTCGAAAATAAACATTTCTCAAGAAAGATCTTCGTCACGGATTGTGCGCTATATCGATTTCTATTAGATGTTTAAAGTTGTTGCCCCGTACGCCGGTTTCGGAAGGAAAACATCGAGAGCGAAGGAATCGCCGGAGCGATTCGACGACTACCGGAGGGCCAAAAGCCTCGGGGGCAAACTCATTTCGAAGGCAAATTACTCCAGATGTTCCCCGAAATCGAGAGGCGAATCTCGGTGATTACGAGCACAGAAGCCGCGGCGTTTAGAGGCAAAACAGCAGGGGGGAAAGGAAGGAAGAAGATGCCTGTCCGTTACGCGCTCCGAAGGCCAGCGAGCGCAACATCGCCACCGTAACGTCAATGTGGAGTTACACGAAAAAAGGGGGCGTGAGAAATTACAGAGATCGAGTTTCCCCAACCCGCATTATCAACCCCTTCGAATCGGCCGAAGAAAGATCGGAAAAAAAAAAAAAAAAAAAAAAAACAACGATAAAGTCATATAAAATCAGCGTCGCGAGACCGAGTTTTAATGGGAGAGCTAAATTTTATTGAACATCGACACGCACGTGAAATTGGAAAAAAAAAAAACCAATATTTCAGGATTAAATCTCTACCGATCGCGATGCGATTTATTTGAAGATCGATAAACGATTTTTTCGAAATTCAACTTTTCAACTAAAAAAAAAAAAAAAAGATTACTCTATGAAGAAGCAAAATCGAATTTGTAACAGGATGATGAGTGATCGATTATCGATAATCGATCTCCTGGAAACGACTTCAAAAGTAACTAAACTCGGATCATTTTTTTTTTTTAGTTAAATTTTTCCAAAACTTCGAACACGTAAAAGATTGAAGTCCTAAATGCAGTGTATAAGATGACGCGGATGCATTAATAATAACGACCACCAGCGTCGGCTGTAATTAATAGCGAGCATGCGGTGTGACGTCGCAATTATTATAACCGGAACAGATGCTATTCGGTGATATACTAGAATTAGTACTCCCTACTCTCGTCGTTTCGACACTTAAGCCTTGAAATTTAATTCCGAAAAATGCAAAAATTCGTTTAAAAAAAAAAAAAAAAAAAAAAAAAAATCGGCGGTTTCCAATAAATGACAGGGGGATTCCCCGTTGAGAAGCGATGCCGCGGGATTTGCAAATGAATGAATTATCCATAGGCGATCGAGTTTCATGAATCCTAAAGCCCCGGCGTTTCGCCCAGTTTGTAAAATTTAATTTCTGTTGCCGTGAAGAGCTTTGCAATTCAATATGCCGACGGAAACGATCTCGAAATAATTGAGAAAAAGTACTTTGGATTGCCGCTCTTGAATCGCGGATACACCTGAGGGATTCATTCGCAAATTCTTAATAATTCCTTTGGATATGAGTTTTCTGCTTCGTTTAGAATCTCCGCTTCCACATCCGATCTCCCCGGCGAGTAATGTATCTTAATGTCTACCTGCAAAAGTGGAATACACAGTTGCAACTTGCGAGAAGGTTTTACTTCGCTTCTCTCGCTTGGCACACGCACCCTCTCTCCTCCTTCTCTTCATTCTCTTCCTCCTCCTCTGACGTCTTTCACGTCTTTTCAACTTCCTCGAGTCTTCTTCTCGTGATTGCTCTCTCTCCTCTTCACTTCGGTACCTCTGCCACAATTCAGTTGAATGGAAGGCTCAATGAAGCTACCGATAATTCTACGTTTCCTGCCACTCGCACAATTCATCTTCGACCGGTTGTTACACATATATTTTATTTATGCCGTGTCATTTATTTCTTTGCCCACATTTTAAGAAAGAATTCCCGTTAAAATGACACAGCACAGGGTTTGCATTTTTTTTTTTTTTTTTTTTTTTTTTTTTCGGCAAGTTTTAAAATACTGTGGTTACCATCCGTTTTCAATTATTCATAACCCGCACAATGTATCAACGGTATGTAATTTTTTTTTCGCGTGTTGCTTTTCAGCTTTTCGAAGGGAAAAGGTCCGTTTGGTTCCCTCTGCGCTCATTTATTTCGTCTTTCACGCGTGACTTTCTTGACGCTTTTGCTTCCTCGTAGAGAAAACTTTGTTTTTAAAAAAATTAAAAAAAAAATTGAGGTTATAATAAAAATGTGTTCGGAATGTTGCAAATCGTTAAAAAATCACATTTCGAAAAAAAAAATTGATAGTTGATAGAAAAACATCATAATAATATAAATTAATGAGGAAACAATGTGAAAATTTATGATTTTCAAGATTCTTTTTCTTTTAACATTGTGTACCTTTCTATTTCCATTTTCTTTACGGTTAACCTATCTGAAACGATCTTACAATATAAAATAATAATTATACTTCTCGCTCTGATACTTTCGTCCTCGTATTCCGCGAGTCTTAATAACATATTGCAATCTCTTCTATCCTCGACACTCGCAAGATTCCAATGCAACAAAACGTTCGTTCTCCAATCCTCTCTCGTTTCGCGCGCTGCGGCTGTGTTCGCTTCGCTCCATTCGAGATCCTTTCAGCTTACAAACGGGGGGCTTCGACATCGCTGCTGACTCATACACTTGTGTCTCGCAATATATAATTCAAACCAGAGAGACGCACATTTACAATTCTCCAATCCAATTCGCGAGTTAGTCCCTCGATTATATATTTCACATACGTAATATACCGCGCAACAGAAAAAAAAAAAAAAAAAAAAAAAAAAAAAAGGCACAAAGTTCGTTCATTATATTCGCCTACGAGCGTTGTTGCAGCTCCTATCGTGGCATTATGATTTCTGCGTTTGGTCATATAACGACGATTTGATCGCTGTGCACACGAGAGGAGATTCACCGCTCACAGCAACACGCGCTAATTTTTGTTTTTGCGGTTTTACCCGAACGGATTTAATAAGATCACGAATTTTCGCGGTTGGACGCCCGAGCAGACCGGAGGAGATTTTATAGTTCGTATATAATTATTCCGGTGCAGTTTTGTTCGCGGCTTACGGTTAGCCTGCATTTTTTTTTTTTTTTTTTACGAGACAAAACGCTTCTCGTCAGTTTTTCTCGGATTTTCAGCCTTTGCGTCCTTCGAGGTGACGAGGGAAGCTGGGCTTTGGAATACAGTCTGTAAAATACACTCCGCAGAGAGTCTGTCGCAACTGCCTGTCCGAGATACTGCAATTTCTGCACGCGTCTATATCAACTTTTCAATTCGACTCAAAGGATAATTCCGGATAATTCGTAATTCTAAGGTTGCCACACACGACGGACAGGCAAAGTTCAAGCTAAACGAGATAGATACATATGTTTCAGCGATACAATTTTTTTTTTTTTTTTTTTTTTTTTTCAATACGCAATTTTTTTTTGTTGGTTAGAAAATTAAAATTTTTTTTTTTTTGTACGATTCGACGGTAAAAATCGGTGGCAATCATAGAACAGAACACGAAAAGATCCCTATTCGTGGAATAAAAAAGGTCGATCTCGCTCCTGGGCATATTATATTTTCTGTGTTTGCACGGGGACTGTATGTGTGTGCGCGGCGTGAGAATGAGGTCATTCGAGATTTCGCAATTAGCGGTCAGAAGCCCAAAGCATAGTTGCGCGGTGCGGTGTCTCGATAATTTGCACAAACCGTGGAAACGGCAGGTGTAATCGAAATAACCGGGAGATTTAGAAATAGGGAGTTATAACGCGCCCGGGAGACCCGAAGAGACCGAGAGAAGGATAGAATGTGGAACGGAAGTTGCAAATCGATAGTTCCGAGTCTACGTCGCAATGCCTGAATCGCCATTAATCTTCGAAGTTTATTGCAAAGGGTTATAAATTACGAGACTCGAATGAAGGAAAAAAAAATTCACCGGAAATGTTTTTTTTTTTTTTTTTCTTAAATCGAAGGCAACGAACAATTAACGTGAGAATTTGGTACTCACTATTTTGCTGATATTTGAACTTATAAAAGATATCTATCGCTCACCGACATTTTGGAAAATGGAAAAAAATATAAATGATTTTTTTTTATCGGATCCAAGAAACAATCGACGCGGGAATTTGGTACTAAATATTTCGCGAAAATTCAAATGTAGAAATTTTTTTTTTTTTTTTTTCGTTCAAATTTTAGAAAATGCAAAAAAAAATAGTGTTGCGAGTTGGTAACTGGCGTTTCTTGGAAAAGGAAGGGTTAGAAAGGGATCTTGTCGGCGTCTGTTCTTCGGATCGGTACGAGTGCACTAAAGTCTCCGGTACATGTGAGGCAGAGGTTAGGCACGCGGGTAATTCGAGTAATTACCGGACAATTACATTATCTAATTAACCCGTAAGGTCGTACAGTGCCACGTCGAGTTTACTCTCCAGTCAGTCAAGTCGTAGTCGCATACGGGGCCCCCGTAGTCACCGAGAGTGCCTCGGTGCCGTCGCGGCTGTGATTGTATACCCCTCGGTGGCGCAATCCCTAATTATCATTGTTTGACGCTTTTGCTCTTATACTACGCGAAACTACTCACTCTTATTATTCGCGGAAATTCACAAAACAACGGGAAGTTTAATGAGACTTTACGAGCGTATAGTGGATTCAATTGTCCCGCGTTGTCGGCAAACACCAAGGATTTCGCACTTGCTTCATTCATTTACGCGATATTACGTTATATTTCTTATCCTTCGGCTTTTTTTTTTTTTTTTTTTTTACGATTCATTTGCCTAATGCCTTTGTTTATTCTCGAGAAAATTATTCCACAGGCAAGTGACGTCAAAAAAACAATAACAACCCTTTAAGGATATTTGTCACCCTCGTGAAATACCACTGATACTTGAAAACCCTTTAACTGGTAAAATTTGCTAAAAAAGTTAAATAAATTAATAAATAATTGCTTAATTAATTGCATCTATTTGTAAAATTTCTTTGTGGGCTCTGCTCATTTTTTTAAATGGGTCCCTAATATTTCAATTTTTCTTTAAAAAAAATAATTAATTTTCCAACATTCAACAAATCCTAAACATCCCGAAATTGCGTAAAAAAAAAAAATTAAAAACGTAACCTTCACAGAATTAAAAGAGCGCCATTGAAGTTATTATCTCGCGTGGAACTCGGCTACCGTTTGATAAACGCGCGAGTACAGAAGATCCGAAGACGTATACGTGTTTGCGAAGAGGAATGGACCGGGGGGATTGGTACAGATATATCTATATAGGTATAATACGAAATGGAAGAGATGGTAGTTGGTCCGACAGTAGCCGAGCGAGTAATGCGTGCGTAATGCGCGCTTAATACGCGTACCGCGTGGAGAGCCAATTACGGATTGGCCACGCTACCGCGCCAATCGGACGAGGGGAGAGAGATGCATCGCACAGCCAAAGAGAGCTGCATGCACACGCGGGTTGCATCGGGTGCATCGGTAGCAGTCTCATCGCTCGTTCATCCTCGGCGTCGACGAGGCTTGAGAATCGTTTTTTCGATCGTAAATTGAGGCATCACGCCGCCGAGCGTTACAAGATCGTCTATTAATATACGTTTCGTACAATTGCATAAATCATATAGATTACTAAAATAACAATTTGAGAAAATTGAGTCGCTAAGCGAAAAAAATAATCTTTTGAAAATAATAAAATATTTCAATTCTATTAAATTATTATTTTTATTTAATTTTTTGTTTTTAAACTTAATATTAATATTAGAGTTACAAATAAAAAATAAAAAAAATGAAAGATCCGTGATAAAATTTAATGGCAACGATTGTTTCCGCGATCTTCAAAGAAATTCTCTCCTCGCGGTGAGAGAAGATGCGAGATGATTCCGTCTCGGCGGCCCGAGTTCCGCGGAAGAGCGGCACCTCTCATTAATCGAGGGGACCCCACAGCACCGGCGCAAAGTCATTCTCCCGAGTTAACGCTCCCGTAACCTTCCCACCCTGGTTTCGTATATACGCGAGAGGGCTTAACGAGTTGACGCGCACCGCGGGAGCTACGCGATGTATTCCGGACTTCTCTCGTCGCGCCTTAATTGACCGAAAACCGCGAGAGATTGACTTCCCCCTCCCATCTTCAGTGTTCAACGCGTCGGAGAGAAGCAAAGTAAAAAAAAAAAAAAAAAAAAAAAAAAAAAAATTAGGAAATACCGAGGTGCACGGGTGGAAAAAAAACAGAAGTGCAAAGAACACCATATCGTATATCATCAACTATATAGCGGAGAGCTAAGGGAGAAAGGCTTTAAAAAATTCATTCCAATTTCCCACGTAACGAATTATACCGATTTTTTTTTATCAAAAAAAAAAAAAAAAAATACATTTAATTCGGATTAAAGATGCGAATTAAATTGATATCGGAGACAGCGATTATTATTAAAAATAATAAAAAATATTTTATAATTATAATATATATATATACTATGTATAGATATTATAATTTTTTTTTTCTTTTTTTTTTGCGATATTATTTGAATGCAGTTTCGGATATCGAATAGGACGGGATGAGCGGCCGAGAAGGAGACGCGAGCTAATACCGCGGCTGCTGGAATCGTTCGCCGGTAGCTCTCATTCTCTCGAGCTCTTCACTCTTCCCTATCTAAATTAGATCTGTGGCGAACTCGTGTGGAGCAAACGACTTGTCTCGGTGTGGATGTATGCAGCCCGGTGTTTAGCGTCATATCGACAGGAGGAGACGAAGAAGAGCGTTATAACCACTACAGGATAAACTATAGCGTATATACCGGTCGAAGAATAATATAGTGAACGAGTTCTGTGAATCGATCGATCGATAAATGAAAGATTTGTGATCCACTTTGATGCGAAACGAAAAAAAAAAAAAAAAAAAAAAAAGAAAAAAAAAATGCATAACCTAAAAATTTATCGGAAGATCATTACATTAATAAATCTGCATAGATATTTTAGTCTACAAAAATCCTTCGATTATCGCGTACGCGAGTTATTAAATTGAGAGTGAGTTGCAAAAAAAAAAAAAAAAAAAAAAATAAGTGAAACTCAGTCTCAGATCGTTGATTCTGGCATAAGATAAGTAAACTTGTATCACTCGCGTTATGTGTTACTTTATACTAATGAAAAAACATTCTATTTCGACGTGAGATATTTATCTATAAATATAATTAATATTTTCGCAAACGCGAGTAGCTAATCTCTCTAATAGAGTTCGCAGTAACGTCTCGTGTGTATCGAATGAATACCGACACGCTCTATCAATCTATAAGCACCCCCGGTTCGTGTGTTCGCGCCATTTGTATCCGATGAATATGCAAAACGTCTGTGCGCACATGGGATTAACAACGGTGAGTCGTGGTGTAACTACAAAACTGTTTTTTAACTGACCGCGCGCGGGCTTCAGCGAGAGAGTTTCCTAACCAATAAAACTGCGAGACCATAAAATCCAATTAGTGCGCTATTTAACGAGCCGGTTAACCGATACCTATGATTCTGTATCAAACGGCCGTTTGTAACATGTATTATTTTTTTATGGGTAACAAACGTGGAACACGCGCCCCGAACGCGAGAGCGAATTTCGAAGAGGTGAAAAAAATTGTCGCTATAAATTTGTGAACACGTTGTCGGGACCGCGGAGGAACGTTTTATCGAGGTTCGCTTCCTCTGCGGTCTACGAAGACGAGACATTTCGCAGTGAAACTTGGGATTCGAGCAGTCGGAACTCTTAATGTGTACCAAGAATCTGAGAATCTACGTGTTATAAAAAAAAAAAAAAAAAAAAAAAAAAAATACGAAGCCGGTGAACACGAATGTCTACTTTGAGTCATTTTATATTTCGACTGCTGAGAGACGGAAGGATAGGTCATTGTTTTAAATATGAAATATATATGTTATATTGTAGTATAGATACTTTTTTAACAAAATGGCGGAGTTCTTTGGACTTTGCATTTTTTTTTTTTTTTTTTTTTCGATTTCGATTTTATTCCTGCGAAGTTCGCGAGATAATCAATTTTGTTTAGCAGAATTTTGCGTATTCACCATCTCGATTAATTTCAAGATAATTAAAAAAAAAAATTAACGAAAAAATGTAATAAATGGCGATGAATAAAAGATCCAAATTGAAATTCTCTTAAAAAGAATTAACTTATAAAAGTTTAACCAAAAACTCTTAAATCATCAATTGCATTTACAATCCACAAGGATATGTTATCTTTTTAATTTCAATCGCATTAAGCTTCTTTGGGTTATATCCAAGCGAATTCTCCTCAAAACACCTTTCCCAATAATAAGACATTTAACCGCGGAATGCCTTGGATCGTTTGGTGAATGCTGCGCTTGGGTCCGCGTTGTACTCGTCGTCGTCGACACGAAGCCACTCGCCTCGTCGAACGATAACGACTAATTGCCAAATGAAATTACCCGATAGCCCGACGGGCTCGGCTATTAGCAATATAGCCGTAGTAAGTAGTGTGTACGGTATGGCGCGCGATTATTAACCATCGCTCCCAAAGAAACTCGAAGAAGCTGCTAAGAAAACGAAGGTACGGGCGATGAGAAGTCGAGTAGGAGGAGCGATTATCGTTAATATATGAAAGTTAATATGCTGATTACAAGGATGAGAGAGGGGAGTTTATCGCATGAGTGTAGGTTCTTCTATCGAATGGCTCCTCTCTACCGTGGAGGAGAATCGCGAACCTCGAACCGATTCTTGTGGCGCTCGATGAGCGCGCAGCAACCCTAATGTGCACTTCCGAAGCCGCGCGATACACTCAATTCAAAGGCTGTTTCTTCTCAAATGCATATACAGGTCGTGCATCGCTATCGTAAAGAGTCACTCACACACTTCGCATCGAGGAACGACGCGCTCAACACTCTCAAGATAATACAGCTGTACAAGACAAGTCTTCGCTATAGTCGTTGTATTATCCCCTTAAACTTTCTCTCTCGCTTCCTCGTTAATTGCGCGAGAGCTTGCAATCATATATGTGTATGTGTACGTTAGCGGGAAGGAACACACGCTTTATGCGAGAGTGTGGATAGTACCAGACTTCGTATGAAATGCAATATGGAAGCGAGGCCACGGGACCGGACCTATTACGAGCGATTACACCGCTATTAGTTACCTACCGGGTGTTCCGAGATCCCAACGGAAGGGAGTGAAGAACAAGAAAAAAAAAAAAAAAAAAAAAGAATCGACGAATAAAAAGAGGCAAAAGTACGCCTCTCGTCGTAGACGAGGGAGAGAAAAGGAAGAGGCGCTCGATAGATTGCTCTCTGCTCTCGTCTCATTGGTAGGAAATTAACTATGTATGTACCTGAAGACTCTGATAAAAGCAGATTTTTTTTTTTTTTTTTTTTATATATATAATAAATTTGTTATAAAATGTGAAAAAAATTATGAATATTTGTAGAAA
Source organism: Cryptus armator (assembly GCA_963971235.1). Taxonomy (NCBI): domain Eukaryota; kingdom Metazoa; phylum Arthropoda; class Insecta; order Hymenoptera; family Ichneumonidae; genus Cryptus; species Cryptus armator. The sequence goes on from OZ020235.1 coordinate 21,155,334, forward strand.
ATATTTGCCGGTAAAATCGATTTTTTATTAATTTTTTTTTTTTTTTTTTTTCTTTGGGTTTAAGGAGTGTCGAATTTTTTGGTGGCATTTGAAATTGATAAAAAAAGGAATGAATCGGAATAGAGCGGTTTCTGACGGAGCGTTATAACAGGATCGGGGCTTTGTGTTTTATCAGTGTCCTTGGATGCCAAAGAGCCTTTTCGAATGCGTCCGACGCCTGTCCTATCTAAGTCTAGACTACCGAAGGGACAAAGAAGCCGGTAAGAGATGCCTGTGACTCACGTGTGAGGCACACGGTCATTCCTGATTATACATAGATATTCGTAAAGGTAGACGAGTTTTCTCGCTATCCATTTCTGTCGCCATTCCGAAAGATGATAAGATTCTTTTTAAAAAAAAATTTAAGTAATTTCGCAAAGAAGGGAAAGTTTCCGATGCACTTTAGGATTTGCTGTTAAGTTCCGCCGACTACATCGGCCAATTTTTCTTAATCTCTACAATTATTTTAAGGGATCTTCTCAGTGTGATGGACATAAAAATTGTCGATTCCCATAAATTTTTTTTCGATTAATAAAATTCGCCAATTGATCCGATTTTTTTTTGTTCATTCCAAGAATTCAAATTTTCCCACATCATTCTTCACGCCAATCCTTAGGGCGCTATGGAAGCTTTTTTTTTTAAATTTCATATTTTTTAAACGAAAAATTGCCAAAAAAATGAATCGCCGCCATTTCCGTCATTTCGTCAATTTTCATCGAAAAAAAAAAAAAAAAAAAAAAATTCTCGAACAGTGAATGGAATTTTGATGAAACTGTCAAATATCCAATAAAAAAAAGGGATAAAATGACTCACCTAGTGAAAACATCGGGGTAGTGAGTCCTCGAGAACGCCTTCTCGAGTTCTTCGAGTTGAAAGCTCGTAAAGGTCGTTCTGTATCTCCGTTGTTTCCTTTTGGGGGCAAAGTCGTCGACCTCGGCTTCGCTTTCGGGGCTCGTCGGTGCCGCCCTCGGATGCGTACCCTCGTCTTCAGGCCTCACCTCCTCTGTCGAGATGCCCATCTGGTTCGGTTGATTCGTCTGCTGTTGGCTCGATTGTTGCTGCTGTTGCTGCTGTTGCTGTTGGTGATGGTGATGGTGAGCCGGATGGCTCACCTGAGTAACGCTCGAACTGCTCGTGCTGCTCGCAGGGCTCGTCTGCGAGACGGCCTCGCTGCTGCCGCGCCCGGAATTATCTGTAAACGAAAAGAATCGAGAAAAATGATTCTATTATTAATTATTCGAAGACCTTCGATTGAATCGTAAATCATAATTGAATGTTACATAGTGCATCGATTGTATCATTCGTGCGGCGTTCATTAATATTTTTATTATGTTTCGTACTAATGTTTGTTCGAAAAAAAAAAAAAAAAAAAAAAAAAAAAAAAAAAAAAATGTTTAAAAAAATGTATATTTATACCTCAATAAAAATCAGGGACGTTTGTTACGGAACTATCATTATGGTTAGTTTACGTAACTTGATTGATTAAAAATAGAGGCAGACGATTATTTATCGCTTTTTTTATTTTCTTTTTTTTTTTTTTTTTTTTTGTCCGCGGAAACTAATCGATGCCTGAGCTCATAAGCTTCTTCTAGGTCGAGCGACGTCGGTTCTTTAACTGATCGCCGGAGTCATCGTCGTGACTCCTTCAGCCGAGACTTTTGCTATTCCTTTATACCACACATACATATATACGCGTGTAGGCGATGTTTAGCCACAGAAGTTTTTGTTACGTTACACACCGCTGACGCCGCGCATTTAACCCGACCACCGAATAATCAGTAATTGGATTCCGCGAACTCGCCGGAAAACCTATGCGGCCCCGTATCCGGTCTACGTGTGGCTTCTTGACTTATTGTATTTTATATTGTAAAACCCCCACGACGATTTCGACGGGGAATCCGCGGTTCGGGATTCGGGATTTCCTTACCACTCGAAGCTTCCTGCTTTTAACCCTTTGATTACGATATTCACGAGTTTCGAGTGCAAATAAAAATATATCTTTTACAGCAATATTTCGTCGAATTCTAAATAAATTAATGAAGTTACATTTTTTTTATACCGTTGAAAAAAGTAGAAACGTCGAAAATTTGTAACAATAAAATAATAATAATAATAATAAAAATTTTCGTTATTTTCATTTCTATTTTATCTATAAAAAAAATAAAACACGTTTTTTAGTGAGAAGTTTTTTGCAAAATTTTAATTTTGCTCTTATGTTTTCTCTTTTTATTCAATAATATAACAATAAAAATACATTTCTTGCAGCCAATAATAATTTCTTTGATGATTCCTCATCAGCTCCAAAAATCGAAAAATTCTTTTAAAAAAATACCAAATAAAATTTTTTTAAAATGAGTTCAAAGGGGTTAAAGATTTTTTTTTTTTCGTTGCCACGTTATTTGCGCGCAGTTTATCCGGTGATCGATATTCGAGACGTCAGTATCGTTTAATTTGCCAAATTCAATGTTCGCTAACCGCATGAATTGCGGGTATAGATATATCGGCATCGGTATGGAATTATCCATGATCGATCGTAATTCGTATTTCGAGTAGATTCGCTCACCGCCGTTATATCGAGGGATATAAACTCGTATCCGCACCGGTATGTAATATCTCTCTCTCTCGCAGTTGAGGTAATGTACGAGAAAATATATGCGAGTCTACCTACTCATTCCTTTCACCGACCTTGCTGAGCCTCGGCGTTAATGATTCTCGCGCGTTCGAATCAGCCAGATCCGACACCTCGGCACGTTTGATGCTCGGGCTCCGTTTCAATGTATAAACCCGGTGCTCACTGGCATTGCCCCGTTACATACTGTTCGATCGACGCGCAAGAGTTCGTAAAGTACGTACAACTTCTCTTGTACTTCGATATCATCTACGATACGAACACGATAGTCCGAAAAAAAAAAAAAAATAATAATAATAATTGTTTTTTTTATTTTAAAAAATTGTAAATAGCATGAAACTTTTTTTCGTCTCGAGTGTTTCGTAATAAAATTGCAATTTTCTAAATTTCTTTTATGGTAGATAATTATTCATATTGATAATAATAATAATAATAGTCGATTATAAAATTAATTTATAAAATAAAAATTCTATTACAAAACACTGGAGTTGTGTAAAAAAAAATTGCATGCAATTTTACATTTTTCTATAGGAAATGACAAATTATTGTCAATTTAATTGCAGAGAATTGAGAGAAAATCACGAGAATAGATTAGATCAATAGCGGCTCGTGTCGTTACGCAACGACAGAAATTCTTTAATAAATAGATTTATCTTGCAGCGCGCGCGCGCGCCTCCGAGAAAATATGATTACCTGAAGTAAGAATTTTTTATTTACATTTTTTTTTTTAATTCTCGTTTTTCCATCTAATAATTTTTCTCAATGAATAAGCTTACAGCGAATACACCGAGATCCCTCAATTAATAATTAACGTGTCGGCGAAATGTTACAGACTGTAACGAAGAATTTATTCATGAAAGAAACTAACTATCGTACAATCGCGGAGAATTCAAACAAAACATTCTTCATTCCGTACTCTCGCGAGTGGTGTGTATAAGTATCACACGTGTAATTAAATTATTTTCTTAATGAAGATGTCCGAAAGAATTGAGATTGTCGGGGAAAGATTGTGGAGTTACCGAGAATTCCCTTCACGACGTGTAAGAAGCGTAAAAATTGTTGAAGCCGATGGTACAAGTTTGAGAAGAGCGAAGGGGAGAAGGCGAAGGGGTAAAAGTTAGTCGATCACTAACGAGTGTGGATGGTTCGATGGAGCAGCGGAGCAGAGGAGGGAAATACGGGGGGGAAGTCGATCGTTTCTTGGACGCGGCAACGTTTTTAATCGACTCGATTTATCGGAAATGAGCTTATAATGCAGCAGGTAGCCCGGGCGTAATGCGAACGATAATGCAGGATAACCTCGGCAAACGATTTTTCTTTATTTCACGATCGTCGACGGGGGCCTGTGCCGGTCGAGATTGTAGGGGAAGGAGGGGGCAGAATGGACCAATGAGGCAAAATGGGACACTCGCGCTACTCGAATTTTGGGGTAAAATGAACCAACCGTAAAATTCATGAGATAAAAAAATGATTACTATTACTAAGATAACATTTTTAAATAAAAAAAGATCAAGAATGACGTTTATAGGAATTCTACGAAATATTTACGATCTTTGCTAAAATGGACCGATACGAAAAAAAAATAGGAATGCGGAAAACTAAAACTATGATTCGGTAATTTACTTTTAAAAAAATCTTCCATTGTTTTTAATATGGAGAAATTTATATTTTCCGACGAGAATATTTTACGTAACACCCATAGATCGTAAATTATTGAAAATTCAAATTCTTTACTTATTTATTTTATTATTAAAATAAATATTTTTTATTTTTATCAGTATTAGTTTTTTTTTTTGCAACTGAATCACGGTCCATTTTGCCCCAACTTCCCCTACTAAAATGTCCTATAGTGCGTGGAAGGGATCGGGGGATAGGGGTGCGTTGAGGGGGTTACGAGAGAGAAGTGCGTTAAAGGCTGAAAGAAACTGACTGGGAGAATTCGCGTTGGTAGCTCCCAACGCTATAATGGCATTAATGGTACCTATAGCCGAGCTTCTCCGCTCCTTCTCCCTTCTCTTCTCTTACAAGTTCGTACAACACGAAGAAGAACTTCGGGGATGTGCAGAGAGGGGCTCCTCTCTCGCGAAACGCGTCTCGTTCGTTATTAACTGAAAATTACCGAAACCAAAATCTAATTCGCGTAAACACCGTAATTTCACGGGCGCGGTGTATAGAGGTAGAACGTGAATGAGGGGGAGAAAAGAGGGGCGGGAGGTTGAAGCGGTAAGAGTGCATCTGCGCATCTTTCTCAGGTTCTTTCACCTTTTCTTATTCTTCGGGTTCTCTGGTCAGTCGATCGCTCTGCTTGTTCTTGGAACGGCGTAATCGTTTTGTATAATGAAGAATCGAGAGCTTCGGGTGTGTGTTTCACATTTCGAAACGTTCGACGTAGATTTCGCTGACGTCGGTTATTAATTGATCGGTAATAATCATGGAAACGTTTTATTTCCACGAAATGTTTATTAACTAGCGAGCAAACGATTTTTCTTCTCCACGATCGCTTAGAGGAAAAAAAGTAAAAAATTATCGAACGTTTGAGAACACGCGGGGATTTATCACACTTTGCAAACTGTTTTTGTCTCCAAACGAATGATCTCGCGACACCGAGGCTTTGGAGTATCTTGCAATTAGCGATTTATAAATTGATTTTATTATTCATGAACTCGATACATAATCGCGTCTTCTCGCAACTATGTAAAGTGAGGTTATTAATATGCAGGAAGTACTTCTTTTTTTTTTTTGAAAATGAAAAAATAAAAAATAAATATGCTTCAGCGAAGTTTCCCGTCGAACTTGAACGATCGATCGGTCGTCGTGTTTCCGCGGATTGAACTAATTTGCTCGATGTTACTCTCAGCTGTGTGTAACGAGGGCCGCGACTACGCGGCGAGACGCTCGAGCCACTATCGGAGAGGTACAGGTACACGCTGGCACAAGCTTTCGATCGGGATTTATGAACATGCAAATTAGCTCAGCTTAATAAACTAATTAGCCGTCTCATTGCGATCGCTTACATACATACAGATGATACTACTCACACGCCGCTACAATGTAACTACTCAAACGATCTTCGACGTGTTCAATTTTTTTTTTTTTTTTTTTTTTTTTTTCGACATCATTTTAAACGTAAATGTTACTTGTCGCTGGCTGTTATTAGTATCAAACTGGTTCGAGTCCCAGTCATTAAGAGATCGAGTTACATATTCAACGCACAAGAAAATGTATCAATTTATTTTTATGGACTATTTATTATTGAATTTTAATGAATTTTATTATTTTCTACTAAGTTGAACCGATAAAAAAAATTAAAAAAAAAAGTGTATTAACTTCTATAAATATTAAACAAAAAAACGTAAAAACAACGATAAATCGATTTGCGAGTCGAGTCGAGTCGATTACTTTTTATTATTCAATTTTAATGTATTTAATTATTCTCCACTGTGTTCATGAATTAACCTATTTAAAAAAAATAGTACGTATATCGATTCGCAAAAATGTTAATTTCCATCAATTTTTAATATTTTGGTATAATACTACATCACGAAAACAACTGTGTGGATTTAACTTTACGTTTCGTTTTTCTCTACTAATAACTCACAAATCGAGCTGTCCGCTTAAAAAAAAAAAAGATTTATCGCCGATAATAATTTTCCCTTCCAATTTTCCGTCAACCGATATACTTGCAACTGTAAACAGTCCCCTTAATAATAATTGTTCGTAGTATGTATAAGTGCCTCTCTATACGGGAATATATAAACGTCGTCGCGCGTGAGCGAACGAACAGAGGGCACTTTCTCGAATCATACTTGCAAATTTTCCATCCGACATCCACAACACACTCTACAAACTGTGTACAGCGAACTTGGAACGCTAATAGACGCATCAATGCATCCTGTGACAAGAAGTATAGCGGCACGATCGGTTCTCTTAGACTCCGGTCGTGTTACGATCTCGAGATCCGATATCATCGGTCCGTGAAAAAGTTTTGCTGTACGTATAGAGAGCTACGGATATACGCTGTGTAAGTCTCTCGCTCGAGCAATTACGAATTATCAGCGATTCTTTAAGTCGCAAACGCCGCGCGATCCGGCAGCATCTCTTCGACGGGATTCTTTCTATATTGCTGGAGCGCGGCGAGATACAAGAGAACCGATAACGCCCGAATTATTTACCTCTCTATATTATAGAATATCCCGATCCCCAACACACATCGATACCCACATACATGCGAAGTCCAGACATTTATAACGAACGTAGGATATGCCTTCCGGGATACACAAGTGTCCCGTTTACAAGTAGCTGTTACACGCGTCTCTTACACGTAAGAAACTCCGCCTTTATCGCTCGATTTACAAGATACTTATTGTGTACCAAGCGCCTATCTTGTTCTCGTTCACTCGAGAAGCTTCCCCTCTATCCACACAACCGTTTGCGAAAGTTTCATCTCGATATCTCTTCGTCTCGTATTACGATTCGTTAAATATTCATGAAAACGAAGAGATGAATTATTATTATTAACCAGTAGCCGACTTGTTATGCACAGATAGTTCTGGTATACCGTGTGCATATATATATATATATATATATATCTACGCTAATATCGTAATATATGAGGTGAAACACGCTAAGGTTGTTCCTCCTTAATAGAGTCAAGATATATTCTTTTCAATTTCTTTTAATTTTTTTAATTTTTTTTTTTTTTTTTTTTTTTTTTTTTTTTTTTTGCCAAAGAATATCATAAATATAGAGAGACCGAACCGGATCAATTTGCCGGAGTACAAATTATCCTCGAAAGTCTGTGATTTAATTACGAACCGAGGGGGGGAAATGTATGCCGATAGAAGAGATACGAGCGATTATTGCACGCGAATTATTATCGCGAGAGTCGAGTCTAGAGATTTTTCCAGTGATCGATCGACCGGCAGCGAGAAAGTTGTTTGCACTTTTTATTCTCACATTTTCTGTACACGGGGAGTAGCGCGAGTGAGAAAAGTGTTGCTAGTGCGAGAAACTCAGTGCAACATCGCGTATTACGGATAATATATCGGTTGATTCACAAAAAATATCAAATTCAAAATTGGTATGAAGAAATTGTTTTGAATGAAAATCGAGTTACTTAATAATTTCGGTTAAAAAAAAGTTATTATTATTATGATTAGTTTGATTTTTTTTTTAATTTTTCCATTTCAATTTTCATAGAAAAATATTTTTTTTTAATTGAGAATTGAAGGAAAAGAAACATAAATTCGATGTTTATTATGAATCATCCTGTATATGTGTAATCTTTCGTGTATTATAACAGAGTGTGCTACGAGATCGAAATCAAAAGACCGGACAGTCGGTCGGCGAGTTCGTTAATTACAAATCCACTGTCAACGCGCGTAACGTTCAATTAGAAAGCTAATGGATCAGATTTCGCGCGCGGCGCGCTGGCTACGCCGCGGTAAGATCCGAGGCAATAACACAGATTGACCGAGAAGGAGAGAACTATATTTAAAAAAAATAAATAAATAAAAAAAAAAAATTGTTCGTACATATCGAAGAAAAAGAGAAAGATGAACGACGACGAGAGCGGGGAGTGAAACGATAAATCCAATTACGTAACGGACGCGTATAATTGGTTCGTAAAGAAGTGCTCCGGGACTGGCGGCGGCACAGTGTGGTCATCGAAAGTAGTGTAGAAGTTGCGGTAGCCACGGAGATCCAGAAGCGAATCTCGAAGTTACCCATACACATCGAGGAAACATCGCGATTTCTCGGTATAGCCAATCGCGGTGTCGCTAATGGCGAGATAAGTCGAGCCGTTTTGCGTCGATCGCGCGCCCGTGCTTTTCTCTGTGTCTGTGTATGTGTGCCGCCGGGTTACCGAGAAGAGCGGAGAAAAATATCGAGGGATGAGTTGGAAGCGAAAAAAAAAAGACGAGATAGGTAGGTAAACGATTGAGTGGATGAGAAAACGGCTGATACGTCGAGACGCAATCTACGTATTAAAGGAATCTTTTCATAAAAATTATAAAAATAAAAAAAACATTGCTCATTATAAAGAAATTACCTTCATTTTTTAAAGTAAAAATACTATCCAATTTTTGCGAAAATTATAAGCGAAATTACCAGTTACGATACATTCATTTATGACATTTTTTTTGTACAGAAATAAAATAAATAAAAAACTTGAAACTGTAATAATTATTAGATGGCAAAGTTTTTGCAAAATCCTTTAATTTTATCCAATTAAGAAAGCTTCACAATTTTTTAAAAAATCACGAGAAAAATTACGGTAATTAATTATTTATTTATATATTAGAAGAAAAAAATAATAATAATTGTAAAAATTATTATGATATTTAACGCGTTCCGACGAGCGCCAATAAATCAAATCGACTCACGATATTATATGATCGTATCCAATTATCGTCTAATTATTCGCCTATCAAACGTCAATTTCAATAGAACGATCAATCAGCAACGAAAGCCGCGTGAAAGTCCCATGGCAATTCGTACCCCACAATATCGATGTTTCATGTTCCCAGGATGTGCAATCCCAGGCTTGCGATATGTCGTGGGTGGAATTTTATATTACCTATATATCATCCACACACAACGCTCGAGACCCTCTCCTCTCCTCTATCTTTATTTCTATTTTCATCTCTTCCTCTCTCCTCGCTATCTCCACCACGAGCGCGCAAAACCTCTCCGCGATAATTATGTTGTAAGGATCAGCGTGTTAAAGGCGATAGAAGATGCGTGCAGGGGAATCCCCCTCCTCACGCGCCTCTTCTCTATCTCTTCCTCTCTGCGTCGTGTACCGAGCGACGCTGCAACGGAGTTGTGGCTCGTTGCATCGTTAGAGGCAGCCTCCGGCCGCGCGAGTCGCGAAGTATACAAAAGAGTAAAAAAAAAAAAAAATAAAAAGGGGTGAAGAGGAGAGACAGATTTATCCCGTCGGGCGCGCGAGAGAGAATGTTTTCCTTTCACGCATCTATACGTGCCAAGCTGGGGCACACGTCTTCTTCGATATTTACGAGACATCGAAGATAGTCGCGTTAATAACAAGGAAGCTGCACCGGCGCTATCCCATGAAATCGATTGTTAAGTATTGTATATCGGCTGAGCCTGAGACGCAAAGAGAAAGAGATACGGATAGAGAGAAGAGAGAAGATTTTAATATATGGGAACCCGATTCGCAATGTGCAATCGATGCGGGATTATGGTATTCGCGATTATTTACGATCGTATACCTAACAGCATTGTTCAAACTATATATTTTCGCGAAAGGATATAAATCAATGATCGCGAGACGAAATAGGTATGCGCATGCAAATCGGAGAGTATTGATTAATTCGGTATAAATAGAGAACACGTATGAACTCACGTAATCGCGAATGAAAATTCATTTTTTTTTATCGTATCGATTTCATGATATTTGAATATTTGTGTCTTTGATTGACGTATTATTCGAGACATTAATTATCCAAGGAATAGAAATATATCTATTTTATTATTTAAATTTTATATTTCTAAATGGTTAAGTGAATTATTATAAAAAATGTCTCAGGTTATCGGTTAAATAGTCGATGCATCGAAGTCGATTTTTTTTTCAAATTTTCTTTCAACCCGTTTAATATACCCTTAAATTCGTATAATCGTTTTTTCAGATCATCGAATAGTCGATACAACTCCGATACATTTTTTTGAAATTTTTCCAACCCTTTTATCAAGCGATTTTTATTATTTTTCCCTCCGAGGCGTAATAGTACACTTTAAAGGGTAAACAACCGCTCAATACAATTAAATTTTTTTATTGGTACCTCCGACAAGCTACTGTAGTAAAATCGAGTTATCTCAGTACCGCTTATGCGGCGCTTGGCGTCGCCAACAGACAGATTCCAACTCGACGATTTATTCACACTAATGTAAGATTTATTTCGATCTCTCGATGCCGAACGCTGTTGAGATTCGAGCCGACAAGAGGTGAGCGTTCGTACGATGCATATTATATATACGAGCGCGCGGTATCGATCAGCCGCCTCTCGAACGTTCGAGAGATCTCTCATGCGCGGCTACGCAGCACCCCAACGGGGCAGATTAATCCCAACATTGTCCAGTAGCCAACAGGTTTCGGTCACGGCGTGTATGCGTAAGCGGTTTAATTACCGTAGAGGCAAACGCGTACGAGAGAGTATCGAGATAACCCGAGCGGTTCGACTCAACATATCAACGCAAACGCGCGCGAGAGAGAACGAGATCGGTTAACGATTTCTATATCGGTACAGCCGGTGAGCCGAGCCGATGTACGAGATCGCGTCGGTCATCCCGTAAATCCAATCATAAATCGCCCTTTGGCGCTGCAACCGCGAGCCTCAATCGCGCACATACGCGATGCTATACGATGCTCTGTACGGTACCACGCGTTTAATATGTATTGGAGTCACTTTCGTGAGAGTCAGAACTCCGAGCGCAATGCTTAGGGTACTTAGACGTACGTTCTATACGTTACTGTATACTGATTCAATGAACGAAGGATCGAAGGAGATTCAAACGATGTTGCCATGTGCAAGCGAGTTATAGAGAGGGAGTTCGACTGATAAAAATAATAAAAACTCGAATACCGTTCGATCAGTGGATGATAAATTATGATTTATCGATCGATTGATTGATATCAGTTAACGAACTTCTCCTTTTACAAACATTAATGATAATTATTATTATTTATCATGTTCGTTGAATTGACTTTTAATTCCAGATAAATCGCTGGTACGATCCATAGATCTATAGATAAAATTAATTTTTAATTATTTATTCAAACTATTTTTGTACATTTCGTGGATAAATTGAGAAGAAAAAAAAACGTGTCTGTCGTTATAAAAAATTTAATTTGTGAATATATTTGTAAGGAAAGAAAAAATGAAAAAATATCGATCTATCGAATAAATCGGATAGAAACAAATGTCGAGCGAAAGATATTATACATACATTGACTGTTGGTAGATGTGAAGTTATGACACTACCACGAGACCTCTCGGACAGTCTCTCGGTTAATTTGAATTGCAATAATTTCCACGATCGCGAAGTAATCAACGAAGATCGGTTGAATATAACGTACGCACACGTCGTGTACACGATATAATTGGTGATTTCCGAGAAAACAGATAGGCTTTGGCTTACATCGCAGTATAACTCGCCGACACGACTACTGTACGAAGGATTTTCACCGCTAGTTTATAAACTCTGTATCGCAACCAATCGCGAATGCAATAAATTGATGGTTTCATCGGCGTGCCTGCGAGATAGCAGTGATTCATGCGATTCATCGCTGTACGGAGAGTGAAAGAACGTCCTGTATTTTCCAGACACAGATTCACCGAGGAGTTTCGTCGTTATTGTCAAACTCATACATATATGTATAATTATTATTATTGAAGCATCTGTTTTTTTGTTAAATATTGACGTCATTTGTTAAATTATCTTTCTTGTATCGCAAAGAATTATGTCAATGTAGTAGCCGCCGCGGGGCATTAAAATGATAAAAATCGACACGTGTCCGATCGAGAGATCGTGACTCGTGAGAAATAAATCAAGGCAACGTTGACAATAATGTAAAAACAGGAAATACCATTTTCTTTTTTTTTTTTTTTCAATGCATTTGCCAAAGGATGAGTAGTTTGTTGATTTTTTTTTATATCGATTATTATCAGAAATTTTCTTCAATGAAATCGGTAATGAAATAGTCGAGCAGCGCGAGGGGTGTTGACAGTAACGTGAAAACAGGAAAAAACATTTTTTTTCAATGCACTTGCCAAAGGATGAGTCATTTTTTGATTCCTTTTTGTGTTAATTATTATCGGACATTTTTTGCGATGAAATCGGTAATGAAATAGACTAGCAGTGCAAAAGGTGTTGCCAATAGCGTAAAAACGGGAAATAACATGTTTTTTTCTATGTATTCGTCAAAGGATGAGTAATTTGTTGGGTTTTTAAATCAATTATTATCAGAAATTTTCTGCAATGAAATCGGTAATGAAATAAACGAGCGGCGCGAAGGGCGACGATGAGAACAGCGTCGATTTTTTTCGAATCGTTTGTACACCTGCATTAAATTGTAGATATAGCTCACCACCGAGGGATACTCGTCCTTGTGGTAATTCCGAGAACAACTAGCGATCGCGATGATCGCACGCGAGAGAAACCGGCAAAGTTCTTCAAGACAGAGATCGTCGTGAGGCTCGCGAGCGGTTGGATTCTCGTTTTTTTTTTCTTCTTTTGCTTCTCGACTATATCGTTGCTCTTTCTCTTCGCCTCGGAAAGACTCCCGAGTGACTATGTACCTCTATCTCGGTTGTATACGTATATATAATTACAATTATCCACAACAGCGGTTGGTAATTATCCGCAATGTCACTTCTAATTACTAAATTGAATTGCGAGCGCAATCTTTCTTCGCGATAGTTACCACGCACTTGTAGCATTGTATTTCAATGTATAAGAATATAGAAACGATGTTTAATGGAAGCAAGAGGATGACGCAAAATTCTCATCGCGTATGAGTCAAAAGTAAAAAAAAAAGGAAAAGAAATAAAATTAGAAAAAAATTCCATATCTCCGGAACGCAACAATGTACGTATAAACTAACGTCATCGGAATTTTTTTTTTATTCTTTTTGCTAGATGCATATCTCAAGATTTATTTTCATCGGTAAGCAGGTAGCCGATACGATGAATTATTGACGCTAATTACTAACCGGGCTAATCAGCAATCGGTATACTTTCAGCGGCTAATAGCCACATAATAAACGTGACCTTCTTCGTGTGTGTGAGTGGCTTCCTGAAAAACATAAAAATTCTCTCGATCCCGTATATAACATTAATCTTGCCGAAAAAACACATTTGAGCGTTTCACTTATGGATTATAATTATGAAACATAATGACTTCGCCTACCGCCCCTATAATTAAATTTAATAACGATGTTAGCAAAAAAAAAAAAAAAATTGGAGAGTACGAAAAAAAAAAAAAATGCCGCGAAGCAACAAAAAAAATCCCATCAATTCTCTCTCAAACGAGAATAACCCGACGCTTGCGGGTCTCTTTTTTTTTTTTTTTCGTTCGATAATCTTTCGACGTGAGACTGATTGGCGGCAATCAATAAAAATTCGATCGGTGTACCAGATTCGGCGAAGCAATTTTTTTTCCCGTAAAAATAACCTATTCGCAATTTTTTATTACATCGATTGTTCGATCCGTTCACTTTATTCGTTATGGACGATTAATTATTGATTTTCATACTGCTTAACCCTTTGAAACAAAGTGGTATTATTTCTACTTCTTTTTATACAGTAGCGTAGTTTTTAAACGGCTCAATAAAATATTATAAATATTATAGTATTATTATGAATGTATTCGAGAATATATTTTCTGCGAAATTATATCAATAACTATTATGATTATTACTGCTATTATATCAGATTAATGTATTAATAACACAAAAACGCCGTATTTCATATATTCGTTCGATTTTTTTTTTTCAACATAATTAAATTTTTTTTTTTCGGTTACAAAAGTTTTCGTCATACCGCGTTGTACTTCAACGAATTTTTTTTTTTTTATTTCTGAACTTTTTTTTTCTTTGCGTAAATTTCCGGCATTTGGTAATCTTTGGATGTACTAAATGGCCTAACAGGTGAGACGCGAATTAATTATAATTATTTTTTAAATTTGTCCAAATTTAGTCAAATGAAACGATTTTTTTTAATCAGTAAAGTCATCGCCTGCGTAACTTTGCCCTCTCGCGTCTTTCTATTCTTCTAGTGTGCGCACTTTTAGCGCAATATTCCATTTCTCGTTGCAGCTCGGCAGATTGTGCGTTGCTGGTGCGTCTTGGCCCGGCGATTGCACCGGGAGCGCGACGATGAGAAAAGCGCAGTGAGTTGAGGCGAATACACAGCAATGGCTTCGGCAAGCAAGCAACATCGCAGCCGCTTGATTAATGGCGGGTAATTACACTTTTTGCCGTCCTTGGTAATTGTTAATAATTGATCGTAATCATTATGCCTTTTTAATCGCATTAGAGTCGGGCGTGCGTTTCTCTCGCGTCTTCTTCCTCTCGTATACAGATATACATATATATATGACGTCTATATATTGTGTATACTATATATAATACAACGTTTCTTCGTCGTGCTGCATACCCCATGTGTATGCAGGCATCGTTGCGCAACGGAAAAATTGCCTTCTCGCCCGTTCGCCCGTATATGTATGCCACACTCCGCACTCGTCGACTACTTCGCGAGACTCTCGCGGAGAACGAAAAGCCCATGAGAAATCGCTCAACTTTGCGTGGCGTTCGGCGATCTCAGGGGGGAAATAACGCACCGGAAATGTCCTCGTACGTCGTTTAGCTGTGCCAAAGACGCCGTGGCACATCGAGTAATGACTCGTTCACTGCAACTCGAAGCCCGCGTCGAGACAAAAAAAAAAAACGAGCAAAGCCACGCTTTACCGCGCGCTGAAAGGCCGAGTGCACTTTAACCGTTTTGCATAATTGTCCAAAGACGAGCGGGCGCGAGCGCGCGTAATCGAGAAATTACAATCGAGAAACGGCTTTTGCGTAAAGAAAGAAGAAGAAAAAGAAAAAGAAAAAATTCGGTCGAAGGAGCCTGCTGCACGAAATTCTTGAGGAGTATATAGGGGAGCCAGAAGGCAGTTCGGGAGAAAGAAGTCTGGGGCTCCCTCTTCGATGTCTGATATTAAGGCTTTACCATTCTCCCTCCACCCCCCCCCCCCCCCGCCTTCCCCCCTTGAGTTTTTTCTCTGTACGCTGCTTCCCTTTCGAAGACTTAATCTCGAAGGGACACATGCATCTCGAGGAGCGTACATGCTGATACATTATGAAAATCGCGTCCACTCGCACTAAATGCTACCCCGGTCGCACCCGTATAGCTTCGAGAGATGGTTTCCACTCCATGATGATTTTACCGGATTTATTGAAGTAACGAATTCCTCTTGATCTTCGCTTAAGGAAACGGGTATTCGATTTAACTGCATTCGTTTCAATGAGATAAAATTGCATTTTAAATAATGACTAACTGCATTATTAAGTATAAATCGGTATCTTCAAATAAATTTTGAAATTTTCAAAGAAATCGAATGAAGTCGATAATACAGAAAATTACAAATTACAAATTTTTTATGTAAAAATTTCGATGAAATTTAATGAATATAATGAAATTTCGATTTTTAGAAATATAACCTTAAAATCCGAGAATCTGATTGCTTGCGATTTGAAAATCGGTTAAGAAAATTCCTTATTTCGAAGCCTTTGAAAACAAAGCACTTTTTTATTTCCCCCAATCCGTAAAAAAAAATAGAAAAATAAATGGATATAGAAGCGCGGTACCGACCAAGAGGGGGGTGAGCTACAGGCGCGCGCGTTACGTCGCTTGCCCATTGTTTCGCGTTTCCAACGGAATCATAATTAAGGAGATCGTAGAAAGATAGGGAGGGCGAGAGTGGCCGGTTGTGTTGTATAGTGTAATACACGTGCTCGCGGGAGCGTTCCACCATCGAGGCTTTACTATTTTTCCTATCCTTGCCTCGTTCTATCTCTCTCAAGCTATTAGAGACTTCAGTCTTCTGTATTATGTGTGTATATATGTATATGTATCTCCGCTATACCGATACTCCGGGGTATACCGGCATATACACGAGGATATTCCACGGTGCAGGAGTCTCTTTGCCCGCGGGGCCTCTACGGGCTCTCGGGGCAATTATTATTCAATTTCCGTAACTGTACTTATCTTAACTCGATGTCACAAGCGTCCGAGAGCCTCTCCCTCTCTCCTGTCGGCGTCAAGGGGAAAATTTTTACCTTCCCTCTTTTGCTTCCATTCTGTTGCTCGAGAGTTCGCTCGCGGGGCTCCGGGGGCAATTGCTCGCTCGCTCGCGGGGCCATGGCTCACAATTAAAGCCCATTAGCCGACGGATCCTGGCGTGACTGCGACATTTCACCCGAACAATTTTCGTCGTAGTACCCGCGTAACCGACACCCTTGACATTCTTATATACCGATTGCCGCTACTGTGCGCTCTCGGCAATCACCTGACTCATAGGTCGTGTGTATATCAATGTTGAGCTCTTTGACGGTTTTTTTCATTCGTATTCATAAAATCGCGGCAACATTTGACTTCTTTTCTGTTTATTCAATATGCGTGTATTTCGTTTAAAAAATTGTATTTTATGCAATTAAAAAAATAACAATAATTTAAATTGAATTAAATTAATAAAATAAAAATATTATTATTATTATTTAGTTTTTCGAAAATAATTTTGCGATCTTTTAGTTTTTTACTGTATAGCAATTCATCGAACTCTTCGGAAATTATAAGGGGAAAAAAGCCTGAAGTTTGAAGAATTATTAGTGTAAGTCATTAGATCGGGTTTCAATGTTTGTTTTTATTTTTTAATGACTTGTGTGTGACTAATTATTGACCTTAATGATAGCTTGGCGTGCCCCTTGGTATCGTTCTAAGCATCAATTACCTATTCTCAATGGAATCGGAGCAGCGCACAGGTGCTTTGGATATATCGTACCTATCTCGGGTCGCTCGTTGAACCGCTAGAGAAGCCCACGGTATTAGTCCGTTGATAAAGATCGAAGCGGGCGTTTTTTTTTCCGAGCACAGGGTCTCTCGAAGCTCCGCGACGCAGCGAACCCAGTGACATCGCGAGAGTCTATCTTATTCTTTTCTTTTCTTTTTATAATCGCCGGTTCGAAGAGCCACCGAGTGCATCGAGGCGACTCTCTACGCGGTAGCCTCATAGTTACATATAACCTGACCCCCACAGTTGCTCTTTTCAGCTCGTCGGGGTAATACAAAAGTTATTTCGTACGGACACAATATCAATTAGACGAGGTAGCCGTGCCTGCAATCCTAACTCGGCTCGGGCTCAGGATGTTCTTTGTTTTCTACGAATCTTTCCGACGATCCTGTCTGACTACTGTCTTTTTCTTTATTCCAACTTCTCTTCATTCTCTTTGTGCGAATCGGAGAAAAAAATAAGTGATTCAATGAAATTTGTCATTTTTTTTTTTCATCTGACTACATTTCTGCATTCTTGTTGTTTTTTTTTGCATTCTGATACAATCTTCGCGATTTGACGCGGCGGGTCAACGAATTTATAAAAAATGATTTAAAAAAAATCATAATATAATGATATAATATATTTAATTTTATAATAAATTGAAAAAAATAATGAATAATTTTTTTTTGTATAAAAAAAATGATTTTAAAATCTATAAATAAATGTTTTTTTTATAGACGAACTTTATCTGAAAAATCATTCTATAATATATTTATATTTTTTTTTAATGATGGAATGTCGTCTATGTATATACACAGAACAATTACTGCTATAAATCGTTATGAAATTAATTGGAAAAAAATGAATATCATTGAAAAATTGATTATCCTTTCAATCAAAGATTCTTTGGTGCCGTTGCGCTCTATTATTTTCATTTAGATCAATAGCATGTTAACGGCAGATCACCGGGACGGCAGAGCTGTTACTGTTCTTCGACTTCTTCCGCGATTCGAATTCCTCGCGTCTCCGTTTCGTGGATTCCACGTCCGGTCGCGGTAGCGATTTCGCCACACGAGTCGACTGCTCTTATACTTTCAGCGACTTCTTTCAACCTTGTCGCGGCTTCGTGGAAGACAGGAGGATTAACCCGTCAACGATTCGGGTGCTCGAGAGTGTACGGGAGAGAAGAGAAGAGAAAAGAAAGAAAGGGGAACTTTTAAGGGAGGAAGGGAGGGAGGGAGAGAAGAGAACTGAGAACGACCAATTACTCCTTCTCACTGTGAGGACGCCGCGCTCACTGCGGCGCTTCCACGGTGTCTAATTCTCGGAGTTTCATGGTGGTTCCCTCTGTCGCGAGTAGTAGTGGCGCCCAACGCTATCGTATTCTCGACTACCTTTCGGTAATGCGCTTGCCTTGTCCCCGATTAATCCGAGAGTTCCACGGAATACAGGGAAAAGAGCTGAGAACGCGAAACTTAAAAAAAAACCAACTGTTTCAAGCAGTTCTATCCATTCCTTTCCGCACGAATCATTTTTTTAATCGAGTATTAATTAACTACGGCGCACACTATAAAATGAAGAATTTTCGACTCGTCAATTGGACAAAAGTGTCCAATGTTACTGATAATAGTTGTATCCTCCATTCAAGAAGCTAAGAAATTAGGATTTAGTCCCAAAAGTCCTTGGAACGGATCGAGGCGCAGAAAGAAAGTGCAGCAAAATAAATCTCGAAGAAGCAACCAAAGGAGAGAAAGTAGAAAATAAAAAGCCAGGAAGATGAGTAAAGAAAAGGCGACGACTTCCTTTCCGTTGCCAAAAGTCAGAGGATAATAATTCGACGGTAAATATCTTTCGGCGAGGTTCGAAACCGCCTCGCGCATCCGGTCTTCCTTTACCTCGTCACTCCCGCGTTACCTCTCTCGCTCAATCCCTCTTTTTTTTTTTTTTTTTTTTTCTCAAACACATCTCTATCTCCGTTCTTTCATACTACGTCGTTCCTTTTCTCCTCTCAGCATCTTCGAAAAAGATCGGACGCGCGTTATCCGCGGTGGCGAAAGTCGCCGCTTACAAATAAGGGTCCCCCAAAGCCGACGACACCCCGAATTAGGATCCCAAGGCCTCTTAGATCGTATCTGAAAAGACCGCGGGGTCTTTCTCGGACGAGTGAAGCGCGTGCCACCGCGAAACCGTCGTCGATGCAACCGACGCTGATGCGATCGCTAAGCTCTAAAAATCATATAATTTTTGTTTCTTGTCTGCGTAATCCTTTATTCAGCAAACAACTATTAACAATCGGAGAAACAACTGGACAAATTTCTGAAGGATCGATCATTTCAGATTATTTTCTACTTTTGTCGCAGAAAATTTCATAACCATAAAAAAAATTATTAAGATTTAAAAAAAACTTTCAATAAAAAGAATACATCGAGAAATAACAAAAATTGATAATAATAATTTATCAGATTTAATTGGCACGTTATAGGTGTTCAAGAAAAAAAATTAATGTTGCCAAAGAAGAAATCTTCAAATTTATATTTTTCCAAAATTTTATCAAAATTATTAAATATTATTAAAACGATGGTAATAATGACAATAATTTTGATAATTTCTGATAATTTTGGAAAAATTTTAGAAAAATTGACGTTGATATTGCAACATTTTGAAAATATAATTTCTCGCTAAAACTGGGAAGTAATTAATTCATTGAAATGAGGAGAAAATTAATCGAGAGATACAGAGAGAGAGGATCCTGTTTTCATTCTCATTGAAACTCTAGCCAGATGGCATCGATCACAGGTGGCCCAGCAGGTATATACCATAAACCTCTATCCACATTCCCGTCACTTTTTCGTCTCCGCGATGATCGAGGGACGCAAACGTTTGTAGGGAATCTCGACAGGAAGATAGAGAACTCTCTGACTGTAAGGAGAGAAAGATCACAGAGGACGAAACGATCGTTGATGCCCGATGAGATTTTCTGCTACTGCAAACTAACCAACGATCGTCTCTTATTCGATCTCGTTGCTTTCTCTCTCTCCCCATCGTTCACGATCAAACGACGCGTTCTTGGAAGGCGTCACGCGAACGATGGAGTTCGCGATCTCCCATACCACCGGGCTGTGATGCTTGGTAGCAATCCATCGAGAGCTCGCATTCCCCTGTCTAATCCATTTAACATAAACTCGCCGTGTCGGGCGTCTTCTTTCGTTTCGGCGGGTCCCAGTGGCGATTGGGGGCCCTCCAGGCCCCGCGGGCGACGAGTCAATTCCGTGTAACTCCTCGTACGATATGCCATGGCACACCCACGGTGGCCTGTCCACCAACTCTTGCTTTCCTCTTTTATATCACACACACACACACACACATACACACGATGACATAGCATCAGATGATGATCTCTCATTCTTTTTTTGGTATTTATTCTTTCTCGGTTCTTTCGAACTCACCGACTTGACCAATTCTTCCTTTTTTCAAGAATGTTCAACATTGTATATGTACTGTGTGTATATCGGCCAGTAGCTGTATACAGAAACACACGGGAATCGACCGGTCCTTTTTTCATTGAAACCAGACCGCGACGCGCCCGGTGCGAGCGAGTTCTTCACGTTCCAAGACAGAAGGCAACGAAGACTCTGGGGAGACGATGATTCTCCAGAAATTTGGTGGTAAGGAGAAAAGGTTTTTCATACTTCTTGCGACAAATTCTTTTGTGGGAACAAAAGATTGTTTGGTATGTCGATGAAGTTTCAATCCAAATAAAGTAAATAGCATAGGAGTCACGAATTTATAATAAATCAGTGATGGAAGCGCGAATCTTCAAAATTTTCCAGATTCTGATTACCACGTTGACAAACGCAGTTTAGCCATTTTTGCGAGACATGACTGATTGTCTCGTCATCGAGCGTAATCGCGACCTGTCCCTTGAGAATTTCACTGATACATAAAGATATAACGCAAAGTGCGAAGAGGGACGAGATAGAAACAGAATGGGGTATGGTACGGGCCCATCGATCGTGGATGAAACGAGTCCATAAAAGACGAAACAGGTGTTGTATCCTTAAATGGGCCGTGTGTCGTTTGCTGCATTGAAGAATCGCCTCGTACCCTCCTGACGATCTTTAGTACCAAACCATATAGGCGATACGCAGGAGACTGCGAAACGTTCCATCGATCGATTTCATGTCAATTCCCTTGGCTCTGTACTTTGTACTTCCATTTACACGAGCGATTAAAGAAACTCTCGGATCGAGAGATCGTGTGCACCCCCTACTCGCGATTAGTCACTGACGTCATACTGTACACAAACGACTGACGAAGAGAAGGACGTATCCAACATCGTTTTGGATGTTCAATGGTGCAGGATACGACTTTATGTTTCTGAACTGTCGATAGTGTGTAAGATGTTCAACTTGTTCTTGAGAAACTCTTCAACAACTCTGGATATGTGGATATCTCCTCCACGGTCCTCATGAATTAAAGAGCTATAGATCTCGATCTCGACAAGACGACACGTCGGAAGAAGCTTTCTTGTCGATCTCACTTCATCCGCGGTCTCTCGTTCACTTCATAATTTATTCGATCGGTTCTCTCCACCTTCGGGCATCGGGAGCTTCACAAGGTGTAACTTTATACAGCAGTTTAATAGTTCGTCCCTTCGAAGCGATAAAAAAAATACTATCGAATCGACACTGTAATTACCGATTCGAAGATTGCTGGCAAAAAATCTCGAAAAATTTGGCAACTGAATTGTGACGAATGATTATCAGTATTGTGACGAATCAATAGACTTTTTTTCTCAATTACTTATATAGTGTAGAACTATTTTGCTGTATTTGCGCAGGTAGCTTGACTTCTACTTTTTTCGACTCGATTTTATATAAACCCCCGAGACGTTCGCGTCCAGTTTTTCACAACCCCGCAGGAGCATCAACGAAACTCCCGCAATGGTAATGTGGTGTCCTGTGCGTCTTGATGAAGACGTTCTGGTGAAAAGAAAGCAATCATTGATGTGCTCGAACGTTTAACAAAGTTGCTTGGAACACAGCAACATTGTTTGTCAAGCAAGAATGGGGCAACGAACAGCGTGTAACGTCGACTACTCCAATAACTAGATATGGATTCGTTATCTCGAATAACGAATTACTCCGGCGTACAAGATGCGCGTCAGACTAATTCTTAATACTTTGTCAGTCCACAAGGCTTTGTACATTTCGAAAATGCGTTATTGCAATTTGGTCATTCGTTTTATATGTAAAAATGTCGTATCTGCGGCGAAAACAGCAGCTCAAGGTCTGATTTTGCACGAAAGGCCATTCGAATAATTGTTTTTTTTACTCGATTAAGTTGATAAAACGTTGTTAGTAGTTGTGACTCAATTGGTCCACATTCCTCAGATATTTTTTTTCATATCTGCAGCTTCTCGGAAATTCGCAAAAAAAAGTTATTCCTACATTCATACGGGTAGAAGGACAGAAGGAAGTTCCGCCTCGATCTCTTTGTAGCGTCACGCCCGCACTCATTCGTTTCCTTGGTGACTCCCGTCCACAAAAAAAAAAAAAAAAAAAAGAACCTACACCCGCGATACGCCAGAAACACACAACACCTGTACATATAAAAAGTACACGAAGCATGTGGAAAAGCCGTTCTCGCGTGTCGAAACTCAATTAGCCACGAAATTTCGTTTCCACGGCAGCGGCAGTCGTTGATCGTCGACGCTGCTGCGGGTTAGGCAAAGTAGAGTCTCGCGTCGAGTCGAGAAACACTCGGTTTTTTTTTTTTTTTTTTTCTTTTTTTGTTTTTTTCCACTTCGCGGTTGACCTGACGGCTCTTCTGTAGATAAACTATGCTTACTAAACGAGTATGGTATTACCTACTGTACACATCCAAGCCAGGTGTGTACAGGATTAACCCTCTGACACGTAACAACGTCTATCCGAGAAGTTTGAGGAAGCGTTTCGCAGCTTGAAAAGAAATGAACAGGAAAAAAATCAAGAGAAAGAAGAAAAAATGTAAAAGCATGCAAACAAATTCTGGTAATACTCTGTATGTACAGATTCTAAGATAGTGCGGATAGAGAGTTTTGTATGTAGGGTTAGAAGAGATGGTACGCGTTAATGGGTGAGCAGCGAACCGGCTGTCCAGATGCAAGGTTGAGTGATGAACCCTGACCTCTCATCGCGGGGGCCAACTCGCGCACCCACAAGCTTATAATTAGCGTTGTAAAATGGCAGAGGGCAGAGGCAAGTAGGAAGAAGACTCTGCCTCTCTCGCATGCAAGTAGATACTCAGTTTGGTGGAAGAGAGGCAAAGAGGAACAGGCTTCGAAGCAGATGAGGCACGCACGCCGACATGCGTAGAGAATTCGCCTGTAAGCCAACCGGACGTCGACTTTGATTTTAGCCTTCGAAGAACACAGGATAGACTTTGATTTTCTGTATTTCCTTGACATAGACCAGAACTTGTGGAAAAAGGGCACGACCTGCAAGCCCATTAACTTGAACTATTGAATAACGGCTCAACCTCTGAGGTAAATTACCAAATTCGCTAGCGTATCGTTGTCAAAGATTTAGCTATTTGATTTCATGGTATATATGGTAAAACAAGTGGAAATAATTGAAATGTCGAATAAGCAATGTTTTTACATGAAAACAAAGTGTTTCCTAACTATATTCTGGTGTTATCCAACTAACGTTCAATGATCTCGATTGTTCGTCACGGAAGAGTTGATGGGATTGCCGGAGGGCGTTGTCAGCGAGATCCGAATGGCTTCGGGTTTAATTCAGCGGTGCAGAGACGCAGGTAGAGGATACAGTGTATATAATACGATCTCTCATTTAAACCGAGAGGAAGGCGGTCAGAAAATGTGTGTTGGAGATCGGTCCGGCAATGAAAGTGGAGAGGGCAATATGGCAAAACGCTTGGGCGCTGGGACTGCGAAGCTAAGCGCATCAGCGGCAAACAGCAGCCATGAATAAATGGCTGGACAGCTGATGCATGGGGATATAGGCAGTGAAAAGCCGAGCTCCGCGGGCTGGCAGGGGTTGTCATTAACTGGGAGCTCACTCGAGCTAACCACTACCTGCCACCATGGGGCTAATTTTACTCTCGCTCCCCCCTCCTCTTCCTCATCACTCTCGTAGCTTTTTTATTTTTTTTTTTTATTTTCTATATCTTCCTCCCTCGCATGGATACCTACACTCTCGCTCGTTAGAAGAAAAATAAAGAAAACACGTATACCCGGCAAGAGAGTTGCGCCTAACGCATGTGCGTTGTAACTAATAAATAATAACTCGTTGCCACACGAGGTAGGGGTCGCGTCTCAACCATTTCCGCATGGCTTATACTTGGAAATAACTTCTACTATCTTTCAACTTTGTAAATAACCAGTGACGATTAGCCTGCTCCGTGTTTGAAGTTGCGGACTATGAAAATGATAATATTTAATCAATTTTGCTTCCTTGTGGAGGAAGCGCTTTCAGGATGAATGTATTGGCAGAATGTCAGGCTTTGTAAACGACGTTAAAAAGGAAATGAGGAAGCGATCTGCAAATCTAATTTGCATAATTTTTCGTGTATCTTCGGATTGTGCTCATCGGGGAAGAAAGCGAATTTAATTTCTGTATTCAATGTTATTGAGTGCAGTTCAGCGAATTGATGTTTCCGGAGTATATCGCATGCGTGCAACCGATACGGAGAGAATTAAAAAACACACACAGTTACCCGCATGTTTAATTTTCTACTCGGTTAGTTTTTTACATAACGCTGCAGCGAGAAAACGAATGTGGTTATCGAGAGAAATGGTTTGTACCGATGAGTCTCGTTAACTCACCTAACGTTTCGGTCGTTAAATCAACAGGCAAATATTTTTTGTTATCACTCGGGATTCTGACTGTGCGGAAGAGCGATGAGTTCGCAGATTCTCCATCAGCACAAGAAGATAAATTGCAGTTACGCAGAAGACACTAATCAGCTGAAATTGGCTTTTTTGTTTAATTTTCGCGTCATAAAAAAAGAATTAAAACAGTAAATTAAATTTGATTTTTCTTATACAAAAGATAAATAAAAAGGCGAAATAGCTGGAATTTTCGATCCAATTTATAAAAAAGAATTTCCAGGTTATTTGACAAATAAATGATAAAAATCGTGGTGCCTCGACAGGACTGGTGAAGGGAAAAAATTGATTGTCTCGCGGCTCGAGCAAACTTTGCGCCGCAAGAGAGGAGGAGGGTTTCGCGAGGGAGGCATTCGTTCCGTGATGGATTGATACACTTTCGCGTGTGGGTCTCTATTAGGCTCGCTATTGTGTTCCTATGAAACATGCATAAAGCAATCTACTCAACGGTGAGTCCAATTCATATCGATCTGCATCAATACAAATATATATATTTTCCCACAAAATTCTTCCTCACTTCGATCGTAATTTATTTATTTCTCCCTCAACACTGTTACACGTTGTTATTCGTAGAATTCGCAACATCTACGAGTTGCAATAATTTCCATTCAAAATCGCCGCTAATAATAGCCACAGATAGTTTACAATGGAATAAATTGTAATTCATCAATCGACCGGTTGCAACTCGTAACTCGTAATCGTTTTAAACTACGCGCTCTTTACTATCTCACGATATTACATAACATTAAGGGGGGAAAAAAACGTGTAAAACTAAGAAGAAAGATCCGGCGTGTAATTGTTAATGGCCAATCGCGCAATTTTTCATTATTAAAGAAGCAAATTGGAAGAGCAGCCGAAGCTCCTCTGTCCTCCTCGCGCTCGCGTTGCAAACCGATTCTTCTTCGCGAGACCCGCGGAACGCCGTGGGTGTGCGATAACCCCCGGCACTTTCGCAGGGTTAATTGATACGCGGGGGTACTACATATTATACCACGGATATAGCATACAGTATTCACGATACATCGTATATATACATATATATATATGTTGTTGCTGTAATATAACGTTCTATAGTATGTACAGAAGAGTCGAGCGATGCCCGAAGCGTTACTTGGATTATACGTGACGTAAACGAGCGAGCGTGGCGGAGGAATAAATTTGCACGTTATTACGCATACCCGCGCGCGCACCGTTCCTCCTCAGACCTCTCTAACTGCAACATCGTGATTTCTCGCATGCTAAATATGTATAACGTTCCAACATAAAGCACAAAGCTCACTTGTTTTCCTTTTTTTTTTTTTTTTGTCGCTAAAAATTATTATCGCGAAACGACACAGAAGAGAATTGTAGCTTAAGTCACATGCAGTCAAACGCATTCCAGTATTTCTTGGTGCGGCTTTTACACCGGCGAACATATGACGGTCATAAGTGCGTTCGATGCTTCAAACGGCAATTAAATATAATTGTTGTTTGTTATGTACTACCGCTTACCATATGCTACATAGTTCCACTATCGGTAATTATAGTCGCAAATTAGTATATCAACTAAGCGGGAGAGGCTTACCGTCATCCGGGTCATCGCTAATTGCATCGAGAGTGTTTAATTGCATTTTAATTGCGGCATTGTGACCATTGAATAAAAAAAAAAACCGATAGCAGTGATAAATAAATTGATGGAGAAAAAAAATATATATCTTTAGCGTTATCGCTATTTCAAATCTAATTAAAACTGAAGGATCTGTGCGGTTTTTTTTTTGCATGTTATCCATAGGATTAAAAAAACACGTGCCTTCTCCGTCGCGGATATTTTATTTGTGATAAAATGTAAGCGACTCAAGTGTCAGGAAATCTTTGAAGAGGCAGAGATAAGCTTAACGACTTAATTAATTATTTATTTATTGTTTTTTTAATACATTGTTGCCGCAGCGATTCTTCAAGTGTAACGTCTCTATTTCAGAGTCATATTCCTCTCTCGTATTATTGATAATGCGTTGTAAGTGTAAAATAAAGGATAATAGCATAGCGTACATGTTATTCACAGCAAATTACGAACTGCCTACGCGATGCGCCACTTCTATTGCTTACTTCGCGTTACCCTCGGTTTATCTGCGTTTATCTAAATGCCATGGTAAATTATGAACGTGTTGTAGTTATATAGGGGGCATTCGCTCAGTGCGTGCTGTAGATGCGTATGCGTTATATTTTCTATTTTCTCCGCTCCGCTCCGCAACTAGCATGACGCGCCGGACTTTGAACGCGAATTGATGAATTCACTATGAATTCGCATCGCGTTGAGAGGTTGAGAATTACTCATTTATACTCTTAAGTTGAATCCAACATGCGAGAGTAACCGAAAGTTAACTTTTTCCGTTGCATCGAATACAAACCGGCAATCGGTTGCGATAGATTCATTTTCTCACGTACTACTCAACGTGACTGTGATTTCACATTATTTTATAGATTGAATGAAAAAAAAAAAAAAAAAAAAATTGAAATTGGACTATGAAATTGCAGGGACCGATTTGCACGCACGTGCTTTGTTTGCCGTTCGTTGGAATGTCGCAAAAGAGAATTTGTCGAGAGCAAAGTGTGTCACGTTTTACCGTAAAATTACGTGATTGCATTGAGCGCCCGAGTGTGTGAGATTGTTCTTGTTACAAATCGATTAACTTTGATATGAAATTGACGATCGAGTTGAAAAAGAAAATGAAATAATATCGAATTAAGAACATCGATGTTTTTTATTATTTTTATTTCGATAATCGAAGAGGAAAAGGAAATCAATGAACTCAAAGTCAATGAATTCACTTATTCGCAAGCGATACAGAGAAATAATTAAAGATGTTGCAGAGAGAGAAAAAAAAATGAAGCGAACGATTGACTGGCTGGAGATAGAAGCGCCTAAGTCACGGGGAACGTGACTGGTGGGCCGTAAACTCGTAAAACGGTAGTTCGTAACCGGAAGTGATGGAGTTGGGTAAGTGGCAGCTATCGATAGCCGGTTGTTACTTACCTCCGCTCTTCGAGGTATTACTACGAGAGAGTGAGTCGAGAGTGTAAAATCGACCGAAGGCCCTACCGTAGAAACGAGAAAATATGAGAATACCGATGCAGTGAGTTTCTATGCGGGGTATTCTTCCTTCTCACTCGTTTCTTCCCTTTCGTCAGAAGAGACCACCCCCGCAAATGACAGGGCAGTCGCCGACAGTAAAATTTTTACAGCCATCTTTCCACTAGAGACTTCCGTTTTTTTTTTTTTTTTTTTTTACAATTCTTTCACTCTAATTCTTCGTGGTATTCTCGACACTAGACTTTATTTTTTTCATTTCTGATCTCAGATCTAAAATCCTCTTCCGGTATCGCGACAAAGATTAGTTGTGTTAAAAAAATATATTAAACATTGTATTAACTATTAAAGATTAATGTTATTTTCTAACTTTATCCCTGAAAATTCCATATGTTAGAAAACTATGAACTTTCAATTTCATTTTCTTTCAGATTTTTTAATAATTTTTTTGCCCACACGGATTTTTAGTGAAAATTACCTTTAGTGAAAAAAATATTTCCAGACTACTTCGTTGGTAATTTTTTTTTTTTCTAAAGCTAATATCAAAATATCAAATATTTCTAATATCAAAATATTAGACACTCATTAATAAATCAATTTTAAAATATAACAACTTTCAATATATTGCAATGAAATATATTTATTTTCGTTCTTCATGGATTTATAGATTATTAAAAATGAATTTATTAATTCGTCGGCCGGCCTTTGGTTGACGCTAAAGCGCGCGCGATTATTATTCAACGCTAATCTAATATTAATATTCAATAAAGGCGAAAGTTTTCGAGTCCCCGACTCTAAGTCGACAGTTGAAGGGGGTATGACAGGAACGAGCGAGAGGCTCGGCGAGATGCTGCCGAGGTTCACCGGGTCCACCACTCAGTGATTCTCTTTTCGTTCACGCATTATTACCATTCGTACCTGCGAATCTTTCTTTCTTTTTTTTCTCCTTCTCTCTTTCTCTATCTCTCTGCGTTTGTTGCCTTTCTCTTGAGGCACGAGTCCAACCCTTTCTCACTCACTCCTTCTTCCCCGGAATGAGAGAATCTTCGCTCGTCCCCGGCGACGATGCTTTTAGCAAGCGCGCGAGCGGGCGCCACAGCAAAACAAGTTATTTATTGTTGCTATCTGCTCCTCGTCTCCTATGCTTCTCTCGCGCTCTTTCACCCGCACATCGCGAAACGCGAAGCTCTCAATCCTTCTCTTATTAAAACCTGCCTCGCTATCGCAACTTATACCCGTAGTGCGCGCCTCTGACTTCGCGGTACAGTCAGACATACAAATTATTTTCTTTCAACGAAAAAAAAAAAAAAAAAAAAAAACACATTAATTTATGAAAAAAATAAATAAAAGACCCCCCAACAAGATTATTTAAAAAATAATTGACTGAATCAGGTAATAAGGTGTCCAATCTACGATGACTATACATTTTGTTGAAAAAAAAAATAATGATAATAAAAACAGAATATCAAAAGATTTTTTTAAAAAGGCGAAAAAAATTGTCCGCAAATTTTTAATAATGACGAATCGCGTTGACGATTTTCGTCGAAACGGTAAATATCTTATGAGAGGACGAAATTATTTATTTATAAAAAAAATTAATTAAAAAAGCCCCAACAGCAGTTTTTTTTTAAATAATTGACAGAATACAGCTAATAAAGTGTCTAAGTTACGATGAATATAAATTTCGTTGAAAAATAAAAATAATTTTTTTTTAATATTAAAATATTAAAAAAAAAAAAAAAAAAAACCTAAAGGTTTTGTCTACGATTTTTTCAATAAAGACGGTGGCTTTGACGATTTTATTCGAGGTGTTAAACTCGTATGAGAGGTGAACTGCGGGCGAAGACTATACAGCAACCATTACGCTAATGGGACGGCTGGTTCTCTATCAGTTTTGCCGCGAGGACACAGAAGGCGACACAGAAAGCGATGGAGGGTTTCCGCAGGGTCTCTGCTACAAGAAGAATAACACTACCCACAAGAAGAACTTCTCTCGACTGCAACGTCGAGAAGCGCATTACTCATAATCTCGATCAACCCGAAGTTCGAAATAAAACGACAAAATAAAAATCAATTTTTTTTTTTTTTCTATGAAATCGCGTTGCTAAATTCTTTGCATAGTGTCGAGGCACCTTTTCACAATGGGCCTCAGGACCCTTATCTGCCAAATTTACAATGTTAATTTGTTTCTTCGAAACTACAAGAAGAGTTACGACTCCTCGAAACGATAGGTCTCCCCTTCCGAGAATTCAAATTATCGTTATATAGTTTCTGACCGAATAATTTTGTAAATGAAGCGTGGATATTGAACTTATTTTTTTTTTTTTTTTTTTTTTTTGGAGCTATAATTCAAAAGCTTATTAATCACGTGTCATTAAACATTGTCGGCAAATAAAATAAAAAAGTGTTTGAACACTTACATGCGTAGGTTTTTTTTGTTTAATTATTCGAGGGGCTCGACTTTTTTTTTAATAACGTCATTGACACAATATTTGATGAAATTTTTCGTGTGTGTTGCGTGTGTCTTTGGTCGGCTATTATAGCGTTGAACTCGTTAATTGAGAGTAACGAGACGCTCGTTTTGTTTGCACAATTTTCGTGCATCCGTTGAAGAAAAAAAAAAAAAAATTGATAAAGCGGACGCCTTACAAGACTCGTGGGTACTTTATCGTCGTATCGATTGAATATTTGCATAATTGCCATTATCTATTTGCTGATTGTTCGAGCGATTGTATTAAATGAAGTCTAATTAGAATTATCCACTTGGCGGGAAGCTTTGGCGCCACGCAATGTTTTTCTTTCTTTATCGTCATTTCTGCACACTTTGAAACAATTTTTTTTTTCTTTTACGATACCTTTAGCGCGCGCGCGCGAGCGCACACCACGCGCGTAAAGGTGCAGAGTTTATTTTGCAATGCAAGTAATCGCCGATGACGCTACGTGATCGTTAACTTATCGCTCGCTATTTTCGAAATTGTAATACCAATAAAATTAGCATTATTTTTTTTTGCTAATCACTATGGTAGACGATACGGCGTCGCAGGAATTAAGATAATAAATATCCGAATTAAAAAAAAGCTAAAAAAAATTTGAACTGCTTAAATGATTTTTTAGACAATTAAAATTTTTTTTAAATACGCAACTTATTTTTTTTTTTTTTAATATGGATTTCTATATAATTAAAGTTATTTTTTAACCGATTTAAAAAGCTTTTAGTACAAACGAATCGAAAAAAAAAAAAAAAAAAAATTAATTCGTATCAAAGGTGACGAACTTCGATGTGTAATAAATTATTTCCGAGCAGCTCGGTGCATTACAGCCTTCGAGAGCCCCGGTATAATCAATATTATTACCGTCTAGTGGAAAATCCTTTCACGCTTTTCTCCGAACATTGCGCAACCCGAGGGAATGAGCGAACACTAGGCGAGTTAATAATCGCTAGAGGTAAGGTATAGAAACATAACAGGCGTCTATTGCGAGAATGAAGCTTGTGATCGACGCGTATATCTCCGGATTAGGCAGCCGAAGGGAATTACAAAATTTATCAATTGGCGCGGATACCCCTCTGTACCAAGACACGTTGACTGGCGTATTTTTTCTGCTATCAGAAAAATGTCACGCCTCATAGAAAGAGAGATATGATAGAAAATATTGACCAATCGTCAAAGGCGCTCGCGTTTCTCTGCGGTTTTGTTGGGACGCGATGTTTTCGTCACGCTTCGATGTATATATATATTTTTTCTTCACATCGATAAATAAATATCCCGCGTATAAATACGTGTCACAACACCGTCATATTGTCACGATAATTATAAACAAAATAACAATAATTTCCACGATTTCTCGGTAAAACAATAAGGCACATCGTAAAACTTCGTGATATTCTATTTGCAAAAACGGATTGAACTCGCAGCAACGGCTAACACTGTAGGATAAATCTTTGACACTTGCCCGCTGTGGCTTTCTAATTATATTGCGAGATATACGAGACACCGCAGAAGAAAATTATATTCCTTTATTGATGTTACGGTGTAATTTAGCGTCAGTGTCCAATAGGAACGTTGAGAGCAATCCGTCGGACAGTGGCGAGTGACAAAACGCTAAAAATTTATCTGGACCATCGCAGTGACGAATATATTAAAATGTTGCCTTTCGAAAAATCATTTTGATCACCAAAAATGCTCGTTAAAAAAATATATATATATATTTAAGTTGATATTTTTAATTTTTTTTTACCGCAGGAAAATGTTGGCTTCGCGAAACTAAAATATGAGAAGGTTCGCGAGAGTCTATTCGTCCCTCTGGCCTCGCAGCTTCGTTTATTATTTATATGCAAATAGTCCCGAGTCGAAAACAAAGTATAAGACTAATAGGAAAGAAAAAAAAAGTTAAATAAGGGATGGCAACGCCTAGGGGCATCGGGACGCGCGCCTCGTCCGTTATCCTCCTTGCTGCCGCCAAGATTATGGCTGCACCAAGCAGGCATAACGGATCATCTCTCGCGGCTAACAAAGAGAATGAATTAGCCTAATAAAATCCAATTAAAAGATGACATGAGGGTCTCAACGCCCTCGCGGGGGTTTCACCGTCGCGATCTCCTCTCTCTCTCGTGTGGATGAAACTTTGCAAGTAGCTCCAGGATATCCCAAAGGATAATCCTGCCAACAGTCTCGAGGGCGTTTTTGCGTTAAGGCAAAAGTTACAAGAGATATAATACGCGATAATTCCGCGTACTACTTTCATCGGAAGATACGTCTCGAGTCGTACATCGAGGATCATTAAACCTCTGGGTTCCCGGTCTCTCGTACGTCGTCCTCGCATCAACTCTCATTAATAATTTTAATTAACGTAACCGATCATCCGGAGCAAGTCGCGTATACATCTGGTCACGTATTATGCAAATTCCTTTCACCTCCCCCTCCCCCACGGGGTATTAAATAGCTGAGATATTAATTTTACGATGTCTCTGTACCTTTGCTTATCAATACGACGAGCATTAAGGCTCCGGATGAAATAACATAGTGTTTTGAACATTATCTCCCGGTAATCAATGTTGCAAATGACGAGTCATCGAAGTCCTGTCATATTATTATCTTTAATTTTGTTTTTTAAGTATTTGCATTTTTTCCTTAATAATTATGTTATCAGGAGACAGATATCGTAAAAAAACGAAAAAAAAAAACTGGAAGAATTAATTTTTTTAATGATTTAAAAATGATAAAATCTCGGAGCTTTGGGTAATAAAAATTTAATATAAAGTCATCGCCTGTTTCGAATGTTATATCACAGTAATCAATGTATTATTATTGTTATTATTATTAGAGTATTAACGGTTTGTTGTAAGTAATGATTTCATCATGTCGCAGATAATTGAATGAAAAAATTGAAGTATTTTTAAATGCTTAAAAAATAATCATTTCAGAGCTTCGCGCACCGAACAAACATATCTGATTTCAGTGACTATAGTCAGAAAAACATTTCTGCTGCGCACATCTGTGTTGGCCGATGCGTTAATTTTTTTTCCTCATTCGATAGTGGGAGTCTTTTTTTAAATCTGAAGCAACAAACTCACCTCTCTGCGTCGACAGGATTACACGTCTTCGCCGTGAGCGGCGCGGTTTTCGTTAACGTCTGCCAAATGAGAAAAAAAAAATTGCGCCTCTTCACTTGCGTCTTTAAATTTGTTCGTTACGATTTTTCCTCCTTCGAAATTGCGACGAAAAAAGAAGATATAAGCCCAACGGAAAAACACCTCGACGACAGTGAGACAACCTTTTTCCGTATACGCGATCTGCCGTCGGCTACCCGTCACGCCGCGTTCAGTTTAGAGTGAGAGAGTCACCGGGCGTTCACCAGTTGTTTAAATATTTGCACGTTAACTGTCGCGTACGTTGAGAGATCGTAATGTTGATGATGATGCGATATCAACTGTTTCGAAGCCGTTAATTCGCAATAACATAGATGTAAAAGTTTCGCGCACACGTCACCAATAACACAAGCGTTTCTAAATTATAAAAAAAACTTATGTATTTTCTTCACTCCGATGTCATAATTGTCTATAAAGTGTTTTACATTATTTTTTTGCGTTCTTTTACGCTACCAGCAAAAAAGCAATTTTTTTTTGCTCCGAACTCCGATATTTATTGTCACTTCACTTTTTGTAGATTTTTATCTATTTTTTTTTTTTTTTTTTTTTTTTTTTTTACGTTGAACTTTGAGTTTTGATTAAACAAGCGAAAGGATTAATTGACCGGAACGAATAATAATAGTAATAAAAATAACGAAGTTTCGAAAAAAACGGAGCAACTTTGTGTCTGAACGATTTTTTTCTTTCGATAGTGCAGAATATACCAGGCGTCGAATGAGAAATACAGGTAAACGTTGTAACGATACGAGCTTAACGGCTGCGCGTGCTGTTTAGAGCGTTCGCCGCGGCTGCGTGAACCGGTGTGCGGCGATGTTGGATGGAACCCGCGGCACTTTACCCCCACTGTGTTTGTCGGACGATCGGCGCACCTTCTCTTAGGTTCAAATTGGCTTTCCCCCCGTCGGTCCCAACGAGAGAACTGACCGAGCAGGATAGCCACGAGTGGATACGCCTACGAGGCTACGAACGACCAATGAAATACCTCGGAGCTCACGTCGCCGATTGACGAGAGTTTATCGCGAGAGTCGACGGTAAGCTCGTTGTACCCCACCGAGAATCGCGCGGACACTCCTACTGAGCTCGCGAAAAAAAAAAAAAAAAATACACGAAAGTAATTTTTTTTAGTTTCGGAGTTATTTTTTATTCTGTATTTTTTAAAAATAATTATTTTTGTTTTTTCAATCGTTTTTCGAGTTGAATAATTAACTATTCATAACGCTAATTAAAAAAATGATAATAATGTCCTTCAGAAATTGTTTGCACAGAAAAAAATGTTTCGTCAACTTCACATGTGTTTATCGGGTTCTTGAAAGAAATAGATTAAAAAAATAGACCGAGACAACTGTTTTTGAAATTAGAAGAAAATTGAATAAATCTTCCATCGACTAGAATTATTCTTTAGACAGTAATATTATAAAATCGATAAATTAAATTTATCTGAATGTTTTCAGTCGAATAATCAATCATTCATGTCACTAATTAACAAAATAATAATAATAAAGTGCCTGCCAAATGGTTTACTCCCAAAAAAAACCGTTTTGACATCGGAATTAGTTCGGAGCAAATATTAAACGTTTGGACTCCATATCTCGTATTAATTCAATGAAAAAAAAAAAAAAAAAAAAAAAAAAAATTCAGAAAAAGCGGTATGAATGACTTCGAGAATCATTAAGTCAAATATGCCATGTTTGTCTTTCGTGACGTAGCCATAATAATCTTATACATACAGATAGTATTTATAATACGGGAGTATATAGTAGAAGATATTGATGGACCACCGCAGGATCATTGACCGTCGACGAGTTGCGAGTATATATCGATAATTACGCGCGCCCCACGCTGTGAGGTTCTTATCTTCGATTTAACCGAAGTTCATCTCTCCTCTCTCCTCTCTCGCATGGCTTCGCGGGCATTGCGTTGCTTTGCCTTCGTTCATTGGCTCTCACAAAGATCTTCGATATGCTGCGACCCATCATAATATGATATTTTACTGGTACCTCTTTCCTTTGAGCTCTCGCGAGTTTTCTACGCTACACGCACACACACGTGCATACATATCGTTAATCTGATCGTGGTGATCGATTGCGCGACTACCGGAGGCCCCCACAAAATTACATACACGATTATTAGCTTTAGCTCACGTGGCTATACCAACAAATAATAATTATCTTCAACAGGGTGCGGAGATATTCACTCTCTCAGCTAAAAACTCGACCTATCGCCTCAATTATGTTTATAATCATTTCACTGCTGTGATCCGCCAGTGTGAAGAAATATCATCGATACACCCTCCCGCGGCATCCGACTAAGATATTAAATATTTTTATGAAAAATTACTCTACTAACGTAATTTATTTAATTTTTTTTTTTATTTTAGTAATTTTTAAATAAAAAAAAAAAATTCAGCAAAAAAAAAAATCACATTTCGGCATAATTATGAGGAGTCGAAAAAAACGTATTGACTTTATCTAATAATACAACCCTAACTGTCGGGAGTAAATAATGATGATTGCTATCACATAGATTCTGTTATCAATGGGATGTACGATTGATTTAGCAGCACGTGCTCAATCGGCACCCATTAACGTAGTTCTCGACACGCGTCATTCGTACGTCGTTTACGAATTAGGTAAACTCGGGACTGAATAAATTGTAGACTGTTGGCGTTCCGTGATTACATGATTTTTTTTTTTTTCGATAACGATCAGTATCGAAGCACGTGTACGATCGCGTATCGATAGAATTTCGGTGGATTAATGATTGTATCGTGCGAGTCGACGGCATGCCCCTGAGACTCGCATTTACGTTTCGTATCGACGCGTTTCAAGCTGCACATGCTCTTGTTTTCACGGTTATGCGTTGCTCTTGGCTGGGATAAGTTAGCCTCGGTTATTTGCTACTGCACAAAAGCATACACAGTAGAAGCAGCAATCCCAGAGCCGAGGCGACTTGATCGCCGTCGTGAAAGGAAATGATCGCGTCACGACAATGTCATTAGCTGCGTGGACCACGCCTCCCTACGGCGGCTACTCCATTACGCCGAATCATCAACGACTATTGACGCTGTAACGTGTCGCTCTCGCATAACTACGGGCTACTGCTGCTGCTGCTGCTGCAGCTCCGAAAGGCTCCCGGCGAGACGAGAATCTTCCGCGGAACGGAATTTCTAAACTCGACTATAGACACTCGCGTTTCACGATCGTTTTAGATCACGCGTTCGAAGAATTACCTGGGTATTAACTACTGAGATGATTGAACGTCTGTAACATTATTGCCACAATATGCCTGGAAGCTATATTCTCGATCGGATCTATAAAAGCCGACGAGATATTGAAGATTGATGAAAAAAAAAAAGAAAAAAAAAATACGCGGCTGGTTTCTCACAAAGTGCTGCAAATCGATAAAGCCGCACGCAGCGTCTTGTGAAAATATTCTTCATGCGAAAAGATCGATTATTTCGATATGGGATGAAATCGCGGATATCTCGAAAATAAAAAAAAAAAATTACGCGAAATGAATGAATTCGCTTCGTATTCGGATTCAAATAAAAAATTTTATCTAAAAACTACGAATTTTTAGCGAAAAAAAAAAAAAAAAACATCTCAAGGTTTGATTTTGTACGTAAGGCAAGTTGACATGTTTGTTTTTTTTTTCTCCGTGTCGCTAAAACGAAAACTAAAATGTACCAAAATATATTTTTGTCTCGAAACGACAGCTTTTTTTTTTTAATTGCTCCAATTTTCAAAAGAAATTCCTGGAGCAAATTACGCATCCGAAAAATTAACTTTATAAATACAAAATCAAAATAAAAATGTACACTAAAACC
The DNA here is from genome assembly GCA_963971235.1 of Cryptus armator. Classification (NCBI taxonomy): domain Eukaryota; kingdom Metazoa; phylum Arthropoda; class Insecta; order Hymenoptera; family Ichneumonidae; genus Cryptus; species Cryptus armator. The sequence goes on from OZ020235.1 coordinate 21,193,007, forward strand.
AATATTCGTGAACAATTATCAGATAATCTAACGCAGAGCGAAGCGAATCGCGAGATCGTCTAATCAAGAATAATTCCTTGCGCCGAGAAGATTTTTTCACTCGGTAGTGCTCTCGATGATTTAGATATATTCGATTGAGAACCGAAAAGAAACACCGAAACACTTTTCTCTCGACTATCCCGCGGAGAGCGCGCGGCCATTGTACGCGGCGGTAGATATAAAAAGAAAGAAAAAAAAAAAAAGAAAAAACACGAAAGTACAAAAGCATATACACCCAGCAGTCTACCTGTTGTATACGAAACGGTAGACGATCGGATCTACCGATCGATTCGGAGCTTCGATCCCGGGGGCCTAATACTCATTAAGTCGGCCATTGTGAGGTGGCGATGCCAGTTTGATTGGTTAATCCCGGCTCCCGGCGATCATTTTAACATGATCGACAAAGGGATTTCTAGCCGCGCGTCGAGCACACAAGAAATTCACGTGTCATCACGGAAACAATCGGTATACAAAACTCTTTCATTATTTGCGCAAGAGAGCAATTATCAAGTAGTCGGATCAAATTACACTTACGAGAGATTGTTAATCACGAGGGAACTTTAATTTTTTTTTTTTTTTACCATACATTGTACGATATATAACGTCGCAATAAAATAAAAGTTACGCTACGTTGATTACGGTGATCGTCTTTATTTCTCGGATATCTTTCATATATATATATATATATATATATATATATATACCGGCAATAAACATTCGCTAGGGAAATGAGAATTTGCCTAAGCGACCGAGAGGTTGAGAGACCCGCACACGTTCCGCCTGTAAATTAGACAAGGCTCGTTTCCGGTTCGCCTAAGTGCAGCGTATCCTGAATTCCAGCACTGTGGTGCGAATACAGTACAGTAACCACCACCGGGCTGCAAGAGTTTCCTTGGCAATTGTAAGAGTTACATCGGTTACAAAGGGCTTCGGTATCTTGTCGTCGACAACCAACGGTGAGACGAACTCCACGGAAGAGGCTTGAAACTTACAACTTCCGGTCGATACGCCGTCGAGCTTCGAGAAGGACTATATCTCGCATCGGACACGTTATATTCGCGTGAATTTTTATCTCGTAAACGATTCGACGATCTGAGTCTATAAACGATCTTTATCTCGCGAATAAAAACGATAAAACATGCGGAACAATGGGTTTTTTTTATGTCGGATGTACGGGCAACGGGGGCGAGAGCAATTCGTGATTTATAATTGGGAAGAGCTTTGTGCAGAATTTTTTTAAGCTCCCGACTGCTAGGCGAGAAAAACGGATGCGTTTTGTGAAGATGAGCGATTTGTTTATTCGGAATATTCTCAAAAATTACAAAAAAAATTGTTTAATATATTTTTCAATTAATAATTTGTTTGCGAAAAAAATTGACCAATCAATTATATCGTAATAATTAATATTGCTAATTAATAATTTAAAAAAAATGTTCCATAATATAATACTAATATTAATATTAATATTATATCATATTGATTATTACTATCCAATTAATTATTTCATTTTTCATAAAGCCACTTTAGTTCTACAAATTTTTATTTCCTTTCGCATCAACATTTCACAGTCCGCATATTTTTAAAAAAATTTTAATTGCGTTTTTTCTCTCATTTAAAAAAAAAAGACCAGCGGAATTGAGAAGCCAAAGCCGACGCGTGCGTTAATTCGTTCTATCTTCAAGGTTACATCAACGCGTGAGTATAATTTTTGTTTTATACGTGGAAAAGGAAGAAAAAAACGACAGGTCGTGCAACACACCGGAGGGATATGCGTGTGAATTAAGAAAAGGAACGACGCGAGAAGAGATCACGAGTGTGAAGGGCTTCTATGTAATTGTAATTGTAGAGCCGCGCGAATCCATCGAACTGTAACGAATGTGCGTGCGTCTTTGTTGCGTGCGTGGCGTATGATATAACTTATACTATATATTTACGTTCATATAATATACAGTGTTACATTGAGGAAGCTGGATTGGTATTGCTGAACGAAAATAATTGTTTCGGCGCGTTTCTCGTATATACACATTTCAACGCTGGTATCATTAGTATAGGCAAGTACCGCAGCCTCAAAAGCATAATTTAAACTCAATTGCGACTTGTAACAAATGTATAAACTCCCGCGATATCTGTAACCATCGAAGCGCGCGTCGTGATTCTCGCGGATAGGCGATAATAAACTTAAAACCAGTTTGATGGCCTCAAACCAACGCGTTTTACTCGTGTTGAAAGGAGGAAAGAAAAAGAAAAAAGAAAAATGAGGTAAAAAATGAAGAAAAGTACCCTCACGACCTAATACATATTGAAACAAAATACGTAGCCATGTAGGAATCGCGTGAAAGACGAAAATGCGCTTGTTCGGTACTTATCGCATCGAGAGATATGATGAGGGTGTTGCGCGCGCGCGCTAGCGACTACCACAGGAAAAAGATGGTTGTGTTTGATGTGTAAAAGTGTACAGGATATATAAGTTGCAGGGTTGCGGAATACAAGAGCGAGACGAGGTCTCCTTTCATCTCTGTATGGTACCCCACGGTAACAGTGTGCGCAGCGGCCAATCTTGACTTGCGGTTTTTCATTCCGAGATCCGGATCTCTTCGGGGGCGAGAGGCGCACAACGAGAGGAGGAATAACGCCCGGATCTCACATGCGGCGCGCCCCACCGAGAAAGCGGTCAGCCATTGTTGGTTTAGCGATATTATCGATAATTTGACAATCGACCGGTGCTCAATGCACACGCGGGCGGGGAGGAGATCGAATTGCCATTTATACCGTCATTACGATCAAACTCTGGTTTTCTCTTGGCGGCGCGTTATTGTTGCATGTAAAACGTTTTCAGATGATTCTCGATTCGATTTTTCTTCTTTTTTGGTAATCCTCAACGCTTTCGAAAATCTTTATTACAGTGGAAGTCGAGTATGTAAAGAGACTGAGGCAAACGGGTAACAGAAAAAAAAATTGTGATAAAATTTGAAAAAAAAAAAAAAAAAAAAAATCAGATTTAATATTTTTGGAATCGCAAACTGAGTTTACAATACGCACTTTTTTGCCAATTACTTCCTCGAATTTAATTGCAATTTTTTTTAAATTTCAAATCCAACGATTAGGATCATTGGATTTGTTTTAATGAATTTAAAATTTGATAAAATAATAATAAAATTTAAACAAACGATGATAAATTTTGAAAAATAAATGGCAAAATATGACTAGAAAAACATTTTTTTTACTCGTACGAGATGATGAACTTTTTTACAAGATTGTAACAAACGAGAGTATCGAATATGAGAAGCGATGGTGTGGGGGGACACACAGCTGAATCGACACATTGCCCGGGTACAATGATATACTTCGGAAACCGCAAAACCACTTTGTGCCCGAGGTACCACCGGTCCCTCTCTCGGCTTCGGGTTCTTCCTCTCGTGTCGAGTTGCCGAGAGCTCTAACGAGGCCGACGGCTGTGCTCGTTCGACCGAGTTTGCTCCAATTTGCCTTCGATATAGCGCCCGAGCTCTCCGCATAGTTCTTTGTCGAATCTCCTGACCGCAAGACACTTCCCTCACTATAAACTCCACTCGAGCACCGCTTCTATGCCCGTAGTTATTTCGTCAGCGAATTCGCATCTAGCGGGGCGAGGATAATGAATTATAAAAACGAATCTCGTTGTACCAATTCTTTTTCTACTCTATTTTTACTGTCCGAGTCGAAGTCGAATTGGTACTCGAACTTCCGTTATTTCTGATATCCATTATTTCTTGCGGAACAAAAAAAGTAAAAAATCAAAAAAATTCTACATTTGATTCCGCGAAACGAGGACGGTAATTGCTTTTTGCAAGTAACTAAGAAATATCTAATCAGTTTTTCGAATACCTTCGGTCCTTCGAATGTTTATCAATCAACTTTCGGTCGTATCGCCGTTTGGCCATCGAAAGAAATAGATTTTCAACGAGTCAACGTCGAAAGAAAGATCGAAACGGTTAAAGCGGTGCACGATGATTGATCGTACAAGTGCCTGAACGATTCTCTCGCGGGTCAAAAGAGTGAACGAAGAATCGATTACCACTGCTAAGAGGCTAAAAGGCAAACAAACTTTAACGCGATAACATCTCATCAATGCCGCAGGCAGTCGTCGCCTTCGACTCTTTTTTTTTCTCTTTCGAAACTTCGCACGTGTTTTCCAAGCGGAAATGAAACTTTGATAATTTCAGTTTAACATGCGTCAATATTTAATTAAGACAAATTTAGATATTCTGTTGAAATATGTAAAAAAAGAATTATTGGGAGACAATTTTTTCGTTCTTTTTCGTATATATAATAAAAAAATTTAATTTTTTAATTTAATTTTTTATTAGATTTATTTTTTTTATTTGTGTTTAAAAAATAAAAAATAAATTATTTCAAGCAATTTTTTTATTTGAATTACGATATTTAGCGCCCTTTGCCCTCCGCAGTTTCGAATTACTTTTTTTCTTTTTTTTTTTTTCTTCTCCAATTGCCAAACTCGGGCATAAGATGCGCGGCGGATGTATATACATATATTTTTGATTGCATCGTACGCTATAGAGAGTCTTTCGCGCTCTTTCATGCGCTAAGGCAGTAGACTCGCCCGCAAACCGAATTAATTTCGACGTTCAATTCCGCGAATCCCTTAACGAGACTCGTGCGGCGCGCGAGGGATTCATCGAAACGCGATACCCGCCGGGTGCAACCTCCTTCTCCTTCGTCTTTCCTTTCCTCACCCGCTGCTGGCCTCGTCGCTATCTCTCGCAAAGGGACTCGAAACTAATTCAAAGTTCACGGTCGAGTCGAGTGAGTCGAGAATGAGGTGAAAGGGATGGAAGAAAAGAGCCCGAAGAGTTATTATCAGCGTTGGGGCAAATCATCCGGGTGCTTTAATAAGTTGTAACTACCAAAACTCCAATATTATGCGATTTTCAATAAATTTTTATTCGTCGAAAGTTCATCCAGCGAGACGATTAATAAAAATTTCATAAAATTTCATGGCCATTCAGGAAAAGCTAATTGCACGTTAGAGATTTTTTTTTGCCCTTTTTTTTCTTCTAGTGACCACCCACGAGAATGCACCGGCCTTTCGATGCCGATTTTTAGTAGTAAATTATAGGACACGCCGACGAGGGATTCCGGAAACGAAATCGAAGGTTTCAAGGGGATGTAATTGGAAACTCGGAGGACGGTCCTTGCTCCTTCGAAAAACGATCGACGGATAGATCCATGGGACTCTTGCCTTTTGGATTCCGTTTATGTTGCCACGAAGGAACGAAAAGCTCAAAGGTTCTAAACGAGAGTTTGCGGTTTCCGTGAGTCCGCAGGACAAATTGAAAGACTCGGTGACCGACGATTCAACGTCCCGGATCGCACGATTTCCACGATATCTCAAGTTTCAGCTGAACTGCACTAAGACAACGAAGCAATCGAACTTTGAGGATTTTAATTTTTTTTAAATTTTTTTACGTGAAGAACAAAAAATTGTTAAAGTCGCAAGTCGAGTCTTATTTGAAGAAAAATCCCGCAATTAAAGACCCACAATTTTTCAAAGGGAATTATTATTAGACTAATTCGTAATAGATGGTGCGGTAGAGCAAAAGGCGATTTCCGTCACGGGTGGCCGGACTTTATTTTTATACCTTGAAACCCCGAGTTGGCCTGTAATTTTGGAAACTTTCCCGACGTTCCTTCGACCTTTCGGGAACCGAAATTTTCACGCGAGTGATCGAGTTTTGGTATCCGAAAGAAACCGAACGTAACGTCTAAATAGACCTCTGCGGTCCACGCGATCTTTTGATGCCGGTCATTCGCCTTGAAATTTTAACTGCTCGACCGAAGAAGACGTTCACACGAGATGAAAAGCTTTGGCAATTACTGTGGATTCTCTAATAATCGTTTCGTTGAAGAAATTTATCCCCACTTCGCCAAGAACGTCTTCCTCACTTCCGGGAGAGCAATTTTTTTTTTTTTTTTCGATCTCAATGACTGAAATTTGTGTCTTAATTTTCCAAAGAAAATATTTAGAGAATTCGTAGATAGGATTGCAGAAAAACCAATAGCTAATTATTAAGGATGCTTCACACGTACCTTCTCAGCCAAAAATAAAATTTCGCGAGAATTTCGAACGCTTGCCAACAATATAAAAATCTGAGAAAAATCAACCGTACTGAAGACATCAAGAACTTTGATTTAGCATAATAACAATGCCAAAATGTTATTAACAAATAAATAAATAAATAATAAAAGAAAAGCCGGTGAAACTTTGTTTCCCTATTTCAAATGAATCTTTTGATTAAAAAAAAAATGTTAACCCTATTGTTACGTAAATTTTAGTACAATCGACCCGAAACTTCGTGAGTGTGCTGTGAAATTTTTCTGCGAAAACATATCCAAAATTCCTGACTTTATATTTATTTTTCAAAAATACGAAAAAACGATTTCAGAAGTGTTAGAAAATTTTGAAAGAATTTATATGATTTCTAAAAAATCGACAAATTCATTTTAAATGAGAAAAAAGATGTTTTACTAGCTATTTAATGAACAATTTGCTTATTTACTTATGTGTTAATAACTTTTTGGCATTAATATTACGCAAAATCAATGTTCTTGATACCTTTAATACGTTTGATTTTTTTCAGATTTTTACTGTATCACGAAATAGTGAAATTTTGACAGTATTAAACTTTTGGTTGGGAATGTGCGTGTAATACGTCCTTAAACTTTCGGTAAAAAATAATTTTACAATAATTAAAGAACTTCCGATTTAATATTTTTAATAAATATTTGTTTATAATGATTGGGTTATTTCTTAACAGCCGTCTTTTGCTCTGGCAGGCAGTCGTGAATGGAAAAAAATTTCTGCTGGAATCTACAAAATAAATATTATCCTATTGGAAACACTGATGATCCAATTTATTTCGGCTATTCGAGAACGAGGTCGATGATAAATCTGTGAAATATTCAGCGAGACTCTACCAAACAACTTGGAAAGTTCGAGTCATGGGAACAAAGCTCGGAGCTCCAGGCTGGTAGAATTTGATAATTAGAAACAAAAAAAAGAAAAGAAAACGGTACGAGCGGAAAAACAATGGGAGCGGCAGGTGCCGCGCGCGTGGGCCACGTGGCCGTTGACTTTCGTACCCCGATTAATATACCCCCAGTTAAAGCGGCAGCAGCAGCTTATATGCACAGACAACAAAACAGACGGACACCCCGTGGCGAACATAACCAAAAGGTCGAAATCTCCTTCGTCTGTCGGCTCAAACTTTTCCTCCCTGTTTTTTTTTTTTCTTATGTATTAGAAGCGCTCCTCACTCCCACGCAATTTCGATTTATGATCGGCTCGCGGTGTTTTGAAGTTCTCCGAACGCCGATCGGGGAAAGTACATTTCGTTATATCTATAGCTATACTATAATATTATACATATGTATATATATTGAATTGGACACGAAACAAATATATCATATCAAAAGCCTATTTGCCATAGGAAAAAAAAAATGTTGAAATTTTTTTTTTTTTTTTTTTTTTTTTTTTTTTTCAAAATTGTAAGTCCATCGGAGTATATTTATCATAAACACACCAAAAATTTTTATTTAAGTTTTGTGACTATAAACTTCATTCGCGCCAATATAGTAAATAAGATTTTTTTTAATACTTTACCCTTACTTTTTACCTTTTTACACTTTAACCTTTTTTTCTTTGAATTTTCGTAAAAAGTTGTAAGCTGAAGTGATTTCCCATGAAAATTATCGTTAATATCCATGATCGACTGGCGGCGAAATGAAGTGAACATTGCCGAAAAATAAAGAAATACGAGTATACAGGTGTGTATCGCGAGTAGTTTGGCCTGAATAAAAGTCGGTTAAGACGCGATAGAAGAGAGAATCGAAAGAGCGTGAGTAATATGAGTTATACACAGGGTGAATCCCCTTCATTGTTTCACCGCGGTGGCGGTTAATCTGCCGTGAAATTGTTAGGAGTCTGTCTGACGCCATCGAATCCGCATCGTCATTATCGGCTCGTTCCCCACGAAACCGACGAATCCCGAGTGTCTCGCAAACGCGACTCTAACTATATCTATATACATTCCTATCATCTCGCTATGGCTGTTTGTTTTAGATCATTGACTCTTATATCTTGGAGCCGGTGAACGAGTTCTCAAATGTAATCGCTTTTTTTTCTCTCTTTTTTCCTCATCACGGTTACGTGTTAACACGGTTTTTCCTCGAAACTCTAAATACCCGTATAGACAACGCGGCAACGTGTGCGGTGAGCGCGCGTTACCCTTTCGGTTAAGCGTCCAAGAATCGAAAATAAAAATTAAAAAAAAAAATTGAACTGTGTGGGGTCCGTTGTGAAGCCGATTAAAAAATGTATCGTTCGTGGTTAGTTCGAGACAACGAAGAAAAAAAAATTATCAAGCGCAAACAACCCATTGAGCAATAACGGCCGGTAACTTTAACGCAGCGGATATCTCAAATTCTAATATATTTCATCAGGCCGTGACTATTATTTTCTTTTTACAACTATAATACTCGAGTTTCCAGGTAAAATGTACCAAGCTAAAGAAATATTGTGGCCTTAATGCCAGGTGTACAAACGATCTATTCAATGCTAATACTTGATGAAAATATCATACACGAGTTTTCTAGATCGTTAATATTGAAATAAAAAAAATACGGGGAGTTGCGAAAGGGCGCTTGACTCTTAATGAACATCATCAGGTAGATGTTATTCATAAAATAAAAGGTGAATGAATATCTTGGCAATCTTTATAGCGGCTGCACGAACGAATCGACCTCGTAATCTATCTCGCACTTGACTTGTAGAATTTCCATACTATACAATGTATGAAATCGATATTTTCGATACTTTCTAATTGCAGCGCAATACGGAAAAAAGTAAATGTACTGTATCGGTGCGATTGAAATTTACAATGCAGCTAATTTAAAATTGAAATTAGTATCCGTTACGAGTAATAAAGCAAATTATTTATTAAATTTAATACGTCCGTATTAAATACTATTTTGGCGAAATAAATGTTACTAAATTTTTATATTGAAATGGCGTTTTTAAATTTTTTATATTAAATACTGTGCAAATTATTGCAATACATTTATATATAATTAATTTCGTGTAGTCAATCCTAATATACAGAATTTCGCGTAATTTTAATATGTTTATGACAAATAAACGACGGAGTATTTCAAATTTCCAACGACAATACCTGATTTTCAAGGATTGAGCGATGATATCGAGATAAATCTTGAATTATCTTGTTCTTTACGTTAAAAACAAACGAATGAAATTAAATTGTATCTGTTTAGTTAGTCTGGAAAAGTTTTTAGAGCGATTCATGGGTTTTCCCTGTTTTTCTTGTAAGAATTACGACACTTCGAGACGGGATGTTTTTGTCGTCAGCGTATCTTGACATATAAATAATTATGACAAGTCGCTTCGTTGTTCTTTTATCTGTGATTTGAGTTCTGATAGATGTCTAAATGTTGAAAAATAGAATTTTTATCGCGAAAACAAACCATTCACGTGCTGTCGGGTAATACCGGCCGCTGTGTATTTAAATGGGATTCACGAATTGAGGTTATGTTGCCCGTCATGTATTCTTTTATCTTTACAGAGTAATCTTTAACTTATTATCAATTGCTGGAGTCATTATTAGATTAATACTTCGCATTATTTGGGTACACGCTTCACGATTATTTTTAATTTTCAAAAAAATAGCGGTATTACTCAACTGCTCGGGGTAATACCGGCGAAACCAACTTTTTTTTCAACTATTCATAATAATAAGTTGCCAATAACTTTATCGTCGCAAACCCTAACAGTTGCTAGTTAACATCCCAAACCTCTTATCGATTCAAGATTTGTATGGATTCTTCAATTTATAACAGAAATAATAAAGTTTTCCCTTAGGTGGCTGATATTCGCCCACTTTCACCTATTGAAATAAACATTTGGACAAAGATTACCGTTTCTTGTTTATTACACTTTAATAAAAGTTTCGGCGAAGTGAAAAAGTATTATTATTGATTGCTAAAAAATATGTCAAAACATGTAATTTTTTTTTCTTTTTTTTTTTCAATAAATGTTGTCCTACGATTTCAAAAACATCGAAAAATGTTTGGATAAAATGTAGAAATGTTTCGATAATAACAATGAAATTATTATTTAAAAAAAGGGTGCAAAAAGATGGAATGCAAGCAATAGAAAGTACAAACAAAAATACTATAAAGTATGAAAAACTGTAGCTACGATAAATGTATAATAAAAGTTGATTTAAAATTAGTAAAACATAGAGATCGGAAGAGTTTGCAAAAAGTGTGAATGTCGGTAAAACAAATTAAGTTAATTGCGACAAAATTAAGTTGATCCAAACCCGATGAGGTTATAATTAAGGCGAACGTATCTAAGTCAAGAACGACGGGAAACATGGAAAAAGGAAGAGTTGTCTGAAAGGTAGAAGAGACCATGTACTGGAAACGAACAGCACTGCCCCTCTGTAGATTTAATTACGTTTTTACCCGAGTAAAAAAGAATCGAAGGAAATAGATACAAGAGTACCCATTTGTTTCTTTCGTTCAGGTGTGAGGCTCTCGGAATCCGTCTGAATGACAAAAATTCTCTTTACCATGCGGGTGTGTCCGACGGTGTCTGTTGTTACAAGGAAAGCATTAAACTAAAACGAGAATTCTGTTCTCGTCTCTTTCGCCGCGAGGACAGAAAACGCAGAGCGCTATTAAGTGGCATCCTGGCGATGTCCATTAGCTCGTTAGCCAACCGTATATTCCCCCCTCCCCTCTCGGCATACAGGGTCTTGCCGGGTGCGTAAGCGTGCGCGTTTCACCATGTATAGCGTACGGCGAGAAATAATTTAGGTTGTCGGGTGCCTACATATCGCTATTGCTCTGCTGTGAAGCTGATCCTCTCGCTTCGATGGAATTTCATGCTTCTCGGTGGAAAGACGTATGGCAAGAGGGTCAACTTCATCATGGGGTTGGATATTCGATAAATGTTCTCGTGTAAGAGTGCGTGCCTCGCACGCAGCTCATCCGTCGCCGTAGCACGTAACGGAGCAACGTAATGGTGAAGCGTTTCATCGCCTCTGCAAAGCTACGGTTCCCTCACCTTCTCCTTTCCCGTATGAGTTGCGTTCTTCGTTTATTCGAGCGCATAAATCAGCTAATATTATACCTCAACGCACAAACGCACACACGCGAACCCAAAGCGTGTGGAAGATGTTAGAGGCTTCGCATGTTTCTGTTCTCAACAACGCAAGTTTCGCACTTTGGTTATCGTGTGCGATACAGCGATAGTATATTATATATCGATGTCGGTTAAACGGCAGCTAGCGAGAATCTCGCGGTAATTAGAAAGCATCCATCCCACCGAAGAAAATTGTAATCATCCCGAACGGCTCGTTGAGAGTTTTGTGTTGAAGTTAATGCGCCTATTCAACGGTCGCGCGGTTGTACATCCGACAGCTATTAGCTCGAGTTATTAGCTTAGCTTACAGCTATAACCGTGATGTCTAATAAGAACACTTTGTTCCTCATTGCAATCGAGCCGTTACGCGTCTTGAATTCGTTTCTGGAGTCGTTTTGAAAATACCGAGCGAAGTTCAAACATCTCTTTCGTCTCTAAGATACAAGAAATTTCAACTCTGTTTTGCGCAGTAACTTTTACGAGATCTTTGAAAGATAATTGTTTCTCTTTTTGTGTGAAAAAAGTTTACCGAGAGCTGAAATTCTGCACGCAAGTCGAGTTATTATCAAAGTTGATTGGTATTAAATATAATTGAAATGGGTACAGAAATTTTTAATTTATAAAAATAAATAAATATTCATAAAAATAATAATATAAAATAACGAAAAGAAACGTAAATATTGGATTTTTTAGTTAAAAAAACACTTTTTTTTTTGCTGAGTGAAAATTTTTTAAATAAAAAAATTTCGATTGAAAATTCCATTTGCTTCATTTTTGCACCGCCTTTTCGATAGTTCGAAACTTCGATTTCCTTCGCGCGATCCGATTTCTAAGATTCTCTCTGCTGTCGAACCGTTCGAATCGAGATACTCTCTCATCTACGCGCGTCCCGATATATCTACTCTCTCTTCGATCGATCTCGCGCCCTTAATTCGACGATTTGAATTCGCGCTCGAGACCGATCATCGAACGTTGAAAAGTATAGCACACCGAGGTCTATAGGTATAAGTTGCGGGCCGTAGGAACGCGCGCGCGAAAAGACCTGCGGAGTAGTTGTTGCAGCGCGGGGCGGCTATACAAGCCTTCGTTCTCGCAAAGGATTATATGCGAGAGAGCCTTCCCGGTGCGTGAAACTCGTCCGGCGTCCGCGCACGAATATCTCTTACCATCACGGTAATCAAGCATAAATGGGCCTCGTTCGCCGGTCTCACCCTTCTCGCCATCACCGCGAGATTTTTCCTTCGCTCTCTCGTACACTCCACCAACTCATTTCTTCTCCTCTTCGTCCCTCGATCTTCGGCTTCATACTTCGGTGGTATATTCTCGCGTCTTTCTTCCATCCACCTTCCGACACTCGCAGCTGCACTTGTTCGTCTTCTTTGCACAGGCATTTCGATACAGGATTCTGCTCTATCGAAATCTCTGAGTTTTCTTTTTTCTATCAAAGATCATCGAACGTTTCTTTCAGGATATATAGATATATCTACATATATACTTTTGGTGTTTTTTTTTTTTTTTTTTTTTTTTTTTTGCGTCACTTTCTTCGTCGCTCTTTCGCCGATCGACATTCGATCCTCGCACCGATCCCACTTAGATTCGTTCTTCCTTTTTATATTCCCCATTCGCCGCTTTGGCCAACGATCAACGTTTCTCCTTCGCTCTCTCGAGAGAAGCTTCAGGGGGATTGTAACTGATGTGTAGACAAAAATAATCAAGTGTGATTGCTCGTAATGACGGGGCTAAAGCTGTCCAGCTTAACAAATGATAGACCTCGGTGTGCAGAGGAGAGGAAGGGCCAAGACGATTCGATTGCGAGAGCTTCGCATATGGTTATCCGAATGCGATACAGTCGACGATACACATACACATGCTGTTGTACGAATGCGAGGAATTCACGTGAGACATAGTAAGCTGTATCTACAGTATAATACCCCCGGGGAGCATTCGGGATCAAATTTCGACCTACGAACGATCCGATAATCGTTCCGATATCCGTTGAAATAAAATAAAATAAAATAAAAAGAGGCGATTAGACGAAGCGAGAGCGTCTTGCATCCGTTATTAATAGATAGACGCGAGGTTTCCTCTAATGCTTTTTCTTTCATAACTGCCGACGGCTTTCGCGAAGGTTATATTATTCTATGAGAACAGAAACCTTTGACTGAAACATGGGAAGAATAATAATAACACCGAAGTCTCGCGCCAACAAAAGCGGTTTTCTTTAACTGCGTTTATTCGCTGTTATATATTATGGGAAATTCAAGAGGTTCGGGAAAATATGAGAAACCGTTTACACTACAAATCTGTTACATCGTAATTTAAAAAAAAATTATTACGTGGCAATTCAGTGGAGAAAAATATTATCGATGAATCGGATGGAAAAAGAAAAATTGCATAAATAAAAATGACTGAATAATAGTGCAAGAAAGAGATTATATCAACAATAAACTTTTGCCTGCTCCGTTTTGCCCCAATAGTCCGTATTCCCTCAGTCTTCTCTAATACGCCAATAACTGTTTATTATATCACTCTTTTTTCCTGAAAATCCACCAAGAAATTAACGGTTTTTATAATTGCACTACGATTTGTTAGTATTCTGTATAAAGTATCGTTTCGACGATATCGAGAGGGTTCTTCGGCTCTTCGGCTTTCGCTCTTCGTGTGTTATGGATAAACGTTCAGCGTGAAAGAATGGCAGGATACAGAGATGAAGGAAGGATAAAGAGGAGGCACACGATAGACGTTTCGTTCGCGAAAGCGATACAAGAAGAAGAAAGGTTGCCAATGTAAGAAGAGGAGGGCAGGAGGAGTTCTCGAGAGGAAAAGAGGAGTACAGAAGAAGGCAATGTAACCTGGAAGAGTAGGTAACAGGCGGCTACCGTCTACGGGGCAACGCCGGGGCCTTAATGAAGGAGAACAGAGGGCGTGCTCGGGTGCACCGGCCAGTAAGCAATGTATCCAAGGCCTGTAATTATGTATCTCTCGCTAGCATACACTACCAACATATCTATATATATATATATATATATATATTGTATAGGGTAGTATATGCACGGCAATCTATAACGGATATTAACGGGAAACCTTACGTCAACGCGTCCCCTCGTTCGCAAAGCTCTCTCATTCTCCTTCGACGCGTTCGACCAAAAATTCGTCTCGAGATCGCAAACTAATACGATTCTCGCCTCCGGGTGAATCCTTGAAGAGACCCCATTCCGTGAATATTCTCTCACGAAAAAAAGGGAGGGAAGCCCCATTTTAGCCATTTCTGCTATTCCTATCGAGGCACTCTTTTGGTCATTCGGTAGGCGCGACCGAAGCTCCCGGCTACTGGAATTCTCAAAGTTTTTATCCTAACAGCCCGGGTCAGCCGGTAATTCCACGGTTTAAGATCGTGGAACTCATAAATTCAACGATCGCCTCGAGCCACGAAAAAATTAACGAATATCTGACTTCTGACCCACCACCGCGCATTCTCGGCGATATATTTCGATATTTCATTATTTATGGAATCGATTACCGAGCAATTTTTTAAGGACTTAAGTTTTTGGTTTGCAATACAATATATTTTTATTGACCTCTGATATTATGTGATTGAAAAAAATATATTTCTATGGAAACATCGAATGCTTCCAATAACGAAAAATATATATAGTAAAACGACTTACATTAATCTACCCACGTAAAAACATGACGACCCGTAGCGTACGCACTCTTTCACCGTCGGTCGGTTAACTCACCCGTGTATTCTTTATGGATGTCTCATTTACGCGCATTTCCTCGACGTGCCTTGAAACACAAGCCGCATAAAGAGTACAACACACGTGCGTCCGAGCAAAGGGGTCTATTACAAAGCTGGGATCGTTGAAAAGAGTGCGACGGAGATGCCAACAGACAGGAAGTACCTTTCAGATAAGAGTCAGCACACCCGTTACTTAAGCTGAGTTACTGCCGTCAAGAGGGCACACATTAGCGAAGTATCGTTTCGGCACGCACACACGCCTTCTTTTTCGCTTCGATTTAGAAATAAATAACACGAGATTATTTCGCACATCGTACAATCTCTATAGTATTAATTTATCAGACTAATAACTATTAAATTAACGCTCAATAGATTACAGAAATTCCAACGAACGTTACTTATTTTTATTTATTCATTGTATTATTCTCATTTATTACAAAAGACTGAAATAACAAATAATTATTGGATAACTCAAGAGATTTATTCTTCGTTAAGTGGTGGAATCGATTATTCGGATTTTTTTAAATATATATACCGAGAATTGATTTAGTATTATTTAATGTTGGATTATTTGTTATTTCGCCTTTTTTTTTTTATTACACAATTTTTTTTTTTTTTTTTTTTTTTTTTTTTCATGAAAAATTGGGTAAGAATGCCTTTGATTATCAATTAATAGAATGACTATGTTGAAGCCTATTTTCTTCATCGAGCCGAACCTGTTGGATACCTCTACCTTACACGGGGAATGCCATTATTCTCATCGTTAACGACCGTTTATAGCCAATCAGAGAGGAACGAGGGGTGGGGGAGTAAAAAGGACCTCGTGTCCAGTTAAATGTCTCGCGTACCCCGCGGTGTTAACGAGATTGGAAAAGCTTATAACGAAAACAGCGTTGCGACGTGAGATATCGGCACCAAAAGCGGCAAGTGTTGGTAGCACAGAAGGCGAGTTAACTGTGAGTACCGTCGAGAGAGACTCCCGTCGTAAACAACAGTTTAATAAGCGAGTTCGCGATCAACTCATGCGACCGTTTCACCCAACAAGACGGCATACCTTGTATGTACGTTTCGTCCAAAGAATACGATCGAAAACGAACCTGCGCGATCGTTCGTTGATTTCTCCGTCGAAACGAAAACAGCAAACGGCGCCATATATGTCGATTAATAAAAAGAAAAATCAGCACTTAACGAATTGCGATGTTCGCGAATTAACAGTAAAATTCGTTGTTTCTTTTCATCTGTATTTCTCCATGCTGTGTTTAACATCCATTACTATACAAATGATGAGTATAAATAATGTGAAATTTTCGTAATCACGGTTGTAAAAAGCCATCAGTATATGGTATACATAGAAAGATGCGAGCAGTGACAAGAAAAAGCAAATAACCCCGGGCATATTTTTTATCCACACCCAGAAATGCACACGCAGCCGCGCAAAGTCCATTAATCATCGGAAGCTCGGAAATGATTCGCGTAACGAGCGCCAAGATAGATATGATATTTCTTTACTGTCCTGCAAATGCGACCAAGCGCTGCTTTTTTTACGACGTTGGAACGAGAACATCGCGACGCTCAAGCTAACTGGATTAAACTTCCCTCGTGATGCGTCAATTCCGACGTTCCCGAGAGATTCAGAAGCTACGAGTTAATAATCACGAGAGAGTTCTCGCGTATGCGAAGGTGGAAAAAAAAACGGTCGAAAGAGGGAGGAGTTTGATTCCAGGACATCGCGGGACAGTTTGTTACAGAGTATCAAGGATCGAGGGGACGCGAGGAGGAGGAGATAAAAGGCAAAAAGAGGAACTTGGAAGACATCCACAAATTGAGGATTCCTTTGAATCCTCATTAGTTTCCTCGTGACTCGAAGAGAGACGTGTCGTGAGTGTGTCGCCGCTTCGCGATGTTCCCGACGTAGGAACAAGTATAATTACGGCTGCCTAGCGAGATGCTTCGGAAGCAATGGCGAAGTGGACAAGGAATAAAGAGGAAGCGGCGGGGACACACAAGCAGAAATGGGATTAAGAAGAAAGCTTTCCTTTCGACGCAGGAAACCGCCGCTACCAAATAATTCGAGGATCAAAAAAGCGAATTGGGACTCTTGTCCCTTTAGGTTTTATAATAGCAGATTCTGAGGACACAAAGATCGCACATGTCGCCTGCGTCGCGACAATGTCGAAATCGGAACTCCAGCTAAGGAAGCAGCCGTATTCTTCGAAAGGCTAAGTCGATTGACCTATGTTTCATTTTAAACCCCCAAAAAACCTGAAGAATTAGGACAAGAAGATTATTTTTTATCTCACCGAAGGTACGACTCTCAGAAAATCATAGTGAGCAACTTTCGAGAGCGCAATGATCAGCGTAGTTCCGGCGTGGAAAATGAAGAAACGAAGTACAGACGAGCAGATGTTCGCGAAATGTTCAGTTCCTTACAATTTGCACGCCGCGAGAAGATATCCGCCGGTGTTTTAATGCGAAGTTGCATCGAACGCCGAGGTGTCTCATTACAGTCACGCGTTCGTTGGCAAAAGGGGGGCTGAAGAAGCGCTCGCTTGGAGCACGCGGGGGGATGATTCGTTGGAATGATTTTACCGTGTTCAAGATTCGCTGAGTAACTCTCTTGATACCGCCGTTGCTGCTTGCCGATCTCTCCCGTGTGCATTAAAAAAAAAAAGGAGATGGAACGAAAAAAAACCCACACACAGGCAAGTTGCCTAATGAGAGGCAATTGAGTGGTGACCAATTACAGAAGGGGCCGGTCCAGTGCGCGAGATCAAGCCAACCAATGAACACACTTTGCTCAACCACCGCGCAGCATCAACCGACGGCTCCTAGCTTTACCCTCTTGTCTCTCTGATCCCCCCGCAAAACAGCACTCCTTTTCTCCCTCGTCGAGAACTTTGTAATCTCGTTTTCCTTCTTCTATCTTTATTTTTCGCTTCTTCGGCTTCGCCTCTACATTCGCCGATCTCTTCTAATCGTTTGCCTTTTTTGGAAGGCCGGTTTATTCTTTTTTCTTCTACCATTCGTACGCGGTAACTCTGGCATTCGGTGTAATTCCTGCACATTTGATGTCATTGCGATAGATATATCATCGAATTCCCGTTTCCTTTACGATCTCATGTAATCCTTGGTGTCTACTTCGCTCCGCTGTGGACTCTACAATCGCGTCGGGGTTTTTAATCGTTTATCTCCTTCTGTACCGAGAGCTTTATTTAATTTTTTTCATATTTCTTCAGCTACAACGTTCCGTGTAATTCCGTACATCTGATGCCGTTTCCCGTTTTAGTTTCCGTTCACGAAGATTGCACGGTTTCTTGCGACGAGACGCACTGGAGTGCTCGGGGAGATGAAGAGCAGTTGGGATTGATCGAGACACAGTTGAGTAATCTTCAACGGGCTCTCGATCGCGGCTAATAATCGAAGCTAAACGCGGTAGCACAAGACTCAAGGGGATTGGTTTTTCTACTAGATACAGAAGGTCCCTTTAGTTCTGGATGCCTGAAAAAATCATTGTTCCGCGTAAGTGATGAAGATGTTGCAGAGACCCGCGCAGGCGATAGAGAGTGACGAGAGCGTTATTGGTCACGCTTCGAATAAACCCGATAGAAATGCCAACAGCCCGTTGGAGGAATACGTGACGTCTATTGTTACACACTCGGCTATTATTTCGAAGAATTGAATGGAGATGAAACACGAGACGATGAAAAGGCAGAGTTACAATCCCTTTCCGACGATGAACGCCCCTTTTCCACAAGCAGGTTTTTATTTTATTTATTTAAGTTGTATTCAATAGTTAAGAAACTCGGAAATACTTCGATAATAATTATAGTTATCTTTGCATTAATGAAAAAAAAAAAAAAAAAAAAAAAAAATTAGATGCAGATTTCGTAATTATTTTCTGACTGATCGTTGAGTCGTTAAAGAACAGCAATTATATTTAAAATTTCACAAATTTTAAAAGTGATCAAAAAAATGCTATAAAAAATTATGGTGATTAAAAACGATCCTATTTTTAATGCTTTGGATAACTACGAACCATAAATAATCTGAAAACGATTATAATTTTATGATTACGATTATGATTTTATTTTCAAAAAAAAATATATATATAATGGAAAATAATCGTTTTTGTTGTTCTGGTTTGATCGACATGAAATTTTTAAAAGGACTGAGAAAATGCAGTGCAGTTAAACCGTTGATCGGTAAATCGTGGTTTCGCTGTACAAATCTATTTTCGGTTGCAAAATAAATTCGAAACATTATTCGTCTGAAACACGCAAATTTCGCTAATACAATTCACAAGGCATAAAACCAACGAAACATATACGCACGTGGTAAGAAAAAAAAGAAAAAAAATTGTGTTTTCTTCGAATGCAATTTCAGGCGTGGCGCACACGTTTAGCGTCGAGAGGTAAGAATATATTTGCAAGGCGGGGATGAGAAGCGAGAGGACGATTAAAGAATCTTATATACCTGAGAACTCGCCACATTTATGAATATAAGTCTGTTGTAATAGTGTTTCTGTACATATATGTTTGTAGATACTCTTTTCGCCCTCTCTATCCCTCTCCATCCACCACCTTTTTTTTTCACCTCCCTCCTTCTTTCCTCGATGAAAAGGTATTATAATACCTACGAGTTCGTCGGGGACCACGCGGTGCGACTATCCCCGTTCTACCCTCCCGACCATTAGAGGTAAGGTAATAATATTTAATTGCATTTTACGACGTTCCTGTTTTGCTGTTAATTGTAATTGCCGTCAACATGGCGGCCGCCGTTAGTATACACCGAACAACCGTAGGTTACCGTATAATACACTGTTGCCTTCAACGATAAGCAGATATTCCATCGCCTGTCACGCACGGCCGAGCGAAGCCTCCAACTCTATTGCTATGTACACAGGTAATATCCTCTGTATTAAGTACCATTCTTTACACTTTTTGCGGCTCTCGAGACCCGGCAAAGAACGGCAAATGGAACGTCTCGGAACGAATTAACGCGAAAAAAAAAAAAAACATTTGATACTCGTCGATCAACAAATCGAATCGCTAGTTTCGTATCTCTTTAATATAACTTTCTTTTTTAAATATAATTTTTTTAAATAAATGAGGCTGCGAAAGCATGCGACGATTGCACAGGTAAAATTGCCGGAAGATAATTTGTCCCTATGTCGCAAAATGCAGAAATTTTCTTAAAAAAAAAAAAAAAAAAAAACATTAGCGTGTCGACAGAAAAGCTGCATTATCGCTAGAACCGTGGAGGGAACATAAAACACGAATTGCCAGTTTGCAAATTCCGCGAATGTGTTGTTTTAATGGCCCTTTTTTTCTTTTTTCGTACAAAGTTTATTATAATTAATTCAACATGCGAGTCGCCGCATATGAGGTCAAATTGCTTCTGTACCAACAGCGAAACTTGAAGTAGGACATCGAGTTTTCTTCTAATGAATTATAATCAATGAACTTGCCGTGACAAATTAAGCGCAAATCGTTTCACATTATTCTCTACGCCATTGCGGGGAGGAGGCAAATTTTCTCTCGCGTGCGGCGGTGCTCACGAAACTTTGTGGGCCTCGCCGATGTGATGTATGCTAATTGCAATTACACACCGCATGTATACGCTATCGCTTGGGCTTTCGTTCGTCGATTTGCCGGGGGTTCTCTCTCGTTTTAAGGGCGGCGTTTGTGAGGCTTTCCCCGTCGAAACTCGGGGAATCCCCGGGAAACGACGATGTTTCGAGTATATTCGCGAAACCGCACGAACGGCAAAGAGTAATTTGCACCGTCGGGCAACCCCTATCGCGAGTACCGAACGCAAACTTTCTCGCTAACTTGGTAAACTCAAATTTAACTGGATACGAATTGCTTCCACTTGTCGACGATCGTGCAACCGTGGCAATCGCCGATTCGCGGGTTAGTTACGAGATGCTTGAGATAGACGGAATTTTACCCCCCACCCCCCACCCTCCCCGTCTTCACCCCGTGGTCTCGCATGTTCGAGTTTTATTCGATGATAGCTCAATTCGCAATTCCTTAATTTAACAATTAACGAAGGAAGGCTTGTGTAACTCGGAGCGATGAGGAAATACGAGATTAAATTTTATTTAATAAATATAATAATAAGCCACGTTAATTGCTGAAAGACGGAGATTACTTTGTTGCAATAATATTATCTTCAAATAATATGGATATTTTGTAAGATTCGAGGCCATCACACTTGTATTTGCAATACTTACGCGAGAGAAGAGACGATTATAACTTAAGAACTGTAAGAGAGATATAAAACAGCTGAATAAATTCGTAAGCGCCGATGTTCGACGTTCATTTTTTTTTTTCTTTTTTTTTTTTTTTTTTTTGCGGGAAAAGAAATGGTTCGCATCGATCGAACGGAATTCCGACGCGCAGCCAAACAGCAGCTCGCGACGGTTCTTGCGCCAAAGGTTCGACGAACTGCATGAATACACACAGAATATACACGATGTGTAAATGTGTGTATTTGTAGTTTTATGCGCCACCTATATAATCTCTCTTTTGTTACATTTTATCGTAAAAGTCGTTTCGTTTGCCCGACGAATCGTAGACCGATTTATAGTATAACTTTGATAGCTGTAGAGATACGGACATACCTCGAGGTATTAGCGGTTATCGCGCATTCAAGTAGCATCCATATGTGCGATAAATTGTCGTATCTGGATTTTCGCACGCGCTTCCTTGATCACTGACACTATATACGTGTAGTCTCCGAGGTACCAGAATGTTGCGCGACTCATTAGTCATCGCCACATGTGATTTTTTTTAAATTCTTTTTCCGTTTTGATTGCCTATATTACTTATTTTTTGAGAGGGAAGTCCCAGAATCGTGTCGCTATGTCGAAAAATATTTGTATTCGGTTCACGAGATACTTTAGACGCGTAAAAACCGAAAAAAAAAAAAAGAAATAACAATTTATAAATTCGATTCTACGGATATTTTATTGGAAACCAAAAATATTGCCGTTTAAAAATACGCGTAGTCGCAAATAATTTTTTTTTATAAATATTTTATTTTTTTATTTTTTCAATCCTTTCATTAATATATTTCTTTTATTTCTCGAATTCATTTACAGCATTATATTAATTTACGATACAAATTTCCGTGAAAAATAAATCAAAGAAATAAAATATTATTTTTTGCAATCGTCCTTTTCTGCAATCTGTGAAGTGCCGTTTATGCTACCAATTGGTAAAAAAAAATCGAAATGTTCTTCGTAATCTCCGAACTAAAGTTTTGAGACAAGTTATAGATATGACCCCTGCGGGACCGCGAAGAAAAAAAAATGAAGTACATTACCACTCGCGCACGAGTCAAGAAAGCAAGCAAGCAGCCGTTTTCTGTGTGTACCGTCGTCTCGGCTAACGTATACAGTGCGTATACCTGAGGGCATACTATCGTCAGACACGCAACCATAATAGATTTACCACGATTTACCCCATGGACTCAGCGCCGACGAGCTGCAACGGTCCCGCGCGATCTCTTTCCTCACCACACCTTTCGGCTTCGCTTTCTCATTCCCTCCCTTATGTCGATCATTAATGAAATATACCGTCGCGTTCACTCGACATTTCCGTACCTCTCCCCCCCAACGCTGTACCCCAACGTCGCTCATCATTCCCGCTGCCATTATAGTTACTATAACGGACGGCGACGATGTTAAAAATTTTCGCAATTTACCTACAACGATGAAAATTACGGCCTCGACGACATTCGTATCTCACAAATTAATCAAAAGGTATAAGCTGCACGCGTACCTTTGCACGCCGCGGCTATTGCAGTTTGATTATGTTTACCGTGCCCCTTACCTCACGTGATTGCGCAGCTTTATATTTTTGATAAATAAATTACAAGTTAATAAATAAAAAAAATACTCTATCGTTTGATGTTTTTCTACATATTACCTTTTTTTAAATAAAACATACAAATATAACAATTTAAGTATAAAAACATTAAAAAAAAAAAGTTTGCATTAAATTCATCGATGTTTGTTTGTACTGAAAATTTGCCTTTTTAGAGCCTTTCGACCCCACGTAATCGGTCAACATTCGATCGTTTAGAAATTTCCGGAATCCCGACAAAGGTCCGACGTGGCGAGATTGCTTCGTTTTTTTTTTTTTTTTTTTTTTTTTACATCGCGGTCGCGTCCGCGTTTCTAATTTGGATTCCGCAGGGGTCTATCAGGTCTTAGTCATTTGTTTCTCGCGATAAGGTGAGCGTCCATCGCGCCCGGTCAGCGCGGAGACCCGACCGAGATCCAGTTGCGCTCTGGCATGGGGGGCCCCTCTCTCGTCGACGCCGAATATACCACCATGGCGTCCACTTAGGGACACCCAAATGGACTCGACTTTATGCACGAAGATAATTTCGTAATGATTTACAGCAACGTTTCTCCCGAGATTGTTCGACGTCTACGGGGGCTCCGCCGCGTGTGCGTCGTTTCCAATTCTCTGGCTAATTTATTTCACCTCGCGAGGAGCCGCGCCTCCTCGACGTTTCGTTTCGACCAAAAATCTTTGCGCCGCTCGTCCTCGTTAACAAGGGTTATATTCAGCATTTAAACCGATCAGCTTCGCGGAATATTAAAATATTTTTACTATAATTCAATTTTTATCAATATCACTGTGAAATAAAAATAATAAAAATAAAAACTGGCGAAAGAACCGTAGAAAAAGTAGTTTAATGTTCGATTCTTTCCCGACGATGAAACAAACAGGTTTACCACGGCAATCCGAGAATTTAAACGTAAACGCAAAGATTCTTCCGCAGAATGTGAATGCGGCAGCCAATGTATGAATGAGATACGAAATAATATAAATGAAGCAGTTACAAACCGGTGTGCGGAGTCTTGGGAACGTATAAAAGTGGAAAAAAAAAAAAAAAAAAAAAAAAATTACCGCGACACGTGAGATGCGGGTTAAGTAAACGGTGGTACTAAGTAAAAGGATAAAATTCCACCGATCTGGCATGCGGCGCCAATGAATATACCTAGTATAGCGTGTGGCTGCGTGAGCAAGTAGCGCTCGAGCGAATTGGATCGATTTTGCAGAAAACTCGTTGTCGCCAAGGGATACCTCTCGATTTCTACCGAACTGTATATATAAATCCCCCCGATAAACTGTGTGAAAAATAAAAATTTTAAACAGAGAAAAAAAGGCTTCGAATAAAATAGTATAGAAAAAAAAAAAGGCAGAACAGCAGGTAGCGAAGAAAATCGCGTCGATCGAGGAAGATCGTCGATGAGAGTTTCGCGCGAAAAAAAAAAGAACCGGTCGACAGGATGAAACGCAAGATGGAGGTCTTTTATATATATATACGCACATCGAACTGATTTCAAGCCGATTCCCCCGGCAGATCGAGGGCGATTGGTATTCCAATCCGATCGTTCGCTCGTCTGTTGAACGATCGTAGGAATTCGCGGATCCTTTCCGTTCGTTCGCGTGGCCGATCGTCTGTCCGCTGACCGTCGCAGCAGCAATTACTCTTAATTGATCGCACGACAAAATTCTTTTGCTTCGATGAGTGAACGGAGAGAACTCGATACCGATCACGCGAACGTTGCAGGGGATTTGTGAGGATTCAATGAAACTAATGTTAACACACACGCACACACCGCACGCAAAACTATCGACGAACGGATATCGTTGGCAGATACGCGAACGTTGACGATCGAAGGGATTACCGGTTCCAGGGAATCGGTAATTTTTCCGTTTTTAAACCGTACCTCGTGGCTAACTAAATTCCATTGCTGTAATCTTCGTTCATTAAAAACTCACTGGCCTTCGAGTTGCGTCTCGGAGTTGCGGAAAATACGCTGAAATGGTGTAGCGACTAGTGATCGGTAGTGGATCAGCGATGGTAGTGGTTTTCGGTGTATCGAAGTCGAATAAATCGTAAATGAAAATTTCAACGGTATAAAAAAAAAAATCATAATCCCACGGAAATTATCCTTAAAATGTTTTATTAATCCCTTTTCCCATTGCTTTACAATTTTTTTTATTATTGTAAATCGATATACCGACAAAAGGCACAAAAGAAAAGATCGCGGAAGACGCTTTGTAGTATCGACTTTTAATTGTTTTGCCTAAAGCACACGGTCTTAATTACCCGCGACCAATTCATCCACTCATCCGATTCGGATACATATAAATATCTCTCAGTTTCTCGTTCCTCGATTCAACGTTTTTTAATCCAACTTCAAACAACGCGGGGTTAACTGTCGTCACGGTTGGCTAGCCTTTGGTTTCGGCTAGTTGGCATCTCGTGCGTAACGATACAATCGAAATTCCCAAGAGGTGCCCCCCAACGATGCTCGCTTCTTACGCACATAAACGCCAAAGTGCTGCTTCGTCTGCCTAATTCCGTCTGAGATATGAAAAACGGATAGAAAAAGAATAGAAAAAAGAAAAAGAAACGCCCATATTCAAGCGTCGGGGAAACACGGGTAAAGTAATCACGCGCATTAGTGGTGTAGATTTCCACGCTCGCTCCAGAATTATTCACGCTACACCGGCGTGGTGGTGGAGCCCGAGGTATTTAGATAGGAACCTCCTAATAACGAACGTGACACGCAAACTATACGGATCACGTATTAGAGATCTTTCTCCTGCACGGCTTGAGGCCCATAAACAAAGTAGTCACCGCCTCGGCAGCGTGCGTATTACACATATATATAACATTCAGTTAATTCACTATAGCGGACACGGAGACGCGGATCTCGCACGAAGAGTCATGTTCCGGTTATTATACCTCATATAATTTCACCGTCATTTTTTTTTTCTCAGCTCTGAGTTTCGAGCAATTCACAGATTCTTTAATTAATCTTTACCTCAAAGAATATCACAGTTATCAGCACGAGAAAAAAAAAAAAAAAAAAAAAAAAATTATCCAAGCGCAGTCGTTGACAGAGTCATAGCAATTTTTATCCAATAAGAACAAAATAAGAATTCGTGACGATGACTGCCAATAACTATTACCGTTCTATTGTTCCTCTGTTTCGTTCGAAACTCTTCCTGTATACTCGTCCTCCTCTAAATACAATTATTTGCACGATCGTCATGCGGGGTATGCAGTACCGAAATAGTCAACAATTAAAAATGCATGAATGTGGGATAATAAGTTTATTTTTCTGCAATTTTCAACCGACGAAGGATTAATTTGTTAGAAACTATAATGAGCAAAGCGTGATCCGTCAATTGTCGAGGACGCGCATGTTATAAATTGTACTTACACGTGTACCATGTCGCGGAACTATTATAATGGTTAGTTATAATGTAACGCCGACCGCGTGTGGGGTTCCACTGCACGAAATGGAAAAATTTATGTAATATATCCGGGGATAATTAAGGCGCATCCTTTGCGATATGTATGTATATGCGGCCGATGCGTGCGAATTAATGCTGCAAATAGACTCGTAAGGATAGTCGACGTATCGTCACGTAGAATCTCGGAGAATCGGCCCCTTTGAAATA
This sequence comes from Cryptus armator, assembly GCA_963971235.1. Lineage (NCBI taxonomy): Eukaryota > Metazoa > Arthropoda > Insecta > Hymenoptera > Ichneumonidae > Cryptus > Cryptus armator. The sequence continues at coordinate 21,219,510 of OZ020235.1, forward strand.
GTCGTATTCTCCGGTCTTATTCCGTGCCAAAGTAAGTGTATATGTACATTACATGCGCCTACCGCATGCGGCAAACGCATAGAAATCAACACGCTGTGAACAACGCAACACACGCGCGAATTTATAATACTCGAAGTGCATACATACGCGTAGTAACAACGCTCAGCAGGGAGGAGATACGTGACGCGACTTACGCGCGAGAAGATTCTACATTGTGGGTAAAACTTAATATATTTACGTTCTTCAACGCTTGAGATCGGGGCGTATGATAACGATAATTAATGTAGCGAAGCGTTGATTATTCGGCACGCGATATGTATTTGGTATCGCGAGTTATTGTACCGGGAAAAGTTTTAAAAGTCAACTCAATATTTCTTCTCGAAGGTCTCGAAAAAACAAAAAAAAAACTTAGACTCGATATAATTTTGACTCAACTTTGCGATTTTTTTTCATACGGCGGCGATGTCGATAAGGCGAAATTTTTTTATAATATATAGAGATATTATCCAAAATTTCGATATATTTGGATTTGAATACTATAGACGAGGGATTTTCACCCTAAACAAACAATGTCAATGAATCTGAATGATAAGGGAAAAAAAAAGAGCGAACGGTTGACAACGGACTATCGAAAATATTAATAAGTTGTCCCACTGGCTCTGCCGAAAGATGCTGAGTGGTATATGAGATAAAGGACTCTGCGAAGAGTCCGGAAAACAAATAAAAAAAACCAACGGCTGGACACGTGATTTCTCTCATCTCCTTGCGCGGGGAGGTTATTTCACGTTCGGACGCGAGCCGAGCTTCGATGTGGAATTAATCATGCGAAATAAATTCGAAGAATCCATTAAGCAGAGTTTGGATATCGCTCCCGCTTCTCTTACTGTTTGTGGGTAAATCAACGTTCGCGGTCTATCGTTAGTAACAATCTTCGAGAGTAAATACACGCACGTTGGTATGATGTATATATTATTAAGTAGTTCGGCGGATGAAAGTGCGCAATAATGAATATTAATACATACATCTTCCGTGAAAGCTTTAAAGATGAGGGAATTAAGAACTTCCTGTTATCATTGACTCTAAAAAAACGTAATGATTCAATGCATTCGCAGCGATATCTTCTCGAATTGCTACTTCAACTGTGGGCAATGCTTACCGAAATTATTTATTATAATCGATTGGAGAAAAATTTTAAAAATTTACAAAAATTGAAAAACTTCCGACTGAAAAACGAGCGTAATGAAGGAATTTTGTTAACAAAAAGGAGTGAAATAACAATAAACATTACGCAGTCGCGCAATTTTAGCATTGCTAATAATTTTTTTTTTTTAGTGAAAATTTAATTTTTATTTTTTTTCAATCTATGCGCCCGTTTTGTCCCGCTCACCCCTACTGTCGTAAAAGGGGGGAAAAAACGGTTTTTTTTTTTTTAAAGACGAAGAAAGTCGTGAATAGAGCGATGAGTCATTCAGTTGAGTTCTCCTATCACTTAGCAATTCCGTTTTATCTACGTATCCAGTGCGGAGACCATCGTAAATCCTAATGAGGAAAGCTTGACCAGCGTAACTTACATTGCGGAAGAATCGACGAAGAAGTTTACGTTTTCAAAACGTCAACGAGTCGAGTCGGCGAGTCGGCAAGTCGGTTCGAAGGTGAAAATTGAAAGGCAGTCTTACAGTCTCTTTTCTTTTTTTTTTTTTTTTCTTATCGCGCGGAAGAAAGAAACAAAGAGGTTGATGGGTAGAAGTCTTCGTGGTGGGGCTTTGCCTCGAATTCGTTGCCTTCCTCATCCCTATCTTAACCGAATTTAGGGTGAAACGGACCCACCGCCGCTAGGAATTCGTGTCTCATGCCACCGACGTACGATCGGTATTCCCGGCATTCGGGAGTCTCTCAACCAAGCAGCAAAGACTCTCTTTCTCCTCTTCTCTCTTTCACCTTATCCCCGAAACTCATCCACGAATGTTTTTCGAGGGCTGATTACGCAATATCATCGTGACTTCACCCTCGACTGCTCGTGGCTTAACTTAATCGTGTTAACTCGTGTTTTTTTAATGGATCTCTCTACCTGTATTATCTATACACGCACGCTTTTCTCGTACGATTTATATCGGTACCACTCACCAATTTTATTCTACTTTGTATTTAGTATTATTAGAATATGACTCACTGTTCATGTATTTTTTTTATTTATTAATTAATAATAATAATTTTATTACATGTTATATCGTTATATATCGTATGTCTGATATCGTTTTTCATAAATAAAAAATGAATAAATACGAAATTTAATAATAATAATTATTATAATAATAAAAAAAAGTAATAAATTTCGTATTTATTCATTTTTTATCAAATTTTTTATTCAAATTTTATATTTCGCGGCCAAAAGTACAGTTTAGCTCGGTGCGGCTTAGTATGCATATAATTTCTATGCGGATTCAAATTTTTATAAAAGTCGACGTGTTGACGAATGATTTTTTTTTTTCTGTCGTGATTACTAACTAATTATTCATTCGTGCTTTACGAACCTGTGTATTTTTTCTAATGGATGCTTCTTCGTTGACAAAAAAAAATGTCGTCTTTCGCGTTATCTCGAGAAAACAGATTTGTGAGGACAGAAACGGTGGAAGGAGTTGAAACAAGTAGGGAGCTATAAAAGTACGTGTTAGCGACGCTCTTAAGTCTCGTAAATATCGAGACATTAATTTTTCTTCGAGCACTTTCACCGATTCCCACTTCCGCGTTGGGATTTAACACTGTATAAGCCAGAAACTCGCGCGCGCGAGCGCGAGCTCAGCCACTTACCGTGTTCTTAATGGCACGGCAATAAATTTCTGTCGTTCGACGTTACAACGGTCTTGAGACACTTTAATTTTTGCTCCCGTGTATATTCCACGGGGGATATTGAGACTGTTGCTATATTAGTTTATGGTTGCTGTGTTAATATTTGCCAATTTTTTTTTTTTTTTTTTTGCGGCGCCATTAGTTTTTTTTTTCCGATTTTAGTTGAACGAGTGCATCGCAAAGTGCAATTTCGCCGATAAATGGAATGCGATTTTTTTTTTTTTTTTTTTCGTTGTCACGTGATTCGGGGAGAATTTTTTTTTTTTTTTAATAGAACAGGTGAGGCATCGAAGAAACTGTTGGTAATGCGAGTCAAGCCGACGACACGCTCGAGATACATGTTACACAATTTGTAATTGAAGAAATTCGATATCCGCTACAATTAATGACGATGCACGGTCGTTTACTCACGTAGATTGCCGGTTCTTATACACTTCCTCTTGTTGTTCTTTTATTTTTATTTTTTTTTCACCGCTCTCCGCTCCCCGTCGATTGACCCGAGACTTTTTATCGCGTGCGATTTTAATCGAAACGAATTACCTAACAGCTCGTACGATCGATCTCTCCGATTAAAATTGCGATCGATCGTGGCGATAAAAAAATCACGCAACAGTTGTATCAATATCGATACCTGTTCGAGTTTTACGATTTTTTATTATGCTATTTTTTTTTCATCGACCTGTTATTAATCACTGTCGGGATGATGAAATTTGCTCGGGGGTTCTCGATTTATTTACCCTTTGAATTGATTGTACAAATAACATTTTTTTTTCTTTCAATCACAAAATTATTATCGCTTTCTGACAAAAATTCTCGACGAATCGAAAATTCGAGTTTTTTTTTTCTTATGTAGGTATTTATTGAATTACCTTTTAATTTGATTATGGAAATGGTTTTTTTCGTATTCTTTGCTATTATTATTATTATCATTATTATTATGATTATTGCTATTATTATTTAATTGTTGATATATATGTGTTATTATCGATGCAGAAGCATTTTACTGAAAATTCTTGAAGAATAAAAAAAAACTGATTTTTTTTTTTTTTTTCTTCGTGAACCATTGGTGTTTTTCATTTGTCCTCGCGTTTCATTCTTAGTGCAAATAGTACCCGGTACAATAGAACTCACTCGGGGACCTCCCTGATCGGTTCATTGCCCCCGGAAATGCTGAGCGTTAGCACGCGTTTCGAGTCGATTTCCAGCGACTGCAATGCTCCGGTCATCCGCGGGGAGCGCGCGGCGGAGTCATTCATTGGAAAATGTCATTACACGCTGACCGATGGCCCGGGTAATTTCATTCCAAGCCCCGTCGGATCCGCGGTCAGCGCAGAGGATCGTCCGAACGACTTGCAATACCGCCGGCCAACCGAGTCAAAGTGAAATATCGTCGCAGCTATTTTCCTCGGTCGCGCGGAACTAATTACCAAAGTCCCCGAGAATCCTCAGTTACTCAGTTTATATACACAGCGATTTACGCTGTGAAGATTTTAAAAAAAGGGTCGAATAGGTGTTTTGACACCGATGTCTAAAAGCGCGAACCGGAAATATAGATCGCTGCTAAATATTGCCGTTCGTTAATCGCAAAGATGAATGCAACGAGAGAAGACCAACTTGTGATTTTTTCTTTCTTTTTCGACATTATTTCCAATGACGGTTTCGCATGACTTCTAAGTATTTTTACGTGATTATTAGACCGCAAGAAATTCGGAGTGACAAATCGAAGGCAACGCCCGCGTTTGTTTTGTCTTTCTAAACTCTCGACTAATAGACTATACCGGGGGGAAGGGGGCTTGCGGAGTTTTGTCCCGCGGAAAGAAAACACGCGAAGAGTTGCGGTGCTCCGTTATTTCAGCTCTTAATTTCCGGCGTGGTGAGCCACTTAGGGGTTTCCTCTTTCGCGGCTCAAACCCGCGAGGTGGGCCTCGTGGCCCCCGGAAATTGAGGAGAAAATAAAAAAAATAAATAAAAAAAAATATCCAACCGAAAACATCATCGTCAATGGTATAAAAGTGAATGTTGGGAATGGTGGGGCAAAATAGGTCGCGCAACTCGAATTTTGGGGCAAAATGGACCAATTGGAAAATTTCTAAAATTAAAAAAAAATCGACGATTTTCAAATTTCTTTTTATTATATGTCTTTTAAAAAAGACAAATTTTGACAAAAATAAAAAAGACAAGATTTGTCTTTTAAAAGTGAAACATCTTTTAGCAGAGTTTAGTTTATATATCGCTTATAGGTAGTAAACTTTCTGAATTTCAAATTTTTCATTTCTTTAATGCATTTTAATCACAATCCATTTTGCCCCATTTTTTTCGTCTTGATATTCTAAGGGGATGTGAAAAATCAATTTTTTACTTCAAAAGTCGTAGAAAAGTGTTGTGCGCATCGACAAATTCCCTGAATCCCTAAAGCGCTCCATTTTGCCCCACGTGAAGATGCGTGAAGAATATATGACGATAAACATCCAAATAGCTTCAATTTTCCTTCTTTAGTAGCTTATCAACTCCCACCTTACAAGATTCGTTTAAAAAAAAAAAACAACACTATTTTTTTTTCTATTTCGCTTATCTCGTCTTTCCTCTCATTAGTCCTCTTGTCTGACAAAAGAGTTGCGTACACCGCTCGTAAAACGCGTGCAAAGATCCCTCGTGTCCAACGAACGTGAAAACGATGACAAAGAGACGATTATTACTTTCGCTTATATTGTCGAGTCGTATCGTTTGCCTCGCGAAGATGTGATACAAAAGTTGTCGAGAACACGGGAGTGTCTGTCGTATAACTACTAATAAGCAGCAAAAGCGAAGATAATAAGACGAACAAGATAACAAAAAGTAATATTAAAAATGAAAAAAAAAGTGAGAATTCACGGTCTTGTGCGTGAATACCCGCAGGTAGCATTTGATTCTGTCATTTACGTTCACCATCGGCGAGAACGAACACATTTTTCTGTCCCCTGAATTCTGAGCGACGAACGATGAGATCCGCGCGCGCGCGCGCGCGTGCGTTCGAAAACTGCGGGATGCGCGCGTGTAGGACGTTCACGTAAAATCTATTCGAGGAATGATCGTTAAGAGGTCCGCGGAGACGAAGTTGCATGAAACGTTTTACGAGACGCAACTATTTATCGTCTTGCGCGATCTCGCGCGCGAACTCCTGCTGTCGCACGAAGTTTTCTTTAGTCTCCTCCCTCCTCTCCCTCCGTCGTCTGTCCCTCTGTGCAGAGAGTCGAGCGTCGTTTCTCGTTGAAATCGAGCGCGCAAGTCGAAGAATGCAAAACGATAGGAACACACAAACGGGGGTGCGGTTTTTGAAGGATTGTGATTAACGTATAGAACGAAACTATCGAGATAGTTTCATATTCTCGGGTCAAACACGATCGCGAAGTGAAAGGAACAAATTCAATAAATTTAAGGAATAAAATATGACGATCTTAAGGGGGTCGAGACAGGGCAGAATCATTAAAGTCTCACTGCGACTGAGACGTGTGTCGAGTATCTAAGTTCTGAATTTATAAACCTTTAACGGTCGATGGAAAAATTCAATATAAACTGAATAAATATTTGCTGTTATTTGTAATAAAAATTAAAATATGATATTAATTTAATATAGTGCCCTTAGATATTTTAATTATTAGTAACAATTGTTTTAAACAAACTCTCGATACGGAAAAAATAAATAGACACTAAATTAATATTTTTTGTTATTTATAATAAAATTTTAAATTTAAATATTAATATTAATATTAATATGCAGTTTTTAGATATTTCATCTATCACCAATAATTATTTTCGACGAATTCTCGATATTTTTAAGCTCCAATGTAGCATTATTTCCAGTGACTAAAATCATTAAATATTTTGTGAAATTTATTAATTCTTTAAATTCAACTCATTCTACATAAACTATTAAATTTTATTCGTGTCTCCTCAACTGCTCGATATAAATTTGTCGATAGATCCGTTGGATAGCGTTAAAAAGGAGAACGTCGAAGGCCCCGGAGGCTTCGCAAAATTGGTTCGATATTAATTACAAGAATTCTTAATTGCCGCGCGCGTTTCGATCAGCGCGCTTCCCTTGCTGACGGGACTTGCGAAAGCTTCGGGAGATAGTGGGGTGAGCATAAAACGGGAGAGGGGGGCACACGTCCGTTTCGGCCGCTCGCCCTCGTATTCCCGAGCGCAGCACAGAGCTCGCGTCCAGAACGGTGCGATCATCGGAACTCGCATCGCAACCAAACGAACGAGTTAACGAGGTGAACATTTTACGTTTGATATTTATCCGATGGGGCCCGCCTCGGGACTCGTTTTATTGAGTCATATATCAAAAACGTTCGGTAAGGGAGAAGGGGGGACTCCGAACAGAACGAAACGTTCGAGGAAAGCTCCGCAGTATCGATGCATATAACAGGATCAACCATTGAAAGTTCGCGCCAACGTAGGAGAACACAAGATTTTTCGGTTATTTGTTGTTTTTTTTTTTTTATCGAGATATCGCTCCGCAAACTATTTTATTTTTTTTACTTCCTCAACGAAACGACTTTTGATGTTATTCGCATCGAGCGTTGACGAGAAGTGTCGGGTATCGCAACGAAAAAACCGCGAAATAATTTTGATGTTCAGTTTTTTTTTTTTTTTTTTTTTTTTTTCATCGAGATATCGCCCTGCAAACTTTTATTTTTCATTTTTTAGCATCCTCGCCGTAAAGTAGTTCGATTATCGCGAGAATTTGAAATTTATGGATAAAAAGACAGAAAAAAAAATTTAATGCACCGCCGTTACGAAGATTGAAAGAATTAGCTGGAGCAGCAGCTCCGGCGGGTTTGCAAGATAAGATTTATTCGTCTGCCGAGTTCGTTTCTATTAATTTTTTTTTTTTTTTTTTTTTTTTTCGTTTTACCAAAATTTCGCAATAAATAACGAAACAAAAGAGGTGAAAGATCGAAAGAAGAACTGCCAGCACCTTCTTAAGTTAATATTATAACAGAATAAGAAAATGACGACGTGGAAAGACGAAAGAAAGAGGAGAGCCACGGTATTTACATGCGATAACGAGCCGCCGTAAGATATTTACATTTTTAATAGCGTAAAATCAACAGAGAGAAGTGAGAGACCGTTCCGGGGCCCTCGTCCTCTTCGCTACGAAATTCTTGGGCTTCAACCCCCGCGCGGGTTCGAGTCAAGCGCGACTCTTTTGATGCCCGCCCTCGTCCGCCCCGGCGCCCATTTATTAACTCTAATTGATCGAAAGAGGTCCCCTCTTCAGCTTCTTTCACGTTCTCTTCCCTGTCCCCATCGTCCCCCTCTATCCCTCTCGCGTTTCCTTCACTCAGACTCACTAAAATTTTTATACGTTTTCGTACGAAGCCGAAACTTCATTAGGTTTCTGAGGTAAGCGAGGTATTATTTATTATTACATTTATTATCGCGCCGGCTCCGCGATGCTATCATGGCGCTCGAGACGCTCAACGAAAGGAAGAGTTCCAGAGGCACTCTCGTCTCCCCTTATTTTTTCTTCATACCATAAATATTAGAAAAATCTCGTGCGATAGTCTCAAAATTAATAGTTCAGTTTATACGAAACCTAAAAAAATTGGGAATAAAAAAAAAAATTGATAACGCCATCTGTGAAAATAACTCCGAACTAAAAGTCGTTATTTCGATACAAAACTTAGTATAATTCGAACGATATTTTATTACCTTAAGGCATCGTAACACCTGGTCCAGTTTTATCGACACTCAATGTCTTCGGTCAGCAGTTGAGCTCAAGTGGTATGGATAATCGTAAAGTATACCAGAACGTTGGCTCACCCATTTATTTAACTATAAGTAGGTATCGATATATATATAGCGGAAATTGGGGCAAAACGGACCGGTTAAGGAATACCGACCGTTGTCACGATTTCAGACGCGTAAATTAAGTTTTTATTACCAAATTAAATTCTTAACAAATATTACGAGTTTCCGAGGATAAAAATACAGTTGGGGCAAAATGGACCTTTTCTTAAAATAGAAAAAATTCATTACCAACACTTTTCCACCAATTAACACCTCGCGTACGGAAGACTTTCACCCGGTCACACACAACGCTAGTTTCGTTTCCTCCCAAAAATAACGCGAAATCGCGAAAAAAAATTCGTTGAAGCATCAAATAAACGACCCTTCCAGATTACTCCACAATTTTCTTCAGATTTTCTTCACGATTTCTACCGTTAAACGGACCATTTGAACGTAATGATTGATCAAAAATGCCGGATGTATATTTACGTCACCCGTAAGTGCGGAATTAACGTAAAACTTCGAGCGCAACTCGAACCAACTACCATCATATTTTCCATTGAATTTGATGAAAATGTGTACCACACGCTTCGTATTTTACGATTTTTTATGTTTTTTATTTTAAAGTAACTAACAACGTGAACTTTTAAGTTCGCAACGTATCGACGTTACCTTTGCATGGTCCGCTTTGCCCCGATAGTTCGTATTATCCCAGTCTCCCCTACACACGTCTGTGTTTATTCGAGACTCGCGCGAGAAGGGAGGAACCCATCTACACATTGGTTATACGTATGTACCGAGCCAACGCAGTTAATTGGATGGAGTGTTTGAACTCGCAATTAGCGATTAGCAATTACTTCCTCCAAATGGAAGCTTCGACTGTCTCGGACCGACGGAGCGATTAATGGCCCAATTGGCTAATACCGTCGTCACGCAAGAATACGCGAACAACGCGTACCCTTCGAGTACCTATACGAGTATTGACGACATGCAACCGTGTACTGCACTCCGTGTACATGTGTAGACGATAATATACCACAGCTATATGTCGTTCCTAATGTCCGTTCCCGTTGCATCGTAATTCACAACGGACTTTCCTGTCGACACCCCCTTATTATTGATACCTCCTTCTTTCCACGCTATAACCCCCGTATACACGCATCGCCCTACATGGATTATTATTCGCCACTTTTCATTCACCGCTGTTATTAACCTCTTCGTCCATCGATTAGAAAAATATACGAAATTTTTGCAAATTCATTTTACGCCGCACGATTTTTTCTTGTCTTCTTTATCATCGCGAAAAGGGAATAAAATAAATAAAAAATGAGGGAAATGTCTAGCGGAAAATTTAATGCGGTACGATTGATGCGAGAAGAAAAAAAATGAATTACAGAAATTAACTCGTTCGGGTTGAAATGCCGTGGAAAAATGATTTGGAGCGATTCCTCAGCGAGTTGGAATAAAAAAAGAGAAATAATAATGAAGAGAAAGATCGAATTTTCTTGGAAATTTAGAACTGGGCTGAGCCTCGCGTTGGTTTTCTCATGGAATAAAGCTCGCTAATTGGTGGCGAGAGGAGGGACTTCTACGCAGCTCTCCGCTGTTGCTGGTGCTTGCCGCTATATAAGATCGAGGGAGTTCTCGAGCGAGAGAGAGTCTATACAGCGAATCCGTGGGGGCAGCGTAATTCCGACTAATTTATTTGATTGCACCGGCATACCCGTTCGCCGCGCCACCGCCGTAGTTTCTATACCTAACCAACGTAATAAGAGTCGCCCCGACCAGTGTGCAAAGCAAAAGCAAATAATAAAAATGAGAAAAAATAAAAAAAAAAAGTAAAAGAATTCTTGTTCTCTTTCGCAAAGGCTTGACCCTGTCTCACGAGAAAATTCTCTGTGATATGCCCGCTCTACTCGCTCGAGAGAGTCCGATGGATCGACTCTCTATCGGTACGACGAGGAGAACGGAAAGAAATGATTATTAGACGATTATATTACCATTCTCGTTTAGCTTCAATCGATCGTTGTATCCCTTCGCTATTTATACGACTATTCGTTTTGATTACGATTCAATTAGAACACGCGAATCATACGTTGACGAACGGCGCCGCGAAGGCTTCGAAAGATTCTTGTGCAAATGTCGAACCTCTGGGAAAAATGGAACGCTATTTATCGACGACGAAGTCCTCGGTAACAAAAGATTTTTTTTTTTCCGCAGTCATCTGAGATTAGTTTTTTTTTTTTTTAATGTGTGGAAAAAACATTTTCTCACTAATCCCATTCAATTATTTGCTGCGTAATGATGTTGCAAACATATGAGAAAATTCCAAGATTCGAATACTAAAAATTGTAAAATTTCAATTTTTTTTTTTTATTAGAATTTTTTTTTTTAATTCTGTTGAAAAAAAAATTAAACTATTTCACCAATTTTTAATATTCGGATCCGAAGAATTTTCCATAAAGTCGAAACGCTGTTACGAACAAACAAACACATCGACTAACTGATTCGATGTTTTTTTGCTTATAAAATAAAATGAAAACTCCTTTTTTGCCCGAAATCGTCTCAATTCCCTTAATTTCTTTAACGTTTTTCTAAAATCCTGCAATTCTCGTGAATTCTTCATTGAGTACCTTTATAAAAAAAATAAAATAACATTTCTAACAACAGATCGAAAAACAAGTGATTTTTTGTCTAAAATCGTTGCAAACCCCCTTAATTTCTTTAACGCTTTCCTAACATTCTGGAATTCGAGTGAATTGTTCATTGAGTGTCTTTATGGCATTTCTATCACCGCTACATTCTTGTCGTTAACATTTCCTTAACGAGAATCGTTGTTGTAGCATCTCCGGCCCTCGAGGCAAGCGACTTTACAGTCTCCACTACTAGGTACGTAAAAGCTACATAGTAATATACCCCGGAGTAGCTGCATATTAGTAGACACACGTAGAAGGTATACATTCAGCCCTGCGGACACACTATATAAGCCTTCCGTAATAACAATGTCGTTTATAGTTAGTGCGCGAGTGTAGGGGTTAGTTAGGTGGGATCGCAGATGGTGAGTCGCGCGAGCAAAGTACCCCATCTACGATCTCGGGGTTCTATCGTCAAAAGGGATGAGTGAAATGCGGGGGGAGAAGGGGGGAGAGAGAGAGAGAGAGAGAGAGAAAGAGAGAAAGAGAGAGACGACGAGAAGGAAGGAATGAAAGTGATGGAAGCAACGAAGAAGCAGAGAGGGAGGAAAGAAACTTGTCAGTGTTGTAGAATCGAGAGAAGAGGGCTGAACGAGCGAGTGAGCGCTAATAAAACACAATTAGCGGCTCTCTCGAGGTCCACCAATCAGCGGCTTCCAGTCACGTATAAAGCACGCGTAAAACCCCCCCAAGCGAGATTATTTATGACCGAGGCAACGCGACGACCTACGTGCGGGATTTATACTGTACTCCACACACTCTCATTGTATGTTTTGTATCAACACTGTACTAGTAGTAGAATCTTCATTTTTTTTGTTTTCTTTTAAATAAAAAACGAAGCACCCCTTATTTTTTTTTTTTTTTTTTTTTTTTTTTTTTTTTCCTTCTTTTTCTGCAATTAGGAATCACGTCGCCATGATTTTTAGGTCCAAAGGCAACGGCCGTCGTCGACTTGTTATTTCAGTGGAAACGAACGAAGGCTTCGAGTCAAACGCTTTACTTTATATACGCATATACTCTGTACTCTGTCTCATCTCTGAATTAATTAACTGAGACTACACAACGGGGCAAAAGTTACAACGTTAACGAATAAGATTTACTGCGAACGGAGCAGATTCGATTTCCGGCATGCGTGCGCAACGTTTTGCGAGGGATTCATCCGCGCGTGAGTACCGTCTCGATGAAAAATTCATTTTTACGACCGCGAAGGGTTGAAAAAAAAAAATTTAAAAACTCAATGGAGAGGGAAATATAGGAAAATGAAATAACGTTGTTGGGCGCACGTATGCGTATTTTATAGAAACGACGATGATGATGATGATGATGATGATTAGGAAGGATTTTTAAGAAGCGCAAACGAACCCCATGGAAATTATGTAGATACTGAGCTATAAAACTTTTTTCCGTAAAAGTTAAAATTTATTTATACAAATTTGTAAAAAACCAAAAAATTTTTTTAAAATAACAAAAAATAATTATTTATCATTATTGTTATATATTATGTACTCATATCATTTTTTTGAGATATGGAACTTTTTCCCGTCGTATGTAAAAGTAAATCTTTTATACACCTCGACACATATTTTATTTCTATGGGGTTAAGAATCTCGTTAAGCGAGGAGACGGAGAAACGTATGGCGGAAAACACGCAACTCATCATCGCGGGGGGGGGGGGGAGGTTGGTTGGTTATACGATCCATCCGTTGCAATGGGGTAGTAATAGATAGAAGACAACCCTCGTGCGCCACGTTTGTCCAATGAAATTTCCGAGTTCAACCCTCTGCCCTCATCCCCTATTGGTCGAATAAAATTCTCTCGTGCCATCGTACAAACATCACTCCCCCTCGATTTTTATCTTCGCTGAATCGAAACGTGTATTCGATAAATTAAAAAAAAAAATGGCAACTCGTTCACGTGTACGAAAATTAAGTAAACGCGATATAATCATAATGAGACCTGACGTTCTCGTTTTTTTTTTTTTTTTTTTTTTTTTTTTTTTTTTTTTTTTTTTTTCATACTTTCTTTAAATTTTCCCTGAATACTTCGAACAGACAATTCTCGTTTTTCAAACGAAAATATATGTATATTAGATTATTCCGTTAAACTCGTAATAATTATTCCCACAGTCATCGGGTTGTCGGGTTACAATCGATGATAACACCGGGGTAGCCATAGGTATCACAAGTCGTGTACGCGTGGTGTACGCGTGGAATGAGATTCGCTTATCTCGCCTATCAGCCTTAAAGCCCTCGTTTGCCTTATCAATTCCCGACGACTTAATGCTAATTCGAGAGCATTTATATTTCCACGTGGCTAAGTAATACACGTTATCACCTCGTTGCCTTACTCGTTCGCTCGGTTCACTGGGCGAGCATATGCGTAAGTACATTATATGTGTTTTACATATTATCGTGTGCGATACTTATAGATGTAATGGTCACTAAACGCCGAACGAAACGTTGCGGCGAGGGAACGAAGCGGACGGCAAAACTCGAACTTATTAGAACCTGAAAAAGCTTTCATTAACGCCTTTGTCGTACCGCATTAGCAGTAATTCATCATCCCGCAATACTTTTACGTGCGACGTTCGTCCTTCGCTATCGGTTAAACAATTTTAACAATTTTCCGCTTAAAAATACGTTCACTCGAATAATTGTTATTATTAATCGAAATTTTTATCAATTAACTCGCGAAAAGCGATATTGCAAATAATTTTTTTAACCCTTTAAAATATTATTAATATTATCAGCGATGTTTTCAACGATTATTATTGTTATTTTAATGAAAGCGGGAATCGTCGTATCTTCATTAATCATTTATCGATCTATAACGCGACTATTTACTCATTTATGCAATGCGTTTTATTTTTATTTTTTTTCCTCGAGATATTTTTTTTTTTCATCGTCGATGCAATAAAAAAATGCATGTTATTAACGTTTTTATTTTTCTTCCGCGTTCGCAACTGTTGTTGCATTGTTAATAAATGAACTCGAAGTTGCTTGAGCGCCTCGATAATTGCAGAGTGCAAATCGAAAGTTAACTCGTCGCAATATAGCAGTAATGGATTGTACATCCATGAATAACTAACGATTCTAATTGGGTATTCATTAGATATGGAAAAAAAAAAGAACTGTGTTGCGATCGAGAATAGAAATTGAATTTATACCTCGCTAATTCAAGGAACGCAAATTAAATCTTGGAAATATAATACGGTTTGTAGCGGGTCTCGTATTGTAGCGAGAACATGAATGGCTTCATTACTCACGATCGTTGTCTCTCATCGTTGTTTATATTTACGCGCGGAGCAATATAATAAGTTTCACGATGTTAAAGTAACTCGACGAGAGCAATATAAATGATAATTTCTCTAATAGAATTCCGATACGCGCGATTTAATATCGAACTCGTAACAGTATTTTGCGAAATATAAAAAAAAAAAATTATAAATTCGTCGTGAAATTTTGCATAATAATCGTAATATTCGTCAATCGATGAAATTAAAGTTCATAAATTCGTAGCGATACGTTGCGTATTATCGAGATATTGATCGAATATATCCGTTATAAATTCTCATTATTATCGCGAGTAAAATAGATACGAGAAAAAAAAAAAAAAAAAGATGAGAGTGACTTACCGAGATTTCTTTCGTCCTCGTTGCTGCTCGTCAAATCTGCATCGCCCACGTCCACGAGGCTTCGTATGCTGAAAACGCTCTTGGCGACTCGCGTCTTTTGAAGCTCGACGCCGTCCGGCGGGCGTCGCGGCGTCATGCTGAGGTCCATCGGCGATCGGTTTCTCGTCAATCGATTATTTTAACCAAAAAAAAATTATTTTTTTCTTTTTTTCAAAACCGGTCACGAAAATTTTGCACGAAACGTCGTGTAAGAAAAATGCCACGTGTTTTATCGAATCCTCTTCAAATCTCGTCGACACTGTCTCGTTTTCGGTATTTCGTTCAAAAGAGCCAATCAACACATTTGTCGAGGCCACCAAACGCAAAAACAAAAGCAGCGCCGTCCACCGCACAACTTTGCCTCAGCTGCGCCTGGAACGAGACTCGACATCGTTATGCCAGATTTCGACTATCGAGTCGAAATTCAACAATGTCGTCCAGTTTAGTCGCATTGACGCGACGATAACGTCAATCAAACTTTTCGTATTTGCTGAATGTCGAAGAAGCTGGCCAACTGTCCTCGACACTAATAAGATTCACCGAAAAGAAAAAAAAAAAACTCGAGTAACACGCGCGCAAGGCTTCGCGTCTAATCGCAAACGTTTTAGAATTTTCACCGAAAAAAAAAAATGTCAAGTTCTTTTTCCCCTTTTTTTCGAACTCAAAATAGTTATTTTTTTGCCGATTCGCCGTTTAACACTACACTGGGTTATCGCTGCACAGAACGAACTATTTATTCTCACAAATGTATAGTATTTAACGGTCACGAGATTTTCAATTGTCTTTTTATTATTTGAGATAAAGAATAGGTTATGTTTGTATTTGTATCGATGAGGATAATTATTCTCGCGTTTCTTTTCTTTCCACGATCGTTTCAACTCACAGGCTACTACTACGCTTCGCTACAATAGTAAATAGTGCGGTGTCGTCGACGGGACGATTCATCGCGAACTGAACTAACCTACACACCCGATCGCTACGCCGGTGCGCGCCGGGCGTAAGAACTGTCGTCGCGAAACGTAAACAACGCGTACGCGCACTCGAAGAAAAAAAACAGTTCGTGAATATCAATGAAAATCCCGCGAAATGGACACGAGCGACTTCTTGATTGGATGGCTCTCGCTCTCCAACTGAGAGTTCTTCTATTACCTCGGTGTATATTATTTTCACAATCCACACGTTGAAGGTTGGGGGATATTCAAAGTTCTCGTGATTAGCGATTGTTCCGCGTGTTTTTTTTTCAGCAAGTTACTCGAGGCCCTCTGTATGTTCCAATAAATCTCAACCGCTTATCGAACGAAAAAAAAACTCTATGTCTTATTTATGTGGCTCGTTTGCATATAACTCTTTGAACAAAGTACTTGACTCTGTTATCAATGAGTTTCCATGACACTGACGATGACAGTGATTGCTCGCGTGGATATTACGTGTACCTTACAGCCAGCGGTGTGCACAACAAAGTGATAATTTGAGTTGGTCGAAGTCACAAGTTGAAAAATTGCAAATTCATCATCGTGTATTCAATACAAACTGTGTTATCATTATAATCCCATGCACCGATCGTTGTAGATAATCAGTTTTATCTTTACTTCCGGTAATCTCGCATTGTGTAACCGGAAGTTCGTTTTTTTATCGTTAAAAAAATCGAAGCACTCCCGCACAAAAAATTGAGTTCAATAATATCTCGATTTAAACTTCGAAAACGTTAAATTTCAATTTTTTTTTTCTTTTTCAAAAATGAATGATTAATGTGAGAAAATATTACACTTTCCGTCAACTCTTTTTTTTTTCTACAAATCTACAAATAATTCATGAAGTTTGAATTGTTGCTTAGCATCTGGTCGGAGAAGAATGAAGAAAATAACGTAAAAAAAAAATGTTCACACATATTCTGACAGTTGACAGTTCGCGTAGAGTGAGACAGTGATATACAACGTGCGCCGGTAGCAGTAGCGTCGAATGGTCGCTGTGCTCTTTGGGAGCCGTTCGCGGCGAGTCAAGTCGAGCCACGAGCACGCGCGCGTATCGCGGGGACTCCAGGTCGTCAATGTGCGCGATATCGGTATGCCTCCTGCGCGGGCAGTTCTTCCCTCCACCCGTCGTACCAAGAGCGAACGTCGTCGATTTTACACACGCGGACGGACCAACGACGACCTGTTCCACTGTGCCGAGTACAACGCTACCCACCTTTACCCACCACGAGATTCACGAGAGGCGAACAAACGAGCGGTACGCGCGGCTCCACAGCGGAGAAGGGAGGGCACGGTCCGAGGTGGACGACGCCCCCGCCGTACAAAATGGAGTATGCTTTAGCAACGCCCTCCACCCACCTCCGAGAACTCGGAATCAAGATAGATATTACCTCGTATTAACTGCATGCAAGGAAGATCTCGACGCGGAAAAAAAAAACATTTGTTTAATTTTCATATATTCTGTTTGATTGTAATATTGGTTTTTATTTTTATGATGATAAAACATTATGTTCATGATCACGTGATAAGAACTTGATCTATGCGAGGATCCGATTGGATACAGTTTTTTGTAAATTGTTTTAAGTATTGGTTTTTTTATTACGATTGAAATTAATATTTAATTAATCGGATTACTGTACGTCTGTATCTTTTTTGCTTTATCAGTAAACTGTTTCGTCTTCAAATATGTAGAATTTTATTTAAGAAAGAAATTTAAGAAAGTTAGTTCTTCGATCCATTGCATAGACGAGACGTTATTTTGTTTTATGTAACGGTCATTTATTATTGTTGCTAAGTTCAACTCGTAGAAAGCATCGTCATAACCTATGAGTGCATTTAATATCAATGGATTAATGAATGTTACGTAGTTGATCGCGATTAACCGATAGCATGAATAGTAACGATAATTCAACGAAAAAAAACGAAAATTCGGACCGCCGAGATATACGAATATCATCAGGATTGGAAGACATTGCCGAGGATGAATTCCGTGAACGAAACGAACAACCTGGAACTTCGAAGCTTCGCAACGCGACGTCCGAATTTCGAATAAAATCGACAAAAACCGTGAAAAACGAAGGGAATATAATCGAGGTAAGAAAAAACAGGTGAGCGTACGTTTTATCTTCACGAGAAGCTGCGAACAAGGATCGCGAAGATAAACGCGAATTACTTTGCAGCTTGCAAAAAATTAATTACTTTCTCGCGTAATTATTGAGACATCAACAATTACGATAACGCGAAGCATTTATTTTTTATATACTCAATTTGCTTGAAAAATAAACGGAATTACAGGTGGAGCGCGATGGAACGTTGGCAACGTCAAGAGAACATTCACTTTCTCCTCCAGCGATGGCAGCGTCAGCGACGTCAAACGTTAAATCAGGAAGCAGCAAAATATTTTCACTGTTCGCTATGAATCTTCCCAACAGTCCTCCGATATCTTTAGAATCTATGCGAGTCTCAAAAAAAAAAAAATTAAATTTATTCGCTAAAAATGAAAAAAAAAAAATTAATAAATTTCTGTTGGAATTTTAGAATTGAAGATGATTCCTCGTGCTGCAATCGAATGATTTGTTGTCCAGAAATTATAAGGGGACGCAACGTCAAACACAAATTTTTTAATAAACATTGGTGTCTGAGTTATGCTACGCTGTTCAAGGTTCTGACAAATTTTGTGATCGTAGGCATTTTTTGGGGATGGTTGACACTGTGAGTTATGAATTAAATTCATCGGTCATCAATGATGCATTTTTTCAGTCATTTGCTTCTTGGGTTTTCATGAAAAAAAAAAAAAAAAAAAATGTTTAAGATTTCAGTGCAAACGAATTTTTAACATATTCCAAATGTTCGTCGAATGTTCGAAAACATCGGGAAATCGCATTTATAAACAATTCTTTTCTTCAATTTTACAATTTTAAATCATTATTCTTCTCTTTCAATCGTTAAAATTTGGATTCAGGAATTTTTTTTTTTTTATCAGAACCCTATTAACAGCAAACAACCGCATGGGATTAGTAATACGATGTTTTGTCTATAAAAAAAAAATAAAACACGTTTTTTTTTCCTGATATCGTCAAACGCGCGTCGTTGACAAAACTTCCTTTACGGAAGCAAAAATTAATTAATTAACTTATTCATAGAATAGGTTTATCAATAATGTAAAAAAAAAGCAGAAAATTGCATTATTTTTTAACGTAATTTTCGTCTTTATGACTCAGATGGTTGGGAGATCTCGCTTGGCCCGGTGGGACGATATTCGATCTTCTGTCTCTCACCCTAATCGGCTATCTCTTCGGCTGGTCATTGAGTTACATTCCGTATCTTCGTCTACCGCCCATTGTCGGAATGTTGCTCGTCGGAATGATAGCGAGAAACGTTCACCGAAACGGTAAACCTCTTTACCATGTAGGACCGAGCGTGGAATACGCGACACTTCGGCATCTACGGCGTCACCAAGAGTATCACGAAAGTGCTACCGAACAACTCGGCGCTCTCAGCCACACGACGGCCGGCAATCTTCGTAGCTTTTGCCTGACATTCGTAATGATGAGAGCGGGTCTACAGATAGACGCGAGAAAACTCGCTCGTCACAGACGCACGATTTGTCGTTTGGGAATTATTCCCGGTAGCGTAGAATGCGCGGTCGTCGCGATCGCGGCTTGGAATTGGATTGACGTTGATATCGACGAAACGATCGTCAAACCTTTGCCTTTTATCTATTGCCTTATGGCGGGGTAAGCGATAAAATTTACGCCACCAAAAAGCATTTAAATACTTTGCGTAAAAACGCCGATAATTCCTTCAATTTCTTTCGATTAATTTTCACAAAGTATAACAAATTTTTTTTTTAATAAAAAATTATTGCAAATATTTTTGGTATTTTTGGTAACAAAAAAAAGGGCAATAGTGGCGGTGATGTCACCAGTAACAGCGATTCAATGCGCTCTCGAACTCGAAGAACAGGGATACAGCAAAGCTATAGCAACGATAATATACACCGCGACATCCATCGACTCCGTTTACATGGTATCACTCTTCTCGGCCTTTTATTCCTTCGCTCTTCGATTATGGTACGCAAAGAGGTCGCGAGTACTATATCGATATGATTTATGGATCGATGTAAAACGATGTTTTATCGCTTCCAGGAGCGACGACAGCTCGAAACATCAAGTTAAGAAGTCTCTTCAGTCGACTTACGCTTTACTGGCGGGAGCTCTCGTCGGACTCAGCTTTGGCATCGTTCTGATCTTCTTTCCGCATCGACGCAGTGTAAGAATTATTTTTGTCGTTCGATAAAGAGAGTTAAACAAAAAAAAATAAGTTATACTTTCTCTATTAATATATTTTCCTTATAGCAATTAATTAACGAAGCAATTGTTTTTTTTTTCGTCTCAGCCTTTCGCCTTTTGGTTTCGCATAATAAATCTCAACTTGGCGTGTATATTTTGCACGTGTTGGGGTTACAGCGTCGCGAACATCGGCGCCGGTCTTTTGGGCACTTGTGCGACTTGTTTCGTCGCCTTAACCGGCTGGAAGCTCATGGATAAGAATTTCAAGGTTCGCTGATTTTTTTTTTTTTTTTAATTAGAATTTAATTTTCATCAAATATTTCTTATTTTTTATATCATCAGGATGCCAAGAGAGTTCGCATGATAACGGGCGTACTGTGGCACATAGCGCAACCCTTTCTCGTCGTTGGAATCGGCGTCGAAATCGATTTTCACAAGTGGACTATCGAACGCGCAATGTGGCAGATTTTCGTTCTCGCGATTGGGTTATTAGTGAGTCTTTTTTTTTTTTCTTCGTTTTGAGATTTCAAGTAACGATTTTGTCGCAAATGACAAAAACATCGCGAATTATAGTCGCGATGCCTGAGCGCAATGATCGTCGCTCATCGACAAGAGATCAGCTGGAAAGAAAGTATTTTTCTTGCTCTCGCTTGGACGCCGAAAGGACATATACAAGTCAGTTTCGATAGCGAATTCGACGAAAATTTAAAAAATGAAGACTTTCAATTTTTTTTTTTTTTTTTTTCATTTTTTGTTATCAGGCCGCTATAGCGCCGTTGGCTTATCAAACTCTACGAATGTTACATGAAAAAAAATCGAGTTCGGCGCAGCGATACAAAGAGGAGATTAAATATGCACAGGTATTGATGATGATTTCATTCATGACGGTAATTATCATGGGACCTATGGGATCTATGTTAATGATGGGCCTCGGACCGCGGCTACTCACGAAACATCGTCAGCATAATCTTTCGGTTGCTTGATGATAAATCACCAAATTACCACTTTTTTTTTTTTTTTTTTTTTCAATTTCCATTGTTTTTCACTGATCGTTACAATTCTTAATATTCATTTTTAATAAACTACTATCGAAAAATAATTATTATAAAACAATCACAACGATTTTCTCGTTCCGCAAAAAAAAAAAAAAAAAAAAAACATCGATTGCTATGATCGATTTTTAGTACGTCTTGAAGTCCGTGACTTTTCCCTAAAAAGTCCGAGCCACGAATCGGGCAGTAAAAGTAAGAATGTCAAGTGAAAATAATGCGGATAAGAATGAAAGCGATAATGAGACGCAGGAAGTAACTTTCACAAGCGAAACAGTGTCCCGTTTGGCATCCCTCGGACAGGTATAAACGACTGCACCTTCGTGCAGATTGCGTGCCTTTAACGATTTTTTTAACACTCGAACCATTATCCAGTCGGACGTTGTCGAAGAGTTTTTGGACTTTCAAACGGTCTCACAGCATGGGAGCGTCGGAGAGACGGCGCGAAGACAAACGGAAGTCAGACACGATGAGTGCGTCGCTATGTCTTCTCAACGACGAAGTATACGTTCCTAAAAATTTCACTACAGTTGTAAGTATAACGCTTCGCGTAAGAATGATTCATATTTTTGGGAAACAGCGACCATGAAAATTTGGACACGACGTGCTGTAGCGCAATTGTCGTTATACCGAAGAAGATAAGGAACATCGACGCTTCCGGAAGAATAGTCGAGAGATTCAGCGTTACCTGGACATTTCTTTTTTCCGTCATCGCCAGCGTCTTTATGATCGTTCTTTTATGGGGAATTGCGCGCATGTAATTACTTTCTCCCCGCGATTCTTCCGGGAAAATAAATTAACTTTCAGAATTTCATAATTTTTTTTTTTTTTGTATTATTTACTTGGTGAATCTTTATTAAAAATGAATGCATTAATATCAATGGTTATTATTATTATTACTGATTAATAATCACTATCTATAGTAATACATTCATTTTTAGTAATAATTGTAGATAATACAAAATTTTTTTAAATGTTATCGAAAATTTATTGAAAATGTTGAATTAATTTAATATATTTTTAGTATTAATATTAATATGATGAAAAAATAATAAATAATTTATTAATCATATTAATTATTATTTTTTTATAATATTAATATTAATTGCAAAAATATATAAAAATATTTTCACGTTTTCGATAATTTCTCGATAACATTTCTATCGGATAGAACAATTTTTTTTTGCGTAAAATTAACTCCAATATAATAATCATTGCGTTTATAATGGTTAAAGATTATTCGGAACGGCGATAAACCCCGGAAAGCCGATATTCGATATTTACGTTCTCTACGTTTTCGCTTACGTCGCCGGCTGGTCTTTGACTTTCATACCTCGACTTCATCTTCCGCCAACTCTCGGTATGATTCTCGTTGGCTTGATCGCTCGAAATATCGAGATAAACGGTGAAGCGCTCTACGATATACGAATGAATTTATCGCCGAAAACTGCCGTAATGCTGAGAAACTTTTGCCTTATCTTCATCATGATGAGATGCGGTCTGCAGATGAATGCGACTTCGATAAAAAGACGAAAAGCTATCATACTGATGATCGCTTTCGTTCCCTCGACTGTGGAGATGTGTGTCATGGCATACATTGGAAATGCGGTACTCAGTTATCCGTGGGGATGGGCTTTCCTTGCCGGGTAAAAAAATTGTATATCTAAAGTCATTAGCGCCCCTTTGCAATGTTGGTATCATCAAAAATAGTATTCGTTGGTATCAGAAAAAAATACCCGTGAAAAAAAAATCCATTTTTTTTGCGGCGATTGCGGACGATAAAATTTTTCAACATCGTAGAAATTAATGTGCCGCTTTTTTTTTTTGCGTCTTTATTTCCATCGTTCTGCTTTTCGTTGGCTATTTTTTTTTTTTTCAGTAAATTTTTTCATGGATCCTCTTTTATTCAATTCGTAGAACTATCTGCGCGACGACTTCTCCCGTTGTGACGGGACACTGCGTTCTGTCTCTCGAGGAACGAGGCTACGGTGGTAGCATGTCGCATATCCTTTGCGCTTCCACTGCGATAGATTCAACGCAAATTGTTACCATCTACAGTATCTTTTACGCCTTTGTTCTCGGAGGTATTAAAAAAAAAAGAAAATTCCAATCTTAAATTAATACAATTCAAATTAATAAAGTAATCCATCGCATGATTAATAAATTTATCAGACGACGAGCATTCTATCGTCATGGAGGGACTGCGAACTACGGCTATCAATTTGGCTATAGGAGTTTTTGTGGGTATCGGATTCGGAATTTTATTCACCTTTGTACCTCATAGGGGCCAAGTGAGATTTAAATTTTCGCTTGTACTAAAAAAAAAAAAAAAAAAAAAAAATATGAAGTATAATTTTTTTCGAAAAAATCATAATTCAACGTTCTTCGCTTTTTTTTTAGCTTCATGTCTACCGTTATCGAGTTTTAGCAATAACTCTTGCGTCGTTCTTCATGTCTACTTTGGGCGGTTATATGGAGGTATAAAAATGAAAAAAAAAAAAAAATAGGTTTTTTTTTCGTTAGATTTGTTATTGATACCTTTTTTACCGTACAGATCCACGGTGGAGGTTTTCTCGCGATAATAATCCTTTGCTTCGTTTCTTCCTCCGGCTGGCGAATGATATCGACGCATTTCAATGTCAGCATTTCAAAATCATCGAATTCCAAATTATCTCGAAGTTACAAGCTGTGCGATGAAATTTTATCGAATTATTTTAGACTCATCCGATAAGAACTTTCGTCAATTTCGTTTGGCACTTTTCTCAACCGCTGATAATGTCTACCGTCGCTGCGGAGATTCATCTCAAGTCCTGGGAACCTAATCGCGCTATAAAACATCTTGTATGCATATGTCTCGGAGTCATAGTAAGTCTGACAAATAATGATTTGTTTCTTTTTTTTTTCAAACACAGATAATTCTTCATTATTATCAATTTGGTAAATTATTTTCAGTCGCGTTGCATTGCAGCGTTCATGATCACGAAAGGGCATAACTTCGATCAGAAAGAACGGGCATTCATTTCATTGGGAACGATACCGAAAGGCACAGTTCAGGTAAATCAATGAATTGTCTCAAAAAAAAAAAAAAAATCACGGTGCTTCAAAAAATGTATTAATTAGATCCATCAAAGATTTCCAGCGAATAAAAATGTTCGAAAATAAATTAATGAATAAATTAAATAAATAAATGAAATGAATAAATGATATGAATAAATTAAATGAATAAATAAAAATGAATAAATAAAAATGAACAAATTAAATGAATAAATGAAATGAATAAATAAAAATGAATAAATGAAATGAATAAATGAATTTTCCATTTTTTCAGGCAGCTTTGGCGCCCTTGGCGATGGAGAGAAGTTTGCAAAAGCTGGACGACTTAAATAAGAATCTTACATCGCTAATCGCGAGTCTCGCGACAACGATGACTCAGGAGGAAGCCGAGATAATCGGTAAACTTCAATTGAACTATGATAATCGCGTCGACAGTGTAATGAAGAAGATCGCGACTTCGCGGGACATGATGAACATGAGTCTTCTGTCGATCATTATCTTAGCACCGCTAGGAGCATTCTTGCTGATGACTATGGGTCCTCACCTCTTGCGTCGCGCAACGAGCGATCCGACTCCTCGGTAAATTCTCTATCCGCGCGCGCGCGGTGCAACGTGATTGCCAACGAGTGAACACAACTGACGCAATCAAGCAGCTGCTAATGCTCCAGCAATACCAGCTGACTGATTGGATTTTAATAATCGCACTTTAACACCGAAGATTCTTCGTTTCGTTAATCGAAAGATTCTGAAAAAAAAAAAAAGAAAAACACGATGAAACTATATCTAGAATACATTTTTCACAATTTTCACACTCGTAAGGATCAAATTTTGCAAATTTGTGATTTAATTGAAATTCTTCAATTTATTTTATACATCATATTCAATCATTTGGAATATATTACGAAGTGTGCACAATTATTTGCAGAGTATCGGGGAATCTTTTGTTTTTTTTTTTTTTTTTTTTTTTTTTCGGGAGGGAGGGATATCGGTAGCGCTAAAGTTTTCGCATGGCGTTCGAATCGATGGGCCAAGGTGTGCACTTGCTTCAAGCGACAGCGCAAATTATTATTTTTTTTTATCTAACTTTAGTCTATGCGAATCAGACGTAAGTACACAAATCGATTCATGCCGTTTCGTTTCTTCTACCTATTTCGTGTTTTTTTGTTTGTATTCCGCTCGAGCGGTACAAGAATTGTAATAATAAACAATTTGGCGCACACCCGTTTTACGAACATACGAATACGAGTCATTCCTTCTCGAACAATACACAATTTTTTTTTTTTTTTTTTTTTTTTTTTTTTTTTTTTCGTCGCTTGCAATACGCTGCAATATAAAATCGTAAATTACGCGAAACACAGTGCACACGCACGTTGCTTAATATGTGAATTATTACGGTAGTTATAAAAATTTGACGAAAGCGCCTTTTAAATCGTTACTTTTATCTTTTTTTCGTTTTTTTTTTTTTTTTTTTTCCTTCGCGGTCCGAAAGTGTGAAAATTCTTGATCGTCTCGCCGACGATTTATATTCTATCGATCACCATCACTCGACAAACCGGAGCTTTTTTTTTCTTTTTTTTTTTTTTTTTTTCGTTACAACTCTTTCAGTGTATAGCAAAGATATGCTCGTGCCGTCGGTTGATTTTACAGTATTACATTTATTACAAGTAGAAGTATCAATCGTGCCGTTTCGCTTCGTCGTGTACAAAAAAAAAAAAAAAAAAAAAAAAAACGGGTGTCCCGAATTTCGAGAATAAAGTTACATCTTTGGCACAATAACTACGAATATCAAGCCATTTTCGCTTCTTCTTTTTCTTTTCTTTTTTTTTTCTTTTTTCGTTCTTTTTTCATCTCACACATTCGCGCGGGCCGACTTCTCGATTACCGACGTTGCGTCGATATTCAATAGCAATATTTTTTTTTTTACATTTTACAAAATGTTTCTCGAAGCAGTCGGCCGCAATTTCTTATTTATAATCCCAGTTTTCGTTTTCTTCTATTGCGTGGATCGATGTATCGCTATTAGACTCGGGACCGTCGTTGTGCAAACTTTGCCTCTTTCACGGGTGAAATTAACGTTAGACGAAAATTGTTCGTGAGTTTTCAGCAAAGAATACTAATCGATATTCGAAAAACGATCCTCGGTCAGTGATAGCGACGACCGTGGACAGCACAGTCGGTTTTTATGTCTCTCGATCGATACTATCGCGCAAAATTCTATAGGCCCTACTGTTTCACACTATATTTGTTTTTTTTTTCTTTTCTTTTTCTTCTCTTTAGCGCTATTTTTTGTTTTGTTTTAAATACAGCAGAATCGCGTAATCTCATTATTTTTATCGTCGAAAAATTATAACGATTAAATCAATGACTGTGTCATATCACACTGAATTATATTGAGGAGCAAATAAACGAACACTGGAAAAAAATTATTCGTTGCGAAAACTAAATAGATAGTTGAAACAATTTTTTTTTTCTTTTTTTTTTTTTTTTTGGAGAAAAAAATCGACCTGTTAATTATTAAGTCTTTCAACTGACGGTTAGTTTTCCGAACTCATAATTTTTTTCAGTGTAGTGGACAAGCGAAGAGTTCTTTGCCGAGAGTCGGTGCGTCGATTATTTCTACTTCACCGATTTCGTCGAGAGGTTCTGTCTGATCCCCGCGACTCGCTGGGAGAGCGCGGAGCTCGTATCTCTCGTCGGTCGAGTAGGGCGCTTGTCCTTATATATAAATATATTAAAAAAAAAAAAAAAAGAAACCCTCAGAGGGTCGTATCTCATTCTAACGCCTACAGTATTATCCGTCGGTCCAATAAAATGGATAAGCAATACAAAGAGACCCTCGAGACTCGAAATAAAACAAAATAACGCGAAACTCGATACACTTCGCAAAGTTATCACGTTGTTACGTTTAACGTTACAAAAGTTTATACGTCATTCTCTGCACTGTAGGTTTTCATCGGTTTTTGTTTAAAGAAAAAAAGAAAATCAATCCCTTTTTTTTTTTTTTTTTTCTTAAATCCTAAGTCATGGCTCTGTCGCAGTCTTGCGTAAATATTTGTCTGCTTAATTTTTGCTTTCATTAATGCGCTCGTATTTTGATTCCAAGCTTTTTTTTTCTCGCCCCACCGATGGATTCGTCACTGTCGATTTTCGCGAATTTTCAACGGAAATTTCAAACTCTTTACGCTAAAAAAAATTGGACGATGGATTGTCACTTTCGATTTCCGTGAATTTTCTACGGAAATTTCAACGTTTTTACGCTAAAAAATTGGACGATGGATTTGTCACTTTCGATTTCCGTGAATTATCTACGGAAATTTCAACGTTTTTACGCTAAAAAATTGGACGATGGATTTGTCACTGTCGATTTCCGTGAATTATCTACGGAAATTTCAACTTTACGCTAAAAAAATTGGACGATGGATTTGTCACTTTCGATTTCCGTGAATTATCTACGGAAATTTCAACATCTTTACGCTAATAAAAATTGGAAATAGATTCCTCTCCGAACGAAAAGTATCCTGCAGTTCTCGAATATCGTTGAAACGTAATTGACGATGTAACTCGTTATCGATCGACGTCTCCCGACGTTTTCTCGATTTTGCGAGTGAATTGAGTCGAAGAAAATGATGGAAAGCAACGAATAAAATAATTAGATCGTTCGACGCTAAGCAGGCACATGATTATTCGGCACGCTGGGCGGCGAAGCCGAGTTACGAAGCGGCGAGCGTGTCTGATGGAACCTCAGAAGCTCGGCGACGGTAACCGCGACGCGCACGACCCCTCGTCCGCCCTCCAGCACGTCGCTAGCGCAGCATACTAAATTCTGTAACACAATAAAAAAATCGAAACGTCGTTTATACATTCGTTATAATTCAAAAAATATAAAAAAATAAAAATAAATAAAGCAAAATTTTCGACGCTTCCTTTTTCGTATAAGCGGAACGGGTCTCTGAATAAACGGAAGAAGCATCTTTAGCAACTATATATGCTAAAAAATATCAAAATCGCACGCTAGAATAAAATTTGTTTATTTATCAAAAAAAAAAATTCACCAATTCGCCCAATTTTTTCAGTTTTTTTTTTTTTTTTTTATAACTCTCCAAAATTCGGTATGAGACTAATTTTATGAAAAGAATATTTTTTATTATAAATGACGATATTCGTTACAATCATTCTTCTTACCCATACAATCAACGTTACAGTGTGTTTCGGTAGTAAAAAGTATTAAAAAAAAAAAGGAAGGACAGTATAGTTTCATCGTCTTTTGCGACGATCGAACGCGTTATTTTTTTTTTTTTTTCTTTTCGTTTGTTTTCTAACGTAGGCAAACCAGATGGATTATAATATATAAATTTGTATATATTATTCATTTTTTTTTTTCATATATATTTAGCGCGTCATATATATTTTCTTTTTAAACCGATCAGGTAAGACTCTTCGTCAATCACACTGTATAGTTTGTTCGATTTTTTGTGTTTTTTTCTTCAGTTCAATAAGCATAAATAATTGTACAAAAAATATTGACAAACGGAATAAATTAATGGAACGAGGACAGGGTTACGGAAACCCAAAAAGAAACGCAAACGATTAAGAATTATTCTTAATAGTAGACGCATAGGTACGATAAGTTTACAATGATTGAGGGGGAAGGATGGCCGGGAGGAAAAGAGTTTGCGCCGCTCGCATGCACGACAACTCCGTTCCTAACGAAAGTTTAAGGAGGGATTATTATTATTATTTTGTTTTTGTTTTTTTTTTTCATCATTTCCCTGTACGCGAATACGCGTCAATAATTATCAATATACAATTAATATTTAAATACGAGAAGAAAAAAAATTGAACAAAATAGGAAGCGCTTAAAGCCTATTTAACGAAAACCAAGCACCGATTATCAAAAACGAACGATTTTTCCTTGTTTTTTAAATCCTACCTGAGCTCTATAGCTTCCCGATTTAAAAATTACCTTCAACAAAGCATATATTCTTAGCATTATATCGCTATATATTCCTATCGACGAAATGTTCATTATTCTCGAAAAAAAAAAAAAAAAAAAAAAAGGAAACAAACAAAAATTAATGATAAACAAGTTACGAGCTAATGCAACGGAATGGTCACGCGATTCGTGAGATATTTTTCTTCTTTTTTCTTTTCTGTTAATCTAACTATCTCGGTAAATTAAGCCTCAGAGGAAAAAAAAAAAAAAAAAAAGACAAATATTGTAAAAAAAATATTTTGATTAACCGATAATAATTGAGATACGCTAAATCGAATCCAGTCTTTTTGTAGTAATCTGTGACGTTTTAATACTAAGTACGGCGTTTGTCCATCGACCAAATATAGTTAATACTGATACAGCAACCGCCATGTCTCGTGTTACTGCCCTTTAGGGTTGAATAACATTTTTTTTTTTTTTTTTTTTTCTTTCTATTTATCGTTTAGCATCGCGGGAAATATAAATAAAGCTGTGTATAAAATGCCGTTTTAACGTATTTCTATTCCAATTACTGGCCAAGAGAGACATCACACTGACGCGAGAGTCGATGACGACTGATTGTTGTTAATTATTTCATTTTCATTATTGTTTTGCCTCTGTAAATAGTGAAGAATCACAAATGTGCGCATTCGAGTTTTCGCTTTTTTTTCTTTTTCTACATCGTGGAAGATTCTTTTTTTTTTTTTTTTTTTTTTTTTTACACCGTTCTCGCGATACATCTTTGACTAGAAAATAATAATAACGAGGACTAGAAAATGTAAATGCTTGGGCTGCGGCTTTACCTGGATGTATGTAAATCTGTACAAAAACTTTGTTCGAAGTTGTTAATGAAAAAAAATGTGAGTAAAACGCAATGGCTGCTACGCTTAAGTAACCGGCGCGTAACCTCCTTTTTTTTTTTCGATTATAATAATTTATTTTGTATGTTAAGCGCTATAAGTCAATTCGTAAGTCGCCAAGTACCGTATTGCCCGCTTTCTCGTGATTCATTCATTTCTCACTTAGTTTATCACTGTTCCTTTTCTCGCTCTCTTACGCGCTTGGAAATTTATTCCACAAATTCCACATATTATCTTTCTACTTCACGCGGAGAATCGCCAGCGAATATCTTAATCCTCTCTATCGCGAGATTACGAGCGTTTTTTTTTTTTTTATCTCCGAAACATCGAATCCATCAATCCCTTCTTCTAGTCAATTTCAGTGTAAAACCAGTTGACACTGAAAAGCTCATTCCGACAAAAAAAAATTCAATTTTCTTAATATCTTTATATATATAGGGAATAATATAAGTAGTGATATATAGGCGCGTATACAGTTTTCGTATGCAATTCGTACGCGTTAAGCCTTCTTACGATTTAATTAAGCTTTGCGAAAATAAATTAGCAGATGATAGGCACCGCCGCTCTCCTCGTATCGTCCCGTTAGAGGCGCTTCTACCAAATTGATTAGTCAGTATAATTTATTGTATTTTCTTCGCTCAAAGGGGTGATTCGGAGATTTCCGGAAAAAAATGGTGTTTAATTTTTTTCATAGGTGACAAAAGAATTGTATCACGAATTCCATGCGATTGTTTATCGATAACAGTGTTCCGATCGTTTGAAAAAAATCCGGAGTCCAAATATTAAAAATTGTGAGAGAAGTTAAATTTTTTTGATATTCGCAACTGAGGATTTTTTTTCGATGAACCGGACACCGGTAGGAATAAAATCAATCGCATGGGATTTTTGATAAAATTTATCGTATCGATAAGAAAAAATTAAAACCTTCTTTTTGACCAAAAATTGCCGATCCCCTTATTTTTTTCGTTTCCTATGATCGAAATAACTCCATTAGACTGTAAAGATTATTAGTTTGAATGTTTATAATTGAAAGAGTGTGCCGACTACTTTTCCATATATTTTTGTGTTTTTGATGATCCGAACTACGATTATTCTTTTTAGACACTCGACGTTTTAGCACCTTTGTGTTAATTCTGTAACTACGATATAATTTGACATTTCATTGCATCCGCAGATCGGCTAATTGTTCAAAAGCTCTGGTAGACACAAGTTGGTCGGAACATAAAAAAATACACGATCACCAGGTGCAGCGAAGCTTTCGATTCATTCGAGAATTCTTTCGTTGAGTAAAAAAAAATATCAACGCGCCGCGACGATTTTTTTTTTTTTTTTTTTTTTTTTTTTTTTCAATAACAAACGACGATGTTTATTATTCATGTATTTTTTTTCTCCTCCGACACTTCGCGTCCTGACGATCAATAGAGAATCCACGCAGCCGAATTCAATGTTTTTCTTTTTGTCTTCTCCGTTACTCGCGATTAGCAAAATATTATTTCGATAGCACTCTTTCCTCTTAACTTTCTCTCGTATCAATTGCGTCCGACTTCGGACTTGGATCACGCGGATATAGAATAACCATAACTCTAAAGCTTACGACGTACGATAATAATTACGATTAATTGTTTAATAATTGATATGCGAGCGTATTTTCGCATAGTTTTTAGCGACCGATTTGATTATATCGTTTTGTAGAGAGAACTTACGACAAGAAAAAAAAAAACACATTATTCCTCAAATCTCTGATCGAAGAAAAAAAAAACACTAAAACTGCATCGCAATAGTCGCGACATTGATTCGCGTTACTCTCATCGGAAGGGGAAAAAACTGCTTCAATATTTCTGTAGCAAAAGATTACGCAATATTAATTTCATCTCCTAAATTCTATCGAATAAATTCCTTTAGAAAAGCTTTTTTTTTTTCTACGTTTTTACTACAACTCTACCATTCAGAGCAAAGCTTTCGTTTTTCTCTTATTAAACAGAAAAAAATACCCTCGTTACCATACGCCGAAATTTGCGATAGTTAAGTCATAGCTGCCGGCAATAAATTCGTTGAATCGATCGATTGATTCTTTAAATCTCTTATATCCTCGACGTTACGACGCTTTTGCCGTTTCACAATCTCAAATCTCGTAAATAAATACACAACGAACAACCTGCGTTATCCTTACGGAGGAGGAACTCTCGTTTAAACTTTGCGAAGAAAAAGTAAACTATATAAATGCTTCAACGAGACAGCACTTTGATTCCCCGAGGCTGCGCCGCGGAACAAGTCTTTACTTTCATTCGCGGGCCATTGTACCGCGGTACTGTGTTCTCAGCAACAAAGGGCCAAAAGGCTTTCACGAATTTCGCCAAAGTACGAGCCTTCGTTACTAACTTATCGAACTTTCTCTCGTTCACTTCCCCGATTATCCTTTGAGACTCTAAAAAAAAAAAAAAAAAAAAAAAAAAATGTTCGCAAGCTGTCGCGGAAGCGATGAGAATAGAAGAAAGAAAAAATGAATTGAACTAATGCCGCTATGGATTTTTTTTGGGGGGCCGACTAAGGATTACTATACATTGGCACGGAATGGCTGAGTTTCGTTGAAAGATTTTTTTTAAAGCGATGTGAGAAAGAAATAAAGCGAATTTTGATTGATTTGCGATTCCGCGAGGGAAAGGAAGATCTCGTCTTCCCGGATAGCGTTTTTTTTTTTTTTTTTTTTTTTTTTTTTTTCGATCTTTAGTCAGGAACGGGAAATATATAGAGGAGAACGAGGGTTAATAAGAATGCGGCAAAAAGCATCGCGGAAAGAACGCGGTCCTGAATCGTATGGGTTGAACCTGCGGCTGGTTCTTCGTCGGCATCTTCATCGCGACGTGATATAAGAAGATTCGACACAAGGCGTGTCAGCGCTTCCAGACCGTACGCGTTCATGTAACCCACGTCCATGATTGCATCCGCGTCCATTAAGACCTCCTGCAACCAACAACGATACTACTCAGTCCCAGTTTAATTTTTTTTTGTTTGTTTTGTTCCGAAAAATTCGACCCTTATACTGATTTCCCAATAAACAAGAAGCCCTCAGTAAGGAAAAAAAAAAATGTATATAAAACAAGAAGCAATACTCGGCGCTGAACCCGCTACCACGTTGCCTTCGGTTATTAAAATTATCGACAGACATCAAAATGTGTGTTTTTTTTTTTTTTTTTTTTTTTTTTTTCGTGAAAATTTATTAGTTTAATGACTTTAGTTCTTTTTTTTTTAAATAGGATCGATCGATACACCGAAAAGCCACGATACGAAATAAAGCGTAGACACGAATGAAATATATTTGTTTTTACGTTAAAGAAACAGTACACAGATGTCTGGATGAAAAAAAAAAAAAAAAATAACAAAGCGGTAGCCGATTCTTGAATAGTTTCATTTTCAAAAAAAAAAGCAGACGAGGAACAAAAGCAATTTTTTTTTCTCTTACAATGCGCATGCAACTAAAATTCTGTTCTTATTCGTGTAATTCACACGTTTGTATTTTTTTTTTTGGCTCTATATTATTTTTTTTATCGCGGGACTCGTCCACGAGGGATGCAAGATATACGTTTGAAAGATTTAAGAGAAAATTTGATTTTTAATATTGATTTAGGGACTGACTAGTAGTTGTTGGAAGTACGATTGACTCGCAGCGGTCACATATCGATTATGCAGGTGTTTGAAATAATATGGTAATACGGTACGACACAGTACAGTCGACAATGATCGACGATTTTTAAAATGAAGTTTGTTGTTATTTAATTATTAACACGTTTGATCGTTTCTCCGAAGAGAGCGTCTCTTTGGTTCTCAAACTTTCGTCGATTGGTTCGTTCGCCAATCGGTAAACGCTATTCAGTTATTCTTTATTCCTTCTTACATTATTTTCGTGGATAAACCTATGAAAACCTCTCGCGCGCATAGAGATCGCTCGCTAATGAATGAAAAAAAAAGAATAGAGCTACGAATATCGTCAACGATCGGAATGACTGATGGGACGCGAGTTCGACAAAAGTTTCCGACGCGAAACTATACCGAACTCTCGTACTTCGATGCATGCATGATATTTTTTTAATTACTTGTTTTTTAGAATGATTGAACGATAAAAATGGATCACCGACTAAGAAGCATCGAGTGTCCGAACGTTACATGAATCGGTTATTCACATTTATGGATATTCATTGCTCACCTCGTCAACGCCGATTTTTCTGCAGGCTTCCAAGAAATTGTCGACGTTCCTTCGACATCGGGCCATCGTCAGCTTAGGCTAAAAAAATAATAAAGATGATTGAAAAAAAGGTAATCTATGCGATGAATAATGAGAACAAAAAACGGACGAGAGAAACTTACAACTGCTGGCGAAGGAACGTGAATACTGCCGACGGATCGCGGCCTGACGTGATTTGCGAGGTGACAAAGTACGACACCGTCAGTTAATGCAGGCGCGAGATCTTCCGGAAGTGCCATTTTTAATCTCGTCTCGATGTGCTGAAGATAAGAAAGAAGAAAAAACATTTGCAATTATTGAAGTTTTATGAAAACGGAAATAAATTATATCAGAAGATTCGTTGGTGTTTACCCCTCGCAATTGCTCGATAAGATCTGCTTCTTCCTTAGCCCTTTCGAATTCACGTCTCATTGTGAAGGAATACTTTTCTGGCATATTACTGTTCCATGTTACGGATCTCGTAGATTTCGGACTTCCACCGTTGCGACTCGGACTGTTGTTTCCTGGACAAAAAAAAACCATTAAATATTAATGTTTACCAAGTGAAAAATTCGGGTTTAGCTCTCGTTTTTCTCAAAAGCTACAGAAGGTAATAATTTTTTTTTAATTACTAATAGATATGTATCCAGAGCTTTGTAAACGAAAATTGTATGATAATAATTAAAGAAAAAAAAACAGATATGGCTGCCGGAAGAGTGACTCGTCATTTTCTTCGAGATTGTAATTCAAAGTAATCTAAAGTCAAGCAAACGAAACGGATTATTCAAGTTAATAACAACGCAGAGTCGTTGACCAGCGCTGATTTTTTTTTACATTTTTTTTTGTCGACCATAAGAAATCCCCGAGAGAAATTCGAAGTTTTTATAAAAATTATAAAAAATGAAAAATCTATTGAAAAAAAGTAAAATTATCAACAATTTATTGCTATTAACTTAGTTAATCCGATTTGTTTTTTTTATTTTAGCGGCGACGTTTCCACTGGAGGGTCCACCGCGAAAAAGCGAGTTACTGTTTCAGCTGTTTCTTTTTTTTTTCTTCAATATCCAGCGATAATTTTTTTTCAACGACTCTCAACATATATATATTTTGTTATAAAAAAAAAAATTTTATTACCTGTTATACTTATTGAGGAAAAAAATCAACCATCAGACTGTACTTTCGAATTGTCGGAATACCCCTTAAATTTGTATTTTTTATAATTCCCCCGACAGAAGTAAAAGTGATAAAAATTCTACGCTTCTATACAAACATTTTTTTTGCAAATGCGCCAATCGCATTTTTGCTAATTTTTTTTTTTTACCTTCAACATAGCCAACGGCAGTTTTAACGAGTCTCGTCGTGTGTCCAGGACTAGAGTTTGCCGATAGAATACTGCTTGTCATTTTGACCGGAGAACTCGGTTTTTTGTACGGTTGTTCGAGGTATTTGCCATTTTTGGCATTATACTCGCTGTTACTGCCGTTTATTATCGCTGTGTTCTGATAATTTATTCTGGACGGTGTGACCTTCTGCACGGGCCTTTTGTTAGCGCTGTCCTCGTTGAACAATTGTTTTCCGCTCGCCGGTGTGCCGTCTTTCGGGGCATTCGTCGCGTCGTTGCTATCGTTGTTTTGCGTCTCGTTTCCCGGCGGTGTCGTTTGTTCTCGTGGCCTGTAAACGCTTGGACCTTCGTTAACTCTCTGCTGTCGCAATGCTTCCTTGTATTCTCTGCGAAAGAACCACAAATTATTCGGGAATCGTCCTGCTTATTTTTTTTTTTTTTCTACTCGACACTAAACCCATCGAAAACGTGCACTAGAGCTTCGGGTTGTTCGTTCGTTCGTTTTATTTACAGAGCCGGTGTAACAAGCGGGGATAGATGTGAGATAAAGAAAAACATTATTTATCGAAGCCGAGATGAACAAAACTTAATTAAAAATCGTAACTAGCAGAATATTAGTAAAAAAAAAAAAAAAAAAGGAAACCTGAATTTCGCTCATCTCCGCATCGAATTCGTAATAAAAAAAAAACCCCAAATTCCCGGGAGTTTACCTGTACGTCTGCGTGTGATTCAAGGGCCTCTTCTCCTCGCCGTTCGTCTGCGGCGACGTGTTATTACTGCTCGTCGGTGTCGTTTGAAGAGGCTGAACCGGTTGCATCGTCGCGATCGGCGTCGACTGTATCAACGGACTGCTCTCCAAGTGGCTAAAAAAAAAACATTCACGCACAATAACGCTCATGCAACTCATGCGGGGGAAGTGGAAAAAAAACGAGACGGGGTTATATCGACAAGGCTCTCAATGTCTATACCTTTCTTGATTTCTTCATCAAGAAAATAACAAAAAACGAATAACTCGTCATTTACATTCGTGTCGAGTATAAGTTAACGCCGAGTACATGAAAAATAATAATTACAAGTTCGGGAAAATTTATTCAGTACTCGGCGTCGCTACGATTTATGTACAGTTTGGGATAATAAAAAAAAAAAAAAAATATCTTAATGTACAGACGGATTCGCAATAAATGTCGCAACAAATTCACATCCCGAGTAAAAAAAAATCGATTTACTTTTATTTCATTAAAATTTATAAGAAAATTAAAATGAAGTCAATTAATGATTTAAGTAAAAAAAAAACCTCATTAACATTATTATTATTATTGCTATTAGCACTATATATATATTTTTTTTTTCAATTTTGGTTTTCATAGAAAAAATATCGTTTTTTAATGACAATTGAAGAAAAAAATGTTGAAATCGATATTTATTACGAATCATCCGGTATAATATATAATATATCATATATAATAGATAAATATACGAAACTCACCCGGGTGGTGTAATGGAGTTGTTGTGAAGAGGATGAGCCATAGGTCTTCTACTATCCGTTCCATTTTCCGATGCGCTTCTTTCCAATCTTCTCTTTTGCAGTTGATCGTGGAGTATCATAGCCTGAAAACAAAAAAAAAACACGAAGGTTACATCTTCAAATCTTTCCGAATACTTTAGTCGAGTCAAGAAGTCTATTGTAATTTTTCTATTGTAAGCGCGCAGAGCGTACGATAGAATTTGTGTGACCGAAGCCAAGATTTTCCTCGGGCATTGTGTAGAGGTTTGCGTCATCGGTTCGTTACCGACGATGCAGTAGAGATCGTTTTAATGGGTCAAGGTCTGCAGTTGAGGTTTGAACGCCGGCCAACGATGGCGGGAGCGGTACCTCGATTAGCTATAAACTTCGGACTCTCTTCGGACTCTTATCGAGAATTCAAACTCCGATCGGATCGCCTCGGAACCGCGGAGTTTTCTAACAATAGAACACAGTCGCGCGCGGCCACTGTCAACCGAGGAGACTCGTCAATGTTGGACGCTAAAAAAGTATTTGCTCGCCGACGATCATTTGTTTACCGATCTCGCGTGAGACAATCGCTCGAATGGCATAGCGTGCGCCGCCGCCACGCTGTCCTTTTTTCGCTCCGATAAGGAAATAAAAAAAAATGAAAGTGAAATCAAACCGCGAGAGGAGAGAATTCCTCGGGAAAACTCACCTTTCCCAACTCATCTTCGAGCGAAGTGTGTTCGCCGGGTGAAATTGTACTCGGGGTCGACGTACCGCTGCAAGAACCATTGACGCTGGTCTCGTGTGGCAATGTTATCGATAACGGCGAGCATTCCTGTCGCCACGCCGTTCTCGTCTCGTTTTCATGTACCTGCGAAAAATAGGATTTTTCGAGAAGGATAGGTCAGTTTTTGGTTTTGTTCCGTAAACTTTATTTTTCGTATCGCTCTCTTGTGATTTTATTTTACATTTTTTTTTTTTGTTTTGCGATGGTCTACGAAGCTTTTTAAGTACTAATTGGAGACACTTTTGGGAAACTAAAGGCGATAACGGAAGCGTAAAAAAATTCTATAAAGCGTTTTGTTCGTTCGTTGCAATTTCTAGTCTAATCTATTGTTTGAAATATAAACTGATTTGGCTACCAAAATTTTAGAAAGAATTCCCAAGGGATGAATATGCGATTGTAAAATATAATTATTGATATTATTAATACGATCGCACTAACCGCGCTGTGTATCTCTTGCGACCAACGCTTGTCGACACCGTCACTCGTACTGTATCCACTGTCGACGTTGTGACGCCTGTGAGATCTCGTGTCCAGAGTCGCGTGACCTCGAGCTTCCAGTGGACCTCGTCTCGCTCTTCCGCCCCGCGCCCTCTCGTGTTTCGCCGCCTGGCGCTCCAAATATTTGAAGATGTGCGTTCGCCCGCGAACGCACAACTGCGAAATTCAAGAAAGAAAAAGGGTTGAGGATCGTGTAACTTTAAGTCAATGCGAAGATTAACCTTCGAACGGATAATTCTCGCGATAAATAGATCCGCTATTTTCCTGAGAATTTATTATCGATAAGAATAAATTTCCATTCATACGAAAACGATGAAAATAATCAATAAAAAAATCATTATTACGAGTAGGAAAATGATATTTTCTAATAAATTTAAAATTTCAGAGAAAAAAAAATCGGTTGAATCGAATAAATCGACGTTTGCGAATAGCGAAACAAATATTACATTCATTGAATTTATGTGACAATTGTTCCATCCGATTTAGTCGATTCAACCGATTTTTTTTCTCGATATGAAACTATTTGATTGTCCATCACGAGGATTTGATGAACGAATTCCGAGAGCGGCTTCCCCGCGAGGGATCGATGACTTTTCGCTTACCGATGCAGGCGGTGAGGTCAGAGGGTTGTCGGAGAGTTTCAATTCTACGAGGCTTTTCATTTTTCTCAATTCGTTCGGTAGCACCGATATACGATTGCTGCTGATGTCCAATTTAACGAGTCTCAGGTACGTCAGTTCTAAAAGAAAAAAAAAAACAAAAAAACAAAAAAAAAAAAAAAAAAATTATTAAACCCGCAATTAGCGTGAATTCTTGAAATAGTGGAATGGTATCCTTGCCATCGATAATTTTTATAGCGCTCGCCTGGATTTAGTAAATAATTAAACATCGACGAACCTATAGGCAGGTGGACAAGAAAATTACTCCTGAGGTCGAGACTCCTGAGTCTCGGAAGATCGCCGATTCTTGGCGGTAAGCTGACAATCTCGTTGCATCCAGCATCGAGTTCTGCGAGACCCGACATTCTTCCGAGTTCTTCGGGTAACGAGGCGAGTCTGTTATGCGCTACCAGCAATATTTGTAACGGTAGTCTGCACACCTCTCGCGGTAGCGTCGTCAATTGATTACGACTGTTGAATAAACAAACAAAAAAAAAACGTAAAAGAAATCTCTTTAAGGTCATTTTTCCCCAATAATACCCCATTATCGCTAGTTATTTACCTGAGATCGAGGTACGTTAGGGACTGTAGCATCACCACAGTTTCCGGTATAACTCTTATGGCATTGTGATAGAGATGCAATTTTTCCAAAAATGGAAACTCCGTTACTTCTTCCGGTAGTTCGCCGAAACGATTCTTAGACAAATCTGCAACAGGCGAAGAATAAAAAAAACAATGATTAATAACATTATTTCGCCATTATTATTATTATTATTTCATTTTTGCATTCTGAAAAAAAAATTATTTTTCGTAAGATTTCATTATAATTATAAATATTATAATGAGACCAATAATTGTAATAATCGTATTAAAATGAAAGACAATTGAATGCTCCGTATTGAACATTGGCGCAAACTTTATATTTTTCGAGTTCATTTCGAGTTAAAAATTCGGATAAAATTTGCGAAAACATTTTTTTAAATGTTGTGTTGAAATGTTGTTACTTTGCAAAATCAATATGCATTTTGAAAAAATATATTTTTCCAAATTTTTTTCAGTTGTTTCTATTTCTGGATGCGTATTTTGGCCATTCGATGCTAAATAAGAATTTTTTTTATCTCCGAACGTATATTCGATAGACGAGGGTCTATGATTGTTTTCCCTGTATTGATCGTACGGACGCGTCTAATGGAGGGTTGTAAAACTTAGGTAAAAGCTTCTCGAAGCAAATGCTTCTCTCGACAACAAGATCGATCGATAAGTCTCTTTAACTTGAAGGTTTGTACGGGCGAAGCAAGAGGGGCTCTCGTATGCACAGCAACGTGTGTAAGTAGAGTAGGAAAAGGGAGTTGAGAAAAAGCGGCATCGAAGTATGGAGAAAATAGTAAGCAAATTGAAAAGAGAGTGGAGGAAGACCGGCATCAAACTCCCACGCGTTGTGCGTGAAGCAGGCATTGCTTCATAGCGAAGCCCTCGTTACCAATATGTTTCCCATAGCAACAGCTGAAG
Source organism: Cryptus armator (assembly GCA_963971235.1). Classification (NCBI taxonomy): domain Eukaryota; kingdom Metazoa; phylum Arthropoda; class Insecta; order Hymenoptera; family Ichneumonidae; genus Cryptus; species Cryptus armator. The sequence goes on from OZ020235.1 coordinate 21,260,205, forward strand.
CACGCTGAAGCTTTGGGGGGGTTGCACCTCGATGGTTTGGGGATCTCGCGCTCGTGCTGCTCACGGCTCGACCGGGGGTCGTTGTCAATGGGGGCGCGAGAACGCCACGTGCGTGAACGACTCCCTGCGCTATAGACGACTTCCTTTCACGTGATATAGTATAACTATCGTTTCGCACCGTGATGCTGACGCATTTGGAGTAACGAGAAACTTTGGCAATCGGTCAACTTCACGGTGATAAAATTCGTTTAGGGTACACGATGTTGTGACGGTGTAAGTAAGGGGGGTGTTCTCTGCTGTTGGCAGAAGCTCAGCTGCTACAGCCGGCAGCACCGGCCTTCCACTTCACCCTCTCTGATCAATAATGCGTCCCAGTGTTGCCCCCTTTGCCGATTTCGCAAGTACCGGAAATTCCATTCGCGTCTCTGCCGCTTCGAGACAAGACTCAGTGGAATAGGAGAAATTACTATCAAGAGTATTGTAGTCGATGTTATCGCGCCGCGAAATCTTGAAACGGACCAATGAATCTTTCGACGAAATACATTGAAAGAAATACATTGAAAATTTCGGTAAAAAGCTTTTTTTTATTAGTTGCATTGATTTATGTTAATTAATTTAAAAAAAAATAGAAAACGAAGTACAAAATTGCAATTTGTCGTCAATAGCTCCGTTTTCTCCGAATCAATTGGCGTATAATCTTTATTGGAATAAATCACCATATAAATGCTATTTTTTTTTAGGTTAACCATTTTCTTATCGAAGGTCGAACTTTTGATTACATTTTTTTTTTTTTCTATTTGTAAGCTTCAATCGATGGTTTGTTCCAGCTGAGCGACTATCTCATTGTCGTGCAGCCGGCCCGTTCGTCAGCAACCCCTATCGAATGGGGTGCGAACACGCGAGAGTTAACCATCGGAAATTTCGCGAATTATCGAGAAGGTCTCCCCGGATAGTTGATACGTCCCTTCGACGGGGGAGAGAGCGAAAGGGAGGCTCGTCTCGAAGGCGAGTAGCAAGAAAGACGAAGTGTCCAGACGAGGATATCGAAGGAAAGTCTTCGAAGCCTCTGTAAGAGGCGGAAATTGTCAATCCCCACCCCTTCTCCGGTGTAGGAAAAGGAGATATTCTCTCGGGATTCCTCGACGGTGAATTCTCGTGCCAAGGGAACGGAAAGCTTTCGGTGGAATATCGAGGGTTGAAATTTCTCGAGTATCTTAAGACTGTCTCAAGAAAGAGGGCAAAGAAAGACAGTGAGACGGAGGAAAGTTGCAACCGAAACGAAACTACACGAAGAACCACTCTATATTCATCGAACATTTCAAACACACATAAATCCTCTCTTCAAACTGCACTTTTTATCCCTAATTTATACGACGCCGCGAGGACAATGTGTCGAAAGTTATCGAGTCGTTGCGCGGGATAAAGATAGACATTTTCTTGGATATGTAAAAATTCTCTCGTAACTTTGCGTCGAAAGATTCGATATCGGTATTTATGCTACGACCCCTTTAACGATCATCCTTTCACGAGATTAGATCATAGATAAGGCTACGTAGCGTTAGCCTTCTTTTTTTTATTCCTTTCCGCATTTCTCGAACGACGTTATCATAGCTCTCTAAATCTGAAATATCCATTTCGCTGAAGTGTTTTGGTTGAAGGTGAAACTGAGCGTATTCGCGTGCAAAAGGGGATAATCCTCATCGGTGTGCGACGAGATGCAATATCTATACGACGATCAAACACGGACAATGGAAAGCGGTTAATGTTCGTGGCATCGGAAACGCTGTTCCTCCGAGACAGAGGCGGAGAGCACCGAGCGAGGGAAGGAGTACAGATGCATGCAAGAGAGAACAGGGGAGAGATGCTGGGCTCACTCTGTGATGAGCTATTAACTGAGAACATTGTTCGCCATTCAGAGAACCGAGAGAGAGAGAGAGAGAGCTGAACGTGCCACTGCAGTCTACGCGGGGCTGGTATATCACCGGGAAATTGTGGACTAACTGATGAAGTCTACCGTTTCTGATGCGCTGCCTGAGTATAAACGCATTGTGACGAATTTAATAACCAAAATTAAACTCGAAAATAACGTTTTTTTCGGGAATAAATATATATCTGCGAAGAATTGACACGATGATAATTATTCGCGTACTTTAAAGACAATAAGGACAATGATAATAATTTAAAAAAAAAAAACGAATTTTAGGGTCGATGGAGAAATTTGATAAAAGAAATATTAAAAATATTAAAATAGTGTCCATTTTTTCTCATGTATTTTTAGACCCTTCGAACAAAATATTTAGAATGGGAAGTTCGCAAAAATTTTTTTTAAATATGTTGATTTTTTGTATTTAACAAAAATAACGTATCAGTAATTTGGCATCAATGGCGATTTCAGTATCTGGAAGAAATAACGATATCGCTAATTTGGCAAAAATTACGACATCGAAATAATCCCAAAAAATCGGGAGATCTGAACATAGCGAATTGCAGGGAGCGATGCACTTTGGATGCTCGAAAATATAATTTTGTAAACGAATTTTGATCGTTAATATTTTTTTCGCGAACAATTCGAACAATTATTATTATTCATTTTATTATTAAATTGTGACAATTATTATATGGAGTTTTGTCAATTTAAAGGAAAAATCGTGCTGTAATCTTAATATCTACGCCCCCCTTGAGAAATAGAAATAATTGATAGCAATACCGGCGATAAAAGATCGAAAAAAAAAATTGGAGCGGGTAATAAATTTCCCAGCTGATTTACGCTGCCACGTTGCGAATTCACGCGATCGAGAATCGCGTTTCAGCTTCCCCTCCTTCAGCACGCGCATCGTTGCTATAAATATAACCGAACTTCCGTCATTGTCGTGCGAAGCGTGGCGAGTGGCGGCAGCCAGTGCATATATTACCATACGGGCAATACCCACACGTATAACCTTACAGGCCTCAGAGTGCAGTGTTGCATACGTATACCCCTAACGCCATACAGCGCTGCGCTATAAAGTACGCGTTACAGTCTGTCACGGCTGAGTCTCGTGTGCGGATAAAAATCGCGCGACGTCCCCACAGTACAGAACGAGCCGTTTTCTGTGGTCGGGAAAAATTCACCCCCGTCGGCCAACGCCACGGGATTTCGTTTCGAAAACGGCAGCGTGAGGGTCGATGTCCCGTAGGACACGCGAGGGTTGCTACTCGCCAAGCACCAAGGTCGAGGTCCTGCGACCACGGGGATCGATACCAAGCCATTCTATCGTATATATATGTCGCGTATATATATATAGCTATAGTTTATTCTCTATTATACAGAACTACGACTGGAGACTGCAGATGAAGGATTCTTATGTCGCGCGACGCCGCGCAAGGATCTCGTAATGTCTGCGACGTTTCACAAGCGATATTAAAAACCCTTCACCCTCTTTGCCATATAACAATGTCATGCCGATGGCTCCGTGTGTTTCGTAGACCCAAAGCAGAAGTAAAAAGAAGTTAAGCAAAGTGCACTTTTGGCTTTATCTCTTTTTCTTCTTTCTTCTCGTTCGTTTCTGCAGCATTGCATGGCTCAGGGTGTGGCAAGTCTGTTGCATCGCTTCTGCGGCATTTGCTAGCGCGCCACCCCGTCAAACTGATCTAAACTTAACCGGAGATGGGGAGAAAGCTAAAAACGCATTAAAAAACAAAGCTTTTACACTCTCTGGACGTAAAGTGCGCGAGAAAAGCGTCGGTAGATGAGAGCAAAGGACTTGCGAAGTTAATGAGAAGAAAACGTTCGCTATTATAAATTAATATGGATGAAAGGTAGAAAATTGTCAACGATTCATTAATTAAATAAAAAATTGTGATCCTTGGGCTCGAATTTCAAAATGTTTCGCACTTTCCGAGTGTCGCGAGTCACGCCAAGGACGACGGAGCTCTCTTGGTGTATACCAGGGCAACGTCCCGGTGTACACGATTTATAAAACGTTCGCAGTTAGTCTCGAGTCGTTTGACTCCGCAGTCTCTCGCGTTGCGTCTGGCAGGTTGTCCGTCCGTATGTCTGTGGATTGCTTGAGAATGAAACAGGTGTGGGATTCGCCTCGAAGGCGAGTGGAACTCTGCTTCGGGTTCTTTTACGCTTTACCGACTAACACGCGCGCTTTCTATATAACCACTGCGATCAGTCAAATTATACATATATTTTTTTCTTTTCCTACGCCATAACTAATCGTTCCTCATTCTCTTTAATTAAAGCCTCCCGCGAGCGCATTTTTCTTCGTTTAATGCAAGAAAATGTTAAACGTACCGAATGATAAAATATGCAAATTACACTTTACCGATCTTTCATTTTATTTTTAACGTCGTTTTGCAAAACTCCTTCATGAGTTTTTGGTTTCGTCAGGAAGGGGCTTTGCAAACGATAATTTGCATTATTTTTTTTTATAGTCAAGTTTAATGCTAAATTTTAATTAAAAAAATTAATATTCATAATTTAATAATAATATAAATATTTTATTATTTATTGTTATTAAAAAAATATATGTATTTTTTTTTTAATCATAATAATGGTTCATTTGGATAAACATTTTAGACATTTTTCTAAACGTAATTTTTTGAAAATTTGGGACTTTTTTTTTTAACGCGCGTGTAACGCACGCATAAAGCATGTCATTGCGAAACCTCTCCTGGAGATATATTATACCTTAAAACGAGATAATTTTTTCTATTCCGCGTTTAACCACCTGTGAGCACGAAAGGGCGTATCCGGAACGTTTCTTTCGCCTCTGCGACTACGTCTACTCGTACCTCAATCTTGCGCAGGGTGTGCCTTTACCTGGAAGCAGCTAACGCGCAAATTCCACTTTACTGAACTTTTGATACCTCACAAGTCGACGTTATGTCAGCCTTCATAGGGCACGAGGATGTATTTCTCGACCTAAAACATCGTACCTTTGAATTACGACTTTCGATCAATCGCGTACTTTGATTTAAAAGCCTTCGAGTTAATAAATAACGAGAAATCGCCCCTAAAGAACCTTCGGGCTCTTTGATCATCGAACTGAACTCAACGTAAAGGGCGGTATTATTTTCCAATTTCTTAATTGCACACGTATTCATCTCGTTTCCAAGGAAATTTAATCGGAAGTTAATTAATTCACGAAACTACGGAGTAATATACCCAATTCCCTGTGTGGATTTAGAGCACAGAATATTGAATATCCTGCGGGAATGTAGTTGAACGGCAAAGCTATACACCTGAGCTCCGCGTCTCCTCCTCTCTCCGCACGCAATCACCGAGTGAAACGATGTACATATAAATTGTCTCGTAAGCTCCCCCAGCGCAGTTAACTATTTTTTCAGCCTCCATTACATCCATCAACTGGCGTATCGACTGTTAAAAATTAGAAGGGCTTATGTAACCTCGTTTTTCATGATAAATGCTGCAAGATACGCCCTTCTGCTTTTATTTTTAGGAGGGGATTATAATAACAGTGTATAATATTCCCCACGATAAAGCAACAGCGTGGCGATGATTGTCAACGAAGGTCGTACCTCTCGAGTCACGCTGTTACCGGTTACCAAGAGAGAGGAGCTCGTAGGTATAAAAGCAAAAGTACGACGTTAGTCCAAAGCTAGGTGTGCCCTCCGGGCGTTGCCAGACACATTGCCGAAGCTCTTGGCTATACATGTCTCCCCCTCCGAACACCTCCCACACCCACAGACTTTGCCAATTAAGCCTCAAATGCCACGAGACGAAGATAAACAGTAGAGACTTTATTCCCGGATTAAAATTACCCCGGCAATTTCATTATGCAACATCGACTGGTATCGATGTATCGAAATATTGCGGTATGAGAAAAAAACTTTTGATTCATTCATTGATTTTTTTTTTTTTTTTCTTTTTTTTCGGAGTTCGGAGGAGAAATCTCGTGATTAGATTATCCGGAGCAGTGTTTTTTTTTTTTTTTTTTTTCTTTTTTATAACGAATATGGAAATTCGTACTCCACTTTGATGTCAGAGTGCGCGTGTTGGTGCAGATAACGCGAGTGGATTGGTGCATGAAGCGTGGTACAGGCGGGATGTAGGGAAAGTCGGGGCAAAACGGACCCAAGGAATACAGATTTTTGTTATGATTTCAGAGGCATGAATTCGCTTTTCATTAGCAATTTAAATGCGCAACAATTATTTCGAGTTTCCAAGAAAAGAAAAAAAATACAGTTTGGGGGCGAAATGGGTCACCTCTTGAAATAGGAAAATGTCATTATCGAGACTTTTGCGAGAGTGCGGAAGAAATATTCGTTGAACCATCGTATAATTTTTTTTCGAATTTTTCACGATTTTTTATAATTAAACGGACCATTTGAAAATAATAGTTGCACACTGGTTTGGCACTGAATTTGACGAAATCGTATACGGCGATTCGCATTATAAAAAATGTATTATTTTTTTAACAGTGACTGACGACTCTAACTTTTAATTTCGCAGCGACCTATTTTTCTCCGTATCGATGTTACGTTCACTTGGTCCATTTTGCCCCGATTTTTCCCTATATGCATGCAACGTTGTTTCTATGCAAGAAGATTCGACGAAGCGTGTGACGCGGAAGTGTATGGCAACGGGCGCGAGCACCAGAGATATTGTCGTTGTCCATGTTATCGCATATACGCCTTTTGCTCTACTCAGTTTATGAACATATACGGGGGATTATACGCGATAACCGGCGATGCGGAGGACACAGAAGAAGAACATAAGGGCAGCACTCAGAACGACGAGGCGCGTTTCCAACGCGATCGATAACGAACCCCATTGCAAATGTTGCGATAGGGGAAAAGAAAAGAAGAAAATATATATAAGAGAGCCGAGAGAGAGAGAGAGAGAGAGAGAGCCTCGAGCCTCGTGTGGGTGTGTGTGTGTGTGTGTGTGTGCGAGTGGCAAGGTGCCCCGTGCACACTGCGACGCAGACGGTACTCAGGAATTCTCTATAGAAACTGTTATGTGAAACAAAACGATTCGATAAAGTAAAATGAAAATAAAAACAAAATATTAAAGTCGTCGAGCGGATCAGAAATATATTTTTTTTTTTTCCCGCAATCTATAGAATCAATTATAAATTTTTTTACCTCACACCGCGGAAAGGACGTGAATGACATTTTCCATTAAATTGTTATGTACTCGAAAATTCAGCCACTCGAGACGCGCGAATACGACGAGTTCTGCATTACACTATACTATACCGTGAATATGCGATTTGTTAATCGGGTTCTCCGTACCCGTCTGTTCCATCTCGCTATATTGAGATTCTCTATATCAATTTCCATCGATCTCTCGTGACGTTGAATCGCGTGCTCTCGAATGGCCCTATCGAATTTCACCGACTCGCAGAGTCGTCGCAATCATGCGACGAATTTGAATAACCGATAAAAAAATTCGGATCGAGAGGAGTGAACGATATTGTGATGCGTATAGACGGAACAGATTAAAATTACTGTTGTGCGTACATTGTTTACGTTATATACGGAGCAAAATGGCCGATAGAAACAAAAATAATTGAATAAGAATAATCATTGAATTGATTGATTGAGTTTAAAAAATGTTAAAAATGGAATAAAATTTGAAAAAAAAAAAAAAAAAAATTGCAATTAAATTCGAAAAAAATGGCTATAAAGTTCGAAAATTTTATGTTTTCTCCAATTTTATCTCATTTTTTGTTTTTTTATCTCATTTTTTTTTCAATTTTCCCGTTTTTCTCCACCCTCTCGCAATATCGTTATACTATTCTAAGCAAAATAGTCCACAACTGTGTGAACATTTTTTGTGTTCTGTAAACCCGATATTGAAGATACATTTTTAATATAACAATCTTCCGTGCGATTTTTCGAAAATAGTAAATATCGATTACAATTTTTTTTGCGTTGTTTGAGGATTATTAACGCTTGTGAGAGCGAAAGCCGCGAAGTGGAAAATAGGAAGCGTTCCAGCGTATCGTGTACGATGTCCTTGCGTTCGGGTCGCGAGAGTCAGTCTCGTGTGTTTTTTTCCACAGGACAACGGCGACGACAACTACTGCAGGAAGACAAGAATCAGCAGCGCGGAGGCAAAGAGGTCAGCGTGGAAAATGCACCTAAGACAATTTTGATTTCGCCTGATTCCGTTGAAGGGCTTTGTCGAGCACGACACGGGGACACTTTGCTATGTCTTTTGTCGCGACATACAGAAATGCCTCTGTCGCTGCCGGTTCGCAGGTTCGTCGGTTGCGTTGTCGCCGAGGCATCGCGTCGCGTTCGGGACCGCGGCACTTCCGGTGCCGTTGGCGGACGCGAGAATCGCACGCGACTCGAATCCACGACTATCCAAGCCACTGTATCGCATACTATGCGCTTATTGTATTAAAAATTAAATGAAGCGTGAGTCTTGCAAAGCCTTGAGGAAAAAAAACGAACGAACTTCGGCGCTTTGCTATTAATATTATTTTATCCGATAAAGCGATGTTAAATTTTTTGCAATATTACTAAAAAAAATTAACAATAAATCGAAAAAAAAAAAAAAATATATCGAAATGAAAAAAAAAATTCTTTCGTAAACGTATTCAATTTTTTTATAATTTTTTTTTAATAAAAAAAAAGATGTCGAAATAAGAATAAAGAAAAATTCTTTCACAAACGTATTAACGAAGCTACTTTTAATAATTATAACGTCATAGCCTCCGTAACCATTCTATAAATATATACATCTATCTTCGCTCTAATTGGTATCTCATTATAATTTCAATAAGTCACGTACTTCGTCGCTTTCGTCATTAATACTTCCTATTATTGTTCTCTGTAATAATATTTCGCACACGTCACTACCGCGGATCACAATATCGTCACACGCTTCAGCATCGTCAATTAATTCTCGTACACGAGAGAGCCAAGTCGAGCGCACTGGATCATCGAACGATTGAAATAATGATACATTCAGTACAAATTCCATAAACTCGATCGAGAGTTAAATTGAGCTTCAGATCGATAGGTCATTATACAAATGTATCGAAGCCTCTCGTTGCATTGTATTGCAATCAAATAAATTATTATTATTATTATTATTATTTTATTAATATGCTTACTATTATTATTATTAAAATAAATCAATTAAAAAAAAATTATAAATTTGAAATAATTATATTATGTATTTATTATAATTTTTTTTTATTCTTGAATTAATAAAACTCAATTTTTGTATTTATAATAGACGCTTTTTTGGTTCTCTTTTTTTCGAAATGTAAATTCGTTTGGATGATCAGCTCGACGTCGCGATGTAATATTTTTTACAAACTTTTAACGCGACGAGTTAACGTTTAACGTATACAGGGAACGCGCAATTCACCCGTCTGTCCCGCATATATGTATAGTATATAGATATCTTCGTGTTTAAGTATGGATAAAGACATAAAGAGGATAAGCGCGAAAGCGGTACGTGAGAACGTCGAAGTATCGAACAGCGTGGAGCGTTGTGCGTGCCTCACACGGTCCGAGTCTCATCTCTCTGTTCGTCGGTTGGCTATCGTTGCTTTTTTTCTGTTTCCTCACAAATGACTCTTTCTACCAGTCTACGGTCTCGTGTATCCTTTGCTCGAGAGCCCTTCGCCAAGAGTACTCGCTTGCATTTTTTTTTTTTCTGTCTATCGGTGTATGGATCCGGCAACAGCAAAAACCATAGAAGCGGAGGACAAAATTACGAAATGGCCGAATGCGAGAAAAAGACTACATTTCGCGCGCGTTTTCTCTCTCTCTCGGGACAAAGCGACACGTTTTCCGAAGCGGCGAACGGATGAGCGAACATCCAACAACGACAAGCGCGCGCGCGCTCTCGCTATGTCTACATTCTCTTTTGGTCCCTTGATGCACACTGTACTCGCTATTTTACGTTTCAGTTGTAACAACAACGAGTGTGTCGCATCCGTTGCTCTTCTCGTGGCAGATAGACCGTGCGAGTACTTGCCGAGGGCTATATTATCACGAGGATGAGTGAAGGGCCACCGATGCGCCTGACTGTGCGCAACGTATCACTTTTTTTCAACGTTCTTCGCGCGAATTAAGAATAAAAAAAAAAGATCGCTCTCGATTGTTCACTTTATCTGTAGTCTCTTTGATTTACGTTTTGCTTTAACGATCGTAACTTTCTCGTGAGAATTTCAATTTTCTGCACTATAAAAATTAACTTTTTTATTTTTATCGCGTGTAGGCATTTTTTTTTATAAAAAATAAAAATCTGCCGGCTAAAGAAGTGTCATAAAAAAAGGAGTCAAGAAACAAATAACTATTCGCACAATAGACTTGAGATCTTTGAGAGTAAACATTTCTCGAGTACCAATAATATCCGAATAATTATTTATTATTTCACTTTTGTTTTTTGATACTATTTTTTTATATACTTCTTATTTAGTCGATTTCTTTCATTTTTGTAAAATTATTTTAATTTCATTATTTTTAATTAATTAAACATTTTTAAGTAAAAAAAATTATGCAATCTTTTATCTCTATTAACTTCGTATATAAATAATCGTAATAAATCGTGAAAAATGACACAGATAACAATACAAAGAAACGGCGTACCAATTTTTGTTAAGACATTTTTGGTCATTTCGGAGTTGAATGGATACCAAAAAAACACGCAAAATCGCATGTTCACGAAGAAATGCATAATTTCAGTCATTACTTCGGTGGGCAGTCAAGAGTAAAAAATTGGATATAGTTTGTCACAATGAGGTCAGGTGCCATCGGCAAAACGGAGCAGAAATGAATGAAAACTGAACTGTAAAAAAATATCGTAAATTTACCGAAATTTTTTTCTCCAGCAATATCCATAAATGTTTTTTTTTTTTTGTTAACTGTACAGTGAAATCTATATATATCTATTTACAAAAAAAAATGTTCTCAACTTATCGTTTTTTACTAAAGTATTTTTCGGTATGTGTTCCCCTGTAAAAAACGACAGTATATCGATGTACGGTGTCAATGACTTACAACTTTTAAACTGTTCAAAAAACATTGTCAGATTTGGATGAAGTCTTCGGATGGTGCGAAAATGTAAAAAAAAAATGATTTCCACCTTTTTTCCCAAAGTAAAGCATTGTTATTTTATTTTCAAAAAGGCACATGAAAAATTTTACCAATCCTTCGACTCAATTAAAAATTAATATTTTTGGTCGATGACTAAATTTATCAACGAATCATACAGCCCGTCGTCGAAGAATATCCGAATTATCATAATTCGTTGATTCGCTCTCATTTGCAGAGTTTCGAATCCAAGGTAAAGTAAATCATCGTTATTTCGATAAGTGCCCCGTTCTCGTTCTACTTTGCGCAACAAAAGATTCTTCCAACTGAGAGTAACGAGAAGCGGGCGTATCCCGACGCGGTATCATAGACAAACGCGATTCTCGCTTATTCGCGACTACACCCGAGTAGGTTTTCTCATTAAACCAGAAAAAAATTTTCTCCAGCAAACCACCGAACCACCGACGAGCGACAACAGCCGCGTTCAACTCGGGCGAACTCGGCAATTTAAGCGGACCGCTCTTCTGTGCGCAACGAGTCAGTGAAGGAGACCAGATTTCCGAGAGTTTTCCTCCGGCGGCAATTGGAGAACTTGACGCTGAAACCCGCACACGAAGCCCTTGACCCGAATACGAATCGCGAACGTTTCAGAAACAAGAAACGTTCCTCTAAAGCGCAGATATTAAATTGCTCGCATTCAACGAGAGAAGTAATACTCCACTTTTTGTTGGCTTCGAATCGTCGCGTTTGGATATATGTCGTCAAATAATTCGAATCTCAAGGAATATAAGAATAAACGACATCGAGAACGATGTTGCTGTATTCCAGAGTCAAGTCGATACAACTGCAGTATAATACAAGTTGGCACGCTGCTCACGAAAACGAACGAAATAAATATCGCCGACATGCTGCCGCGACGCGTGTAACGAAAAAAACGTATGAATGATCGGGCGTTGTATCAATATTACTGTAATTCTAAGACCATTCTTTCCGACCAAATTGCCTACAATTCTCGTATTAACTGTTTTTAAACAAAATGTGATACAAATTTGTTTGTAATATACAGTTAATACAAAATACATTTTTATCACATTTAAGAAAAAAATTTCGTAATATTTTGATTTTTTTTTTTTTTTTTTTTTTTTTTCACATTTTAGGTTAATGACAGACGATATGGACAAATAAATTTGAAATTCAATACAAAAACCGGCGGTATGTATGTAAAAAACATCGCAAGTTTCGCGGCGAACCGAAATCTCGGCAAAACGTTATTCGGACGAAAAGTTGATACAGATAGACAGACAGACACAAGAAATCGAGAAATTCTGATTTTTTTTCAACTGCAATAATTTCTCACCTGTGATGAGAAAATAAAGAATGACTTTTACAAATTGGACACAAACAACACCCCTTGCGTGTCGTGAAAAAAAAAAACCGTCCGCTTTGAAGAGTAAAAAATGACTTTCATTTTCGTTCCTCGCCACTTTTCTCCGGCAGGATTTCCTGAGAATCCTTCGACAATACAACGAAACGAAAAGTGTAGTTAACAACTGCAAGGACTACACTTGGCTACTCCGGACGAGCGAACGATCGGTCGTTCATTGTTCGGGAGCAGCAGGCGTAACCGCAATTGTATACGGAACATATAGTTCGGGTTCAGAGTTCTTCACCTCTTTCTCCCTACAAAAAAGAACAAAAAAAAAAAGTCTACCAGTATACCAAACAAATCGGCAGAACGAATTTAATTACTTAACAATCTGTGTAAAAAAAAAAGAAATCTGTTTACAAAATCCCCTGCAACAATTTCTCCAATTGTCTTGCGGATTAATTTCAGCATGAAAAACATACGACGACGATATCGTAGAAACGAACGGAAGAGGTCACTCGCTAATTGATCGAATGCAGCGAAAAGCTACGCGGAGACCCCCCCGACACGAGGATAAGTTTTGTTACGCTTAATCGCGCGGCGACCTACTAATTATTATCCCGGGCGGACTCGATCCTCGTATCGTCCGGTCTCATTCTCCTCCACGCCGAGAGCTCAACATATTGTAATACGTATACGTATAACCATAAGTCTCCCAGAAATTAAAGAGGAAATGCTAAGTGTGCTAAACACTCCCACGCGTATTGACCTCATTTAGTTACTGCAATCGTCATTGCGTTCATCATTCGTTCAGGAATCGGCTTCGCAAGAGATGTCTGAACTATTCTTCCAGACAAATCGACGATCCCAAAGAATCCAATGAGGGCGCATAACATTTTATGACATTTTAAGGTGTTTTCAGCCACGAAATAGTCATTTCATGAAATTATTTACGGTTCAGAACTTTCATACGGTTTATGGTTCATTTTGATAATTTTCCGTCAAAAAAATGAAAAGGAATGGATGTTACTATGGTTTTTAAATCCTAAACGATCAGATTGTAATTCGGTCGTTTACGTCAGAAGAGTACTTAACTACGTTTTGATGCTTTAAAAAATGCTGTAAACCTTACAAAGTTGTAATTGAATATTGTAATATATAATTATCATTTCTGCGCATATAAAAAATAATTTTCAACAGACGTTCATTAAAAAATTTCCGCGTGAAGAGATTCAAACTCTCATCCCTTCATTTTTAAAAATATTCAGGTAGCAGCAAGCGGATTATTGAATCAGTACAGTGAATAGTTAAATATTATTGTTTAAGTTTACAAAACTAACGATTCATAGGTATTCCCAATTGAAACAATGAAAATACGAGATGTCTGAGTTAATGGTATTAGCCACAAGTCCATAACTAACGATAGTTCGTCTGTAACTTTGATATTAAACTTCCGACACAAACGCTCTATAAATCGATATAATGACTCTGTAATTTTCTTTTTTTTCTCTATGAATGAATCGAATTCATAAAAAGTTCGCAGTATCAATATAATTCCTCTATCGTCTATGAATCGTTTTTTTTTTATCGCTGACATTAATGAATATTTTTATCTATATTTAGAGAGCTTACAATTTATAGGCATTTCAAATCAAATAATAAAAATAGGAGATATTTGTGTTAAATGTCTGATATTAGCTACAAGTCGATAACGATACGTCGTTTATAGCTTTGACATTAAAGTTCCGAGACCAACGCTCTATAAATCGATATAATACCTCCACAATTCTTTTTTTTTTTTTTCTACAAACGAATCGTTCATAAAAAGTTAGCAATATCGATACAATTCCGCTTTTGTCTCTGAATCCTTTTTTTTTCCGCTTATATTCTTCGAACGATGAATCACGGTGCGGTTACTACTATAAACCCCATAATGGAGCGATGTATCTGCTGATATCTCGTCCAGTATATCGCCCGCCTCGAGCAATAACGCTACATTGCACTTGGAAGTTTCATATCGAAAGTTTGAAACGTATTGCGGCAGTGCGTTGGGACTAAAGGCGAAAAACAGGGATTCGCGTGCGCGCGCGCGCGGTCGGTCGAGAGCACAAAAAGTAGCTTTGATCATTGGTGCACATATCACTGTATGTGCTCTCGCACCGTGTTGTGCTCCCGCTGCTGCTGTTTGCATTAAGAACTCCGCGGGTTTTCTGGCCTCAGGTCTCAAATGCCGCAGGTGAATAGACGCCAGCGAATGCATTAAGAGAAATCAAAGGAAATCGCTCGGGGATGAAAACTCCGGAGAGGTTGTAAATTTCGTGGTAATATTTTATAGTACTTTACTTTATCCCATTCACCGCGCTCTTTGAATATTCAACAAAATTTCGTCCCACGAATTCCCGAATATTTCGTCGTTTAATGGCGCGAAAGTAACAAATTACGTTATCGAGACAAAAATATTTATTTATCTTTTTATACAAAATTCGATGATGAAAATTTCCTTGAATTTCTTTGATATTTCTGAAAATGTGGGGTTTACGATAATTTTATTATCTGCGTAAAAAAAAAAAAAAAAAAAAAAATTTGAAGCTTTGGCAAAGCGACACGATTGTCTCGCGTCTTATTGTGCGTAAAATGCAGTTAAACAAAAGCCTGGAAAAGGCAGTTGTTTCGAAAGAACGGGTTGTCGGGCGCAGAGATAGAATGGATTGTAAAAAAGAATAGCCAGAGGGCTAATAAACGTGAATATCCTTTAGCGAGTGAAGCTCCACAAAGAGCAATGAAAATGAAGCGAGAAAGCGATGCAACTGCAATAGGTGTGTATGTATCCACCCACTACTGTCACCAGCAACGCTGGTAGAGTATATCAAAAATAAAAAACAAAAAAAAAAACATTAAGGAGAGACCCCTGGAGCGTGTGTGCACGCGCGACCGGGAATGAAAACGAAGAAACACGACGACGAGGAGGAGAGAGGAGTCGGTACTGATGTGCTGGTTCAACGGCCGTCGTAAACGGGCGATGTGCAGACGAAAAACTCGTCTACGGGAAACAAAACGAGAAGAGACTGACGAGAGGATGGAGGACTTGTCGCACGAGACTCGAATCGCTGGAAGCTCTTAACGCTACCGCCATATATAATAATAATGATAATAACAATAATTCGTCGAGTTTTTCTGTTATCTTGCGGAAGAAAAGAAAATTCAATACGGCAGTCGCTATTTTATATGTAAGAATGATAATAAAGTTTCTATTTGAGTCTCAGGGGGTTTTTTTTTTTTATTACGATTTTTCGCACGACCGCGAAGTTAACGCGCGAATTATTCACGCAATCGCTTCGACTAAGTAGAATGAAGCAATTCCAGAGGGGAAAACATTGTAAAAAATGCGTCATATCTTCGTAAGAGAAGAGTCGGAGTGCAGGAGGTCCGTTTGACAACGAAGCGAGAGAGGACCACGTGGCTATGGGAGGAATTGTCAAGCAGAGAGAATTTTAACGAGGGAAGGCGCGTGCTATAGCAGCTCATCATCGCTTCTCGGTTCGTCGGCGACGAGGACGACCGCTGCCAACTCCCACGCACAATCTTAGACGAACAAATCCCTCTCGGTATTCTCAGCTGCGAGAAGCTCCGTGGAAGATTAATTACGGAAACAGTCGTGGCTCTCCCTACCCCGAGGCATCAATGAAGCTTCGTACAATAATGCGGAATGATTAAAAAAAAAAATGGCATTCGAAATTAAGAGACATTAAAATCGTCAACGATTTAGGTTTCTGATTCTGTGATCTCGTTATCGCGATCATAAATCAATGAAAAATCATTCCGATGATTATAAGTTAACATTAATTATTTATCGATATTTTATTTTCAATATTTATTATTATTTTACTTTTTTTGTTCATATTAAAAATATTAATAAATTAATATTATATTTTTTTATGAATTATTAAGCACTAATAAAAACTTCGCAACTTTTATCCGCTTCCGTTTTGACGGTAGAAACTTTCGTTTTAGCAATTTCGCAAGTAGAACCGCAACATCCGGTAATTTTTTTTTTTTTTTTTCTTTCGCGTTTACGAATGTTCGACAGTCGTTAGCGAAGATTGGACACTGACAAAGTTTCGACGTTCGAACGCAATTTTTCGTTTTCGAAGCTCCGAAACTTTACCACGTTAATTTTGAGTTTCGCTTTTTGGGAAAATTGGAGCAGTAACTTCGATATATAGCCCTATTGGTCCGCTACGGTTGAGCGATACTTGATTTATTTATTATGGGTCTTATGGCATATATACACGCGGGAGTTTGCTAGACGAGAGCTACCGTTGGCAGAGAGTTTCTTACATATACACCACTCGAGGCGGCATGACGATGGCTAATTATAACTTCGCAACAGAACCCACGACCGTTGCCTTGCCGGCACATGCGATACGAAACACCCGCAACACTCCTTCGCCCCGCTCGCCGGCTTACGCGATACCGTCACATACACCGCCGGCGTGAGTTTCACAGAAGCATTGATGCATCAGTGTACGTGTGCGTAAGCATATAAAAGCTCCAACGGCATAACGCCCCATGGAATATAATGCATACGAGTAAACAGCTTGAAACAACTGTCGCCCGTGGACTTTAAAGGGCTCTGACTCGAGACTCCATCGGCCTATTTTCAAAGCATTTGTCACACTTCGTCTCTCAACGATAAGAAGACACGAGAGATCTCATTCCTTTCTTTATTTTTTTACATTTATTCATTTTTTTTTTTTTTTTTTCTTTCTCTTCGGCTCTCTTTAGTATTTACATTATTAATACATTACAGTATTTACATTGTACATGCAGCAGTTGAATTGCTCGCGTGTTTGATACGTTCTGTTTACTCGAATAAATGTTGAAAATATATACAAGTGATAAAAAGTATTTTAAAAGATATCAGATATGAACATTGTAAAGAGAACGCTTTGTTTAATGTTTATAGACTTCGCGAGAGGTTGTTGAGCTCCTCTACCGTCTTACATAGTAATTGATACGGCTGGCGTCACGTGTTTGTTATTGCGAAGAGGAATCAAAGCTGTGAGACGATTGGCTAAGATTCACGAGTGTTTATAGGAAGAGTCGTGTTCGTTGATTAACAAAATTATAAACAAAGTTTTTTTTTTCCTCGACAATTTTTTTGGGGTGCAATTTTTTTTTTGGGCTGCAAATTCACCCCGCGATCTTTGGGCGATGATAACGAGATATGAACTTTCGCAATCTTTCATTTATTCATTGCTTTCATTCTCGAATCTCCCGGTTCAATCGACTCGCAGATATTACAGCTCTCCCTCCGCTGATGCCGTCTCTTACACACGTTCTTTCATCCTCGCGGAAATTGCAATCACGATTCCCCCCGAAGGGTAAAACTGATCCGATCGATCGCAGCTATATGTGCGCTAACTTTGGCCGAATGTCGGGACTGAACGGTAGTCTTTTCATCGCTTTTGGGATAAAAATAAAAGTGTCTATAATCGATTTTCAAACGGTTTGTGAAGTACGTTTCTATGTGTCTATGCATAGCGTATTAATTCACTATGACTGAATTTCAGCTCTTTGAGTTTTTTTTTTTTTTTTTTACTTTTTATCAATTTTTTTTTACGTCGTCACGGAAGGTTTGAACCCTATGAAAGGATGGAGGAACGATTAAAAAACAGAAGGATGTATGTCCTTTTGCATGTTTAAACGGTGTGACATACACCGTTTCATGGCTCAGCAGTGATATCGGCTACGTTTGGGAACATTTTCAAACTAAAACTACGGACATAGGTATTGCATATTCATTTCTTTACTCGTCGATCCAGCAAACGCTATAAAGATACGTTTTATCGATGAATGGACCATAGAAAAAAATATCTTGTTATCGAGTTTCCGATAACGTTGATTGCGATACAATGAAATCGATATATTGAATGCATTGAACGTGTGTAGAAGGGATAGCGGGAAAAGCAGGCATATTGCTGAGAAAATAAAAACACCGGAAAACAATTGAAAAAAATTTGTCGTAAAATTTAACAAAAATTGGGAGGAAATTTGAAAAAAAAAAAAAAAAATTTGTAAAAATTGCAAATTACATTTATGTATTGCAAATTCAAATTGCGTATTTTTGTTAATTTGAAAAAAATTTAACACGATTCTTTTTTAAATAACTCAATTTCGTAAAAATGTTATCTTCATTTTTTTTTTTTTTTTTTTTACGATACAATTTAAAAAAAAGTCTTGAAGCTCCAAAAATTATTGCAAATTTTCGATTCTATTTTATGTAATCTCTGTTTTCCGTTACGCTTGGTTCGATTTCCTGCTGATGCGTGCAACCAATGAAAAATCCTTTCCACACGATTCTTGTACCCATCAATCTCTATGTCCATCAATCAAAATCTCTCTTTAACGCCTGTCGTGCTAATGAGAATCTCTCGTAGCCGAATTGCTCGTCTATGAGATCCGATACTTGTTTGCTGCTATCGTACGTCCGACTGCAGCGAAGAAATACATTTGCACGCGATGCACCTTGAGGCGTCGAGGTGTTTGAACCCCGATAAACTATAGCCATCGCCTCGCGTCAATCTCTTCTCTCTTCCATTAATCGAATTCCCTGAGCGACCGTGGAAAATATCGCTGTTGCGAATAAGTTAGACGAGCTGAATTGTCAATGATGGGCGTGAAGCCAAAGCCTTGTTCGTCGTGAAAAATTGCTTAAATTGTATAAAACATTCGTGTCGTATCTCGTTCAGTCTACTGGTAGAGTAGCCGAAAAAAAAAAAAAAAATGAAATCTCTAAAGCCTGCAGAATTCTCCGGGGCGCAGTCGAACGTCCCACTTCTGGCAGACGTCGCAATTCTCAGCATCGATCATCTCTCCCCGAACTACGGGAAACCGCATAAAACGTTTTTTTTCCTTTTTATGCGAACTTTTTTTTCTTCGCCCTCTTGTCTCGCGGCGTATGTGAGAGTCTCGGCAATAAATTAAATTTTGCGAGGGTTATATGTGTGTGCATAAGCTGCACGTGGATATGTCTCTATGCGCAATAATAAACGCTCGATAGCGTATTGACTGCGGTACTTTCACTCTGCAGCCTCCGCGCGTCATTAAACGGAGAGCATTACCCGTTTCTTTTGTAAGTTTTAAGTATCTACTGTAACTTCCTGCCGACAAAGTTTCTTGCTCCCTGGAAGATTTTCCTGTGGCGTCGGGACAACGGGACGGGTGTGACGAAACGTTGTTTTCGTTGGAAATTGAATTTCCGAGAGATTAGCCGGATAATGTACTTCGACAAGATTCCAATTTGGATTGTAAGTAAAAAAAAAAAAAAAAAACACTCCGACTGAAAAAGCATCAGAATTGAGAAATTGTGTAAAAAAAAAAAAAAAAGAGTTGAATAACCAATACTCGCATATTATAGTCGCCAAATTTTTGTCATTTTGAATAGAAATCTTTCGACTATAATATGCGAATAATTATTTGCCATTTCACTCTTTTATGTTAATACAATATTTTTAATGCACTCATTTTGCAGTAAGAAGTTTTTACATTATTGTAATATTATTTTTATTTAATTATTTAAAAAATAAACAAATAGCAAAACAGAAGTTATTATTCAAATACTAATTCATTATTATTATAATGATGAACAAAAAAAAGTTTTTAAATTAATAAATAAAAGATTTTACTAAAGTTAAATGTTCATAAAATAAAATAATGCAAATAAAAAAAAAAATTATTAATTTTGTTTTTATTATTTTTTTCATTTTTTTTATTACTTTTAAAATAAAATTTAATTATTTATTTTTATATTAAGCCATTTCGGCAAATACGCATGACATCGAAAGTACAAAAATCGCCAGACATTAGTGAATCGCATAACTCCTGTCTGGTGCGCGGGCGTGCAATTGCGAGTTGAGAAGGGGGTTCTCGACGCCGTACGCAAATCGTCCTATGGACGTGGTATGTGTAACCAAAAATCACTCTGGTATGCATACAAATCGTTTCGAACGTTTGTTTATGACCTTAAAACGACGAGATAATCGGTTGAGAGATGCAGACCACGTTTGCCAACCGTTTGTGGTGACTTTGGCATTCCAACGATCTCCATTCACAGAGTCCACTCATCCCTTCCTAGTCGAGACCGCCACGAGGACAGAGATAGATTAATTAATCAAAGTCACGGGCGATGCTAGAAACGTTTGCTTGGCTAATCGAGAACGAAGAAAGAGATCCGGAATGGCAAAGAAAAAATGTAATAAAAAACAGAGTCACGCAACGAAACGATAAGAATGCAACGGGGTAAGAAAAAGTCGAGAAATGTTACATCGCTCTGATAAGCAGTTCTCACTTCCTAAAAAAAAAGATCTCTCACTTCCAAGAGAAGTAACGATGCATCTTGGGAAAATGGAATTGAAATCAAATGGTAATACGTTCACATAAGGAGAATCAAGAGCGCCATTCATATTATTATCTGAAAGCTTCGATCTTACATCTGTCTGCGGTGGAGCATTTGCCTTGAAGATGGAGAAAAAAAGGCGATGAAAGAAAAGAAACCCCTTGAAGAGGCGATGAATGATCTATGCATGTTCCGTGAGATTTTCCACATCAACCGCCAACCTAACTGATCCAATATTTCCTGCAAAAAACGTTTTCATCCAGCGGAATATTCTCACGCGAAGCGCAAGAAGGCTGTGGTGCTAAAAATCATGTAACCGAAATTCATTTGCCTCGATGTGCAGAGGTTGGAGAAGATGCATCGGCGAGTATAGCATCCAGAAACTGCAAACCGCTGAAAGTGGAACAAACGGGATTCTTGGCTTTACGACATTTCGGATATCTTCAGCGGTCGGCGAGAGTTGGAAGTATTTCTTCGGGACTCTGGGATGTTGCTGCGTGAATGCAGCGAAACTGAACAAAACGTGGCGTTTCCGACCGCAGAGAGTTTGCTCTCTGTGGCCAACGCCATAGTAACACTACGATGTGGCAAGAGCAACGAAGAACTACGAGAGACGACTCTACAGGACCGCCGAAGAGAGCGGAGTATCGACCTGTTGGCACCCATTGCAGCTGCTTGCTGTGTGTATATACGCAGTTTTATCTTTAGCCTCAGTTAGGGAGTACGCTGACTTTTTCACGGTCCAGGGACACATACAACGGCCCTTAATGGCTACAAATAGAGGAACTTGTGAAAGACTCATCGCTTTTTTTTTTGCTGGAAGCAATTACGGACCTTTTTATTGCAGAAACGGCTTAAGCGCTTTGTGAATAGACAATGCAGTAGATCCTCTTTTTTTATTATTATCATGACTCATAAAATTATTTAGATGAAAATGGCAACGTTTGGTCATTTTTTGGTTGATGTCAAGAATGGAATTTGGAGAAAAGCGTAATTAAAAAAATTGACGAAAATATCGAGCGGTGGAATTCTTTTCTTAATTATTATTACTACTGAAAGCTATTTAGATGAAAATGGCTACATTTGGTCACTTTTTGGTTGAAGTAAAGAATGGAATTTGGAGAAACACATAATTAAGAAAATTGAAGAAAATATCGAGCCGCGGAATCCCTTTCTTCATTATTATTACTACTGAAAGCTATTTAGATGAAAATGGCAACATTTGGTCACTTTTTGGTTGAAGTGAAGAATGGAATTTGGAGAAACACATAATTAAGAAAATTGAAGAAAATATCGAGCCGTGGAATCCCTTTCTTCATTATTATTACTACTGAAAGCTATTTAGATGAAAATGGTAACATTTGGCCATTTTTTGGTTGAAGTCAAGGATAGAACTCGGAGAAAATAAAAATAGTTCGCTCCCCTTGAAGCGGCAGATGAAATCGTCGAAGTTCAGCTGTAGTCCAACAATGTTGACGCCGATGTTCCCCTCCCGACGAACGCGTATATAAGAGGGTGTCGCGTTGCGATAACTCGAGGAATAATGCCTTTTGCTACTAAGGGGGATGATTCCTGCTTGCACGCTCCTTCATTCTCTCTCTTCGAGTTCTCGATGAATCGATAGGACCCAAAGAGAGAACTCAAACACCCTCCGGGTTCGTACAGAAAAGCACGTTTCGAGTACCTCCGCTTCGGGAGGATTTAATATCTCGACGCTTCCTGCCTGTCGCTCTTACGCGACTGTCGACTCTGCGAGGATATTTTGAGGGCCGCATTGTAGTTGAGATATACATATATATAAACAGAAGAGGGAAGGTCTCTCGATGGAGATTCAAGTGTGCGGTGACAGCCTCGATGAGGCAGGAAATTTAATATCTTTGATGCTGTATTTACCGAAAAAAAGAAGGAATACGTCTCGACTTTTTTAATAGTGTTGACACGGATTGTATGCAATCGGATTGATGCCAAAGCTCATTATTAATCACCAGAGCCTTTATCATTAGACTGCTATTAGGGAGCGCTATTTTGATGGAAATGTAATGCGTTCTCGATGTTTATTCGCTACTTCTGAAACGTCCGTATGGTAAACGACTTTATACATCGACATCCTAAATTTCGATCAATCGCAAAGCCTCGTAAAGCATCGTTGTCTATGTACCCGCGGTTGGCCACTTGGGAATCGATGGAAACGGGATGATAGCGGAATACCATAAATCGTACAATTTCAAGATCACGATAAGCATTTTTCAGCCTTAGTAACAGCGAATCCCCGCGAGTTCGATGTGTTTTTACCACAGACTTTTTCGTATAAATCTGAGAAATGACTCTGAGAGCTGCAGTATGGCACAGGATTTCGAGAGAATTCTTGACGAATACAGAGCATTCTTGGCTATTCCTTGACTGCTTTTTATCGTGAAAAAACGTGGCATTGCGGTTGATAAAAAAAAAACAGAAAAAAAGAACAAGTGGAGCCACGTAAACGATCGAGTACGATTAAGCTGCGAGCAATCAGTTCCACGTAGTTGTCTGCGCGATCGATAGAAACCCCGAGGAAGCGAAGGAGTTTCCCCTCTTCGCGTTGGCTGAAGGCCCGAAGAATAGAGCAACCTATACTGCAAGGATAAAGAATGGGAAGATAAACGAAGAGGAGCAATAGGCAAGCGAGATAAGAGAAGGAAGGTGTATTGAGACCGAAGAAAGGAAAGTCGAGTAGACTCGGATAGTGAAACTTCGCCGCAAGAAGATTCTATGATTTTTCTTGTTTTCATTCCTCGTTTTTTTTTTTTTTTTTTTTTTCTCGCAATCTTCGTCTTAACGCGTTCCCCAGACGAGCCAATAACAAATGAAGGAACAAGAAAAAATGAGGGCCACCCCCGCGATACTGCTCTTTCAGCTTCTTCTCGTTACTTCCATCCCGACCGACCGGTATATAGACTTTAAAATTAGTATCCCCAGCGCACTAGCGCCATCGCAGATTTTCCGCGATGTCTGCTGGCATTCTCTGGCATTTCTCGCGAATTTCTTTGCCAACTGAACGCCAACACAGCGGGAGGAAAGAGGCTTCGCGACGAGTCGTGTGCATGTAGTACAAGAGCACTGCTTCGCAGCGGAGAATATTCTTGTAAGTGTGTAAGAGGACAGGGGGTCTATATACTCCCGTTATGTAAAGAGAAAGGAGAGTACGCGGATATTCCTGGCGCACGAACGAACACAGATCAGGAGTGGCGAAGAAGGGGAATCGGGAGGCTCGTGAAGAATTTCACGACGAAGAGTCGACGAAATTTTTATTTTTTTTATTATCGCCGTCTGCACGTGCGTAATGCGAAGATCGCAGTTGCAGCGGTAACAGCGACAATGTGAGATTGTGAGCGAATCAGACGTCAAGTATATGTCAGTAGAGTTTCGTATCGATGAAAAAAATATATAAAAACATAAATAATAAATAGATAAAAAAACAAGTTTACAAATTAGAGACAAACTAAATGGAACAATTTTACATTGAAATATTTATCACGAAAAAAAATTATTTTTGGTTGTTATCTTTGTCGAATTAAATAACCATTTGGCACACATGTAGGGATAATCTTTATTCATCTATAAAAAAATGCTCGACACTTAAAATTGAACCATTTTTTTTTAAACTCCTCCGACAGCAATAAACGGAAATTATGCGTAAAAATGTACATAAAAAAATCATGAAAACGATTGAAATTCGGTGATTTCGAAAAAGATAAAACAATCCGTAATAATTGAGATTTTTATTAAATAATAAACACAATACTCTTTACTGCCGATAATTACGATAAAAAAATTAATTTTCTCTTTTTACTTGAACTTTTAACGCAGCCTACTAGAGTGTGTCAACAGACCCCGGTCTCTCCTACGTGTATATAGAAACTTTGTAAGCCGATACCTGAGACTTGTAACGCCTCCTCTACAAAACACTTAGGTACGTGGGGACACGTGTTACGAGGTATTCTAACCGTGTAGTATATTGTGTAAAACAAACATAACGATAGCTATCGATTGCTGCGAATGGGAAAGGAATATCGAACATTGTATTAGATACAAATTCATGTAGGATACGATTTTTAACTTCTCGGCACTCGATTTATCGCGTAGGTGTAAAAATTGTCGCGATTATAACAAACCGGTAAATATGATCTTTTTTTTTCCCTTCACTTCCGACATATTCGATTCCATCGCGGAAAAGATACGCGAGAAGAGAGCAAATAGCGCGGAATGAGGGAAGTGCGATAAGAGCCCACGTACGACGAAGGAGATAGTAATTTATCATTTATTGTGAAATCGAGGGGGCGAAAAATTCTTGTCGCGTGTGTATCCGTTGGGAGCGTCAAAGGGACACTTCGATTAGATCAAATATTTATATTTCCTCGAAGGTATATAGCGATAAAAGATCAAAGATCCGTCGTCTCGTCACGAGCGAGAAAATTACTCCGAAGTCTATCGAACGATGAAAAGCAACGACGAGAATGTCTCACCGTGAAGTTCCAACAACGCGGTAACTCGATCGGCTTAGCGAACCGAACTGAACTACTCGGTCGATAAATTTAACTCGTATGAGAATCTTAAGCTTCGCTATCGATTTTGCAATATTATTTCAACGAGAAGGTTACTCTCGATGACTACTGAATATTAATTGTTATTTTATTCCGCTATAATTCTCGAGTGTCGAGAACCCTTGCGAAATATCGAATATCTGTATCGATATCGATAAGTTACGAGAAACGAAAAAAAAAAAAAAAAAAAAGTAAATGTATAAAAATCGAGAGGCTTTGCGGTTCGGCTGACATATTTCTGTCAATCATCGGCAAAACAAGGTCAGTTCGATGGACGAAAAAAAAAAAAAAAAAGAAATCGGCGGTCTCACAAACTACATCGAGAGACGAATGCGAAGAAAGCACACGGGAATCGTCGTAACATTAAAATACATACGATGACATTTTCTCACAATCTTTATCCTTTTTAAATGTCGTATATGAAAAATGGCAAACAATGTTTCACCGAAAAAAGTGCATTTTAGCGGCTCGAATTTATTTTTAACCGCACGAAATCTGTTTTTTTGGTATCATTATTTTTTTCATAAAAAAATAATAATAATCGTGAAAAAAAAAAAAATTTAATTATTATTTCGTCACATAATACGAATAATAATAATATGTAATGGTTATGATAATAATGATAATAGTCAACTTTGATCGCATGAAAAAGATTCATCGTTGTATTTAATGGTATTACGTATCGTCTATGGGGGCAACGTCCGGAGGGATGGGATATGCCAGCGCTGATTATATTTTCATTCGAAAGATGAATAGAGACGTTATAAACGTATACAAGGCAAGAGAAGAGGAGTGTAGAAAGAGGCGCAGGTTGACGAGCCCCTTGTCGGGTGCATCGTGTCGCATGAGGCCGAACTGACCTGGGGGTTCGTTAACGAAGTTACGTCCCGTAGATCCCGAGTAGGTAAGACGGACGAGTCATAGGAATGAGGAAAGAGCGGTGGGGGAAGAGGGGATTGTCGCCAATGTCCCGAAGACACGCCAACGAAGAGGAGAGCGCTGCTAGACGTACATAACTCCGCAAAGCCGAGTCAGTCTCCATTTTGCTATCACAGCAAATGCGAACCAACAGTAGCGAGAAAGATGCAATTAATAATGAACGATAGACAGTATACATATATATGAAAGTTGAAGCAAACGAAACTTCCCTGTGGCGGAGTCACGTCAGCCGAAGCGTCTAATCGAACCCCCGCAGAGGGGGTCGGAGGTCTTTCACGAGACCAATGGTCTCGTCGTTTTCATGCTTTTAGTCGGCAAATATTCCCATACCGACAACAGCCGCACAGACAAGGGGTGGAAAGTGGAGACGTCATCGAAAATCGATAAACGTTAATACCGACCAGTTCGATGCTCGGTACACAGGATCTCGTTAAACAAGACTCGAATCACG
Organism: Cryptus armator; assembly: GCA_963971235.1. Lineage (NCBI taxonomy): Eukaryota > Metazoa > Arthropoda > Insecta > Hymenoptera > Ichneumonidae > Cryptus > Cryptus armator. The sequence continues at coordinate 21,286,955 of OZ020235.1, forward strand.
TTTCCGCCAACCAAAAGAAATACATCGAAAAGAGCAATTTTACGAAATCGATTTTTCAAATTTTTAATTTTTTAAGAGAAATTTCGATGTATCCGCGGTTTGTATTTTTGATTACGAATTATTTGCATGAAACATTTTTAAGTTGAGTAAAAAAATTATCAATCATCAAAAAATCGATGATGCAGTTATTGTATAATTTTTTATTTTTTGCCGTTTACAATTTTTTTTTTTATAATAAAAGAAATTAATAAAATTAATAAATAAGTAAATAAATAAACTGTATAAAAATGAATATCAACTACTTTAAGGATTTCAACGAAATTTTAACCAAATAATAATAATCGACTTCTCTAAATATCATGTAAATTTCACTTCGATAACAAAAAAAGTTTTCGAGTTATAGAAATTCGAATTTTTCAATCTTTTTTCATTTATCTTTAATTTTCGTTGCATTTACGACTGAAGTTTCGAACCTCGAGACGGAAGTATAACGAATTCCATTTGGCGTACGACACGGGGTACAAAATAGCGCGAAACGTGACTGTACAATCAACAGTGTTGCCCCCTGCGATCATTAGATTTTTACACGAAGCAAAGTGATTCATGTAATCGCTGGAAGAGATCGAAGCCGATACTGTCTGCGAAAGAACGAAAAAAAAAAAAAAAAAAAAAAAAAAAAACATCTACCTACAGTCTTATCGATCACACGAACATATTTGTCGCAAGTTTTCTCGGTGCCTATAAACCAGTCAATGAAAACAACGAGAGTATAACAAACTCGAACGGACGCAAAGGGAACAGGACGGCAGTTGCTCAATCGTTGGAACGCGGTTGCGCGACGGCATACACACTCGTCGATATTACGCAGAGTCGTAGGTGACTACTTACTGGTTAATCGTGAATTCTCGCGACATTCTCGTTTCTCTCGTTTTAGTAGCAGGCGAGAGGCAAAATTACGAAACTTTTCGTCGATTAATTAATTACGATGGACCCCTTCGGAGTATTAAGTTCGTTTTGTATTATTTTACGAAATATAGACATATATATATAGATATAATAGATATATGTATACCAAGGTTAACTGGCGAGTCGCCGTTCAGCCAGCCAACCGGAAACGGAAAAAGGACAGCAACGAGTATATAGAAGAGGGATATTTCTAGGTATAACCAGCGGAGGCATTAACTATTCCTGCTTTTCCCCGCATCGCCACGGACTGTGTTACTACTCTCGGTGTTGCCGGCACGTGGGACGCTGACGCCGTCGCTCTTATCTCCGGTAACCACACGATCCTACAAATAAAACGACAACGACGACTACTTTCCGTTCCTCGACTCTCCGGGTACCGCTCTCTCAACCATTCACGAATACGTATTAAAACATTCGTCGTTGGCGCACCGGCGCGCGCGAGGGCACGAGACCTGCATTCGTGAATGAATGAAGCAATCGCACCTCACACAACTTTACATTATACGCGTGAATTTCAATATAGATATATATTACGAGGCGAACGAAAATACATTGTAATTTATTAAATTTTTTTTTTCTTTGTATGTTAAATTGAATTTTTTTTTCCCGCTGTCAAAATTTATGTTTTAATAAATTTAATTTTTTTTTTATCATTCAATTCAATTTATTAATTTTTTTTTCTTTGTATGTTAAATTCAGTTTTTTTCCCGCTATCAAAATTTATCGTTTAGTAAATTCAATTTTTTTCGCGCTATCAAAATTTATGTTTGGTAAATTCAATTTTTTTTTTGTCATTCAATTCAATTTATTGATTTTTTTTAATATATCAAATGCCGGTTTTTTTTGTCTGCAATTGAAATTTATGTTTTAGTAAATTCAATTTTTTTTTTACGAAGGATTTAATACAACATAATGGTGAGGGGAAGGCGAGAACCAGGAGAAAAGAGACTGAGGTCGATTGTGAGATTCAATGGCGTGGAAATACGTCGCCTGTCGAAGGCAGTAGTTTTATCAAAGCTTAGAAGGAAACGTTGTGGGGTGCGCCGAGATAACGCGTCTCTTCCTCCTGTCGACTCAGCGTATTACATTGGGGGCAACGCTGTATTCTGCGTTCGCTCTCACACGTTCGGGAGAAAAAGATGTTATTATTGCGAAACGATTAACTTTCTTTCGCGGTACGCGAGAGCGAAGAAATTCAGTAAAAAAAAACGTCTGAATTTCGAATTCGTGGAACTCGAGTATCAAAAAGGGGGAGAAAAGATACACGTAAAGGTGCACCTGTCCCTGTACACTCGAGTGGAATAGCAGTTTTTTCATCGGATTTTATTTGATCATAGCTTCGATGTTAAAATTGCTATGTAGAAATATTTTCTTTTACCAACGAAATTGATCAAAAAAACCAACGGATGCTTATTTGAATAAAAATCTTAATTTAGCGTTCGTGAGAATTATTATTTTTTTTTTCGTTATAGGAACTTAAGTAAATTATGTTGCCGTAAAACTCGAAGTTAGCTTCTCTCTCTAGCGGTGTCTGTAACTCTTTTGCCACCTATCCAAACGTCGTAAAGTGAGAAAAAAGAAATGAACGAAAAAAAAACTGCAGCTGCCTGCTCTCGTGCGTTATACAAAAACATACGTGAAACCGAAGAACACACGGCTATTCATAGAGTTTCGGTTGAGAAAAACGAAATGTAAAAAGGGCTGAGATGCCCGGTTTTTCGATGAGGCTGTGAAGCTCGCGCACGAGACCCGGTAGAAGGGAATAAAATAACGAATGCGTTGTCGAGCACACGCCGCGCAGCAACTTTTACAGCTGACTATCGCACACAGTCAGGCTGTTGTAGGCTTGCCTCGGCGTCAGGTGGTGCACGACGCCGCGGAAGCAAACCCAACAGGGCAAAGTAATCGGTATATAATACACGACGCTCATTTGATGTTTTTTTTCGCGCTTGAACGCATACGAGTACGTTGTTGCGCGGGAGCATACTGGATCGGTACGGATAAAACATGAAATCTATGAATCATTGACCACAGCATTTGCGGTTTGCCGAGGTTACGCGTATCAAGTTTCTAAGGGTACGCGATTTTGTGATTAAAAAAAATATATATTAATAACTTGCGTCTATAAAAATATAGATGAATGTCACGATATCTAGCGTGGGCGTGACGTAAACAAATATTTGAGGTTAGCTAATAGGTAAATTAGAAGCAACGGATTCGTCAAGTTCCTCTACGATCCCGTAAAATACGTAATTATTTATTACGTTATCGAGAGCATCGAATAAAAATGTTTTCAGGTATTAATCCCGAGCGTCCTAACGCATCAACGGTTAAAAGATACTCACCAGCTATCACAGTGTCCGAGAGACTGTATTTCGAGCCGGTTTTGCCGACTTTCGGAAAGTCCTTCAGCTTACGTCCGCTCAGTTTGAGCTCACCGCTTAGATGAGCCTCTTCGAGGATTCTCTCGAGGCTCCGGGTGAGCTGTTTTTGTATGTGGCCGCTCATATTCGACGCGACCATCGCCATGTTACATTTTTCGGGCACTCGGGCAACACACACGCGCGCGCGACGCTTCAAAACTGTCTTTTTCTTTCTTTCCTTTTTTTTTCAAGCCACCCCTTTTCGTTCGTCCTTCTCGAGAACGAAAATTACGTACACGCACCACCTCGCTCGACAAATGCCAGCGCACTACTGACGAACGCCGCTTACGCCGTGGATGGCTCTCCAGTCGTCGCCCTCCCCCACTGTCGCCCCTTTTTTACGCGCCGCGAACGCCATCTGCTGATCAGATATCACCAATTTTAACCCTTTCGCTGCGCAGTCAACAACATCTATTATTTACCGCAGTTAAAAAAACAACAAAAACGTTTTATTTTACGTCAATTGAGTTTTCTTTCCGTTGAATAAACGATAAACTCGTGATTATTCACGCGAGGAATCAGATCACTCGTTGCTGTGCACGACTTTCGAGTTCGTGCAAATCTATTCAGCATCAATGACGATGGGCGACAATGTTGAGAACTTGAATCCCAAGTTGTATCAAAAGATCGACGAGCGAAATATCACCGCCGAGGACGAAGACGAGAGTATCGTCGATGAATTTGACGCTCGAGAAATATTTGGTAAATTTTCGACGTTTTTTTAATCGTAAAAAAATTCGTTTGTTCCGAGAATTTTGTATGTGTACATTGCGACTGTTTTATTTACAGATTTGATCAGAAATATCAATGATCCGGAACATCCGCTTACGCTGGAGGAGCTTCACGTTGTGGAACAGAGTCTCATTGAGGTAAGTTTTGTCACACAATAACGCAAATGACATCGTATCAAGATAAATACGAAAGAATTATTAAAAATTTGAATTTTTAGGTCGATGACAAAAGTAACAAAGTTAACGTACAATTTACACCTACGATACCTCACTGCAGCATGGCTACTCTAATTGGACTCTCTATAAGAGTTCAATTGCTACGCGCCTTGCCAAGAAGATTCAAAGTCAATGTATCCATAACACCCGGTACTCACAACTCGGAATCTGCTGTAAATAAACAATTGGCTGACAAAGAACGAGTAGCAGCCGCGACTGAGAATAATCATCTCATCGGTGTTATTAATCAGTGCGTCAGCACCAAAAGTTGAAAAACTTTGGGGAAAATTTGAATAAAAAAAAAACATATTTGAGAAATTTTCCAAAAAGGTAAACTTGGCTGTTAATAAAAATACAAAGATGTAAATGTTAAGTCCACCGGCGGAAACTAATTTAAGATGAATTAAATTAAATTACAAATTTATTACGATTATGAAAAATTTCTATTCTCTCTGTGGAGAGAGATTCTTTTTATTTATTGTAGAAAGTTTCGTGATTAATTCATTGGCTCTTCGCTATAGTCACTCACTCCTCTTTCCCCTATAAAATTCATTGTTATTATTTTTTCGAAATTCAAGATTTTGAAAATTGAATAATATCAGTCAATGTGGCAACATATGGTTTTCTTTAACTAATATTCCCGAAAAATGCAAATTCGTGATTTAACAATGTAATTTTCGAAAGCCTGATCCCTATAGCTGATCGTTTTTTTTTTTTTTTCGTTTGCATTCGATACGTTATTCGGCACCCGTTTTTCCAACGAAATCGTTTACATTCGTTGCCGATAGGAAGAGTATTAACTTTGTATAAAAAAAAACATTGAATTATCTTTGATTTAAAGTAATCATGTTTCGGCCGAAACATTGATTTTTAAATTACCACCAACCGTTGCCGCCCAATTTTGCCGAAAAGTCAAGATCTTCCGTGTAGGAATTAAAAAAATTTTGACGCCTAAGTACTGAAAACCTCTTTATTTCATTTCACCGCCGATGAACAGAAGACGTGTTTCACAATTATTTTCGTATGAAAAGAAAAATCGAATCAATTTTGTCCGAGAAATCTTGGGTTATGTAATCATATATATATGTAAAAGGAGAACATCGGTCTTTTCAACGGAAATTTATATAAAATAAAAACAAAAAATCAGTCTGAAATAACAATTATTAAAAGTTGATTATTAACCGATATCTTGATCCCAATTTTTTCAATTTCTCATCACTATTTTGTATGAAAATTATTAGTATTTGACTTCCGGTATAACAACCTAACGGTGAACGTTCGTGTCCCCGGAGTACTCAACATGATTTGACAGTATATAAACTAAAAAATAAGGTAAACTCGTTACAAAATTACGAAAATTCATCAATTTCACCATTATATTCGATTGTCATAACCTAACAATGGAAAATAATGCTTAAAAAATCGTGAATTTCTGTCAGGTAGAGGTTAGCGTTGGTGTACACAACTGAGAGATCGTGTCGTGAATCACGACGACCCGAGAAAATGGCGGGAAGGATTCGAAAATTATCGAGTATCGCGGGAGGCAACAAAATAGCAAAGATGCTTTGTCCCAAAGAAGAAAGCGTAAAAAAAAATGTAACGGAGAACGTTAACGAAATAAAAGGTCTCGACGACGACGATACCGCAACATGCCGAACAGTAATAGAGAGGCTAATGGAAAAAATGGATCACCTGACTAATGTAGTAAAGCAATTGAGTAGAGAAAACATCGCCACCAAAGAAGCGCTTAATAACTCGCGTTTCCGGTCGATGCCATGGGAATCCGACATCTCGAGTTCCCAGCAAAGAATTTTTTATCTCGAATGGAAACTCGAAGCTATGGAAAGAGGTTTAAGACGCAATAATATTGTAATTACCGGATTGGAAGCCGACGAAACGAATGTTCGAGAGTCCGTTCGGCTTTTTCTCAAGTATATGTTTGAACGATCCGTTGGCATCGAAAAAGCGACGCTTTTGAGGAGAATCGGCAGAACTCCGCGTATTATCGTTACTCTCTCGAATTTCGAGGACAAAAAGAGAATATTAGCCGAAGCGGAGATACTGCAGGGAACGGGTGTTTACATAAGTAGTCAGGAAACAACCTACGATAGGGATGTACGACGGCAATTAAAATCAATCGCTGACGATGAACTCGAAAAAGGAAAAACAGTCAGTACGGGATACAGAAAACTGATAGTCGACGGTGTCGAATACAACTGGAAGCATGGAATAGGACTCGAAAAAATAGCTGAAAAAAATAACCAATGATTAAGTTCGACTGTAAGTCCAAAGATCGCAAAGTCCGTTTTTAGTCTTTCATACAATTGTTGCTTTTTAATCGAACAAGTGCCGCACATCGGCGATATTTTATAAGATTCTCGCCAAGTACAACGGATAATTATTATTGTTATTATTCGAGAGAATAAAGTCCCATCAGCATCACCGTCTGACGTTCTCATTATTTCTGTGTTTATCTTATTTTTTTTCTATTGTTTTATTGAAAACTGTTGAAATAAATTTCTGAAGAAAAATTGAGAAATTCGATCGGAGATTTTTTAGAAAAAAATCTCTATTTTCTCATCCATATACACGAAGGAGAAAAAAAATATCTAAATCGTTCCGAAGTCTAAGCAAAGAGAAAAAAACTTTGCCGATAGGCCACAGCTATGTAAACCACTAATTTATGTATTTATACTGAATAACCGGATATTCACTGTCCGTTAAAATTTTTATTCAGTTAACTATTACAATTTATAAAAACTGAAGATCCCTGAACAATTGACGCTGAATACTAAATTTTTTATTTTTTTTTCACGCGGAATCGATCAATGCGACGATGTATCGGTGGCACGTAACGTAAAACTCTGTACAGTAACGTATATTTACAAATTTATCTCTTCTTAGCCATAACAGCGGCCGGTTTCTGATTAGACGAGAATTGCTTTGTCGGATCGTAAGAATAGGTTTTGCGCAAAGGTCCCCGTCCGGCCTGATGAAACTGTGCCTCGTCCACTTGGAATCTCGCGTTCACCTCTCGTGTTGCTTTCATGTTTGACCACGCTGACGAAAATTAAAAAAAAAAAAGAAAAGAAAATAATTAAACAGCGTTACGAAATAGCAAAAGCAACGAAAAATTTCAATGAAAAATCTACAACGCTACAACGGGGATCTAGAATGTCAGTACATTAATCCATATGTTTTACGGATAACAATACTAACAGCTCTTGAATCCGTCAACAAAGCCCTTTCTTTCGGATAGAACTTTCGGTGGATGCTTTACCAGAGGATCAATTTTGAAATATGTTCGGACTCTCGGTATTTTCAGAACGCCGACTTGTAGCAACGACAACAAATTCGAAGATAACCAGTAACACAGAATCGCCTGAAAAAAAAAAAAAAAAAAAAAAAAAAAAAAAAAAAACAATAAGATTTCATTTAAAAAATCGTTTGATATCGAAGAATTGAGAGTGTTTGATCGATTTTTTAAACTTACCCCGGGGAAGTTGATGGTAAATGGAAAAATGACAACCGGTAACGCCCGCATAACGTATCGCATCATTCCCATACTTTCGGCTCTGGCGCTATCAGTACCGAGTTCAATCGTCGCTGAGAGCGTTGCCGCCGTTAGTAGCGGCAGGAGATAGTAAGGATCCGGTATCGTTAAATCCGTGAACCACCATAGACCTCCTTCTTTCATACTTTCGATCGGATATTCGGCCATTCTTCTCAGCCCCAGGAAGCAAGAGATGAATATCGGTGCCTAGAAAAAAAGAAAAAAAATATCAAGAGAAAAAAATTGCAAAAAAAAAAAATAATAATCAACGTCTCGAAAAAGATAAAGAAAAATATTAAAATCTGCCTTATAGAAAAATCGTTGTTACATTGAATATTAAAAAAATTAAAAATCTATAAAAATCTTATGCTTTGTTGTAATATACCTGCGCCAACGGCACAATCATATTTTTCATAGGATTGCAATTATTCTTCTTCATATACAACATCATCTCCTGGCTGTATCTTGCCGCTGGAACATACAAAAAAATGTTTAAAAATAAAACTCAAAATTTTTGAATGTCAATCAACACATTGATTTTTGCGCCTTACCTTTGAGCTGATCGCCCATTTGTCTCGCCTCCGTCATCAGCGTTTGTAGACGCTGCATGCCAGGCATAGTATTACTCATTTTAACTGCGTTTCTCTGCGATATTATCACCAGCGGAAAAAGAGCCGTTCTTAAGACAAGAGTTCCTGTAAAAAAAAAAAAAAAAGGAGAAAAATAATTAATTAATTACCGAAGATGATTTTGTGAACAGTCGTCAATAATTACCAAGAGCAATCGCCTCCCACCACGGTAAACCCAAACCAACGTGTAGAAACTCGAGACTTTGTTGCACCAATCCTGGGGGCCACCAGCCTCCCAATCCCATGGATGCCAGCGGAGGCTCTCCGATATATGTTACCGTATCCAATACAGTCTGCACGGGTGGCAATGGAACATCTAATCACGAAAAAAAAAAAAAAAATTGAATTATTTGCTATCCTAAAAATGTCGATTTTCTAAAAAAATTTTATTTAAAAAAATGTATTTCAAAACTGTGACAAATTAAAAAAATACGCGAAATTTACCTTTTTTTATCTTTATAAAAAACCAATAACAACATTAACCCATACAAAAACGTTTTTTAGATAGCCAAACATTTTATTTAATTTTTTTTTCTATGCAGGTTTGCCAGTTATGGTCTGAGAAATAATAATAACGATTAACTGAACAAAAACCTTTTTACACGATTAAAGAATGGTTAATTTTATTTATTTTTTCAGAATTACTATTCAGAATCGAATTACTAATTTCAGTTTGTTTAACAATAACAATTTGCTATAAAAACACCGTATTTGAATAAAACCGTTAAAAACGGTTAAAACACAAATTATTCAATTTTTTAAAGCAGGCTTGCCAGTTTTAGTTTAAACTTCTCACCTGGTATGGGGTCCAGTACTTTAGCGGTCAAGCTCTCGGCGACATCGTTATTAGAAATATTTGTCGTTGCATCTATGATCGGTGTCGAAGCAGCCGTCGTAGTTTCAATGCGGATAATGTTATCAATTGTCCCGTCTCCGGTGTTTGTCGATGCATCGGTTGTGCTAGCGTAACGCTTCGTGCACGAGCCGAGTACCGGTGTGTATTTCGATAATTTGAGTATCGAATGAGATTTCAAACCCGAACTCTGTATTCTACACGCCAGATGCATTGATCTGTAGACGATTTTCTGTGAAATAGCGCGTGACATTATTTATAAACGTTGATAATTCGTTGAGAAGCAAAGTCGCGTTAGTTAATTTTTCGTGCAAACGCGTCGGAGAGAGGCCGGACGAAACGGCGAACATAACCTCGCGATATAATAATAGTTAATCTTACGCGTGAAACTCCATTTGTTCTCGTTAGTGCTTGGTGATGAATGCAAAGGGCCGTTCGCGACAGCATCGTGACACTTTGTATGATAGCTCAACGGTTTTTCAACTCTCGCGATTCATGAAAAACCGACGGAATCGCGAAAGCCGAAGAACAATAATGTATCACACGTTTTGCGACAAGAGTAAGGAAATTCGACGATGTCGCTGTGGCGATGTTCCCGGTTTGTACGACAGTCGCGATGTTTGTCTTTTGGACTTGTGCACAAGCTATACATTCCATCGGTGGATAAGTGTTTTCGGATAGGGATAAAAGTGAGGTTAAGTGAGTGATTTCGTTTATCGTGTGCTGCGTTCGACGGCTTTCATTTTCTATACACTCGACCATGGGAAAGGACGTAACCTGCAAGCATCGTTGGAGTCGCGTGAACGTCGAAAACATGAGACAGATCGAGCCCTGTGCATCGAAAGGTAATGCAGCATAATTTATTTACAAATTCTCTTCGACAATAAATCGTTTATCTATTAAATCATTATTATCAATTCTTGTTCTGATCGACCATTCATTCATTATTTATCTGGGACACAAGTGGATAAATAAATAAACAACGAATAGTTTATTTTATCGGTCATGTATTGAAATTAATTTTTCTGATGGAAATCTTCGCAGCCCTCAGATCGATGTTTATTTTTCACTTAATATAACTCGAAGACGATTTATTATGCAATTAACCTCAATAATATTAACCAATAACAACAATAATGCGTTTGGTTTCATCGTGTTATCAAACGATGAAACGCCAAAATATCATTAGTATTTTTCACACGTTTGCGTTGCGAAGCTTTCATATATCTCGCATTACCATTGAGTGTATAGGCCTCATTGCTCCCTGCCTCGTTCCCGGCGCGTTCGATCGATAATAATAATCAGACACGCTAGTCACAGGTACCTATACACAGGAGAGGCTTCCGAAGCCTGTAATATCGGGTCCTGAATTATGGGTCCATCTTTAGACCCATAATTCAAAATACCATGGGCTCCCGCGCTTTATTTCGTAATGAATATAATTATTGACAGGGAGATATAATAACCAGCTTTGAATTCTAAGCCGGCGTGGCAATAAGACGAGTTTAAATTTCGGCAGCAAATTGTAGAGTACACATGTCTACCTGGATGCACGAATACACGAGGTTCTCAAACGAGATTTACTTTTCGAATACCAAAAAGTCATCGAACTTTTTTGTCGCTATTTTCGTACCGATCTCTAATTTGACCGTGAAAACCCGAATTAAAACAAAAATTTATTCGAAAAATAAAAATCGATCGAAAAAATTTTTAAATGAAATTTTTTATCCCGAAAATAAAAAGAAAAACGATATTCCTGTTTTTTAAACCCACGCGAGTGACGAATTATTGGTACAACTTTGTTTCTGGTATTTCGACTGATTTTTATCAATTCGATGTATTCATTCGTTTCGAGCGGATTTTGAGCGCATAGTTATACACGATCTCGTCCCGTTTGAAAGAATCAAGAGTCACGTTATCGAATCTACTGCAATGACATTTCGTTTGGCTGCCGAAGCCTCCCGAGACGTGGGTCATTAAGCGAGACCTGCTATTAAAGACCCTCGACGCTAGAGCCCCACCGTCCTCGTTTTCTCCACCCGCTCCGTGCCGCCGCCGCCCTGGCCACTCCATTCGAGTGTGTCGGCTGCGATCTTCGGCATCGGCACAGCATCAACCGGCAGCCGAGAATCATCGCGGCTTTGTTGATTCAAGGCGATAATACCTGCGCAGCAGCACATAATTTCATCGTCTTCTTTTTTTTTCCTCTCATTCTTTTTTAACGTGGATAAAAAATAATATAAAATAAAGTGAAAAAAAAAAAAAAAAAAAAAAAAAAATAGAAGACGAGGTATAATTATAGATTCGCATTCTACGCCTAAGAAACGCCTCGGCGTCCGCCACTTCGCTTCTCCGCGGCCTGTCAGCCAGTCGGGGGAACGGATGTTCCGTCGACATATTTTATAGGCGAAGAGTTATAAGCGCTCGTAGAGAAAAGAACACATCGCGGTAGACGAGAAGACCTCGCGCTATTCCCATTATTGATTCAATTTCACGCACCGCGCTCAATGCTACCGAGGAAATATCTAGGGCTCGATGATTAATTCTTATTAATTCGTTATTTCTTGATGAATTTTATTATACGATGATTCCAGGTCACCGTAATTAATTCAAATGCAATATATATATATTTTATTTTTGTTGGGTATTCAGACGAATTAAAATTGTCGCTCGTTCGTTCTCGTAATCGTAATCAATAATCGTTTAACGTCTTTTGGTTTTAACGACTCTTAAATTTTTTTTTTTTTTTTTTTTTTTTTTTCTAAACATCGAACGCCACAGAATTTTTCGAACGATTTTTTTTTTACGGTCTTGTCGTCGAGATTCCAGATTGAGAGATACAGGCTTTTTGGGTATAAGAATCGATACGTGTTTCGGATGTTAGAATCCGTCCGCCCGGAGAGAACATCGAAGATTTAATTGCCGAGGTGAGAGTAAGATAGAAACTTCGATAAACGCACAACGGCTCCACGCGACATAGATCAGCTCACCAAGCGATTTTTATCTACGGGATTGCCGCGATGTATTTACTTTGAAATCTACCGTGTTATTAAAAAAAAAAGATACCGAAGTCGTCGGCTTAAAATGTAACCCTTACATTTAGAGTAAACGCGACGATACAACATAATTTACCTTATGTTTGTTTCGAGACTCTGGCCGATGTGTTAACACTTTTGTTCTCCCGGCTGCGACTTAACAACGATCTTTGTTGTTTTTTTTTCATCGACGTTAACAACGCGCGATCTTTTAATGAAGTACCTACTTTATCATTGAGCAAAAAAAAAAAGCGGTCCAAAGTCGCTGCAAGGAAAAAAAAAAATTATATATACGATCTTCCAAGTTGCGAAACTTCGAAACGTGAGAAAAAAAAACACTGAAAAAAAATCGTAAAAACAAAAAAAATGTTTTTCTCGAAAAAAACACATTTTCTTTTTTTTTTATTTTTCGTCAGCGTAACATATTTACAAAGGTATTGCATAATGCGCTTTTGCCATGAAAAAAAATTATTCTAAATTCAACAAAAACTTTTTTGCCCAAAAAAATTCGCGTGTATTTTTTTTGTCAATTTGATGAGGGAATCGATATCTGTTTTATGAAAAATGTCATCCGTTTAAAATTTTTTCGAAAGTATTTCATAGTCCGCTTTTAACACGAAAAAAAAAAAAAAATTCAAGTTTTCTTTTACTCAATCGATTCGCGTAGAATTAAATGTATGCAGATTACATATAGACGATATATTTCGCATCATTTGCAGTTGAGTAATAATGGTTTTCGTTGCGTATTATAATGTCCAAAAGGGTGTGTTACATTTTAGTCGAACTATGATATACACACCGAACGTGCGAGATTCGTGAACAAGCGTTTGTATATAAGAATATCGTGTGCCCCTCCCTCGTTTCTCGCGCGGTGGTACAATGCACGATCGGCGGGTAGTCTCTACCCGAAACGTTCGTTGCGGGTTTTAGTTGGATCGTCGGAGCCCTCGAGGGGATTTTTGCTTTTGCCGACGCTAAACTCTGCGCGCGACTCTCTCGCACGCACCGCGATGAGGATTGTGTGTAGCAAAAGCTTACCGGAACGCCCTCTGGCACTCCTGCGGAGTTAAACACGCATGGATCGTCGGGGGCGCCTCTCCTCGTCGATTCATGTGGGAACCACGAATTTATTTGACACCTAAGGTTTCACTCGAAATAAAATGGCAAATGGATATTATTGCATCGTTGTGCGCAACGCGTAGGTATATATACCCCTCGTGTGTACTGTGATACGATGAGAAATACTCGAGTCGCACTCGACGACATCGTCGTAAAGTCCCCGTCGGATCCCCGACACGCCTCATTTTTCCATAGCAATTACACAGTTGGAGGCGCTTTACTACTCTACTCGTCAACTGTAAACTCTGAAAATGTATTTGTGTACAAAAGTCTCTCTGAACGACACAGTTTTTCGTAGGGAATGAAAGGTTGCAATGTCGCAACAAAACCGTGTGAGTCGGCCCCATGGCGCCGACTTTTAGTTTACGTATACTTTTCTCGAGGGATATACTACAATTTGATTTCGTTGATACTTCATCGGTCACGAGATATTGTATGATTTTTTTTTATTTTTAAATCGTTAATTTCAATATGAAATCATTTCTTTTTTTTTTTTTTTCATTTTTCACCCTTTTTTCGTATCGAAGTCAAAGTACGATTTTTTTTCGTTTTTGAAAAAAAAAAAAAAAAAAAAATTATTAATAGTAAATTTTTATCGATAAATTTTTTACGTTTCACGAAATATTCATTTTTATTACCCCGTATAACGTTACATTTTTTAATATAATTAACAAAAATTTAATTTCCTATTTTAATATCGAAAAAATATCGATTAAAATTTCTTCGGCGCTATAGTGTCCGTATTTCGAAAATCCCCGTACGATTATCCCAGCTATTCGTGAATTGAGTCTCGAGAATCAAGAAGTCGGGAGTCAAGAATGATTCGGTTTCCTGTATAAACTCGACAGGGAACTCGACAATCCTTGTTTCACGAAGAACAGGTCAGTTTTTCGAGAGACAGAGATTCTCCGCCCGCGCTATTCGTTCCCCGTGTACCCGCGTATCTATACGAGTTGCCGTTAGTGAAGCCGTCAAGGAAAACGGATGACACCCGGACCCGACTCTCGCTATCGATGTGTCCTCCAGTTACCCTTTGATCTCACGCCGACTCGGAAAAATAGGATTCTTCGCATCTCTTTTTTTTTTTCCTCTTCGTTTCTTTTTCGTCATCAACGAGACCCGATGCGTTTATTCGGAATGCCCGCCCCGTAAATCCTTACAACTGAACTTCATTTACAATCGCTTCATCTCGCCTCGTTATTTATCAACGTATAGTTCAACCCACCGATGCATCAAAATTTCTCTAATATATCGATCGTAAAGCCGTTATATTCCGTTCAACACAATTCGCAAAACAAAAAGGTTTTTTAAAATTTTTTCGTTCAAATATAATTCGAAATTTATTAATTTGACTTCGAACACAAGAAACAAAGATTGACGAACTTTATCGCTAAAACGTTTTCCACTTGACTGCAATCGTTGCAGCGCCAAATAAAAGGCCTTCGCTCAGGATGACTTCATTCGGGACATTCGGGACCAGAGGTTCGTGAAATTTATAACGTCGGCTCGCGTAGACTCTTTTTTTTCCTTTCCATTCAAGTTGACGCTAAGGTGCACGCGCTTTGGAGCCGAATACTAAAAGCGGAGATGTCGTGGGGTAGTTATACGATACAAAATCATCTATATATATGTATATTGTATTTATAGTATATATATGTAGAGGTAAATCTAGTATATACATAGTACGGAACTATACTCCACGCATGCGGCTTTCGGTGAACAACCCTATTCATCGCGTCCTTGAAAAGTCGCGTCGTCGTCCATAGCCTCGCGTCATCGTCGGCATCTTCGCTCCGAAATCTAAAGTTTTTTTCAAGTATTTTTTTTTTTTTTTTTTTCTTAGGCCACTTAAACGTCTTTATGAGTTTCGGTTGTTAACACGAAAAACAGGTCCCCCGATCGCGGTTATCTCACTTTTTCTTTCGATCTTTCTATTCGCTTCTTTATCGTTTTTTTGTCTGTCGCGCACCATCAGCCGACGTTAACGTTATATATACGCCCTTCTGCTTCTTAGTAGTCGATATGTAAAAAAAATATACATATATGTATATATAGTGGTACAAGGAAGATGCTGGTGCGTATTATCTGCATGATCTCGGTGGCCGCGAGGGAAGACATCGAAGAATAAAACCGTCATTGGCCGGAAAGAATCGTTCTAACTTTGGGATATGTTGCCGTGTTCATTTCTCTGCACTCTATTCTTTCTTTCTCTATATATATGTATATAGAAGAGATCGGGGCAAAACGGGTCAAAACGGAAGACTAAGGAATAGAGACGGTTGTTATTATTTCAGAGACATAAATTAACTGTTTATTAACAAATTAAATTAATAACAAATATTTTGAGCTTTCGAGGAAAAAAAAAATACAGTTCGGGGGCAAAATGGGATTTTTCTCGAAATAGAAAAATTTTAATATCGGGACTTTTTAAGATATTAACTTATTATCTTTGCCATTGATTTTGACGAATATTACCCCCTATATTAACCCCTCACGTACGGAGGACGTAAAAATACGTCCGCATTTTTCGACCGGTCGTTACCTTCGATTGCCCCGTTTAACAACTATACAAAATCGCGAGGAAATTCTGAAAAAATTTGTAAAGTAACGTTGAATTGTTATTTATCCGATGATTCAAAGAGATTTATTTTACACTCTCGCGTGTTATTGTTAAAGTAAACGATATTAGCGGTTTACTTGGCCGGCAAAAAGTCTCTCGTACCTATGTGAGGGGTTGAAACTGCGCTTCGCATTTCTCGAAATTAGTTATTTTTTTAACGGTGAAAGAGAATTTTAACTTTTAATTTTATCGTCGTCCATTTTGCCCCGTATCGGCGTGACGTTTGTTTGGTCCATTTTGCCCCGGTAGTCTATAATGCCCCATTCTCCCCTACATCTCTTTTTCTCGTCTCGGAGAAGATTTGTGACGACGGACCAATGCTGCAACAACCGAACGCGCTCGGTCGCGCGACCGTTCGCCGCAGACGGTGGGAAACAAGAATGCGCTTGCTGTGCACCGAGGCTATAGATCGGTAGGCGAACGACTAACACGAGACCGAACCACGGTTCGTTTTACTGTCCAGAAGAGATGTATTTTTTTTTTTTTTTTTTTTTTTTGAGAACGAAAATGTATGGGGAACGAGAAAATCTTCACGGTTTCACCTGCTTCATTCGTGAACCGGTGAAACATCTCTTTTCTTTCACAATTTATTGAGCGGCTCGCGTTCGTTTTGGAATGACGAAAAAAATACTTGAATAGCGGAGGATGAAAGGTTTTTTTTTTTTTTTTTTTCTAATTTTATTAGAATAGATATTCGTTACTTGAATTTTGTTTCTACTCTTCGAATTTGTGGGTTACGAGACGACTGAAATTTAGGGCGAAATTTTATCGGCATTTTATTTCGTTGCCACAGAGGACGGAGTCACTGAAAAAGAATGATTCGTTGAGAGAACTAAAGTTGACGTCCGAACTAAACTATTAGTTCTTCCATCGCATTTTTTTTTTTTTTTTTTTTTTAGTGTACAGCGAAAAATAAAGTAGACACGAAATTGAGACATTAATCTGTAAAAAAATGTTGCACGAGCGAAGCGAGCAAAGCAACGAACCGAACCTCCGAATGGCGAGAATAAGAGATGACCCATAATGAGATTCGATCCGACCAACCACCGCCGCCACGGTTACAGTATAATATGCTTATACACTGGTATGTGCCGTTCATGGGATTTAATTTCATAATTAATTAACGCGTTCGAGAGATAACGTTGGCGATCGTTTTATTTCCTCTTAATTGCGAAATGGAAGTACTTACCGTTGCGGAAGGCAGATGCATATCTTTACGTGTGCCGCGCGTGAATTCTCTTCTTATCCCTCTTTGGCCGTTTTTTGTATTCATTGGCGCCGGAAATTTTCACTACGGAAAAACACATTTCTCATCGATACAATCGATTATTTAAAAAAAAAAAAAAACCGTCGAAAATTCGTTCGGAATGGATAAATTTCAAAAAAGATTGTTACTCAATGATATTTGCGTTTATCAAAATCTCAGATAAAAAAAAAAAAAATTCATTGCCGTTCATTCTTGTTGATTTTTTTTTTCTTAAAAAAAAAACCGATTAAAATTCATTAAAAAGACGTTAAAAAAAAATTGGACCAAATTTGTATAATGAAAAAACGATTTTTTTCGTTCGATTTTTTATTATCGAAATTTGGTACTATTTCACAAGTTTTTTTATTGCCACTCATTCTTGACGATTTTTTTCTTCTAATTTCATAAAAAATAGATTAAGATACAGAAAAATGATGTTAGCCGAGAAAATCGTGGTTCGTTGCCTGCACATCTTTTGCGTTTATAGCGAGGAAGTCGTCGCGTTAACGCGCTCGCAAACACACACCTGTATACGTGTATCCTAATGCAACCCGAACGTCGAGTTATAGTAATAAAGATTGCAACTACGGCGTGACGTTGT
Organism: Cryptus armator; assembly: GCA_963971235.1. Taxonomy (NCBI): domain Eukaryota; kingdom Metazoa; phylum Arthropoda; class Insecta; order Hymenoptera; family Ichneumonidae; genus Cryptus; species Cryptus armator. The sequence continues at coordinate 21,304,947 of OZ020235.1, forward strand.
CGGTATTTTTCGCGCGCAATGATACAAAAGTACTCTCGCGAAGAGTCTACGTCCGTGTAACGTTACATACGGAACGTACCTGACGGTGGAGTCAGCGCGTCACGGATACTCTGCGTCCACCAAAGTACAGCAGACAATATCTCAATACCATCATCAAAGTGCAACTATGCGCCGAGTAAGATATACGATTGAGCGTCTATGTGAAGCACTCGCGTATAATCAACAACTCCTGTAACCTCGATGTGTGTCTGAGAGGTGCGTGACGCGAGTTGAAAGACAACAGGTAACACAGGAATGAGTAATTAAAAACTCGTTGAAAATAAAAATGACTTTGAGACTAAAGGCAGAGTATGAAGGAACGCGATTAGATATAATTCATATTGTTGCCGCGGGAGCCGGCGACCGCGATTGGTATCTCAATTCATTTTTTTTTTTTTTCCAAATATATTTTACAGTTTTTTTTTTTTAACTCAGAACTGTCCAGAGGCCAAAAATAGGACGGAAGTCATGCGTTTCAGTACGATCAGCTGATCAGAAAGAAATAACAGATTATTATTCGTATTAAAAAAAAAAAATTTGAAAAAGCAAAAAAAAAATTTTTTAAATATCAAAAAATTGCCGATGGAACCGGATAACTCAATATTGACTAATAAAAAAATTGTATTAACGAAATGGAGTGAATTGACAAATTATTTTTCGCATATTATGGTCGGGAAATTTATTCGTCATTCAGTGTGAAAATCTATCGTATTATAATATGCGAATAATAATCTTTTATTTTTTCATTGTTTACACAATTTGTCGATTTCACTGCTTTTTCAGTAGAGCATTTTTTTGAATGATGTAAAATTCATTTTTTTTTCTTCAAAACTGCATATCTTTCGCGGCAATATCGCCGGCACAAGATACAATTATTCCATAAATCACGAAGCAACGATGTGTTTCATGCAAAATTTTTCAAATTAAAAGAATTGTTCAATCTATTAGCGTGATTTATAGAACGCTGACGAATGTAATACGACCGTACTGAACTTTTAATACCGTGGAACTTCCGTTTTCACGAAATGCCGCGTAAATCAACTAAGCAGCGATATCGATTTCCGAGAAACATACGGACGTAGACAACATCATTTTGCGCGGAAAAAATTCTGTGACTCGCGCCCTTGCGTTTCGGAGTATTCGATAAATTGTTCAATTACGAAAGTCGTACAATCCATCGTAGTGATTTACCGACTGCTGACAGATATAAAATTTCATCTATACGTAAAAACAGTAGAGCGAGTACTTCCGTTTTCTTGCGAATTAGCATCTCTTTTTCGGCAAATTTTTTTACTGCGCGAAACTTCCGGAACGGATTGAGGCTTTTTGTTTGTCTTGTGCACGAAACGATTAGCCGAGTTTTTACGAGCGCGCGAATCGAGGAGATAGAAAGACTCGCCGCTGTGGTATCGGATTTGTACACCGCGGCGGTCGGAGTGAAACGAGATAATTCCGCGGACTCATCGCCGGAACAAGAAGCCGAGCAGTGGCAATAAGTTGGTAAATGCCGAGTCTCTCGTCTTGCGGTACGCCTTGTGGGAGAGTCTCTCGGTTATGTACAGTCAACGGTATAAAAGGAAATCGCTTTGCTTTTAAAGCAAATGCTTTCAGGCCGGCAATGCGCTCCTCTCTCTGTGTGGATTCTCGTGTGAACCAGTCGCGGTTTCCTTTCATTCTGCAAAATAGCAGACAAATCACACAGACCCCGGGTTTGTATATATGCCTCACATTCGTCGCGTGAATGTCGCGCACGATAACGGTCGGTACACTCCGGTATCCCTTATCTACGAGAAAAATTACTTCGGGAAATATATATTTGAGGCTATTAAGGTCCTTCGGGGATGAATAACGTTTGCGAAATATATATTTTTATATATTTTATATCGATATATGAATATCTTCTGAATCAATTATTCCAAAGAGAAATCGTAATCTACCGTTTTTTTTTTTCGAAATATTTGATTTTTTACATTTTCCGTACCGCCGCGTCTATCTATAGTCACTGAATATGAAAAAATTATTTTACGATATAAATTTTACAAATTCGTAAAGTAGGCATTTCTTTCGATATTATTTTCATATTTATAAACGATTTCTGTATGATACTGAAAAAACCTTCGCCTCGAAGAATTTACGCGGATTCCTTACGAGGTGAAGTCCGCGGTATTTCTTCTCGAATAAAATATGACTGTCGCAAGATAAGATAATGCGCTTAACCGTGTAAAAACGTGTCCGGCGGTAAATGCAAATGTTCAATTTTCCGATAAAATCCGCGCAAAAGTCGCGGATGAGCTGCAAAGACACACGGTTTTGCACATCCTGAAGGGATGGGGGGGCGTGGTACGCAGCACGCCCGTTTTTTTTTCTATATCTCCTAACCGAGTAGCAGCGAAATATATCAGAATTATCATCTGGGTATTCGCAATGGCGTGAAAAAAAAAAGAAAAAAACAAAACATTAATGCGCGCGCGTACTTTTGCACTTACGATCTCCATTTAGATAAATACATGTTATACCATTAGCAATTAACGACTTCCATTCGAATTACCATCTCAATTCGTATTTCCACCTCTGTCCCCCTACTTTTTATTTTTCCCCTTTACACTATCTTTATAATAGCGTGTTCGTTTATCTCCATCGAATTACCTATTCCAACACAATAAATCATCAGGGACTTTGTTCCGTAATTATTGTAAATATAGAAAATTACGGTGAAAAAAAAAAAAAAAAAAAAAAAAAAGAAAAAATTTCACGCTCCGCGGAAACGAAAAGTGAATGCCTTCTATGCATTTTATTTATTTTTTTTTTTTATAATGTCAATCGCCACACTCTGTTTCCGTCGATGATGCTCATTCGTGACGTCGAACAATCTTCGTGGATACAAAAGAGGTGTGGAAGGTGACGAGAAGCTCGACGAGATTTCCGCACCTACGCTATACCATTACGTTACCATTATATCCTCAGCTGTGCGACTACATAGACGAATAATCGTCTGGCGTGTTCAGTCTCGAGAATCCTCGGAAAATAGTTATATAGCGTATATAGTGGAAGCTTTGTATTATATAGACGTGGGGGGGGGAGGGAAGCCGCGAAGAAGAGCGGGTCGCTTGGACGAGCGTTCGCTCGTGAGATACCGGAGACGTAGCGGGGCCTCTGGTTTTGCTTTGCTTCAAGCGCAAACCCAGTAGTTATCATAATGCGTACGTAATGCGCGTCACACAGCGAGTTCGCGTGTAGACCGAGAAGCGTAGCACGCGTGAGACCAACAAGACCTCCCCCAACAAGTGCTCTGCACTCCCCGAGCAACCGAGTCTGTACGTAAACGCATACATGCGAAGATCGTTACGGAACGCGTACTTCGTTGAGGACGAGACGAGCACACAAACTCGAGCAAAGTAATTCGCTGTGCGGCTCAATCTTCGCGGGAACTCTCGTATCGGTATACATACAACGCGATAGTATGAGTGCCAACCTGTGGTCGAGAAAACGTATATTTTCCCACCGAGACTAGGCGGTTCTTCTTTGAATTGGTTCCACGGATCGCAGGAGCCAAAGTTGTAGATCGGTTCATCAACAAAAATAATGAAATTTTTTTTTTTTTTTTTTAATAAATATACATAATATCTCAATTCAATAAGATATTGCAATGTAATTTTTTATTTAAATTTTTTTTTTTTATTATTTATATAATGAAAATAACATTATCAATAAAAAAAATAATAATGAAAAATTGGAATAATAAATAACTAATTATGTGGATATGAATATTATGAATATATTATTATTATTAATGCAATTTCCATTTTTTGAAAATAATTTCTCAGATATTATCGGAATTTTTGTGAAATTTTACGACACATTTCTTAATTTTTTATTCTCGAAGATTTTTCACGAGATTTATCGTTAAACGGTCCGTTAAAAGGTACTAATTGGTAAAAAAAAAATGCCGGACGTGAGTAGTTAGAATGAAATATTTATTCGACGATGAATTATTCTGCGATTCGTATTATATTTTCTAAAAAAAATCGTTTATAGCCTCGAAGAGTATTGAATTACAGGAGGGAATAGGGATTGGGAGAGATTGGCTCGATATCAACTCGCGAGTAGTACAGTAGATCATTCTAATGCGTCTAATGATGACCTCGTAACAGAGGTTGCCATAGCCCTCCCTGTGTGCGGACTCACAGACCTCGAGTATCTAGTCGCGATAAATAATTTCAATTTGGCTTGCGGATTCCTTCAGCGCGCGGTGTCGCTCGTCGCCTACTGTAGCTTCGCAGAATAGTCCGAAATTGTCAAAGCGGCAAGGTATTTAAAGCTTCATCGATCACGAGAATTCACCTAGAAAAGAGGTTGCGTTGGATGCGTTGAGGATTGCATACAATTCAGTGTCGGGCGAACAGAGACGAGAGGGGGTTGCGCGGTGGCGCCGGGCCAATCGTTCGAGCCAAAGAGACAATAAATGCAAAGATTTCTGCATGCAGAAGCTACAAAAGAGAGGGAGAGAGAGAGAGAGAGAGAGTGAGAGAAAGAGAGAGAGAGGACAAGAGTTATGAGGAAAGATATAGAAGGAATGAGAAACGTCTATCGGAACTTGGCGTGTATACTCGAGGATTTTAACGCTGCCACTGGCCCCGTTCGATCGAACAATGCATCCTTTACACTCGCCAGACCGTCTATATCGCAATAAATAAATTTTATCGTCTTACTCGTGCCTTCTTAATTATCATCAAACTGTGTTGTAAATTCTCGAAGGAGGAAACGAAAAACGTATTGCAAGCTTCATCGATCGCTAACGCTTCCTATTCAATCTAATAGAAATCGCATCCATTAATCCGTTGATACGTACGCTTCACAAAATTACACTATATTTCAATCACTCAAATTATTCTTGAATTACTATTAAAATAAAAAATTGTTCGTAATTTTTTTCAGAAATTTTAATTTTTATAATAATTTAATAATAGTTTATTGAAACTAAAAAAAAAAAATTATTATTATTATATTAATAATAATCATCATTTTCCTAATAATTTAATAACATACAAATTATAATTACACACTAATTATTATTAGTATTATTATTCATTAATTATAATTTTTTAGAAAGATCGAGAGTCGGTCAATTAAATTTTTCAATTCGGTATAAGATAGAGGAGAGGAGAGTGATTATCTCGATAACTTGCACCCTGTTACAATTTAAAAGACCCGGCAACCCCCTGTGCGTGTCCGCGTATCGTGCATACATGTTGCGTATCGTTTCATGGATGTGATATACAAGCTTCTGCAGTATGTATACGCAACACGGTGCGCAATAACTCGTGTGTTACGCGAAAAGCCACGGTTAAGCGTGCGTTATTATTATCAACAGAGAATGCATACGCGAGGATGAGAAGGTGCATATAGGTAGGTAGGAGACCGTGGTGGATGCACACGCGGCTGCAGCGGCGGGGCCAGCAGCAGGTGGATTGAGGTAGCGTGGCGCCGGATGCGCGTTCACCACCGTCGACGACGAACTCAGCCAAGGAAAAAAAAAAAGAAAAAAAAAAAAGAAACGATAGAACGAGATAGAGAGAAAGGGAAAAAAAACGTACGCGCTACAGTTTATAAGCTTTATATATACGATACGCGTGCGTATACGTGTGTTAGACTGCGTTTCCGACATACCCCGACGGATCAAGATTGATTGAGCCTTTAGATTTTCTTTTAACGGGCAAAGCAGCCTTTTCCGGCTTCCAGAGACTCGCACGAAACTCCGACGGAAATTGAATTACAAGAAAAATAAAACAATCTTGTAACAACGCCGGTTTCGTAACTCGCGCGCACACATGCAGCAAAGACGATTGGAGTAAACTATAATCGCGAGAAGATTCAATGTCGTGATCGAGAGCCCGATCGACGTTTCCCCGTAACCTTGTTTATTCAAATTGTTTGTCTGAATTCTTTTTTTTTTTTTTTTCATCTATTACATTGTACGATTATTCTCATCGAGACTTCCGTAACTCGTTATTAAATAATTTCGTATTATCGAGGCAATTGTTTACAATCTTAGATTCTTGTAGTTATATATTGGTATAAAAAAAAAATCACTCGATATTTTTTTTTCTTCGTTTTGGAAGGGGAAAAAAATATAATAATACTACTCAATCAATAAATAAATGTATTGTAAATGTTCAAAATATTAAAATTTTTTTTTTTAAATACATAAACTTATGATGATAATAATAATAACTATTATTATTGTTAGTTTATTTATAGTAAAAAAAAATTTACTTCATATTTTTCTCTATATTTTTTCGCACCGCGAATCGGTCAACATTACGAGGGGGAAGAACGAGAAACGAAACAATGTATCGGATTGAATTGCGTGTTAAAATAATTAATTGGACCCGTAATACATTTCCGGTTGTAATGACACAGTGGGCGTAGGAAGATAGAAGGGAAATTGATCAAAAGATGCATACAATTGTGTGCCGGCGCGTATGAAACGTGGAATAAATTATGAAGATTCGTTAATTAAAAGAATTTGAGTGATCGCCGTCCGACGCAATCTCTCTCGGTGTGTTCGGGTTAGCGAAACGTCTCTCGTCTACCGCCGGACAGCGTCAACGCACCGTGAGCGTGTGGGAGACTTCGCGAGTATATTAAAGTGCAAAAGGGATGTATCCTGATTTGATCTTTTTTTCTTTTCGTTATTTTTATTTATGCCGCGTTGTGGCGTAAAATTATTCGTAATATCCTCGCGTCTGGAAGACACAAGGACAATGCCGGCTTACAGTGAATATATGGAAATTCGGGCTTAAGGAGTGTGTATCGCTGCGTATTACCACAGAGTGAGACTCACGTGAAATTCAGAGCGAATTTCGAATACTTCCCAATTTAATAAAAATCTGAAAAAAATCAACTATCCAGAAGGTGCTAAGAATATTAATTTTCTATAATAATAATTCAAAAGTTATTAACAAATTAGTCAAAAAACAACATTCTTTAACAAATTACCTGGTAACCTAACTTTTTCTTTAGCCGAAATTGATTTGCCAATTTTTTTGAATACTTATGATTTCTTTGAAATTTTTTTTTTATTTTCGAAAATTCATAATTTTTCATGAATAAAAATTTTTTTTTTTTTTTTCGAAAATTAGAGAAACATCTCATAAATTTCATAAGTATTCAAAAGAATTATCGAATAAATTTCGGCTAAAGAAAAAGTTAGTTAAAAAAGTTTTCAGATTTTTATTCTATTAGAAAGGTGTGAATCGCACTCTTTGGTAATATGCAACGATACACCCTCCTTAATAATAATAATAATAATAAATGCGTCGGAGATCATAAAGTCCGTGAAACGCGTCACGTGAAGGTGAAAATCGCGGTAGAGGATTCACCGCAGGGAAGACAAGGGTCACATAATACTTGCATAAAGTGCAGAGGAGGTTCTCTCCGTACTGCACATGTACCACGTGCGTCAATTCTATAGCCAAGTCGAGCGACAGCTCGCGTGTGAAATCCGAGACTTGCAAGTACACAGAGACGTACGAATGTCTGCGTACTATGTACTTCGCGTAATGTACACATCTACCGACACGCCCTTTTCTCTCTCCCGAGCGACGGGGCGTTCATATCTCATCTACAATGTTCTACACTCCGAGACAAACGTTTCGAACGGTCTACACTCCGACACTTAGGTGTAAAGTTATACGGGAAATGCATGCATTGCTTGCTTACCAGGAATTGTACTTTAATATCGTTTCCAACGCTTAGTATCCCTCCGATATGAAAATGAATGGTGCGCATCGTTTATTTTCCGCGTTGGGGGAGGAAATGTATAATCGATATATTCGATTAATCTGTATATTTTATATTATTTAACAAATACGAGGGAAAAAACACGATTGATTCAATAAAACGGCCGGGTGAATCGGATCAATGGCATATTATTTAACGCTAACGCTGTTGAAGTACAAATCGTACGAAATATTCGAAAAAGAGTAATTGGTGTTGCGATTTTTTTTTTTTTTTTTTTTTTTATAGGGCGTAGTTTAAGAGGGATCTGGTATTGTGCCACATTGTAGCAAAAAGTTAGTGGGCGTAATACACAGGAAATGTAACATGCAGTTAAACGAGCATATGCAACATATGAGCATTCAGCACCGTGACTTTAATATTTTTCCTTCATTTTATTTTATTTTTTTTTACCGCGGTAGTGTTCGCGCCAACGAAAATTACATGTAATATTCCGGCGCGAAGTTTCTTTATCGTCGGTAATGAGCTCAGAACTCTCTTACATGTTATTTTTATAATTGTAGCTGAAGTAAGCCACTTAGCGGCGAACGCGCTGCACCACTGCCTAATATCATTCTCGGGGCGGTATACGTAACAATTAAATTAAGTACGCGCCAGGTATGCATCTGCGTCTTTCCCTTTCGTTCGCATACTTTATTCGCAATAACAAAAAAAAATAAAAAATTCTTAACCTCGCGAAGTTCCACTTTTACTCCTGTTTTACGCGTATTATTCATATCGCTCTCGTCGAGCAACTTGGAAAAAATTCTAAGTTGCTTGGCAGACACATTAGTTTTTTTTTTTTTGGAGTATTAAACTCCATTTTTTTTTGTTTTATTACTTTTTCAACGTAAGGAAGAACGCAGCATTTTTATTTTTTTTGTCGAGGGAATTCTCGGAATTTTTTTTTTTTTACCTTGAATTTCGTATTGCATGAAAAAAATTTTAGCGCTATTGTTCCAGTCTCGATGGTTCGGTCTGCGAGACAGACGGAAAATAATCTCGAGTCGCGTTGCGCGCGGAGAAAAGTGAAAGACGAAGAAGGGGGTTGCGAATGGTCGCGTTGGTTTTGTAAGTCGAGGGGCTTGCGTTGCTCCCCCCTCGAAGGCTTCGTCTCAGCCGCGGAGGGGTAGATACCGCGAGAAGTGTGACGGTAGCCAAGTCCTCATTAGCGCATTCCGGTGCGACGCCCGCGACTCAAAGCGTCGTAAAAACAGCTGAGATGTAGCAAGAGCCCGGAGAAGAGAGAGTCGGCGATAGATGTTTCGATGCACAGCACAGAGCGCGCGAACGTCGGGTGCGAACGCGAGAGAGAGTTCACCCTTCCCGCGTTATAGAGAAAAGGGAAGAGAAACTCGAGAGATACTGTAACGCACTCTGATGCCGAGGCGAAAAAAGTCTGTACGGAGTAATAGAAAAGAAAAAAACGACGCCGGCGCAGGAAGTGCGCGAGTGTGAAAAAAATATATATAGGAAAGCGAAAGGGTTGCGAGGATCGAAGCTTATAGATGGCTATAGCAATATTCATAAACTCGATAATATATTAACTAAGTTTTCAATCAATTGAGACATCTATACGATACCCGTGCGCATGGATGACAAATCGATGTCAAAGAAAAATTGCAGACTCCATCTTTTCGCAGATATAATTGTTTTATTAAGGGCAGTTTCGGGACTAAAACTGTGTTTTATTTTTTCCTATCGGTTGAATAAAAAATTTTATCAAAAATAAAAAAAAATGTTATTCATTAAAAAAAAAAAAATTCTAAAAAAAAACGCTTCCTGCAGTTTTTAATATTTGCACTTGCGATTTTTCATATAAGATCCGAACACTATTATCATCAAATAATCGCATGGGATTAGTGTTACGGTTTTCTAACCTATTAAAAAAAATAAAACATCAAAAATCGGTCGGAAACGTTTGTTTCGGCGTTTCTGTAGAAAAACTGAACACAATAATTCAGGAGCGCAAATTTTGTCAGAGGTTTAAAAAAAAATGGAGATATGGAACGGATTTAATAAACTTAAGGAAAGTTGTACGGTATGAAAATGTAAAAAATACCAGTCTTTGACTTCGGAGAATAATGTTTCGGAGTTCCAAATGCTAAATTAGAAAATCAAAAAATAAGATAATGAGAATAAAAAAAACGGCGATATATACGGGAAAAAAGTGTGACTGCGAGAGAACGTATGTTTGCATCTACCGCATCAGAAACGATAGTGTAAATGTGCAGTGGACGTTGCGCTGCTGCGTGCAGCTTCCCTGGAATCCCTCCGGGATGGCGAGGGGAGGGGGATTTAGATTCATGTAGCGTGAGAGTGTTTATAAATACGGGAAGCTGGGGGATATTTGTCACGTCTCGCGTCTCGCGCGAACGCTCTCTCGGTTTGCCGCGTGCCTCGGTTGAGCAGCAACGGGCGCCCGCGCGTCTTTACTGATCAACGACGGCAAAGTTCTCACTCTCTCGTTCTTCCTCTCTCTCGTGGCACGAGCCCCGGCACACACCACGCCGCTTCACGTATTCTTACTCGTCGTCGTTGGGTCGTCGTTGTCGTCTTGTGAGTAGTATAGTCTCAAAGGGCGCGTAACAGGACGACGCGGGGCTATTCGCGGCCGCTAATGATGCCCCGAAGCGTCGAAGTAGACCTCGATCTCCCTCATTCCATCGTGCGGGGCTCGTCTCGCGCTGCGTAAAACAGAATTACGAAGAAAAAAAAAAAAGGAAAGGGAAGAAAAAAATTAAATAAAAACAAAAAACTACGGTTACCCCGCCTATAACCGGACGTTGACCGTGTCTTCTTCAATGACCCTATTAGCCGAGTTTCTATATAGGTGGCACAACCATAGACGAGTTACTTCATCGGAAACACCTTTCGATACTTGAAAAAAAAAAAAAAAAAAAAAAAAACAAAAAACAAAGTCTACTAATTGAAAAAAAAAGGGTTGTGCGAAGAGAAGCGTGAAACATTTTTTTGCGGCGTTTCCGGGTTTTTATTCGAGGCGATTCTCAGCTCCGGTTTTTTTTACTGATTCGTCTTCAGACGATTGACAAAACGTCAACAGTGGGTCTTTTTTTCTTACCATGGGAACTATTGTATAATAAGTAGAGGTAGAAGTTGGTGAGAATGACGGCTGTCCTCGATCATCGTATGACGAGCCAACGTCGCAGTCGTCGGCGTCGTCGTCGTCGTCATCGTTATCACGACTCCTCGACGATGTACGAAGATGAATTCCTCTTAGGCGGACGCACCAAGACGCCGACATTTCTGTCAACCGCCAGCTTTCTCGCGAAGGCTTGCGGCAATCACTATTTTTATGCTTACCACACGTTTGACGAAAACTAAAGAAAGAAATGCCAAAATGATCCAATTATCATAATTAATATAAAGTTCTAAAAGGGGTTTCGGTAATTCCAAGTAAAAAAGCGTATTTTTTTTTATTGGCAAAAAAAAAAATGGTATGTAATTCTATTCGTTCGATTGTTCCTACCGATGTCCTAATGATGCAAAAAAATCGCCACGTCTTTTTGTTAAATTATTTTTCACATTTTTTCCATTTAAAAAAAAATAAAAATAACGTAACAGTTTTCACATTCTTTAATATTTTTGTAACGTAATCAGAAGATTTTTAGTAACAAACAGTTGTATGGGATTATTGATGAAATTCTATCTTCGCTAATAAAAAAAAATAAATACGTTTTTCGTCTCCATCAAGAAAAACAACAATCAAACGAGGGGATGAATGCGCGTGGAAAATCTCACGATTGAAATTATTCAAGGTGCGAATGACGGAAAGTTTTAACGGTATTTTTGAAGCTTATATTTAAAAAAAATTGATTCGAATTATAGTTGCTTACGAAAAATATCACCTGCCGTGAATGTGGCGCGTTTGATACGCCACCTATTATTTAATGTCTCACACTATAATTCAAATATTTATATATACTATATATATATATATTGTATATACATATTGGAGCGAACGTTTTAAATTCGGGTGAGTCGATGGATAATAAATACCACCGTTTTTCCGCCGTGAAATTGCCAACTATAGTAATCGTTGCCCCGTTTCCAGATGCTCCGAGATGTGCTCTTCCACATTTGCTCGCACACACATGTAATCACGATAACAGCCGCACTTGGCGTTTTAATTCACGAAGCGCGAACCGGTACTAGTTATACTGGTGCTATAGGTAAAAAAAAATTAGCAAGAGCACCGCCTCTCACACCATTCTGGCGATTATCTTAGACCGGATACGGCGGCTTGTCACGAATATTTCGCGGGGCAACGGCGCTGCTTAATCTTCCGCTAAATTATAGGGACGAAGGGGGGGAGGGGGAAGAAAAACGCACTTTGAGTCGTGAGGGAAGCGTCACTTACTTCCGTTCCTCCTACTGCGTCCGTGTCACAATCTATACACTTACACGGCAAACCATTGCTGCGTATCCCGAGCCTTTTTGTTGTTGATGTTGTTTTATTCTTTTTTTTAATTATTAATTCAACGTGAGAGCTCTTGACGTTAAGCCCCACGAATTTATTATGTAAATATAAACCTCTTCTTCGAAACTCAATTCCGAGAATGCGCGGTGCGCGTCCTGATATTGAAAAGTAAGAAGTACGACGAGACACGCGATTAAATTTGTATATTATACGAATCCCGGAAACAGTCATTAGATCGTTGTGATAAATCACCTTTATTTCTTATCCCTTTTTTTGGGGTTCTGAAAAATTGCAATAAAAATATTCATTGAATATCGAATTTTTAACAAAAAATCGTAAAATAATAATCGAAAATAATAAAAATTAAATTAAAGAGAAATTCTAAAAGTAAATAAAATGATTGAATACAATGTCTTTTTATACTCTTTTTCAGTCGGATATGTTTTTTTTTTATTATTATTAATTATTAATTATGATAAATCGCCTCTATTTCTGATCCCTTTTTTGGCATTCCGAAAATATGCAATAAAAAAATGCGATGAACATAAAACATTGAAGAATATACAGTGAATAAAAATCAATAAATAAAAATTGAAATAAAATGAACAAAAAAGTAATAAAAGTAAATAATTATTTAATGCAATTTTTTGATTAACCTCTTTTTTTCTGTCGGATATTTTTCAAATTTTGTAAAATTTTTTTTCAACCAACGTAAATTTGTTTTATGCCTTTAAATTTGGTATTGTAAGCTTCGCGTTATATTGTGTTAGACAGTGCGAGAATTTGCGAAGGTTCAGGTCCTTTCGTTTGCAATGTATTTACGTATCAATCCCAACACGCATACACAGCATCATTGTCATTCGGCGAGGAGGAGAACGCGCGAGAGAGTTAAAGTTACCCATGCATCGCAAACAATTGTTTGCGGTTGTTGTATCCAAAACGCTCTCGAGAGCTCGCGTTGCTTCGGCTCTCGTGGCCCGCCACCGAACCTAAGCCAATTTGATGGTCGGCTGCCCTCTGATCCGGGAAGATACTAGACTAACCCGCTCGTGGGGTACACGAATAATACACCGTGATTATACCGTACCAACCCCTTGAACTACCTTCTCCCTCCCTCTCCCTTCATCCCTCCTTCTCTCTTCAACGCTCTCTCTCTCTCGCTCTCTCTCTCCGGAGAGAGCCTTTGCCAACTCCAGGGAGTTGGAACTCTAACGCTGTTGGTGCAACGACGGGGGTTTGTGTGTACCTCGCCCCGGTACAAGGGGGCTAAACGGACGGGAGCATGAAAACGGCTGGCAAATTGCACACCGTTGCGTTAGGCACATTAATCGAGCTACTGCACTTCGACGGTATTCTGTGATGCTTACAGTGTAAACTTTGATTGTTTGACCCCATCTATACGAACTTGGGGCGGCTTTGCGATAAATTTATTTAAAAAAAAAAATTTAGACAGTTTTTCTAATTTTTTTTTTCTTCCTCGCGAAGGAAGCACAGTTTTTTAAATTTAATAATAATAACAAGTATGATTATTGAATTAAGTTTAAATGCATTAATCAATTATTTGATTTTCAATGTATTAATAATAATAATTAAATTAAAGAAAAAAATGTGGTTGTAAAAAAATTACTCATTCAACATATTTGTTAAAAAATTAAAAATTCAATAATCGAAATTATTTAATTTTTTTTCTAATCTGTTGAAAAACGAGGCGTCTTTATACAACGAAATTTGTATCAGAACTGTTACTCTATTTTGGTAAATAAAATAGACAAAAATCTGAGAAATACCGAAAAGTTTTCATTTATTGCACGTAGATTTCTAATTTTTTTTTTTTTTTTTTGAGTATTATTGTCGAGAGGTGAGAAACGCAAGATTTTCGAATCTATTTAAACTAACGATCGGTTAACTATAGACTGGTACAGTTGTAGGAAATAAATTGGACTTTTATTTTTTTATAGTTTTATTGCAGGTATCACCTCGAGTGTGAGACTCAGTGATTTTTTTTTTTTTTTTTTCAAAATGCATCTACTGCATTCCATTCGAGAATAATTTACGATAGTACAATGACGAATTTTATACAACTTCTTTTGCGTTGTAAATTTTCATAAATGTTTAAACTTTGTAAGCCAAGAGATCGTCTATGAATTTGAGATTTCGAGGAATGTCGGCTTATGAATCGGGTGAGTTTGGCTCGTGAACTTCGAATGCGCAATGGCCGGTACTCGAGAAACGATCGATCGAAGGGCCTCTTGAAGGGTGACAAAAGGTCCTGCGGTGCGAGCGGTGTCGAAGGTACGTGCAAATTCTGCGGCTTCGTTCGTAAGCCACGCTCCCACGGTTCTCGCTTCAGATAACAGCGTCGGATAAGTACGAAAAGCGCCTCCCGTCGTTTCAGCGATTTTTATTTCAACCCCTCCACGAGTTGCGCTTCCCACAGACTTAATCAATCAGCGGGTCTTTCGTATTGTCGTATTTTAATAGTGATAACGACGAAATTTCAATTCTATCGATATTGAAAAATGATTACAAACATTAACGTTTTTATTTGAAAAAAAAAAAAAAAAAAAAAAAAATGAACAATCTGCGATCTTTTCTTGCCTCGAAATTTTAGCCCTTTCTGACTGCGTCAGTTGAAATTTTCATTCTATGATTGATATTCGCCTCAGGGAATACGCTAAAAAAATGAATACGTACGGAAGAGTTGCATATGTGTGTCGACGCGCCTATCGCGGCCGCCGACGAGCCACTTAAATCGACCCACGTCGAAGTCCCCGCCGGTTGTGTCCCAACACGCGTAATTACGCGCGAAACTGATAGAATCGATCCGATCTTATCGTCACGATCGACCCCTCGAGGCGTGCGCGGTGTGCCGTATCGATTCATCGAACGATGCTCCTTCAAAACCAACTTGATTGGGTCCCTATGTTGTGGGCAAAAAAGGGTGAGAATTATTATTTTTCTTTCCTTTTTTTTTTTTCAAAGGATTATTATTACCAGTTCGTTAGCGCGTACGCGATCGAGACGTAGAGTTGAATAGGGAAAAAAAAATTCTAGTCATTCGTGAGTTCTTAAAAATATTTTTGATAATCATCGACTACACTCCCCTTTATCGATAACTCATGGTATTTTCATACGTAGGGGAGAGTTCAGCGAAACCGGAATAAAAACGGGAAAATTGGTGAAATTTTTTTTTTTGTTTACGTTAAATTTTACAAATAATAAGATACAATTTGAGGAAAAATGTGAAGAAAAAACTTTTGAAAAATTGTGGATTTAATTTTTTTTATTTATTTTACAACAATTATTTTTTTTTTAATTTACCGAATTGTTCTCAAATTCGAACTCAATTTTTTAAAATTTTCCCTCAATATTTTTAAACTTCTGTTTTTTTTAATGCCCTTTTTGGCTCCCGTGCCTTTTGTAAATTTCCTCAACAAAAATGTCGTTAACCCTTTGAAATCATTGCCAATTATAGCAAACGTGAAGAACAGATGGTGTATTTCCCAAAAAAAAGGAAAACTTAATCGCGATCCATCAATCGAAACAATTAATCATACGGGAGCAAAAACTATAATTGGCGAGTCATCAAAGATCGATCTATTACCCGAATCTTTACTGACAAGGTTCGCCCATTTAACTTACACACGATAGATTTCTCGTGTCTCGTTCCTCAGGGACAGGAAGTGTATAAGGAAAAAAACGTTATTTTATGAACCATAACGCCCCTTCTACGTCTTCTTGTGTATATCTTTTCACGAGAGACGAGACAACACGGCTCGACGGCGTCGGCGACGTTCTTCTCTCCGGAGTTACGTACCGTTGCAGATGCCCTGAAGGGTCGTACACCGTTTCGATTCCTGCTGAGATGTCCGAGCGCCGCGCGTCGGTTCGCTATACCACCTAAATAAGTCGGCTGTGAGTCGGAATGTAAGGCGCTTGCTTTCCATCTCTCGTGATATAGTGACCGGTGGAAACGATCCTCCTGCCACCGTAACATCTCACTTTCAAAAAAAAAAAAAAAAAAAAAAAAAACCCCTCCGTAAAACGAGCTCCACACCAAAGCCGTAAAAGCAACGTGGAAAATGAAAAAAGAACGAAAGAAAACTACCCAGTAATCTTTTTCTGAACGTTGAAAAGTCGCACCATCATGAAACCATAATTTTTCTTTCACTTATCTTTTTCGAGAACGAACAGTCGGGATATACCGGGTACTCGAGTGTCGGATTACGGATAAAACAATAATTGCACTAATTGCACAACTGTTAAGAGTACATTGTTTATAGTATGTACTAAACATATATAGAGGAAGCAAGAGAGTAGAAAAAAAAAAAAAAAAAAACCAAGTGTGCGCAAGGAGTTCTCGTGTGGCCGCTATCGCGGCGGAAACTGTTCGAAGCGCGAACACGCGACGCAAATGACCGTCTCTCTTTCTCTTTATTTCTTTTATTCTCGCCGGTGTGCGCCGAGAGTAATTAAGAGCAATAAAATTTACGGTGACAAAGTACGCGCGATAGGTACCATGTGCAATAAACCAACAACGATCCTTCACACTGAGGTCTGTGATTTTTTAAATTAACGATAAAAAAAAAAATGAAAAACAACTAAAATTGTCGGGAAATTATGATTAAAGTGCAAAACATTCTTCAAATGAGCGATAAAAAAAATAAAAAAAATTGTTGCCAAATTATTATTTAAATTATTATTAAAGCACAGAACCCTGTATTTTGTCGACTAGTATATATAAATACTTCGAGAAAAAAAGTATTGGACCGTTTTTCCCACAGTTGATAAAGCTATTGACTTTATCTTTTCGTCTTTCTGTTTTTTTTTTTTTATCTCAATACCTTTATCTTTTTTTCTGGTTCCTCGTTCGTTTAAATGGTGAAACTCTCATCCGGATAGGTTAATGCTGATGAATATAATTCAAGTTGTCAGTTTATCCGACGGACATCTGCTTGTAGTGCGAACTATGGACTGTCCGGGCGGGTCGACAGGTCTTTTGGGTCCGTAAGGGACACGCGGGCGCGCACGCGGGGTTTTTCAGTCGCGTGGCGTTTTACCGAGATACGAGACCGCTCGCTCTCCTCCTCGACCCCGGAACGGCGGCTAAACTGCTCTCGCTTTTCTTCTACCTAAACTGAAACGCTGTATGTACCCTCTAACGCTACGGTATTCTTCGAGGGATTCCATGGCTAAACGCTATCCGATGAGCCGTCCCTACCTATAAGCCTCAAACGGCTTCAACCCGGCCGCAGCGCACCGCCTTTGCGGACGCGGCGGCAAAAGGATATTGCAGCCCCTCCCGAAGAATTGGGCTGAAAAAAAAAAAAAAAACGTTTGAGACTGAAACGGCGTTTCAATCCAAGTGCAAAGTTCATAGCAAAAAACGGTCTGCAATTATCGAACTTTATACTTATTCAATAATATTTAATTTTTATATATTAATAATTAAATAATATTATTTGTATTTTTTTTTACATTTTACTCTATTTAATATTGAAATGATAAGTGGTTGAATACTTCAATATGGATAAGTGATTATTTTTGGGAAAAAAGTGTTTTCTTGAACGACTCTAATGTTTAAGATTTAAATTATAGTCGTCGTACTTTTCGTTAAAACTCAAAAATCTTCCATGAAAGAGTCTCACGCGAGTTCCCTTATTGCGATCATTACAAAGGCAGAAATAAGAAGACTTAACAAACGTTTCTGTGCGCCTTTCCCCAGTCGTCCTGTTTCTTCGAGTGCGACGTCCTTGGATCCTTGCGGCGAACGCGCATCGGGATCTAAAACTGCAATAATCGTTCGCTCCTTTGGTCTCGTAGAGAAATGAAGAGCGGTGTCGCTTTGTCGACCGGGCGCACTTGGACGGCCCGTGAGATACTTAAAATATACACTACCGCAGCTATATCCTTGAGTTAAATAGTGGCAAAGCAATGAAGTGTGTATAGATGCGTATTATAGTATATAGCAACACAGTGGTCGCACTCGTCGTTGAATCCGGTAATCCGGCCATTTGTAAGCCGAGCCGTGAAATGTGTCCCTCTTAAATATCATTAAACCAGTGTACGACTGAGAGAAAAAGTTCGAAATTCTATCGAACTACCGAGAGAGTGCGAGGGATCCAACTCTGTTTCGAGGCAAAAGGGATACGGAGAGAAACGGCTTCGTCGCCTTTTGTCGGCGAGGTGGATAATCTTTCGAGAAAATAGGAAACACGCGCTGCGGCCTATTTGTGCTGCTGTGCGACTAGCAGCCCTTTTCGAAGAAGCTATGGTATAAATAATACAAACCGAATATATCTACAGTCTAAGAAACGAAAAGACGTATCCAATAGCTTTAACCCTGTTGAATCATTAGAGGATACACACCCTTCTGTATCTTTGCAATGGATATAATGGCGTATGGAAATACTCTGCCGTGAACACCTTCCAATTCCCGAACGAAATTTTGAGTACTTATCGAAAAAATGCCACGAAAAAGCGATTATCTCGAAAAGCGATGACTGGTGGAAGGAGAAAAACTTGAAGAATCGAGGCAAAGGCGCCAGGTGCAAGATCACTCGCTTTGCACGAGTTTCTCGCCTTTTCAAAGGCAGATCGCCTGGGCGCGTGCAGCAGGATTGCCTACTGATGGGATCAGACTCTTCGGTCGTTAAAGGTTTTTAATACCAGTTAGGAAAGACCCGCGTCGAAGTTTAAATCACCCTTTTGGAGGCTATTTAAAAAAATTATATTTCCATATCAGTACGTTCGGAATTTCTGACCGATTTTCATCTTCAAATTGCCCATTTCACTCCAAAATGACGCGAAAAAATTCTGAAAAAAATTGTACAGGAACCTTCGAGTCTTATTTTTTTGATAATTCAAAAATATTTTTATTGTCATGTTTCCCGTTGTTTTTATCAGTAAAAGACACTGCCGTTGTAGGCGGCCGGGAAAAGCCTTCTGTGCGTTACGGATCAACAAAAAAATGTTTCGATTGAATTTGCGTCGAATTTCATACGTTAAATATTGGAAAAGTTCGTTGGTAAGCAAACACGAGTTACGGATGTCCAGAATTTCGTCTGAATCGAGTCAGGAAGCTTCGTTCCTACAATTATTAATTGCAGTTTATCTTGTGCAAAAAAAATGAACGAAAACTCCGGCTGGCGCCCCTTCAATGTTTCGTTACTCAATCTTAACATTATTATAATTATAATTATATAATAATTTAAGAAAAATAAAATATAAATTCTCATCGACTGGCGCCTCTCCCCTTGTCTCGTTTGGCGATCGTATTGGTATTATAATTATTATATAATAATTTAACGAGCTTGCGGAGTGGCTAATTGAGAATCGCGATTGCAGCAAACAAGAATCGCCGTCAAGCATTGTAAATAAAAATTCGTGTACAAATATCCATATATCCATATATATGTATATACATATATTCACACATAAAGTTGGAAAAAAAAGCAAAGAAAAATTTTGGTGTGCGCGCGGCAATTAAACCGACATGTGGATACCACGGAGTGATAACTCGATTCGGGGAGTCCGCAAGTGGGCTGCAACGACGCGTGTAAATCTGTTGAAAAGAATACAGAGTAACCGAGCCATGCGGCGGAGAAATCCCGAAAAAAAAAAAAAAAAAAATTCACCGAAGCGACGTTTAAGCAATTTTAACCCTTTTTTTTCGCCTTCGACTCAATCTATCGTTATCTCAGGTAATTAAACGGCGAAATTAGTGGCTTAATTTTCGAGAGAGATTCGTGTTTCGGACCGTCCGAAAGCATCGCGAACGACGCCGAAATCGGTGCGTGAAGCGCTCACGAAGGTCAAATAAAAAAAATAAAAAAATTATAAAAGTGTGCGTGACGGACACTATCTTTTCTGGTGGCCGGGTGCAAAGTGCCAAGCGTGCTTCGCTTGCTCGGTGCAAGAGAGAGCAGCTCCGATGCCCTCATCATCATCGCGCCCCACCCGATCTTCGCTCCACCTTCCGTGGCATCAATTACCCGTGGAGAACGACACGAAGAAAATTGTAATTTATTATGACATTAATGGGCCGGAATACAACGTTAATTGAATGTGTCACTCATTTATTTCTTCGTCACTTTCACGAATGTATTAAAATTATAAGCCACGCGCGTTTGCATACACACAAGTTGACACCTTATCGCCACTGGAATTTATTTCGTTTCACGTTATCGAGAGACAATCACAAAAAAATTCAGTATTTTAATTATTTTTATTTTTAAGATACTCTAAGAATATTAAAATAATTTTTTATTCAAGAAAAATCGAATACGATGTTTCGTTAACATCAACATCGTCAACTTTTTTTTTTTTTTTTTCAATTGCATTTAAGTTTAGTTATTCGTGTTTATTACATTTTTTTCAAGGTATGACTTCAATTACCCTTTATAAAAATCCCTTAAATTAATTCACGTCTAATTTTGGTAGAAAAATAAATAAATAAACTGGTGTAGTCAACGAAACAAAATTGTATGAATTTAAGTTCTGACATCGTTCTATTTTTTTTTTTTTTTTTTTAAGTATTTCTTCGCGATTTATTGTTCACTCGGATGTGTAACTTGGCATGAGATTCTATTGCAATAGGATGAGAAAAATAGAAGCTAAAGCCGATCCTATCGATTCGCACCGAGTTAAGGATACCGGTGGATCTTCTATGGGGCATAACTATAGCCACCTATATATATATATATATGCTATAGGAGTATTATTTCGTGGTTCTCAGGACAATCAGTATTCTCGTTCCCAGCTCTCGATGCGCAAATTGCTTTAATTAAATCCAGGATATCTCATTACGTTCCCGCGATGATGTGTACGTATGGTCGGGCGTTAAGGTTTATACGGTAAGCTTCGACCTGTAAACCGAACGAGCCAACAGGTTGCATCGATTCGTTTCGTTACATTTCTCGGCTCTATTGCGTACTCTTCTCTCGTGGAAAATTTACGAATGAATTTTTTTTTTTTTTTTTTTTTTAATACATTTCCAGGCAACTTTTGTCGATAGGAAGAAATTCATCAAAATGTTCAATTTTTTAAACTGATTTCTTTTATTTTTGATTAGAGTCTTAATAAGCGAGCTGCAGCGTTCATTTCCGAAGCAATTATTCGCACACGAGCGCTCGTAGGCACGCGTTCGAGTCATAAACGTTAAGCCCGACGATTATTCAAATTAAATTTTTGTTTTTTAACCCACTCGTCGCTCGA
This sequence comes from Cryptus armator, assembly GCA_963971235.1. NCBI lineage: Eukaryota > Metazoa > Arthropoda > Insecta > Hymenoptera > Ichneumonidae > Cryptus > Cryptus armator. The sequence continues at coordinate 21,326,422 of OZ020235.1, forward strand.
AACGGGGCGTGTATTACCTGCTAATATAACATAATTTGTAGCCGAGCAAAGGTGCGCTCGTGCCAACGAGTGAAAACTAACGTCTATTCATTCGAATATTCAAATAGCTCCGACAGCAGCAGGTGCTACGAATCGTGCCGTAGACTGTAGCAAAGTACCGTTGTAATAAACAGCCTGCAAACATCGTTGTGTAGAAGAATCGATCTTCGAAATTTCAGGGATTTGTTCGAAATGTATGTGAATTTACCAATTCGGATGGGTATAATAATATCGCAATAAAAATAAATAAATTATGAATTTAAATGATTAAAATCATCATTAAAAAATAATTAATGTTTTATTGTTTGTAAAATCCATTAATACATTAAAATTGAAAGAAAAAAAAAAAAATGCGACTTTAAATATTTGAATTATTTTTGTACTCTGCATACAATTTTTTCTTTTTTAATTCTTGTTCCTCGCATGCAATATGTTTCGATAACACGTTCCCTGTTGACGATAATCTTACGAGTGAATGAATGCTCTCGCGAAATTATAGTCGTAACGAACGACGAATCGAAAAAAAAAAATAAAAAACACACACATTGACGATGTTTCGATGACAACATGAGGAATGCGAAAAAAGAAAAGATATACGATGTGATGCTGTGTGCACCAAGGATTCCGATGATCGTCGATTTGCGTTGAAAAGCCGCGTGTAAAGATTGCGTGCCATGTGAGCATTTAGCATTAATTGCATATCGGTTTTGGCAGGTGGCCGCCTACCGTATCTGATGAACATTTTCACTCAGTGACCGGAACCCGTATCATCGGGTCTGAATGAATAATTATGAAGCAACGATCTCGCGCCGTGTTTATGCCTCGTGCTCTCTGTATATCTTCGATGCATTCGACTCTATACTCAATTCTGTATTTAATAAACTCGGTTGATCGCTCACGAAAAAAAAAAAAAAAAAAAAAAAAAAATTGAAAGAAAAAATATCTTTCGACGAACGATCCATTCCCGAGCGGGAATTGTGTAACTGAAGAAATCCGTATACATAATTATATATCGCTATAAATACCCTTGACATTGAATTAAAATTCGAACATCGATTGCTTCGTCACGATTTTTTAAAACTTTTTTTTAGCAATTTATTTAATTCTTCTTATGTCTTCTTAATCTATCTATAATCCTCTTCATTAGATCGACTATTTATGCAATCTCCGGCGCCGTGACGAGCTCTCGCGCTGTACGTTTAAACTCAATATGCATAATATTAGTCCCGATATCACGCTGGCGCGTCCGGATCGTTCGTATATTTTACCCTTTATCCCGCACAATAATCCTTGCCTCGTATTTATCCGGCTCAATCGTCGGTACCGACTTATAAATAATCATTATTTCAACCCGATATCGCGAATGAATTAGAGAATCACCCCTCCCCCCCCCCCCTCCTCCCCCTCCTCAAGCTTCCGATATAACTTCTTCCTATACATCTTTCGTACTTATCGTCGTTCTCTTATCCAACCGACCACGAGACATCGCGATATCGCGTGCTACCGTTTGTTAAATTTTTTTTTTATTCACGTACGCTTCTTACCTTCGCAAACTCCGACAAGATTCGCTATTATTGCAACCTTGCGATAAGTTGATTTACGTTCATCGACAATGTTAGCTCGTTTGATTTTATGCGTCTGGTTATGGAAAGCAAAAAAAAAATTTTTTTAAACGTAAAACTCAATTGCAAAAGGAAAGTAATTAAGAAACAGCAAAACAAAAAGAGTGAAATAACGTATAATTATTTGCCTATTATAGTCGAGATATTTTTTCGTAATTGAGTGCTGAAATTCTCCAACTGCAATACGCGAATGATTATTCATTCTTATTCGCTTTTTTATTTCACGTTTTTTTTAAAACAATTTCTCAATTGCACTTCTTTTTCAGTCCCAAGTCTTCTCTAGAGATTTATTTTTCCACAATATACGAAAATACAATATAATTGAATGAAAAAAAAAAAAAGTAGTCTACGATAGTTTTCGTTTTCGATGTATTATAAATGGTCAATAGAATTGATGAAGATATCGATTGTAACTATGCATTGAAATTTTTATTAATATTAATACATAATAAGTAATAATAATTTCAATACATAGTTATTTTTTATTATTTTTCTTTTTATTATTGTCCATTTCTAATAAATCTAAAAAAACTACCATCGACTCAATTTTTTTTCTTCGATGTATTCTGTTTTCGTATTATAAAAAAATAAAGCTCTTGATATTACGTTCAGGGAAGCTGATCTCGCGTGTTCCGGAATAACGGTTTCCCGTCACATTTTTTGTGTATCTTGGCGTCTAGATATGGCATTTTTTTTAGCTACCTATATCTATCCCGAGAACTGAGGCTTGGCAACAGAAATTGCACTATCGTCGACATTAAACAAGTCGGGAGGGCAACGGGGCCACCTTGCGCTGAAATTTCTGCCTCGAACACGCACAACGCGAGGTATGCGTTCCGCATACATTATTAGGTTATTATAATTCACGTGAGTGATGACAGTGGTGATTCGCAATTCACAATTGCATTCATTTTTTTAACGAGTACGTTGAAAGGCCAAGTTTACCTTTGATTTTTACATTTATTTTTCGGCAATCGAGTATCATTCGGCATGCGAATGGTTTCGTTTTATGCTTTGATACACGTACGCGAGATAAAAAGTACAGCCCACCCCTGTGAACGCGACGCTTGATATATATTTAAATTTTTTAAGGCTCGAAGGAGCTTTGGGTGGCAGGCAGAGAAGGTGGCCTCGGGGGTAAAAAAATAAAGAGACGCGATAAAGAAGCGAGAGGTGCAAAGGTAAGAGGCCTGCACCTCGGGCAGGTGTGTTCAGGTGGACGATTTTCTCGTTTGATGCTGTTGGTGCTGCTTCTGCTGCTCCTGAGCGCTGAGAGCGCTCGATTGCTCTTATCTTTCTTCCTCGTCCCTCGAACCGATCGCCGATCGATGCAACAGCTCTGTTAATAAGAGGCGCTCTTTATTGGCCACTTTGTATGGGACCAATTTGTTCTTAACGAGGACGCTTGATTCGTCGTGTAAAAAGGGAACATCGCGGTTTGTTGCGTCATACGAAAAATATACATCACGTATCAACGAGAGTCCCGGTCCACGGCGAGTTTTAATAAACCGTAATCTTCGATTCAATTATCGAAAATGATCGAAGAAAAAAAAAAAAAAAATTAAAAAATATATATTAATCGTTGAATTCATCGGTAGTCGAATGGAAATCGATAATTCGACGGTAAAAGTTAATGATTGAGTTTATTATACAGTTGGGAAGCGAAAGGAGAGAGAGTTCGTTTTAGTACATTAACATTATAACTTAACAGCTCGAAGTTTCAACGGATAGCTATCGGTTTTTTTTTTTTTTACCAGAGAGAATCTAAGATCGGTAGAAAAAATTTTGCACGCATTGAAGAGCACGACGTATCCGTTTGCCGGCGGCCGGGTTCAACGCGGTTCATGTAGAACAAGATCGTTTATATCCTCGAGTGTTCCGCCAGGCGCTCGCCAAAAATGGGCTCAACTCGCGCGCAATGCCTACGTATATCCTAATGCATGCTTATTCTACGAGGAGAAACAAAAAAAAAAAAAGAAGAAAAATTTACAACTCGCACTTGTACTCTCTGTGACTTATGATACGACTTATTTCAACAGCGTGTAATTGTTCTCGTGTCAAGCCGCGAGAACGATCACACGCTTTTTTTTTTTTACATATCAACAATGCGATTAACAAGATTTATGTATTCACAATTCATAACAGATCTCTCAGATATTTCATATGAATTAATTAATAACACCTCACCAGTGAATTAAAAAAATCAATGCTGGAATCGTAGGATCGTCGAGATTCCATTTTTTTGTAGAAAATTACCTGTTTAATAATAATTAATTACTTAAATGGTTAGTTAATCGTAACATTCACAGTGATTTAGATATTAATTTTTTTAGGCATCAAAGATGATGCAAAAATAAGAAAGAGACGTTAGTAATCTTTGTCGATCGAAAATCATTGATTACTGTCAATTGAAAAAAAAAACTGTTGGTTTTTTAGCGATAATATAATATTGCGAATTTTTCAGAGATCTTTCTTCGCCGAAATATTGTTTGAAAATATTTTATATTATCAGCGAAGACAATCTAATTATTTTGGAAATATTCTAAAGGGTTTGAAATGCGTGGTAACAATACATAGGATTTTTTTTTTCTCGACAAAGGATCTTCGAAATAATTTATTTTTCCGTTTCACATTGAAAGAGAAGATACTGTAATTATTTTTCTGAAAATCTGGTTGCTGCTGTTATTATTATTATTATAATTAACCATTACTCGTTACTTGTTTGGTAAACATTTTTTGCATATTGCATTGAAACGAAATATTTCAGTACTTTTTCCGATATGTAATTGAAAAGTTAGACATTTTTTTTCCGGCGAATATATCATTGTGGCAAATTTTCTAACTTCCGTGACGTGAAAAAGCAGAAGAAAATGAATTAATCGCCCGTTTGCAGAAGCGTAACGTGTGTTAAAAAAACGGAACCGCAGTATTCGCGTTACCGCGACCAACGATCGGTTTTTTGTTGGATTCCAGACTTCTGATTAAAATCGAAGAAAAGAATTGATAGTGTGCATAAACATAAAAGCCATTTAAAAAAATATGTAATTACATGTGTTTCGTTTACATGTATAGCGATGGCATGAACAGTGATATTTTTATTGTAAATTCAAGCTGTTGATTAAAACGGAAGAAAAAAACAAAAAGAAGAGAATTGACCGTATGCAGAAGCGGAAAACGTTCCTCGTGTACACATTCTGTAGTATCTACGTACACTTGGCGATTTTCTCGTGTATCCACGACCAAGTCGACCGCCACGGCTACGACAACGAGGCATATCGTGAAAATCTTGCATAGATCTCACGCCTGTGACCTCTGTAAACAGTTGACGGCTCGGTTTCTCGGTATATAGGGAAAGTACTATGCGGAGTTACCATCGGTGGTGGTATGTATAGCAATGGCGAAGCTTGAATATCACGTTAATGCCCGCGCTCGGGGGCCCAAGAGCCTAGACGTACCCGGCAGTGCTTATCAGATTTGTATTTATTATACCCACCGGCGCGAAAAATGGCCCGTCCTTTTCTCTCTCTTTATTTTCTCGTATGTCCGGCCCTCTTCGTTCGCAGAACCAACTGTTTATTTCCATAAAAAAAAAAAAAAAAAAAAAAAAATGTATAGCAACCATTTTTTCAAAAGATCGATTAAATCATTAAATTATCAAGTATCGAGTGAATGTTGCCTTTGCCTGCGGTCAAGTATTTTTTTTCTAGTTTATTCCGGGAAAAAAAAAATGATGGCACTTAAAATTGTTGATTTCACAATTTAATAATAATTATTTTATTTATCCATTATTATTATCAATTATTTACTCATTATTGAGTTATTCGAATACGTTCTCCGCGCTTGATGTCCGGTTTCGAAAAAAAATCGAGAAAAAAAAAAAAAAGAAATTATTTCGAATATTCATCAGGCAAAAAATTGACCCGAAGCTAGACATCATTTTTTTTATCCAACTCTCGGTTAAAAATATAATTAAACGACTTATACCCTCTTAACCGTTAGCTGAGCTCGCGATGTGTGCCGCTGGTGGACCAGAGTGCAAAAAAAAAATTATATTCTGTGTCTTTACAAACGCCAGTCGAATTACAGCACGCGAGAGGCGAGCTGGTTATGTACAGTTGCGAACCGGGTGCACTTCGTGCTTCAGAGAGAGACTCTGCTCGGTCAGCATACGTTGATCCCGCTTGTGGGTATAGCTAACTAAGTTTCTGGCTGCTCTTCCCTGTCCCCTCTTCACTTCGGTATATCTCTCGTTTACACCGAAACATAAGCTAACAGTTTTATACTCTCGACCGACGTATAAATATGAAAGCTTACGAGCTCAAGGGGCTCCGTCCTCTGCACTGACGACGATGGCAATCGAAGGACCCCGCGGGACGGTATTGCTGAAGCTTCCTATGCATATTCGTGTCTCTCCTTGCACCGGGAAATTTGCACCGTGCAGGAACTCCCGGTCTCCGATGGACAAAAATGCGTGGCGAAGATATCCTCGAGAGACGCGATCTCCCGGTGAGAAGTATATAAGCTTATTTAGGCCGAAGATTTTTTTCTTTTCTGTCTTGGTATTCGCTTCCGCAACGCAGTTCCACCCGCTGTCCAGTTAAACGAACGGACCGAAACGGACCGCTGTCGCGATAGGTTGAACAGGCTGTTTTCGTCGAGACAAGCTGCATGAACTTAGCTGGAATGGGTGTACTTGGGACACTGGTCTCAGTGGACAGGCTTGACCGGCTTGGTTCACGCGAATCACGATCCTGAAGTGTCCAAGCGATTCTTGTAGCCGCGGTGTCCGATGTCAAATTTCTGTCGCCATTGGCTCCACCTAATATTTCTCGAATTTGATGCGTACGCGTCTCTCGACGGCGAGAAACTCTTCTTGCAGTTGAACTGGTGGACACTGGTGTACAGAGCTATAGTGTCTGTCACGGTTAATTGTAATGTATACCTCAGCGAGTTAGTGAAGAAGAGTGAGAAATTATTTTCGCAGGGGAAAAAAAATAAAAATAAAAAAAATTGGAAGTAGAGGCGAGTAGGCGAGAATTAGAATTGAGACGAGGATATTACTCGCGATGGAACACAGAGGGTGTACAAGATATTTTTTTTTGTCTTCGGTGAGATTCGATATCCAAGCGAATTTTTATTATTGTCGAATACATTATTACATTTCCGGGATGAAAATTCAATCACGCCTACGAGAAATGGAATTCGATTTGACACGCCGAGCGACGGGGATAATTCTACGACTGAGTTTGTTGAATGATTTTATTCATTTTAATTTCTGACAAAAATGAACAGTAATGAGTGAAATTACAAATAAAGTAAGTAAAGTAAACATGTAAAAAAAAATCCTTACAACTTATGGCAGAAAAAAAAACCCTATTAATCACTTCTTCGTATTCTCCGAGATGATGGTAACTAAGTAGACGCCTTTAAGATCTCGAATTCTTGGAAAGGCAATATGCTCAGTAAATAACTATCCGAATCCTTCAACATCTTGTCTTTCATCTTCGCTCGAGATTGATGCAGAGTTGCAGGATTTACTTCGTGGCTTCGTTTGCACAGTCAACCGAATAAACCAAAAGCTATATATCTATACACACATTATAGAGAGCTTCTTCGATCCCATTTCATCTGCCCTGAGCTCTCGCGAATCCCTGGGCAACACAATTCGCCAGGAGGTGGATATAGAGCCACAGCCAGGGAGACGCTGCAGCTTCGGCGTGCGTGCCCCGTGGCAATTCACCGCGTTCGCGACTCCTCAACAGTGGAAAAAGAAACGACGAGGAACCCGAAGCCGCGAGGGAATGAGACAGATTCGCGATTCCGGCGACGGGTTTCGATGTGGTAGGAAACGGGACTATAGTTGGTACCTTCGTTCGTGTATTATGCATCGTATATACAAACGCGTGTCTCTATGTGTGCTTTTAACACACATGAATCGTCTCGCGGTATACATCACAGCGCAACGTTTCGCGATAGCTGTAGTCGCTGAGAGGATATACAAAGGATACGGTTCACACTGCAGTCTAATAGGAAGGGAGCCGCCAACTAGATCGGTATAGCTTTACCCTTTTCCCTCTACTTCCACTGTAGATCTATATATATGTACAGTAAAACCTCCATTATCCTGATAAAGAGAGTCGAGTCAGCAAAATTATGGTGATATTCGATAAACTATCGTTTCTTCTTCAGCCGAAATAAAAATCTAAGAAAATCTGTCGTCAAAAAGGTGTTTGAAGAATTTTTCTGCCAGTTGAAAAAAAAGTCGATCGATTTACTTCGAAAAGAGGTTAAGTGCGCATACGTTCGCACCCCTCCCCCTCCCTTCGCTTCTCTTCCCTTCGCACCTGTGCCTTCTGCGCATCTGTTCGTCACATACGATTATTTATTATTTCACTCCTTTTTTTTAATACATTTTTTTTATTACACACCTTTTTAATTCAGGAATTTTTTTTATTTATCTATATTGGATAATTGTCGCCCTCTCATTTATCGAAGGTCTAATGTATCGATAAAAAAATAAAATTCACATCTTTTTCAAAATGATACAATACTATTATAACCGATTAATTAGCTTCGTTCTGGATTATCAGCTTGAGAGATGATAATTTCTCATTCTACGTGTTAGTCACGCTTGAGCAATTCGCCGTTAATCGAGGTTTTACTGTACAACACTCTATTGTAGTCTATACGAGCATTTCTCCGCTATGTTGCATCCCATGCAACGAACATTAGGCGCATATACACGTATAGCTGTTATATCCATGTATCCGAGTATTACTTAGTCAGATCCATTGGCCTAACAGGGGAATCATCGGAAGACAAGAGAGAGCGGCGTTGAGCGGCTTCAAAAGCCCGCTAATACCTCTATAGTTATAGCCATCTATAATCAACCATCGTAACATTGTAGCGCACATACGCTGACGTATTTATTGTACCGAGGCATGAGAGATTGCTCGCGCATAAAATTAGCGATAGCGTCGGTAATTGTTATTGCCTATGCTTAGACGGCCCCGGCGATAATGTTAATGTTTCACCGTCACCGGTTGCCGCTGGGAGAACACAACCGCTCCAACAGTCCTATCCTGTGGTATTTCATGGAAGCTGACTCGATTTTCATACAGTACATACACACCGCGGCAACGCTCTCGTTGTTACTAAGTCTGATCGAGTGCGCTCACCGATTCGCCCGAGCCGTACGGAATAAAACGCCGCGGCGGAAGAGCGGAAGAGCCGTATTCGCGTAGATCCGTCCGACTTCACCGCCGCTCCTCGACGGCTTCCGCTCTAACGTAGATCAATCAGATTTTTTCCTTTTTTTATATGTAACTTCTTTTTTTTTCATGACGCTCGTATAACCAGAGTATTTAATTCGTTGCTCCATCTATCGGGTGTATCTGGGCAAATTAGATTTGTTATATGAGATTCGTGAATCAGATAGACGGGAAATCTATTACGCTTTCCTGTAACGATGGCCTTTTTTTTTTATTTTTTATTCTAATTGGCGAAGTTTATTGCGCTGTTTTGCATACAATTTAGATTTTAGTTATTCTCATCGGTTCTTTTGGACGATTTATTAAAAGTTTTTTCTTTTTTTTTTTTTTTTTTGCTTGAATACATTTTTTTTATGTTTGTGTCGGTGTCCTGACGAAAATCTCGTGTCGAAGAGTCGTTAACTGAGTAGATGAGCTACCGGTAAAAGGGCGGGTTGCTGTCATGCGTTTAATTACCAATCAGAGACGCTAGGCTGTTGGCTTCTTATAGCATCGTCTATGTTATGCGCGTCTCAGTCGATTCCTTGGGACGGGGGAGGCACGACTATCGTTGGCTCGGCAAGACCGGAACTTCCGCCGCACGCATATTTATATAGGTATACGATACAAGTACACGCTATGTGTGTGTAAATAATAAGAAAAAAAAAAAAAAAAAAAAAAAAAACGGGCGTGTAGCGAGATCGGTTCTGGGTATATGATCGGATAGTACCGCGTTATTCCAGTTCCTCGCTATGCTACCCGAGCTTCCACGCTTTATTATATAGCTGTGTACTGTACTTATACATTGTATACGGGGAACCACTTCGCGATGAGGCACGCGAAACGACGTGCATAATCATTATTCGATAAGAGATCTTGAGATTTCGATCGCCGATGACAGCTGAAAGAAAAAGCCAAGGACTCCAATCACCAAGGCCCTTGGTCGCGAGATCGTAGCGATAATCTTTTTTTTTTTTGTTGTTTTTTTTTTTTCCCTCCAACATATCACGGAGTTATTACTTTGATGTGAAAAGGCGTTGAATAATTTTTCTGACTTCATAACGATTGTCGATCTACCTACGATCTACGGAAATCTGACTCAGTTATTTTAAATTGGCTGTCGGTTGTAAATTAAAAATCGCGGTGGCGCTGGTAAGCATGAAGGTTTGTTTTAAGGAATATCGAGGATTAGAGTCACATGCATTTTTTTACTGTTATCGTAACTACTTAAAATACGTAAAAAAATATAATTAAAAAATAATTTATTAATATTATAATTATTATATTATTGATTGATCATTATTTCACCGCATGAAAATGAATTATTATCAAAAAAGAGCGGTTGGTTGTAAATGCATAGGACTTAAATTCGAACAAAATATTCCGTTGCCGTAGTCAATATATAGTTATATCAAATATTAACAATTAGTGGAGTTAACTAAAACTAAACCACAAAAAAAATCACTATTGCACTATCCAATTATGAATTACATAATAGCAAAATAAATAAAAAAAATCAACGATAAAAAAATATTTTCCATTTGCAATTTAATTTCGCCGTAACGCGCAGACGATACGATTTGTAATTTAGTGCCAAGTGAGGCCCACGCGAGATGGGGAAATGCGATGGGAAAGTCTTATATTTCCACTTGTAATTGTTTCATTCTAATGTCTACACGATACCGATTTGTAATTCATTCTCATGATAGCTTCTATGGTTACGCGGCCAGCGGTACTGGGCGGCAAAAGGTTGTTACGATTTTTGCATTTTCTAATCGAAGTTACAAACGCGTGACCACGCATCGGCCCCTCGGCCCGGTGAGTTAACACACCGGAAAATCACTTTTCCGGTGTCGATTAACGTTAATATGTTTTCTCGGATGTGCCGGAATGGAGTCGGTGCAGAGAAATTTCCTCGTATGAATCCGTAAAGTTGCGAATTCGTATATAAACACGCATACGCGGTAATTTATTCCTACATACGTATATATATACTCCATACAGATTGTGCGTATTAGAGATTCGTACAACTTCATTCATTCAATTCGCAATCGCTCGGGAAAAATTTAAACGAAATTCTCGGCTCATAAAGTTACAAATTGCCATAAGAAAAAAAAATGAATGAATCTAACCAGTTGTTTGGCATATATATATGTGTACTATACATACATACGTAAAATCCACGACGCGAAACGCGCTAACAATTGCGGATGTCGTGTCTTCTATAGAGTTAGCGTGAGCTAAATGTTTCCATCGCGTGGCAATTGTACAGACACACGGAGTTGCTTATGTGCTTCGGGACCGAGAAGAAGAAAGAAAAAGAAAAAAAAAAAAATAGTAAATTCACAACCAGTGGAAAAAGATGAAAATAAGGAAGAATCAAAAGATGCGGAAGACTGCACGCTGGAACACCGTTTGATTCGCTTATATAATATAGCAGTTGCAACTAAGTAACTTGCGCTCAAGTTACTCCAGACAACCCAAGAGGTAGAGTATGCGAGTCAAAAGGATACAGTGAATGGCAGACGAAAAATATCGAATGGAAAGAAATGGAGCCATAAAAATTGGCTAATAGCTAGCGATTGGCCTGCCGTAGAAGACCCAAAGCCTGTTTCTATCCACCGTTGAGCTCATACTGCATAGTCTGCAGGGTTATACGCAGTGGAAACACATTGCAGCGGCTCACGAAGACCGGACAACGGAATAAAGGCCGCGACTAGCGGTTCGTCCAGATCTGGATCGCAGATTTAACCGAGATAATTAATTGCGAGCTATTCACCAACGCCCCCCGCCCCCGCGCGCATGTTTCTCTCTCAACACAGCGTTGCTGGTCTCTCTATACGCTTCTGGTTGTATGTGCGCCTAACGGATTACGTAACTCGCATTGATTATAGTCCCTGCGGATAGATACAGCGGGATGTAAGCTCACGCTTTAACCAGACTCTATCTACTCGAACAGGTATATGGCTAAGTTTGTGTGTTAACTGGAGACAGTTTAGTTATTTACGAGATCTAGTCACTCGCGCGAGGCTCACGGTTTAGATTTCGCGATACTATATGAACACAGGGTATTTGCGGCCGGGTAATAGCTAATGAAGTTCTCGGGCGGTGACACTATCTCTATGCGACACGTGACAAGAGATACCGTACAATGTTACCAAATATATTTTCCGTAAAATAACGATGTATGATCGGTGAAAGTTCATTTTTTCTGTCACCATACTCGCGATAGCGTTAACTGTTGAGTAATTTGCATGCGGTTTTGTAGGCTTAAGGAGGCGGGGAGATGTCGGGGATTTCGGGTAGATAATTTTTTTTTGTTGTTGTTAAAAAAAGTTGTATAAAAATTCCCAAGCGATTGGTTGTTCGTGTCGGTGTCTCGATCGTATAAAAAATGCAGTTCTGAATATAACAAGGTGTTTCTGAAATTAGATTGGTTTTTTTTTCAATAAAAAAAATTATATGTCAAGAGAGTGTTCCATGGATGCGCTTTTGTGGGTTTTTCGGTATAAGCCCATCCCAACCCTTCCTATCACTCCCGACCCGCATTTTCGATATCATAACCTACTTTCCATGACATCCGCAGCCGAAGTAGTTACACTATACCGCATTCGCCGAGGGCGAATGTGAGGAAAAACTGCGGAAAACCCGTGCCGGTATAGGCGGCCCTATATTCTTCTGATTCCTTGCTGTATACACGAAAGTATTTGCTTAAATGTAGACAACAAGGTCTCAGAAAAACTGGCCTCCCGCTCAACGATTGATGCACTAAACAGTGCGCGGCTAAGCGGTCATCTATCCAAGTATGGACCGCAAGCAATTTCTCTTGACTTGGGAGACAGCCGAAGCCTCACACATCGACCGGACACCCATCGCTGTCGGTAAAAAAAATTATATTTCGGCGAAAATCGACGATTATAAAGAAAAAATTGTCGAAATTCATTAAAAAAAACTTCTATCGAGGCGAAAACGGAGAAGAACTCTTGCTTTATCTATAATTTTGAAAATCCGCACTAATGCGAAAATCGATTCTGGTGTTCAGCATTCATAGAAGGTTTCGAGTCGTCCGAAGAGTCTCTCATGCAGCTGGTTAAGTAGATGGTACACAAATTTAACGATTAAGCATCTTGTAGTCCTCTTGTCCTTCTTTGGAAAACAGGGAGCGCGACGTTTACAAGAATCTAGGATAGTATAAAGTATGCTGTAAACATACTTCTACCGATATGCATTGCATGTTGGTATTATAGTTGCTTCCTGCGTTCAACTACTTTCCGCAAGGTTCTTGCAACTTGTTAGGCACGAGCTACTCATCCGCCGGTCCGCTCTGTACACGAGATCCCCGCATGTCGATTCATAAACGAGGAATACGTACGCCGTGTTACGTACGCAACATTTTATATAATATACGGTATGCAGTATGTATATTGAAGTTGTCGCGCGGATATTGGGGTTATCCCGTGTGTTGCGTCTCGGGTTTCCTGCAGGCTTTCGATGCTAAAATACGCCATATTCATCCAGCGTCTCTCAATTGAGGATATATTCGATGTCCACGTGGACGTCGAACATATAAATAATTTACATTAATACGACAATTGCCGTTCGTTGCACAATTTTGATAAAGAATAGATATAAATTTAATTGACCGATAAAAAAAAAAAGTTTCCATTTTTAATAATTTTGTATTGTGGAATATCCATTGTCTATTGAAGTTTATAAAAGGCTTAATATGAGTGTTCTATTGCGATTTATTTCCTTAATTGTAATTACAAGATGCGATATTCATTCCAATTTAGTTGTCTTCAATTAAAAAAAAAAAAAACAATGTTAAACTTTGTGACGAGAACTCTGGAAAAGCATCAATTCTTAAGTTCTGGGAAATTATGTTGGCATTGAAAAGTTACCGGGAAGGTTTAGTTGTATATTTGTATATTCAGTTTGAGTTCCACTGGACTATTGGGACCGCATTCTCCGCTCACCAACACAGCATTTGAAGACTGCATTTGGAGCGGCAATGCAGAGCGTTCGCCCGAGAGAGCACTGGTAATGCAAGGAGATAACCTTTATGAAGACCTGTCGTTTGCCAGGCGCCGCGAGACTTCGACTCAACGACTACTACTCGGCTGCTATAGTTATAGTACGCTAAATAAAATACTTGATTTTCTGCACCGAGACACGAACCGCAACCGATCTCGATCCCTTGTGCGGCGATCCGACATTCCAAGCGGAGGAAGTTCTCGTTGTTAAAACGCAGTCGACTATCTTACGATGAGACCGATCATCGCAAGTTCGTCATTGACTCGAGTGCCAATGCGGCGCAATGACTCGTCCGATTGATAGATCTTTTTGTCGTTTACGTTGAACGATTAAAAACAAGTAAAAAAGAAGTCTTTTACAAACCTCTCTTACGAGTACGTTACTCAATCAATTTTTGCTTTTTTACGGAGCAACTTTCGTAAATTATATTAAAAACAAAATAAAATCGATATCGATATTTCGAAAGTGTAAGTTATCGTCATAAAAAGCACTTTTGAAAAAATCCAAAACCGCATAAAATTCTATCGGCGACGAATTTCAACAATTATTCCATTGGCTTCGAACGTAAACGAATTTGAAACCTCACAATTAAATATTAAATAATGACGCGAGGTCTCGTTAAAAAGAAATGCTGAAAGCCTTTTGGCATAACGGAGTTTGAATTAATAAAAATAATATCAGATATCAGTGCCGAATGTTGAAGGCAAGTTACGAAATTCGCGATTGGAGATCCACAATTTATTTAACGCTGATATTGCACTTCAAGATTTCGCGTACGAACCTAATGTGCAGCGCTGATCCCGTCGGAACTGATAAGGGAAGCGTTTTTGGTACATGCGTCGGCTTCTTTTTTTTTTTTTATAGGTTCGCAAAATCGCGAAAGTCTGAGTTGCTTGCGACTTATAATATCGGCCCTTCGGCTCGTTACTGTTTCCGATCGTCCAACTTTGAACGGTTTCCGCTCGTTATCGTTATTTCGTCTTCCAATATTTGTTGAGATAAATTTCGAGCCCTTCGGTAACGTTTGATTAACTCGTCAAATAGCCACAAAAATAAATAGCAGGTCTGCTCGTTGCATTTCGGTAAATAACAGGTTACGACCAAAGATGATTTTAATCACCGAAAATGCTTCCGGAAGTTCTGTCTAAATGAAGGAGAACAGAACTGAAAGGAGACCGGAGTCGATTATTAAGTATTCGGGATAGAAACGAATTTCACACTTCGACGAGGGATGAAAGAAAGCAAAGGTGGAAAAAGAGGCGAGGTTAGCCAACAGGGCGTGAACGCCGAAGAAGACGCCACCTGTTGAAAAGACTGCGGTCGAATATCGGCACCGATGGAAAAGACAAAAGTCTATACTTCTACCTGCCAAATTAAGATTTAAGACTTCCATACCTGACGCAGGAAAAATTAGAGCTTCTCGAAAAATCGTCGAAAAGGCGAGAAACTGTGAGGCATAGAAATAAAAATAACACGACCTAAGACAGTGCACCTCCCTGTTACGTGCCGTTCAGTGCGGTAGAAATAGTTTGGAAATGAATGAATGACTACGGCGTGACGTGAAGGATTTCGCGTTCTGTTCTCCGTAAGATCGCTAGGAACGGCAGTCTGGGACACTTCGCGCTCTTCGATCTTTTTTTCAATGGGAACGTGTGTTTTAAGGGCTTATAGAAAATAGTACCGGCGTCTAGGAAGGGGTCAGGTAGATCGATTCATGCAAAATACCATGTCTGACGCCTAATAATAATAGTATTAATATTATAAATATATAAAGTTATATATTATATAATAATAAAAATTAATATTAATGTTATTATATAAAAAATAATATTTTTCATATTTTATTAAATATTTAATATTTATGCCGTATATTCATTATTTTGCTTAGCAACTTGTACTTTTTTTGATTTCTTTTTGTGGCATTTGCGATACTGACCACGAATGTCACAAGTTTCATATTCACCCGAAGTTGGTTTTTAAAAATCTACGACGAGATGCGAGTCGAGTACTACAAGGAAGAGTGGCATACTTTCAATATTGCTGGGGTTTTCTGCGCCTCTCGAGTGTAGAAAAGTGCTGTAGCAACATCAGCAGAGAGTAGCAGCGGGTAAGGGGCATCAGGGACTCCCAGGGTTTCGACGCCACCATCCCTACAGGGGGTCCCCGTGGCTTACCTGACATGTTTATCACGCTCGTTCACCCCACACAAACTCATTCCCTCCGTCACACGCACTTTTATTTTTTATTTTTATTTTTTTTTTCATTAGTATTCGACTCTATACTCGTTACGTGCATCGTACGCGCATAAAATCACCGCGAGCAACAACCTTTATAAAGTTTAACGTTATTGCATACAACAGTCGTGACAAACCCACTGCGGACCTCATTCTCCAATGGGGGATGACGTACCTGTTCGACGAAACGGCGTGTATAAAATCAAACTATTATCTCACAGAAGTATTTTTTTTATGCTTTCGTTTGTAAAAAATAGATTCGGAAAAGGTGAAAAAATATTTTTCAAAAAATACCGGAAGTAAAAAATGAAATCTATCGGAACTCAATAAAAGATATCCGAAAAAAAGTAAAAAAATTCAAGCCGAAATACTTCTCTTTGACTTGGAGACGAAAAAATAACTGAAAAAAAACCGGACGTGGATAAAATCTATCCGAATTTACGAATAATGTAAAATTTATACGCTATTGAATTATTACGTTTCTCAGACATTTAAGCCATTCACTCGGTTTCCGTCAATCCATTATGTCCCTCCAAATGCTTTTCATAAATATATATAGCGTTTCGCCCTTAAATAAAAAAGAATCGTTGATTCTCGTACAGTTCGGTTTCGACTCTCCAACGTCATAATTAATAACACGATGAATAATGGAATAAAATGTTAGCGAAGCGTGTCCCGGTGGTTTCGAAGACTCGTCGCATGGTCGTCCAGCGACCTCGGATTCTCCGTTCTGACACTCCGGTGTGATACGTTACCGTGAGCGCGCACGCCGCGCTTTTTCCACATTCACACGGATACTTATGCACAATCACATAAAAAAAAAACGCACACATATACATACAATACTCAAAAGATCCACGAAACGTAATGCCACCGCCCGCCGTTCCAAACGAATATGTGAGTATTACGTAAGGCATTAAGATCTCAAGATTACGGGGGGTGCAACAAATATTACGTTTTATTATTCTATTTCTCTGGCGCTGGCTATCGCGTTGGTCATCTCGACGAGTCCACATAACGCTCGCGCCTGCTGTGTGTATAGTCGGGAAGCAGGACGATTCCTGAGACGACGAACACAAGTCGAAGAAGAAGACGAGACTCTGCTTCGCTGCGTGCTGCGCGCTCGACTCGCGTTATAGTATTATAGATCCTTGTGTAACTATGTATGTATTTCCTTGGTATCGTATTATATCTGTGACTCGTCGTGTCTTTCACGAATACATTCACGCGACACACGCGCGATCCTACGTCTGTATTATATCCATTGGAACCGACTGACTTTGGCTGTACGCGGTTTATACAAAATATCTTGATATATGGGTGTATAGGTGCACCTATGAAACACATACGTGATCGGAACGAGTCGAAGGGAATGTGAGAGTGAAAAAAGAAAAAAATAATGGATTCAACTGGCGCATGAGAAGGAAAAAGATGAAAAATTTGAGAAATGGAGAAGGAGAAATTCAGTGCTAGAAATCCTCGTAGGGATCGTCCGAGTGTCAGAGACTCTGGGTTTACGAATATTTTCGAGATTTTATATTCCTACGGGTCGTAAACGAACGTGGAGAAATCATATTCTTGTCGTTACCATTTTCGAGTCGGCTCTTCTGTTTTTCTCTTCACCGCCTCGGATGGTGATACAAACGCGGAATATATCGTGCGCGATTTGTGGTAACCGCGTGTGAGGGTCAAGAACGCTCGCGATTTTTGCGGTTTTTTTGCGTTAACTTTACGATTTTTGCGTTAACGTTATCATTTTTAAGTTAACTTTACGATTTTTGCGGTAAATTTACGATTTTTGCGGTAAATTTACGATTTTAAGGTGAAAGTTTTTTTTTCATTGTGAAAGATCCTTCAAATAGACGATTTTATTATTGAATTAGAAAATTTTCGGTAAAAAAAAGTTCACCTTTTTTTCTTTTCGGTAAAAAAAAGTTTTATCAAAAATTCTTTGCGATTGACGATCCGTATCGATGTTCTGATCATCCGAAAAAATTCCCAAGTCCGAATATAGCAACGAGCGATTTTTAAACATACTATTCAAAAACAATAATATTCCTCTGACAATCTTTAATGGTTGTATCTGCTGATTTTTTAATACGATCAGAACATTATTACCAATAAAAAAAAGTCCACGGAATTAGTGATATGAATAATGTTTTTTGCCCGAATTTACCGAACTCCTCTCTTAAATACTTTTGCGAATAAGTTCTAATTTTTTAATTTTCAGTTACCCGAAGATTGGACAAGTTACGGTCAATGACGATGGGAATGTTTATGGGATTTATCCGGTGAGTCTCCGTTATTTCCTGACGCTTGTGTAACTGTAGGTGTGTTCGCACGGAGGCGAGATAGATACTTCCGGCTATGATGCTTTAGAATGGAGCGCAATGCCCTCGAACACCAGCTATCTGCGGGCACAGATGTTTCTGAACCTTTACTCGATGGGCCGTGACATTCGAAGTCAGATAAGGTCTCAACTGACGAATATATGTTACGCATTGGGGAATTCTATTTACTACGGTACTAAAATACGTAGATATCTCGATATTTCCACTTTTTTAGCTTTTCCTTTAATCTTTTGACGTCGGTATTTCATCGTCAATTCGTTCAAAGAAGTTTGCATTTTTTTTTTTTTTTTCACAACATTCGCAACAAAAATGTTTTTTTTTTTTTTCAATTTTTTGACGTCACGACAAATTACTGTAAGTACTTATTAGTCGAATTGGCACTTGTCGATCGTTTATTTTGTTACCTGCCGCACGGCCTTCAGTCAGGTGAAACCCACAGTAACGCCCACGGCCTCGAAGGATCTTCATAGTCGTTGAATTTCTTTCTCTACGATCCTTGTCGCCGGTGCGTACACAGAGAGAGCAAGAGATAGAGATCGCAGGGGGTGCGACACAAAGCCGAAAGGTAAATGATATAATTCAATATTTACTCGTTCATTGTCTCGATTACTGTTTCGAGTGGGTTGCCACGACGAAGACACGATTCCCTTCTCAGTCGTTCCGGAAGATTCCTACCACCTAAAATAATATTTACTCGATTCGCCGGCAACAGGACAAGCCCCACTCTTTTCTTTGGTGCATTCGGCACCTTCGTGCAGATCCCAATGCAGTTTTTCGGCGGTAAAGCCGAATTCAGGGGCGGGATCTTCCCTGCCGCTAATCACAGGGACCGCAGGTCTTCCATCTGTCTCTTATACTTTACGAACTCTTCGTGTTTTTCCAAGATCCGTTGTATCGAGTCACGAGATAAGGCAGGAACGAGGCTACGGGACGATCTATAATTTTCATTGTATTTTCACGAGAAAGCATTATTCTTCGCGGAACTAAAGACCCCGGCAACTTGACACAAAAAAAGCCATTTCTTTCTCATTTATTCGTGATAGTTTGGGACTGACACGTTTTTCACTTCTGGGCGGTGCACTCGGCCAATTGACAACTAAAGTTCGTACCATTTTAGACCATTTTGTACCGTTTTTGTACAATTTTAGACCATTTTGTACCGTTTTTGTACAATTTTATACAATTTTGCACCCTTTTTTACAATTATGTACAATTTTGCACCATTTTATGCAATTTTGTACTTTTTGTACCATTCTGTCCCGTTTTCGTACAATTTTGCCCAATTTTATCCAATTTTGTACTTTTTTGTACCATTGTGTACCATTCTGTACCATTCTGTTTTTTTAAATATTTTTGGTATTTTTTGCTACATGGACCATTGCTATTGCTATTGTCCATTTAAAAGTAGTCTATGCTGGCATTAAACAATGACACAATCGCGTCTTGTGTAGACCTCTGTTATTTAATGAACCATTACATCGCATAGGATTTCTTAAACGTTAGCCATTTAAAACGGTACATTAAAATTCTCCTATTGGTTACCTCGACTTACTGACGATTACATCTCGGATGATCACAACGAGATATGCTTCGCAGAGCTATGCGGGCAAAACATCGAAAAATAATGGCACAAGTTGCAGTACGACAGTCTTTCGCGTTTTACTGAAATCGATTTTCTTATCCTACCTGCAGTACCAATAAACACCTTGTTATTTTTAGAAATTTTATGAAAAATGCGCATTATTCGTGGATAGATTGTTTCTCCCGAAGAACGGAAGTATTGAGAAAATAAAAATAACATAAAACGCCCGATATACGAACAATAATTTTCGAAAATGTTTCCTCAATGAAATGTTGGATAACAAAACGGCAAGGATGTTTATGAATATTTCAATAGTGGATAGGCTGTTAATTCGTGTGTGATAAGAAAATAAGCCACTTTTCGCTGTACGCTCAGTCGTGTTAAAAAAAAACCCGATCATTACGTTCGAACGCGCGGTCATTTACAAGAGTGATGGATGAATCACATTATACATTCTATCCATTTTTGCAAGTATAGGTTAACAAAACGCTAGAGATATTTCTAATAAGGTGGAGGATGTCCTAGTAATCGTCAATCGTATGCTTTGAATATATATTTTGCTACAGTCAAAGCACACATTGACGATTACTGGTACAATGACGACGACTGGGACATCCACCTTATGCATTTACTTGGATAAGATAAGATAAAACAGTACTTGTTGCTACACGATCGGTCGTGTCTAAAAAATACAGAACAATAATTAAGTCTGCATAGGAAGTGTTTTTATTGGAAAGTTACTTTCACGGACGCAAAATAAGACAAGACTATATAGCGAACGCATTTACAAGTCGCCTTATTTCCCGTATTTCGGTCTGGAAGAACTGATTCTCACGATCGCCGCATTCATCATGAAATTCCTAAGCGTTATCCTCGTTTTCGTCGGTACACGATCACTTTGCGAAGTAAGTTTTTTTTTTCAATTACATTTCAAAGTACTGTCGTCGAGAAATTCGAATAAATCGTAATTTTTTTTTTTTATG
Organism: Cryptus armator; assembly: GCA_963971235.1. Lineage (NCBI taxonomy): Eukaryota > Metazoa > Arthropoda > Insecta > Hymenoptera > Ichneumonidae > Cryptus > Cryptus armator. The sequence goes on from OZ020235.1 coordinate 21,347,517, forward strand.
TGAAATTTGAAACAGTCACAGCATTTTTTTTTAATTATGAAGGGCAGTCTGATTTGATACTTCTTCGATCCAGCATTACTCGTATAATAAATATAAAATATATAGTTTTGTTTTATTCCAGGTAAATGCCACTTACATATATGAAGTCGATCACTGTGTGAGATATTACACCGTATGTCCGCGCAACAGAGTGCTGCGCGTAAACAATTTAATAGAGGATCCGCATTCCGAAGACTATGTTTTCATGAAAATGATGGACGGCGACATCCGTGATATAATAAAAATTCAAAGACCTATCGATCAATCGCATCCAATATTCGTATGTCCACATGTTTTTGCTATCTATAAAAAAAAAAAAAAAATGATAAGTTGGAAGAACGAATATCTACTTTGATATTTTGAAAAATTGATTACGCCAACTTATATTATTAGTTCTCCCAACTTATTTTTCTCAGTTTACCACAAAAATATTTTTATTTACCTCAATATGATGAGTGGTTTAAGGGATTTCGAGGATATTTCAATTTAACGGGTTTACTTTTACTTTTTTGGGTTAATTTCACAAAAGTTTTTTACAAACGTTAACTTTTATCTGACTATAAACTTGACTTGTAGATTAACGTTACCGTGGCGAATGATCGGACGGGTGAAATATACTATGCCGGAGGAAACTTAAATGTTTGCCACAACTACAGGGAGGATAGTTGGGAAAGATTTGCAGTTAGATTTTTCAATAGCGCAATCTTTGAACGACCAAAAGGACGGCCATTGTTTCCAGTTCAACCGGTAACATATCGATCATTTACGTAATCTCAATTTCGTTATCGAAGCTCGCTTCTGCAGTTGTTGATACTAACGTCTCGTATATTTTTTTATATAGAGTCGATACCCCTTGCCTCAGGTTCTTCATGGGTCTAACGCCATCCTGGCAAATTATGTACCGTATGGTCGATACTTAATGTCATTCACCTCTCAAACGCTCGCTAGATCAGCCACCTCTCGAGGACAGATCATCTTTTCAGGTCTAAGATTTACAATGTCAATAACGCCAATTCAACGGGGTGGTTAGCGTTATGCGTATCAAGCAGGATAAAGACAGAATAAACTCGTGAAGCCGTTATCGAGCGTTGACGCACAAAACTTTTTTCATTCGATGAAATGTAAACGAAAAAAAAAAAAAAAATGTAATAGTTATTGGCATTTGGTAACCGGGCTTTCATCATCTTCAAATAGATCAGAATAGATCAGAAAAAAATTATGTACATTACATTTGCACACCGCTTCCTCGTTTTGATTTTAACGTCGTATACAAAGCTCTTCCGTGCGAAAGTCACTTAACTAATTTTGGCTTTTACACGGAGGAAGCTTTGTAAACGACGTTAAAAACAAAGTGAGGAAGCGATGTCAAATGTAATTTGCATAATTTTTTTGTGGCATAATATGATTCTAAATGTGATCTGCAAAAACCAATAGCGGGCATCGAATAGTATTCTAATTTCTATGGTTTTTTTGTATCTGTAAAATTGTAGACTAAAAATATCAGACCGCATAAAAATAAAAGAATATATTAATATTAACTACGCGTCCCCGAACAATTTTTGCCCCTTTACTTAATTGAAAAATGCGCAATCGACAGCAAACATAAACAATTTTGGCAAAAAACATAAAAAACAAAAACATTAATAACTTCCGAATTAATTTATCGATTTGGACCAAATTAAAAACTAAATACCCTTAATGGCCACTAAAGTCGTGTGCAAAGTTTCAGCTTTATTGCTTAAAATGTGCGCAAATGGCAGAACGCCAAAGAAGTTTTTTGATAAAAGTGAAAAATAAAAAAGTTCATATCATTCAAATCTGCTTATCGATTGCGGCCAAATTTAATTCCAAACAAAATTGGCATTAACTCGACTTGTGAACCAAATTTCAGCTTCGTCACTAAAAATTTGCGACTGCTACCGTGTTAACGCCGTTTTTATCGCTCACGCGCACAACGCACACACCGGGCATTTTTTTCTAGATGTGATTTTTTGATGTTTTGGAAGATTCTGAACACGTTGACATGAAAATCTCAAAAATAATTTTTTTTCATTGCCAAATATGCAAAATATGCACATTGCTTCGTAATTTTCGATATAATTTTAATTCAATTTAATTTGAATGCACCCTAAAAAAATGTGTTGGACGTTTAATTTCTTTCCTAGTCACCTAAAAAGTTCACTGTGCAAGAAAGTTTGTTGATCATTTTTTTTACATCCTCACCGACGAAGTTTTGTGAAGACCGTTGAGTATGAAACAAATGAAAATCAGTCGAGTTATATTGGTTTCCCTAAATATTTGTTATCAACGTCGTGCACACGGGAAAGAATTTCGTCTCGCTGACGATGAGCGTCGAGCGACTTGCTGCTACGAAGAAGAAGAAAAAAAACGGAAAAGAAACAGAGAATCGGCGTTAAGAAAACGTCATGAAAGTCCGGAGAGCATCAGGACGAGTCGCAGCTGCGTGAGCCGTGGCTGTCGCGTAATTTATAGCATCAGGGTGAACATTAAGATACCGACACTCGCTGCACTGCGGTTGGAATGACCAAGAAAAAAGGACAGATAGGTATATACAGGGTTGGAAACGCAAGAGGAGGAGAAAGAAACCGCAGCAGCAAGAAAGGAGTGAAGTCAAGACACAAGCATTCTTTATGCCTCGCTTATCGGCCTTATCGTAGCGGGTAGCTCGTGGTATAGTGATGTGACCGGCAAGAACGACGTGAGCTCTGCTACCCTATGCTTTATTTAAGTACGAGTTTCACTGTGCGCCAACTGGCACGGGGGTCTAAACTGGTATGAAAAGAAACAAAAGACAGAAAAAAGGTAAAAAAAACAAAAAAACAAAAAGACTAACACGAGTCACGATCTCGAGTATTTTAAGGGCATATACCAACCCGTTAGCCATTTAATTCGTAAGATCCATATCGTTTTTCCTCAGTTCTGTAGATAATACTATTACTTATGCATCGACAATGCTGCGCGATAGAATTCTTTTTTACGAGCGCTGATAAAACGAAGATCGTGAGCTAATGTGACTTAGATAAGATATTGGTGACCCCTAAAATTACGAGTCTACCGATTAGTCCCTACATGAGAATGACTATCGAATCCGAGTCACATGGGATTATCTGGATTATCTGAAAACGTTTTTTCACGCAAAAAAATTCTACATCGATTAATTGTCTGCAGCATTATTTTCATAGGATTCATACTGTGTCATTGTCAAAAGTGACAAATTTTCCTATGTTTTCTCCATTTTTGCAGCTCTAGAAAGATCCCAATGAATTAGGAGACTAAAGATATATAAATTTCATAAATAGTATTTAGTGTAATCAGAAGTACGCATACGCCTTTTTCGCATTTAGTGACTCAAAATGCAGTGCGAAGTTACAAGGGTGGAGCGCGAAGTTGGGAGAGAGAATTCGCGTGCGGGTAACGATGATAATGGCACGTTTCGACAGATTGGATGAGCTATCCCGCAGGTCAGGGACTCAGCAGGGTGTCGCAACGGGGGAGTGTAACGCAAAACTCGCATGCATACTATATTCTTACAATACGAGTCTGTAGACCCGATGCGCTCGGGCTGCTGGCCTCTTGTTCATGACTGGCGTCTGATTGATATACGGACTGTTAAGTGTTTGCAATACCGACATTTATATGTACCTCTAATACACCGAGCTATAAATAACCGTGTGGTTGGAATATGCTTACGAAGAGCATATCGCCGATGCGCTCCAGCGAACGAATACTAAAAGATACCTATACGCGAGTTGTAAAATAGAATATTGTTAATACCATGTCGATGGGCGGAAGACATTGTTACGAAAGACGTTGAACGAAATAGGTGAAATCTATCTTCTTTTATAAATATCCAACAATATTGAACTTTTGCGCGGAGCTCGCAGATTTTATTGCATCGTCAACGATGGGGCAGTAACGTTACATGACGCAAACATAAAATCGCGTATTTCATATGCTAACGCAAAGAATGTGCCTTTTTAATTTTTTTTGTCACATAAGGTCGCCACTGTCAGGCAAAATCTAGCAATTCTGAAAATGTCGATGAATTAAGGAAAGCCGAGACAGCTAAATTGTGACGATTTTCACCGAAGAATCATTTTTTCTTCAGCCGACCGAAAAATCGAAAAAAAAATGTTAACATGTGTGAAAATGATTTAAAGATTTTTCTGTCGATTGGAAAAAAAAAAAATGTCCATCGGTGGAAATTGAAACCAAATTTCGGCGTTTTTACTTCTGCGTGTAATAAAAAAATTGCCATAATTTAGCGATCATCTTAAGTAATCTATATGACGATTTTTTTCCGATATTCTTTTACAATGATCATTCACAGTTTAGACTCTCAAAGATTAACCATTCAAAGACGAACGACATGCTGAAAGATTGTATAAATTGTTTCGAGATTCGTGACAACGTGACAAAGTGGAATAATTTTGGTGGTTCAGCTTCGAGTTTCGGCTCTACGCTACTATTAATAAATTATTCATTCTAAACGTTCCGACCACAGAAGCTCTCGGCGAGTTCGACGATCGTTGCATATCTTGATGGTGAAATATATATACCCGGAGAGAGATGCGACGCCGGTGGAATGTCTTCTCGCCACAAATGGCCCAACGATTATTATTCTATCAAATATCCTGCTGAGTAATGAAGCCGCAGAGTTTTGTCTGCGACCTCCAGAGCCTCGAACACCTACTAACCATTTGTCAGGTCTTCTCACGGACCTGTGCCCCGTTCGGTCTCTCGTCGTTCTTTGATTTTTTTCGTACCACGAATTTGGCAAAAGACTATAATTAAAACGTCACAGCTCGATGACTCTTGGAAAATTGATTTCTGACTATCGAAACTTATGAATACATCAGACGAACTCAATTTTTGGCTGCAAAGCAAAGGTCGTACTTTTTTTTAAAACATTTTTTCCACGATCGATGATATTGACTCTGGAAAGCAGAAAGGATCATCGATGATCGATAGATCATCTCGAGAATGTACAAGTGTCCGCGACCGACGAAGAGAGGACAGTTTTCCCGCGAGATAAGAGCTCGAAGACCATTCATTAATAATTGTATCTCAAACGATTCGAACCAGAAGCTCGGAAGCTGACACAATCCTCAGGCGTTTATCGAGATTTCGAATCTGTTGCGACTCCGAACAACCCGAAGGTTTCGAAGTGGTTTAACAAATGAACCGTCCCGTAGCTAAAACATTATTCGAACAGAGCCTTCGTGACCATTCTTACTTATTTCTCGCTGATGCGCGTCATCTCTGACATTTCACTTTCCGTGTCGTCTCGAACTAACGGAAGGATCCCTGGAGATGACTTTGCAGATGGAGAAAGTTTCGAGCCACGAGTTTTTATTTTCTATCTGTCGATGTTATCTGATCGAAGAAAACTGCCATGAGAAATATTTGGTACACTCGAGTTGGCGAATCAGATAACAAACATTCAACAAAACTTGGTCCGTTACGGTCAGATAACATTCTACAAGAAGTTGCATTGTTCAAATGAAATATCGGGAAAAGTGGGGCAAATTGAACCACTTTAGCAATTTAGGGAATTTTTTCGATATACACAACACTTTTCCACTTCTTTTGAACCAAAAAAATTGGTTTGTCACACCCCTTCAGAGTATGAAGATGAAAAAAAAAAAATGGGGCAAAATGGACGGTGATTCAAAAAGCGGCATTAAAAAAGTGAAAAATAAAAAATTTGAATTATTTATCACCAGTAGGCGATGTGCAAAAATATTGTCGTCAAAAATGTTTCCATATTGAAAATAATGGAAGATTTTGTTAAAAGACAATTATCAGATTATAGTTTTATTTAACTGCGTTCTTATTTTTGTATCTATCTATTTTAGTCCAGAGAATAAATGTTCCGAGTAATTTCATTAAACGTCCTCTCCAATCTTTTTTTTAAGTAAGCAGTGATTTGCAGCATAAATAAAGGCTATGAAACTTGAAAATCGAACAGTTCTGGAATTTCATGAATTTTAGGATTCCTCCATTTTGCCTCAAAAATAGAGGTGCGTTGCCGTTCCCTTTTCCCCTTTTGATCCATTTTGCCCCACTTTCTCGCATAGATAATAAGATCATATGGTCTAAAACTCGAAGCTTAAATAATAAGGCTTTGAAACATCTTTGGGAAGTAACAGAATTCGATGAGGCAGAAATCTACGAAATTCAAATTTACACCAGTCGGTTCTTACGAGTCTGCGGAGGATAGCCTAAGATACAGAGTTATAAATAAAGTCATCGATATAGTATATGCAACGTGCTGGATACGTTGACAGAACGCGCGCCGAGAGGCATCCAGAGAGAAACGCTGACGCAAAGATGATGTCAGCTACGCAGAGGGAGTCTGGCAATGTCAATCATCGCCGCGCACAGTCCAAATGCCGACGACTTTATTACTCGAGGCGAACCGATACCGTTGCTATCGCGCGGCATATACTTCGCTACGATTGTGTCTCGTTGAATGCAAACTTTTATTTGTTCCCACTTACTTGGATTTTAATGCTCGATTGAAAAGACCTCGTGCAAATTTTCGCAAAAAGAAAAAAAGTAACTTAAAACAAATCTATTGAAATAAATTTTTTTTTATTACTAATAGCTTTGGCTTCATTAAATCTTAAAGGGGGTATAACTACCTGATTGTTCTAAAATAAATAAAATAACCCACTTTGTATATGTTTTTTTAGCTTTAGATATATTAATTCCAGTGGACAAACATTAAAAAGTCACTTTTCTAGCAGCGCAACTGTTTTTTTTTTAATAATTTTTTTTTACTACGTTTTTTAAGATGCTACCAATCAATAAAATTAAAAAAGAAAAAAATTCCTATTCGTACTAAAAATAAAAAAAAGTGTTGTTGTCGATCTTAGAATTTATAAATTTGCGGTTCATCATCAGGTTTGAGTGAACACGGATAGGTATATATCTACAGGTTTTTACTTGACGTACATATATGATATTCGGTTCATCGCACTCTGGGGGGGAATATCGGGGTGTACCGAGGATTTAATAGCATTGAAACGAAGCTTTGAGTAGGTGCACCGACCGTACTCGTATTCGATGTTGATCGGGTTTCCAAGCGTGAATGATTCGACGTTGACGACGATGACGACGAGTCGCGCGTGTGTCCCTGCAGCGTGTGTATAGCGCACGTGGCGATCCACGCGCGCGAGTACCAAAGTCCCCTTGCAGCTTCGGCATATAACCAGAAGAGTCTAATAAGTACCACGGGGAACGTCGATAAATCGCCGGCGAAGAGCTACCTTAAGACCGTCGTCAGCCTTTTACGAGTAATTCGATTCTTTTTTTTTCGTCTTCCTTATGCCCCCCGTACCTCCTCGTCGTCGTCGGGGTTCAGAGGTTCAGACACTCTTTGTAGCTTCTTTTATGTTTAGCTATGAAGTCATCGCAACGCGTTCGAACACGGAGTCTTTGTATTTCTTTGCAAATCACAAGCTCGCGTTTTCGAACACCCAATTTTCCTTATATATCTTTAACCACTTGACACGACGATAGTTATATAGCCGCGACAAGGCTCGATGTGCTCGTGTCGAAAGTGAAACCGGCAATTTGAATAAAAAAATATTATCGTGAAATAAAAAATTATTATCTGCATATTATAGTCGGGAAAATGAATTTAAAAAAAATAAAAATAAATGATTATCATCTATAATCTATCTATAAAAAAAATGTCCGGCAATTACAATCGTTCAAAACTAAAATCGATGCGAAGAAAAAAAAACAGCAAGTATTCCAGCTGTTCGAATGATATTCAGTGTATCAATAATACCGCGGTATTACCGGATCAGCGTGAAAATAAGCCCATTATCGTTTGTAGTATCCAAAGAAAAGTAAACATTTGTCAACAGCGAGAGGAGCATCGGTCAGCCAACAGCAGCCCTGCTGCCCGCTCTCGAATAGCTCGTGAATTATGACGCTCGCGTTTCCCCGTTTGACAATATGGCCAATTTGTCGACTGCTTATATTCCGTTGTTCGCATCAGCTTTCATCGAGCAAACGATTCATTGGCGGAAAAACCCCTTTTAGCGCAAATTCGCCGCGATCCCCGTTGACCCTTTTTCCCTCACTTATTGACCAATGTGGCGATTCACGGCTGACCAAGTGTGACAAACAGCGAGAGTTGTCCACTGCGCTCTTGTTACCGGATGCTTTCGGAGTAAATGAGTGCGTTTAACGCCGGTGAAGCATCTCTCGTACCTCGTACTCTCTCCCTTCTTCGGTATTCCTGGCACAATGATGAAGAGCGAAAGGTACATAGCCGTAGTGCAAGAGCGTACAACAAGCAAACACGCGCGCGCGCGCGAGCGGCTACACTCTCGTTATTAGCTGGTAACGAGGAACCGCGGTGAGCTGTACCAAGCGAGAGAGCAATAGTAAATTGAGGAACGCGAGAAGTGAAGAGAAAGAGGGGAATGCGGAGGCAAAAGCGCTTTGGTTAATTTGTGTGAAATCGTCCGGTTACCCTTGGCACGCTCAGCGTGCCTTCACGCTCTTTTGTGCCCGTCGGGGAGCTTTCAAGCTCCTCTGTCGGTCTCTCACTCTTTTTCTGGTACGACGAACGAACGAAGTCTATCCATTGGATCCCCAGGGAGGTCTTCCAAGTTCTAGGTCGCTGCAGGGGCACACCTGCGTCGCACGGCACGATCCCAGAATCCAGGTGTCGATGAGCAGTGGCTGCTGTAGTTACTGCGTTCCAAGGCTCGTGCTATATGTACCACCCAGCGGCAGAACATCAACGAACAGTCGAGTATTCAATGCTCTTAATGTACTACGTTATTCTTTGGCAGAAAAAAAAGTATAGCAGGGCGCAGTCGAGGTTTCATTTATGGCTTTTCTTAGAGTTTGAAACTCTGTAACCTTTGCACCGTTCAAATGATAAAATGTGACGAAAAAAAAATGAAATTTGCAAAAGTTCATATAGAAACATGAATTAGAGAAAATAAAAATAATTGGATATCTTTGAAGCATTTTACACCTCGGAAACATAACTAGAGCTGCGCCTCTGGCTTTGAACGGCTCGCTGAATGTACACCAAATATTAATAATATATTCAGAAGGACAATACCTTGATTCGAGAATTTTTTCAATTTTTTTGCAATATTTTAACCCAAGTAATATGCTGTTATCTTTATTAGAGTTTTACGTCTCTATTATTTTAATTGGAAGCAATAGATCGCTAGTATTTTTTATACCACTGTATAAACAATAAAAAAATGTGTAAAAAAAGAAAAATTAGCAGAATTTTCTAGAAAAGCCTAAAACATCAAATGCACTAAATGAAAATTGATTGCACCATTTTTGTAATAAAAAAAAAAGACAATAAAGTTCGTTGAGGATGAATGAAAAATAAATTGATTGATACTTAACTCTCGCAAAATCATTTTTAATGGCCCTTCGTACCTATTATCGTAGGATATTGCGAAATCCGCATTTAAACATCAGTCCACTACGAAATGTTGAACGCTCATGAATTTCATATCGGTACATGTGCGATACGAAATATGCGATGCGCAACGAGAGCAAAACTCGAAGCTTACGTTACCCCGGTCGTTCGCCACAAAAATCCGGCCAAACTAATTTGACGTTTTATCAATCACGCGTCGCGGTTAGCGGGCGTATTGTTGCGGTTTTGCCTCGAGGCGGTTGGACGTGCCGGGCCTGTCTCTGCATACCGAGTGATGGATGAATCTCGTGCCGTGGCCGCGGTAACGCGACACGCGCATGTCGACCCCTAATGGCGGGGATGCTCGGTATTGTTTATTGAATTTTTATGAAGATTGAATGGCGGAATAAATAGCAATATTTGTTATCTACCAACATATAGACTCGGAACAAAAGCTGTTTTTTTACATCGTAAATAACAGCTGATTGGCGATGGCACTCATAACTCAAATCTATACATAAATATATATAGTCTATGTCAACAATATGAAGAAAACACATCGAAACTAATTGGCGAAAGCTTATACTCGAAAAAAAAAGAAGAAAAAAAAAAAAAGATATGGAATCCTATTTTCCCACAATAAAAAAGGCACGTGGATGTTCTCCGCTGTACATTGGGTGTAAGGGCCGAGAGTTCTTTTTTTACGAAGAGATCGTATCCCCCTGGGCGTCGGATCGTTTCACGTCAGAGCTAAGTATCGCTTTACATGCCGGATTAAGCCGTCAGCAAAGCGTATATGTATTGCTACCAGTGAGATGGAGAGGGACGAGATTTTTTTTACGCCGTCAACAGGGGTACATAGCTTGTCGAGAGGCTCCCCTTTGTAAGCTTAGCTAAATTTGCGAAACCGCGTTTCACTAATTGATATAAGTCTACCTATTTCGTCACTGCTTCGATCAATTGTAATCCGTACATGAATTACCCTTAAAAAAAATGTAAAAAGAAAACATTTCATAATCATCGCAAAAAAAAGCATAATATAATCATCGCAAAAAAAAAGCATAATATAATCATCGCAAAAAAAAAACATAATATAATCATCGCAAACAAAAATCCCCAATCATCACCAAAAAAAAAAAAAAACAAGTTTCTCCGGCCTTCCAAAGAATAAGAACCCATCATCTATGAGCTCGAAGCACTTTCATCCAAACTCGAGCACGTAGATTCGATGAATATGCTGCAACTCTCCATCGCCCTTTCATTGTCCTTTGGCTTCAGAAATAAAAAAGGGGGTTACTGGATGTACGAGGGTTCGCGTTTGAAAATCCTACGTGTCTCGAATCTCTGGCTTAATTAATAGCCTTATAGGATCGGAGGGTTCCGCGTTTCGGCTGTTCGCCCACTGTTTCTTTAGTCCTTCTCTCGCCTTTCCATCGTTTCATTCCTTTCCGCTAGGCGTGAACGCACTGCCTGCCGAATTCATCCTTCGAGTGGGTGTAATAGTGACGCAAAGTACAGTGACCATAGAGAGCGTACTAGCAGCTTGCTAACTTCAAATCTCGTTGCGTATAGAAGGCTTCTCATCGCGAGGTATAACAGGCACGTGCGAGCCACGTGTCTGTAAGAGGATATCCGTCCGACCCGGCGGGTCCGGCGAAGTTTCGCAGTCATAGGAGAGAAAAGGCTGGCAAGCTTCATGAGGCCGTGCACTCTGATGCCCTGTACGCCTGCCCCCGAGTTCTCTTTCTCCTCTGTGCTCTGTTCGCAAAAGCGAATAGGGACAGAGAGATCCCGATGAAATCTTTGAGGGCTCAGGTGCCTGATGCCTGCATCGTCTTTCTGCAGCCTCTCGCATCCACTCCGAACCAAACTACCGCACTGGACTCCGGTTCGCGTAATCCCGGGAGAGTAGGTTCGAGTACCTTCCCTTCACTGGTCTCTCGATTCTTTCCTCGATCGAATGAATAATAGTGGAACGAGGGCGAGAAAAAATCGGTGGCTCGTGACTCGTCACACGAGCCCAGGAGACGTTCTGTATGATTTACGAATTTGGCTTTACGAACGACACGTAATCGTATACATTGCTGTAAATCTTCCTTAGTATTTTATTAGAGTATTATTTCAGAAGATAAGGTTTAAAAATTGCTAACAAAAATGTCCCCGGAAATATTTTAGGGTCTTTCGTTTACATTTTATTCAAATTTTAAATTATAAACATTTTTAAAATCTGTTAAGGAGGGGTTCGACGATTTTAGGCTAAAACTCGTGTTTCATTTTTTTTAGGACTGTAAAAAAAATGGGATCTCCCATTCCGGTCAATTGTTTGTTGGTAACAGTGTTCTGATAGTGTATAAAAATCCTTAGGTCCGAATATTAAAAATTGTAGGGACAATGACCTATTTTTTAAGGAAAAAGCTAAAAAAATTACAAGAAAAATAGGATTTCTTCTACACGTTGTTATCTTTGAACGTGAATTTTTTTTACATTGTCAGGACACCGGTTACACAACTTACTAATCGCTTGGGATTTTTTATAAAAATTTTTTTATCGACAAGAAAAAATCAAACACGATCTTTGACCTGAAATTCTCGAACATCCTCCTTAAAAGCAATAAACTACAAATAAAAAAAGATATATCGTTGAAGTTAATGTCGTTGGAACGTATGGAGATATTTTATAATTCTACAGAGCTGCGAACCAACGATATTCGATATTCTAATCCGTGATCTACACTTCCGTAATACTGGGATCAAACTTATCGTAGACTACGATGAATCGAACTCGTAACGATAATAAAAATGTATCGTGAACGCTGAAGCTCCGTAAATTAAGAAGGGATCAATATCACTGTCGCAAACTTCTAGCACGCTGATCTCCCTGATCCATTAGATGCTGCGTAGGATCAAATTCTTTTTTACCGCATTATCTAGCAATTTTTATTTATTTATCTTGTTTTCTTCGGGAATGAAGTTTCTTAATGAAAAAAAAAACCAAAATGCGTCGTACAGTATACGCATAATCGCAAAGTGGTCAGCGGTGTTGGCTTCACGCAGCGATTGCGGTAGTCGCAGTGGGTTTCTTCGAGCAGCGAACCGGACGAAACCCTTCAGCGATCTCGTGCTGCACGAGTCCGGAGAGCCCGTACGCACTTTCCCCGGCTTTATATGACACCGAGCGCGCATAGGAATCGCGAAAATTATAAGATCCGCCAAAGGACCTCGAGTCTCTCGCTTCACCAGCCGCGGAAAGAGCGTCAGAAATCTTGTTTCAAGTGCAGCCGGATCGCGAGGGAAAGAAAATAAATAAAAATAAAAATTGACCAGACTAGCCAGTGGAATATCGCATCTCTCGGTGTTGAGAACGCACGTCGTGACCGTTCTCGCGATCGAGGTTAATCCCCCGCGCACTCATCGCCGAGAGCAAAAATCTCGGAAGGCTTTGGACGCAATCGTGTCTTCAATTTCGTGATTTTAAGAGCCCGCTGGCGTTTCGATGACGGCAGAGAGGTTTTTTTGAAAAAAAAAAAAAAAAAAAAAATTACATTTCTGCCGACTATCCGGCGATATCTTTGAGAGAGGTCACTGATCGAAAGAATACTGTATAGAATTTTGCAAAGCGTATATTGATCATAGATTTTTTTTAACAATACCATTTTTTTTTATTAAAGGCGAATTAATATCAACAATTGGCCTTAAGACCAGTTGTCAGTTTTACCAGGAAAATCGGGAAAAATAAAAATACAATTTCGTTCTACTTTCATATTCCAAAAATATAATAATAATATAAGAACAATAAAACAAAAAATAAATCAAAATCATTTAAATTAAATTTAAATAGTCTCGATGCCAAGTATTAAAAAAAAAGATTAAGATTAATCTATATACTGAAATTTCAGTTATTTTCATTGTTGATATCTTCGTGAGGCGACAATCATTTTGAAATTTGCCATATAATGTAAGATAATACTTGTTCCATGATATTATAAAAATGTCATACCCGTAACTTAGATTTCACCCCATCACCGACCCTCCTGAACTCATTAGTAGCATTTCGTGCAGCAAACACGATTTTAATAATGAATCTAAGTAGTTAGCAAAATGTCACGATCAGCGCCAATAATTCAGCATCAGCGATCGGAAAATCTTTTCCATTAAAATCGATTTTTCGTGCCATTGAATACAGAGCGGTACTGATCCCAGTCCCATAATTCGAATAAAGACCATCAAATCGACAAACATTATCGGTAAATAAAATCTTTTCGAATCGTCGCCAAACGCATTCCAGGTTTGGCACGAGTCGACGATCTCAACGAGCCTTAAATTTCGAGTATTAATCCCCGTCGAGTCCATTGACCAGCACGCGTCCCCCAATGTCCGGTTTTCTCCGGCTGCTCTCCACGGGGGAAAAAGGAAGGTGATCGGTAAAGGAAGAGAAAAAAAAAAAAAAAAAAAAGTGAACAGAAACACCGAAAATTCGAATGAACTCCGAGACTTTACAGGGTTTCCCTCGTTGCTCGTGTTCCCGTTCATTCTTTATTTCCTTCAAAGCGACGCACACACGCACAATGGAAAACATTTTCTTGGCGTGGTGTTTGAATGGGAGGCGGTCGTACCGAGTCCCGCACCAATTGTGATATAGATGTCGCGAACGAGAGCTAACGCGAGTCTCCGGCTCTCTCTGCTCCCCGTGTAACCGGTCCGTGTCCATTCTTTTGTTGCCGATGGTCACCATAGCGTTGGCGACTCAATGCGTGTGCGTGTTTTTTTTTTCGTCTCTTTTTCTCCTTCAGCCGAACTGCGGCTCTGTTCGACTCGCACTCGTTGCTGTTTCTGGTCGTTCGGTCTTTTGCGGGCGTTCCCCGTGCGGCTAGCCTCCACAATGACGACAATATCCACAGGGGAGGCTCGTTTAGCAGAGTTGAATTTCCACAAGGAATATTTACGGGCGCCTCAACGCTTTCTTTGCCTCTCTCTCTGCTCCTTCCTCGCCTCGCTTTCTCGTCTCTTATTCACTCGAAACGAGAGTGAGAAAAATCGCTTGCGTTTGATCCTTTGCCGAGAGAGAATTCGAGGAGCCAAAAAGGAGCGGCACACTTCCCCTTTTTTTCTCCTTCCTCGTTCCTTCTCTCGTACTCTCGCTCGGGATTATTATTTAAGCCTTAGAATCCTTTTTCCGTCACTTGGGTACTTTCTTTCTCGTTTTCATTCACAGCCTTCGACTATATACTCTTAGTAAGCTGCGTAAAATACGTTTATAATAGTCGAGATTCTTTATCGTATGTCGGAAGTTTTTTTATCTCTTTTTTTAAGGTTCGAAGTTTGAGATAAAAAGCTATTGGATAAATCGGTGCGGACGCATCGAACGATACGAAGACATAAAAGTCAAGTTTCGGAGATCTTCCTCTTCTTCGTCTCATGGCATTTTTTTTCTCAACTTCGGTTATCCCCCTTATCGCGCACGAAGAAATTTACGAGTTTTCACGACGACTTTATAGCCTTCGGGGTTCGAGATAATGAAGATTCCGTCCACCCCGGGGTGCTGAGAATTTCTAATAAAAGTCACAACAAATTCTTAATACATCAGGTCGCTCTCGTGTTTTCTTCGTACCGATATACCGGACCAACATACACCACGCAATTTTTTTTTTTTTTTTACCGCTGAAATGCGAAAATTCGCGTTCGGCAATGTTTGGCTTATCTCGCGGCGCGCAGGAGGCCGGCGGGAATATAATGCGAATTAATTTGTATGCCGAGTGATAGAGTTATCGACCAAAAAATTCTCAATATTTTATTTTTAAAAAGACTTGTTAAATGTTACGAGAAATATCAAAATTTCGCATACATGTATATACTATATTTATGTATATACAGAGGTACAAGAAATACAGTGGGCTTTCCGATCGAAATTTTGCAACGCGACGTTGAGTCTCTCTCTTGAGGGGTTCTCTTCGTTCTCACCGGGCGGGGTACCGTTCACCACGGGACGTCCGAGTTCATTGTACCGTTTTCTGCTTGTTTAGTATTCACGCGTCAAGTTAACAGCATCCCTCTTCTTCTTGCTTTTATACACGTTTATATACACTATACATACACCAACTGCAGCGTCACACAGGAACTCCCTTCGAATTTTGCTCCGAATTTTCCCTCGTGAGCCACAGGGACCGTTTTCTTTTTCGTAGCATTGCGTCGCATACAACCACACCGGGCGTGTCCTTTGGCTCCATTTATTGAATGATCTTTCCTTAACGTTTCATCCGATTCTCGAGAAGCTGTACATAATAACTTCGTGTATTTGTCAGCCAGTTGTCAAAATCGATGGTCTCGAGATATTTTGATGTCTGGATCATTAAATTTCACGCTTCATCGGCAATTCGTCGGGATGCTGACGCCGGGCATCGATTTACTAAACGTCCGATTTAGCGCGCCTCTGATTAATGCTTTCATGAGCAATATTCGTGTTTTAAAATCGCATTTATTTACTATTTTTTGTAGTATTTACGAAACTATGAAAAATAAAGCTATTATTATTATTATTGTTATTATATTAATTTATTAAATAATTTATACAGTCTGCAGAAAAATAGAAAAGAAATACACAAATAAACGCGTGTCTACTAGTAATGTGAAAAAATTGTCGTGTCTATGATTTTTGCATTCTAAAGTTTTTTTGCCCTTAAAAAAAGAGTATAATTATTATATGGTAGATTACGAAAATTAGAAACTAGAAATCTCCTCGCGTTTTTGCAAGTAATATTATTAAAAAAAAAAGATCACTGAGCCGGAAACACAAGTAGATGCAGTTTTTTCGCGAATTCATTCAACGTCTGTTCCGCCTGAATCCATTCTGGAAATATTATTCCATCACAAATAATATGCTGTAGCTACAGACTGTGCGGTGTTATCGAATTGAATATATAAATCATTCGATGTGAGAAATGCATAAATATCTCAACGAATTTATGAAAAATAAAATTACAATTGAGTTCAACCGATTGGAAAAAAAAAAAAAAAATTGTAGTATGCATCAGTTCCATCGTGACGGCAGTTCCCATTCGTGAATTTACAGTTCTTTCGTCGGTAGTGGAAGCGCATCTCGTCTCAATGGTTTTTCGGCGTAAAGGGGGTTGGGGAGGGTGGGGGTTATACGTTCGTTCGAATCTCCTCCGGCGATATACAAGAGCGGTGAAATTTCTTGTCTTTTCAACGGTTTCCGTCTTTACCGCAGAACCGGTTTTTCGGTTAGCCGGGTTCCTTCCGCGCTTCCAGGGCGATCTCGGTGTCGTTGTCTTATTCGTTTCTGTGCGTCTCGATCGCTTCTCTCAGACGACTCCTTTTGTGCGGTTCTGTTTGATAATTCAACTTGTATTCCCCCCCCCCCCTCAGCCGACGGTGGCAACTTTGTCGATCCGAGAAGTTCCGAGGCGTGACGTCTGTCCGAGTCAGTAGCGCTGACAAAAAGTGTCGAAAAAGAAAAAAAAAAAAGATACTGGTCTGCTTGCAGTAAGATTCGATTCGGGATTCTCGATCGGTTTTCCTCGATCAACAGAACTTTTAGTCTGCTCAACGACCGCTAATCGAAAGTTCCTGCCTATGGGAGCTCTATGAGTTTATTTCACAGAGTAGACCGGATGTTCCGATTTGTATAACAAACTTTGGTGTTCTATCAAACGACCGAGGGAACTGCGGTGCGAGCAAAAAGATATAACTGCCGATTGGCTGAATCGACTTTTCGACCGTCTTGGACGATAAGAAGACGATGAAGCGGAGATGGAAGAAAAAAAAAAAAAACCGCAGAAACATCTCGGATGAACCGCAGAAAGCGTGGCCGGATGTTACTATCCGGTCGAGTGATCTCCGATTTAAATGGATAGCCGAGCAGAAGATGCTGATCCGATGAATTCTCGTCGTTGCGGAGCGGGAACATTCAGCGCATATTTCCCGTTCGATTTTTCGCTTATCCCCAATGAATCATTAAAGCGTTATCCTAGACACGCGAATTAAGACTTCGGGAAAAGAAAAAATATGTTATTATCAATTTTTACCGCATGAATCTTTATTTTTATTAATTGTACGGTTAATCAAATAAATCGGCGCAAATCTGTTTTTCTGCCGTTAAAAAACAAAAGTCTCGTCATCTGTCCTCAATTACAACGCAAATATATTGCATTGTTTCAAAGTCGAAGACTTCGGAAAAAAAAAAAAAATCATTTTCGATTTTTACCCTATAAATCATAATCTTCTGTTTGCCTATCGCTCAAAAAAAAAAAAATGCCGTCATCGCTCCTCAATTCAAATGCAAATGTCTTGCACAGTTGCAAGGTCGAGTGATTCGAGTACTTCTCACCTATGATATTCTTTTTAATAACCTCAAATCACCGTCGATAGACGATGATTCAAGCTTCCAAGCGTAATCCCATCTTTTTTTCTTTTCCTCGACCTCCTCCAAGTGGATACGGGCCGTTCCGCCTTTGGTAGACAGACAATCGCGCAACGCGCCTTCCTTCTGCAGTGCATCAACGTTCAACACAGTAGATACAGCCCCACGAGCTCATCCAAACACACCTAACACACATTCTCGCGTCTGTAACGTGCGTCCCCACCAACTTCTACCGCGCAACCATCCCCCTGACCAACACATTCTCATCCTCGGTGGGGGACACACGCGGATCTCTCTTGCGCTTGAGGGTACCGACAGCTTTTCGTGTCCCTCGCCTCCACTTGTGGGCGGAGTTTCGACCGCGGTAACACGACGAAGCGGGGATTAAGGGGGCAGTCCGATTGGAACAGGCCGCCCTACTTTGCGCGTATTCCAAGTTTCAACCACCAGATAGCGCTGTCTCTCCACCCGTACAAACGTTGTCCTGGACCGTTCGGGGTTTCGATATCCACCAGGAAAGTTTCCCTCACTCCACATCGCGGCCCGAGCCGAGTCTGTCCGCAGTTGACGACGCAGCGCGAGGCAGCAGCCGCGCAGTCCCCGAGAGTCCCCCACGTCAGAGCACATGCGCTCTGCGCTTCGTTGCCGCCGCTGTTGTTGCTCCTGCTTGCTCTTCACTTTACGATCGTTTTTTTCTCCAACCCTTGTATATTACGAATGTGAACGAAATTTTTCGGCGCGGTCTCTCTTGTCATTGCAACGAACACGGGCGCTAAAAAATCCCGTCGATCCGTCAAACTATTTCACGGGAATTCAATACTTTTTGGCGTTTAACGAACGACCGAAATTCCACGATTCACAATATCTAACGTACGCCGATCTTGTTTTCGTTTTTCTTTTTCGGGAATTGTCAACGAGACTAATTTCTTAGTGAGTTCTGTGATAGGGTTGTTAAACACTTCGAAGTGCGGGAAAACTACATAGAAAAAAAAAAAAAAAAATTAACAAAGTGTGTTCCGACGGTTCGCGTTAGACTCTGCAACGATCAAAGTGTATTCGAGCAAAAAAAAAAAATTGCTCCTCGGATTGTGAAGCTTAAATTCGACGAGTTTCTTTAGTGAATTTTGAAAAGTGTTCTTCTCCGAGGATTGGAGAACTTTTGCCGAGGAGAAGAAGAAAACATGAATAACCGGCGAGGTTGCTGGTGTCGATCGACTTGCCGATCGATAAACTGTTCCCGGTGATTGTGAAAAATTCGATCGATCGACAAACTTTGAAATTTTCTTTTTTTTTTTTTTTCAAATTGTGAATGTCGATCAATACTTCCGATTCTGAGTGAAGACAAGGGTCGAATTTGACAGGGGATAAGAAAAAAAGTGGACGAAGCAAGTTTTCCAAAAAAAAGAAAAAAAAAAATTTGAGGGAAAAAATAACAACGTGGTTCGAGAGTCGCCAACGTAACGTTATCTCGTCCCGACGATCGAAAGAGTGTACGACGACGAGTTCTTTTCTCTCTCCCGCCCTTTCTCTACCTTCCCCCTCTCTGTCCCCCCCGCGAGAGTTGCGCGTAGGGCCCCATGTCGCTGCGGGTGACCGTGGGAAGATCCCTGGTGGCCATCGAGGACCATCATCACACTACCACTGCTACTTCTCGTGAGAGATACCGTAGTGACCTTCGTCCCGGTCCTGACTGTCGGAACTACTCCGGAGGACCCTAAATCTCTTTAAAGTGGTTTTTATTGTTTTTCATTTTTTTTTTCCACTTCGTGCTGCGAGCTTCGATCTTTTCCCCGAGACATCCTTACCTAAGTTCGCGAAAATTTCGTTGTAAATTTTTTTTTATTTTTGTTTCTTATCAATTAAATTATTCGAATGAGTGAAAAAGTGTCGGGAGCTATATCGATCGATATCGCGTGAGTGTGTCACCTGTGTCGAGAAGATATATAAATATATACATAGAAAGGGGAGAAGGAAAGAAGTAAAAGAGTTGTTGGTGAAGAGAAGAAGTCGAGGGTCAAGGGAAGAGGCTGGATCGCGGCGGGCGCCATCTCCGCGTTACCGGCAGAATCCAGGTCCCCCGGTCCCCCCCTAACCGCTTCGACGTCTCGCACCCTCAGCGGGAACCACCCCGCTAAAGCAGCCACCCTGATGGGAGTGTATGAGGAGCGCGCCCCTCCTACCACCGGCATGCACTGGGTAAGTGTCTCGTCGATATTCTCTTTTTTTTCGGCATCTTTACAAGAATTTTACAACGGCAATGTAAAATAAAAATCATCAATCAAACTTCGTATAGATAAGTTTAGTTCGTCTCAAACAGAATATTTCATTCGACAAGGAAAAAGATTCGATGATTTGAACGGATTTTTTTTTTATTTCCAAGCGAAAATTTTTATCGAAAGATTTTTTTTTAATATCTCTTATCAGTCGATGTAAGAATTATTGACGATTATGAAATTTATGAATACCAGCTGAGAGTACCGCTGAGACTATCGAGCAAATTTCGAACCCCGATGAACGAATACGGCAGAGTAAAAATAAACGGTTGAAGGAAGGCGTAACATTTCGGTCTCATCTATACGACACTTCCGTTTGTCTTTTGATCTTCTTTCGTCATCGTTAGCCGCGATGGTCGATATGTAAAGTGAGAAAAAAAAAAAATCGGCTGTATCGACTAAATCGGCGCTTGCGTGTGGCGAAACAAATATCTGGTTCATTAAACGAAATAATTGTTATAGTGGGGAAAGAAATTGTCAATTTAGTTTTTTTTTAATAAACAAAATATTTGTTCCGCCGATTTAGTCAATTCAACCGATTTTTATTCTCAGTCTACTGTCACTGAGCTTTAGTTATAAACCCTATAGATAAATAAAAAAATTATAAAAAAAGGCTTCAAACAAAGTCGAGTTGACTTCTAGCAGCGAACAGTTGGTTAATATATCTTCCAACATCCGGGAGATTAGAGTCGATAGAAAAAATCGGCAAAATCGCCGCACAGCTGACTCGGAGTCTCGAGAGCCCAACGCAATTTTTCTCATTAGTCTGAGTGGAAGAACGTGGCAGCAGTCCGTTCGGTTCTTCGGACGTCGCTGACCGTTCGTTGGCACTCAAAGATCCACCTGCCTCTCCAACCCCATCGGAGTTCTCTGCCTCTTCGCCCGTCGAATACCTGCTTTACGCTTCTAACCCTTTGCATCGAGAATTTTAACCACTCGGAACTAAAACCCCCAAAAAATCATATTCGATTTTGTACAAAAGGGGAAGAAAAAATATCAAGAATCTTATTCGATACTTATCGATAGCTAATCTAACGAAACGAAATAACGATTATAAAATACATTTGGGAATCGGAATCGATCGATCGCGAAGGACGAATTATCGACGGTAGAATTTTTCTTGTGAAAAATTAGACCTCGTAAAATGCGACCTTCCACGATCGACCTGTCGCGACGATTGCTTAACTCCGTGTTTCGCGCGGCGCGACGCAAGTCTCGTCGTTACAAATCGCGTGTCATAGATATCCGTTGGTTTTCCCTGTTGCCGCCGGTACGAGTTTCACGGACTCACTTTGAAAATGTCGGGTTAGCAAGCGAAGTGTACTCCACGAGTGCGCCTCTCGAGGGACTCCCCGGGTCTCTCTCTGCGTCGAGGAGTAGAGGAGGCTGCACACAGCACCAGAAACGCTCAAGACTCCGCGGTAGAGTCAACTTGCTATCCGACCACACGGAGGCAAATTTCTCCTACGGTCCGGGTGTTAACGCCGAAGTGCCAATTACGTAAATAGACTCGGTATATCCCCGACTCGGTACCTACATATCGTACGATCGGTCTATGTTCTGCCGTCCAAACTAAACGTACAAAACTACGGCGAACTATACGTTGCTATCTATTATACCGTCGCTAGAAGGTTCCTCCACGCATTTGTCGTCAACGTTGATCAATTCGGGAACAGAATTAAACATCGAATTCGCGTGTTCTTCGATGGGAAATTCGAAAATAAAATATATGCATATATTAGGAAATATATTAAATTCGGTGCTTTTATTTAATTAAATTATTAATCGGATAAAGTGTTAGACATTTGGGGACATATTCAAAAATACGTAATCAATATACCATTTTTGGAGGGTAAAATATTGGAAATATATTTTTTTTCATGTGGCTAATATTTTTCAAGTAGATATACATATATATTTTTCGTTAATGGCCACTCGGGCTAATATGAGTAAATAAAAAATTACCATTCTCTTGTAAAGTGTTGATAATACGAAAATAAAAATATATCAACAGGGAGAATAATGATGATTAAGTGGATTTTAAACATCGAAGAAATGTTGACCTGTCATTTACACTAAACATATAAAAACCTAAAGACGGGATGATTCAGAAATGGTATTTAAAGATTTAAAAAATGGTAAAATAGACAGTATTCGATAAACGAAGTCTTACTAATTAAATTTTTTTAAATCATATTGCTGCCGCATCAAAAAAAAAAAGAAAAGTTTCTCAATTGCGTAATAAGAAAAACTCGATTAATCGAATCACGAGCGGTAGCGAAGATGCAAAATGGCAAGTAGTATACGCGAGAGCGTGTGTACGACGATAAAACCGGTATACGCTGGTCCCCCCGATTGCCGATACGTCGTCTCCGGTTTTATTTCAATAAGTATATTGACAAGAGTGCAACGCAATAAACAATTCGATGATTAGGTGGGTCGTTCAAAGTCCATTTGCAGTATAATGCACGAGGCTAATCTCTCCACTAAAGAGAAACGCAGAGAATGAAATGAAAAAAAAAAAAAAGAAAAAAAAACAAGGAATGAAATAAATAAATAAAAAAGCGAGCGAGAAAGAGGTATATATGCAATGATTGGTTTATCGCGTTCGGTACCTCGAGGCACGACGACAACCGTCAGGGTATAAACAGAACCGGCTACAGAGGGAAGCCGCTGCACGATTACTTTGCATCGCAAACTAAAAGTATGTACGCGTGTACAGAGATTGCAAAGTACGCGGCGCGCGGTTGCTCGCCGATAGGATCAATTAGAATTTTTTCAAGTATTTTATTTTACTTCACTTTTTTTATTCTTCTAATTTGTTTCGTCGTATGGCCTAAGCGCGTGTATAATAGCGTAGGCGATGTATCGTTTGTACTCCACGATCGTTTGCATGCAATACAGTACACTTCGTGTTCGAACACCTCGACGAACGTCGCAACGAGTATACGGTACGGTACAACGCGTACAGTGCCTACCGATCGATGCGTTCATCCGCAATTATGTAAGTAGCCTGGCTACAACAACCGATAAATCTGATAAGCGCAATTATCACGAAGTCACCAGGTTTCCTCTAACCCGTTACTTTATCGCCGATTACTTGCAACATTTTATTTCATTGCTGCCATTCGTACGTACCACGGCACGTACAACCCGAATGTTGATACACGTATCAACATTTGCTTGTCTAACGGCTGCCTAACGACGACGAGCGCCGATCGATTCCTGACTCATAAATTTCAATTATTAATACGCTACGCTACGCTAATATATAGTAAATATACTTGACTTTTTTTTTTTTCTCGTAATTCATGACTCGTGGAAATGAAAGTTTAACAGCTGGAAATATTCAAAACAAATTAAAATAATATTAATAATAATTATTTAATATTAATATTAATTTTATTATTATTAATATAATTTATTGACAATTATGGTTTTTTTTAAATTCTTTAACATTTTACTCATCGGATTCGTCCATCGAAAAAAAAAAAGATTATTTTTTCTTCTATTTCTCAATAATTCGGGATGATTTTTTTTTATTGATTTCTATGCTTAAGAAAAATCGTAACTCACCCTCGCATGTTTCTCTATCTCTCGACTAACGGCGTGTAAAGGCGTTACCGCGCGAGAGCGATAATTATATTCTTATATGCTTAAAGCGTAACCGTATATCCGTTCTTTGTAAAACCATACAGACAAACTAGATGTACCCTCCCCCCCTCCCCCTTCCCTTTCCCATCAGAAGAGTTTATTCTTTCTATAATTTTACCTTTAATTTATTATACGAGGTGTAACATTGTTCTCCTTGCGCAACGAGCCACACGAGAGTCCTATACAACGATTTGCACAACCCTTTTTCTAGTACTTGGAAGTCTCGACGCGTATTAAATTATAATATTCTGCTCCTACTACAAGTTC
This sequence comes from Cryptus armator, assembly GCA_963971235.1. Classification (NCBI taxonomy): domain Eukaryota; kingdom Metazoa; phylum Arthropoda; class Insecta; order Hymenoptera; family Ichneumonidae; genus Cryptus; species Cryptus armator. Next base: position 21,371,562 of record OZ020235.1, read on the forward strand.
TCGCTATTTAAATACCATAGACTCACAGAATCATGCATATTCATATAGCTTCTTCCATTCACATTTAAGTCTCTTCATTCGCCAGAATTTTTCTCTTTTTTTTTTTCTTAAATAAAATATAAAATTCGTGGTTATTATTTTCTCAATAATCGAATTCGACTTTTGACAATTTTTTTTTTTTTTTTTTTTTTTTTTTTTAATGAGAAGTATTGTTTTATTGCGAGAAAATAACAGAAAAAAATTGATTCTCGCATCGGTTTTCATAATCAAATTTATTGACACAATACAATTGTTTTTTTTTTTAATATTTTCTCGATTCATTTTATTTAATATTCCGCTAATGAGTGTGACTATGAAATTCGCAAACTGTCTGATTACACGATTTCGGAGTCTCACCTGTTATTTTTTTTCTCGATTGACTTCTAGCCTCGAGGCGATTTAAAAATAGCATGTGCCATGATACATCGGACAGAATCGATCGAGTCTCGATTTGGCGTCGATTAGTCTCGTTCGAACGTTCCCGAGGCCTTGCCGCACAAGTCTCGTAATTTCGTAAACATGCACACGCGCGGCTCGCAGGCTTTGCGAACGAATACACAGCCAATGTGCCCCGAGAGCGGCGAGGCGATTATTTTAACTCTTCGGCAAACCAAAGAGAGAACAGAGGCGATAAGCGCATCTTCTCTCGTCGCGTCTGGCCGCGATAGTGGACTCTGGCGCGTCTCTTACAACTCGACTAATAATTTATTAATGCAACGACGATAATATCAGCCTCTGCTTATGATATTTAATAAACACTCATGCAAACAAACGAGTAAACGTCGAAGCATTATCTGTATTCGTAAAAGAATGAAAAAAAATTTGTAAATTACCAAATAGAAACTTTTTATTAAATATACATTATTGAAGAACCGAAGAGCAATTATTGTATCAACTGTGTGCCAAATTTCAGCTCATTAGCCGAAATCTTAATCAAGTCATCTTAATTAATACATTTTTTTTAATGATCACAAGTACAAACATCGATAGGGGAACGATTTTCAAATATGTTATTTTCTTTTTGCTAATAACTCGTAAAGAAAAAAATATAATTTGTCGGCTCAAGCAGAGATAACGATCATCGAATTCGTGTATATCGATTATTTTCTGGGAAAGAAAACAACATAAAAGGGGTGGCGATAGTGGAGGAAAAAAAATTTGATCGCAAAAGTCCGGAGACACAAGTCGCGATCCGTCGGCCTCGGCGTCCCATCTGAAAAGTTGCTTTCGATGTAACGCCGGTACAATAATCATCGATCGCCCTCGCGGGGTCAGCGATACTTGGCCCCGGTCCATGCCCCGCAACTAACTTTTCCTCAATTCTTTCGTTCTATTTTTATTTTTACAATATAATCGCAATTTTTTTTATCCTCGTTCTCGACACGAGAAGTCGAGGGATTGTCGTCTTGAAGCTGACGAAAATCCATAGTCAGCAGACTGTGACGATCGATGTTTATTCGAACATCTGGCTCGGCAATATAGTTTTTTTTTGTAAGTTTCGTGATTACTGGAAGAGCTTGAACTCCGTTCTGAGATAACCCGGACGATAAATTTCGATGTCTCGATCTGTCGCGAAGATTGAGAATAGATCGGAGAATAATCATCACAAAACTCGCGATTTTCGCGATTTTTGATACTTTTACGGCGTTGGTTTCCGGCTTCGGAAAAAAAAAAAAAAAAAAATGGGAAGCTTAATTGCTTCCATATAAAAAATAATATAATCATTTTTTTTTTTTCGCCGATTCATTCTTGGCAAAGCGATGAACACTACAAAACTTTAAGGTAGCGACTTTAAGTATCTATTAAACGGGAAACGAAGCGTGAATTTTTGTAGAGAAACCCGGTACGCCAGTGTTTGCAAACATTTATCGAGCGAACTTCCTGCGTCGGTTCGATCAGCGTCTGTCCAATTCGTAGATATGAGGACGCTTACGGAACACTTATAGAGCATAAATCTGCTTGAAGACGTTAACATCGAGGCGAATGTTTGGATTAAAGTATTTGTTCGACGAATTTCTAGCATAGAAGCCCATAAGGCACTTAGTCAACTTATCACGGAAACTCGTCCGTAGTCAGTTCGATAACCCCAAAGAGCGACCTCGCAACTTGTCACTCATTCGCGTTATCACTAAAATTCAATTGTTTTTATTATTATTCCATATCCGCCGCTGCTTACAGATACATATATAGAGAGAGAGAGAGAGAGACAATAGACTGCGGTTTCGAAAGTTTAACGATTATTGGATAGCCTATTAAACGATAAATAATTAGACACCATTACAAAGTTATTTGTCTTTTACCGCGTTTGTTTTATGAGCTCGTGACGAATACGAAACATGTTATATCGCATGAACTATCACTGTATTATGTCTGTTCCCTTCTTCGTTCCCCGCGCTGTATTGACCTTTTGGGTAACAATTGTGCGGTTACGGTTTAACATCGTTGGTTATGGTTTGCTCCAGCGGTTTTGTCAGGAAACAATCTGCGGCTATGCGGCAGATTAACCAGTGAACTTTGATCAAATATGTAAGCAGTACAAATAGGATGTCTTTGAATACAATGCATACATTCCGTGTATGCGATACACATTTAAGGGGTTTATCGCTAATTTCGGGCAATGAAGCATATTTTATTTTTCTATATTTGAAAAAAAAAATCGTATTGATAGTTTCATGGGATTATTTGGTAACGATAGTGTTCTGATCGTATTGAAAAATCCGCAGGTAGAAATATTAAAGATTGTAGAAGATGTCATTTTTTTTAAAATAGAAACAATAAAAAAAATTTTTATTAATTTTTTTTATATGTTGTTATAATTAGAACTGATTTTTTTTTACATGATCAAGACATCCGTACGAAAAATCTGTTACAGAAATTTTTCACGTGATTTTTTTTTACCGATAAGAAAAAAATAAAACATGCTTTTTCACTTGAAATTGCCGAATCCCCTTTTACACCGGCGCTCCTTCACTTTTATTTGAATAATATGAAGAAAATGTTTATAGCAACGATAAAAAAAATTATTGACAATAATCGAAAATCATCGATTATTATTATTATCATTATTACATTTTTTTTATTTAAAATTCGTTTCATTGCAATATAAATAATGTAAGGCGTTCAAACGAAGAATTCATACATTTTTATACCAATAAACGCTGGAAAAGGGAAGAGGAAGGGCTGCGATAAAAAAAAAAAAAAAAATTCTCTCAAAATCGATTTTCGTCTTTGTCTTTCAATGGGTGTGGGAAGAAGGATGTGTAGGTACATCGCGAGCAAACAGTAGCTCCCGAGTTCCTTTAAAGTTATTAGAAACCCGTGAACAGCTCGTGCACAATCCGTACGGTGGCTGACGCGTGGAAAAGCAGATAGCAGTCGGCCGGTATCGCTTCTCGCGGTGTTAACCACCGCCCACGCGCTCACCAGAAACCACCGTGACCATTCATTTGCCTGTGGCCAAGGAACGAGAACGCTCCGCTGGGCCATTCGTTATCTCGTGTAATGTACTATACGCAGAACCAACGACTTCTTGTAGTTCAAATTTGCTCCCAGGCGTATCGCTGTACGGTTTTTTTTGTGTAAATAAAATATCATACGTGTGCATTAAAAAAAAAAAAAAAAAAAAAAAACGGTATTGAATAATAAATATGTTCATAATAAATGCTAAAAGCCCTGAGTACTTGCTGCATCTCGATAGGTTCGCGATTATTTCATTTTTTTTTAATAAATCATTGGCATATAATAATCCTCGCATGAAGGAAGAAAAATGCCCCCTTTTGTCACGCCGTTAACACCCTCGACACGCTATTATCGCGTTAGTGAATTATCGATGTTACATTGGCGAGTACCGGGAAGTGGGAGGCGGGGTGCGTAGACAACGCGCCGGGCACGTGTTACCGGTTTGTAGTCTGTACACCATCGAGCCTGCGGTCGATTTTCAACCGCAAACTGCCTATGTATGAATTTCTTAAACTCCCATGATTAGGTTACATTAACGATCCAATTTACCGGCTTCGTTTTTTATCCGAACGTTCAACGTATTATCAGAATTGAAAAAAAAAAAATAGAAAGAAAATTAAAATTCGTACTTAATTGTGTTTCGTTTCTTCAGATACGAAAGTATGCCTCGAAAGGGTTGAAAATATGTAGATAATCGTACAACTGGCATTGGCACCTGCGCCGTAATATACGCCTTGTTGAGAAATGTGGAATGAAGTTATCCATCGAAGCGGAGCAGGTAATATCCATTCCAAGAAACAGCCACTATCGTAATTCGAGTGTCTTGAAAAGAAGGAAAAAAAAAAAAAAAAAAAATGCAACAAAAAACGAATCTTCGATTCTCGCGATCGAATCGAATGTACGATGAATCGATTGAAGGGGGCCAATGCATTTCGCACGCACGGCCTGCAGCGAGCAACGTATAATTTTCATCACGATCGGAGTATAGGACGTGAGCGCTCGTCCTCGTTTGTTGAGCCGTACAGAAGTTTCGCTACCTAACAAAACTGAATGATTAACAAGAAATTCAGAAGTGGATTAAAAAAAGTAAAAAAAAAAAAATTCAATAATTTTTTTTTTTTTTTTTTTTACTACAAAACCAATACTTCTGACCATTTTACAAGACGAAAATGTTGAAAAAAAAAATTTTGAAATAACAGAAAAATAAATTGTAAAAAAGATAAAAAAAACATCGAGAAAATCGATGAATGCAAAATTCGAAGAACTTTTCGTGACGAGTACAAAGCAAAACTGTACATATGCACTATTATAAAGGTATAGCTGGTAGCTGGTGCAAAATCGATGCTATCAAAACGAAACGATCGGCGACCTGGTTACGCAATTCCAGGACGTACACACATGATACAGGTATATATATATATGTATATACAGATAGTACGCTTATATTTCTCGAGGTACAGCGATATGAAAATAAATAATTCGACGACGGCTGCGTCTCACGGGAGTTTGTTGTATATATGCAGTCGATCCGATCGCACGTACAACTCTCGTCTCATGTCGTGTCTGCGAGATACATCACGTACTCATACTGTATCATGCAACCTGTACGGTACCACCGGGCCTGTCAGCGTTCTTCTGAAATACTCCCTTCACCGCGGTATGAAGAAGTTTGACGTATGTAGTTTGAAGTACGAGACGAGTGCACGGCGGCGAAAAGCCACTCGATGTTCCTAAACTATACTTATATTTACTCCTTTCGTGCTTTCGATGCCGCTCGGGATAGAGGAGGCGCTGCATTTACTGCTGCCTACATGGAAATGTTGTACATACTGAGAAATAGAACCTTTTTTTGCCGCAAGATTTACAACTTTTCTATATATTATACATATATTATACACAATATATTAAAAAATTATCGGTTTTGCTAAAATAAAAAAATAATAGAAAAAAAAAGTGATTCCGAAAGGAAGCGCGATGTATAATTTATTTCTATATTATACATTATACACATTAGATACTATATACAGTCTATAATAAACAAAAAAATTATACATCTTTCATCCTTCCAGAATTATTTTTTATTTTCTTCTCGCTGATAGCTTAACTATTGACTATTTCTATTTATAGTGAGTCTAAAAATGTTTGGCATAATAAAAAAAAATCTCATCTTTGAGTTAACTGATAACGATATTTTTTTTTACATATATCTTATCGTTTGCTATGTTAAAAAATTACACCGTTATCGGAAACTTGCGTAATTTCAAAGCGATGAAAGTCGATGCAGTATTAACGTGCATCATCGTGGAAGTACATCGCTGTACTGAGCGTACGGAGACCGTTCGTCGGGCCGGGCATATACTGTCCGATGCCGCGACTATTATACCCGCGTCCACTCCGCGGATGGGGAAAAAGATGTCGTGACGCCGTAGGGGAAAGGGTAGAAGGGGAGGCGCGATACGCGAGGAGGTTGTACGACTTTACGCTCGTATAGTGGAACATCGGGGACAGAATGAGATCGATTACGCGCTCGCATGTGGAACTCCCGAGCTCGCTGATCGTTTCGTGGGAAAACTATACAAAGGGGCGACGAAGCGGAGAATGAAGTTCGTTACATTCGTGTAAACTTCGGTAAAGTGAATGAATGCTTAAAGAAAAACAAGGGACTTCAAAAGGAAGTTCAGTTGATGATCGCGCAAAGTGATAGAGTAATTTGCTCCAAGATTTATCTAATTTAAATAAACTTTCTTAAGTCAAATTGCGCTCTATTCATATTGCAATACGAATATAGTGTATTTCATAGATATATGTACATTTGTTCACACGCGATAGTTTGTTGGTTATAGTGTTCGGATAGTGTAAAAAAAATGCTAAATCCGAATATAACATGTCATAGACGGGGTTCCATTTTTTTTTTTAAATCAGTTTTCCAATTTTCTCTGTTTGAAAAAAAATGGCATTTCTTCTACGATCTTTAATATTTGGGACTGGGATTTGCTTACATGATTCGAATACTGTCGCCAATAAACATGGAATCAGTAATACTTTTTTTTTAACTATAAAAAAAAAAACGACGCTTTTTTGCCTGAAATAGCCGAACCTCCCCCTTAGACGCGGCCGCAATCTATAGTTTGCGCAAACTTAAAAAAAAAAATCTTCTTGAACCCTCATTCTTCTTGCCATATATTCACGCGCCTTTCTTAATGTATAATGAGACCGCAAGACAGTCTTTCCAAAGAAAAGCGTGCGGTTTTCATCTTCCGTTCTCCATCTCCATCTTGGTAGCGTCTTCTCTCCTCGGTACCGCTTCTATCTCATCAACAAGATCGAAGCCCGGTGGTTTCAGAGGGGTAAGGTCCGGTATATATGTGCAGTATACACTATACAGGACCATTTCAAGTTGGCTCGTCGATGGAAAACTGTTTATGACGACGAAGCAGCCATAACGTCTACCGGTCGCGGTTCGTAGCCAAACGTGCCGCGAGCTCACGCGCACCTCCGTCTCTGTCTGACCGAGAGCAGTAAATACCGGTATCTCCTGTCGTAAAGAGTGCAGCATTGGTTTTCTGCTGGCAAACAAACACTGAAACTACTCCTCTCGCTCCCTCGTTCTATCCGTTCAATTTCTCTCTCCGCAGCGCGAAGAACCTCGGCGAACGAAGCGAGTAAGCGAGAGAATGAAAAGGTTGACGCGCGGGGGGGAGATGTGAGGCAGATGGAGAGAGAAAGATCTCTCTCCTGAAAGAGAGAGAGAGGACAAGAGAGAAAGAAAGATAGCCGATAATTTATGTCGTCGCTGAGAGGGCACCGCGCGCTGACAGTTGAAACACGGCGGTGGCTACGATTGGCCGACGTAGGCGCCTTATAGGGTGAGCGCGCATGCGCTCGCGCTTGCGACATCCATCAGCGTCTACTGGCGTGCCGCGCTCCTGTCACACGGCGTAACCCGCCGTCACTTCGCCTTCCCTCGCCATTCTTCTTACGCTATACGTATATATTCCCGTATATACCACACACTCTCTTCTTGGATGCTTTGCGACTCGCCAGGGACTCTCTTGACTCTCGGATTCTCTCGCATCGTATATCGCATTCGCTTTGCCTCGTTCCTCCTCTCTATTTGCCTCTCCGGCTCTTCGCGACTCCCGTTCGTGCTTCTCGAGTCCTTCGAACTGTATTCCGTAACTTTTCGCGTACTACGCGCCGTTTGATTCTTCCTGTTACTTTTTTTCTTTTAGTCCTTCCTGTCGGCTACGGCTCCACGGTTACACAATTCATCGTACTTTTTATACATTCGAAGCCACCTGCTATCAGTCCCAAGATCATTGCGTCGATACCAAGCATTTTTTCGGGACATTTTCAGATCCAGATGTTCACGAGGTACATGTTACAATGGCGGATCTGAACGATCAGAAAAATGCGGCGTTCCCATGGAAATCGAATTTATTAAAACAATGTATTAGGAATATATCATATTCGGCGTTTCATCATAATTAATATATTCTGATTAATTAATATATTAATCATATTAATAAAAAAATATATAACTATTTTGAAGCAAAAACGTCTCATATAATTGAAATATGACATTTCCAAAGGGTTTTTTAAGGGAGATATTGAAAAATTGTCACGCAGTGAACAGTTCATGATAGCTAAAGGGTTATGCGAAAATGGGGGTGGAGACTGAAAAAATCGAGAATGTTTGAGTGACTAAAGTGTAATTTGTTTCAGCAGCCGCCGAGCTCGCAGGAGCGTGGCAGCGGCTTGGCTTTGGGGTGTCAAGGTGGGCCAGGTAGCGCGGGGGGACCCGGAGCAGTGGACCAGGCGAGAGACCTAAGCCCATGCCTCCCCGCGTCGATGGGAGACGCTGCACGACCGACTACCCTTCCATGCAGCCCTCCCGCGGCCCATCACCATCATCACCATCACCCTTCCCACAGAACAACGCTTCACCAAACACATTGCGGAACGAACAACAATTGCTACGACGGAACGACCACCCCCTACGACTGCAGGGATTACGGTTCACCAGGAGGTATTATATGCTCTCTACTAAACACTATACGACACAAATTTCTTTTCATTGTTGCTTTCCTATATCCCGATATAAAAGGATTCACGCTTCGTGGATCATTCACAATTGATAGTTTAAAGCGTCAGCATCAGTTGTAGAAAAATCTTATTTATTTTATATGTTTCTGTAAAGAAGACCATTTTTTTAATTAGTCAAATGCCTAATAACACATTAATGTTTGTCTCGATATTCTTTGCTCCAATTTCTAGATAAATAATTGATCACATATTACTGATACTATAAGTACCGAAAAAAGTGACGAGTTTGGAGAAAAAAATGGGGTGTATACGGAAAAGATTGATTTTTTGAAACACGAACATTGTTTTTTGTATTGTTATCCAAACAATACAAAAAATTTAAATAAATTTTTTTTTTTTTTCGGTAAAAATTTTGTTAATTTAATAATTCTTCTTAGTGTCGCAACCGGCTGTTAGTACTCTCAATTAATTGTTAATTTTTCCAATTCATCATTTTTCTTTGGAATGAAGAAGAAAAAGGCGATTTCGATGTACGGAGGTCATTTTTGCATCGATAGCAAAAATCGATCGATCGATCGATCGATTGCATCGATTTGTTGAAAATATCCTATTTTTATGAAAAAAAAAAAAAAAAAACACATTTCCGATGCGTTCTCAACGACATTTTGTGTTACGCGTTTCGAAGCACATGAAAATACGCGAAAATACGTATAGGTATTCTAGAGCGAGTGTTGCCTCTGCCGACAGGTGGCCCGGAGTACCGAAATAGCGGGAGCTACGAGAATCCCAGCGACCTGAGTATGCCACCGCAAACGACGCCTCATCATCACCATCATCATCATCATCATCACAGTCACAGTCACAGTCACAGTCACAGTCATCCCCAGCATAATCATCATTTGCAGCATCAGACGCAAATACAACATCAAACCGATCAACGAACGAATTCGGATGATATTCACGCGATACCGAAACTCGAACCGCCACCAACACCCCCCTCGCAATCCGACGATTTACCGGGGGTCGTGTGCGCCGGATGCGGACTGAGGATATCCGACAGGTTTTATCTACAAGCGGTCGACAGAAGGTGGCATGCAGCCTGCCTGCAGTGCTCCCACTGTCGTCAAGGTCTCGACGGCGAAGTCACCTGCTTCAGTAGGGACGGCAACATTTATTGCAAAAAGGATTACTATCGGTGAGTTTATCGACATTTATTATCAATATAAATTGCTTCAACAACCTTCGCGAACGTGAATTATCCCGTACGATTATTTCGTTAAATTTTTATTAACTCCCCTTTATCGATCGTATTTCTATAATAATCATCAGGGGTGGGAATTATTATTTCGTATTTCGAATATTTAATAATACACGATAAAAAAAATATTGCAAATGGAAAAAAAAAAAAAATTATAAATTTATATAAATCGATAATTTATTATTTTTTTTTTTTTTTATAAAAAAAACTTAATAATAAAATTATAGTATTCGTTTAAAAAAAAATTAACTCGATACATCGAATTTGTTCTTTGAATTTCTCTTCAAATTTTACCGTCACGTGCGAACAATATGCACGTTGACTACGATATTCTCTCGCTATCGTCACTTTGAACATTTTCAACATTTTTGGCATTTTATCGTATTTTCGATAAATCGACCGATTTTATTATCGAAGCTTTCCGAATGCTTCCGAGAGCGTTGTGTTCATCCGAAAATACATGAACCGCAGCCATTCACTTCGGTTGTAATGTGTATCCGCGGTTCTCTACTTCGTTATATCTATATAATCGGGAATGAGGGAGAGAAATACTCGTTGTATCGGCGCACTTCAGTGTGAAGCAAAAACCCCCCCACGCGCAACATCGTCCCGAGACGTACACAATTTTTCAAAGTCACCATCGCGTTTCTGTCATTCCTTCCAGACTTCGTGAACGACGTTCACGTGTGCCTCTCGTTGCTTGCGCTCGGGACTGTTTCACGTCCGCGAAGTTAAGAAGGAAAGAGAAACGGACGTGTTACGAGGAACACGTGCGCACACGTTCGCTTCGCTTTTAACAGCCATAAATATTCTGAGATCAGTCACGAAATAGTTTACGAAACTTATCCGCACGAATATAAACGGCGCCACTTTTCTCTTTATACCTTTCTTTTGCTGGAAACCTATTCTTTTCCTATAGAGACGAATGCTCGCGTTTCGCAATTTTTCATTCATTTTTTAATCCAAAACGAAACAAACGAAAAAAAACGTAAATAAAAAAGGGAAAACCGTTCCTTGAGCAACGAATTTGCAAATGAAGAAAACGAAGGTTTCTTGACGAAGCGAGTAAGCGATACCAAGAGCTTTTGTGGTTCGCATTGTTGCAGCTTCGTAACCCACTTGGGGTCGGATTAAAACTCGAGTTTAAAAGTTCGCGGCTCGTCTATCGCTCTCCAAAGCTTTTTGTTAACAGGGTCAGCGGGTAAAAGTGCCGCTCAAGGATTTTCAGAGATTTTCTTCGCCTATCCCGTGATAATTTCTTCGCTCTTCCACGCTGCGGCGAGTCAAGTGGAGTTCTTTGTTTTTCACCGAAATCTTAATCCTAATTCCTTTTTTTTTTTTTTACTTTACAACGCGCCATTGCCAATTTTAATTTTATTCAATTATCCCGTTAGCGGAATTTGCAATCTGAAAATTTCGTTTAGGTGATAAGTTTCGTATTCTTTTCTGTAATTTCCTGCGACCGCGTCTCGTGATAAAATGCGACGATTTTTCCGACTTAGCAATACAAGACATTTTTTTTCTTTTGAATTCACATAGTACACAAAATTTGTGATAAGAGATGCAATTCGAAACTGGTACGCGATTGTCGCACGTTGTTTCGCAAGATGTTTGCCTTCTCTCGAGCGTTCTATTATGGCAAACGAGCACCGGTTCGAATGGGAGTCGTGTTCGTTCCGTCGGTCCCTTCACCGAAGAGAATTGCGTTTTTTTTTTTTTTTTTTCTATAGAAGAGAGCATTTAATCGCGAATCGCAGATTTTCGCTCGTGATGATTTTATTTCATTCGGCATATCGGGCGTTATTAATCAACGAAAGAATTCGCAATGATTATATATAGAAGATATTAGGGAAGTTTCCTCTACATTTCTCTATATACGGCTCGCGAGTATACATTCCTGAATCTTGAGAGCAACGAATGCAGACTAGAATCGGCTCGTTGGACTCTTTAGCAGAAAGGAAAAAAAAACGGAAAAAAAGAACACTATGTCTCTCACTTTCGCCAGCGAGAGGCGCGTTAGTTTCCATTCCGGGAAACAATCGTATACTGTGGTTAATACTAACGCTGTGTCGGTTTGTAGAGTTACTTGGTACTTGAAATACCCGGAATTCACCTGTCTGCTGTTCATAGACTCTCTTATATTGCGATCTATTATATACTATGTATACTTAAGACGGCAAATCCGTATTAAAAGTTTCACCTCATTTCAGAAATTTAGATTATAACGAAAAGCGCGTTAAATGTTAACTCACGAAAGGGCTGCTGCTCCCTTCCGTGCAAATCGGGTCTCGAATTTCAAGTTCGATAGTTTTTCTCACTTTTCAAACTTTATTTCGCACAGTTGAGATTCTCGACGATTCAACGCGAAATCTTTATGCAGATTTACTTTCTATCGAAAACCTTTTGGTTTTTTTTTCGACTCGAGTAGATGCAAAAGCCCCACACATCGCTCGATCCTTCCACGGCGCAGACGCGGCAAGTTTTCCGCGACTATTCTTGTAAGTCGCATCCTTCTCTCATCCTTCCGTTCCCTCGTCTGCTTTATATACACGTGTGTAATGCCCCCGAGTACTTGCATAGAGCGCCAGGCGCGTTCACGGACTAATGGTCACGACTCGGCCATTTACCTCCGGCGAAGCGTCGATTCGCGATAAGTAAATCACCGTCGATCTACATTTCATCACGCGGACGGATGATACCCACGAGAGAGTGGAGTACACAGTCGGCGTGTGCGAGCGGCCCGGTGCCGATGCCCGGTCCGCACGAATACTCCACTCCCCGATATGTATATTCGTTGCTTACACGCGAGAATAAGATCGCTTTCCCGGTTAAGCGGAAATCAAGTTTGCAGACATTGCAAATAAGCGCACGAAATAGAAACGCATTTGACATTGCAAGAAAAAAAAAAGAAAAAAAAATACGTGATTTCTAATTTATATCTAATGAAAAAAAAAAAAAAAAAAAAAAAAAAAATAAGCAGTGAACAATTTCAAGGTGATATTTCACTTTTCTGAAGCGAAAGTTTCGAAAAAAAAAACTGCGATTGTCAATCAGATTCAATTCCGTTATAGAATCGTAAAAAAAAAAACAGTTCCTAATTTAAACTTTAAAAAAATGTACAGCGAACATTTTCAAGGTAAAATTTTACTTTTTACCGAAGTAAAACTTTCGAAACAAACTGCGAATATCGATGAGATTGATTATCGTCGTTGGATTATTAAAAAAAAAGAAAAAAAGAAAGTCGTTTTTAATTTTTAATATACCTAAAAAAGCAATGAACTTCGAGTGCCATTTTCAAGGTGCAATTTTTCTTCTTCAAAGCGAAACTTTCGAAGCAAACTGCTAAAATCGATGAAATGTAATCCCATTATGCGATTTATTACAAAATTGTTCAAAAAGCCGAAAATAAAAGATGACAGAAATGCAAGGATTTTCGTAGCTTAGGGAACCGATTATGTCGTTTACTCCGAAATCTCTGGTTCTCTTGATCCACAATTGTCCCGAAGGACACCGTCACCGACGATTTCGTGAAGGCGATCGACCGCGAAGAGCACACGAAACGCCGATCTCCATCGCGGTGTGACTATAATACCCTCGAGGTCTCCCGATTTTCCTTTGACTCTATGAATTCTCTCGCTTTGCGCGCTGTTGTTACGCTTCGTTGCTGGATCTCCCGCTTCGGTCAAGTGTTTCGCGCAACTCATCCACCAAAGTTTCTCTTGCGTATAGCCAACTCTATGTTCGTGTGCGGTATACCTAATAATAAAAATCGTTGCTCAAGCAAGTCGAATAATCGTTGCTGCGGCTATAAACATTACCCACTGCATACTTTTTTTATGCAGAAACTTCACGCTTCCGTAAAAATAACAAGAATTATTCTTGTTACAATGTTAATACGCGCACTTCGGGTAAATTGAGTTATCCGCGATGGTACGGAGAGAAAACTTGGAACTATAATAAATTCGTTAACAGAATTTCACGCTCGGCTCGTCCGCGGCAGATCGGCTTTTTGTGGAAAGATGGATACCGGAACAACAGGACGATCCTTTAATCCCATTCGGTTCCGCGCGTTACGAACCAAAATTCGATTGTCAAATAGTTTTAAGAGGCGAATCGAATGTTATATCGTTGGAATCGTTATTCGACTTGAGTCCCGCAAATAACAACATTTTAGCGAGAATTTTGCGTCGGAAAAATTCGCAGAGTACGAGAAGCTCGGGAGATGCTTGTCGCAGAGCTAAATCAGGGACACGTGCGTGTCGTAGGGACGAGGAGAGAAAATTTACGCATGAATTCGCAAGTTCGAGTCGTTCAAGCATCAGCTTACGGACGATTACACAAGACGACAATAAAAAAACTACAAAAAAAAAAAAAAAAGAAAAAATTTGCACTACGTAGCATCTCGTGTCCCTAAAATTTCCAACTCCTAACATACATTTCTATGGAAAAAAATTAAAGCGGAAACTAAACATGCATCGGAAGAGTCTCTATTATCTCAAAAAAAAAATAAAAAAATACATTACCATTTTCGATGTATGACAGTGGTTTCGTCATTTTCAAGTTAAGATCATTGTTTTTCCCATAAAAAAAATCCGCCACTCCTAAATACCCGCTGTGCGTGAACAATTGCTACGAAAAAAAAAATGTTGTAGGTTTAGCGGCAGTTTTCTGAAAAAAAAAAAAAAAAAAAAAAAAAATCGTACAAGTCCGTCCGAAAAAACGTTACAACGTAATTCCTCATTCTCTCGGTATGCGGACACGTGCTCTCCCGCAGAAACCGAGCGAATAAAAAATAAGATAAAAAAACACACAATCGTCTTTACGAATTGCAAAAGTATAGGTTTTACAGAGTAAACAGTACTAAGATATTCGCATGATATCAGTAAAGTAGTGACTCGTATTCGCGCGAAATGATCGAGCAGATGACTGGATAGGGAAAAGTATCGGACATCCCGTCACGACACGAGTTGTTTTGGACGAGAGACCATCGCGCGCGCGAACAGACACACACACACACAGACATACGAATAGAAGTAAGAAGGCAAAAGAGTTCTTGCCGAAGCGAAGCAGAGGACTCACAGTTGCGACCGTCATATACTTATCTGCAAGGTTCGCATGTGCGATCTCCTCGTGAGACAAGAGCTCTCGTAGCTCGCACGCCCGGCGTCCGTTATTAGGCGGGGACATCGCGTGCTCGCCTTCTGTATAGGATAACGTAGGTGTACATAAAATCCTCAAGCCTCTCTATATATATATTTATATACAGTCATATATAGATATATATATGACTGTACGCGAATATATAGCTCGGTAGTTCTTATATCTATTTACCATCGCGACACTATCGTACCGCAGTCGCTCGTTGCATCTTCTCCTCCGCTCGCTAGCAATTCCGTCACTCTCGTCATTTCTACATTCCATCCTCTTTCATTTCATCGTTTTCCCCTACAAAACGAATCTCTCTCACCCGTCTCCGACTCCGTTATTATTGTCCCATCTACGACTGGCATCTACGAAGAGCCATCGCGAAATTTATCTGTCCCGCGTCCGTTCGTCGCGGGGCATGTAACGTCCTCGTCGAGCGCGACGGACCGAGTCTCGCACGCTCGTTTTTTTTTTCCGCCCTCCCCTCTCTTCGGTGTGTGCAGTTTTTTTTTCCGCGAAATCGTGAAATCTTGAGACGGACCTTGTGTGTGCAGTTGCGATTCGCACCACGGATATTGCAGGAGGTGCCGATTACGGCGGGTCGTCTCAGTGGAAAGGGCGAGGCGCGTGCGCTTCGAATTCGGAGTAACAGTTATTTCAATTTTATCTTCAATTGAAAAAATATATTATTTGGGATTTATCTGGAAGTGCAATTTTTTTTATGAATTTTTTTTCGTGAGTTTGTCACGTGTTTCTCGGTAAAAATCGAATTTAATCGGATAAAATTGTAAATAATTTGTGCACTGGATACGATACGTGTTAGCATACGCAGTACCGATAGACTGCGTTTTTTTTTTTTTTTTTTACCCGGCGTCACTTCGCGTGCCGTCTCGGGCCGGCCGTCGAGCTTCGTCGTAAAAATTGCTTGCGCGTAAAGAGATCGTTACTCGGGCTGCGAGGTATATATACACCTATAAGAACTGAGAACTTCCTGGATTATTCTCAACGTTCTTCTTCTTTTTCTTCTTCTTCTTCTTCTTCCTATGGCTCGTAGTCGCGCTGTGCAAAAGCAAAAAAAAAAAAAACACCAAGAAAAATAACTCGAAGCAAGATAATCGAAGCGTAGCCGGTAGGTAGATGAAAGGCTTTTTAGATCGTCGATGAAGATTCACCGATTCCGACAAAAGATCTGACCGTATAAACGAATTAACTATGTGGTCCATTAAATAACTTATGGATCGTAGACCAATGTTACTGTCCCGCTAATATCGCATTTTTTTTATGGCACAGATATATGCCGTAAAAAAAAAATAATTTCCGAAATAATTACATCGCCCGTCTCTCTAAGCATAAAAAGTCAGTAGCAACGGGAACTGTTTTGTATCGGTGGATCGTACGCGCTTAGTGTTAAATAAATTTCTAACGAACTCGTTTCGCGAACGAGTGATTTATTCGTTATAAAATCGTACGAGGAAGCAAGTCTCGGAGTATTCGATTATTAACGACCGTACGAACGTATATTACTCGCTCTCGCTGACGTTCGAGTTTCAGCTATTCATTTGAGACAGAAAACACTCTACGCTTCCCCGGCTAAGATTTTACAACACTTTGTGAACCGGTTTGAGGAAACCTCTCGAGTACCGCAGTCAATTTTTATTGGTAAATCATGCGTGCAACAAAAAAAAAAAAAAAACAAAAAAAAATTGCTCGAGATACAACGATTTATTTAGCTGAAATCGCGATCGACGTTTAGTCTAATGAAGTACATTAATTATTGTCCGGAGAGATAACATTCGATAAATATGTGGAGAGAAAATGACGTCGCCTTCTTTTAGGCATAATAACGATGACGATATTTATAATGTATTTTTTTCCGAACCATCGAAGAAAGTGCGCTTCGATGCAAGTCCGTTATTTTTTTTCAAATGTTTTTTATTGATAAAAAAAAAAAATCTTCTAAAATTTTTAATATTTAGACGAGGAATTTTTTTTTTTAAATAAATAAATAAATAATTGCCGAAACCCCTAAAAATTTTAATTGATTATTGAATAAAATGGAAATTCCATTGCACGATTGTTTAACTCAATGAGTTCGTGTGTTTAACATGCAAATGTCTAAGCCTCGCATTCGTACGCGAGCTGCGTGAATTTCTCTCTCCATACAGAAATATCAGTTCGTATGTTTAACGCCTCGTTCGATGATTATCAGCGTCAATAAAACTCTCCGAGTGAGTCGTTCTCTCGCTCCCTTTAAATCTCGCCGAGTGATCGGCTACCACGGTCATTAAGCTCACTCGCGTACTTCGTAGATAAATTAAAATCGTTTACGATTCCGAATGGTTTAAACGCACGCGTGCCTGCGTGTCTTTCACCTGTGGGGTTCTTCTCTCCCGCGCATCGTGCCGATCCGTGAGAGAAGATTTTTCAATCGCGACACAAAAAAAAAAAAAAATAAATAAACAAACACACGAAACGCTCAATGAAATTCTTTTTTTTCGCGTTTAATTTCACATCGGATCTTCGATGTTCGAACTTTGAATAAATTTTTTTTCGAGAGGAGAAAAAAAAAAAAAACAAGGAAAAATACGATATACACGTCGGTGGCAATGGTCACGCATGATGCACGAAGATAGCGTGTTTGAAGCTTCGCGATGAGAGATTGAAGGGAGTGGAGGGGCGGGGAAGAGAAAGAGAGTTGCCGGAGCAGCGATGTACACGTAGAGCGCATCTCCGCAGGCACGATGCACCGGACTTGAATTGCACGTGACGAGCTCGTCACTCTTCGAGACCAGGCGTGCAACAACTCCCGCGCTCTTATTAGTCATATAATGTTGCCTTCCGTAAGTTTGCTTCTCTCGTCGCCCGTACAGACACACGCGCATTTGTGGGCAAAAGTCTCCTCTTCTTTTTCTTTCCCTCCTTTGCACCTCTTTTTTTTTTATTATTTTTATTTCTTTATTTTTCCCTCCCGTGCACCGTTCTATAAGTTCTCTCTTCCTCTCGTCTTTGCCGGATAAGAGAGCAAAACTTACACAAGTAACTACGCGTCTATGTGTGGGTCTCGGAGATCGCGTGTTTCTACTGCACGATGGCTGAACTCGAATGCCGCTATATAGTCCATACCTTTTGCCAACGTATATTCTTATATATCTATCAACGGAATCTTCGTATACATCTTGATAGACTCGCGAACGGGCGGGTGCGCGCGCGAGCGAGCGAGCGAGCGCTCCGTCAAAGTTTTCTCAGGGGAAAGAAGAAGCAGGGAGAAGCCTCCTCGCCTCGGAAACTCTCGCGAATACATATCTCGCACGCCAGCGTCGTTTTTACTATACAATGTATATAATTCTGTGATCCGGAGGAGGTTTTTCTATTTTTTTTTTTTTTTTTTTTTTTTTTCATGAGAATTATATTCTATATGCACGTGACGAGTTTACCGTCACGATTTAGTCCGGAATTTAAGCTGAAATGATTCTCCTTCGTTGAAGAACGTGCGAACGGTTCATAGAACTGTAGAGTCAGTTTAAACGTGTATAAAAACAATATATATATATATATATATATATATAAAAGTTCGCGAGAACGAGTTTTCCAATGCTCTGTTTACTTTAATGGCTCTCCTGTCTTTTCATCTATTTAATTAACATTTTCTTTTTTCTTGTTTATTTTTACGAACTCGCCGTTTCGTAGTTTCGAAACTCCACTTTGGAGTTCGCGAGAGAAGCGAGAGGCGATAAATTGTATTCGGGTAACTCGATGTGGCGTTCGCGAACGGTCCAGAGTAACTTTTGAGGGCGAGCAGGAGCGCTTCTTCTTTTCTCTTCTCGCTGTTGAGAGTCTTAAATCAAAGACTGGCAAAGGGTAACAGCGAGTGGTAATTGAGCCATAACCCGCGCCCGGTGAACGCACAAATATTTCAGCGCCGGGAGCTCAGTCTCGTAATTTAAAGCTCGTAATTAAGATTCGCGACGGTCGTTGCTGCGATATACTCTTATCCTGCGACACGGTACTCGATACCCTGAATTTTCGTTATAAGAAATCTCAATACTATAAAAATGTTCTCCGGCGTTAGAAAAACCGAACGAAAATGCGGAATAGGAGAGACCGGCGTTCGTTGAAACGCGATCAGTAAAAAAAAAACAAACATATTAAAAAAATATACCCGAAAAATATTACATTTGACATTTTTATATAATTAATATAATAATAATGTAAAATATTTAGTGACATAAATTTTTCAATTTTTCGACCAAAATATATTGCACATTTCATAGATATATTTTCGATATAATTTTTTTTCATGTCCATCACTATGGAATTATAGTGAATTTTTATTATTTATGTTTTGTATTTATAATAAATAATTGTTCAGAGTGCAATGCGCACTGCGTGAATTCTTCGATTTTTGTAGCTTCTGTTTTAACTCGCACCCGGTCTCCGCTGATTAACTCCACTCGTTCTTTAACACTACCGATTTTATTATTAGTAAAAAAAAAAACAGCTATTCTTCGGTAACATCGCGTTCTCTCGAAGGGTTGCAGACTCGACGTCCCGGTGGGATTCTTTTTCTTTCGTTTGAAAAAAAAAAAAAAAAAAAAAAAAAAAAAAAAACAGTTGGGGGCATAAATATGATAGAGTCACGAGCCGAGCGACTTGGCAGGTAACGTTGTTTGGAGCGGCGTCGGTGGTGCTAAGCGTAACATAATACCGCGAGACGGTGGAGCACCGTGACAGCGTGACACTCGAAGCATGCATCATCGGTAGCCAACCCGATGTCGCAGTATATTTCACTACCCCCTTTTCCGAGATCGTAACACGCGCGTTTCGACTCCACGAGTAAAGCACCGTACATCTACACACACACACACGCGCGCGCGCGCGCATTCACGCTGCGCGTGTAGTTTGTACGGTGTGATGTGATATACAAACGCGTTGCCGCGAGAGTGGCGCTTCTCGTTGGCCGATAACTTTGTCATCAGCCCATGAAGACTCCAAGGTGGGCGTTGCAGTTTAAAAAAAAAAAAAAACAAAATTTCGTAAACAACTTACGAAGTAATTTGTAACGAAAACAATTGATTAATCGTTGCAATTAATTAGTTCCGATAAAAACAGAGAATAATTGATTAATGAATTAGTTATTTACGTAACGTTACAAATATTGATTATTAATATACTTATTTAATAGATACGATTTGAATTTATATTAATTAATTAATTAATTGATTAATGAGGTGACGATCTGAAATTCGTAGATAATATTTCGAGGTGTTGAGGAATGAAGATCGTCGTTATTTCATTTAGCTAAACTTAGCTTGCGGTGTAAAGGCCGGACACTCGGTACCAGTGCAGTGGCCCGCGCGAACACACACACGCGAGAGATTCGAGAAGTTATTACTCGCATATTCCCGCAGTGGCCTCCGGTACGGGACGCTCCGTCGCGTGATTAATACGGGGTTACAGGAATATAGATAGATAGCGACGGGAGGTTAGTGGCCCTCTCGGGGTATATACTGTATGATAGCGATGTAGTAGATCTCGTGGAGATAGCCGATGAACGCATTTGTACCGCGACACCTGCGAACGAGTTGCCATGTATCATCGCGACGATGTGCCGCTGCTTCTGCTTGCCAGAGATACTCTCCTCTGTCTCTCGAAAACGACCTTATATACCCGACACGCAAAATGCAACTCACGTACGCGTAACACACGTGTTCTCGATGCAAACATTCATTTCGTCGAAGTATAGCTTTTACGAAAATGCCTTTTACTTAACTTAACATTTTCTATCGCATTCATATTGAGCGCAAAAACAATACGTAAAAACGACCATCAAGACGTTTTTTTGAATCCTTTGATATTTCGATGATTTGATTTCGAAAAAAATTCTATTTAATTTTTTTTTTTCAAATTTGACTTAAAATTTTTTGCATTATTTCTATTTTTATGTTCATTTTGCTCCGTGTGTCCGTTGTACCAACACTTTCCATTAAATCAGCGCTCGGCGCGGAAAAACATATACGTTGAAGTAATAATATTCCGGTAGCTTAACTGCGCTTAGTTAAACGATCGTAGTCGATTTTTCATCGGTTCGGTTCGCTAACGCATTCGTATCGATGCTCTTAATGAATTCTACTTTGCGACGCAGTTTCTTCACCGCGAATTATACGACTAAATGTACGCGAATATACGTACGCGTACACGAGCGCGTTTAGTATCTTTTGCAGGATGTTCTTCGTACTCTCGCGTAAACCGGGTGTAACTTGTTCTATAATAACGTGGGCGCGACGGAAACGAGCCGAGTACAAGACAGGGGCGAGAGGTTGTAATATACAGTCTCGCATATTAACTACTATAGATACGCGCCTTGGGCATCTTTGTATTTTGCGGTTGGAGCCCCAAAGACAAAGTACCCAAAGTATCGCAGGATATTAAACGCGTTACGAACCGTTCTTCTCGGATATAATATATTAATGGAGTATAAAGCTTGGCAGCTAGAAAACCGCCACTAACGTGTTACAGTTTGTCGTATATATCAAGAGTCGCCGGTTTATACTCGAGATTATAAATCATCGCGACAAGTATTAATTTTCTTATCTTGAAAATAACGCTGTAACGCGGCTTCCGCTCGCAAGGTCGTCAGCATCACCTGGGGATGCCTTTCAACGATTCCGCGAGTATTCCAGTATCGAAAAAACAAAAAAAATGTCTTTTAATACACATGGATCCGATAGGGAAATAGATACGCAACGTTTCCGGCTATCGCGGAATCGGCTTGCAACATCTTTATTCCTTCGCTGGATACGCAAATTGTCAATGATTGACGATTCCGAAATGTTACTCAGTACGTTGAATTTTTTATACAAAATAAAAAACGACGCAAATTCAATATGCGGAGATTTCTTGATTTTTTTTATCGGCGTTCACACAGCTCGCTTGTTAGTGAATTGAATCTTTGCCCTCAGAGGATAAGCTTTGCTTTGCTTTGAGGAAACTATGTGTAATTTTAATTCGCTTTTTCTTTTGGGAAATCTATCCAATCGCCAATGTGATCAAAAAATGGCAAAAAGGTACTTTTTTTTTGGAGTAAAATTTATTTATTTATTTATTTATTTTTTTCGGAGTACAAATTGCTTCATCAACGTTGACACAATATTTAATATTACATAATTGCCATTGCTATTGCTGTTTTTCTACTATCGAAAAAAAAGTCTTCGAACTATTTTTTTTATTTTTTTTTTCAACCAACCGGTAAATATAAAATGTTTTCGACACGCAAATTCATTCGTTCTGTTGGGAGCGTAACCTGAAAATTTTTACGAGTAGCAGGCTCGTCGCTCATTCTCGTTATAAAAGCCCTCCCCGTCGACGGTGGTAAGAGGATTCGGCGTATCGCTGCAGGGGGTTTCCCGCAAGGGTCTCACAAGGTCATCCTATATGCAATCCACGAAAGAGTTCTCTTCTCCTTCATTTCTCTGCGTATTTCTCTCTCATAGTGTGTTGTAGGGCTCGTGTGTCCACCACCACGGAATCGCGAGTGTCACCACATAAACCATTCTTACAAAAGTATCGGGTTACCACGTGGCGGCGGGCGCGCTTCTTGCGGTGTTCTAAACCGCGCGCTCTCAAGCCTCTCGTCCCCGGTATTTTCCTCTCACGTTTATAAATGCATCGTGGTACTGTACGAAATGAAGAAGATTTCACGAGAAACCGCAATTTTTATTTTCATTTTACAACGTTGCTTCGTAGATAGATATATATCCTTATTATTCCCGCGCAACAAAAATGTATTGAATGAATACTAATACAGTTGTTACTATATATTATCAGTACTATATTACGTTTTTCCGCGGAAAAAAAAATCGTCGAAAATGGAGTAAAATTCAATGTTTATTTGCTGAAAAAAAAATAAACAAAATTTATAAATTAGACTCAGCGATTCCTTGGGGAGTTTCAGTCTTCGATGATCTACAGAGAGTCCAAGTCTGTCCGTAATTTTTATATTTTTTTTACCAAACGCAACGAGAAAAAAAATGGTCTCGCCATCGAGCGTAGAAGGTTCTCCGCTTCCCCATCGTCGTCCACCGCTGTGCGTTGTACACCTCTCATATTATTTTTATTTTAAAAACGACGAATGATGTAGCGATTTCGCTCGCGTATACCCGGAGTGTCTCTCGGCTACCGGTGCGCAACGCGCACGTTGTCGCGTTCCCCGATGCAGAAACGTTGCAGCGGGACACCGCTGCGCGTGGGACGCTACGTGATCGCTGCTGGGCTCGTCCTGCATTAATCTGGATCATAGCCATTATATTACCAGCAGCGAAACTCGCGCGCGCGTGTGTAGATATCTTCTTATTGGCATACCGCACCCCTTAAAGCGATCGCTCGTGAAAAAAAAAAAAAAATTTCGATGCTTACCAAATTTTTTTTTTTTTTTTGCAACTCGTGTATTATAAAATCTACGATGTGTTACGACACGTTTTCGAGTCACATTGAATCTTCTAACATTTTTTTTTTTTTTCGAAACTTGCCTCACAACTCGCCGGAACCGATATGCAAATTTCATTGAAAGAATTTTTTCTGTTTGTCATATCGAACGCTCTCGTGCGAAGCTCGAGGATACGTTGAGCAAAATCCCGTCGAGTAACTCTCCTCGTGCCGCAGCGGGCTTTTCGCAAAGTCGCTGCGAACACACATATTCGCCGGGAATACCAGAGAGACAAGTCCTGTTTGCGATTCTTTGTTTTGTATTTAAAGCTTCTTATCGGAAGCCACCGCTCAAGATATGTCGAGGACCGGGTTCGAGGGATTCGAATGCCGGGCGCGCGATCCCGACAGCAGTGGCAACCCGTCGTATTTTAATTACGGGATTCCACCTTTTCTCTCTGTCCGCCCGGCTCTCTCGGGAGACTCCCCCTTCTTCTCTTCTTATTCTACCACTTTTTCTACCACTGCCACTGGCGCGTTTTATCGAAGAAATAATAATTTACAACGTCGGATACGCGAAAGAGGTACAAATGCATCATCCCAAGGCGAAACGAGTGTAATACGAGTGACTCGGTTGTACGATATTTCTGCGTTTGTGTATTCAAAACCCTTATATGTGTGTATGCAGTTCTGGTCGTATAGCTCGAAAGTTATATTATAAGTAGCGCGAATATTCACCACCGGGTGTCCGACCGCTTCGGACATCGCTGTCCCCTGACTAATGCGACGAGAACACGACATCGTAAAGTGCGTTTCGGAGCTCTGTATCCTCGGCGTTGTACTCACTGTAACGCGGCATATACAAACTTAACGTATTACCAACGTGACCAAACTTACCTTGCCACTGTTTACTCCGATGATTTCTTGCCATCGGTAAATCTTCGTTTTTTAAGCCTCGACTATCCGCCGGGGCAAAAGACGGGAGTTATTTCTCTATTTTCTTTTAATACACTTTTTTACTACGCTGCTTTTTCAATCGGAATTTTTCGAATTTTCGCAAAATTATTTTTTAATCATTTAATAATTCGTTTTTGAAAAATATATATAAAATTTCTTGTTGGCAGCTTAAAAAAAAAAAAAAAAAAATACGCCCGCAGCGAAATTCGAAAAATCGGGATTATCGAAAAATAGCTCAATACAAATCTCATCCAATAATCTTCCCCGGATATTCGATCGGGCGAGAAAAAAAAATACATAATAGACAAATAGGTTACACAGGATTTTTTTTTTACACGTATTATCCATTCAACGTTTACGGAGTAACACACCTTTGGGGCTAAAAAGCGCGTGTGTACGAGGTCGAGGGGGGGTTTGAGACTATAGGTAGATTTCATACATAGTGTAGCGTTGTAGAAAAACCCGCCGAGTGTGCGAATGCACGGCAAGTGGTCTATCCCCGTCGCCGTCATAAAAGATTTCCGACTCTTTGTGGAGATTTGTGTGTTTGCTTGCGCTTCGTAAGCGCGCCGGGGTTAGACGAAAGCGACAACGATAGAATGGTATATACCCCGAGCGAGTGAATGAAATAAAGAGAGAAAGCACTGCGGGGACCGCACGCTCGGCTTAGAATACGCCTTGTATAATAATGTAACGCATATGGCGCTACTTGTAAAACTCTGCGGGTCGTCCTATGCGTCGGCTCGTCGACTCGTCGTCATCGTCGTCCTCGTCCTCCGAAGCATTCGTCTCGAGACCCGCCGGAGAGAGTGTAACACACAACGCATCCGCGCGAAACCCTGAATGAGGTTATTCCCCGTTTGCGAGCTCATTCATCGTTCTTCTTACACGCTCCTTCATTCGTCTTTACCTTCTACGTGTGTATAAGCGCTTCTCTTGTAGCGTAGATGCGTGCGAGACGAGGGAAACGAGGCGAACGAAACGAGCGTTGTAAATTTTTGCAACTCTCGACACTCGTTAATGCAGAAAGAAGTCTCTATGCTTCCGTAAAAATGTTAACATTACGAAAAAAAAAAAAAATGAATGAATGTTTTACCATTTATTATAATTATTTGACTTTATAAAATAAGAGTCAAAGATTGATTTTTTTTTTTTTCGTAGTTTCGATTTTTCACTATTGAGAAAATTTAAAGCTTTTCCCAAGGTCGAGGCTTCGTGGAACGATTTACTCGAAGCCACGACCGTCGGATCCGATTAGCGGAGAGAAAAATTGAAAAATATGCACCCTCCTTGCGCTCCGTTAACTAGCGAAGGGCCAACGGGTCGTAAGCGAACTCATCGTCAAGGGCCAACAGGATCACGGTAACAATGTGTCTCGAGTCAAGAGCACCCTTCGCCAAGATTTAACGCAACAGTTCCAGCGTTCATTCGTTTCTCTCCTAATCCCCGTTAGAATTAGAGGCTTGCGGTCTCGTGGCCGACGTTGGACTTGTCGAGTTTGACAGCTGTATTCTCCTCGCCATTTTGCTCCGAAAGGTCTAAATCGCCTATACAGATGCTTAGCCTCGTAAACTTACTTGCGTGTATGCGCAACTAAATTCAAACTCTATTAGCGATTGGTGCCGAACGACATCGCCATTTTTGGCAATGGGTCGCCCGTAAAAGCTCTCGAATATGGACAACACTTCGACACTTACATTTTCCGCCTCGGGTGACGGATAAAGAAATTAGATCGACAAAAAAAAAAAAAGAGTACAAGAAGTTTGTCAATATTTTGCCAAACATGGATTTGTCCCGCTCGGTGTCATTACCTAATAAAACGATTGTACAATAATAATAAAAGTGAAATCTCCAGAGTCAACAATCTATAACGAAGGACACACGGGAACACCGAGTGTGTGTCTCTCTATCAGAAAAGCAAATTATTATAGCCTATTATATCGACTGTGAGAAAGATTTATAAGCCTTTGATTCACTGTTGTTTCGTTATATACAGAGTAAGGCGAAGCAAAATGGACAATCGCGCAACTCGAATTTTGGGGCGAAATGGACCTAAAATTCATTAAAAAAAAAATCGATTTTTATGTATCTTGACCATTATTTATGCTGCAGATCGCTGCTTATCTTTTAAACATCGGGATCGATGTTTTATCAAATAATAATAATAATATTTTCGTGTTTCGGTTTTTCATTTTTTTAATACAATTGAATCGGTGTTCGTTTGGCCCCATCTTCTTCTGTATATATGTATATATCTCTTATTATCTCAAAAAAAAAAAAAAAAAAAACTTTAATGATCGATCGAAACAATATATACCACTGGATTCGAAACTCTTTGGTATCGTTTAAATTCGAGGACTCTGGTCTCACCGATTCTCGAGAGCTGGGAAAGAAAAATAATAAAGGAAAAAAAAAAAAAAAAAAAATTGGGAAGTAGCCAGTCGTGGATGGCGAGGCTGGAAACAGAGTAGTAGCCCGTTATAAGATCGGCTACGTCTCTATCTAACTCTTTTTCACGTTTGCTCTCGCGGCCGCGGGCTCGCGGTTGACCGAAGGACGCAATATATTTGGTGTTGCGGCTCTCGAGAGATAGAGGTATAGAAGAGGCTGGTAGCCGAGGACGATATCGCTCGAGATAGTCCGACTGCTGTGGAGAGAGAGCTGGTAATGGAGACTGTAGGGTGCCGCTAATGCAGTAGCGATGTCACGGAGTCCAACGTGTATCGGAGAATATCCTCCCCTTTTCCTTCTTCCGCCACTCTTTGTACCGTCCAACTTCGATGCGCCGGACTCGCTCTTGATACCGACCGCCTGTACGTATACAGAGATTCCTTCGTTTTTTTTTCTTTTTTTTTTTTTCGCTCTCGATGTTTTTCGTTTTAACGTAACGGAGGGGCGAGAGTAAAGGAGAGATCAAAACTTGCGACAGCGAGAAAGAAGAAGAAGGAAAGCTGTGAAATAAGTTGAAACATTGAATCCCAAAGGGGTCCGAGAACTTGTGGGAAATGCTCGCTCTCGGACGTGCCTTATCTAACCCCTCACGCTTATCGTACTACTCTTCGTGAGCCGCGTAGCTCGCGCGACGAAACTGCTCCTCGACTCCTACGCCAAGAGAGTTCGAATCTTTCTTTATATAAATATATACATATATATTCTTTTTTATTATATATTTTTTTAATCCGGCAAACACCCGCTAAGACCGAAACCATTAAGTACTATTATTTATTGAAACTCGCGAATTTATTCGACGAATTTACATATCGGGTACGTGAACTGACTACCAGTAGCCCCGGGTTACCGGGGATGTGTAGTTTTCGTATAAGGATTCAGTGAAAGACAAACACCGACCCATTAGACGATATCGCGATTTTTTTTTTTTCTTTTGTTTTCATACGAAATAATCTCCGCGAAACATCGTTGTAGTTGAAAAATAATTTTCCGAACTTACGATCTATTTATTTAATAAATTTTTTCCACGATAAGTGAAAACATAACTTCAATTTTTATTATCGTTTTTTTTTTTTTTTTTTTTTTTTACTAAACAGAATGTTTTTGTATGCCTGCAAATTGTGGTAAAAAAAATTGTATACATTTCGAAATTTTATTTTTTTGCTTTCAAAGCTTCTCACAGTCGTTCTTAACTAAACGAGTTCTCTCGGGTCGTTTTTGATTTTTTTTTTTTCAGAATGTTCGGCAGTATGAAGAGATGCGCCAGATGTCAGGCAGCGATTCTCGCCTCGGAGCTCGTTATGCGGGCTCGTGAACTTGTGTTTCACGTACGATGTTTCTCGTGTGCGGCGTGCGCGGTACCGTTGACGAAGGGTGACCACTTCGGGATGAGAGACGGGGCGGTACTGTGTCGGCTCCATTACGAGATGGGCGCGGAGCTTCATCCTGCGCAGAGTCCACCGGTACCGGTATATCCACCGGGACCCCAACATTATCCCGGTCAACCGTTTCCATCGCCCGAATTCTTGCACCATCATCCCCACGGGCCGGGACAGCATCCCGCTGTACCGCCTCATCCCCATCACTCCATGCATCCGCAACACCCTCATCAACTCGCACACGCGAGTCCGGTACCACTTCAGCCGTCTACGCCCTCGGGACCGGATGGCGGTTCACCACCGAAAGTTCCGTACTTCAACGGCGGCGCGGCTACGAACGCCGTACCACCGCCGCGACAGAAGGGTAGACCAAGAAAACGAAAACCGAAGGATCTCGAAGCTATGACCGCCAGTCTCGGTAAGTTAATTTTTTTTTCTCAAATTTTATCATTTTAGCGTCATGTCGCAATAAAATTATCAAAGTTTGCATAAAAAAAAATACGCGAAATTTTTTTTATATAATTAAAAAAAAAAAAATTGAAAAAATAATTTTAGCGACAAAAGAAGGCAACCGATTGATTAAATTGATTGAAAAATCATAGAATTTCGCAAATCGGGATAAAAAATTAATTTGTAAGATCCAATGGCGCGTTTCTCGCGTCTTCTGCTTACATTGTTCCGCTAATCGAGGAGGTTTTGCCGGTAGCGATAAAAATACGAGAATTACGCGCCCCATTACGACGACGCAGACCGTGAATCTTCGCTTGTAAGTCAGAGACAAAGCGTAACATAGTATATACGCGGCTACGGTATGACACCGGGAAAAGAGAGAGGGGGTTAAAAAGTCTCGTCGGTCCTTTCCACACACAGACAACTCCGAAGCACGCAGCCCGTAAAATTGCTCTGCACGGTGTATTTCGAGCAAAGTGCCCCTTCTCCCTGTGTCGTATATCGTCTTCTTCTTCATCTTCTTCTTCTGCTTCATCAACGAATGCGATGCCGCAGTGGGTACAGTGTGCGATAGTTGTGAGGCTTCAAAGAAGGGCAATCCTCAGACTCCAATGGGGTCGAATTGCTACGAATTGTACGGTAAAAAATTCGAGTAGTAGCTTTCTTCATCACCTTGGAACCTTCTCGTGTTTCTTACGATTCTTCGTTTCTTTTTTTTCTTTTTTTTTTTTTTTTGTGCCTAAACCCGAAAGTGATACTGTTACCGCAGAATCTCGTTTGAGAAGTTTCTGAGGCTTACGGGAAAAAAAAAAAAAAAATTTGACCGAAAGACAACATTTTTTCATTTGATAACATTTTATTATATAAAAACAAAATTTAATAAAAAAAAAAAAATGTTGACTACATTTTTTTTTTATATACCCTTAAAGACCATTTTTTCGAGATTTTTCAAAGGACAAATTCTTTTTTCGTAAAATAATATTAAAAAATTACAAAAATATTTGGAAGTAAAAGAAAAGCCTTTTCACTCGATTTCATCGACTCAGTTCTCACTTTGGTCCCGCAAACAGGATTCTTTTCCACGCCACACGCCCATCGCCGCTGCAGCAGCAGCAGCAGCGTCGATTTTTTTTTCTTTGCTTCCGATAAAACGTCGGGTACGGTCCGAACGTGGATCCGATTTGTAAAGAGCAATTTTTTTTTTTTTTTTTTTTTTTTTCACTCCGTTGCTATCGAGAGACACCGGGGGGGACGAAGAGAGGCAAAGGTATATCGAGAAGTTGAGGCAACGAAGAAACAAGAGATCCTCTTCTTGCTTTCTTTCCTCATCGTTTTCTCCGCTTCGCGACGATCCTTCGGGTCGTCTCTCCGGAGACCCACCCGGCGCCTCGTCGCGAAGGTCTGTTCGAAACTCTCCTACATGCAGAACTTTTGCATGGATTCAGAGATCCGCACGGGCGCGAGTCTTCTCACGGAGTCTGGGATATGGCTTAGCGAAAGATAGCTGTGGACTCTCTCTCTCTCTCTCTTGTGGCTGTGTGTACCTATATATGTATATATATATATTTGCCGAGAGCGTCGGGGATCGGAGCGCCCGATCGCAATCGCTGTTCGGTGTACAAGACCGAGACCACTATGGGTTGAGAGTGGACACTACGTTTTACACGGTGCCCAAGTTTTACCGTAGCATCGGCGTTAAGACGATCGCGACGAGCGAAGACGAAAATTGTTGACTGTTAACTGAAAACGAGGAAACGACAACGACAACGACCACGATGCGGATTCCTCCTCGACTATAATACGTTAAACTCGCTTCAAGACGGTTGTTTTTGACTTGGCAATGGCTACGCGACTCTACGGTTCTGGAACATAGTTTCAAGACTCACACTCCGCGGTCCAGATTCGAGTTCTGATCTTCTTCTCTCTCCTTCGCTCTCGAGGGCTATATCGCTCACTTCATCCCCCCGGTGTTAACTGGTTACTTCACCTCACTTCTCGTTTATTCTCTCGGATCGCATTTTCGCACACGACTCGGTGTGATTTATAGGAGGCGTGGGCGTGCGCCGTTTGCCACCGAACCCTGATAAAATTTGTCCGGTCGACATAAATTCACGAGTACGAAACTCTTGCGCTCCAACAAAGCGTTCGGCGCTCTCGCGGAACTACGGAGAATCGGGGGGAGAGAGAGACGGAGAGAAAGTTTGAGAAAAGGTAAAAAAAAAAAGTATGAAGATAGGGAATAAGAAAACGTGGGCGAGAAACTTCGGTGCGAGAACTCAGCACATTCAGAGAAATCGTGATAGTGTTTCGAACGATTAAGGGATAACTATGAGTGACTATTTTTTATTAGTTGTTTTTAATTTTGGTTATTTATTTGCTTATTTATTTTTATTAATTTTTTTTTATATTGATTGACTATTAATACATTCGTTAAATACAACGATAATTTATCTGATTAATATGTTAGGTATATATAAACGTCGAATTCGATACATTTTAGATATGCAAAATTTTATAAAAAATACGGATATATTAAAATATTATTATTATTATTTAATATATTTTATGTATGCATTTGATTTTCTCGTGGGTACACAGTTGGATTGGATATAAAGGATGAATAGTTAACTAAAAATAAATAACTATCACCCAATTTGACAACGAATTTTTTGTTGATATATTTCTTTTTTTTTTTTGGATTCGCGTCGATTAAAATCGATTTTACGGAGAGTCGAAGAAATTGACGAAAAAAAAAATTCGTCAAACACCACGATAATATATCAACTCCAATGAGCTTCATTTAGCGAAACCGTGGGAAAAAACAATGACGTTCTACAAATCATCGATGCGAGATACCGCGAAGCGTGTATTACATCAAGAAACGCTCTCGCGAACGGCATTCGAGATTGTCGTTTCTTTTTTTCTCTTATTTGAAGAGACCGCGCGGGGTTCGCTGCGAGCGAATCGTTTGCTTTCGATAGATCGATAGTTACAGGCAGGTAGAAAAGCTACGTGCGTTAGCTGCGAAATGCGTATACGTCGCGTTTCCCCATTTGGTGTTCGACTCGAGCGCACGCTTTTGGATTCGACGCCGCACCGGCGTGCCGATGATGGCGATGATCGGGAACGAGAGATACAAACGCCGAGACGAGAAGACTCTCGTCGGCCACGACTTTAGAAGTCACGGAAAAAAAAAAAAAAAAATAGTGTTACCGAGTTTTAGTTCGAATCCCGCAGCAGCGATGAGGGGGATTAACGAATCCGTGGATTATTCTCTGGGAAACGCGAAACGATGTTTTGTACAGAATTGTTTCGAAATTCTTTACGTGCCTCACTCGATAGAACTTGCCAAGAAGATCGTATAGGGAAAGGAATTCTGGCAAAACATTGGAAATCTAATAGGATCGATCGATCTTTTTTTTATTATATTACTTCGTAGTAAAAACGTAGTTTGCTGTATTATCGATTTTTACCAATTTTCAAAAATATAATCGGCCTTTTTTTTTAAGTTAATTCCAATTACCTCTAAAAAAAAAAAAAAAAAAAATGACAGATTCTTCTTCGATATATCAACTTTTTAACAGAAATGGCTTTGGAGTTTCTACAGACGATACTTCTCTACTCTGCTTTGCATAAACTTGCTATGAATTTCTTTATATATCCCCTTTGCGTTAGTATCGTATATGCGGAGAGAATGGCATTGCGCGGAGAGTCCAATAGGGAGAGCGAGAGAGAGTACAGAGTATTACGAGTTGACGGGGTGGCTGCGGAGGTTTCTGGTATTCGGTTCGATGGAGCTATCGCCCGACCAGGTAATTATGGGTTGAGCCGAAGCGAAGAACCGTCGGAAGCTCGGGTTTGCGTTCTCTCCCGCCGAAAGCCTATTCGCTGTACTCTCTAACGCTGTTTGATGCGTATCACAGCTCATTAGCTCCGCCGGGAGTGCAAACGACGGAACCAGAGAGAGAGAGAGAAATACACGAGGATCGATAGGGAAAGACAGAAACTGATAGATACCGAGGGGAAGAGAGAAGGAGAAACACATAGCGATAGCGTATTCTCGCTACGAAAGACTCGAGTACCTATGTACACCACCAATTACAACTCTATGCAACTGATAGTGTGTAAGCACGATACTCCATAGTATCGGGGAACTCTACCGGTGGTAATTCTATATACCTTCGGCACGAGACGAACGTTTTCGCTCGATCGTCAACGAATAATCATTCGCGTGCCAATTTGCGGCATTCATGTTTTTGCATTTCCTTCGCAATGGCGCTGCGATGAATTTACGATTTTTGAGAATCGTTTTTTTTTTTTTTTACAACGTGCCAATTCGTTTGATAGACGATTGCGAAGGAAAGGAGAGGATTACATTATTTTTATACGAAAATAAAGTTTTATCTGTTTAGCGATTTTAAAAATCATCTCTTTCTCTGGGAGCTTAAAATCTCGTTGCCTTCTTTTGTCATTTACATCGACGATGGTTACAGAAATGTGATTTTTTTTTTTTTTTTTTTTTTAAATCGAAGCGTTTTGAAGACGATACTCAATATATTGTTTATACTTATACTCTTTACGGGAATAATAATTTCCATTGTACAAATAGAGACTGAAAAGAAAACGTATAATTAACCGAGTTTTTTTTTTTTTTTTTTTTTTTTTTTTTTCAATTTTTCTTGCAGACTTGAACTCGGACTACATAGACATGCCGTTCGGTCGCGGAGGTCCCGGAACTCCTGGTATGCCCGGTTCTAACAGTCGAACGAAACGCATGAGAACGAGTTTCAAACATCATCAGTTGAGAACGATGAAGAGTTACTTCGCTATCAATCACAATCCGGACGCGAAGGATCTTAAGCAGCTTTCACAGAAGACCGGCTTGCCAAAGAGGGTATTACAGGTGAGCGATTTATCTTTGATACATAAAATCATTTATTTTTCCTATTCGTAACTAAAAATATCGCAAAAAAAAAATTTAATAAAAATCCAAAATAAAAATTGTCAAATTCCCCCCTTTAAAAAAAAAAAAAAAAAAAAAAAAATAAGTTCGACTTCAATGGAGATGTGCCGTTCGCAAAGACGGATCGACTCTCGTTGCTCGTCTTTTTTTTTTTCTCTCGTTGCTCGTCTTTTTTTTTTTTTCTCTCCTCTCGTTCTCTCGCTCGCTGCTCGACCCTATAAAAATATTCACGGGCGCGCATCTCGCTCGTCCGACGTACCACCGTCGGGCTCTGTGTATATAGGTTCTCCCAATTAGTGCGTCCCAGAGAGTGTCTACTATATACGAGAAACGCGAGCCTCGTTGCTCGCCGCTGCCGGGTCTGAATAACTGAACGCCCGTAGGCATAGAGAGGAGTAGACGCGTAGCGTGATATTTCCGTCGACGCCGAACACCGGAGCGTACCGAAAAACCCCGCGGTTTGTGCGCGTTTCAAGCTCTCCTTTTCGTTGTTGCCGCGCGCGCGCGCGCGCGCCCGCGTTACTTCGTCAACCTGCGACTGCAGTGAAATCCTGCGGAACGGCCTGTACGAGAGATCGTGCATCGCCCGGTTGCTTATGACGAGGCCTCGTTAAAACGCGACGGCGGAAGAGCGAAGAGACTCCGCGCAGCTTCTCTTCGGCTTTTATATGTCTATACTTCACTATATATATAAATATATCATAGAGACTCGGGTGCTTCACTCGAGTAACTGTTTTCTAGGTTCTTCGGTGACGTCGGAACACAGAGCGCTCGTTCGGTCTCTCCGAGAAAAAAAAAAAAAAAAAAATTCCCTGTAACGAGAGAAAGGCTCTTTATTCCGCTTGGCATAGTTTCGACGTCACAAAAAAAATCTTGAATCGGTGTTAAAATTTTTGGGAAATAAAACGAAGGAAAGCGAAAAGAAAAAAAATTGACTCAGTGGCCGAAATTTTGGGGAAAATAAAACAAAAGAAAGCGAAAAAAAAAAAAAAATTGAATTAGTGGCCGAAATTTTGGGGGAAATAAAACAAAGGAAAGCGAAAAAAAAATAGTGAATTAGTGGCCGAAATTTTGGGGAAAATAGAACGAAGGGAAAGGAATGAGAAGATCCGTCTTTTTTGGTATTTCAGATTTTTTTTTTTTATTAATATAGCGCTCGGCGTTCAGTTATCTATCAATGATAAGCGGTATATCCGTGAAAATAAAGCCGCCATCTTCCCCACTTCCTTCCGTTAACACCGAGAACGGGAATGTGTGCGTTATTTTTATTTGTCAATCCGATATCGCTGTAACGTCGAGCTTCCGAGTTTCTGTGGTCCATATCAATCCTTTACAGCTTCCCAACTATAGTACTTCCACGTTGCGTCGCTTTTGTATATATGTATTTATATTTTTTGCAACGATTTTGCAACGAATATGATTCGAGTCTTTGAAATGGTGAAAAATTGGAATTCAGTGGAAATTTATGGACGCAGTGAGTCTTTGAAGTATAGAACTCGTGTCATGAAATTTTTATCAATTATGCGAGGAAAAAACGTGTTTTATTTTTTTTTTCGTGGGTAAAAAAAATCTTCTTAAAAATCCCAGGCGATTAATTGTTTGTATCAGTGTCCCGATTATGTCAAAAAAATCTCAGGTCCAAGTATAGAAACGTGTGGAAGGAATTCCCGTTTTTCTAATATCATTTTTTTACTTTTTCTTTTGTATTAAAAAAATTACACTGCTTTTATAATCTTTAATATTTGTAGTTAGACATTTTTTTACACGATCTGTACATTGTTATCAGCAAGAAATTGCATGGGATTAACGATATGATTTTTTATCGACTTAAAAAAAAATGCGAGACGCTTCTTTACCTAAAATTGGCGAATCCCCCAACCAATCTTATACTTAAAAATATTTTTAAAAAATCTTCTGTCACGAAGTATACATAGAAATCTCGGCGAATCCACTAGGCGACGAGACATTTGTGACCAAAGGTAGTGTCGGCCAAAGTTCTTTGGAACGCGAAGGAACGTGAGTATTTCATTATTCCACGTTTGAAGGGCTCTTGGATATTTATTTCCAGGATGGCTTCGAGGGTCGTCGGCATGCTACAGACAGACGTACAGTCAGACAGACAGACATAGTAGTCCACAGTACCTATAAAACATACGTATCTACGTACCAGAGTCCTATATAAATCCAACTTTCTACTATACTTCGCCAAGGGGGCGGAAGAAACGCTAGAAAACGCGTCGAGGGGATGGCGAATGTTGAAAGGGAGTGAAAAAAAAAAAAAAAAAGGAAGATAGCGAGAAGCGAAGAGAGAGCTTGAAGACTCGAGGGAAATAAGGGTAGGAGAGGATGGGAGTGTCTGCGAGGGGGGTTGGCGCGAGAGAATGAGGAAAGAGGGGAAAGAAAAGAAACGAGTGCAAAAAAAAAAGAGGGCGGCTGGGGGAAGGGCGGGGGAGGGAGTGAAAAGAGGAGGTAAAAAAAGTAAAGAAAAAAAAAAAAAAAAAAAGAGTACCAAAGAGCGAGAGAGGACAGCTATTGTATTCGGGCGCAGCGAAGGGGTCTTGAGTTACCCGCCATCTTGGTTGATATTGATCGCGAGACGCGCGAATACTCGGCTCACCTCCCTCACCTACCGCGAGGCACACAACTTCTCTTCACATCCTTCTCTATGTTTCAGCTTTTGCCTTCACCTTTTCCTTCTTTATCTTAACCGCTTGCTGCGAGCAACGACGACCGCCCCCGTTCGCCCAACTCTCGCTCTTCTCCGTTCGTTCGTTTGTTCCCTCGTTTCTCCGCGTCCATCTGCCGTACGCTGTGCGGTAACTCTCCTGGCGATATTTTACTCTATGCACATACATGCAAATATATATATATATATACATGTATTTGTATAAAAAAAACGAGCCGAAGGATTCCAAAATGGCGACGGACACAATCGAAGTTTCTTCTTTTTATTCTCTCGACTTTGTATATCGTAGAATTAAGAAAAAAAAAAATGTTTTCTCACGAGATAAGCGAAGAACGAGGTTTGTTCAATATTTGGACAGCAGTGCGAAAAGTTTGTAATAGTAGAAACATGATTTTGGCGCATGAACTTGCGTCATCAAGGTCTTTTGCTTTAAGAGACGTTAATGTGTTAAATAGCTTCTGAATAGAGTGTGTCGAAGTCTAGTGAGAGGGAAATAATCGTATACCGGAAGTCGATAGTATTTATCAACCAGTTATATGGTATGCGAGTTTCGCCTTCGCGCCTTCCGAAGGCCGCTGAAGAGAATTCATCGGAGCTGTGGCACGTGCCACTGCCATTGTAACGTTCATATTGTGTCATCGATGAAATTCTGTATCGTATGCACACAGTGTTGCATACACCGCTCGATTATCTTGCATTATCTTCCTCAATGGACTCGAAGCACTGGAAGGCTATATACTGTTCAAACAACTCGATTATTTCATTGCACGATTATCCAAGTCATTAACTCTTTAATTCACAATTTGCCAATAAGTACAGCTGGAGAAACGAGAATATTTAATCAATCAAAAGTCTATTAAATCTTGTGGCACGGGATTCTTTTCTAAGGACGATCCGGGAGTATATCAGACGGAGACCTTCGATTAGTTCGGATGGTGACGAAAGGAGAAAACAAAAATCTGAAACATATCGAAGAGAGATATATGTTAAAATTCAATTTTTTCAATCGCTAACAATGAATTACGAAAGGCTCTTCGATCTCTCGATAAACAATTTTTTTATTTATCAATTTATTTATGCAATATTGAAAAATTTATTCGGGGAAAATCCAATGAATCAAATTAGAAAGAATGTGGAGAAAAATCGCATAAAGAAAAAAATAAATTGTATACTTCGCGGCAACGCGTTAATTTTGAGAATTAATATTTTGGAATCGGGACAATAAAATAAATAAAAATTTTTTTCAAATAATAAACTTTCCAAAAAAATCGTCAAAGCAAAATATGCAATTTTTTTTAAATATCATAAACGATGGAATAACAATTTACTTAATCGTTGCTTCCCTTTTTGTTCGCTGTTTCCAGGTGTGGTTTCAAAACGCCCGAGCAAAATGGCGGCGAATGGTACTGAAGCAGGAAGGCAAGTCGGACAAATGCGGCGGAGTGGACGGCGGATCGCTCGGCGACCTTGAATTGTACGGGAACAGCGCTGGTAGCGGAGGACCTCCGATGAGTCCGCCGTTCATGTTGGGTGGACCCCACAGTCCGGCATCCCTGGCGTCTCTCGACTGTGCGTGATGGGCGTGATATTCTTCTTAAATGAAAAAACGAGAAGAATATCATTAAAAAGACAAATCGCGACAAAGTTTAGACGCCAATAACTCTCATAACCGGTGATAATTTCGCTAAAAAAGAAAAACATGAAGTAACAATAAAAAGAAGAAAAAAAAAAAAAGAACAAAAAACAATACTCGATATTCGCTCGACGCGACTTTGTAAAATCGTGAAAGTACGAGAAGCGAAAGACAGCCGGATTTGTCGGTGGCTTCGTCGTCGAGTCAGGAAGACGAAAGGTGAAAGTTAATTAGACAAACGACGAAAGAACTATCCGCGTGCGCGCGTGCGCGCGAGCCTCGCGTGTGTTTTCTCCCCTTTCGTACGTCTACGAGAACGTCGTTTCCACGACGTTTTAGGATCGGTCCGGTGTTGTCCGCGATGAAAGGTCTCTCCGTCGTCTACGCGGACCACCGGCCGCGCGACCGGAAGTTATATTGCGGGCAACAAGATCGGTGGCGCGTCCGCGAACCGCGCGAGAGAAAACTGCTTATTATTTATATAAAAAAAAAAAACAAAAAACAAAAAACTCGATCCTCACAGTCGAAAGGGCTGAAGGCAGAGAAAATAATAAAGGAAACGATTTATAAATCGCGAACCACAGCTAAACGTGTTTCATATACGCCGATGTGAATATTTATTAATGAAACCGGAAGCGGTGCGACGCTCTGTATAAAAAGAATTAAAAAAAAAAAAAAATGAAAATATAACGATTCTACCGGATGAATTTGCCTGAGAATGATAAATACATGAAATAGATATTAAAATAACGAGTGAAAAAAAAAATGTATGAAAGAGAGTTAAAAAAATAATAATAATAATAAATAAAATCACTGTACTATATATTGAATAGCGAACGATAGACTCCGATATATTATATTTATTTCAGAAAATACGACGTCGTGTCGGATTATTAACGCCCAATTTCACTGGCCAGAGATATTTTTCTTTTCTTTTTTTTTTTGTAACTTTTAATCGAGTTCAGTTCCCCATCCAAATAATTCCCTTTCCCTCTTCGCATGTCGACGAATCCTCGAAAGGCTATGAGACCGTCTGCTGGAACAAACGTATGTATGGTGTGAACGATGAATAATTTATTTGTTTTTATTTTTATTATTTTGTAAATGAAGATATCCGTACATTGGAGACACGAAGAAAATTGATTTCGAATAAATTTAACGTCAATTTTTTTCGCCGCGAAATAAAAAACGTAAAAAAAAAAAATAAAAAAAATAAATTTGCATCTTTTAGTGTGAAACTTTTGACGAAAGACGAAAAACCACGTTGAAGAATTTATTAGCGTATATCGATCGATGGGCCAATAGATATTTATTATTGTATTTTAGAAAAAAAAAATATACGCAGTGAAACTCGAAACGCATCCGTCACTCTGTAAACTATATTATATATTTAAAAAAAAAAGCATAATATTCGAAAGAATCAGTCACTGTCGATAAAAAAAAAAAGAAAAAAAAAATCGGACGCGTCAGTGAATCTTCGTTGCGTATAGTATATATATAAAAAAAAAAAATGAAACAATATCTGTACATAAAAGATACGTTCCTCGAATTTGTTAAGCACACAGACAAAAACACTCACACAGATACACAAAGACACACCGCTAGGTAGTAGGGATGATGTAACTTGCATTAGGTAGCGGTCGTTGTAGTTAATTGTAATAATGATTGAATGATAATTATTATTACCATTATTAAAAAAAAAAAAAAACATAAAAAAAAAACAAAAAAAAACTATTATCGTGTAAACGCGGAATCGGAACGATTGTCTAATTTTACAAGATGACAAACTTTTTCATTGAATATATTTTGACAATATTCGCTCTCGACATTGTTCTTTTGTACCTCAATAATTTCTTCCTTCGAAACCTCTACAAAGATTCCCAAAATTTGCCGAAAAGAAAAAAAAAAAAAAAAAATGTAAATTTTTCGCAAATAATTTCTCACGAAACATTTTCACTTGAAAGGATTTCCGGATGAGAAAGTTCATCGCGAGTTAAATACGCAAAGCAAGTAGCGTTATTAGCGAACGCAAGTTTCCCGGTATGAAGGATATTTTCGGTTGCCGTTGAAGATTCGTCGAGTACGATAAGAGATGCTCGCTTCTCGGAGAGGAGTGAGGGGACTTTTAAACTGCGACATATCTCGGAGCTCGTATTTTCAGAGTTATCAGTTTGAAAAGGAGGATAGGAAGCTTCTCGTGCTACCGGAGCCGCTACTACTACCGCTGTATCAGGTAGTAGTGTCTACCAGTAGAGGATACACCGAGCCAACTTGGATATGACGCTTGCGCTTGGAATATACGGTATAGAGGAAAGGCGCGCGTGCGATTTCCAGGTGAGATTATTCGCGTCTGTTCTTCAGGAACGCTTTTGCTCGCAGCTCGGTGGATTTCTATCGGTCGAAAATGCCGAGGGACGGTTAAACTGTCTCGGAGAACTGCGAACGGTAGCCACCAGTCTCAAGCACACGTTGAAGCTCGCGCCGTGGCTCGGTACAAGCGGCCGAGCGGTTGGCGAATCCATCTCGTCGGGGTTTGCCATAGGAGAAGAGGACTCGACCGGAGAATGCTTTACCGTGGATTCTCGGGTAATGTACCGAAGAAGCATACCTCAGGATTTCCACGTACGTATACATCGAGTACGTGTTTGTATTACTACTGTCCCTCGAAGATCCGACGTACCTATCTTACGTATCGTTCGTATGTACGATATTTATGTTGTACAATTTGCTTCGCTCTCTCCCCGCTTTGAGACCAGAGACCGGTGAGTCTCCTCTCCTTGCCGAGGGCAACTATGTGTGTTTCCACGTAACGTGTTCCCACGAACGGACGTTGTTCAATTCCCTACGATCTTAATTAGCCACCGCCGCCGCCGCTTTGCCGCGGCGGTCGAACGAAACGCTGTTAAGGGAAGAGAAGCTCCATGAATGGAGAGAGGATCTCTTTAGATTCTTTCCTGATTCGACGAGATGCGTATGTATATACATGTAAGTACGATGGCAACTATTATCCCTTTCTTTCTTGGGATAATATATATATACATATATGTATGCAGGTAGTAACGTGCTACTATCGACATGGATCGCCACGATCCCCCACGCCCACTGCCGATCGTCGAAGATCGACGTACGATCATCCTATACTGTAGTTTCGCAGCTACTAACTACATTGTCGAGAATGACGTTACGTAGAGCTGAATTGCGATACTTGCGTAAGAGGCACTGGGTAAATCGGTAATACGACCTTATCGGATTTATCGATTACAATGGAATATTGAGAATACTATATTTTTTTTAACTTCCTTATACTATAGTCGAGATTTCGTAACATGTTTCTATACGAAGATTATTCAACTTTTGTACGAAGAGTTTTTCGTAAAAATTAAAGTCGACTTTAGATCGCGATTGATAAAAATAAAATAATACATTTGAATTATAATTATAAAGTCTCAGCTGTAATTAGTTGTAAATAGTAAAAGCCTTTCTCTTGATTTTAGAGCGTAATGCAGAAAGTGATGAGTTCTTTTTTTCGTCTTTCATTATGTCTCTTGCAGCATTTATAGGAAGGATGTACCAATGAATGACCGTTGTGATAAAAAAAGTAAATAAATCATTTAATTAATTTTCTACTAGCATAGAAATATTCAATATACTATCTATAATATAGTCTGTAACACGGTTATGTCACTTTCGATCGCGGATTTTGTATCGATGCGAAAGTATTGAGGGTAGAGGCAGTGCGCTTCACTGGTTCCGGCTGTCAGACGTACTAAGTGTGTTATTATCGATGATTATTTCACCATTGTTATTACAGATTTTAAGAGACTGTTACTCAGTCTATTGTTAATGTTCAAACAACACATGAATTCTTCGAATTCGAAGATTAATTTAATTTTCATTTATCCGAAACAGTCATTTACTACGACACGCCTTTGGTCGCGAGTTTCAGTAAAAGTCTATTCACATCACTTTGTAGATTTCTAATTAATTGTGCTGTTCATTTAACTAGCGGTACTTAATTATTAATCAATTATCATTAATAATAACGTCATAATAGTAAAAAAAACTCATTCATTTCGATTAAACCCGGTCATTCACTGGGACTTTCGACGCGCCTTCTGTTATTTCAATCAAAACATCTATTTCTACGTCAGAATTGTTTTAAACGGTCAACCACTGGTACATCCACCCTTACAATGGCATATTCGCCGAAGTTTTATTAAATAACGTTATAAAGTTGCGTGTCATACTTTCGATAATGTCATCGAGCAGAGTGTCTCATACCCTTTCCCTTACGAGCAGAGTATATTAACCAGAGTGCGATCGCTTTCATCGTTCGACTGCTTTGTCGCGTCGTCGCAAGAGGCTCGTCGTATCCCGTTGTCTCGAATCTACAAACACACTCTCGTTCGTCGCGGTCGC
The DNA here is from genome assembly GCA_963971235.1 of Cryptus armator. NCBI lineage: Eukaryota > Metazoa > Arthropoda > Insecta > Hymenoptera > Ichneumonidae > Cryptus > Cryptus armator. Next base: position 21,413,865 of record OZ020235.1, read on the forward strand.
AGGGAGAGGCATCGATCATCTCCGTTATCGACAGGCCGATCCGTCGAGACCACGCGAAGAAGCGGAGGCTGGAAGAGAGACCGGGCAAAGCAAGCGAGCGCATCAACAGAAAGATCTGACGGAGTTGACGATCCAATGTGGATATCGTTCGTTCTGCTCTTTCTTCCACTCGTTTCTTCCTGCCTCACGCCTCATCGGTTCCGAGAATGAGCGGTCATCCTATAGGAACGGAACGCGCTCTTCCTTTCCGTCGGCGATGACGCGCCACTCCAGTCGTCGTCGTCGTCATCATCGATGTCCAAAGGCGAGCAACGTTGACACGCTGAGAAAACGATCCCTCTGTATTTTATTTGTTTTTATTATTTTTTTTTGTTTTCACGTGACGAATCCATCCTGTCCGAGCATCTTACCACGAGATCACTATATCAGCATCGAACGAGCGGCAAACGCGTGACAAACATCTCGCTCTCGTGAATATCGCAGGACTTCAAATGTTAATTCGATCGAACGGAACGACAACTTCGAAGTTACAAGAATTAGCAATGATTTACCTGCTTCCCACAGCCTACACATAAAAAATCGCGATCACTTCGAACACTTTTTGCAATTTGCCAAAAAAAAAAAAAAAATCCTACAATTCTGTGTGACATCACTTTCGGTTTTCGTTCTAAAATCTTAGTTTTTCGCTGGACGTGACGTCACAAAGAAAATTACGAATTTCACGATTGTAAACGTAAACCGGAAGTGACGCCACAAAAAAAGTTCATCAGAATGAATTTAAGAAATTTCAAATTTTTTGTCACTTTAAAAAATGAAAACATCGTTTGAAGACTGTACATCGTTTGAAGACTGTGTTCTATATTCGATAAAAATATAACACAAGTTTGTTTCGAATAAAAAGAAACGGATTGAAATACAAAAAAAAAGATGAAAGCTCCGTATTTGTTCAGAGAAAGGAGAGGCTAGCAGTTAGGTAAGACCCACCCTTTTGGGCGAAAAAAAAAAATCTTTTCAGAGGGTGAGGCTGGAAACGAGGCAGAAGGCAGGAAGTGAAACCGAGGAACCAACTCGTTCTTCATGAGCCCCGCGTGTAACGATCTATACAGCGAAGTCCTATAAATGTAGTGTCTTTCCCGGTAGGGAGTCTGCGTCCCCAGTGCTTAGATTCGTGTCCGCAAGAGAGCCGCGACGCTCGGATGCTCCTCGACAATGCCGGCACGCAAGCAGGTTCTCTTCTCGTCTGTCCCCTCGTCGCAATTCGCAGACTTCAAGGCGTCCACGGGGGGAGGCCCTCTCTCACACTCTTCTTCTCGCGGTTCGAGTTCCGGGGATGTTCGACAAAATGGAAGAATTAAAAGATCTTCTCAAAGAGAGGTCTGGAATCGGTGTACGGCGGTGTCCGGGCCGCAGTGGCGTGTATCGCACTTGGCTGCACCCGGTCGAGCGTCGAGGGGAGGAGCGGAGCGGCGCACACATCCTTTTCGAGGGCATTTCTTTCGCGGTTCCTTTTTTTTTGTTCTTCTTTTATTCTCGCTTCTTCTTTCGCGGCGTGGCAACTCGCGCGGGTGACAAACAACCGTGGATTCCACGGATCCGCTATAGAGAGTCTCGCAAACTCCGAGCTAATTAGCGGTTCACGGCCTCGCGCGCTGATGCCGTACTACAGCGGGGCGCGTGCGATAAAAAGAAAAAAAAAGAAAAAAAAAAAACTATTTCAAGACGTTGTACAACCGGGTGGCTCTCTCTAACCGCGTCGATGCAAGGGTTGCGCGCACGAGCGAGCAGAATGGCAAGAGAACGAGGGAAACGAAGAAAGTTTCGGAGACGGAGAAAAGGAGATAGTGTTGTATTTGAATATATATGGGCGGAGGACAGTGAGCGATGTTCCACCTGCCACCGAGAGTCAGCGTAATAGCGCCGAGATGTCACGCCGTTCGGGGTACAAGCTCGACTAAAATTGTCGTTCGATAACTTTTTTTTTTTCAGCCGAAAGGCAAAATCAACTTGAAAAATATAAAGCCAATATTTGATACTAAAGGTTAGAATTTTGTTCGATATAATCACAATTGTCGATCATTTTAATGGGATTATTACTATTATTGTTACTGAACAATTAATAATAATAATAATATACAAATAATAATAATGATAATAATTTATGAATTTGTATTGGTAATTCATTGTTGTAAATGGGCCATTTCTAACAAATAGTCGCGACAAAAGAGTAGTAGTTTTTATTAATCACGAAGTTTTACGAGAAGACAAACATCGAGCGAACGGCGTCGACGGAACGGCCCGTGGAAAGCGATAAATCCCCAGGGGGAGCGAAGCATTATCGTAACTCGTAAGTAATTAGTGCCGATAGAGCGCTGGACCGACCGGTTCATTCGGCGGCTTCGTTTCGACGAGTTACTTTCGACGAAGACTCGAAGATTTTTGTCGGTTTGTGTACTCGGTGTCGTATCTGCGAGCGATACGTGACCGCACGCACTACCGCGCCGCTCGCAGCTAACTCGGTAGGCGGAGTCGTCTTCTCCGTGAGGAGACACGCATCGTTGTTATACTCACTTGCATATTTATCAAAATGCGATCACCCACGTGGTTGACTGAACTCCAAGAATATTAATGATTCAACCGAAAAGGAAAGAGCAGCAGCTGAACTTTTTTCAATCCTCACCTCAAAAATCATGAATGTCCCTTAACCCATTAACCGATCAATTGATCGATCGGTAAAGAAATGTATTTATCTTTTATCTCATCGATTGTCTCGAATTAATAACACTTTCTATCAATTTTCCATTGTCTTCTATATATCGCGCGCAGTTAATTAGTCGATAGGTCGATAAGAAGATTCGAGTCGATAATTGATAAAGAAATTTACCGATCGTTCGATTGATCGATCAGTAAAGAAATTTATCTCTTGCCTCATCGATTGTCTCTGATTAACAACACTTTCTTTCAATTTTTCATTACCTTCTATCGCGCGCAGTTAATTAGTCGATAGATCGATTAAGAATACTCGAGTCGATAATTGATGAAGAAATTTACCGATCGTTCGATCGATCGACTTCGATATCAGTTACCTTTTTATACTCGGAAAACCGATATATTGTTATCGCTATATTAGGCGGTATAGATAGACTCGCTGACATCGCGAACGGGGCAAGTTTGTAAAATAGATTGTCGATAAAGTGTCTAATTATAGATCGAGTTTCTTTTCATTCCAATTCACATAATTTTCGTCTCCCCGACGCTCCTACTCCGATATACTCGTCCATGTAAGGTTCCATCGATATCGCGCGGCTAATCGATGTTTCACGCCATCAGTTTCTTCTGTTTTACCACAGTGCTAACAAGTAACATCATCCTCGCTCGCTATCTTCCCCGTAGAAGGACGCCACTGCTAGCTGTTCCTCACTCGTGTTCGCTCACTTCTACAAGAGCCAATCAGCTTTGAAATATTCTTCTAGCGAGTGTCTCGAAGCTGTGAACGAGAACGGTTCGCTGCGAGTGACGCAATAATCACCGCCACGGTAATGCCCACCAACGCTGCAACCGATCTTCGGGCTCTTCGTTTATCGCTGACGACCTGATGATTGGCTAATTAATTAAAATTAATTATTATAGAGAATCGTTTATCGGTGGCTGACTGGGTGACTGTATCGCTCGTTTGTGCCGATCGGCAACAACCGCTATAACGTAACACTGTTTTGTATCTTATATATACTATGCTATATGCACAGCTTCGCAGCATTATAAGCACATGGGCGCCTAAGACGGCGTGAGTCTTCTTCGCGATAAGCTTTCACGAGATTCTTTATTGTCGGTACGAGCTGCCCGCTTCATTAAGATATCAATCAAGCGAGGCGTCGGAATTTATCACTATTCTCGACGCCTCCGCTCTCGTCGTCGGTCAAAGTTTCATTCGGTTGACTCGTATTTACACTCACCGGCGGACCGACAATATTTGTGAACACTAAATTATTTAATAATTTTTTTTTTCGTAATTAAATTCATGAGAGCGCAATTAAGCTATTTAAAAAAATGGGGTGTTTTAGATTGTATTATCGGTAAAAAAAAAAAAATGTCACAAATCACAGATCTGAATGTTAAAAAAAAATTATTGAATCGATTAATATTTATTAATTACTAAAAATGAATATAATTATTATTAGTGTATTTATTTTTAAGCTTCAAGCTTTAATAATTATAATTTCGTTTGAGAATTGAGAGTAGTCAGTCGATTACGTTCTTCGATGCTTATGAAGAAACAACTTTTCTCGAAAGAGGCGACAACGAGAGAAAGCCTCTTTGACGAAAGTGCTGAGAAATGTTTTATTTCTTGTGTTTTTTAATTTTTTTTACTTGGCGCGAAAGCGCACGACGCACTGACTGCTACGTTACAATCCACGGGAAAGGGAAACTTCAAAGCTCTCAGAGACGCATAGTCGCGGTTCTGCTTACGAAACGGTGGCGGAGTGTGCGGTTTCGAGTTAAAATGACCATTGCAAGAAAGTACCAAAGCCAAAGGGTCCTTCTTCTTCTTCATCTTGCTTCCTATGTGGCGGTTGAAAAGCGTGACGAATTTCACCGCAATGCAATAGCTCATTGCTGTATTGGACAAATTTAGTAGTACAGAGCTTTTCGTAAGATATTGCGATGTGCGATAGTCATGTTCGCGAAAATTTCTCACTCATCTCGTTGCTCATGTATCAATCCAAACCGTATTTTTATTTTGTTTAATTTTACCTCAAATCAAAAGGATTCCGACCAATTAAATTTGTTTAATTGTTTCTAAAAATTTGTTTAGATTTTAGCGTCGTTTCGTTTTATAAACAAATCCGTCTACAGATCTCAACTCCCTTATCTCGTATCGTAAATTCGGAACACCCTTAAAAAACGAGACGACCAACTGGTATCACAGCTCACCGATCGTTATCTGAATAAACACCGTCCAAACTTCGATGTATCCCGATAAGACTTCAAAGGACACATCGGAGCCAAAGGCAGGCTTCGTCGTCAGATGAATACGGGTGAATTTTAGCCCACCTGCGAAAGGATCAACTACGAAGGGATGATAATATGTGTTCAGTCGTCAGAGAGCCCGGATAGTCCCAGTGCTCTGACGTAACGACGAATCTCTCTTGTATGTACCATTGAACCGAAGAGAGCGATGTAGCGAGGATTGCGGCGGGGCAAAGAGAGGGTAGGAGGGTAGGAGGCTACGAATTTAAATTAATTGATCCCCGATCTGGCGTATAAGACTCATAGCTCGTTAATTGGCAGCTTATAGGCGATGGATCCTCGTTAGTCAGCGAGTACATCGAATGCTCATGTACAACGTATATGTACAACGTTGGTAACAAATATATACCGTATTATTTGAACGTACAATATACTCGATAATGAAATATCCCTGTGCGGGGCTTGTTGCATGAACGAGCCGTACACGTGTACATTTTCACGTGTACGATTCGGTGGTCGAACGTTATATATACCACGCCGGCTCGCGTTCTGACTCGACCATTAAGCGCACAGGTGCACAGCATCCGAGGATGCTACGAGGTTGTACCGGTGATGACGCCGGTGTCACTGCCAATGCGCTTGAATCGTTCGATTGTACAGGAACGCTTCGTTGAAGCCTTCGACGCTGTAATCGCGTAACAAGCGAGGCAACCGATACAGACACATGTTACACGCGGGGAGATTCGATGTTTCGTTCTGATACTTCGATTAATATGTAACTCGAAGCATTTCAAATCGTCAGCCTTACGCACCCTTTATTATTTATTATTGCTTCATTTATTAATATCAATATAACATTCATCATTTGTTAATTATTATTTTAACAAAACATCGCCAAAAAGTGCGTCATTTTAAAAAAAAAACTTTATCGTGGCTCGTTGAGGATTTTATACGAATAATTTATATAAAATAAAAAAAAAAATCTAAAAATTTTATTTACAAAGATTATTTTATTTATGTAATATAATTTAATAATTAAATAATTGATATAAAAATTATCTACAAATTCGCAACGACAATTTTTTTTTTTTTTTTTTACAGTTTTTACAATAACGTATTTTTTGTCGATGGTTGACTATAAATCCGCGACAAATATGATAAATCTTTGCGGCAATTAAGGAAAATCCTCGTTAGACGATTCTTCCACAAAAAGGACAGCTTCGTGAATTATGATTATTGTATTTAAAGGATTCTGTACATAATTTGCCAGGAATGATCGTTATATGAAGTTGTCGACTCATCTACGCGGAGAAAGAGTTGTCGAGAAAAAGAAATTGATTAAGCCGATGCTTGTTAATAATTGCCACGATGATGCAATACCGTAAGTCTTGAATAGTACGCGACGATAAATAAAGTTTGCGCATATATATATGTATATATGTATGTATACATTATAGAGATAGCATGTGATATCTTAGATAGAGTCTCTCGAGCGGTTCTCTTCTTTCTATTTAGCAACGTTGAACTCCGTCTCTTTCATCGTTTCTATCCCCCGATCCAAGGTCCGTTTCGTTTCACGATGAGCGCGCGCAACAAATCGCATAAATGCGCTTCCACCTATGTTGGGTGTCTTGTATTTATATTATGCCTGTGTGATATACCTGTATAGATGAATGCCGGTAACGAGTCCCGCGATGATTTACACTCTTACCTCGCGGTGGAACTAATCTGTATTTGTTTATTTATCCAGACACTATGCCAGGCCAGGGCCGCTGGTTATATATCCACGTGGCCGAGTGAGAGCCGCGAACGAAAGAAGAAAGACGCGAGCGGGGGCGAGAAACGTTGAATTTCTTTCTTTCTTTCTTTCATTCTTGTTCCTTCTCACTCCTTTGCCGTTTTCGCCTTCGAGAGAACTCTACTCCGTTGCTGCTCTCGTCGTGATTTAGGGTTTCGGGGCTTCGATACACTCGCCAGCCCGCAGTGTTTGCCGTATCGTTTGAATTTATTGCACCGCGATCTTCTGTGTGTCTGGTCCCGGCTACGCGAGAGAGCAGAGAGATCGGGAATCGAGCATGAGATTCGCAAGTGTATTCGTCGGAACGTTCTCTATCCGAGATTGAGTATTACGCCGAGGACGGCAGCAAGAGAGTATCTCGAGAGCTTTCAGTATTGTCCTTGGATATAGCGAGTACCTATATAGAGACCTCCTTGAGTAAATACTATATACTTATATAGAGACCTCGAACTCATTTTCTTGGTATTTGGCACACCTGCAGGAAATTTGAGTGCATACCGAAAAAAATTGGAAAATTTAGTCGATTAAATGGATTTTTGTTAATAAATAAACCTTTGTTATCGAGTAGTTTGTGATGCACTTGAGACGAGCCGAAAAAACTAATTATATTGAAAAAATATATTGAAAATAATTTTTTTTTTATTTTTTAAAATTGAGATTTATAGTATAGAAAACAACATTTAAAGGTTTAATTTTGTCCCTAAGGCAGTCAATTTTTTTTATACTGAATAATCAATCTTGACTCGTATTTTAGGGTACTTGCTTGTCGATGCTTCCAGAAATCCATAAATTAATAACGAATAAACTAACGAAATTTCGAAGATTCATAGTATCGGAGTCTATATTGTAGTCGAGGAGTGAAACTATGAGAAAAAAACAACTAAATATAGATAGACAGAGGACGAAAGAGTGATGGTATTGGAGTCTCTCTTTCCTCGGGACCGTACAGCATCTCGTCGCAATTGGAGCGGAAAGAAACTCGGGACTCCGAAGCGAACCCCGCGCGCGTGATCATTAATTTTCAAAGTACATTAATTTCCTGTAACCGTAGACTAATACTATCCTCGTCTTTCTTTCATTATCCACGAGAGTCCCTCGAAACTTGCGTCGGACGTTGTCCAAAAAGCTGGTGGCCACATGGCAATCCTGATATATACATAGTTGAGCAGCTATCTCGAAAAATATTTCGTTTCTTCTAACTGCGGTGATTCTTCTCTTCTCAGCACTGTTGATCGTTATAGCTGTGTCGCGGTGCGAATGGACCACCTAGTGCACTTTAACTCGACTGTACGGAAAGCCTTTACGGTCAAAAGAATCATCAAAGAAGGGCAAAACGAGAGGCTGATCCATTTTTTTTTTCGTCCAATGATCTTTACCCACGACGAGAGCGACGTCACGAAACACGTGTATATCTTCCGGGGGAGGAGGAAGCATATAAAAATGCGGAGGGGAATGTAAGAAAGAAATAGATGAGAAAGGCCCACCCACAGTGCATATGGGCAAACCGAACCCGGCACTAAGTATCTACGACGACCTCTCTTCGTGGCTCGATAACTCTGACGTTACGCTATTGCAAGTATTTCCTATCTAATACCGAAGTCAATATGCTTGAGAACTGATTTTTCGGTGTTTAGAAAACTGGAGCAACCTCCTCCTTTACGATAACCCAACTAATTTTGGTATTTCATTAATGCAAACATCAATTTGTATTGATTGAACATCAATAATAATAATATTAAAATTTTAACAATATCGAATTTTTTTAAATAGTAACAATTTGCTTGTGAAAATTGTAATTATTCGCTGATGGTAATTCCGAGGGCTACTCAATGATTATTTTTTTTATCGGGTTCCTAAAAATTAACCATGAAGCCTCCGCGATCCCTACAGACCGGAAAGAGGCTTCAAAATCAGTGAAGTTCGCGAATCCTTCGAAGTTTTATCTCGTTACTCGTCTCATCCTCGGCGCAGTGGTTTGCGAGTCAAGCGAGCATCAACCGTTCTTAATTAATTGGCCATAATTCAAGAAAATCGTAAATCTTCGATCTACCGAGTGCATACAGTTGTATCTGTGGTATGGTTATAGATATACGCGTACGCGTGCCCCTGGCGAAAAACGAAAAGAATGGTCAGCCCGTAGGTGGCGATTGTCTCGTGGCCCACGCTCTCCTCATCGTGGGAGTTGTGTTACCCGTACAGAGTATATACGGAAATATCAAGAAGCCCTTTATCGATAGGATGGCTCGCCTCGCAGCGAGGCAAAAGCCGAAAGATCGTAAGAACCGATAAGATGGGCGAGTTGCCCAGTGACTCAGACTATCCAGTCGAATATTTCGAACAAATGCCGCAAATGATTCACGCACATCGTAAGCAACGGGCTTCGGAGTTACTAAACTCCCGGAATCAACAAATCTCTAAAAAGACTCGAAGAAAAAAAAAAGTAAAAAATCAAGAAATCGTGTGTTCGATTGATTTATTCGCTTCGGTAGAGGAAACGATTTATTGCATCGCCATATATTTCGCATTGACGGAGAGAACTTTGCACTGCGAAGGTTGTCGAAACGGGAAGTTTTGCACCGTTCCGAGACGGTGTATCCCTTTTGCTCCGGAAGTTTAGCGGAGGTCTCGAGTTGACTACGTTAATTCAAACGTGTGCATTGACTCTCCGTGTAGCACACGTAGTTTAAATGCTCTCGAGACTCTTTTGCGACTAGAGTTACCCACCTGACCTTGGTAACAATTGAAATTTACATACAAGTCCGGCGCGGATGTTAGGAGTCGCAGATATACCGTACGGTAGTCTTTCACCGGCGAACGGAAGTACGCGAGTCGCAAAGTCCCGTAAACTCCGACGGGGGTAAAGCGCGTCTTGTTGGGTTATCGCTGATTCTCGTCTCTTCTTCGGTCTCTGATGCGTTTAGCCGGGTACCCTCGTATGTCCCACTGGTTATGTAGGCGTGAGAGTATCAGATTTTAAACAGATCAGACGTCGCGATAAAACAGTAAACGAACCTGCTACAGTTTCAATTTATTTACTCTCAGCTCTGTTTAATCTGTTTTACCTATTGTCCGGATTTTACTCTGTTGATCAAATTTAAGGGTACTTGAAAAAAAAAAAAAAAAAATAGAAAAAATCCTAAGAAACTTAGATGCATTCAGAAAAATTATCTGATCAACTTCTGCTAACGAAGAATTACGTCACCGGATGATTTCTTAATCAATGTTTTTTTAACCTAATTTAATAATAACTTTTGGCCATTATTTTTACGCAAAACAAATGTTTTAAGTACCTTCTATATAGTTGAATTTTTTCAGATTTTTATTCCATTGTGAAGTATTTTTTAATTCTCGTTGAATTTCACTTTTGGCTGTTCAACCGCATGTTGTTTGCGATGTTCAGCCTTTCGAGGCTTGCAAAGCTGAAGACTCCTTTGCTAGTTACCGGGGAGCTTTCTCTTACCCTCTGAACTTTCGAACTCGAGCCATTGATTTATTGGAAAAATGATAAAAATCGAATAGCCTTAAAGTCTTACAATATTTTCCAAGACTCCCAAACGCTCGCAGAACTCTCCTCGGCGAAATCTACTCTCCAAGAACACAATGCAAAATATATAATATCCGTAGCTCCATATGCATAATCTATTCGTAAGAAATACCGGAGCGACGGGACCGCGCGGCAGTATAACAAGAAGAAATCGGAACAATGAAAACTTTCACAAATCTCGCTGAGATTGGGGGTCCAAGGGGATTTCCAATAATCGCACAAACGAGTCTCTCGCAGCGTGCAAACTCCCTGCAATAAATACGTGGCGTGTATATAGCAGCATGTTAGCCAAGCATAACTTCTCAGGTGTATACACATCGATGATAAACCTGTGTGGAGTTTCGTCGAACGCACACCTTGTACAGGGGTGGGGTTCGCGGTGTCCGCCAAAATGAGAAATGTTAGTGACGATGCCTACATATATACGACGCCAGCTAGAAGCTTACTTACATCTCGGGAGAGTGGCGCGATCTTTTGGTTGATTTTCTTTTTTTTTTTTTCTCTCGGTAGCAAAGAAGAATCAGTAGCGAGGGGGCGGCACACGGCATGACATAAGCGCGCGCGGCGCCGTGTCGCGGTAATGGTACAATGGCACAAACCTTTTTCTCCCCTCTCAGTTCAAATACATCGAGCAAACCAACAGCAGAAGCACGGCTCACGGATTCCTCGCGGTTGCGTGTGGTCTCAATGGACCGAGACCTGCTGCTGCAAGTTTTGCCTTCTTCATCCTTCTTTTCCCTTCTTTACATCTACTTTTTTTCTCTCGGCTCCCTTTCTTCGCTCATTTGCGTGGAACACTCATGCGACTTTGGATTTATTTGTTCATATTTAGCAATTTATACTATTTATTTTGTTATTTTTTTAATTTTCTTCGAGTAAACATTGAAGCTATTTTTATTTTTCATTTCTCAAGAGCGAGCAATGTTGGGTGACGTTAATATTTTTTATTTTTTTCAAACTCTCGAAGCTGAAAATATATTTTTATTTTCATGTTTCGTCCGATGGCTCGGAGACGTGAGACAGGATATACGTACATATACGAAGGTGTACACTGCCGATTTAATATTAGCGTCCCAGTCTCGTGTGGGTGGAACGAGAGTTCGCTTTCTCGAGACGCCGAGATGATCGATGATTTTGTTCGGTGCTACCACGACGACAAAACAGACGCGTCAGCGCGAGAAACAGTGATGGATTCTTCGAGAGTTTCCTTTCCTATCTACACATACGAATGCTTCGGCTTATCTCGCAGACGATACTGACATTCACGGAGAAATTGTTGTGTACTTTTTGCGTTAGAAGACAATTTAACTTTGACGAAGGATTCGCGTCTCTACTGTAGATTGCTTGAAGGCAAAATTGTATAAATAACGAAAATTCGAATATTCGTTATATTTTTTTCAGCAGAGAATCAATGTAATTAACGGCGAAAATTATTTAACAGGTAATGACACGAAGAATATAAAGGACTCCTGTTGATAGTACCCGAATTTATATGGACACATTTTACTTTCGATTAACCGTTGACGCAAACGATAGATCGTGCAGAAACGGAATCTGAACGGTCTTATCGCTGACCGGTTATTCGAGAATTATGATCGATCGATCGTCGTTTACCAGATACATCGTTCGAAGAAACATACATCTTACTGGGTGGACATATATTTTTAACATTCTCATCCAATGATTCGCTTGTTCAATTTTAATCGACATAGTCTTCGATACGAAATTTAATTTTTCAATGCCGATTGTTTTTTTTTTTATTATTCGTTTTTTTTTTACAATCGATCTTTTTTAGAATAAAAATAAATAAATACCTTGGATTTAGCTTAATATCGAATTAATGCGAACGAAGTTCCATTTTCATAAATATTAATTTTAAAAAGATCTTATTTCATAGAAATTATCTTTGTGTTAAAATCATTGATATTTGGATCAGAGGATTTTTTAAAAATGATCAGAAAAAAAAAGATACATTTTTGTCGGCGATTTGACGACTTTGGCGCTTATTTCGACTTCATTACCCGGAAGAATCTGATAAGTGGATAAACCATTATGAAAATTCGTCGCCAATCGATCGGTATGTCTTAGAGGCGTGAATCGGCAAAACCACCAACTGTGCCGAGTTTCTAGTTCGGTAAGTCCGAGACACCCAGGGAGAGACTCGAAGACCTCAGCAGGGTGCTTGCTAACCCGCCAACTTACAAACCTCTTTACAGATCGTTACTTCCTCGCGCCACACAGTTGGACTACGCATAAATCGAGTCTAGGAGAAGGTTCCGAACAGTCGACACGGGGTTGTCCAACTGTAAGCGGCCCCCCGAACATTCGTGATCGAAACGTCGATTCTTCCGACAGACTTTGTTGGGCAAAGGCAAGAAACTTATCACGAAACGCGGCCCGAAGTTCATGGGTCACCGTAAATATTAAGACGAGCACCTGCTGTGAGCGGCGAACACGATCGGCCGACTCTGCTACCATACAGTGATCTATACAATCTTGCCGATGAGATTTCTCTCGAGTATTCCAATAGCCGATAGATCGCCGATACTTGTGGAATTTCGTGACCGAACAAAGCGCTTCTCGCATTGAACTTGAGTATCATTGGGCGTCAAAGTGATTTAAGGGGGTCAAGTAACCTTCAAATCCAATAAAAACAAATGCAAAACTTCAGCATATCATACAAAAAACTATAAAGTCTCACAGTGGATACATACATTCAATATTTTATCAAGAGATTTTTTTTTCTGCTGTTTTAAAGGAGCGTTCGGCAATTTCCAGTAAAAAAATTTCAATTCGTCATTTTTGTTCTATAGGTAAGAAAAATTATATTACAAATCTCACGCTATCTATTGTTGATACCGGTAAATCAGATCATGTAAAAAATGCTCAGTTTGTGGAAAGTGTCCGATTTTTTATTCGCATTTTTTTAAATTTCTATTTAAAAATAAATTCCACTTCTCCAACAGTTTTGAATCTTTGAACCTAATAATTTTTTTACATCTTCGTAACGTTACTACCAACAAGCAATTGCACGGGATTAGCGGTACGACTCTTTTTAACTTATAAAAAAAAATAGAATACATTTTTTTCTGAAATCGCCGAATTCCCCTATAAATGGTCGAATCCAATTGTATCGAATAATTGCATTACAACGGTGCGTTGAGGGTAAAAAGTATACATATTTTCTTCGAGTTCTCGCGGTATCGACTGTATAATTAAAATCGCGTGATCCAACGTACTAACGCGTGTATTGCAAACATCCCACGATGCGGAGGGAGAGAGAGAGAGTATTTCCATCTTGTTATACTTAAAAACCCGCGGTCACCCTCGGGCTACCATAATTCAGCGGGGAATTAATAAGTCGAATCAATAGAGCCCATTCATCCCCTTTTGCGCTTCAACGCGTGTGTATCCCGTGCGTATTCACGGGATGCTGCTCTCCGGTAACGAATGGCCGGAAGAATATTTATCGCTTCGATTTGGCACACGAAAGTATTTTTTTTTTTTTTTTTTTTTCGATGTTATCCCGTTCGTCTTCGCGATTACGCGCGATCTCTTGTACGATTTTGTCTCTCATTGACATCGTATAAATTTACTGTGAAATATTTACAGAAACGGGGAGTAATCGATAATTACCGAAAATCAAAAACATCGATGCCGAATAAATTACATAAATTTTACGTTGTAATTGAGATAATTGATGTCATTTTTTTTTTTTTGGCTACCGAAATCTCGAGAGTCTCGAGTGTTTCCGTAGTGATGAAGAGGAATAGGAAGAACATGCGAGAAAACGGATGGTTTGTGGGCTTATGCTGTGGTGTGGTGTTACATTACTCACCAGAGCTCCCGCGCATGCAGCTTCTTGTTCCCCTGAAATATGGGCGTTGCATGTCCCTGTCCTACGGATGAACTGAGGGTGAATCGGTGCAACATCCCAGCGCTCACTCTCTCGTCTCTCTGATATACAAATACCCAAAGCACTTCTTTACATTCCTTCGAGATCCCTTGCAAAACGAGACTCGGCTTTACTTATAAATAAACAAACATAGGAAGACGACGAATAAATCAAACTTGCGAAATGTGAGAATAGTAGTTTCAGCTTGTATTTTACGATTAAAGACAATACTCGGAGTTAATTATTGGTTATCGATATTGCTTGAGAAAATTATGTATTCTTTTAATTTTTTTTCTCGTATTTATTTAGCAATATTTGCATACAGGAAGCGCCAGTGTGATGCGCCGAGTCTATAAACTGGTTAACCCCGGCGGTCTCGGATCGTGGAACGTCGCGGCCGTGAGATAGCTGCCTTTGCACACCTCTCGGAAGTATAAATCTACCGACGGGTGGTCGATCGGAAAGCCCTTTAGGAAAGAGTGACGTACGGCAACACCTTCTTCCGCAGGAACGAAGAGCCCAAAGGAGCCGACCCCGTCGTACGTAACTTATATTTATTTATGAATAATTATTATTGCTGTATCTATATATATATATGTATTCTTTGTGAGTCGGAGTTTTCTGGTAGTTTGTGTCTCTTTAAATTTAACGATTCGTTTGTCTCGTCACACAAAACCGTCACATCAAAAGGGAACCACATGGAAAAAACGTGGTTCGCAAAAGACATATCTATGATAAATCGAATATATTTTCGTTGAGGAAATATATCGATATATTAATAAAATAATATAAATTATATTACTATTATTATATTATATATAGTATAATATATTATTAATATCTTAACTATATAAAAAAACGAATTTCACATATTTCTAATGTTTTCTACATATTTTTTTTTTCTGCGAAAAGTTTAATAGTCAGATTGGCAAATGACAAAATTTGTCTCCGGCGACTAATCTTAATAAAAAAATGATTACTCTATTGCGCAATAAAATGTTTCCCTGCTTCAAGAAGATGCAACTCAGCCGATCAATCATAGTCGAGAATAGTGAATATTATTTCCATAACTACGTTGACCGGTTAACATTAAGCTTACGAGGCTTACTATTCCCTCTGTCGAGGGAAAGAGAAAGGCCCGACAGCTCCGCGCTCCAAAGCTCGTAGCATGTGTTTTTCATGAAAAAA
This sequence comes from Cryptus armator, assembly GCA_963971235.1. Taxonomy (NCBI): domain Eukaryota; kingdom Metazoa; phylum Arthropoda; class Insecta; order Hymenoptera; family Ichneumonidae; genus Cryptus; species Cryptus armator. Next base: position 21,429,255 of record OZ020235.1, read on the forward strand.
ATCAGATGCAAAATTTGTGACATGTAAATCCATGTTCGACAAGCGATTTTCTGGTTTTGCCTGTTCCGGGGTGTGAAAAAAAAAAATTCGGTAGCCTCATGCGAAGTTCTCGTCTTACGCCGTAGAATTATACGCGAGCCGGCGGTCTCGTAGGCGAGTGAACGAAAAGCCGTCGGTCTTTCGGAATTCGAAGAGCATAGAAATTCTATGCTCGGTAGAGAGAGGAGAGGAAACTTGTGACGGCGGCGCGGGAACCTTACAAAAAGACGGAAGAACACGATACAGTGGCGCCAGGCCTGTTGGTTGCTTGACACGCGATACGTCTGCGGGGGTGTCACCGACAGCGAAACCCCGTCACCTCGGGTTGCCGAATCTTTTCGGTACCATATACTTTCGCCTTTTTCTTTCGGAAGGGCTACCGAAGGACTCGTTTGCCTTTATATACTCACAGACACACACACCCGTTCATAGAGACGCACATATGAAGAAAAGGCGAAGACATTTGACCAGAGAAACCCTAAAACCACGTATAAGCTTAGCAATGATGACGCGTGGAAGCGGGAAGCCTGGGCGTGTCACAGAATTCGAGCTATTTCCGTGCCGCCGTGTAAAAGACATTCATCAAACCGCTGGCGATTCGCCTGTCTCGCTTACCCCACACTGTACGGGTGCACTTTCGTTATGTGTGCTCGTAGAGTTCGAACAGCGAGAAAGACGACCGCTGCAGCAACAAAAATGCTACCCAGATATGCTTCAGGCCGCCGGCAAAACGTTTGCGGTACAAACCAAACCGCATGATCGACTTTCCGAGAAAGTTTTTATCATATTTCTCTCCGCGGTTAATGGATTCGCGAATGGGAAGGGGTTGATTAGAGATTTTTTTAACTTTGCGGTATTTAAATTTTTTTTTTTTTATTGTGAAGAAGAAATTTATTAGAAGTGCTTGTGGTTTTAGTCGATTTTCTGTACTCTTTTTCTATTTTCTATTTAATGTCTTTGATAACGTCGACGTTTCACTATAAAAAAAAAGAGGGATGTTACGATGTTCACCCTTACCGCCGTGCGTACTTCCTAACGGGATAATAAAGCTATTGAATTTCACCGAAACGATGAAGATTATCGTAACCTCCCCTCATTGCTGAATCGCCCCTCGTCGTGGCTCTCGCTCCGGCGTCGCGTAGCAAATCTACAATAGCAGTTTTGACAAGGTTCCCCCTTCAAAGGACAAAAGCGAGGTACGCATCGAACTATATACGGTATTGAGAGATCCCCTGAATTGCGAACTATCCGCAAGTACGATTGTCTAATTGAGAAAATTGTTGATTTTTTTTTTCATTTATCTATTTCGATACTCAGTCAATGATTACTCGTCAAAAAAATCTTTTGTATTTTTCGCTCATCGATCTGACGATTATCTAATAATTATCAATTATTAACAATTATGAATTGATATAAATTATGATTATTTTTTTTAAACAATATCCGACTTCGTACTCTCTTCGCTCTCCTAATATGATAAACGAAATAAATAAACGTTTTGTCAGGATAAATCGCGAATTAACTGACACGCATTCGGTTGAATTTATGAAGCTATTACGCACGTGTCTCGAAGACTTTTTCACTTAGGGTGTCGCGTGCCAGAATCATAAAATTTGTATATATATTGGCTGGTAAACCTCAAGCATAGCGTAGGTTGTTAAAGACACGAAGGCAACAACGACACAAAAGTGACCGTTACCTCATATTTTCATCTTAAAAAAAGCCTTCGTTCTCCACAGAAGGGTGGAGATGCGATATAATTGTTATAGATTTACTTATGTATCTGACACCCGCGATCGCCATTATCGTGTATTATTCTCATATACATGCGAAAAAAAATAAAAATTCTGTACGTATGTGTATTGTCAATATATGCGTAAAAACTACGTGGATAGCTATCGCCGTGTGTTTCATAGCGAAGGGGTCGAAGTCTACCACTATATACGAGACGGAGTAATAAAAAAAAACGAATAAGAAGTACGAAGAGAAAAAGCAAGAGAGCGAGAAACTCGAATGTGCCGGAGGTTCGGCAATAGGCACGTTTCGAGTAACGAAGGTAATTTCATTCTTCGCCGTGGCGGAAGGGTGGCTGTGGAGTATATATACGTTGAGTGGAGAGGGGGGTAGGCGAGACGAGAGACGGTGGATTCAGCGTGCAGAGAGAGAGAGAGAGAGAGAGTCAGAGAGGTTCGGCCAGAACAGCGGAGCTTTGAGAGGGGTGAAGCGCGCGAGAACGGGGTGAAGAGGAAACGGGAGTGGAAACGGTCGGTGCGCGTAGCAAACGCGAAACGGGGGAAGGAGAAAGTAGAGTCGGCGAGTGAGAGTCGGCTTTGGGTTCTCTCCTGCCTACTGGAAAATGAAGCCTAGATGATGAAGAGAAAAGAGGCTATTCTAACAACGGGCCGTGTCGAGTTTCACAGGCGGAAAAGGAGATTTTGAAAATAACAAATTGCGAGGCGACGAGGGCAGCAACGTGAAAATATAACGTTCCCCGATTTGCTTTACGGCGGAAAGCGAGAGATAGAGAGGCGCACACATTGCGTAATAGGCGGTATTAACTGTGCGGTATTTGTTGAAGCGCCGCGAGTTGAAAAATACGATGTTGAAGCTTTCAAGGATTTTTCAATGAAGAATAAAAAATACATAAATCATCGAGTCAAATTCGATTAAAAAAGGAAAAATAAATAAATTCTATCGCAACTCGAGTAAAAAATGAATAATAATAAAAATAATGTTGATTTTATAATTATTCTTATATTATAATAACATAAATAATATTATGTGTCTCTCGACTCTTCACCGGCAAAGAAAAATCATTAAGGCGCAAAAAATTAATAATAATCATAAAATTGTGAGGATCTTGAAGGCTCAATACCCCGAATACGTGCGAAGAGTTTTACAAAATTGTGTTTTTATTCAATGGGCCGCGATCTAAATGTTCTGCATACTACGATATAAGTGGTGGGTTGCAACGAGTACACACCGGCTGCTGATATTTTATATGCTATACGCCGCCACGACCCTCCCAGCTCATTTCCCCGGTGTGTTTATAAACACATGTCACCCCACATTAACCGGTGGTGTACCTTTTGTCACGTGAGGCAGAGCTGGAGGCTTATTATGCTGCCCTATACACAGACCCAAGTGTTGCACTAAATATACATATATACGTGTTTTTTTCACAGACACGCACACTACTTTATTTTTATCTGGAAGCAAGAGCGCTGAAACTTATTCAAAGGACACTTGAATCACACGGATTGTGGTAGACATTGCGTGACCCAACGCGATTAGACCGCTCTGTACCCCCCTCAATCTTTTCTCGTTTATGCTAATCGTTTCTGCATAACACAAAACCTTTTCGGATCCGATTCGATCTTTGACCAATTAAAAATTCGTTTCACGGTTTTTCGAATCTTTTAAACTTCCTTATAACTGTGAAAGAGCATAACACACCCTCGAGTTTAATTCGCGATTGCGGGATTTACGATGGAGAGAAAAAGAAATGCCACGATCGAGATCCCCGCCTGGTATCTGTCGCAATTCGTCTTATCAAACGATTATACTTTTTTTTTTCAACGAATTTATTTTTTCAGCGGCAGCCTTCCGTAAATATACGGAGTGTATGCCTGTACGCAGATTCTACTGTATATAACACGACCGGGTTATTTGCCTGATTGACCGATAGGGGTGGCTAACAAGCGTGACAAACAAATGCACAACGTTTGTGTGTGACGCGCCCATCTGCACGCGATAATTGATTGATTTACCTCCCGTCAAATGTTATCATACGCTCATTTTTTGCTTCGCCCATATACACAATATTAAGCAAATTCGCGCAGAAATTGACTCGACAATTGTTGGTTTTTTTTTTAAGCTCTTCTTTTTATGATCAAAATTGAGATACTCCGAAGTTAAGGGATGGAATGGAAGAATCGATGTATAAAGAAGGGCCGAGGTTAACGGTACTTCGTTGAAGATATTCCCGGCTACGCGATTGAGTTGGAGCTTCGATTTTGCAACCCTCCCCCCGCCCCCCTCTCTCGATATGCCTGTCGTTCGGCTCCGTCGGCGACGGAAGCATCGGCTCCACCCCAATTAGTGAGAACTTCCAGCATCGAATCCGGACTCACCCTCCTCCCGTACTCCCGTTATATACCTCCCGCTTCCCTCTTTTCCTACGGTTCTACCCTTCGTCCCTCTATTTCCATCCCCCTTCCGCTCGCACCACGGGTGTTCTCCGTTCGTCCGGTTACTCGCTCCGTCTCTCTCTTGCTTTCGATGACGTCATTGCTCTCGATCTCTCGCTCTGCACTCGGTGAACTAAAGCCGACGCTAACGAGCGCGCATGGAAGTCACGTGGAAGACACGAACTCAGTGCCACAGGACCGGGTTGGATCCGCGGCAAAGCGGAGAGCACAGAGGCTTGAAACGTAGTGATGACGACGAGACGAGGGAATCGTCGAGGAACGATGTCGAGGTCTGATGCCCGAGAGGATGTTGACTACCGAGTCACGTGGATATGACAGCTCGTAGATGAGTTTCATCGAGGACACGAGATGCGTGGTTTTTTTTTACTCCAATCAATGTTTTTTTTACACATCTTTATTCTTTTTTTTCGCTGCTCGCTTCGATAGTGAAAATAACTACCGAGGAACCTCTTGATTTGCGATTTCGTGATATATTGGAGGCGGCATACGTTTTTATAATGGAAGCGGGAATCAGAAATTTGATCAGAAATAAGAGTTGTGAAAAGTTCGTTAACCAAAAAAAAATTGTCAATGTATTATTATTAATTAATAAATATACAATATATTATTAATAAAAGAATAATAATATTGCTATTGTACTAATTATCTTATTTGTTATATATTTTGCGATGTTTTTCTATGTGCGCAGAGCCAACTCGGTAGTCCAAATTTTACGTAAAAAAAAAGGTTCGATGTTAGTCAACATATGTGTAGCGTCGAAATTTAATTGTCGGAACCCTTTTGCCGAGGAGCTGAGCGATAAAAAAAAAATTACCCATATCATAATTGAATCTGCAGAAAAACGTTTCATTGTCGAGTCACAATAGAACTCTAATGTCGCAATCAAAGTCCACCTCGGAACCCGTTTACACTAACACGTTAGGTGTCCACCATAAAAAAAAAAAAAACAATCTAAAAGCCCATAGCTGTTAATTGCGAATGCAATAAATTTGTTTTATGTCCCCATTTTTTTTTTCGCGGTAGCGATATCGCGGAAGGGTCGAATGAATAATAGAGTTATGAGGACAGTATAAACGACATACTCGCGGCTAAATTTTAATGACAAACAAGATTACATTCCATTAAAAAATTATACTTCACGCAAAAGCGATTGATAACGATTATGCTCAGTAATAATTTGAGATAAACATTTTTTATTAAGAAAAAAAAATACCGCTGAATAAATTGCGAATGAATATTTACAACCCTTGCCCGAGACCACGAGAGTTATCTCTCGAGTATTCATCGATTGGGCATAGAAACACGACCTTTATTTATCTATTACACGCCACGGCGAATCGAATCGTAGGGATTACGCGTAGCATATGTCGAAGATTTTCGCCAGGTCCCACTGGGAGTTGCGGGAAGAGTGGCCTACCCCCCAATTAGGGGCGCCTCTCGACGTGCCGTTTCTCTCTCGAACGGAGGGGGATTTTAGCAAGAGCCCCGTAACAGCACAAGCAAGAGAAACTGGTAGCATTGGATCTTTCCGCATCCAACCCCTGTAACATCTACCCTCGGAAACTACTTCATTACGCAGACAGCCGTGTTGACTTGTATTGTGAGCCCTCGGCTGAGAGAAGGGAATACCGAGCGGGGCTTAGAAAATATCGAGGATCGAAAAAAGATAGAGGCAAATCTCCGTGTGCGTAAGCAAGTGAGAAACATGATAATACATGAACATCGTACCAACGCACAAGCTTCACGGACCCTTCGAATAATATCTGTGACGAATCGCTTGCACTTCCACAGTTCCCTTTTGCCGGTGCTATTTCAATGGGGTCTCCTGCCCCGTTGAAGCACACAATACACATGTGGGGCGGGTTGATACATTCAGTCTCCCCGACGCTAAAAATTCACTGAGCGAAAAAGCATCTCGAGCTCAAATTATCTCTCGCGTATGATCGGACGATTCGCAAAATCATGGTCTTCCCGAGCCATTTATTAACCGGTAGAACGCACCTGCCCGCCATGAATATCGAGCGATCGTGTCCTGTTTTCTGGAACACAGCGTGACACGGAAGAATAACAGGGGCGTCCATGAACTCTAACCAGTCGAGGGGTGTAATGATGAAGACAGGGTGAAAGCCCTTGATGTGAAAATAGAGGATACTTCAGGGATGCTTCGATGACACTGGTCTTTTGCAAAGTGGCAATGGTATTACAGTTGATTACCGCGTAGGTTAATATCGGATAAGTTAAGACTATCAGGCAAGTTAGGAAAAAACGACCAGATTAGGTAAAATCGGCACCTAACTTACGGTATTTCTACCTGATCCAGTTGAGATTAACTAATCTGGTCGCGTCCAGTTTCGCCAGTTTCTAAGACATTGACTTATCTGGTCGTGTACTGTATAGCTCGTTCGGGAGAAGGTGCAGCGATGTACCAAGCGATATTTAACAAGTTGAGATAGATGGAGAAGATTTGATAACCAAAACTATTGAGGCCCTTAGTTGGTCCAATTTTGACGAGGGTGGAAAGGATACTTGTTTTCCGGTTGAGTGATCCGAATCGTTGAAGTTATCGGACGATAATGCCATTGAAGAAAGGGCAGGGGATAGATATAAAAATGAAACACAATGAAGAACAGGTGTTATGGACTGATACCTGCGATTGTGTTATTTGTTGCATTGGTTTCTCGTGAAGATGAATTGATTACAAAAAATCTGATTTGTTTATTAACTCGTTGAAGTCACCGATAGAAGTCGTGACTCGTAAACGTGAAAATAAACATGAGAATACCGATGATCGCGCAATCCCTGGATAAGCAATAGAGCAAATAAAGGGCACTACTTCGCCAGGAGGGTCTGATAAATGCGTTTCGCAGCCAAACAACATCTCACTTCTGGACAAGCAGTCCCTGTAGTCGGGGTTTAGAGTGAGACTAAGTTTTTGATCAAACACATTTTAATCTTTCGTGTGTACACAGGGGGGAGAGCATCCAACGAGAGAGGCTCGTGCTCGCTTGAGGTAAGGATCGTTGGTGTGTTTATAAATCAACGGGCTACAAAAACTATTAAGTAGAATTAGGCCTTCGGAGATACGAAATAGAAGCTTGACGACTACGACTAACGGTAAGTGATAATTTGAACACTTAACACATTTTCTACGTAAGTGGGTACCTTTTCAAGCTTTGGATTGCAATCGACTCGTAGAAGATTCTTCAATAGCTTCTGATAGCAGCAAAAGTAAAGGCAATTTTTCAGCAAATTGGTATAAATAAAAATTAGATAAGTACGAAAAATCGTCAAATTTAGAACATTTTTTTCTGACACCTTTAGAACTCCTTTAGAGTTCGAACTGTTTCTTGGGGGACCTGAAGACACACAGGGAAAATTTTGCAACCTTCTTCGATATTTCTTGTAACAAATTTTTTCATCACTACTTCCATTTTTTATCGCATTTTCTGCCCGTTTTCTGCACGATTGGACTGCCGTTTTTGGAACATCGTGTGAAATAGAACATCTTTGATCTCTGACGTTGTTTCGAAGCCGATGATGCAGGTGTTAATCGGCAAACGGTGAACCATCAGTTACAGTTCAGTGGCCTTAGAAAGATGTTGTTATGACAACAAAGGACCAAAGATTCGGTGAATCCTCACAACTCTGGGATACTTTGGTCGGCATGGCCCGGTGCGTGCGTGAGGTAGCGTGAAAGGGAGGCAAGCAACAGGGCAACTGATTAATGATGAAAGGGAAAATCATAGTCGGTGGTACGATCGGCTCAAGAGTCGATCATAAAAGGCACCGTTTACCGAAGAGGCGCATTGCCTAATCATTGCCTCGCTATAAATCAGTCTACTCTCTACCGTACTCTTTATATATATATGTACCATACTGTATATATATGTCACTATATACCTCGAAGAACTGCTGACGAAGAAATGGAATAGAAAAGCTATGCCGATTGCAAACGAGTTCCTTCGGTTATTTCTTCACGAATGCTTGTATCAAGAACTGACGTCCTCAACTACCGATTTTTCACAAAGATGTTCTTTTCTAAACCGCTGCAACGACGTGCGGCTGTCATCAAGACTCTCCGACTTCCATTCATCCCACAACATACATTTACCTTTTTTTTTAATACTCGGTACATTTATTCATCCAGACGATCTTCGCCGTTTCACACTTGTGAAATCAAAGTTTGAATAAACATGAAACGAAAGGAAATCATAATAACGAAGGATTAGAAGCTTAAAAAATGTACATTGTGCGATACGGAACGCGGCAATTGTTGTGTGACTTTTTTTTTTTTATCGCCACGAACGCTATAAGCACAAGTCACTTGGTGACTTGTCCGTAGGTCGAGGCGTTTTATCCCGACGTTGCCTTCGGAGATGAAGAGAGTCTACGGAGTCGCGAGCATTGCAGAGGACAGAATACATACATAGCCGAAGGTATGTATCCTAACAAGAGAAGCTAACGAAGAGACTAGGGGTATTTCGTTCTTTACGGCGCGCGCGGCTACCGCGGAACGAACGCGCAACCCGGTGAGATGGTTTTCACGTCTTCGACCATTGGGCTCATTCCCGTTTTACTCGACGAATGTAACTCGCGGTGATGTCTCTCGCGGCGCGGCCGAGGCTTCGTCGTTAGAGAGGGCATTATTCCCGCGGAATTAAGACGTAACTCGTACAAACGCTTTGGCTTTAGAGACCCAGCGAATGGAGGAGATATGAAGGGAGAAACGAGAGAGAAATAAAAGTAAAGAAACCGGCAAAGAAAGAAGGAGCGGCGAAGGGAAGGAGGACTGGGAAAGACCGCAAAGAGGCCGGCAGGATCTTTCGTCGTTGCGCTTTGCAAGACGATACATTAATCATTTGCGTTTGCTACTTCGATCGCCAGAAGGCAAACGCGCCAGTAACGTACCTCCCCTCGATATACACTGTGCGCTTGGAATTGTCAGCAACGATTCTTTACTCGAATATCTCAGATTCGCAGCAGCGGCATCAGCAGTCGGTAGTACGTTGACCATTATGCACGCAACTCGCGAACTCGAGTCTCTTTCTATATCTTGCCTTTGATTTTCTCAATTCGAAGCAGAAATCGATCGTTACGACACACACTGCTCGGTCACGATGCAACCGAAGAAGCGAGCCACGATCTCTCGTACATCCAGATACTTTTGCAACGAGAGAAAACCATCGAAGGTTCGCGAATCTCACCATTATATCTCGGTAGCTCATCGAGTTGCAAGAGCTGCTAACAGAGAATCGATTCCGATGTCCTGAACGAAGCCACGCACGCACGCACGCACTCACGCACCGGGAACTCACGATTGCGGAAAAGTGGGTCAACTCGTTGACCAGCGACTGTACGAGCGCTCCGATTTGTTTTTATTATTTTTCTAATTTTTTCTTCCTTCTTTCGATTCTTGGTATAAGTTGTACGAGTAATAATAACGAGTATAAAGACAGTCAATGTGTTCTTGCGAAAGAAAAAGTTGATTGTAAAAGTTGGTACGTCGCGATGATGTATGAAGGAGATGCTGATTATAGTCGTTCGTGGAACGAGACTGACGGAGTAACACCTTAAGTTTTTTTTAATTTCAGTTCATCAGATATTAGATCGATACGCAGGCGTTCCCGGAAGTTTTAGCTGTGTCACAGATTTTTTAGTAAATCTTTTGTTTATTTTTCTTATTATTTTAGATACAGAAAAATAGAAGTTTCGAAAGATTTAGGTTAAAAGTCTGCGCTTAGTTCGCTTTTTTTTTTTGCTTTTACGAGGGGCGAAAGTTATCGGGGAGTCAACGTCGAGGTTCACCAAACCTTCTCACATAAATTCGAACATTTATTATACGAAGTCGAGAAACTCTCGTAGAGTTGGACCTCTCGTGGAAGTTTAAGCTCCGGTCCGTTTCCCGTCGCCAGATCTCATGAAGATAATAATGAGTGTGGTGCCTACACTCACCGTTCCTATCCCTCTCACGCTCTTCCTCTTTCTTCGTCTCTCATCTCAATCTCTGAGATTTCTGATTTTCGAGACGAGATAACACAGAGACCGCCGCGCGCACTTCGTGAACGCATACGCGCGTTACAAAGGCGAGTTTTATGTGTGTAGAGAGTATAGGATGAGAGAATGTCGGCGTAGATCTCCGCGAAACTCGGGGAATTCTCATTTTGTAACGTGCCACGGCTGCCGGTGACACGGGAAAAGGGTACGACTTTACATTCCACGGTGTAATGCGCTTCTTTCCACCATAAATAGTCCGTGTGGTCAAGCAAGACAGAGCCAGGTACGCTGCACCTTCGGAACCCTTCTTGGACGCGCGCGTTTGCGCCACAAGATGAAGCATCAAAAAGCTCAGATCCTTCATCTTAATGTTCCTGCCGTTCTAAAACACGCGGATGATCGTCGTAAGCTTCTTTCTTTTTTTCGTCCATTTAATTTTTCTAAATGATTTATACACTTATTACGGCATCCCGTTGCCAGAAATTTCGTTCTTATACCTTGCATGGGAAACTGTGGCAAAATGAACTGTCGGGTTAAAAAGGGCCAAAAAAACATGACGGTTATACGTGAAATTAAAATGGAGATAAAGACGAAAGAAGGGCAGATGATCCCGTTTATGGGAGGCTCTAGTAGTTATCCGAATCTCTGATCAGAAAGGATGGACAGATCTCGATAAATATTTGTATAAATCATATCTATACTTGTAATACATATCTACAATATATATACTATGCTACATATGCGCACAAAGAACAATGGCACAGTGGCCCGCTATGTTCCGGCAATCATCGCTCTCGACTGGTGGTAGCGTGTCCAAGGAATCGCCGCCCGGCGCCCGTTGAAGACATCCCGCCGTGAGCTTCGACTTCGGAAGGAGATAAGGGCGGTCGGGGGCCTTGCGCCGGCGTCTTTGACCCGATACCCCCACGGAGACCGATGCCCTATCATCGAAGCTCTCATCTCTTTCTTTCTTTCCTCCCTCTTTACTCTACCATCCGAAACTCGATCGGATTTCATCCGGACCGCGATCTCCTTTCATCCTGTATCGCGTCTCACAGCGGAAAAAAGATCTCTCGTCATGCCGCAGCTAAAGGTACACTTGTGAGGCATTCAGTGAAAAGAGTTCAATGACGGAATTTGCTCGCGTGTGAACAGCATAGAGACTTGTAGGTCGTTGCTAGCATTCCAATCGATCCTGTAAGGCGATAATCTCGGGTAGAGGACTCTAAAAACTTGTCTCTTTCAGTAAACTTTTATAATTGACCTTTCTAATTGCAGGTTTATAAGCAAACAACCATCATTGGCAGGCGTTAGTTAAAATCAACTCGAATGTTTAAAGCCACCCGCCTGTAGCAGACTCTGGGAACGTTCTGTGAAATAAAAATTCTTTCGAACTAATCGTCACCTAACAGCGCTTGGAATGTGTACACAAGTGGCATTCGTCAGGAGTGACATAGCAGAACTCCGTGAGTTGTCAACGTCTATAGTTCCATGTCATCCGAATTCTCCGCTGTGTCGGAAGCGCGCATCGAATTATACAAAGTATTAGGTTTTTCGTTAGTCCTGTGGCCGGTTGAAAGATTTCAAAGCACGAAACTTCACCGCCCGGTTTCCGAATCACTGTCCAGTCATCGTTCAAACTGCTTTTTAATATCACACATCCCACATACACAACGGTGTTGCAGTGGGAGTAGAAGAAGTAACGAGGCAGTCGGCAGACGCGAGAGAGCTGCACACCGGTGACAGCAGAGGGCAGATCGTCGAAAGGACTTTACCCGAGATATGCCGTAGCGACTATGTAGGAACACGCTGGCAGGACCGGACTCCACCGATCAGCAGCGGTGGAATCTCTCTCGACAGTCTCGTCGACGGAAGACCATTTAATAGCGCAGCGTACCTCTATTACTCGGCGAATTCTTCGATCCTCACACGGCTTTGAACACGAGTCATCGGTATGCCCTACCGTTCGACTTCTGTAATATCCCTGATGCTCCCATCCTTTACATCTTCACTTCTGTGCCATGTAAGACTCTCGAATATCGCTCTTCAGTGAAGTTAAACTCAGAAAAAAGACCTTTGGTAGGCTACCGGTTGTGGTAATTTTTACTACAAATTGATGTCACATTGTTGTCTGCCTACATTTCAACGATAATACTTTCCAAGTATTCATATAAATCTATAGAATGATCAACCCGGCGTCAACTTAATTTGATTTTAAGCAGAGATCTGTACTTTCAAACCTGACGGCCAAACGGGGCCGACATTGGTGTTTCGAAATAAAGAACACCCCATCTGATGCGTGGAAAACAAATTGTTTCCATGCAAATGAAACTTCCTGCGAGAGGAAATAAAACAGTTACTGAAAACGTTTGTTTCCGGTCCATAATCCGAGATCTTCCTTATTCCCGGTAAACTCGGAGAGAAGAGATACTTAAAACTGTGCCCTCGTGATGATGATCAGTGATTAGGGACGGTCAATACCGGTAGCCAAAGAGAGGCGCCTGCGTCTTCTCGCCTCGTGGGAACTTAAGACTTCCCTCACAAAACAAAACATGAAAAAATGAGCGGCAAGGATCAATGAGGGAAAGAGCCGAAAGAATGTTATTTACGCGGCAAAAACGTAGGCACGCTTGTATAGCTGAATGAGCGCACTCTTCCGAAAATATCAATTACACCTTGTAACCCTTCCGGCGAAAGGAAACAACACTTTGCAGGACATTTTGAAGAAAAAAAAAAACAACGAAAAAAAGGGGAAGAAAAGGGTAATAAATAAGTAGCAAACGGAGTAATAATAATATCGGCTTTCTTGATCTCAGTCGTAGTCGCAATCGACCGAAAAGTGCGACACATTTCGATCGAATACACGCAATGGCTTATGTACAGAAAGCAGGCAAAAGCGACAAGAGAAAACATCCAATAATAACATTTAACATGGCCTCTGTCATTATTGTAACTTCGGATGATGATTCTCATTCCTTGTTTTCTCCGTTGCCGCGCGCCATTATTATCGAATGCGCATTCCTGGAAATTCTCCGTCCCTCCGAGGATGAGGGTATACAACATAGCCGCATATATGTGCTACCGGCATGGGGGCCCCATCACGAAATTTTCTCTGGAAACGACGTTTCTCCCGGCTATACGAGGCGTCGTTACCCGAAACACGCAACTACAATTTGGAGCTGTGGAATATCTTTGCGTTCATCCGAACATATCCGTATGTTCTCTTCGACTCGAAACGGCATTGACAACGTTCTTGAGATTAAAAAAAATGCATTCATCGACAAATAATGTTTGTTCTTTATAAATTTGACATTCATTGAATTTTCGTTCGTAGAATTTGGCGAAAGGGCGAGGTAATGCAATTTGAGTTACAGCGTGTTTAAGGGTCTCGAATCCGCTAAATTATGGTGGTGTTCGCTAATGTATGATATTTTTTTTGCACCCGACAGAAATATCTAAAAAAATTCTATCACATCGGAAAAAGTTTGAAGAATTTTTCTGCCAATTGAAAAAAAAACACGTTCCCGACCTGTTTACTTGGAAAGCAGATTTAGCTGTTTTAACTTTTGAAAACATCGCCATAATATAGCTAACATAGCTAATATAGCTCTCTCAATGAACGCGTGAGATGTCTCCAATCAATCTCAACAAATTGCAATCTCCATTATAGCGTGAATATAAACAGACTTTGTGCCCCTATAGTGTTATTCTCGTCTGCAAAAGTAGGCATAGATGTTACGCGTGAGGGTATAGAAGGTGCGAAGAGGTTGAAAAAAAAAGAATAAAGAAATCGTATAGCTAATGCCGTATACTATACACTGAACGTGGCATCAGAGCATCGCACTGCGAGGTGTACGAAGAACTGCATGCGAGAGAGATGCACTTTCGATTTCTCGTTAACTCTCAAATAATGGAACGCCTGAGGGTAGATGGGGATATATACAGGATAGCATTATAGTACGAAGCGTTTACCAACTCTTTCTCCGTCTCTTCGGTTTGTATGTGTACATCCGATGGTCAGTTCCTTACTGGGGTTCCCTGGGATATGCTTTTGCACAAGGCAACATCCTGCCATCAATATTGGCTGTTGACAACTCGCCGGTGCTAGACTGTACCTCTCAACCCTGTCAGCATACTCGCGTGGAAGAATATTTAGTGATACTCGCCTGGAGCATCAACGAGAGGAAAGAAGAACCGCGCGAACTTGCCTTTCCTCTCTCCACCAACGTGGCTATACTTGTGTATAGCCACGTTGATGCGTATGTGTCTGGGAAGAGGTCTAAAGCAGCGTTGAAATAGCGTATAAGCAGATGAAGTGTGTAGATGTTTTCTCGGATGTTAAAGAGTTAACCAACACAGAGTTAGGGAGCATTCGACGCGGTGACGTATGGGCCTCGGCAAATAAACTATTAATATTATGGTAACGTCACGCATTCCTATCCATATTGGCTCTCGCTTACTTCTGCGGACTGCGCTCACGGTGCTCGCGCGAGCACCTTTGGCGCCTAATACTAATATATATATATGTACATATGGATGGGTATATATATGGACACATATACGATTGAGAGAGGTTCCCCACTCTTCGCGTGTGCGAATACGAACGAAGAGAGTGAGAACGAGAGAAGATTTACAAGTCGTAGAACAAATACGTAAATTACGGTCGCGAACTAATGGACCGGTGAGAGAAGAAGAGAAGGAAGAAGTCTCTCGCCTGCGTATGGTCAAGATTACGCCCCCTTGAACACTTAAACTATATATCTTCGCGCCGTTATGACGAATAGGAAAAATAGATATGATTTTTTACCTTTTTTTTGGAATCCCATTAGACAATTAGCAATGGCGGAATTAATTTTATGACAAATATTCTATCGAATTTTTTTTTTCATTTTGGAAAAAATACGTGAAGCCTTATATTTATTTTTGCAATATTTTGAAATTGTTTTGTTGCCTTCTGAAATTTCGAAAAGAAGAGTTTCGAAACGTCATTTGATTTTAGGCACAAAATCGACTTTAAATTTTTCTATAGATGGAAGAAAATTGTGGAAAAAATTGTATCACTAATTCCATGCAATTGTTTGTTGGTTATAGTATTCTGATCTTACAAAAACGGCCTCAGGTTCAAATATTGAAAATTGTAGGAAAAGTATATCTTTTTTTAAATAGAGAAAATGAAGAAAAAATTGAATATTTTCCACGCTTAGCTATAGTTTGATTTGAGATTTTTTTTTAGACCATCAAGACAACGCTTATGAACAATTAGCATGTAATTTTTAATAACATTGTTTTTACCATTAAAAAAATAAAACTCACGGAAATTTCTTATTTTTCTCGCAAAATAGATATTACAATAAAAATCCGTATTCCGTGTTCGAAATTAAAGATTTTGGGGTTTGAGAGTCTACTTGGACGATTCAATGGGTTACGAGAGACTCGCTAGAAACTTAAACGTGATGAGATGCGAGGCAATCAATGCGCCATCAACTCGCCTCGATTTACGACTACGTCGTCACGGGGCCTATGCCAGGCGTTTCGTTTCTGTATATGCCTTTTGCCTGAGTTCGCCATACCACTTTGGTTCCGCTGCCGTTGCTGCTGCTGCTGTTCCTCGCTCGTCCGTCTCCGTCCCGCGTTTCGTTCTCCTCTCTCTGGCGCTGCCCACGGGCCATTCTCAAAAAGAATTATTTCAATTTACTATCCGACCCAAGCGTGGTCTCTTCTTTTACATCGTACAAACACACAGATACGCGGGTATCCTCGTCATATTCCTTATTCCCTGTGTCCATACGGCGATATACTATACACTAAAGTAGAGTCGTGTCGTCTCTTTCCGCTTCGTCTCGGATGCGTTTACGCGCTTCTTTCACGTCTATACGCGAAGCCAATGCGTTAAAATATATACGAAAGGTGCAATGATTTATCTGGACGTGTCTATTAAAATATCGTTGGGCTCTCTAAGACTCTCGAGGAGACTTCGAAGCTCGAAGTAACGCTTAAGATTCCGAATGTTAAGGCTTCTAACTTCCTCGCCGATATATATCACAGGCGTTTCTCGTCTCGCGCGCTCGCGGATTCGTTTTCGAGATCGATGAACCGTTGTAATAGTTTAAAGAAATTTTTTGAATTTTAAAATCACTTTGATTTATTCGAGTGTCGACTGTATGTATGTTATATATATATAATCCACGTATTATATTCATCTATGAATATTCATTTGTAGATAGTTTTATGATTTAAATCGTCGTCCATCATCGAGAGGAGAATTCGATTGGTAATTCGTTTATTTTTCGTCGAAATTAACATCGTAAGATTATTTTATGAAATAATATCGAAACTCGATTTTCAAATCCAATTGCTGCTGCAATGAAATCGAATGAATGAATGATTTAGATTTTTTTAAATAAATAAATAAGAAATGAAAATAAGAGAATTCGATTGGTAATTCGTTTAATTTCCGACGAAATTACTACCGTAAGATTAGCTCTATGAAATAATGTCGAAACTCAATTTTCAAATCCAATTGCTGCTGCAATACAGTCGAACAGATGTATGATTTAGATTTAGAAAAAAAGGAAAACCGATGATACCTGTTTCGTAAAAGCTTCACCTAGAAGAGGTCGGGTCGCGGCTGCATTATTCATGAGAAATATATCTCTCGCATGCGAAACGCGAGATATTTGTCGGAACTAAAACGGCAAAGTTTTTTATTTGAATTTTTCTTTTTTTTTTTTTATTATTATTTCGAACGAAGAGTTCATGGCGCTTTGGATTTATTGACGATCAAAGAGTTTATTGCACCAACGCGGCCAGCGAAGTAACGATCGGTTCTGTAATAAGTCAATGCACTCACGCGTAGCGTGAGGCCTGTTCGTTCGAGTTCCCGGTAAGGAAAAAACAAAAAAAAATATGTATAGCGTTGCCAAGCCGTACGGATATGATGACTTTTAATTCCCTTCTTTCGCGAATTATTAACGAGAGACGGGTGACCGCAAGGCGGAACATCTCTCCGTCAGTTATACCTTCCCACGAGATACCGAAACGAGACTGTGGCGCGATTCTCGTTCGTCATAAAAAAGAATTTGCATAGTCGCCAAAAGCGTGAGATAGAGCCCATAGCCTAAATTCGAAACCACCATCATCCGTACATTTTAATCTTGTCTCAGTCGATGAAGAAAGACATTAATAAAAATGTTCATAAATTTTACTCTCACGTCCCTGGTTTCGATTTTTACAATTTTATATGTAATCATTGCGAACTGTTTTGTCAATTAATTTTTTATTTTTAATCAATACAAAAAAGATGCAAATTAAATTTAATTTAAAGTTAACATTTTTTTCGAAAATCAATGTTTTTCACAGAAATCAAAAAAATCATTGATTGCATGTATTTTACGCAAATTTGAAAGAAACGAGTATTCATCTCGCAAAATCCGTGATAAATTTCAACTTGATAGCAGGAAGTGTTATCGAGTTCCAGAGGTTTGCATTTTTCTTTGATTTTTCTTTAAATTCAAAATCTAAAGACTAATATTTTCAAATTGACATTGCGAACATGTTTTCAATAAAATCTCAAAAAAAAAAAAAAAAATTTTTTACGAAAACAATAATTTATAATAATAAAAATAATAATAATTTGAAATAAATGCAATAATGTATAATAATAATTTACAATAGTTTGCATCGATTCGCACGAAATGAATTCTTTGCCACGAACCATAATTCACGACTCTTCGCCGACCCGCGATTAGCATGTTAAACGACGGGACCGAGACGGAATATCGGAGAATCCGTGTGGTTTAAGCATCATCGAGTAAGAGTGTGACGCGAGAGGAAGAAGGGGAACAGATCGTATAGAAGGATAAAGGAGCGAAGTTTCACGCGGTCTCGCTTAGAATTTCGTCGGTTCCGTATTAGATCCGCATGGTCTGATGCAAATAACCAACGCTGCGCTGGCGTTCGGTTGACTCTCTCTCCCCGGCGAACGCACTGGCGCCTTGACGCGTGAATAACTAACCTTTGCCCTCGGTATAGGATCCGAGTCGACGGCAATGAGAGTCGGCGGCGTGGGTGGCTCTCTCCTCGTGCGAGAGCGTTTCTTGCATGACTGCCCGTCGGCATTAGGTCTGGAAACTGTGTATGAGCCACCGGTATTAATTATTGCTTTGCCTTTTCCCTAACCCCCGGCTTCCCCGTGCGAGAGTACTCGAGCGTTTCGTTAATTAAAATACGCTTTGGGATATATACTATATGTATGCGGAAGCGATGGATGCTCGTCCGTACGGACTGACGCGCTCGCGATGCATTTTTCTCACCTTTCAACCCTTTTCTGTTTTTTTTTTTTTTTTTCAGACGAAATAATTCCTGTCTTTAACTATTATTACTCGTGTTGAAATCAATACAATTTTTCATATAAATTTTATTAACAACGTGAAAAAAAAAAAAAAATGATAAATTCTGATAAAAGACGAAAAAGGCGTTGATAGCTTTGTCGAAGCTCCATTGCGTGGAATGACTCGTGACGAGATTATAACGAGATGACGACGAGGATTTGAATTGAAAAACAGCTCAAAGGCCTCTGAAAAATGATTGTTAATAAGGTTTATTGTTTGAGGCTACTCGTGCCTGAGACGAGGCGAATAAAAAGTGCGTGAAACTCTCGTGAAGGAATTAAAAAAGAAAAAATTGTGAAACGTGTGAGACGATTAAGGGACGAATTCTCTCGGTACTCGCTCGTTGCGTCTCAATGGGGAAAAAATGGCAAATGGTGGTAAAAAGCACAACCCATAGTGGGTGTCGGAGCCGTCACCCCTCGAAGCAAATTTCTGACGCCACGTAACACTATAGTTATAGGTGTATATATAGAGAGGCGAAGAGTCATGGATGTGTGGAGTTTCGCGTCGCGGTCGCGCGGGACCTTTGATCATATTCGTCGG
This sequence comes from Cryptus armator, assembly GCA_963971235.1. Lineage (NCBI taxonomy): Eukaryota > Metazoa > Arthropoda > Insecta > Hymenoptera > Ichneumonidae > Cryptus > Cryptus armator. The sequence goes on from OZ020235.1 coordinate 21,448,432, forward strand.
CGATTCGCGACGCAGAGGATTTTATTCGCTCGGACGGAGTTAACGCAACGTTGGCCTTTCTTCCTATACACACATTTAGTCAAGAGAAACTTTCGGAGAATGCGAACTATAACCGAGTTGTGTGTTTCATATAGTACCCCTAACGCTTGTCACGTGCGCTTTTTACATCCAACCACCGTCGTCGCGTCTACTAACGGGCTGAGCTTCAATTTTATACACGTGTGCTTCACACAGGACGCTAGTAGTCGCTGCAATCTTTATCGAGGGGTGGTTTCTGTACCACGATGCGTTCGCTAATGCTTCTGACATTATATTGGAAGCGATCGATTTTTTAAATTAATAATTATTCATTTAATTTAATTTAATTCAATACTTTTTAAAAATAAATTTTTTTTTATTAATATTAATTTTTTTTTTTTTCGCTTTTTATGAAAAAAAAATCGCAAAACCGGGAAAGTTCCGGACGAGACAGAAAATAATCGTCGGCACAGCAAGATAAATCAATGAGTCGAGGGTTAAAATTAAATAAGCAATAAATTGTATCGTAAACTCGTGGAGCGCGGTGCAAAAAATGGGTTGTGGACATAAAATGGGCGTAGGAAAGAATACGACGGAGAATGGGCGATGGACACGGGAGGAACTGTTAAAACTTTATAACTCGGTTGAATGCATTTTAATTATCAGTCCGGACGACCTCGAGGCTCGGGAAGACGATCCTCTTCCTCTTGCCTCCTCTCTGTAGAAGTATATATACTACGGCACACGAATTTTTAGAGCTATTCTCCGCAAGCATGGAAATAAAAGTAGCTTCTTCCAAAAAAAAAAAAAAAAAAATTTGGAAAAAATTTCGCGAATCCATGTCGACGATTAAAACCATATAAAATCGTGAAAATACGCTGTAAGTTTGGAGTAAGAAAAGAAAGGCAAATAAAAATTTAAAAGCCAATAATGTGTAATTTATGCGTCTAGTAAATTATCAAATTCGAAGGTCAAAAGGGGATGAACCGGTGTCTGGTATTAGATGTTTGTAGCTTATGTGATAGTTTTGGGACTCGAGAACCGAGAGAGCCTATAACCGCGCGTCAAAACATAAATAACGTCTTGGAAACGTGCGACTTGGTTCTTTAACGATACGTATTAGATTGCAGGATATATGGGGCGCCCGGTTTAAACAGCGGCGAAACTCCACCGACACTAATATATCCGACACTTCTTCCTCCGCCCAGAGGAGAAGTCGTATATACTATAAGTATGGAGGATGGAGGGAGGATGCCTCGAAGCATATGGAGTAAAAGAGGAGGCGCTCGCGATGGGCATGAATGGACCGGCGCTAGCGTGGTTTTTCTTCACCGGAAGAACGGAGGCCCCTATTTATCAATGACCTCCGCCACCCCGGCGAGGGTGGCGCGACGCTGCAACGGACTTCATTTTTCCATTGGCTGATGCACGATGAGCGCAACGCGCTGTATGCTGCCTGCTACCAGAATGGGCGTAAAAAGTGTGGCGCCTCTCTAGCACATTAAATAAGTTAGCTACGAGTCACAAATCGTAAAAGAGCCAACTGATAACTTCCGTTGGGGCCTCGAATGATTAATCGCTCCACGGACGCATTAATTGTTAATTACAATTTTTTTTCTCGCGTTCATTAAGGGTGCGTTAGACAATTTTAGGTGGAAAAGTCTGTTTTATTTATTCTTATCGATAAAAAAAATCGTATAAAAAATTCCATGCGATTGACTATCCGTATCGGTGTCCTAATCGTGTGAAAAAATTCGCGAGTCCGAATATAATAACGCCTCGAAGAAATTCCATTTTTAAATTATTTAAAAAAAAAATGATTTTTCACAAAAATTGCAGACCTCCTGCGATCTTTAGTATTTAGACCCGGAGATTTTTTTTACGATATTGGAAGCCTATCGCCAATAAACAATGGCATGGAATTTATGATGCGATTTTGTTTGCTTGTAATAAAAAATTTTTTTTTTTGCTTGAAATCCGCGAATCCCCATCTTAAAAATAAACAAAGTTTCAAGTAAGGTGAAAAAATATAATTTTCGCTGTGAAACATTCGTACCTACGAATGCATGAGCATTCGTGAACCACGACTTGAACACGCGAGCGAGCACCTTCCGAGACGAAGATTTTATCGAGACAGGGAGCGAGTTATGAACGCGGACCGTGTGCTATAACGCCAGGTGAAGAGCCGCGGCTCCACGGGCTCTTTAGTTGAGATATGGTATTGCGCAGGTCAGAGTGTACGAGTACGTCGACCCGTTTTATTTTTTCTCGTTTTACTCGAATTCTACTTTCGTGAGAGAAAAAAAAAGTTTCTCTCAACATTTCATCCGAAGCGAATTTTTTTTTTAATTATCGAACCAATTTGTATGACATGGATGTATCAAATTTCGTTATCGAGAGAAACTAATTTGCAATGATGATACTTCGTTTTGCATGCGAATTGTTTCGATTCGACGTCAGGAGACAGCGAATATGTTTATTGGAAATGAAGAACGATTGAGCTACAGATTCAGTCGATTAACGGTAAAATACAAACGATCGATAATTAATTCACGTTCAGCAATCGAACGACTACCGTAGAGGCGTCAACGAACAGTAGTAACAGCCAAAAAAGTAGGTATATCCAAACGTTTTTCTATAATAACGTATCAAAGATATTAGACAAGGTTTGCCGTGCAATGTATTTCGCATAATTTTAATACGCGCGCGATATATAATTTCTACCCAATATTTCGTACACGAGAATAATATTTATCGAGCCATCTACTCGTCAGCACCAATGTCATAAACATAGATTTTACTACCGTCCAGAGTCTCGTCATCCATTGCCAAATTATTCCCGAAAGAAAAAATAAATAAATACTTCTATTCGTCTATACATAATATATCGCTGTCCGGATATTCCCCGGTATAACAGTAAGAACCAAATCGAAGCCGACTCCGTCAAAGATTCACACGAATAAAAAATAAAAAAAATCGTAGCACACGAGAGTTATGCGCGCGTCATCAGAAATTCACGTAAGAGAGTAGTTTTGGCTTCAATCTTAACCGAAAGAGAAACACACGCGTGAGACGGGATACGACGAAAAATTTGAATTTGAGTTGAAGCGGCGAGTCGAGACGGCGGCAGAGAACTGACACCGACACGTTGTAAGTGCCGTCGAGGGAGGGGCATTACCATAAAGCCGTCGACTTTACGACAAGTGCGCGCCTCGCGCTCACGCGCGCGACTCCGAGAGCGTTCATGGTCCTTGGAACGAAAAATATATATATATATATATATATACATGAAATGAGAAAGAATGGTAAAACAGAGGATGAGAATACGCGTCTCTGAAACTCGGGTAGTTCCCACCGAGTAGATACCCCGTCGAGATTCACGTCGTTATCAAAATTCCGTCACAAAGGTCACACATGATCGAGCGGACAGCTCACGCGTGGATCTTAACATTTATCCGTACGTCCATTTACCTATATCGCCCATCGCTGTTAACCCCTTACTGTCCTCCTTACATTCTTTTTTTTTTCGTTCTCAAAAAAGAAAAAAAAATGCTTTCATGAATATTTCGGTACGTCAAATTCATCGACTTGAATTATCTGCTCCCTCGATAGGAACTCTTAAATTTCAAGTCTTTGAAAATTTAAAAATTAAATAAAATAATAATTTTTTTTTTTTTTTTCCGTAAATTAGCAATTTTATTAAGAAATTCTTAAAAATACGAGCATCTTTATCTATGTACGTAAAAATAAATTTTAATCCGCAAGAATTCAACTTTTTGGATATACATTGCAAGATACGTTGATGTGAACCGTGTCTAGTCTACCAATCCCTATGCGCGCGGTATCAACGTGAGACAAAAGTGGCATTCACTCTGCGGGAGGATAAGGTTGGACCGTACGTCCGGCACGTCGCACCGGATCCATAAATAAAGAAAGAAAGCAGGGGCAGTGTTACAGTAGGAACAACGGCGGCAACACCCGCAGTAGCGAATAAATCGCTGGGTTCTTGGGCAGCATGAATGAGAAATCTTGTAGGTGTAGTAGAGAGAGTCAAGAGGGGGGACAGAGGAGTTTTATAGGAGGGCACACACAGCGAGTAGTTAATTATCAGAGATAGAGTCATTAGGCAGTAGCCACTAACCAGTCTCTCCTATACCCGCTGCTGGCCTTTTTCTGCGCTACTCGATCTCTCGAGGCGCTTCTCTCTCGTGTTCACGGAGAACGCACTCTTCGTTTAACTGCGGTATACGCATACTGTGCTTATAGTAGATACTGTAACTGCACTCACCCACATGATAGTGCTGCTCGTCTCGAACGTCTCGACGATACGCAATGTTGCATTTTAATCGACCCCTTTACCGCTCCTGCGGACACATAGTTTCCTCTCTGCGACTCGCTGTTGCTCCGTCCTCTTGGATCCCTGAAAATTAACATTGCTCGTGTTCTCCTCATGTTTTAATCAATGTTTTAGAAATAAGAAACCACTCGTGCTGCGCAACGATACACCGTATTGATTACTCTAGCGACAATCCGCTTTTCTTCGCTGGATGATATTAATGAGTAAATGAAGCGGTCGAAAAAACCTTTGCTCGGGGGGAAAAAAAATACTAATTGAAAATTACCGTTGTCGTTAATTACCTCTTTATAAAACACCGTAATAGCCTCATTCTTTGCAAAGGTGCATTTTCGGGACATGTGAATTGTAAAGTTTTATGAAAAACTTTAACGTTTCTACAAACGCAAAACGTTTGTAGACAACAATCTGCGAGTCGATTTTTTATATGATTTCAACACTTTCATTTGTTGCATATTTCGTATAACATAAGAAAAGTAACAAAAAAAACTACTGGAAATTTGAAGAATTAAAAAAAATTGACCATATCGCATCTCTGTAATTATATGCCTCCAATGCTGCTTTTTCACGTCTGTTAAACGCTCGTCTATTTCCCAACAACGTTATTATTATTGTTTGTGCAAACAGGTTAACAAGTATGCGGTGTGGTTGATGACGGAAGCGTTGGCTTTAACAATGTATATGGAAGCCAACGGAGATGCCTCAAAGCCGCAATTCTCCGACGAGCTGAAGGGGCATCGCATAGCCAAATGTAGCGATGGTATGTACACACAAAGCAAAGATACCACACCCTCGAGTCTGGGTAAACAATCGAGAGATCGTGCTAACCATCTCGCTCTTGCACGTTCTTTACCGTGTATATTTCACCCCTCGGAACATAACACGCCTGTGCACCCTGTGCGCGCATCGTTGAGTACCGGTAGCAGCTACGCTATGTGCCATACGAGAGAGAACAGCGCGACTACACTCCGCTGTCGACGATGCGATACTTACGGTAGCTCTCTTGCCCTTCGCCCTGTTACAACCGCGGCGGCTTTTCTCTGATCTTCAACGACCGCCGGCAATAAGTCGCGCGCGTTTCACATTTTACACCTTAGTAAACAAAAAGTTTATTTCCGGACGTCGGAGAAACCCGGCATACGCCGATGCTTTCGATTCCTTCTCCCCTTCCCCGATACTTTCGGTAGACGGATAAGATCTTAGCACAAAGATATCCGCAAGACGGATAGAATTACAGAAAAACTACTGTATGCTACGTCGAAGTTGGAACTTGGAAATCCGGGGGGTTAAGAGGGAATCGAGGAAAAAAACGCTTCACTGACACGCGGTCTTATTTTCTTTGCTTTTCATTTTTGCTTCACATTTGTTTATAACGGAAACAAAAATAATTAAAATAAAATTAATCATTTATAATAATAATAATAATTATTAATTTTATTTTATGTCAATAATATAGAATGCGAAAAATCGGGAAAATTTGGTTTTTACTTTTGCATTAGTCCTGATAATAATACGTTCATACGTTTCCCACGAATAAACAATAGTCGTGGGAAATGAATACATTTTGGTGAAATTAAGTACCGAATCTTCTCAAAAATGATGATCTACGAAGTCGTCGATCGATAGAATTTTTCTAGATCGCAGCTGTAACTATTAGGCGAATGTTCACGAAAGTATGTACAGTATGCGAGGACCGACATTGCACGTGGTTAGAATATACCGGTGGTAAGTAGACAGTGTAAACTGGTTATGGTCTATACCCTCTTTCATTGCGATCTTGGGTTACGATAGAGACGGAAGCTCAAATAAATCGCTCTCCCGCCGGATGCTCAACGCGCAGCTAACTTACTCACGAGAATAATGAGGATTTCATTCCTCTTGAGTTACACGTTACCCCGAGTGGATTATACAAGTTTCGCTCTATCATAAATATTATCGCGCGGGAGTCGAGAGAAAAAAAAAAAAAAAAAAAACGACGATATAGACCCCTCCCTTCTTTACCTCCCGCGCGATCTCTATCCTCGCCGATCTCCGGTTATATTCAAGATTTATTGCGTCATCATTCGAGTCTGAGTTATACACTTTGAAGATATGTATTTTTACCCATCGGTCTCGCAGTCAAATTCAACGGGTATTCCTGTATTATCCATCGAAAAAAAAAAAAAAATGATTTTGTCGAAAAGTTGAAAAACATCGCGCGACTTGTATTGCTATGGTATATGTACCATTAAGTAGCTTTCACATGGATTTCTTTTGGACTCATTCGGTACGCTAGAGGGTACAGTTGCTCGATGTAATCAACGATCACATAAACAGCGCACGAATGACACGTTCAATTTTGCCGTTACACCTCGTATCGAAAATAAGATAATTTATATCGATCGCGAAGCGTCGATCGGCAACGTATCAATTTACGAATCGTTGCAACTGTATCGTGTCCGAGCGCCAGATCGACGGAGGCAAGATAAATGAATATGCAACGAAGACGATTTTTGCGTCGTGACCGAGCAAAGGCAGCCGCGCTGAGTTCAACATTGTCAGTTAAGAAAAAGGTAAAAAACAGATAAATAAATAAACAGATGCTAAAAAAAATATCGAAGTTGGATTGAATCCATGCGCGCGAGCATTGAGAGTGAACGCAAGTTGATGAGCCATAGATAAGATCTTTTGGCTTCGGGGGCTGAGTGTACAATAAGCGAGACGCAGGACAACGACGAAGAGGAAGAAGGAAGAGACGGAGGACTTCGAGCAGAAGGGCGTAGATACTATCGTAACGTTTCTTTCCCGGGCCTCTCTCTGGCATCGTGTCTCGTCGTTTTCTTCGTCTTCGTCGTCGTCGTCGTCGTCACGTCAAGGTCTTTCTCGTGTACTCGAAAGGGATTTCGTCCTCGGCGCCGATAAACAACAGCGTAATGTTCCGCAACATCGGTACAATACGAATACGATATTAACCTGAGCTTTAAACTTTTCTACGGGCAAAATTACCGACTATCATATGCGATAATGATATTTTATTTTATTCGTTTTAAAGTAGAAAAAAATATGAGTTATTGTTATTATTATTTAATATAATGAATTTAAAAATAATAAGAATAATAAATATTACTATTATAATTTTTTCCATTCACATTTTAATTATATTATTTCATCTTTTTTGTTTAATAATAATAATTTCGAATATTATTTTCATTTGTTTATTATTATGGAAATAAATGACATCGAACAATACGTGACGTATTGCCTGATTTTTTTCATTTTTTTAAATGACGTTTTTCACCTGTAATTTATAATTTATCCCGCAGCTTTGTCGTATAATACATTGTTGATTTAAATTCACGATTTAACGAGTAAATTGACTCGGTAAATCATTGTTGGGACATTGAAGCTATTTCGAAAATGCTCGACACTTGACAAACGCGTTTCTATGCTGTCCAGAAGTGCGCAAAGCGTACAAACGGCTATAACTTTTCTATCCTAAAGACAAACACGTTGATAGGTTTTCTCTCCCTTGCGGCATTTGCACACTCGCCTTATTGACGGATCAGTTTACCCGTGAGTCGAATCGAACGCGGATCTCGACGTTCGCCGGGTAGCGCGAGCAAAAAGGGGTGCGTCAGCCCCTCGAGAACAAACAAGGGCACGTGGAGAAAGAGAGAAGGACCGGGTTTACGTTCACAAGGGAGTCTCGGGAGCTTTCAAATCGGCTTTCGTAAACCTGACGCTCAAACGCGAAATATCAATGTAAATGCTGCTACCCCGCGTTGTGAAACTACCGCCCTTCAAGCAGCACAGTGAAAGCTCAGCAAAGCATCGTAATTAATCGCTTCGATAAGTCATAGTACACGGTTAGCTTGGCTCAGTTTACTTTGAGTCTCAAAACGATTGGGGGGGGGGGGAGAAGCAACCGGGGGTGGATGAAAAAAAAGTTTGACAATTGACCGATGACAAAAGGTGTCTTTGCTATACATTTTTCTTTCAACTTCCGCGAAAGTATCGCTCTTAATTTTTTTTTAAGGCTAAATAGTACATTGTGTAACAAGGGCCGAAATTTGGCAACTACGACGAGTGCAAAGTTTGCGTCCAAGCGAAGCGAGGGCGACAATCATGCGCGGCGCAATCGCTAAGTAATTTCGGCCCGAGTTGCGCACTATATTTTTTGTAACGACTGCAGGGAAACCGGCGCTTTCGCGATGGTAGTTTTTCGGGGCGGACAATGAAAGTGAGGTTACAATTTTTGTTCCAAAGGACTCGCATGGAACGAAAAGTAAGCAATTGCGAACTGCGCATGCGCGAACCTACGTTTCAGTACTGTCAAGAAATCAGCCACTTTCGTCCCGCAAAAGTGCTATGAAAAACGCCATCTTCCATACACGAGTTACAAAAAAGTTCTTTTTTTTTTTACGGTTTTACGAATTTGAAATAATTATTAATAATAAAATAATAATGAATGAATGAATTAACTATTATTATTTACTATCAATTATAATTTTTTTAGTGAATATTTCAACGACTGAACGAGTAACTCGACAACTCTGAGAGTTCGAGGACCCGGAAGAGATCTGAGAGCTCCAAAGTTCTGAGCGACGCGAGAGTAGGAGCGAAGAATGCTTGAATAAAAAAAACACTATATCGAGAAAGACGACGAGAAAGACAACGAGGGTGCAGATGACTATCTATACTCCGCGAAACGGTGTTCTCTCTTCCGCTCTCTCGTTTCTCGTGTTTTTTTTTTCGCTTCTACTCACGCAGTTGGTCCACAATAACGTTTTCGTACAGTGCCAGAAACTCGTTGAGGAACTGGGAGTATTTCGTGTTTTTTTGAACGCGGCTATCTCGCCAGACGAACAAGACGAACGATCCGAACCACCGAAAGCTCGTCTCGCGTGCACGACCTCAATGTTATTGGTAACCGAACGGTGCCTCTTCGTCATTTCGACGAAAGAACGATTCTTCTGGTGCACCGGTTCAGCGCCGCGAATGGGAACCGAGAGCCGGTTTTCTCGATTTTTCACTGGTCAATGAACTTTTGTACATGGATAGCAATACAATTTTTTTAAATACGAATCATTATATTGAAGACAAATAAATAAATAAACGAATGAATAAATAAATAAATAAATGAATAAGTAAGTAAATAAATAGCTTTAAGAAAGCGATAATAAACTTTAGAGTGCTAAATGTTAAATTTGAGGTACCGGCGCCCATGCTACGCAAAATCTTAATCCGATCCCACGAGTAACTGCGTCAAGCAGCGGTACATCGCGAGTTACTCGAACTCCGGAGAGTTACACGCTCTTCGTACATACTAGAGAAACGTCGCGATAGTCGTCACGATGGTACACATAGGTAGCTTTCAACTCTTGTATATAGAAAATACCGTGTATCTTACTATAACGAACTCAAGTGCGTAGCGCAGTGCAACAGCAGGGCAAACGAAGATTCACCGTGCGCGTAAGTACGAGACTTTGAAGAGTGCAGCATCTACCCGCTTCCTGATCTTACCCTCCGAGGACGGCATAGCCAAAGTCAGAAAAGATCGTAGGAGAAGAAGAAGAAGAAGAAGAAGAAACGGTAAGACGAAAGAAAGATCAAGAAAGCGTTGCGCCGATCGAGTAAAGCGTATATATGTATACGTATGGATTACATATATACTCTCGGATACCTATATCGTGTTTTATATAGGATAGCGTCGACACGGCCCGGAAGATCACCAGGCGTGCGTCTCCCGCGGTGAAACGTACCATTTATCCACGTCAACCTCGTTCTCCGACACCGCGAGGCGTCGTCGTACGTTTCTCTCTGCGTTTCAACCAGCGGCATTTCACCACCACTGTAACCCGTATGTATTCCACGCAGTGGTATACCTTTGCGTACTTTGCCTTTAGGTGAGAAGAAGCAGAAGAAGAAGAAGAAGAAGAAGAAGAGGGACTTGCAAAAGAGAAGAGAGGAGACTCTCGCAGCAGCGTAATACGCGTAGACGACTACGCAGATATACTTTAACACTTTGCTCTCTTATTTTGCTTCAATATTTCTCTGTGTCTCTCGAATGCAGCGTTGTTGAAAGGTCAACGAAACGAATAGCGTCGCTTAATACGTAGGACCGGATTAGTCACGCATACTGAAGATCTTGACGCAAACTTTTTCTGAATTTGCGAACGTTGATTATTCGCTTCATAAATCGTATTTTAATAATTAAGTTTCGATCCAAAAATCGAGAATAATTATTATTATTATTATTTGAGTTGATGGAAAATTATTGAATTTTATCGAATTATTTTTTTCACCTATAAAAAATAGGGGGGGGGGGGGGGGATGTAGAAAAATCCTCAGTTCTAAACATCAATTATTTTAGAAGAACTAACATTTTTTTTAAATATTAAAAAAACATCTGTTATATGTGTTTTATAATGATTTAAAAAACGTGTCCTCCTTTCGCATTTCTTCACATATTCAAGACATCAGTAACAATGAATCTCATGCAATTTTTGATAAGATTTTTTTTTTCACCGATAAGAATGAATAATACACGCTTACTGGTCTGAAATTGTCGATTTCCCTCCTTAAACAGGTTAACGAGATTAAATACATTTAAGAGGCCACAGATCAGTGTCAACATTGTCAGATCGCGGAATCTTACTTGCGTAGCAAAGTGCCGAATACGAGCTTTTATAAAGATTCGAAGCGGACATCGTTGAGATAGAGAAAGAGAATGAATTGCGATAGGATAGTGACGATCCCCAGGCATCCTGCAGACAGTGCTGCCCGGACCGTTGAGTTTGGATAAACCTCGCTGATAACATACGCCCGGTTAACACGGAAATTAACCGTTATATCTTTGCACTTATTTACTTTAGTCGTGTAGTAAGGACAGACAGATGGACAGAATGAACTGGCGGGAGAGAATCGGGCCTCGACTAGAAGAGATAGCTTATCCGCAGACGTATGCCACGAATGTTTTACATAATGTACTGTAGTAGAGCACACACTCGACAAAACGAGTATCCTTTGTAGGTAATCCGAGGTCTCGCGTTGCAATGACCTCTCCTTAATTTTTTCCTTTCATTTTATCACCTCTCTTTCGGTAGAAAAAAAAAACACTGAATTTTCCAAAGAATTTTAATTCTACAAATAATACTAACAATAATAATAATTTGTAGAAATAAATTTTTCTTAATTAAGTGGTTTCTTTTAATTTAATCTAAATATCTTCGAATTATTTATTTGTAAGATAATCATATTAATACTAATTATCATTATTTCAAAGAAGATTTTGGTGTGATTATTATACAAATAAATAAGTAGATAAAGTTTTGATGAAATCATGATGTATCGTGGATGTCATTTGGCTAATAACGTTACTTACGTACATTTTGGCTCCCAAAGCTTATATTCGGAGCCGTTTCGTTAACGAGAAAACGTATGTGATCCGTGTCGGAATCGACGCATTGTTACATCTGTGGTATGTTCACTTAGTTAAAAGTTTTTCCGTGTAACGCGACGAAGGAAATAGAGACAAACGAGAGTCCCGCGATGGTCAGATAAGACCAAATGTATATATAGTTACGCGAGGGGGACGCTTTATAGAATTAAGTGACTCGCGAGATTTCTTTTTGTTTAAATGCTGATGCCTCGAGACACACACACCCGGGAGTCGCGTGAATATTCATATCCACTGGGCGTTGCTCATTGAATTATCAACGGATTAAGATCTGTGAATAGTTAATATCACGATGTAGAGAGAAGCTCCTGAACTGCTGTGGTACTTAGAGGATAATTGATAACTCGTGTTGCGGTTATGATAATTTCGTAAAACGTCTTTACCCACGCCAAAGGGGAAGAAGGAAGAGAGAGACACGAATTTATCCATTCGTAGACTTCCCCATGAGTTTCCTATACCATGACGATATCTTATTTCCCTTCCCGCACTCTCGCGTGGACTTCGTATAGCTTCGCAGCGTGGTGGCATTAACCGCCTGCGCGATGATCAGAACCCACAAATCTTTAACCACTTGACACTATCTGTTCTTAACGAGAATCGCATCGCCTTATAATGCAGATTAGAATGGAAGTACCGTACTTCACCGAGCTCCACTGGGAACTCGTGAAGTATATCTTATCGGGAACATTATTTCTCATTTACTAATGTTTCTTCTACTTAAAAAAAAATAAAAAAAAAACCATTGCTTCGCGAATAAATTTAATACTCAGTATAATTTTATACCTTTATCAACGCGGCAGTGCACATATGTAGCAATACAAATACTGCAGAAGAAAAAATATTTAATTGGAAGAAAAAAAAAAAAAAAAAATTGGCAAAAAGAACATTAAGTTGCAGCAATTATTACTGATTGATTCATTGATACGAATAAATCGATATAAAAATATTGAATTTAAATATTTTTCAAATTATAATTTATTTTTTAGAAAAGTCACGCGTTAAATCTTTTTACAAAAAATTTTTTGTTTCCATAGAAAATTTATACCGATAAAAAATATAATATTTCATATCGCTATAAAACACTATAATAATGACTAATACGATGGAAATTTATTTTACACGCGTTCGTATTGCTTCCAAATACATTCTTCTCGATTCCAATTCCATAATAAAATATAACTGTTACTGAACTTAATTTATCATTTTTATCTGTACATAAAATGATGTTCTGTTCCAACAAACGCAACGGTAAAAAAATATAACAAACGACCGGTAACTGAAAGAATAATGGACGTAATTTACTAATGATTCTCGCATTACACGTTATCTTACCGGCCATTCTTTCTATTTTTACTCGATAGTGTTTATTGGGATCACATATGAAGATATTGATTCGAACTGATTCCGCGAGAGGTCTCCCATTGCCGGGAGATCCTCTGTAGCCTCTCATACGAGAGATCCCTCGGATGCTGTGCGAGAGCTCTCTCGGTTGTGAGTCCGGTGGCAAAGCAAGTTCATCTCTGTTGTGTCTCTCCCCGATCCCGTGGCCCGAGATATCCCCTTCGAATGCCAAAGTCGGCCCGTTCGGGAGCGGCGGGGAATTCCCCGACGGGCCAATCGGGCGGTGACTTTATCGCACCGACGATGTTTCATTGGCCGAGAGCTTGAGTCCTATCGAGCGAGCGCCGGCACAAGCCGCGCCTAGCGGAGGCTGCGCGCCGTTTGTGACTCCTCACCAACTGACACGAAACTCGGTATATATGTATATATACCGATGGGTCGGGGGTTACTGTACCTTCACCTGCGCCGGCTTCTTCTTTCCCCACTGAGAGAAGACGATCGTCTTCCTCTTCTTCTTCTTCTTCTCGATATATACTCTCTGCACCATGCGTCGCTGCAACGTCTTCGGCTTCATTCGCACACGCTTTGCCTCTCGGCAACTCTCTCTCCCACTCTCATTTCTCTTCCACTCTCCCAGATCGATGTAGCGAAACTCTCGAAGCGCAATCTCTGCTCCACTCGCTCGAGCGTAAACCAACTTTGGAGACGTATACCCCAACTACGACATATCCAACGTTCCCAACGAATTTTCGTCGTATTACGAGCCAAGATTCTCTCCACGTCTCTCGCATCCCAAGATTGCGGTTCTTTGATTTTCCACGAAGGAGTACTTTTCGGAAGCAAACTGGGATTACGAGTTTCGAGAACTCCGCAGCTTCGGAACTTTCGCGCTTTTGCGACTGCGAAAGTTTGCAGTTTACGGGACTTGATGTATCCATTTTTTTTTCTTAGTCGTTAAGGAGGAAATGTTCTCGGAAATGTTGGTAAATTAAACTATTGGAAATATCGTCGCACTTGTTTAGTTCAGTTGATCGTTTGAGGGAAATCAAACTGTGTAATTAATCAGCTTTGCTGTTGGATCGTTTGTAGTAAAAATAAAATTTCTTCATGTGTGTGTTTTGCAATAAAATCGATGCGAAATAAATTTTTTGAAAATTGATGAATTTTTTCAGTCAGAATCGTTCCTATTCAATTGTTACCGCGTCTCGATCTGCGTTCGAAATTTTATTTAAAAAGTATAACGAACGTCTAATAATGATCCCTATAGTTTCTATGAATCATTCAGTGTCCGATGTGCCTGTTAAATTATACAAAAACTGCCCTAGTCGTCTGCATAAAAATGACAACTAAAAAGGCACTGCGAAGCCAGTTTTAGCGAAATAAATTTTTTTAAATGTACAATATTAGTAAAAAAAAATCAAATAAAAAAACTGAGTGTTTAACAATATTATTAATAAATCACTGCTCCCGAAATGTATTAAATGATATACAAAAAAAATCTAATCATTTGCAAAGAATATAAAACGAAAAACTGCTGCCAACGTTTCCATCGAGAATAAGACAATTCGCCTGAGATAAAAATCCATTGACCTCGCATCATAAACCCTCTCAAAACATCCATGAAATTTCAATTTTTAAGTTCCTGCCTCGACTATCATTATATTCATCAATACATTTCTTTTTTTTTAGCAAATTTTAACGAGACTTCACATTCTACAGTACTCAATCGGTCTATGGCTACCCGTCTGCGTCGGACGTCGACGCCGTCGGGTACGGCGGCTGTTTCCTATCACCGCGCAAACGCCGACCTACCGACCTTCCCCGTTCGTCTCACCCTCGTGCCGCGCACACCCCTAAAGCTCGTGCAACGGTAGTAGTAGTAGAATTCAACGTTGGTAGTGGTGCCACTCTCCCCTGTATTAATGTGTATCAGCGATAGGTATATAGTAACTATACAGAGAAACGCTCGAGCGTCGAAAACCCCTCCCCTTCGGCATAGCTTCCATCGGGTTGCCTGGCTTGCTAGCCTGCTGCTTCTACTCTGGCTGTGCACCCCTCTTTCTCTTTCGTTCTTCCTGACGTCTGTGCTCTGCCTCCGGCGGCTGCTTCTCCCGCTAGCTATAACGCGACTACGTGCGCGCGCGATATTCCTTCCCGTCGTCGTCGTCGAGGTTTCGACGAGAGTGCGACGAAGATTTTCGTATTCGACTGTAGCATCGACGAGATTTTTATCTACCACGAAGCAAGCAAATGTGGGTGCGGTGCAATAGTTTTGTTATTTGTTCGCGACAAAAAATAAATAAATAAAAAAACATAAACAAACAAATTATGTGTTGAATTGTGATTATTTGTGACGAATTATGATTCCTACGAATTTATTTAAAAAAAAAAATTTAGGTCGCTGGTGACAATTATCTTTTTTAATTAAGTTTGAGTCGATGAGTCAAACAAAACGTAGATCAGAATGATCGATATCCCTGGGCTCTCGAACAAGTGAATTAAAGCGATCACGTCCGACGGCCACAGCGGCAAAATCAACCGCGAGGGAAAGACAACAAACCGGTAGAAGAGTACTGGGTGGTGAACGAAACGAAGCGCCGAAGAACGGAGGCAAGAAGAAGAATCGGAGTGCTCGGTTTCAACGAGGACGAAGTTCGTCATCCCTTCCTTCGAGGTCGTTCGCTCGTTGTCTCGAACCCGTCGCGAACAATCCGCGTACGTATACAGATGTAGTGTGTCTGTACGTGTATCATACACACACAGCTTTACAGCTGTGCGTCTCCGTCCGTTTGTGGTCAACGAACTCGTTGATCCGTCGGTGCACCGCCGAGATACGCGAGAAAATGTCGTATTCTTTGCAATTCCGGTCCCCCCCAGCATCCGAACTTCGCGACGCCTCCCCGATCATTTCTCTCGTCATCATCCCCGGGGCTGTTAGTTCGCAATTCTCTTCGATGCAATACCAACGACATCCCTACACGTTCGCGATAACTGTTCGATTATATATCCTTGGAACTGTCTTGGAAGTTTCGCTAACACGATCATTAAACTTTACACTGTTATTTTGCCGAGTCGCTGAGGGAACAGAGGTATCGACGATTGCTGGTGGATTTACGAGCTACGAGCGTATCTTTCCTAGAGAGCTTTATTTTCCATTGTATTTTTTTTTAGTACGATAGAAAGAACGATTAACCTTCGTACGAGGGCTGATCTATCTTGAAATTCTTTTACTTACGATTTCTCAGATTCGATTATGGGATTACGTGACGAGCGCCGCGAGGACAAAACTTTTATCGTTCGATCGGTCACGATCGATGCTCACTTATGCCGGATGTTATACCACTGAGAACGCCTGGATATCTTTCATTATCCGTATACTCTCTGTGTTCTCGATTATGGAGTTCCTGTTAGAAAGAAGGAAGAACTTGCAGCATTGAGGGGATTTTGTCGTTCGACGATATCGGCGCGAGGCGAACAACGAGAAATGGAGCTTCATTGATGATTACGCACGCGATACTGTGAGTCGATAATTTCTTACAATACTTTTAAAAAAAGCAAACTTAACTTTTTTTTCAGAATGACGAATGAAGTATTTTTTTTTTACATTTATTTGTTTATGATCCGATTTTGCTGAGAAACAAAAAAAAAATGAAAACGAAACGTAAACAACTTCGTGCGCACGCCGACTCGAGCAATTTTTGCCACGAGTTATAATAAATTTGTTATCTCGTCGCGTTAAATATAGCCGAAGGCAAGGATAATGAGGACGAATGAGCACCGGGAAGCCCCGGCCTCGCAGCCTTGCTTCGGTTATAAAACTTATCATTGCAATCGCGGGAGGAAGAATAAGTGATAAAATTATACGCTTACATAATTTTATAGCGCCTTCTGCGTCCCCCGCGCGCGCACCGGTTACAACGCATAGAGAGAGGTCTGTACTGTGGTATCGTGAGAATAGCATCTCTCTTTCGTGTATAAACATGGCGAACCTATAACGCGTCTAGACGTCTAGAAGGCAATTTTGCTTCGTGCGCCGTATGTGCACCGAGGACGATCGAGATTTCTCGAGTGAGACTATCAAGGCGCAGCTACCGTTTCGCATCGTACGCATTCTCTCCCTTTTGTATTTTTTATGTACCCAGTTTGATATAAGAGCCCATCCTCTTACACGCCATTTACGCTTTAATTTCCCAACCGCCGGACTGTGGCATCTGGTTTTGTTATTCCACGGTTCGGAGTACCGTTTAAGGCATTAAGACGTCGGTACTATTTTTATACAAAATTTTAAACGTCATTGGAACAAAATAAAATTGGTAAAATTGATTAAAAAATAATAATAATAATGAAAAAAAAAATGAATATCGATATAATTTTTATGTAAAAAAACGGATTTTTTTTGTCACAAAGGCCTTTTTTCGTTTGAGTTCCGAGGAACATTAAACCGCGGAGGGTGGTCGCGCCCGGTCGATGAGAGAAGTGGCGAAGCTGTTGAGTCGCCTCTTCTCTTTCGTTGCGTACCCAAGACCGCTCTACCTCCGACAACAGAAAACGCGGTAAAGAATGAGATAGAAAGATCGTTGCGATGCACAAGATCGAAAGAGACGAAAGTAAAAGGGGGTCCCCGCGTGTGCGCTAGAAGCTTCGGGAACCGGGTGGAATTCGCCGCTACTATTCCAGCTGGTTAACCGAGAGCTCCAGGTAGGTAAGAACACAAGAGTCACGAGAAGGTGATCATTAAAATTGCTCGGGCGCTCGGGCCTGTGGTGTAACGGGGAGAGAGGACATCGGGTCTGTAGGGTTGCGTGGAAACGGGGTGGTGTGGGGATACGAGACGAGGAGAGTCGTAGCCTCGATGACAAGCGACCAAAATGACCTGAGAGACTACGCTCGTCCTACTTCCCTTCTCGTCCTATCCTTCTCTGTATTCCACTGACTCAGCTTCCTCCGTTTCTACACGCACCCTCTTAGTTTCTGTCTTGTCTTCTGCGAGGATAAGACCCTTCATGGAATATCCTTTCTTCTTGGGATCTTCATCCCTGTCTAAATTGACCAATCCGAAAGAAAGTTTAAGCGATACTTGGAGTTTGTTTGCTTGGTCTTTTCGGGCTCTGGTGTGACTGAGTTGAAGAAACAGAGGCAAAAGGGACCAGAATACAGAGCGTTGTCATGCTTTCAGAGGCATGAATTGACTGCTTACCACCGAATCAAACTCATAACAAATATGTCAAGCTTCCGAGGAAAAAAGGGCACTTGGGAGACACAATGGACCGCCTCTTAGAATTAGAAAAAGATTCGTTACTTTTGAGTGGTCCATTTTGCTCCGGTAGTCCATATTGCCTCAGGATTCTCAGTGAAGGTTTTGGGAGCCTACCAATTTTTATGGCGATGGCTTATAGACTCTTTATAAGAGCTGAATGTCGCGGAACTAAAGTTCAAACAATTCACATTTGAACTTTACTCTGAAGTGAAGGGCAAGGTTACGTTCAGATGTAAGTTCTCACTGAAGTTCACACATCGGTTCCAACGCAACTTCTATGCGGCCACAAAAATAGTCTACATGCCTTTCCGGCTTCAATCGAATGACTTCAATGACTTCTGTCTTCCTATGTCTCGATTATCGACATCAAGAACAAGCATTACTTTTATTTTCAACGCCCTCCTATCGCCATGAAGACCTTTTGTTTTACGGGTTTATCGAGAGGCAACAAGGTAAGCAAACTTCGTACAGAATTGCGATTAAGAGAAGGTTACATTCAGGTTAACACTGATCAGCGGGTAGAAGAGAGACTCGCGCCACGTGGGCATCGCTCGTTCACCCGCGACGTTGAGTTATCGCGTTGCCGTGGCTGGTTGCTGTGGCTGCTGCTGCTGCTGCTGCTGCTACTTGGGTGAACGGCGCGCGCCTTAGCCTCCGCGCGCTCGCGTTCTACCAATTAGTTTTCTATCTCCCTTTCGCTCGTGGCCAATTCGAAACTGAGCTACTACTCCGGAATCCATTCATTAACGGAACGCCGGTCACGAATTGTTTTCATTCATGGATTTCTCGTGCGTATACCAATCTTCGGGCACTTTTAGCTCCCGAGACTCTCTCTACCAGGCACTTCGTTTGACCACCCCGAACGAACGAACGAACGACCGACGACGAGCGTGTCCTGAATCGTGAATGAACGCAAAGACGAACGAACCTACCTTTGCCATCATTAGCCTACTCTGCCTACGGTATTTTCTCCGCGCGTAACCGAGTTACATCACGAGATCCTGATTTTTAACGATAGCGCGAGGACGTCGACTGGCGAAAAACTTCATTAATCTGTTGACTCACAGTTAACTACTGCCGTTTTAAACCACTTAACCAACCATCGGGAAATTTGTACCACAGCCATAGAGGGTGTCGTACATCTGGGTGTAAATTGTAAACTATTTTTCAATCGTGCGTTTTAATACATTTTTTTTTTTTGCATTGTGCGTAATGTTAAGGGCGTAAGTGAAAATACCCAAACCTGTTTATCAAGTAAACCGGTTAACAACTTTTTTTTCAACCGACAGAACAATTTTTCAAAGTTTTTCTGACGTATTTTTTTAGATTTTTGTGAGAGCTGAAGAAGAAACCATATGTCGACAAACATCGCCAATATTTGACTAACTTCACTCGAATAACGGTTCGGAATCTCACGCAAAGCCTTTCTTAGATTGTTGTCACTTCATTTTTTTTCCAGTGGCATTACCAATTTTTTTTTTAGGAGATAATTTAGCTTATTATTGAGTTTATATCTCTCGAAGATGACAACGTTTTTTTCTGTGTGTTACAGAATGTGGAAGTGGTTTTGGCGAGGTAGGAGGACAGAATGCTGAAGGAAGTAGGCTGCGGTAGCAGTACACCCCCGCCGGGGGATGGTGCGGTCAGCGGGCGTCAAGTCGGCAATGTTGAAGGTACCAATCCCGAAGGTGGACTCGGTTGCGGAGGATGTGGCAGAGAGATAGCGGAACGATGGTACCTGAAAGCCGCCGATCGTGCATGGCACTGCGGTTGCTTGCAATGCTGCCATTGTCGGGTACCCCTAGCCGCCGAGTTGACTTGTTTCGCACGAGATGGCAATATTTATTGCAAGGAGGATTACTATCGGTTCGTATACTATAAAGTCTCTTCTTGCTACTATAGATACATTATACGATGATTTACGATCTCAAAATACAGACCGGTAGGTTTTGATAAATTTCTTATACAGTCAAACAAATCCGTCTGATTTTCAACCATCGAACACTGCAGATGACATTTTTTAATTTTTCAGAAATTGATCGTTTTAGAACTCTTAAAAAAATTGTAATTTTTATCATTTTTGCTATATCGATATTGCCGGTTAACAGACATCTTCATTATACTCACAATCTCTTAAATTATTGATATCATAATATTTTTAAATTATTCAATTATTTGATTATACAAATAATAAATAAAAAAAATAATGGATTTGTTAAACAAAGCATCCAAGATTAATGCGAAATTCGTGCTCTTGTTTCCCCCCCGCGACTATTGTATTCCTTTTTTTCACACAAACGCTTATACCTCTTTCTACTTGGCGTTGGCGCGCCAGACGTCGCGCTACATCTCCACGATTTCGGTATTTATTGGGGTAGTGGCGAATTTACATAGTAGCATCACTTATATGTTTCGTGGACCACACAAAATGCCTACTAATGGGCGCCTCGATATCCCTACCATAGAGGACTATCTGCGAATCTATACCTCTCTCGCACTCCTGACTCGAAGAATATTCTTGCCATTCATTACGATTATTTTTCATTCTTTCTCTATTTGCGAAAAACGTCACTGTGTGCCTGTGTGTACTTTTTTTAACCAACCAACATCCAAGATATTATTAAAATGAGTTGAAATAGCAAACCAAAACAAGTGGGAATCACTCTGCAAAAAAATCAAAGCTCCCACGCAGCGAGTATCGCCATCTAAGGAATTACTTACCGTATCATGCATTCTAATTCCTTAAAGTACCACACCGATTGTGTGAAACCTTCTATTTTTTGACAGCATGGTCCCGATTTGCCTCGGTCTCCGGTACACGATCTACACGAGAGAAGGATCTGATCCAATTGACCATATATCTAGTAAAAATATCGTAAATTCCTGGTAGTGCGGAGCTAATGTCACCAGCTGTCGAAAAGTACGAGAACTATGCTAATTTCTACGATAAAATATGATAAAAATCCCGATAAATATGGCAAAAATGCTCATGATATCGATCATTGTCGTGATAGATGGCGACGCAGTTGAATTTTACCAGGTGACATAGTAATTTTTAGCAGATTGTGTTCTCTCCGTGTATCAATTCTTCGAAACAGCATAATTACATCATGAGTTACATCACCTTAATTTTTTTAATTGTCACGAGAGAAAACGCGTATTATAATAACATTGATACCCCTTAAAATTTATATCGAGCCAAACCGCTACGAATTATGCTCGGATCGTCGCGATATATCTCCGTGCGTCATCGCCCTATCATCGGCCATTAAACGCTGTCTCGTCGCGTTTCCTCTCGTAAGAAGCCGAGGAGATCGGAGAACTCGCGCACGCGGTAGCCCATGAAAGTGTTATATTCTTATTGGAGATGAGTCGTCGTTGGGACCCCGGGGGTGAAGAGTTAGAGAAAGAGAGAAAGATAAAATGAGCGTGAAGAGCCGCGGTGTAGTCGGGGGTCCAGGGAGCCCGATCGGAAGACCGGTTATCAGTCTCCGGGAACGAGGACTCGAGTCCGCCTGCTGGGAATATATGTTAATTTCGAACATACGAAAACATCATAGGAATATGCCGCTGCGCTACGGACTGTCAGGCACGCGTTCTCCACCTTCTTCTCAACGGCGAATCAAACTTTATGTTACATCCTACATCTTCAAGCAAAAAAAAAAAAAAAACGATTTATCTGCAAGGATAAGGAAATTAAGTCTGCAAACGAGCGTAATAGAAAATTTTAGAGTTTTATGATCCCACGAATAATTCGAAGCGGACTTTAAACAAGAAAAAAATCAATTAATCAACAAATTATTTTCTTACTATTTTTTTTTTTATTATTTTGTTATTATACTATTATTATTTTTTATTATTAATTTCGCGTTAAATTTTTTAAAATACCGCGGATGGAAAGTTTCAGCCGATGACGTCTTGCGACACGAGTTCCCAAGCGAGGAAATGATAATTTTTCAATTTCACGTTATTTCGCTCTTCCGTGCAATGCGTGGAAACTTCTATCTCAACTTCTTTCTTTTTCTTCGCTGGACGTTGATTTATTATGACGATGGGGTACAATCGCGTGGTATGTACCGCTTGTCTACTGCGGTAAGCAGAACGATTCTTTGGACGGGTGGTTGGTTCGATATCCGAGAATAGTTGTCTTATCGCTTACACACCACTCACTACTCGTAGATTCGTGCTGTTACTACTAGAGCCGGAGATACGTACGTACGTCGTTACATACTTTTTCATCGTTCAAGAGAGTGAAAGTACCGGTTGACTATCGTTTCTTGTATACGTGTTTTCTAGTTCTGTGTGAGATTTTTCGATTGTACCATTGTCTCGGCACGATGTGCACCAGTCAATCTTCTTCGGTACTGCAAGTAAGCCGGAAGTCTTTGTGAATATCTGCGTGCCGACAGTGGAAATCGCTGAATTCGATCGTTCGCCTTTGATGAAAGATGAGACAAGATGAGAATAATGCCGTTTTTTCGACTTGATTTATAGCATCGAGATTCGGACTCGACTCGATTCGAAACTTTCGTTTAATAGAGTTTCTCCTATCTAAAACCCTGAAAATTTGTTATTTTCAAGATTTTTTGTTTCCTTGAATTGTAGGGTTTACAGAAAACCGGACAAAGATCTCATCGAGCGCCGGTTTTTCATTTTGTTAACATTTTATTTATAGGCCTCATATGCAGACACGAAAAATCAATTTTTACTTTGTTTATCAAAAAAAATTTAATTTCGTAATTTTTACATCGTTTTGCCGAATCCGATCAAATGTAATGCTTGACATGAAAATCTCAAAAATTTTATTTTTTTTTGCATGAAATGGTTCATTTCTATAAGGAACACGAAAAATCCATGTGGAGAAACGTCTCAATGTTGTTGCTTACTATTTAGTAGTCTTGTTAAAGAATTCCACAGGATTTTTAAAAGATTTTGTTTCTGTGTAATGCACGGTCGCCGCATCCGCAGAGCAATCGTAGGGCCATAGCGTTATAAAACTCACAGCCGAACGCGGACAAAATGGATTCACGATGGGAAGGAAGCGACGACCAGTATCTTCGCGGTTCTGGTTCGTTAGGGTATAAAACAACGACACTCCATGCAATATGCAACAATGCGATACGACGCTAGATCCACAGGGGCGCCCGTGGAAAGAGAGAATTGCTCGGTGGGACGAAGAAGACGAAAGCAGGCAGAGCTAAAGAAAATAAAAGTAATGAAATATATAAAGAAGGAAAGACTATGATTCTCTGTCCCTATCGTTGTTCTCCCGTGAAATATATTTTTTTCATGAAATAAAATCAGTGAAAAAAATGCAAAACCCGAAAATAAAAAATTTCAATCGATATCTTTCATATTTTAAATGATATTTATTATTATTATGCTTTTTTTTAAATAAAAATTAAATAAAAATAATAATAAAAAAAAAATAAAACTATTTCCAAAAGTTGAAAGATTTGAAAAATTAATTTTAACATAAGTCGTTTCGCACACACGTTCGCGTGTGTTCGTCGACTTTTGATACAGTGCACCATTGTAAGAAAAATAAGCTTACGCATAACAAGCACCCGGAGAGCTTCGCCATTCAGATGAACTGGTCTCCTCTCGCTCTGTATTCGCGCGCATATGAAAATGTGTACTCTATCTCGGTAGAACGAGAAGAGAAGAGCCTCGTTTCAAGAGAAAGCCCGCATTGTCTGCCATTTCTGGAGTATACGGGATTGCGCGGAGCCTATTGAAATGTGGGAGGGCTTTCGAGCTTTCGGCGAGTTAACGCGAGGGTGGAACAACACAATACGCGTGTGGTCTTTTCGTGACTCGCGATACGAAATTCTATGCCCGATTTTCACGATTCGTTGGGAAATCGAGTGAAACGACGCGATGGATGAGCCTATTTTATTTTTATCGCGAAGATTCGTTCGTGACAGTGGATTTATTATATGTTTTTAAAGTTCATAATTTTTTTTGTGTTAACAGGCTATTCGCAGTTTCGAGATGTTCGCGATGTCGAGCCGGTATATCCGCCTCGGAGCTCGTGATGCGAGCGCGAGACCTCGTTTACCACGTGGCCTGTTTCACCTGCGCATCTTGTAGCATCCCTCTCAACAAGGGCGACCATTTTGGCCAAAGGGACGGTCTCGTTTATTGTAGGTGAGAGATAAACCGATGAAATTCAACTGGTCAACCTTTTTTTTCATCTATTTTAAGGGGGGGATTCGGCGATGTCAGATAAATAAGTGTCCTTTTTTTGATCGGTAAAAAAATCTCATTCCTCGAGCCAAAAAATAACTGATTTTCACTATTTTATATTCGATGGATAAAATACGCTAATCAGTCTGATTTTTTTATGGCAAATCAAAACACTCATGAAGAACAGAAAAAAAAATGTCAAATGTTATCTTTATGTTTTCTTTTTTTTTTTAATGTTTTTCTTTGAACTTTTGCAAAGACCACACTACGAGCTGATATGCTGCGCGGCCGATTACGGAAATACCTCAGGGAGCATCGACGATATCGGTTCTCCGGGGGTATCACCACTTCCGGCTTACTACAGCGCCGCGGAGCAGAGTCCAGTGGCTTCGGGCGGTACAGTGCAAAAAGGACGTCCGAGAAAACGAAAATTGTCGGAAGTAACAGGTTCGGAACTTCCCGTGACGATGAGACTCGCTGCCGGTGCTTTGGGTGAGTTTATCCATAATTTTTTTTTAATAGTGTTCCCAATGGCAGTTTTTTTTACATTTTCTATTGACGAAATACTTCATTAATGTTGTAGTTAAGTCGGTTTATTTTGTTAATAAATTAATGGTTCTAATAGCGATAAGAGAAACGTTACTTGTCGGACAATGGTGTCCTTTATAAAATACCCAAACCTATTGACACTGCTGTTGAGACGATTGGACCGATGATAAAACAATGAATAACGCTTCAACGACACTATTATAATAGTTTCCACATCTGAGGCGCAGAAACAAAAAAATTATATTTTCTTTATCCTATGTACTTTTCAAACGCGCTGGCTGATTTATTTCGCGCAACTCGTTTCAACAAAGAAAAGAATCGAAGTTATTGTTTGGACGTCGATTTGGAACGGTCGAGAGGTCCATTAGACGGCGGTGTCGGACAGCGCGCGTTCCTCGACAACTTTGTTCGACGGCAAAAGAAGCGAACGAGAGTGAATTATGTTTACTTTATCGGGGGGAAAAAGGGGGAAAGGGGGGGGGGGGGGGGGGAGGTCGTTGCAATAGAAATGCACATGCGAGTCTAGCGGCAGTGGTTGTTTGCATTGCAAAGCGAGAAAGCGAATGAGAGAAAATAAAAAAGGGAGAATAAGCCGAAGCATATCGTAGTGGTACTACGATATGTACGGGGATTTTATATTGCTCAGCAAATAATACGTTCAACATCGCCCCCAACCTGTCGAGTGAAAACAAATCGCGTCTCGGGCTCGAGGCCCTTCCAATGTAACCAGCAACCCTACAACTCCCACTCTTTCGACGGCAGTTGCGTATCGCAACGGTGGAAGCTGCGCGCCGACTCCTTCGGTCTTAGAACGGACTTAAAAAAAAAAACAACCCGTTTGCTAACCGGGGCAATTATACTTTACCCTCCCGTCGATGGATTTACTTTGTGTATAAGGGAAGGTGGAGGAAAGTGAAAAGCGTCAGCAATTCAGGGAGTTTTGTTGATATAAAGAACACTTTTCTACTGCTTTTGGATGGATAAATGGATTTGTCACACCCCTTTAGAGTACTGAGATGAAAAAAATGGGGCGAAATGGATTGTCCATTAATGTGCATTATGAAAATGAAAAATTTGAATTTTAAATAATTTTCTACCTATAAGCGATACCTATACGCAACTACCTTTACGCAACAGGTATTTTGCTCTCTATAGAACGAATCAATTTCTTTTTTTGTTCTCTATAGAATGAATTAATTAACGGGTCACCGTGTTGCATAGAATCGCATTGGTTATTCTTGGAATGATATCATTCAATCGCGACCCGCGTTCTTCAAAATTATACAGCCGCAGACATTCAACCCTTTCCCCGCTCCCCGGAATCGAATTCTCATAACGCTCACTCGTCCAATGTCTGTGAATCCCGATCACGTAATTTCAAGTTATTTTATAATCGTCGCACAATTAGAGAAAGGAGCACCGAGAGCCGTCGTGAAGGAATTTACGAGCGCAGAAGCTATAAAATCGTGGATACGCGAACGTATCTCGAAGACCCGTGCGCGACGCCGCGCGACCCGGCATCAACCATCCCCCTCAGTCTCGATCTTCTTCTTCTTCTTCTTCTTCTTCGACGCCGATCTCGTCTCGCCGTTTCTCCGTATGGGAAGAGAAGATCGTCGATGCCGACCGACCACGAAGCACACGGCTTCGAACTATCCCCGGCGCTTTTATTGTTTCGACACATGTGTTGCTCTTCGTCTTTCCTTATCGCGACTCTGCTCCTTCGTTCATCCTTCTTTGCTCCGTCCCTTTCTCAACTCAACTCTTTCTACTCTGTTTTTTTTTTGCGTTTCATTGCAGAGTTCTCTGCCGCGAGGGCTCGCCCTCGATAGCATACACGTGTACGTGTATATCCATATAATTGCGCTACTTTTTTGCCCGGGCACGCGGTCACCGGCAAAGGTCCGGAGAAACATTTCGCGTTCTCCAAACTCGCCGCTAACCGTCGCGGACGGACGAATCGGCGGTGGCGGCGATGTCCGCGCAATAAACCCCCCCACTATAATGCTCTCGACTCGACGGAGGACACACCAACATTTGTGTGTATATGTGCGAGAGATTCTTCGATCGCGATGACTGTCATGGCTGAAAATATAACAGTCCGCCCCGCGGACTTGCGGAACTATGTGAAAAAGAGCCGAAATGCGGGTTAAAATAAACAAAATGAAAAAAAAAAAGATGAAGGAAGCTCTCTGATCGTTCGTAGAAGAAATTCTGCAACAAATTGCCTATTAAATTTCAAGATTGAACGATTGGCGAAAAAAAAAATCGCCGATTTGTTTTCTTTTCGTGAGGACAGTTTCGAACTTGTTCGTGTAAATTTTGAGTGTTCCTTTGGGAACAAGCAATGCAAACAGCAATGCTGACGACAAAATTAATTTTTTTTTTTTTTTATCAAACAATAATAATAATAATTTTTTTAAATATAATATATATCGAGTTATTATTATTATTATTATTATAAATAATAACTTATTTTATGATAAATATTAAAATGAATCGTCTATGGTGAAATTTTGAGTTAAGATAATTGAGCAATCAACCTATTCGGGCGTATCAGTGAGATACGCCACAAGCATCTACAACAGCTGTGGCTTGGATGCTCATAGCAACCGGGTCCTCGAAGAGCATACAAACACTCCTTGTCTCTCGGCATAGAGAGAAAGAAAGATAAAGTATAAACGAGGAGAGAAGAAGAGATCGGGGCTTTCTCTTTATTCCCGAGTGAAGAATAAGAATAATAAGAAGCTCACGAGAAGAATAAGAAGAAGCGGAGGGAAGTGAACGAGAAGCGGTCCGCGCGGTCCGCGGGCCCCGCGGGGACAGTGACAGATGGGTATCGACGCTGAGATGCATCGATTGGCCGCTCCCTCCCGGAAAAGAATACCGCCGCAACCAATACCTGGTCTTCCAGTCCAGAATGGCCGCGAACACTAATACTTACATCCCTGTGTCCTCTTTCTCATCCCTCCATCCCTGAGCTTCGCGTATCCCACGAACTTTTATATACGTGATAGAAGTAAAGGAGAAAAAAAAAAACGATTCGAAAAGTGAGAAAGAGTTAGGAGTTCTCTCATCGCGTCTTTCGCATCCTTCCCAATTTTTGTCCTTGGCGTGACAAATTGTGACCTCATTCTTAAGGCTCGAGATCCTCACCTAACAGCGCGTGCAACTGTCCCGATATACAGTCACCGCGAAAGATCACGCATCGGGATCGCTGTCGCTCAACCCATCGTGCAAAAATACTCGATCGTTCGCCGCTTAATTAGGTACCTTCGATATATAGAAGGGATTTTTATTTTCCTTTTTTTTTTTTCTTCGGCTAAAATAATGGAGCGGCGAAGGTTTACTATTAGGAGGAACGCGAACTCTTGTTGAAAAAAAAAAAAAAAACGTACGAAACGAGGCTCGATGCGTCAAGCGGAAGAACTCTGGTGAACACCGGTGCCAAGTTTTTTGACAGACCGGAAATGGCATTCTATTTACATTACGACGATTCTCAGATCTGATGTTCTTTACGGTTCATAATATTATTATTGTTTAAGCGTTTTAACTCATCAAAATTTCAATGACTTCATTTTTTCCTCCGTATATTTCGACCGGAAGTTTTCCTTCTTTTTTTGGACATTTCTTGAGAATTTTTCTAATTTTAATAGCTCTTAAATTATTTTTGGATCCGCAAATTCGCAACTTTTTAATTACTCTTTGAAGAAGCGGTAAATACAGTTCAATCGTTTTCAAGTTCAAACCCATCGCTGTAATAGATTCTCAGCTTTCTTGTGCAGATTCATCACTATATTTAGTACACAGCTTCGACGACTGGTTGTTAAGCTCTGATGGTTATTAATGACACTCCGATGACCCTGACTCACGAACTTAAGCGTTCGAGTTCGCCTACTTCTTCCGCTCTCCGTCCCCGTGTACACTTCGCAAACTCTTCTTCCATCCTACCATTGGTTATAAATTTCAAACGCGCAGGTGTGGAAAGACTGATTTAGCGTTTTCGCGATCACGTGCTTCGCGTCCGTCAAGATCCATCGCTCCGCTAACTGCGAGCCTATCGCATTATGTTCCCGTTTCGAACGCAGCCAAATAATTAATTGAGCAAATTAAAGTATTACGCTTTCAACATTATTCCACGTGCTCGTGTCTGCTTTACTAAAATCGTTTAAGATCTCTTGTATGCTTTATCTTGTAATAAATTACGGCTTTTTTACGCGATTGCGTCAATTTTGTTTTTCCGAATATCGCTAAATTGTTGAGGGCATCATGATAACTCAGGAATCAATCGGAACCGATCGTACGTATATCGGTAAAATTATTTTCTCATTTAAGTTATCGATCTTTGGCGTTTCTTCTCCAGAGTTCTTTTCATTTTGGCGATGAATTCCGTTACAAAATGAAATGCTATGCGTACTATGCGGCTGTGTACCTTATATACATTCGTCCGTTCGTTTTTCTCGCAGCGGTCGCATAAAATTCGCTCCGCCACCATCGGCGCACACAGCGCAGCTGCCAAACTGTCCGCGGGTTTGTTTTTTTGGTATCCCAATTTTTCGTTCTCTCGGTCGGTTCTCTCTGCCATATACATAAAACACGTTTGTCCGCATTTAGGCGCACGTGCTCGCCATCGATGCCGATATACGAATACACGATCGCCGCGGAATTGCGTTCGATCCAATTATCAATAAATTCGATTCAATTTATATTACACACAATGTTCGAGTTTCACGTATCAATCTTCTTCGTCGGCGCGGTTCTTTGGTCCGAATCGCCATTGAGGAAGAAGTCCTTGTCGCGTCGAGGAAGCGTCGAAGGATTAACGCGAATCGAGAGCTCTATAGAGTTCTCTCTCTTTATAATTGTCTTTTTCAGAATTGCTTCATCCAAACGAACTATCGTCGTCTATGGAGTCACTCGCGGCTTACGACGCGTCCGTTGGATCACCCGGACCCGTGCACCAAAGTCAAAGAACAAAACGCATGAGAACGAGCTTCAAGCATCATCAGCTCAGAACCATGAAAAGTTACTTCGCCATCAATCAAAATCCTGACGCGAAGGATCTCAAGCAGTTGGCTCAGAAAACTGGACTGTCGAAGAGGGTGCTTCAGGTAATCGATATACACTTCTTAATAATAGTGTATCGAATTTTTTTTTTCCTTCGTGAAGGAAGCTTTGTTATCGTAAAAAAATTGTTTCGGAAATGATTATTATAATTATTATTATTGCCAATATTATTCTTTAAAAAATAAGGGTAAATCATTTTATTTCATCCGTTATTCGATTTGTATTATCTTTTTTTTTTTTTTTTTTTTTTTTTTTTTTTTTTTTTTAGGTATGGTTCCAAAACGCTCGAGCAAAATGGCGACGAAATATGATGAGACAGGAAGGAAACGGCGGGGCGAACAGCATAGGTTGTCCAGGAACGCCGGTACCATCGAGTACCGGTGGTTCGCCGAACATTGGTCAAAACTCATCGATGCTCGGTGACAGCAACAGCATGCCCTCGACATCCATGGAAGAGCTTCACGCGCTTCATCATCTACACTCAGGTGTGTCGTCTCAGGTATCGTTCTCGGATCTTTACTGACGACGGCTCGAGATGGAGGAGGAAAATTTCTCCTCTCTCTCGAATCATCTGGCTTGAAGGAGCGAGATTCACGATTTTTATTTTTTACTTGTTTTGTACAGTGCGCGTTTGTTTTTACAACGTGATTTCGGTGAGTGATAACGAGAAAAGTTATCAACGAGAACAATTAACGACTTTAGATCGTATGGTTTTTTCGCGACACGATATCGCGAACTACGCGAAGTGTAGAACACTTTTCAAGGGATTTATTTTATAGTCGGCGAAAATGAAAAAAAAAAAACAAGATTAACTCCGTCGTAATAATGAAAACGAAGAAAAAGAGTAATATATTTGTGGGGTTCTTTGGCAACCCCGGAACTAGTCATTAGGGGATGAGTAAGTTATAAAAAAAAAAATCACCCGCTGTGGTGAAAAATCGATCGGGTACTGATAGTCGGAGGATAAAGATCTATTTGTTATCGAAGCGAATTATGATTCGTTAGGATTACGTGTAATCAGTGATAATAACCATAGTTCCATGCACATCCGAATTACCAAAGTATTATATAGACAAATAGTTTCTATATTATGGGTATGCATGAGATTACGTGAATGTCTGTGACGAGGTATAAAAAAAATAATCTCCGATATAAAAAAATAATCGCGTATCGAATTTTAGTCTGAATTTGAATGAAAAAAAAAAAAAAAAAAAAAAAAAATTCTCTTTGGTGCCAATTCCATGTATAATTCTTCGGAAAAATATCAGTAACAGAAGAGCCTTCGGGACTTCAAAATAAATTCGAAAAAATCATTTATTTACGAACGAGATTGCGAGAAAGAGATTTAAAAAAAATATATATAAAAAAAAAAAAAAACGTGTAAACGGGTCGTAGGCAATGATGTAAAATCTCTGTGTATAGATAAAAAAAAAATAATTGTGCTACAATTGGAATGAAATTATATTATTGTCTATCAAATAACAAGAAAGTACACAATTTTGTATAAACATTTGGATGTTTATACATTTTGTATAAACATACATTCGTAAATCTTATCCCATTAATTAGGTTTCCCACAATACGAGGCGATAAAACAGAAAATTTTTGATTTTTTTTAGACGGCGCGTACCGTCGCTCGGGCGCCAAAATCGATTTGTTCCTCAGTCTCGCGGTACATTCGCGTTTAATAAATTTCGTCTTTTCTCTCAAGGCGTTCCGGTAATAGCATCTATTTGCGAAGCGATAGAGCGTGTGAGCGAATCGGAGTACCAGCTAAAAGTATCCTAATTAGCATCAAATTAGGTATTTAAAGATTTCACGTTCTCGGCGAATTGCAGATCGGGGGTATGAGGTGTGTTATAGGGTTGGTTCGGCACGAAGGTTTCGGCCTTAGGGAGTAAGCATTGCCTACTTAGCTTATACCAACATAGAGTCGGCTCTCGTGTAAATTGTAGACCGGGTGGAGAAGGGAATCGCGTCGTATAAGTGCACAGGCGCGCGAGTTGAGCTTCGGTCGCCTCTCGGGGCTCTCGGCCAGCGCAGGGCCGCACGCCGTATATTTTGTCGGCGCTCATATAAGTTAATTTTCAATCTATATGCGGGTTTCTTGGATGGCGCTCCGCGCGACTCATCAACGAAATGAAGAAATTGAGACTCTCGTTAATATTTAATGAACTTGAGATACAATGGCGGCGCCGGGACTGTTGGACTATACGTTGCATTCGTTCGCCCGACGGGGAATATCACCTCCTTAAGTTTTCTCTCTTTGCAGTAAGACGCGAGAGATGTTACGGTCACCGATATACTCCGAAGCAACTGGCCGGTTAGTGCTGTCACTAAATTCGTATAAAACCACACCCCTGGCAGTCTAATAAAAACCTCATTTTATTTTTTCAAACTCATACCTAAAAACATTATAATCGTTGATTTTTTTTTTTTATTTTTGTGATTTCTATTTTGGCCGAAAGTTAATGCGCAATGAAGGAGAGCGCGAAGCGCAGCCTCTTCGATAATACTACTATAAAAGCACGAAGAAGCCTCTCCCGTGACTGATTGAATTTTACGTTAATTAGCCAAGGGTCGTTGAGCGGCACGCAAGGCGTCCGAGAGCTGTCTTAGAACTATAATGAGAAGGATCTCGCGGTGTAATGGGAAATGCATATGGAACGAAAACTACTAATACTTCGAGCCGTTCTACTCGGAACTCGATGTTCAAGGACACTTGCAGCTTCGTATTAATGTACCATATATAGGACCTACTATAATTCTCCTTAGTTGACTAAGAACTAAAGAAAGAACTAAAAAAAAACCTCAGAAATTCGTCATCTACCCGGTAGTATCGGTTCGTTTTTGATGACCAACATATTTGTCTTCTCGAAATGATGTGAATCATCAGAAAAAGCAGAACGCTTCATCGTCCTCCAAAACTCATCGAACAGCCGAACCGTAAAAGCTTTTGTCGCGTTTCCCACGGGAAGGAGGTAGAAATTCTCAAGAATCCTGGCGCGGTCCATGTCCGACAATGGAAGGCATTGCGCCGCCGGAGCACCTATCTCGCGGAATCATAAATCCCAAACCTGCGGTAGAGGAGAATATACGGGACTGTGTGCCGAGGAGACTCCTCGACGGATACAGAAAGACGACGAATCCGGAGCTCGCCTCGACGTTTCTGGTCTCGAAGACCAACGAGGATCGATCCGTCAGTTGCACTTTGATGTACCCGGCAAGAAAGAGCGCATCGGTATTTCCTCTCCGCTATACCGCGCCGCACATAACACACCTATGCCCCGTATAACACACAACGCCCATACGAGGGAGAGACGAGAAGCGAGAAGAGGCATAGGGATCGAAGGAGTAAAGGAGGTATCGCGTCTTCCAGCCACCGTTGACTCGACTCGAAGAGACACGAAAAAAGTGGACCAATTTTCAGTAATTTGTACGCTAGGGGTAAACCGCGCGAGCGCGAATGCACGTATCGGCAGTTTAGCGGGACGAGCGCGCGTGTATTATTGGACCGGAGTCCGTTGCGACAGAGGCTACTCGATCTCTTGGTTCGAGGCTGAATCGAACGCTGGGAACGCTTTCCAACGAGTAGTATAAGAATTCGCGAAGTTAATCCAGTCGTTGGCATATTCCGATCTCTTTCCGTTCAATCGGCTTCGTATGTCATTCACTGCAGGGTGCCAATTACTGACCTGAAGTCAATGACTGTATCCTTCACTCTTTCGTACGATTGTGTGCGAGATCTTGATGCCGTAGAGACCTTCTCAGCTCAAGTCGGCTGTCCTCGGCTCAAATACAATCGGCTCCTGTACCTCATACACTGAGGTACAACTCTCACAGACTCTACATTGCAGCATCACATGGATGCTGTTGGAGCTGCGGAGACGAGTATCCATCTCAAGCATATACATATATTCATGCATACAGTTGCGAGTGTACCTCGTTGTGTATAGCGGACTATTGCACGGCGGAGAAACTCGTGACGCCCATAAACAACCGCGAGTTCGCGTCACACGGACGTTCAAACGTGTGACGCACATAAACAATCTGGTTCCCTCTTCACATAGGGACCAGTGAACAAGCTACTGTGTAATCTGAATTGCATAGGGAAAAGAGTGCTCAGGTCTACACACACCAGTGCTTGGCGAAACACGAGCGACCAGTAGTCGTTATATATAGGTAGGGTTATCAAACATGCGAAAAATCAGACCGAGTGTATTGAGTACTTCTCACAGTCCGACTTCGATCATTTTAGGGGTTAAGTCTGGAATTGAGGTTTGCGGTCGGATATGTATATCGGGTGAATTCTCAATAGTGTCGCATTGTTACAAAACCCAAAATAAAAAGTGATTAGACTAACTGGATTAGAAACTGTGCGATATCGTACAGCGACCAGTTCTGCAGAGTTGGATAATGCGTTATACTACTTATGTAAAGCTTTCTGTTACAACAGCCATTCACTGCTACAGCTACGCCATATGTCGAAGAAAACAGGAGAGTAAAACCTTAAAATTTGTAAGATTCAGAATGCTATATCATTGGAAAAAGCGTTGAACTGTACGGGAAAGATCTGTTTGAAATGGTGGCCAGGAGTTTATGTGAAGGAATGGAGGAAATGCGAAAGGGGACGCATTGTCGTCAGATTGCAATTTCGGAGGCGGGAAGCAAGGAAGCAGTTTCTCCTGTGGCCGGTCGATAGTCTTTTGTTCTGTCAAACGTCGGACCGTGGACCGCGCCTCCGCGGTTTCCCCTCGCGCACGTTCACATTCGTGTTCTGTCGCAGGACTCGATGTTCCTCTCTCTCTTTCGCTCTTCTCCTCCTATCTTCTTCTTGTTTCATCCGCTTTCATCCTCTTTCGTCCACTGTCGTCCTTTGCGATTCCTCCCTCCCCCTCCCCCTCACGGGTTTCTCTATCTTTCTTTTACCCTTACGCGCACGCTTCTACCTCGAGACCGGGCTCCGTGGAAACGGAGCTCGGTAGCTCTCGCGCACGCTGAGATGGAGACGGGAGCCCGCGAGTTTTTATTGGGGCGGCTGCGCTCCTGCTGCTGCTGCTTCTGGCTCTTCTTCTTCTTCTTATATCTCAGACCCTGGCTGAACGTCCTCGTCGTCGACGTTATAGCTTTCTCGCTTATTCCTTGCCGCCCCACAAGACTCTCCTCCGTATAGTATTCTTCTTCGAGACGATGTATGGCCGAGAGAACTCTCTGAGTTTATACAGAACGCGCGCACGGTGTCCCCGTGACGGTGGTGTGTCCACGCAAGAAGGGTTGCCTGCCTGCCTGCTTGGTTGACCAGCTGCTACACGTATCTATCTATACCCACCTCCCGAGCAGAGACTTACCGCCATTTCGATTCGCCAACTCCAATGTCCCCCTTTTCTTTCCTTCCTCCCTTCGTTGCTTTTTTTTTCTACTTATTTTTTTTTTTCTTTTCTACTTATTTATCTCGCTTTATTCCCGCGGTTTGTCGTTCGGGTCTCTTCTATTTCTCTTCTATCGCGTCACATTCTTCAATGCTCCGGTTTAAACGTAAGGAAATTCTATGATAACGAAGTTGAAAAACATTTCTCTTACTTCCCCTCTCTCTCGCTTTCTCAACGTGTGTTTTCTATCTCCGTATATCAGTCCCGCGTAACAGCGGTGGCTCACCTGTTTCATGCTGGATAACACATACGTGACCATCGTATTCCACAGTTTGCTCTGCCGGTCCGCGCGCTCTCCCCCTCTTATCCGGAATATATACCAAATGCCGCCGCTTGGTACGACCGTCGAGCATGTCCTCGTCGTCGACGTTTGCAAATAAATTCTCCTGAGCCTACATTGCCTCTCTTGCATTGCAGACTTTTTATTCGGATAAAACTGTCCTCGAATACTGGCGGAGCCACGGTTACCACACACTTACCCGATGTCGTTTGTGTGTATGTTATGAATGAAATTTACAGGCACCTGGTGAGATTGTATCGACGGAAACTTTTGCCGTGACTTTTGCGAACGTTGAAGTAAGACCGCGGTACTGTATACAATTTAAACTTGACTACGTTAATATCGAATAACGACGACCTTAAGCTCGCAAGTACTAGACATGCAAACGGCTCGAATATCAACAAGACGTTGGAACAAAAAATGTAAGATAATTCATAAAAAAAATCCTGCAATTACTCCGTTAGACCAAAAATTGTATGAGAAATACCCAAAATAAAACAACCCTTTTACAAATTTCCCTCGTACTTGTGAAATGATCAAAATATTAAGAAATAGCAGGTTGTTTTTGATCGGATAGCAAGAATATTTGACTCCAAATTTGCAGATGATGTTCCCTTAAAACGAATTCGCAATAATCAAGTAACCCCGATGCTTGGTTATGTTAATATTTGGAGACCCTGACAATCAGGAAAGATTAACCGGCGTGGGACAGACAAATCTATAGACAAACAACATTTCGAAATGCATACAAGACTTGGCAGTAGTTCTTGGCATTACCTCATCTCTGTTCTTCGTCCGCTAAGTGTTAAATCGTTGTAAGAAGCATTGCATTCAAACTAATGACCAACTGAACGCGTAAACTTTCCCTCCACCGGTATATTCCCGAGGTACATCATTCCAAAAAGTACTCGTAAACTTGAAAGCGGCGGCAGGGTGGTGGCTTAAGGTGGTTGCGTTTGCGGATTCGCCTCGCGCTCGTAAGAATTCAAGTGTGGAATGTTCACGAGGAGAGAAATGCTGGCGGCGAGCAGCCGCGCGCACGTTGCGAACACCAGAAAGAGGGAAGCTCTCGTTGTCGTCGTTGTCGAACGTGGTATCGACCGCACGTGTAGCAGAATGCAATCCCCCCAGTTGGATATATATAAAGGGCGGTCAAGAGCGCACACGCCGATACCGCAAGAAAGTGCATCGCGACTGGTACGCGGGTTATAGCGAATGGGAATACAAAATAGATGGGGGAGGGGGCGATACAAGGATGAAGAAGAAGCGAAATACAGCAGGCGGTGCGGATCGGTTGGAAGCCCAATTCCGTGTTCGCCAGGAGTTTATGATAACGATAGCGAGCACCAGCTACTTTCCTCGCGCCATTGCATACTTGGCGAGTTGCTGGATTTCGCGCGCGGATAGATAGGCTCTACCCGCTTCGAGAGCTTTCCGATTCTGCTTTTACTTTTTTCCTCTCATCTTTATCCGTGTTATCTTCTGAGGTTCTTTCGGTTAACCGGTGTGTATACGCTGAATTTTCTGCATGGTAAAGCGAAGAATCGCGTGGTTGCTTTTGCTCGACGTTTGGTTGGTCAGCGGCAGATGCTGTTGCATATGGAGAACAGAAAAGGAACGAAAGATGGCCGCGCTGTTGGTTCTGCTGCTGGTCGCTTGTGCTCCTGGTCCACGGCATTGTCTACCACGGACTCCGTTGTAAATAATGTCTCCTCTTTTGCTGCAGCTACTTTCTGCCGTGCGAGCGGTTCGCCAACAGCCCGCACGGTTGAGCTCTGGAGTTAGCGCGCAGGGTCTGAACCTTCTCTCCGGTCCCTTCTGACTCCGCGGTGTCTTCTTTTTCTTCTTCTTCTGCCTCAACGTTTGTTTCTTCGCTCTTTCTATGCTTCGATCTTTCTTTCTCAGTGCTTCGACGAGTCTTGGCTACCCGGTCGGCCCCCGCAAGGACCACCGTTGCTCTTCCCGTCGCTGAAACCTGTCGCGCATAAACTGATTCGCGAGCGAATGTCCCTTTCGAGGCTGTATGCTCGATTCTTTCCGCGAGACAATCTTTCTCGGCTTTGCCCAGAGTTTCAAGTTCTATTGGCTCACGATTCGCAAACGTGGCTTCGAGATATTCGTTCCCTCCCAAGACCCAGTCGCAAAAAAAAATTATTTAAAAAATATTATTCTATTTATTTTTTGCTATTAATTTGATTATAGAAATAACTTAAGTTCGCGTTTTTTTACCTCGAAAATAACGAAATAAAGATAATTTTATATAAAAATTGTATGGCGGACAGTCGGGAGTTAATAAAAGCACTCGAAACAAATGGACTAGAAGAATTGTTTCCAATGAAAAGTACACTTTGCCAGTAGATATATTCATTTTGCCAACTGCTTCAATATTTATGAATCAAGTTCAATGAAAAAAAAAAATGCTAAATCCGACATTAATCGGGTGCAAATGTTATAAATTTCTATAATGTGTCAATGAAGCCACCTAATCTCGAATAATGCTGATAAGCTGTTGAGGCAAATATTTTACAATAAAAAAAAATCAAGAAGAACTCTCAATTCTCGCCTCGTTAAATTGGTGATGCCTGTGAGTGAGAACGGAGATGAGAAATCCGGGTGGATTTATGGGTGCGTAAGTTTTATGTGATCGTTAAAGTCGAGAGCTTTAATCGCATGTTTGGGGGCTCGATACGTTTTGGTCGAACCACCCTGTACGTGTTGAACGTTGAGTATAGGATATATGTACTAAAGAGTAGAGGGAAGGATGCTGCAAGTTTCAGCACCAAGAGCGAACGTCGCGCAGCAAAGGGAAGGTTTCTTCACGTTCTCGTAGCTTCATGTCTTTTTTTTCTTCGGATTATCCAACCGGCGCATCGCTTATTCGTGTATCAACGTTTTTTTATCCTTTTCGTACCGTTTTCTTCGACGGGGGCGCGCGCGCCCTCGCAACGAAGATTCTTTGTTTGCGATGGTTTCTCTCCAGGAAGACGAAGAAGAAGAAGACGAAGCAAAAGCAGAAGCAGAAGCAGAAGAAGAAGAAGAGTAGTAGTATAGAAAGAGGTGGAGAAGGCGGACCGCGTGGTCCCCGGGAGAGAACGCGTCCCCCTGGTGCTCCCGGCAAAGATAGTGGCCATTGTAGCACGATCTGGACAAAGGTCGCCATAGCGACGGAATTCAAAGGGGACACGAAAATGGCGATTTATGCAAATTCAAGTCGGTTACGCGTTCTCCCTCGCTCGCCGACTTTTACCCATACTGAAAGATTAACGGATAGGTACAAGGTGAGCGAAAGAGAAAAGAATATCCATCGGACTCGACGAAAAAGAATCCACTATATTCACCGCCGCCCGCGTTACATCAGCCTTCGCTCGAATGCATTGAAATTCGTTTATCTTTTAGCGTTCCTTGCAAGCTGTGTATCTGTATTATACCGTATCATTCGCTCGGAAAGAGTGTCGTAGTGTCCTTTTGTTTTTATATAATTCGAAATCGTTCCTGAAAGATCGGTAGAAACGATCGAAATATTTATTTGTCGAAGAGAAGAGTCTTCGGGAGTTATTTTTTCCAGTTAATTTGGGCGTCCGGGGGGACTGCCGAATCCGCTTGGTTACGAAGGGGTGGAGACAGAACCTTACAGGCAGCGTTCAAAGGGCATATGGAGCTTCTTTTCTTTCCTTATTTTATTTCTCCCCTCCGATCGGCCCCGATAAACGCTCGATGGCCGTGTTCCTACCGTCTAGATCTCTCGCCCATATTCGGCAATCCTTCGTGTTTTTCGCGGTGGGTATAAATAAGAAATTTAATCGATAAAAGATGTTCGTAACGAGAGAACGTGTCGAGGGAAACTTTTTCGTTTTATCTTCATTTTTTTTTTTTTTTTTTTTAAGTTTGTAGTATGAAATTTTATTTATTGTTGTCCACAAGTCGAAACGTAACTTCCTCGATATTCGAGAACTATGAAATATCGTTGTTTATATTACTCGAGCAATAAATCGACGAAGGTAGTGATTTCGAAAACGCTTTAGCGAACCTTTTACGGTCGATAAGGCACGGACGATCGATGGGGAAAGCTATCCATCATATCTCTCATTCGTTCAGTTACCATCTCCGCGTATAACACAGCAAGAGAAAAAAAATAAGAGTTGCGGATGCATAATATGCCTCGAACTGCTGTTTAGTTTGCTCCAAGTAGTAGACTTAGGCTACGGTTTTTAGTTTAAAGCACTATAACTCAATCGGCCGATGAGATACGAGACCCGCCTACTCCACGCCTTTTCCTATAACTTTTAAGAGTCGCGAGGAGAAACGAGAGAGTTAGCGGGATATGGGATGAACGAAGGCCTTCACCTCGATCGCTGACCGAATAACGTAAATAGCAAACCCCTCCGAGGGTACAACAGCTTGCAACACGAGTTTCCTCGTGTCTCGCATTAATCACGAATTTTATGCGAATATTAATAACAATTTTCGGATAATCGAAAATTTAATATTTTACTAAAATTTTGTTATCGAAAAAAATTAAAAAAATGATTCCGTCACATTGCGAACGTTGAGTTTGTAGAAATAATGTTCCTTTCACGCGTCTATAAATAATGAATTATTCGCAGTGTAATATTTAAGCTGCAGTCGCGAGAGTCTCGGGTTCGAAGCGTTCGCTAAGCTCGTAAGCACGTACTGAGCTGCGTGCTTCGATGTAATATTGAATATTATACTGTCGAGCGAAGTGCTCGACGACGACGATAGCTCGAAGGGTCTTTCAGAGAGCTTCGGGTTCATTTGTAAAAGATGATGCGCTGCAACACCGGGAGAGAAGTCGCGGGAGAACGTAACCGGACGCACACGTTTGTTTCTTCTCTTGGTCCATTCTCATCTTTGTGAATGTGAGTATCGAGTGACCGCGCGCGCCCATCGTAGTCGAGGTAAAAAAAAATAATAAAAAAAAAAATAAAAAATAACAGAAAAATCCGACAACGTTTCACCCCCCTCCCCCCGGCACGAGCGTAGGTTTGTTTTAACAAGGCATTTAAAGCGTACTCGGTAAACATTCGGAGAGAAATATCGGTTGTTTATGGCACGATGATTTATCTCCTCGCGCGAACGCGGCTGGACTATGGACCGAACCTAAATGGGACGCTGGATGAGAGAAGCGAGAAGATGAACAACGAAATGGGATAAGCGGAATAAGTTCAGGTGAGCCACTCGCTATAGTTCTTTCTCATATTCTTTTTTAGATTTTTTTTTTCGCTCTTTCTCTCTGCGTTGTGTGAGAGAATTTATGTCTTGCTTTTGGCAACGATTAACGGTTAAAGAATAATAAAAAAATATATGTGATATGGTGCTAATAAAAAAATATGAATCAACGATACCATTTTCGCTCAGCTTCGCTTTTTGGTTAAGTTGCGTTCCCGCTTCCGATATATCTGAAAAGAAAAAATTAATCTGTTTATATTACCCGGTGAAATAACGAAGAATGAAATAAAAGTTAATATCATATGGAAATTCTAAAAATAGCAACGAATTAATAGTCGTTTCAATGATTACCGAATTATTATCGGAAACGACCAAAGTTCAAATCAGCAGCGCGCGCTTCGATAGACAAATTTAATTGAATCTCTCGAAGCCCTTAAATTCAGGTACCAGAAGCTCGTGAGAGTCAGAGGCGCGTGGTTCGTTATACCATTTTGACGGGATATACACATAGGTCGGCATCGAAAATTCTACCTCTATGTTTTACTCCCGTGATCAGCGAAGATCACCGAGGGCGGCATTGCCGGGTGTGTGTGACAGAGCCGAATATAACCCTGGAAGCCCGCAAATGATTTGTGGGGACGTACGCTATTTTTAAGTGGCGCGCGTCGCTTCGTTTCACCGGACATTCCGAAAAGAGAAATATATATAATGTTATCCCGCTCTTTCTCGCAGTCCTCAGGGGGATTGTGCCGATCGAGAACAGGTAAGAATTCGAGGTGCCAGTGAGCCAGAAGCGCGATACATTCGTTACCCGCGAACCTCCCCGAAAAAGGCGGGTCGCCGGTCGCACGTTACAGAAAGGCCAAGCACGGCGGTGTGCTCCTGACCGTGTATCGTACGGACGGGCGGCAAAACGGTAGAAATTTCTCATAGCTTTCATCATCATCTTTCGTTCGTTTCGTAGCTACCGTTGAACCGAGCGAGTTAGTTATCCATCTGCGATCCCACAGCCTCCGATCCGATATAGTATACATATATATAGAAGGTGGGACAAAATGGCCCAAAGGGGCAAAATGGGACAGTCGCTCAATTCTAATTTTGGGGAAAAATGGACCAAGTCTAAAATTTATGAAATTTTATAAAAGTTCAGTTTTTAAGTCTCATGGCCATTGTTTATGCTGTAGATCAGTGGTTACCTAAAAAAAAGATCGGGAACGACGTTTAATGAAAAGTCCACGGAGCATTCATTGTTGGGGCTAAAATGGACCGATGTAAAATACAGAAACGTCGATCAATAAACCTATAATTCGATAATCGCCTTTTAAAAAAGTCTTTCATTATTTTTAATACAGGGATATTTATATTTTCTGACGATATTAGTTTGCATGTCGTTTGGAGGTAAAAAATCATATAAAATTCAAATTTTTTTAATACCATTGAACCGATCCATTTTGCCCTATTTTTTTTAATCATTTTAATACTTTAAAAGGGTGTAACAA
The DNA here is from genome assembly GCA_963971235.1 of Cryptus armator. Lineage (NCBI taxonomy): Eukaryota > Metazoa > Arthropoda > Insecta > Hymenoptera > Ichneumonidae > Cryptus > Cryptus armator. Next base: position 21,491,040 of record OZ020235.1, read on the forward strand.
ATTTATTTTTCGGTTCAAAAGTTGTGGGAAAGTGCGTATATCGACCAAACATCCTGAATTACAACAGTGGTCCATTTTGCCCCGCTTTCTTTTATATATATATTATATACACGCAGTACATATAAAAGCTACCGTATGCGCGCCCGGTATCTTTTTACGCTTTACCCCGTCTTCATCTTGGACTCGAACGGGCTTAATTCCTTCACGAGAATAAATTGACCTCGCATAGTGAATGAAATTCTCCGTTGGAGGTCCATCGGGAAAGGCAGAAGCGAAACAGGCCCGCACCTCTCCGATGCTACGGAGGGGACGCATGCTTTCTCGACACTCGACTATACCATTGAAACAATAGCGTCCGTTTGCGCGGCTTATGTGGAAGACGAAGAGAGAAAGACTCTGTTCGAGAAACGAGAAAATCCTCGGGATAAGAGATCGTGGATATTTTTTCAGGAATTCTCGGCATCGCGACTCGTTAGGAACGATGTTTTAGAAATGAGGCAAACATCTCGCTCTCTTTCATCGCTTGTTCTTCGTTCCACGGACTTCCACCAACCCCTCCGCCCTTCTTTCTTTTTCTTTTTTTTTTTTTTTCTTTTATTCCGGAGGATTCTTAATCTTCATTAGTTCCATCGGGATTTGCATACCAGAGAGGCCACACAGTCGTTTATCTGATCGCAGAGAGCCGGGAGCTCGGGGAAGCGACAACAGGTGAAAAGAGAATATGCTTTGTCGTTGTTTGCCCTATTCCAATACTATTGCGGTATTAAAACAGTCTCGTGTATCTTCATGCTGTACGATATTATTATAGCTTCAGGTATTATTTCTCGCGGCTACCTGCTACCTGATCGAACGCTCGAAGATTCCGGAGACGAAAATATACACGTTTATTTGAACAAAGAGCGCGAAACTATGATGTCTTTATATCTCACTAATTTATATCTGTCGACGTGATGTAATTATCTTGTATTTTATTAACTCGAACAATATCCGTGGGAATCGAGAAGCTGTCCAACTCTATTTTGCTAATCGGAATCTGAGAAATTTCATTCGGATCTGCATTTAAAAAATTCGTATAATTCGCGATTAATTTTTTTTTCTCAATAGATCTGAAAATCTAGTTTGCATCGTTTTCAGAAAATAATTGTCAAGAACGAGTAAAAAAAAAAATAAAAAAAATCGAGGATAAGACAACAATGCACGTGCAGGAAGCGTCGTATCTCCGAATCGGTATGTTGCATACTATAACGCTGTTAGAGTTTGTGCATACGGCTATCCCGGTTATTAGGGCCCGACGCGCGCGGGGCCTTCGTCGATCTCCGCGGTCCTTGAACGTGACCTCAGCGGCATCGTCGTCGAGCTCGAGATTCACCGTACACAGGCAGTTCGTAGTCTCGGAATATACTTTGGGAAGTATAGCAGAGAAACTTGGTGGGAGGGTCACGGGGTCAAGCTTAGCCCCGGTCGAGTCGGGGCTCCACGGGGGAGAGAACTCACCTTATCGCGACCGTTTGCGCGTCTCTCTTTCTCGTCCGGGTGGCCTACTCGGCCTTAATTGCGGGCCCATATCACGATTCAATATGGCCGCCCACCGAGTGCATACACAGTATCGAAAGGAGCGAGAACTGGCCCCGCAGCAAAGGAAGAAGAAGAGAAAGAGGAAGAAGAAGAAGAAGAAGAAGAAGCGTCGTACCTTCATCTGTACGATACATACAACCCCTCACGGTTTGTGTGAGAATCATTTTATGTCTCTTACACTCTCTTACTACGTTATTATTTCATCTTCCTCTAACCGTATTCCTGGGTTCGCCTTCGCCGAACGAACGATGCAAAAATTATTCGCTTATACGTAAGCGGCACGATTAAAATCCTTTGGTATTTACCATATTACAAAGGTACACCACGTGTTATCACGATTACCACTGTGCGCCTTCTCACGATCACGATGCTTCGTGGATTCAATCCTCCTAATCGGATAACAACTTTTTTACAATTAATTGCAATTTTTTTTCTCAGAACTGTATGCAGCACTTTTGTTTAGACAGTGTTAAGGGAGTTTGTTTGCTTAAAAAAAAATTGATGGCCAAGAGCTCTCGTCTCAGGCGTCAGATCGCTCGATGACAGAATCGTTCGACGACGTTGACAGTCCCCTCGCACTCATAAACACCGTGTAGAAAAAAAAGAAAGATTCTTATCTCTCCACTGTATACTTCACGGGGATGAAACTTTTGACAGCACCGGTGCTCATATCCTTATGAATTATTATTGATGCCTTTCACGATGTTCAAACATATTTTAGGTAGCCTGATGGCCAAAGCGTGGAGACGAATGACTGTCAGTTTTTCCTGAAGATCGGTAGCACCGATTGCACTGACTGCCGTGTATCTCCCGCTCGACTGGGCATCGACTGTCAACCCCCCATAGTTATCCAGTGTCCTCTTTAAATCTTCTCATAGAACTGTAATTTAAAGTTGAAGCAACTTTGTCCAGTCACTGTCGCGATCCGGCTTTTCATCAATTTTCACTTAGCTGTGATTTAATTTAGCTATTAAGCACATCAACACCTGTTATGACAGTATTTATCCTCATTTTTTTAAGATTCATTGTATTAATTACAAATTTCAACTGCACCCGACTACGATTTTGTCGATGAATCAAAACGACAGGCCTAACGGAGGAATCTTCAACTACTATTCATCACTACGAAGTTTGAATCCAACACGCATCGTATTCCAAATCCGGGAATCGCGGTGGCATCGAAAAACACCTATACGATACTTGAAAGCTGTTGCAAAAGTAAAATTCGTGTAAATTTCATCGAGAACGATAAGGCAACCGATCACGAAACGCACCCTGGAGGACTGGGCGACGGGAACAAACTAGCCTCCGCGTGAGCATTGGTTTCTCGTTCGTTCTCGTTCCTTCTTTCATCTCGCTTGCACTCTCTCTCTCATTCTGTTGGTGTAGAGTTGCCCGGTTATGGCTACGCTCACCGGCGCTACGCCGTGCCGGTTAACGAGTCTAATTAGCGACGAAAACGAAAACGAGTTTAACCTTTTTCAAGGCGGCAACGGGAGCGAAGCTTGCTTCGCTGTTGCTGCTGGTGGTTTCTGGCTGCTGCTGGTGGCTGCTTGCTGAGCGAACGGACGAGAGAAGAGCCCGCCGGGCGGTTGATGCCGCGCGAGCTCTTCAGCCTCTCAACCTTCGTTTCCCTCTTAAGTTTCGCTGTCGTTCGAGGACGACGTCGACTATACGGATGCCTACGGGATATATATCCCCCTTTGCCCAAGTGTACAGTAGATTCCGTCGGCGAACTTGTGGGGGATGCGGGAGGGACGTGAAATCGGGTCAGCGGGACAAACCTCTGATGTCCAGCGCGCCCTCACCTTAATTGGAATACTTTTGTTTCCCAACGAGTTCGCCAGAGAAACAAATGAAGAAACTACCACAGAAGCAAACTTCAAGACATTCAGGTCTTTTGACGACATTTTTTCAGAATTTTAGAGAAAAACTACAAAACTATAAAAAAAAAACTTCCGATGTTAAAAAAAAATTTTCAACAATTAATCTTGTTACCATTTCCGTGTTTTCTTTTTTTGAAAAGGTGAAAAAAAAATTGTATCACTAATCACATGAGATTATTTCATGATAATAGTGTTCTCATCATGGAAAAAAAAATCCACAGTTCGAAATATTAAAAATTGTAAGAGAACTGTAATTTTTTTTAAATAGAAGAAATTTTAACAATGATATTAAAAATAATTGAACTCCTTCTACGCGTTGCCGTATGTGGACCTGAAATTTTTTCTACAAGATCAAAAGACTCATACGAATAATGAATAGCCTGGGAATTCCGATAACATTTTTTTTACCGATAACAAAATCGCTATTTGACTTGAAATTGTTGACTCTCTATGTTATTATCTCAAGATTACGTAAACGCGAAGAAATTTAACGACGTTGTCCGCAATCGTGTTGAGGAATAGAGCAGTTAATCGACACCTGCTACGGCAACAAGTTGAATTGGGATTAGAAGCGGACTCTCTTACGCGTTCTCTCGGCCGGCGAGGAAAGGATAGTACCGCTAACGAGGAACCTTGCCACGACGAGGTCGGTAGCCTCTCCGACGTTTCTTCCTTCTTTCGCCTACCCAGTTATTCCCGTTTCCTCTCTCCCCCTTCGCTAATTAACGAAGCGAACGAATACTCTCATTTTCTTCTCATTCCGTTGAGGCTGCCTGGCCATACAACGTCAACATCGGGCGTCCTTCTTCGCGAAGCGCCGTCTCGATCGTTCCTTCCTCCTTCTTCCGACTTCCATCTCTCAGCCTCTTCTGGCGCCTCTCCTATTCTATCTTCTGATGTATATTTTGAAACGTTGTCTGTCTGTTTGTCTGTCTTCCCCTGAATATCTCCACCCCCATAGGACAACCCGTATTCGCGATGATCATTGTCCTTAATTATCGGAGATTCTTCGCACACTAAAAGACACCATCGATTCCAACATTCTCGACTCATTCCGGATAACCGTAATTCGTATTAACTTCGCAACAACGAAGCTCTACGAGTTTCTCGAACGACGAAAGACAAAAGTCAACAAGTGAGCAGCATCTTCGCGAGAAGTGCCTCCTCGCGTCGAGGTTGATTGATTTACAACGTTCATTATCAGCGATCGCGCGTGCCTGAGAGTGAGACGGGACACAGAGAGAAATGTTTTTAATGCTCGCACATGCGATAGAAAGATCTCTCTCTCTCTCTCTGCAGTTCTCTTGTCCTACCGGCTCGTTGCGGATGTACTTCATGGGTGGTTGAAGGTATTACGGAGTAAACATCCACTGAATAGCGGAGCATTATCCTATCTCTCCCATGGTAGAGGGAACAGCGGTCGAGCAAAGAATCGCGTGCGAGTGAACAAGAATCACGATGGTTCCAATGGACATTTGGTACGGTCAGTCTTTGGCATGCAAAAGATATTGGATAGAACGAGACAGTTGATCTGCCAATTACTGTAACTGTTTACTCCAATTCTCGAGGTCTTTTCTCTGTTCATTCTTTCGTAGCCATGGCTCTTGGCTGGGCTGTGGTGTCGTGTCCAGGTCGAAGGATACGAAGCACACGGATGATGGGATGACGGACCGCGGGCGTGTCCGAGTAGCCGATACGCCAGGGGACGCGTGATCGGAAGACCTCCCGGGGACGACCACCCTCGAGGGGCCACGAGGTCGACTTGTTAGGCAGACATCGAGGGGCCAAGAAAGTAACGGGGGCCCCCACAGCTCCATCAGTTGTAACGATACATATACATATATATGTATATTATACATATATATACATATACAGATGGACATTCAACCGCGAGACCGTTCCATCGGCTGGGACAACTCTAACAATATCTCTCGCTTCTCGTAATTCGCCACTTGTTCTCGTATCATCCAGGTTTTTAAAACTGCACTCCTGAATCGTTGATCCAGTCTTAAGGATTCCATGTACAATGGCTTGTTTCGATTCGAACATCTAATGGAACATCATTATTATCTCGGAATCTGGTAGGGCGAAATACGGCAGCATTTCAGTGAGGTCCGGTTGTTTTTTCTGTTTTCGTTGCATGTTTACCGAAACGGCTTGATATGTCTTAACAAATATGGTACATCAGTACTGAAGGGCAATGAAGGGCATTAAGGTAGGTAGGGTTAGAAGACAAATTATAAACATTGTTGATGGATTCGGAGAGTTGAAGAAGTTTGCAAAAACTGACCAAAACCCCAATCAGATATATCGAATTGTTGCTACCATTATTTCACGTTATAATTGATGAAATATTGAGTTACTTGGATGGTTCGACATTTATTCACACGATAGCAGATAGGAAGCACGTCACATATATTTATCTCGACAACCGATTGAAAATGTAAATGTCACGTTGACTGGGGAACAATTCCAGTGTATGCGAGTAACGTTTCCATACGATTGGGATATACTGCCATTGAGTAGGATTTTGTCATTCAATCGGCTTTAATACATCAGAAGAATGAGTTTGTTGAATTGATAGACGATAATACAAATTGAGTGTTAACTCTCACTCGCCGTAGAACAACTGACACTAAGTACTATCTGTAGCAGACATTATACAGCTGTTGCTGGAAGTACGATACAAAGATGAATCGTATCTGGTAGCCTAGATCCATCCAATCATTGGCGAAAGGCCTCCGAGCGCACAATTTACATAGAGTCAGCGTGTGTTACGTCGAAGAAAAACGAGAGATATCGAACCATTCGCGATATTAATTTACGACGAGCGAAAGACAGAAGATAGAAAGACAATTCATTACGGACTACCGAGAAGTTTGCTGTGATCGTTGATCTTCGTGCCTACGACGAACCAACATACATACTATGTAGAGATACACGGGTAGCGGAGAGGTGATCAATTATCGCGCGGCGTAATTGATCGGAATTCACTAGGCAACGCGATTAACATTGATCTTTGCTGTCCGCATTCGATTCGACATAAGATAAGATGTAGTGCCACTGATCTTACATGTATATTATGCATTACTATTAAAAGTACATCGGACGTGGTCGGGAATGATTCAATCATATCACACTTAGGCGCCATCGTACATTTTTTTTCTATTGCAATGAAATAATTACCCCAACGAAGTGTAAGATGTTTCCATGTAGGGTGCGATATTGCCGTTCTTGTGTCTTTATTACCTTATCGCAGTCACTTTCATACTCGAGCTCTCGAAAACGAAGTTGAAGAGAGCAAATCCGAATAATCAATTCTGTACATACCGATCCCGATACAGTTGCATATGCTTCGCATCAATTGAAGAGGTTTTGCGAATGTTCACGTGTCCCTTTTATTCAAGGATTCGCTGATGGAACTATATCGCGTTATGAACTACTCCCACATGTGACTCTTCGGATAATGCTATTACACCCTATTATATTCTACGAGGCCACTATAATGCACTTGAGTATACAATATGTCTAGTTGTTGCTGAAGGATCGAAAGCCATCGTTGAACGTGGGTCGTCCACGAGTACCCATCACACCGATGTTTTCTCTCTATAGGGGAGACTTGGGGCAATATGGACTACTAGGGAAAAATGGACCAGATAGAAGTAACGTCGATACGGGATGAAATGGACGATTATGGAAACTAACAGTTACAGTGGACATCTTTGGAAAAATAGTGTCACTATTTGGAAAAATAACAAATAATAGTTCGTAATATATAAAAAAAAATTTAAATAAAAATTGATAGGTTGAAAAGCCGCCATTATTTAATTTCTCTATTTTAAGGAGTGACTTATTTAGTCTCCGAACTGTTTTTTTTTTTTCTCAGAATCTTGGAATATTCGTTATGAATTTAATTTGGTAATAAATAGTCGGAAATCGTGATAACGGTCTGTAATTCTTAGCCGGTCCATTTTTCCCCGGTCTCCCCTACTTGTATATATATATCAAGCTTTGGAGTACCGCACTTCTATGCTTATAATTCGCCTTCAGTAAATCCAGTGAATCGCGTACGTCAGGACCCACATAACCACTCCACATGATTTTCATGGTGACGGGTACAAAGGTTAGCAAAGCGGCAGCGCGGCTTTCTGACTCAGCACGGGGGGCACTCGCAGTCACACTGCCTGGAGACCAGAAGCATCCAGCATTTCGCTTTTGCCTCTACGACGCTTTCATACACATGTAAATCTACGACTTCAATGATTGATGCCTACGAACTGGTCGTGATGCTGCACACAGCACCTCGAGAGCAGCAAATAACGAAAGGATTCAGACAGTGGAGGCAGAAGAGACGAAACCACTAAGTGGAATAAAGCGGAGGACCACTGGGTACCCAACCGCTGTACGACGCGAACAGTTCCCACGCAAGATTACTCCCACGATTTCACGAGGTGGGGGCGTGTACCATGATGGAAGATTCTCCCATCGACGCAAAAACCTACGTTTCGATCGTCCAACGTCGACGTGCCAGGATTATTTTTTTCTTTCTATCCATTCTGACTCCCTTTGTCTTTAGTTTTATTCAAGCAATTGGATGCACGTTATACTGGACGGATCGTGCTGAGACGTCACGGACAATCAACTTTACGCACGGGAATTCATTCTTTGAAACGAAAGGTCTGACGAGGGAATTGCGCAAGAATTTTGCCATAACAATCAGTGACATTTTAGACGATTATGAAAGTTTCGGGACGTTGAGATTTGCGTTTCTCAAATGTATGCTGCGATCAATACAATCGATGGAAGATTCGTTTTCCGCTGTTGCACGATCTACCAGATTATTCGTTTCTCGAGAATAGTATAAACATTATAATGATTTATTGAAAAAGGCAAATTTGCTTTCAATTCCAATTTGTTTTTATGGTATTCATATCTTTGGAATTATTATTTATATCAGTAAAAATCAATGAAAATAATAACAATGATTCGAAGTTTTCGGAATAATAATTTGTTGTTTTACTTTTGTTCGGTAATTAAATTCGATAATCACAATTTTTCAGTCGGAAGTTTTTTAATTTTTGTCAAATTATTGTCACTTATGTACGACACAACAAAGTCGTCACGATGTAGCTATTGAATGGAATGGCGTATCGAATTCAATTGCGTACAATAACGAAAACAAATCATTGACCGAAATTGGGGCGATCATAGATGAAATGCGATCAGTGCGAATAGCAGGATAAACTTTGAGGGCCGAGTGAATGGAATCGTCGAAAGGAAGAAGAGGAGAAGAAGCTGACGAAAAAAAAAAAAGAAAACGTGTGTTCCACGTCGTATTAGCGGTAGGTTTCGCAAGTTAACCCTGCTAACTGTTGAGGGTTTCACAGTGGACGGAGGGTGTGCGCACGCCCCGGGGGCTCACGCCGACGGGGGTGTTCGTTATATTCCAAGTGAGTCCTTTCAATGGGTCACGTGCCTGTCGTTGTCCCCCCCCCCCTTTCCGCTGCCCACCCCGCCCCCTTCTCCCATCCCTCAAGCCGATATCGTATTTGTACAACACGCACTCCTTACAAGCACATCCATTATTGCAATCCGTTGTTTGTGTGTTTTACGCACTCGTTATACAACGATGTGTCTATCTCACTCACAGCGTTTCACACACTTGTTCTAATACCGTATAGCATAACGCACACAACAAGCTGTGAGGTGTATTATGCAACGAAACAATGCTGCGCACCCGCGATACGTGTACGGATCACGAGCCGCCCCGCAACCGAGAGTACATTTGCACGTACGTCGCGTTTCAACGGATTACGTGGGAAAAAAAACTATCGTTGATTCTGTAGGCCGCCATTCGATAATTTTTTTTTTGTTCGAGGCATATTTTTTTTTTTTTTTTTTTAATGCTTCAAATTTTTTAAAAGTTTTCGGTAATGTTATTTTTTTTTTTTTTTTTTTTTTAATGCACCGAAGCGAACATGATTTTTGTGTACAACGCACCAGTTGGTACCTAAAGCAAATATGCAAAGATTACACGCCGCAAGACTTCACGGTCGAAGTTTTTCTGGACCTCTTTTTTCTTTTTTTTTTCATCGGACCACCAAATGATGGCAATTTACCACTTGTAAGGACACGTGACCAAAGGAGAACCGCGTGCCTATAATAGTTTCTGGATCGTACTACACCCTCCCGCTATTCTGCTTATTCTGTAGTCGTGGCTTCTATATCCATCGCTCTGCGGCAGCCCCCGTTCACGGCCGTGTTCCTCCACGAATCCCTTCCCCAATAGAGTGCGAAACTTGGGGTGCGTCAACACGGTATTAATGACCTTAGCGCGCGGAGACTTCATTCATTCTACCATGGAAAATCGTAAACGACCGAAAAACCGTGTCGTATATAAATGAAAATGAAAAAAAAAAGTGTGAACCGAATCGATTTATTCCTGAATATCCATTTTTACGCCGTTTAGGAAAAAAAAATATACAGCTCTATTTCTATTACCTTTTTTTTGTGTTACACAAAAAAACGTGAAAAAATTAGGTTCACACACGCATTTTTTCTCACAGCCTAAAATGCATTCTTTATTCAACAATTCTCGGACTGTAGTAGTGTTTTTGAAGTTTGTTTATTCTTTCACCTCTTTTTCACAATACAATTTCTTTGCAACATTGCTTCTTCATTCGGGAATTTTTTAATTTTTCGAAAATCATTTTTATTTCATTCTTTTCGAAGTAAAAAAAAAGTTAACACTTATGAAGCCGTTTCGGCAAATACGCGATCGGGAGTTGAAAAATCATTTTTATAAATAAAATTTGATGATAGATGCAAATTTCATTGGTCGCATTGAAAAGCAAAAGGATTACATAATCAAGTTGTCCATGCGAACCACTTACAGATAACTAAAACCCATCAGCATAGGTTTTTACCAGAATGAAAAGTGAAGTATCGTCGTCGTCTGTTATATGTTCTTTATAAACGGCTATTCGTGTCTAAAAAGAAACAGAACTTTGTGGAAATAAACCATTCTGCCTCTTCTCGCGGGTTAACGCCGTTTGCATTAGTTGGAGCATTGCAGTAGGTAGAGAGGTTCGCGTATATACGTTGAGGGGCGATGTTCAACCCGACGGGACTATCAATCTATGGACAGGACGGTAGTATAGCTGTGGTATAAAAGAGAGTAGAATAGCCGCGGTGAGTCTCTCCGGGCGCGAGCCCCGCGACGGGCTTAACTTATGCCCCGCGGGTTCTCTCGAGTCGGTCGCGCGGCGTTTTGCCTCCTTGAGAAGTGGCCGAGAGCTCGGGAGAGACGCGGTTATACCCTACTACTTCGTAAATTCTTTAATGCGCCGATTTATTTCAACTGCATGGGTCTCTCGGCAGTGAACGAACGAATGTGCCGCACGACGACGGCTACCGACCTTATATTGCGACGACATTCCGCCGCTGAGTTCTCAAACTCTCCCCTATTCGAAACGATCTGAACTTCTGTGTGTCATACACACGTAGAAGCTGTCCCGGTGCATCCGCGCGCCATCCAATCGTGGAAATATAATGCGAGAACTCGGGGAGAATATTGCATACACGGCGATGATAGAACGACCGATAGCGGATCTCTTTCGGCAGTCTTACATCCTTTTGCCTCTCGGCGTGACGAGCCTTTGGGGCTTTCACCGGGAAGCAAAACCCCGAGAAAACGAAGATACCGCGACATCGTTGCTGTATCATTTTTATTTTTTTTTTATTTTTTTTTGTTTCATTCCCATCGTTTCAGCTACCGAGAGATGCACTCGAGACACAAACGCCCTCGACACTTGTGAAGCAACGAAAAAAAAAAAATAAAGAAGGATTATCGTCCTTACAAGCCGCGCATCGCGTCGACGATAAGAATTACACGAGTGCGAAAAAAAATTCCCAGCAAAAGTATATTATACTCATGCAAATCCGTGCCTTCAGCAGATAATTATATAGTGCCGCGTTATATTATGTAGATTAAATTATTGTATAGAATATAGTGGGAATTGTTTTGAGTAATTAGCGTTACAACGAGCGCAAACGAGCTGAGAATGATTTTTTTTTTTTTTTTCATCACAAAGAAATTTGACGAACCATTTTTATCGGTTCGTTATAGGTGATTGTCCGAAGGAGAGTCAATAAGGCAATTTTTTTAATCGTGAATACCTATGGCCTGAAAATGCGATAACGATGAGATATTTTCATAAAGATTTAACAGATAATCGCCCCGACGATTAGAAAAGTCTGGCAGTACATACGGTTCAATACAGCAATGACAACGCTTTTTTTATGTTGGTTTATGGTGGTTGGTGGTTTTCTTTTCTCACTTTACGTGTGTTTCGTCGCTGAGAACGATTGACATGTGAAACGGACACTTGTGTCTGTCAGCTCCCTTCCTTATTTTGCCGTCTGACATAATGTAGTTAGGAACTTTGCTATACGCGTGCTTTACCAGTGTGTATTGTGTAACGCGAGTTTCGACCCATTGTATACCCGGGATATGTGTCAAGCGGGCCCTTCCGGTGGCAGGTAAAATATTATGATTCGACGAAAAAAACATCATCTACTCGCCCCCGGAAATAACTGAAGAAGTCTAAGCCCTTGTGTCCCGTTTTATTACGGGGGCGCGAAACACTTGATAGAGTTACAGACTTAAGCGAATAAACCCTGAAATATCCTGTATTTACCAACTCGCGTCAGTTCTAATAATAAATTATTTATTTCGCTGCGAATCGACATGATTCAATACTATGTAAATATCGAATTATAATAACCAGTAAATCTCGTATCTGAACAAAAATAAAATCACTAATGAATCCATTTCTTTTTTTTGCTCAAATTAGGATAGATGACCGCAGAACGAAATTCATCGATCTGTAAAATATTTTTTCTCACCTCGCTAAATTCAATTATTTTTTAGACACGAATCTTGAATTAAAAAAAAAAAAATCATCGACAATCTTATTCGATCTTCGCGGTGGAAAGAGACATAAACGAAAGCGCCTCGATCTCCAAGCAATGGTGATGATAAAAAAAAATCCGTCGATTTTTTTTTATTTTCACGCAAACTTGTAGACCCTGCTGCGGTCTCGTGTTTTAATCTCGAACCGAGAATCGCCCAAACGAGTATATATCATATATCTGTCCTGATGACATGAAAAATAAAACAACTTAGGACCACTCTCGTTCGGACTCGAGGGGGCAGAGAAACTCGATACCCGATGAAAGGGGTGGGAGGACGTTCGCAAACGTGCCCGACGTATCATATTTCACTAATTGGCACGCTAAAGCTGATGTGATAATTGTTTCACGCCGATTAAGATAATACGTTATTGACGCGCGCTAATCGAAAGTGATTACTAGCAAAGAGGGGAATCCCCTCCGCTCCTCGGTCTAACCAGTTTTTTTTTATCAGCATTCATACATCGAGGATAAAAATTATCAGCTGCAAGTAGTATAAAAATACCGCAATTGGAAGTTTAGGAAATCTGTTAAAAAAATAGGTTTAAGGCGGTTAATCGATAGGTACAATATGCATTGCCTTATAGGGTGTACTTCGAGTGAATTCTCTTGATTTCTCTCCTTCGATACATCCATATAATTCAACAAGAGTCAGATTTATCGGTGATTCGAGATCTGCAGAGTCTTTGTCGTACGAAATTGGGAATTGTCGACCTTATTAAAATAGTTTTTTGTGCCGCGATTGGCTCTCCATAACCCTTTTCTCCCGAAGAAGAGATGGTTCCTCAGACTCGCGGCGAAGCAAATTCTGGGGTTCCCGGAGGATCTAGATGCAGTGGCAAACACCACTTTGGCTCGTTGTGGCTTCCCCGTTGATGCCGTAAAGGAGAGGACCAATTTAGACATACCATCGAAATCGATCCGCACAAGTTAAGTCGCGCCTATGGGGAACGAGGCGATTCGAAGTCGCACCTGCGGCTGTCCCAACAAATTGGTGAAATAAATCCAATGTGGGCGCGATCCTCCGGTACTCTGTAGTTCCTGCTGCTGTTGCTGCTGCTGCCGCGACATACAAGGTACGTTTCTTTCGAAGTTTCGAGCAGCAGGACCTCGATACCGTCGATCAATATATTAACAGCTTTTTTTACGTCCACGCCGGGCCAACGGTGCGCGGAGAGACCGCGAGCGGGAGATAAGTGCGAGGGAAGCTTGGGACACCCGTTGGAATTCACCTGGGGTGTCGGGACCACAGACAAAAAAACTCTGTATCTCGAAGATATAAAACATATTTGTAAGCTTTTAAAAAACGGAGTTAACCGAATAAAATAAAAACGATTCGTTTAATCGAGTATTCGATTATTTTCCAAAGATGAAGCTTTTTTTTTTACCGCCGGTTTTATCGTTTAGTTGGGTCGTTTGCCGCAGCAGAAAATAAAACAAATGACGTCCATTTGTGGATATGACGTTATCCGTTGAATTCAATAAAGAACGGAGCGATGGTTTATGGCGGTGGAAAGCATCCATCAAAATACGGCTCTTATCAAGTTAGCGTAACGATTATCGAAGCAAAGCATCTCCCACAAAATGGAAACCCGATGATAGTCGTAAAAGTCGGAAATCATAAGAAGAAAACAAGCGTTCGCGAGAGAACGGATTGTCCTTATTACAATGAGGTTATATCTCCTATCGGAAAGGCTTCAAAAAATATTAAAAAAGACCAGTCGATCATGATAGCTCGGTGTTTGCAGTATTTCGTCTTCAATTTTACGTGCCATTTCGACGAGCTTCTCAACATGAGAATAACCATATCGGCTTATCTTCGCAATAGGCTGAGACAACTCAAGTTTTACGGGGGAATGTTCTTCGAGATCGGAACTGTGTGGGATCAGCCACGTAAGATTTCTTTTTCTTCCTTTGGCGGGTAACTGACGATTGTATTTTTAAGAAATAACAAACAGACAACGCGATCTTATGGCGAAGATCCACAGTAACTAAGATTTATGTTTACGCGGATCAGTTGTCGATATTTTAGGGAATTCGTAGGTTTATAACGATGGTACGATTACCGATGGTCGGTAACTACTGTCTGTCGGTAAAATTGATTTCACACGGGCAAGTTATCGTGAATTTTTTTTTGTCTATTCATAGTTCTAAATTCATTGTTAGTGTTTTTAAATGTTATTGATAATCGAATAATAATAGAGAATTTTTGTTTTTTTATAGATCCATAAATTTTAGTTTTCTATTTTATTAACAATTGTATCGACATATCGACATTCAGATCACGAATATTATCATAAATGGGCAATGCTGACGAATCCCAAGGATCAATCGGCAGGTCCAAAAGGATACGTGAAGTGCAACATAACAGTTATGGCAAAGGGAGAAAAGTTGAAGACGCATCCCGAAACCGACGGTGATGAGGATATCGAGGGGTTGGTCCAATCTCTTTCGGTATTCATATGCAAATTCAGTGGTTCCAAGGACCGCGTATAATCTCTATAAAAAAGATTTAATGTTCCGTCTAATACGCGAGCCGCTCGAGGAATCCACCGAGGCGTATAAATGCTCGATACAATAATGAAGATTTATGACGATTTTATTATATCCATTGAAACTCGGTATTCTTCAACGTCTTTCCTTCAAAACTAACGGAAATCGATTACAAGTTCTTTCCGTAGAAATCTGAATGAACGAAAGACGAGAAAGGGATATTGAACGCCAAATACCCCCCATACTATTTATACCTTTCTTCTTATCTCTTGAATTTCCCCGGCAATGGCTCGCCGCGATTCAAATCAACGATCGCGACTCTGTTCTCTGTGCTTACAGAAATTTATTACTCCCCATCGTCGACACAAGTATTACAACGAGGCTGCGAGCCCGATACGTGTTCACGGTTTATCGTGCCGACGGTTTGCCAACAGTTGAGAAAAGTATCTCGTGCGCGGGCGACCATCGTACCGTAAATCCATACGTCGAGATATCGTTTGCCGGTATGAAGGTAAATCTTCTATTGAATTTTTCGTTGTTTCGATTTTTACGATTGATTTCATTCGAAGCACTGTCTACGACCCCGCGTGTTGGCCTTTCACACGCGGTCTGTCCGGTTTAATTATAGTTTCGATTTAAATATGTCGTATGTCTGTCTTGACTTTAGGCGTCGGAGTAAAATTAGAACTCACTACTTAAATGACTCTTTATACGCTTCTAATATAGGAGAAGTTGAGGCAAAATGAACCGCTTCAGCAATTCGAGAAGTTTTGTCGATATACACAGCAATTTTCCATTACCGATACCCAAATAAAAAACAGATTCGTCGCAACTCTTTAGAGTATTATCATTCAAAGAATAGGGTAAAATGGACCGTAATTCAATTGCATTACAAATATAAAAAAGATTAATTCTAAATAATTTACTACCTAAAAGTGATATGTAAACTATTCTCGTCGGTAAATATAAATTTCCCCATGGTAAGAATAATAGAAGAATTTTTTAAATGACAATCATTGAATTATGGTTTTGTTTATCCACATTTCTATTCTTCGTATCGGTCCATTTTAGAGCAGACAATAAATATTTCGTAGAATTTTATTAAACGTCACTCCCATTCTATTCGTAGCTGAGCAGTGATTTGGAGCATAAATAATGGTCATGAAACTTGAAAATCAAACTGTTTTTTTCAAATGTGATGAATTTAACGGTTGGTCCATTTTACCCCCAAATTCGAGTTGCACGACTGTCCCATTTTTCCCCACTTTTCCTTAATACTCATGTGTCGTCTCCGTAAGTAGTCCTTTTCCATCGTCCTTCGCTTTTTCGTCACGAGTTTACGACTCTACAAATATAAACGCGGAGGGGGTAATTACCTCTAATGATCGATACTCCATTGCCCGCCATGGTATAAAAAGAATACGTTATTCCGCCCTCCTCCCCTCCCATCCCCCTTTCCCCATCAGGCAGACCGTCACTCCAGCTACTCGCCGTTGGGTCGATACACCAAATGCTAAAGCTTCTTTCACGACAGGATCGATCACTTCTAAATGTAGTTGAACATTTTGTTTTATCGTTCAACGTAGTTTGCAGTCCGCGTCGTTGGAAATACATAAAATTCACCTTTTATTTCTGGTGCACTTTACAT
This sequence comes from Cryptus armator, assembly GCA_963971235.1. Lineage (NCBI taxonomy): Eukaryota > Metazoa > Arthropoda > Insecta > Hymenoptera > Ichneumonidae > Cryptus > Cryptus armator. The sequence continues at coordinate 21,507,615 of OZ020235.1, forward strand.
TTAGAGAGCCCAGACGTGACCCACGATCTTTCAGCGTTTTTTTTTTCTTCCCGGATAGCTTCAGCATCAGAAGAATCCACTAGAAATCTTACAGCATTGAAAATGTACCATATTTGTTTCCATATCGCCGGCAGGCATCGACAAACATCGATTATCATCGATCTTCCGCCGCGCAATTCAACGAGAGGATTTTATTCAAAGAAATGTTTCCACCACTGTCACCTCGCGTCAGAATCGCTATCAAGTCGAAGTTGCACGGGGCCTTTTGTTGCTGCGAATCCTGCCGAAATCCTACAATGGCTACGCACACGCTGAACTTGACGAAAATTTCAAATTCTGGGGAATACGGTGAGTTTGTCATTTTGAACACTTTGGACGGGAAAAATATGAAAGGGCTTTATCGGAGGCTTTTATGCAAGTATTTCACTTGCGCCCATGTTGCGGGCAATTTGTCTTGGATATTTCTGAGTGTCAACAAGATTTCCATGCACGCAACGGTGTAGGATTTCTTCCAACTTACGGCCCATCCTTCATTCACCTTTATGGTAAAAGTACTGAAGAAAAATGCTGCAGTTGCGCGGGAAAGTGTTCAACGCTGCGTCCTATTTATCGGGGCAGAGTGCTTCTTTCGTTGAAGACGGAAATTGATGATCCGGAGGGGTTTTGCGGTACGGGAGTAGAGACAGAACCAACTGCGCCTATTATCGAGGTAAATAATAACTAACGATGAGGGCAAATCCTAGTTATTCAGACGCTCTCCATTATGCCAAAGCTCGCAATTTCTAACTGACGACGTTGGATACTGTATCGATCAATGGCTCTCGTTGAAGTACTCATCGATAGATCAATGCAAATGCGACACTATTTCATCAACTACATCCGCACTTCTTTTTTTCGATAATTTCGTTGCGCACTGTTTTATCCGGCAGAAAAGCCTATGGGACACCGAAGAGTATCTTCTCGTGGGCATTATCTACGACGCTTGCATGATCGATCGATCCAGATTCAGGAATAAGTCCATCAGTTTTGAGATCAGTTTTGGTAACAGTGGAAATCGACTCTATCAGAGTCGGTGCATCGACAACGGCGATGAGTTCATAGGTGGGCAATCGTTAAGTAACCGACAAATTAAATAAATAGTACATATGTTTAAGGGGGTCGAGTCAGTTTAATTATAACGATGCTTCCCAAACTATAGTTTTTTCTTCGTCCGACGCGAAAATCTAAAAACCTGCTATCAAGTAAGACAACATTTGAAGAATTTGTCTGCCAGTTGGAAAATGATATTTTGTCAGTCTGCTTATTCGGAAACCTGGTTTAGCTGTCTCGCTTTTTCGCATAATTGTACCGACGATTATAAAATTGCTAAAATTGCTATTGTTGTATTCAGATCTGAGGTCTGAGATCTGAAATATGCGAAAGTAATTAAAATCCAAAGTTATAAGGCAATGATTTGTTGTCAAAAACGAAACAATTCCGAGATACTTGAAGTCAACCTCAGTCACTTCGCATAAAGTTTTCAACAAATTTTACGTTGAAATCGTGTGACCGCATCTGGAGAGACGGTTAATTAAGTTTTCGAGTAATTTCTCATTCTCGCGTTCATATAAACGCGGGTAGGATGTGAACTACGGGAATATAGAGAAGTAGAAGAGTCGTGTGTGCCGGGTGTGCGACCTCGCAAGAGAACTTTTGGTGAAATGCACTGACACGTATTATTTCCTCTTGCGGAACGTACGGTTCCCGGTGAATTGAAGTTTATACGAATGTGTGAATACCTCCCGCACGATAAACGTTCATACGTGTACGTGTGCGCGCGAGGAGAGTCTTCATGTCGTTCGGACGGGCAGGCGAAATTTCCGTCGATAAGCGGAAAAGCTCGGGAGCAGCTTGACGTATCGTATATAATGTACATAGAGTACAAAGTGTAACTCGCAAGATACATTTATCTTCAATTCTCGACGAGCATACGGGACGACATAAACCAGGGATTTCATGTGCTAATCGGCTTAAATAAAACTATATTGGGAAATTCTCAGATGTTCTCTTACGCGGCAAATATCATTCTAAAGGACATTCTTTTGACGAGAATTATGCGTTTCACTGAGGTTCCGTAGTTTTCTCGTTGTCATTGACATTGTAAATCGTAAATTATCAGTGTCATTATTCATTGTAAAATATTTTTCGTCGCAAATAAGTTATCCCGGATTTTCCGTAATTTACGAACCGATTAAAAAAATTATGTTTTTTTCCACAGACAAAATTTTATCGGAAAAAAATACTGAATTTGAGAGCCAAACTTTGCCGAGATTGACGGGTAGCATAGACGGCAAGTACAATTACATACCTCTCGGATCGAGCAAACCCTGTATGTACGTCAAATCTTGGTGGCCGAATCTCGAGTGGAGAGTATCAAACACCAACAGTCTGCGTTTTATAGCTAATTTTTTGGTAAGCACTCTTAAACATACACAATTAGCATTAAACCGAAATAAAAAATGCACAAACGCGCTCGCCGAAAGATCGATGATGAACGAGAGTCCGTGGGACAGTCGCTTGACCATCGCGAAGCCTCGTAGCTTTAAGGTCCGCGTGAATGGCGTTTCTTTGCCGACTTATTCCTTTCAACGTCGAAGACGGTACGACGGAAAGAAAAGAAACGAAAAAAAAAAAAAAAAAAAAAGAAAAAAAAAACCCTTAAAGGCAAAGTTAGACAAAAGAGACCGTTTGTCAGAGAATTCTTGCTCTACTGTTTTTTCATACTTTCTTTCTTTAACTCTCGTCAAAATTTCAAAACCCCTGCCACACTTGTATTACACGTACAGCGAGTTAGCTTAACGTTGTTATGAATAAGAAAATACGGCGCTGCGGTTGAGTTAAGAAAAAAAAAAAAAATATCGAAATGTCTTCGAGAGATCGTCCCTCGTGGTTTTATCTCCACTCCTATCCGATGGCTTAAGCGATCATTCTGGATGAAGAATTAAAGCCTCGCGCGGCTTATCGAAGAAAATTTCGAATTTTTAACGTGTCAGAGAATACGAGATAAGTCTTGTCTGCCGATATTGCGGTAGAACGTAGCTGACCCAAATATTAGCGGGGAATGTTAGGTCGTCGGGATGGTTTCGCTTGACGAAATACAACCGCGCGCTCCACTGCAAGCTCACCTTATTATCTTGTGAGAGTGCTTCTTGATGAGCGAAGTGAACAACGGCTTAAGCTTGGCAATCGACGGCCTCCTTTTTCATAACCCCCCGTCCTCATCATCGTTGCTCGTTTACTCTCTATTTGCCTCTTTCACGAAATCAAGAGCGCAACCCCCTCATCGTGTGTTACATTATTGAATCAGATAGACCGGCGGCAATCACACAATACCCAACGATACGATCGCAACACGGTGTGTATACGGAACTTTGGTCATTTAATACGATGATATAACTACTACGTTATTCTCGGTAGTAAACGAAAATTAGTCTGTGACAATGTCTCTCCGTAAGCACGACGGTATTCGAGTTACGAAGAGGGCGGTAAATCTTTCGTGACACGAAATGGCAAGTTAATGTTTGCAGGTTTAACGACTTGGCGAAACGCGAAACTGGCAAATTCTCGGAAAATTGCGCTCAACAAAATGATCTTAGAAGGCAAACATCCGATTTTAGGTATTTTTAGATCGATGCATCGTAGTAAAGAAACGAGGGAATTATTAATTATTTTTATCGATTTCTGAGACTCTGAGACAATTGTGCTGCTTTACAAAGGAAACTATTATGTAACTTTAATTTACATTGCTTTTCTTTTTGTTATTCTGAAATTTATGAATTTTCTCAAATTTTTATAAAATACTTTGAAATTAGGAGAACGAACTCGGAAAATTGGAGGAATATGTCGCGGTCGAGAGCCGCACGGCTCATGAGACTTACAACGAAATAATATCAACGCTAAAACGTTACTGCACCCATTACCTGCACATATTGGATACGGGTCGGTACGACGACGAGGGAGGTACAACGAAACTCGACAGACATCGGGTTAATCTGTGTCGAGAGAATATTGAGGCGATACTCAAGATGGTAAAAGTAAACGGCTATCTACCGAACAATCACTATATCAAGATTGCTATGATTCACGCTTACAAGTATCTACACAAAATTCGAGCGATATGCGAAGATGTGAGTGTTTTTTCGGTTAATAGTAAAAATATAAAAAATATTATTTAAAAAATTTTTTTTTTTTTTTTTTAATTTTAAACAAAATTAAATTGAACGTAGTGATCAGTTTGAACTCCGAATCGCTCAGATTCTTTTTTCAATTACTTTCCTTTCCTTTTCATTGTTTGGTGTCGCATTTTTCCATTAAAATAAAGCAAATATTTGACGATTAATCTTTGGTACTTACCGAATTCGTCAGCCTCAGCACGATTTTCCAGACGTGTTTGTATGGATGATTGCCGGATCAAAACGCGTGGCGTATGCCCGCCTCTCGGCCGGGCAGATAATTTACTCGGAGGAGGACACGTCCCGTGGTGAGAAATGTGGCGAGAGGATCAATCTGTTCTTGAAAAACATAAACGATGATACTCAGAACGAGGCGCAAGATTACAGCGCTTGCAAACTCGAGATATTTTTTTGGTTGGGTAATGCAAAATTCGTGAATGCGTGTTGGAGCGATATACCGTCGGGATACGAGGTTAATCATGAATCGAGTTTAGACGCTTTTCCGCGTTTCTTCAAATACATCGAGACATCGGTAAATCATAATGTTTCAAAAATTTAACTTGATAAATGAAAAAAAAAAAATCCTCCGGACGCTAATGTTACGTACTTATGTACATAACAGAAATATAAGAAAAGAAAATAGAATAAAGGAGTGTAAATGATTGATTACAGGAGAATTCCGTTTTTACAGAAATTTCAATTGCGCGCTCACATATTTCAAGGACGTTTCGATCCTGGGATGGACGCGTCTGGCTTGATGGATCCTTTTGTGAGGGTGATATTTCACGGGTACGCTTCGACGACGAAAGTAAGTGGTTTAAATTACAATTCTCATTCGCCAAATCGATGGGTACGGTGCAAAGAATTCACGACACAGAGATAGAGCTCCGAATAAAGATCGTAGACGCATGGAAATGTCCTTATCGCATGCAATTGTTTGCGGTGAAAAATGACAAGGATTCTCGGCGTTTTCAAAAAAATGTTCGATAAAAGTGGGGGGGAAAGATTAATGTACTCATCGTTCGAGGAATTCGCATTATTACATCAATTTTTCATATCTAATCTCTTTCTTTCTCCGCTATCTAACGCGAAGGGTCGTATCTTTTTTAATGGTCATTTATTTGTAGACCGTTAAGCAGAGTCTCGATCCCTTCTGGGATCAAACACTGATATTTCCACCGATCGATTTGTACGGTACACGAGAAAATATAAAAGAATTGCCGCCGAAGGTTGTGATCGAAGCTTTCGACTCGGATATGTGTGTAAGTTTGAGTTCAACCAAAAATAAATGCATCTACAGAATAAGATTTGACCTTTGAGAGATGCATAAATCATTACCAATAAATCTTCCCTGCGTACTTCGTATATATACATATATATCCCTCCTCCCGCCCACTCGGTACTCCTCGACCGTCGAGTGCAGGATACAAAAGAATTCTGCGGACGATGCATCGCAACCCCTGTGGTAAAACTCGCGTCGGAGACGTATTCGCCGCCCGAATTTCCTCCCAGACTAGTGTGGCATAAATTCAAGTCACAGAAGGATTACAGTGGCAGTGTCCTTGCGGCTTTTGAGCTTATAGAGGTACCTTCAACTATGCACGACGTATACCGACCCGTTTTAAGGCGCAAAATGATAACCGCCGCGCCAAATTATGCATATTCTTGTATAATGTCGGGTTCTATCCGAGGTTAGCCCGCGCAGGTTGAAGCACTCAACATTTCATACAACTCGAGGAAAAAATGATTATTTATAATTATATATCAGCATATATAATTGTATGTAACTCGGTATATAATTATTTTAAATAGATATTTTTTTATTATTTAATTATTATGACGATTAATATACTTATTTTTTCCTGGAAAATTGCACTTTAAATTATTAGAAAAAAATACATATTTATTTTGATTTCCTACATCGATAAATATTCAATTCAAGAATTTACGAACACTTGATAAAATTTGTCAACGATACGATAATAGTTTAGCACGCTGCCGTATATCGTTCGGCACCTATTGCGCCTGAGAACTTTGGCAAGAGAACCGAGAATGTGCGTTTCGTGAATATATTTTGTCGTTTTGGCGGTAGACAGGAGAAAACGACTCGGTAGATTTGCCGTTGAATTCGTCGACGGACAGGAAGGTCTACAACTTGCCCGACGACATTAGGCCCGCGGTTACGAGTCACCGCATGGAGATAATCTTTTGGGGCGTTAGAGACATGAGGAAGATTAACTACATGCCCGTTTACAAGCCGAGAATCGTTCTCGAATGCTCCGGCGTTCACGTCAAGTCCGAAGTCATGGAGAATGCCAAAAAGTTTTCCAATTTCGAGGAGACTCGCGTTATCGTCGATTTGGTAAAACCGGAAATCGACAAAAAAAAGTTCGTAACTAAGGCGTGACCGGGAAACCGATGAGATATAACGATTGCTTTGCAGGATATGCCCGAGCAGGATATTTACTTTCCCTCGGTTATCATCAAAGCTTACGACTCCCGAGGATTTGGATGCTTCAAATATGCTGGCGTTTGTATAATTCCGAGTGCCTACATTTTTCTGAAAAAATTGATTACTGAGGAGGAATATGAAACGAAGATTTACGGAGAAAATTGTTCGCCGGAATATCTTTGCGAGAAACAAAATTCTGCTCTCGTCTGTAAGAGAAAAAAAAATCATATTTTCAAAGTTTACGATTTTACTTTGATTTTTTTTTATATGCGTAAATAATTTTTTTAGTTCCTCTGCCGATCGAATACGATCCCGAGAAAGAGGAGAGCAAAGGCTTGATAGCGTACAAGAGACTAGCGGGAGTCGACGCTCGGACAAAGATAACAAATATTTTTGCGGGTTTTAAACGATTTTTGAAAAATCTGACATTTTGCAAGAGTACTCGGGAAACGAGATATGGAAACGACGAGGACGAGAGCCACGATTGGTGGAGCAAGTACTTCGCGTCTCTAGAGGTACGTTTATCGTCGCATTCTTAAAAAGTTGGTGTTTCACGATATATCTCGAAATTATCGAATTGCGAGTTTTTGTCTCGAAGCCCATTGTTGTCGGTTCATTCGTCCCGTGATTGGTTGAGTTAAAAAAGACGTCATGAAAATAATCGCAAAGCGTTATCGCTTAAGAATTACTTGAGATATATCGGTTGAAAGTTTTACTTCCCGTACACTTCCGGTATATTGGCATATGTATAGGTACACTGTGGGCGTCACGCCACATAAAAAATCTTTTTTTTTAACTACTTGGCGTCGAGACGCTACCGCGTCTCTTGATAGACACATTGTGATTGGTTCCTGACTTGATATTTAAATTTCGATATAAACGCACCTCAGGACATTAACATAACCAACAAAGCACGCTCCTTCGTGGGCATACGCGTCAGCTGACGTGAAAATAAGTTTATAGAACGCGAGCGAAGCGAGCGCCTTGATACTACTTTTGCTAAAAAAAAAATAAATGCTCACGATGCAACGTCGTCCTGCAGCTAAGTTGCAAGGTCTATCTTTCCTCCTCACTATTATCTTAACGGCGGCACCGCAAGTTTGATCGATGAAGGCACGCGAGATAAAAAAATACATAAGCGAAATAAACGTTAAAAGTGTTTACCGTTTCTTTCGTGACTTCGAACGAAGTTGTGGAGCCAAAGCTCGAACAACTTTTAAAAGAAACCTCCAACACTTTCGTACTATAAACGCCATTAAAGTTGTCGATTACATGCACCCTTCGGCAACTACGAGTTCTCGTCTACAAGCTATCAAATATGATTTTTCGTATTATTTTCAAAGGAAGAAAGAAATCTAGCGCTTGGAACGGTGAAGACGCTTTTACCGCGACAGAAACCAATAGCCACCTTCAAGGTACCCAACGAGATTTCTTCGATAAAGTTGTTTTTAGTTTATTAAAACAAGAAGACAGATTTACCCTATGGAATTAGAGATGCAACCGGAATTCGAGGGTTTCACCGATCGATTATCGACTTTTGAGTTGTGGAAGGGAAAGAAAACCGGGGATCCGAATGACGACGAGAAGAATTTTTCCGGAAAGTTTAAGGTTCTCGTTCCGTCAATAATCTAATGCATACTATATCCGCATTAAGATAAGGATCGACTTGACTTTGCCGCAAGGGCTACTTAAAAAAAAATCGATCATGATAACAAAAAAAATGGCAATTTTATTCGTGTACACTTCTCGTGCTCTTTTAATCTCTCTTGTGACTACTAATGGTCTATTTTAACCACGTATAATTCATCATTTAACGAATCCTCGTACATCGCCATTTGGACGTACGCCAACGAATTGTTAAATGCCCTCCCTTCCGCGTTCGATAAATCGTATATAAAATTTTGCTGCATAAAATCTCGTTATCCCGTACACATCGCTGACATATAATTGGTATAAAACGTACCGTCATAAAATGTCTCGGCTATTAGCAAATTTCGTGTTTTCCACTCTGACACGCGAGTATTTATCATTCGCAAACTGAATAATTTATCTATAAACGTGGAGCCATGATTTTTAATTGCCAGCGATTAAAATCGCAATTTTAATCCGTCTCGGTGAATCCCGGATGGGACAGCAAAGGAAATAATTTTTCTACAGGGTCACATAGCGATATACCGTTGGCCACATCCCGAGAACTTACGATGCAAAACGAAAAGCGGCAAAGACGCGGCGGACGGTATTTACGACAACTATCCACCCCAAGAGCCCCTTAAAGTACTAGTGAGACTTTACGTTATAAAAGGTAATAAAAATGGCTCCGTCTATGACACATGTAGGATAACAAACATTTCAACGTCAAAAAAATATCTTTTCTCAACATTGAAAGAGTTTTTTTCCTGTTATCACGTTTCCGTTTTTTTTTTTTACTATGTGTAATTTTGATTGATTCCATTCGAACCGGCGTCGTGTCGCGTTACGACACGAGTTTGACGGCAGAGTGACGCTTTCCGTAAGTGCACTGGTTTAAAGCCAATGGATCCTCAGCGGACCACAGAACGGAAGTCTGCTAAAGCCACGAGGGATTAATATTTCGCATGCAGCTTATGCTAACGGAAACTGGGTTAATGGAATCGTCGGTATTATCAACACGTTGACGCGATTGTTTCTCGTTTCAGCGATGAATTTACATCCAAGTGATCCCCTAAGTGGCAAATCGGATCCGTATTTGCGCGTTAAAATCGGCAAAAATGATATCAACGACAAGAAGCATTACATACCGAATCAGTTGAATCCGGTTTTTGGAAAGCAAGTTTTTAAAAATACTTTCTTGATAGTAGAAAGCTTTTTTAATGACGAAATTTAACTTCATACGTTACCATTTAGACTCTTTGAGATCAACGCTCAGTTCCCCAAAGATTACATGCTGACGATCCAAATTTGGGATTACGACGCAACGTCCTCCGACGATCTGATCGGCGAAACGAAGATCGACATTGAAAATCGTTTTTACAGCACTCACAGAGCCCACTGCGGTATCGCAAAAACTTACAACACGTCGGGTTACAATGCTTGGCGCGATCGGGAAAAGCCCACGCAGATACTCGAGTATCTTTGTAAAAAAAATAATCTACCATCACCGGAGTATCTCGAGAATTGTGTTAAAATAGCAAAGCAAAAATTTCCGTTTGTCGCTATCATGGGGTTGTGTTTGGACGATGAAGGTTTGTCGAATGTCTTTACGTAACATGATATTACTGTGAATGGCGATTTTTCTCTGCAGCGCGATTCCTATCGGCTCCGATGCCGGTTTTATTGGAAGAAATCAATAGCGAAGGCGATTGATCGTTCAGGCCGTTTTTTTTCTTGTTATTTCATTATTTCATTTTGCTTCTTCGTACAGCAAGTTTTGTTTTAGTGCTTTTTGTTGCGATTTTTATGAAAAATTGGTTAACTGAAACTAAAATTGACTAATAGCTGACTAAAAATCGGTTAACTGACTTCCGCATAGAGACATTTTGTAAACGACGAATTAAAATATTACAAAATTTAATTAAATTTAATAAAATATTATTATTATGCTTTTTTTAAATTTACTGTTCATTCTCTTGTGGGAAAATGAATAGTCGATTGTTCGATATTAGGGAAAATCGATTTGTTTATTTTTCAGATAAAGACGAATGCATGGCACTCAATGTACTCCATCGATGGCACGAATTTCCAATTTGCGGTACCAGTCTCGTACCCGAACACGTGGAACGTCGACCTCTTTTCAACGCTAAAAGGCCCGGTCTCGAGCAGGTTAATCGCCGAATATCACGATTATTATAAACATTTTTGTTGAATTTGTATTGATTCTATTTTCACCGTTTAATGTAGCAGACTAGATACTTTTTAGAAGGCAAAGGGTGGGAGTTGGCGTACGAATGACATTACGTTACATTATAACTATACAGCGAGAAGTCGTGTAAACATTCCTATCGATTCAGAACCCGTTCCATTCGAAAGCTAAACACGCATCCCACGTACGCTATTTCGCGTATATAATATTGAGCTCTGTCTGTATATTGTCTCAGGGTAAACTAGAGCTTTGGCTCGACATGTTCAATATCGACGACCTGCCGCCGAAACTTCCAATCGACATCACTCCGCAAATTCCCGAAGACTACGAACTTCGCGTTACTATATGGAACGTCGAGGACGTGCCCCTTGTTGATAATCAATTCATCACCGGGGAGAAATGCTCCGATATCTACATTAAAGGGTAATCAAATACGATTTCACAGTTTTTTTTTTTTCTCGACAAGACATTATACATTTCGATTCCACGATAATAAAAGCTTTTGTCTATCTTCCTATTTTTTTTTTTTTTTTAATGGTAAAATCTTCGATATCTCGATGAACGATTATTCCTCGGACGCGGCGAAGAGTTCGCGAAACTCATTTATACAATCGAATTATATTTTATTCATTCGCAATCGATTTGTCTGCGGTAACGCCGATAAACGAATGAAAAAATTGGCCGTCAATTTGATTATACAATGAAGATATTTCCTTGGAAATATTCTCCCGCTTCGCTTCGCCATAAATTCTTTCTTTTCTCTTTGCATATTTTTCGACGAAAAAAAGAAGACCGACTATTCAATTTCTATAGCACAATTTGTTTCTTCTTGCATCATTCGACTCGCATCGACAAAGATGGATTCTTCACGAGGATAATCAGAAAACAGATGTTCACTATAACTCACTGAACGGCGAGGGAAACTTCAATTGGCGATTCGTATTTCGCGTTACGTATTCCCGAGGGGAGCATCTTATGATCGTGAGAAAGAAACTTTCGGTACTCGCTAAGGACGAGACGGAGCAGAAACTCCCTTGTAAATTGAACCTCCAAGTGTGGGACAGTGATCATTTCTCTCCGGATGATTTTTTAGGTAACATCAAGTTTTGTTCTGTTTTCTACTACGTTTTCTATAAGACCCGCTTTCGTTTCGTACCATCGCGATTGTCTTGAGAGGGATTCTTTGTTTCATCTTGGCCTCGATGCGCCAGACTGGAAAGCGAGAAATAAAACAAATGCGAAGGAAGATTTTCGCCGGTAGAATCTCTACTGACTAACCGCACTTTTGTTCTTTTTTTTTTTATCACAGCACAGCATCTTTATCGCGCCCTTTTCTCGAGTTCCCTTTTCCTCTCACACTTCTTTTTTTGCTTCGTTCGCTTTCTGCGTGGACTCGGTGTATCGCAATGCTTATCAGACCTCAGAGTGGTCTGCGTAGTAGGGTGGTGTCTCTTGTGGGGTGTGATTTCGCGTGTTGACAAAGCGTAGTTTCCCCCTCGTCGTAGACGACGCTGTCACGTGTGTGAGATTCTCTCGAAATGCCACAGAGATGAAAGTCTCTGTGTATAACTGCCGGCGATGCTCTATCTTGTCTTATCATTTATCAAACGGTAAAACAGATGCTCGGCTATTAAGGGATCACGCTGAGCCGTCGTTGGAGAAAAGGTAAATTAGGATAATCCCAAGCAACCATCACCCCAACGGTTCACGAAGGGTAAATGGCTGGTTTAGTCTGTTCACAAAGGGTTAACGCTATGTTTCAAGGTCGTATGAATAAGAAATAAATTTGATGGATATGGAATATGGCGGATTGTTCTGTTCTATACACATTTCTCGCAAAATTTCATATCTTATATGTTCACTTTTGGGAACAATAATAAGATGGTCTGTACAAACTGTGATACGAATCAATAGAGGTTTATTATTATTAAAGGGTGTTACGGATCCTTTCAGCATGAAATTACGTGATCCGCGGTCTCTAATGTAACGGAGATTCAAAGTGACGGTTCGTTTGTACGGGATTTGCTTGAGATATTGGGAGTGAAATTCGCTTCCCCGTAGACGGTTCCGAATCGTCTCCGAAGCGAGAAGTGTAATTTTCGTTTGAGATTCCAAGACCAGGCGACCGCGCGTCATGACGACGACGTTCCCTTAATTAAACCATACGCGTGGTTGAATATAATGGTGCCTTTGATCATCTGCTTTGCAGGCTCATTAACCCTGGATCTCTCGAGGATGCCAAAAGGAAGTGCCAACTCGAAAAATTGCACTCTTAAGGTTGTGCACCCCAAGTCGCCGACGGTCAATCTATTTAAAGTAATGCGCACGAGAGCGTGGTGGCCGTTCGCATGCAGCACGAGTACAGGAAAATACGTCCAAGCGGTGAGAAAACATTTTGCTTATCATTCGTAATTACACTTAAAGGGGTCGACTCAGCGAAATTATGGCGATATTCGTCAAAGTATCGTTTTTTTTTTTTCAGTCGACACAATGATAAAAAAAAATTCTATCGCGTCTAAAAATGTTTGAAAAATGTTTCTGCTGGTTGAAAAAAAAAAAAGTGTGTGCTTAAGATCACACGATAGAAGTGAAAATTCTAAAGTCGCGGTACATAGCTATATCAAGAGACACGCGGTAGCGTCTCGACGCGAAGTACTTAAAAAATAATTTCTTAAGGTGGCGCGACGCTACTGTGTATACATACGGCAATATGCCGGAAGTGAAACTTTCGGTCCACATATCTCGGAAGTAAAACATCGGATCAAGTTTTGGTTGACGCTTTCATAATAATCACGCACTAATCTTTCCAAAGCTATGTATATATATTGGTTGTTGTAAATTGATAAAAGGCACAAGATGATGATTTACATATATATTTTCGTCTTTCTGTAGTCTCAGTGTGACGCTTTGTCGTTACACATTAGCCATTTTCACTTTACAAAAAAGTTATCAACCAGTTTACTTGTAAAACAGATTTTTTTTTACAAGTTTTTTCTGTTAAAAAAACTTGTAAATACGCCCTGAAATCCATTCATAACTAAAGGACTCTTCTGGCATTCGAAGTGCCACCGACAAATAAAACTGATTGCATTCAACCGTTTGCAAATCACCGCCAACGCGCGCAATAATGTTGCAATACGCATTGGAATTGCGAGTTTTGCATTACAATCGCGATGGGTTATAAGCGGTCAAGATTGTTCGAGTGAAACAGTAAGCAATCATAACGTGACAATACGAGATATTCGAATTGGCACGTGTACCTCGGGCATTAACCGCAGACTTGGCTATAACAACGTTGCTGCACGGTAGAAAGCACGGGATTGGAGTCTGGTAAGGGAGGTATACGAGCCCAACGTGTGATCGCTATCGTATACGCCAGCATCGTTATAAGACGCACAATGCAAGGACGGTAATAGTACTCGATAGCCATCGCTTCGAATCCCATATACACGTACATACTATGCTATCGTAGAAGCTCCGATTTCATCGCTAACTCGGTTTATCCCTGGAGACCCGAATGTCGCTAGGAACACCCTGACTGAGTGTGCCAAGGCACAACACTCCCGAGCCATGCAGTTGAATTATGCGTTCGCATGCAGAGAACGTACAAGTGATTGCACGAAACTAGGATAATAAACCATTCACGAAGCTCAATTATCGATCATATTCCCTCAAAGATCCGTTATGAAACCTTTGCGAAACCAAGTCTTTCTTAAATTTCCAATTGCCGCATCAAATTCAATGGATCAAATTTCTTACCGTTCGACGTTCGGTTTGTTCCAATCAATAAAATTCCTCCCTCGAACTATAGTCGCTACAGTAGTCGACTAACTATATTATGAGGATCGGATCGCGTTAGGCAAGTAGCGCCGGAGAGCTTTCCCTCGTTACGTAATGTAATCCCATGGTAACGTTAATTACGTTGGGCCTGTATATGAATTTGGTCTCCAGAGGCTGCGCGGCTCACGCATTGGGCTCTCGACGATACTTCCACGCCACCTCGTTATAGTCCAATGCAGAATTGCATTATAGACTGGGAAGTCGATATACTGCTGCTAAAACGCGATATACAAACTACGCTACCCTGCGAGCCTCTAGCGCAGTACATTGGCCTACGGTTATCCCAGGAAATCGAACGAGATTAGCGAATGGGCGTTTGTGTGTGTGTACGAGTCTCGGCATGCGAGAGGCGTGCTTCAGCGAACTCGATTTTCGCAAGCAACGGCGACGAATACAATGACCCGTGCGAGCTTTACTCAAGCGAGAGGAAATCGAACGATACTTTTTTGACGGCACAGTCATTGGCACGGTATTGGTCATTGACGGATTACAGTGAAACCTTATTGCAAAAAGCTGGCGATAGTTGAAGATTAGCTGGTTTTTTAAACTGACCATCACTGCAAGGTTCGGACAGAGTGCGCCACGTGGCCAACAAGTCAACGTCGTTTTCAACGATCCCTGCGTCTTTACGTCGATCCCGTGATAGTTTACGAACGCGATAAGCTCTCTCTCTCTCTCTCTCTATCTCCTTTCTCATTCCACCAATAGTGCTTATCGATCAACCGTTGGACTTTCAACACTCGTTGACTGCCACGCGATCAACGGTCGTTCTCGTTCCACGTCAACTCATAGAGCTTCCGATAATGGATTTTATGAACCGCTATCGCTAATAACTTACGCGCTGTTCGATAGTTATATGTCAACTAATCTTTTGTCTTTTCGATGTATATGAATGGGAGTGGAAATGTTTTTTTTTCTGTCTATTTGTCCTCACAGACATACACTCACTGCCCTTACAGACGCTCACGCGCTCCTCCCTCCCACCCTGAGACTCATTGATTTCAGAATATGTCTCACCTACATAATTTTTTATTTTTATTCCTGAAAATTCGAAGTATTAAAATATATCAAATAAGATGTTCTTTTTAGATGTTATCATCATTTTTACCACGAATGCATTCCAAGATACATGAGCACAATATTGAGTAATTTAACACGAACGGCATATAGCAATGAATAAAAAAAAATTCTGAAGCAACTGTGACATATTAGAAAACCATTTTGAAAAAATTGAGAAATTTCAGAAGGTACTTTACTACTTTAAGACGCTTTTTATCTTTTTAAACCCGCGAGTCACAATACTGCCAATTTCCTATAAAAAAAATGATCACGTGCAATTCAAGCGCTTTTTACTCGAATACGTGACATTTTTGTTGCCGAACATTTGACGCGAATTTGTTGCAATTTTATGATCTGTGACCTTTGTCGGTCATTGCAGTGAAGGCTTGTTTGGTAGTTTGCCACGGACTCTCGGCTTCGTAGCGTTCGCTGTCGTATAAACTCGGGTAGTACGGGACGCTGGATGTAAAAAATTCACGACCGAGAGGATATTGGACATCCAGCGGAGGATGTGCTTCGGGCCTCATAGCCTCTCATGCTGTTTCACTCATACCTCTTCAAGACCTCTAACCTTTATAACTTCGAGACACCGCCTAGCCGCGCGCTATTGTCCTAAAGCTAGTTGTCTTCACCTTTTTGTTTTTTGCCTTCAGGGAAAAGTGGAAATGGAAATTATCGTAGTGCCAGCTGTACAAGCGAACGAGAATCCGGTTGGAAAAGGACGAGATTCTCCTGAGCCTCTTCCACCGCCCAAGTGAGTCATTACCATCATTTTTTTAAATAAAAAAAATCCAATGATCTACGATGCAAATCTGTAAATTCTGCAAATTAATGCCGAATCAATTTGATGATAACGATGTATTTTTTTTTTATTTTTATTCTTTCGTTATTGTAAAATGTTTATCATACACGCGTGACGAAGGTGAGAAATATTGTCGAGTAGAAAAAAAATGAATACGTAAAATGATACAGGGAACGGTTTAATCGCGATAACATTTCCAGGACTGACGTCGTTTTTTTTTTTTTTTTTAATAGGCCACGCCATAACCTATAGTAATAATGATATGTAACGTGTAACGGAAGTTCGCGTGTTCCAATCGTTTTGGTACCTCGAAAGCGCGTGTCCGACGTCGGCGTTTAGCTTTTTATAAATTCCCTACTTTAGAGAACCCCCCGCCGACCGTTCTGCTCAATGCGCGTCTCAGGACAGCGAGCGAAACTGATCGTTAAGCTTTGACATTCTATCCATTCCTCGCGGTTGGATCGTTACGCAGGTGCGTGGTCCGCGTCAGTTTCAAGCGCTTCGTTTCCAGACCCGGAAGGGGTAGTTTTCGTTTCACAGCTTTGTCTGTCGCGGTTGTTGCCCGTTACTGTACGGTTAAAGGGTTTGTTAGCTCGTATAGCGGCACATCCGGGCCTTTGCACTACGTGAAACGGGACAAAACGACTGAAGGGGAGGAATGGAGAAAACACGCCGAGGTTTCTCGAGTCGAAAGCACAGGCGCGTGACTCTTTCCTTTAAAAGCTCAACGTTATATCCGAACCGACGTTACACCTGGTGCGACCTTTCTCTTTACATCCGGTTCTTTTCTACTTCTTTCTACTCGCGCAAATGTCACGTCTTTCCGCTGGCAGGTCGCGATTTAAACACGAAAGTGTATGCGTTTTAAGAGCTTTTTTTTCTTTTTTTTTTTTCTATTTTTCTTTTTTTTTTTTGCTACCTCGAGATTACTTTATTTCATCTCGCCGTGTGTTTTCCGTTTTTCGCGAAATCCTTTGCGTACTCGAATGGGAGACGAGAAAATGCGGTCGTGGAGGCGTTAAGGGTGGATCGCCGGTACGCGCACCTGAGCTTTGCGGCCGACTGGCGCACCGACGTTAAAAACATTTGTACATCTTAGCTTTACCCTCGACTATTTTATTCGAGTATTATGTCGCATTGCTGAATAAATCTTTTCTCGCGTTTAACCTAAAATATCAATCTTTTTTTTAAATTCTTTATATCGCCATAATTGAGTTATAAACAGCATCAATGGTTGTTTTTTCGCAATTTTTCGTGTTCCCAAATTTTTTTACGAAGAGTGCACAAAGCTTTCAGCGTCCAAAAAAAATTATTTTACAAAAATTAAATTCCTGATTATTATAATAATGATGGCAAATTATTATTATTATTATTTTACTCTTTTTTCCCAATACAATTTCTTCAAAGCGCTTTATCTCTGCGAGTTCATGCATAATGCTCATTATTTATCGTCTAAAACATACGTTATGACTGACAGAAGGAATGTACCAAATTTTGTTAACCCATATTTAGCCATTTCGGCAAACACGCATGATAACGAAAATGGAAACAATCACGGAACCACCGCGAAACGCACAGCTCTCGTCTTTTGTTTTGGCAGCCGAGAGTTAAAAAAACGTATAACTCAAAACATCCTACTGAGCCTTTGCTACTTTATTTAAACCTTTTTTTTACCGAATTTATTAGTAGTGAAAGCCGTTTTGCTCGTGTGTCGTCTATCGCTTTGAAAGATCGCAAAAAGAACCTCACGAGCATTACAACGCTGTACGGTTGTAAAATTGATCCCGATAAGGGACGATCGACCAGCGCGAGTGTTTCCAGTTTTATTCCGTACCGTGTACGGTGGGAAATATATCATACGACATAATCATTGATATGTGTAAAAAAAAAAAACTGTGTTGCGCAATTCGTAGCGCATATATCGCGGAAAATTAGCAACGAAATCAAGTTACGATATAATGTTACTTTTCTGCCTCTAGACGTCCCGACACATCGTTCTCGTGGTTTCGTAATCCCTGGAAGGCCTGTTGCTTCGTCGTTTGTCGCTATTACAGATGGAGAATAATATGTTGCTGTTCCATGTTTATGTTCGTTATGTTGGCCGGTTGTGCGATCTACGCGTTCCCTGGATACTTGGTGAAGCGTTTGCTCGGCGCGTAATTATCTTTATTGTCATTGTAATTAATGAACTTCTTTCTCGATAATGATCTCTGGTAGACATGGGAATATCGTATGCGGAATAATTAAAAGAAAAAGATAACGACGACGATAATGCACTAATTTATTAAGCGACTCGAGGCGGTTTAAGAAAATGCTACATTTTTTTTTTTTTTTTTTTTTTCAAGAGCACTCTGTCGAGATGAAAGTTTCGCCGTGAAATTGCATACAACATTTTCGTAGCTTGAACTTAGCGACAAGTAATAACGCTGATAAAATACCGGTCTTAAAAAAAAAACATATCCTTAAGAAAAATATCTCTGGAGACTTGATTTTCGCCGGAGAAAACGGAAATATTGTAGAGTGCTCCGGCAACTTGTGTATCCCCTACCGATAGATCTTACGATATTTCGATAGAGTTTTTCCTGCCGGCTGGGATGAAGAAAGGATTTCCTGACCCTCCCGGCAAGAGCCACGATATCCAATACCCGCATTTACCGTTACCGTATATTTGGATAAAAGTACTTTCGAATAATCGCGACAGTCATTGGCCCAGGAGTTGGAGGAAATGGAAACGAATCAGTTATTGGCACAGCGGCGTATTCTTCCGTCGAATATACCTTCCCGAGCGCCACTGCCAATCGTTGGTTGGTGGCCAACAACGACTTACTCTACGCGCCGTGGTAGGCTACGAAACTTTCTTCAAAGAACAAAGTTCCGCTCGCGACAAAGTGATCCTTTCAATCTTGAATCAACTATTCAGCATAAATTTTCGACAACGTGCTTTATTACATCGAAAACTCTGCGAAACTTTAGGTACTTTTGTTTTTATTCTCTTCAATGATGTATTTGTACCGCGTATCGCTTATTTCTTCTCGTTTGTGACTCTTTGCATTACGGGAACTACGATTGTTCGCAAAGTAGATACAATATTAAGTCAACGGAATGCTCTGCAAAATTCAAATTGTCCATAATCCCCCGATCCTCTACTTGCCCTATCCGGGTACACCGGAAACTCACTCTCTCGCGACTTTTATAATCCAATTTTGCCCGCCGAAAGTTTGGAGATTAAACCCCGGAGGCCTTGAGCTTCGGAAGTTTCCATAGTGACTACCGTCCAATTTAATTTCTTTAATGTTTCTAACATTTTCTCATTTCGCAAAGATTCGAGCGTTTCCCTTCAAAGAAACCTTCCGATACTCGAGGAAACTAAAAAAAAACGGTTTCCTTCACTCTAAAAGTTATTGGGCGAAGACTACATACTAAAAAGAGAGCAATTTCACAATTGATTCAATGGAGTCAATTAAACAAAAAGAATAGCCTTAAAAATAAGTCTCAAAGAGTCGGAAAAAGTTGGGAAAAGTCTTTAAACATTTTCCGACATGATAGATTTTTATTACAATTTTGTGTCTGCGACCGTACATTGGCGCACATTACCATAATTCTGCTGACTCGACCCCTTAATTCTCATACGAAATATCTCTTCCCGCATTAATTCGGCATCATTAAAATTGTCATCAATGCATTTGGAGAACTTCACTGTTCGGTCGGACCATTGTTACGGAGTTTCGGACGATGAAGGAATTGTTGAGTTACTACAATCGCCTCGAGGTTATTGTTCGTGATAGAAAATTGTTAAGTGCACCGATGTCGGGTATGATGCGGAAAATTCAGACATACGGTAGGAACAGACCGCAGCAGCACTGGCAGGTTTGCAGGTCGTGCAGCAGCGCAGAGTTGCGAGGGAGAGAAAGAGAGAGAGCGGGCAGGAGAGCGGGGTAACGTGACCCAACCAAGAAATCAATAACCCAACGTTTTACACCTGAGGAGGGAATGATAATCTAACTCGGCGAGCGCACCATTCGTTTCAGCGCTCACTCACTTCTTTCTATTAACTATACACATATATATGTTGCAACAATATCGTTGTTCTGTGTCGCGATCCGACAAATAAGCAACACGAACGCGTGTAATAGCGCCAGTAGAGTTTCTAATGGCAGGAAAAAAAAATAGCATGGCACTGTCCGGGTATTTGCGTTTTCATACCGCGTGTGGACACAGAAAAGTACACTTAACTTTCGTGCTCATAATTGTGCACGTCAGTCGAGTAGCAATAACATCGCGTAGCATAAAAAAAATGCACGATAAGTACTTAGGGGGAAAAAAAATGGTATGCGGAAAAAAAAAATAAATTGAAACACAGTTCCCAAGATTTAGTGAATTCTAGAATAATCCTATAAATCCTTATCATTTTAATTAAGAAATTCATTGAATTCAATCAACAGTTTTTTTTTTGTTTATGAGATGTTAATCCATTGACGGTCGCATCTACGCTTGTACGGCTTTCACAGACCCTTTATTCGGCAAAGAGATAAAACTTTCGTTACGTCAATTTTAGCTATAAATATTGTGACCCATTTACTATTGAAACTATCATACTCTTCAAGCGCACGAAGTATAGATAAGAACAACAGATACGAGTCTGATTAACGAAACCCCCGGGGCTCTGTCTGACTTTATATATCCGTCAAACTTTTATTTCGCGAGTTTCCTCGATGCAAGAGTTTCTTGGCCCGTTGTACCAGGTACTACGGCGACGGGGATGAGTACAAGAAGAATAGTACGCAAAAGTTTCGCTTCTTGTTCGCGTTCGGGGAAGCGAGTTGCTCCAATGCTTCCGATATCGAACGGAGTTCAATCTATACGTATCCGAATTTCCGGGGGGGGGGGGGGGGGGGTGGGTTTTCAAACTCGTCAACGTAGACTATATAAAACGGGGATAAAAATAATAAAAATCATGTTATACGGAAGTATAGTAAAGAATACGGAGGAATGTGAAGGGTAAAGACATCGAGACGAAAATCATTGTTCGACTCCCCCTCCCCATTGAATGGGGGATTATTTTCGCTGTAATAAAACGAGCTGATAAGTAAACCGAGAGAGACGTGACTTGGCTGCTACTAAATCGGTAAGCCGATTGCTTGTTCTATCTCGTTCCTTTGCCCTTACCAACCCCCGCCAAGAGGGTAAGAAAACGACACGAATCGCGAGAGTATATTTACACGAATTTGAAGCTCGTGCAATGCAACTCCTCTCTGCGGCATAGCATTACATAGTATACAACCCCATTTCGGTGTATACTATATTTCTATTACCTACTAACAGTGTAACAGTGTACTATTCCACACGAAAATATGCACCTAGTGGCGCGTTGTACTACACGAGTGAGGTGGATCGCCTGGCACGATTCCAATTACGGTTCGCCGCGACAGTAGCAGTCCGAAATCCGGGCCGCCGCAATTTTTTTTTTTTCAACCCCATCACATTCCCTAAACCCACCCCCTCACGCGTTCGTCCCGACGTCCATTGCAGTACATCGCGAACAACATAGTCACGTACCGTTATGGAAAATATAGCTAAACTACTGGCGTAAAAATTACGAAAAAGAAAAAAAAAACAAAAAAACATCAAATTACACGGTCCTCGAGCGAACTATATGGTTTTTTTTGTTACAAATCATACAAGTTCTGTAGGTGACAGTTTTCAAATGCATGCTACAGTAGCGACTAGTTGGTCTGCATCTGCTGCAACCAGCGGCTATCAACAAAGAGTTTCGTTCTCGTTGTACAATGAAAATATTTGAAATTTTTTTTACACGAATTAAAAACCTTCCGTTTGAAAAAGGAGAGTAATAAAGAAATAGTGTTGACAAAGAAAAAAGAGTGAAATTACAAAGAATTATTCGCGTATTGTTGTCGCGAAATTTATTCCTGATTGCCTGTGACAATCTCCTGACTGTAATATGCGAACAATATATACAATAATATAATAAAATAATCGAAATTTTATTTAAATATATTTAAAATAAATTATGTAATATATATATATATATATATATATTGTGTTGCAATTTTTTTAATAAACTCATTTTTCAGTCGTCACTTTCTACATTTTTATTGAAAAAAATGTCAATTTTCTACGATTTAATTATTAACTCGGAGCGCAGAATGCGGTTGGCGAGAATAATTACTGTATCGTATGAGTACCGTATGCGATGAAACGTATGGTGGATGTGGGGGGAGAGGGCATTCCGCTCGGCAAGAGAGCGCTTTACGATGTTCGAATCAATTCGTGAGATAAATCGTCGTTGCGGCCATCATCGATCTTCCGGTTCGTCGAGTGTTGGAAGATAGTCGACGGGAGTACGGGGTCAAAGTGGCCGCCAGAGGACAGAGAGGAAGGATGACGTGGATGAAGAGAGCGTCGACAGGGTCTCGTTCTTGTTTTACGATCGTCGTAGTCGCCACAACCGGGAAGGAACGAAAACCCTCGACATCCCTCGACGTTGAGTCGAACCTTTCTGCTCTCACTGCATATACATGTATACGTCAGAGTGTCCACAGCGCGTCCGGTCTTTACGGGCCATCAAAGTTATCCCGTTTCGGAGTTTATATGGAAAATGCTTCAAGAACCACTGCGGATAACTCGTCACGCGGGTGTATAATATATACGAAAGTAAGAGCCATCGAAACAATGAGCCCGTGATCGTAGAAGGCGACAGTATTGTGCGAATAGCAGCGCGACGTCGATGGAAGAGCTTTTGATTCAGGAAGGGTGCGAACTGCATGAGAATGCGGGGAGAGTTTGAAGTTAAGAGAAATGCTCTCTCTGCAGTCCTCGGGAGAAGGTGATAGCGAATTCTGAGGGCAGTACACAACACAGGATCTGCGGACGACAAGCTCCGAAAGCCTCGTCTTGTTTTAAGCTCAGAACACACAAACGGTGTCACGAATGCTTGTCACGGCTTGGGCTTTCGGCCAGCGGCATCGTATCCCTGAAAGCTTCTATTAATCTCCTTTCCATATGGTGCTCCCACTCGTCCTACCGTCGTCTTATAACTTGTAACACAACGAGTAGAAGCTTAAGAAAATTCGTAAAAGAACTCTAACGCGTAAATTTGCCTGTATTAATAAAAATTGTATTTAAAAAAAATCTTCAGTAATTTTCGCTTTAGAATCGTAATCGAGAGTTCATTATAACTTATACGAAACTTGTAATGGGTTTGAAGTAGCATTTTATAAGATATTTTAAGTCCCTCTAAGAGGCTCCAGACTCTGATTATTTTAAGTCTCTTTATAAGGGTCGTAAGTTTTTTTTAGAACACTGTTTTTTCAACTCGGAAAGAGCTCCCGGAGAGAGCCCCAGCGAGAGAGCTAAGATAGAGGGCTCTTTTTCCAAAAGTACGTTTAACGTAACGTAACGCTTTTTGCCGACATTTTTTTTTTTTTTTTATTCAATTTCCAGAAACGCGAAAGAATCGCGAGAATACTAGAGATGCAACTGATTCAACGCTCTTTTTTTTATTCCATTTTTGTCTTAAATTTCGTTTGATTCGATAGTCATACACTCGCGCGAACGCGGCACAGCTTCCCTTACGTTACATTTGCATTTTAGAATATCCGATTCTGATTCAAATTTCTCGCGGGTGGAGGAAATCCACAAGCGAGAGGTCGATGCGAGTTTGCATGGCAAAATGAAATTCCATCGGGGATTACATACACGAAAGGATTCAGCTGTCGGATAAAGTCTCTCCCGGTTACCCTTTCGTATTCTTTTCTTCGGTACTATCTCCGGTAGTTGCCGTTCAAGTTACAACGATATCTTAACGCCGCAGTCCCCGTTCAACGCTCGTATATCTTAATTAGTTGTGCCTTTTTTCTTTTTCTTATCTATCGGATGGAAAGTTGGATGGAAATTCTCGGTAAATGCATTCAATGATAACGATCGGGATTTAGTTGCTATTGCGATAGACGCGACTTTCGTTGATAACAGAAGAGAAACAAAGTACGAAAGTTCCGGCTGATTTTTGTCTGAAAACAGTGCTAAAGCGAAGGTACTCCAAAGGCTTATATTTATCAATCGATACTTAAGTACGTTTTCTTCTTTTTTTTTTTCTCAAGTCGCCGAGCTTTATATATCCAATATTCTCCCACCGAGAAACACTCATTTCCGCGAGTGCTCGGGACAACTCGCTGGTATTAAGTAGATTACTCATAAAAGGATTTTAGCTGCCAATGCACAGAGAAGCTACTAGTCTGCCTCCGGTGTAGAGGGTAGTAACCCCGAGCAACGAAACTCTCTCAATTCCGGCCCGAGAATCTCGTGCCATTTCTATGCTGCGACAGTCCGACGAATCGTCACCAATTACTTTATTTAATTATTTCCCACGCCATATCTTCGCCGTGCGCTAATGCGAATGCCGGAGGATGAACGGAATTTCGAGATTCATTCGTTGAAGCTACTGGAATGCGTTTTTCCAGTTGAATTTTTCCTTCGTTCGCCAAATTTGCCCCGAGGCTCAACGTAGGGGTTTAAATATCAACTAACGTTGAGCCGACTCGCCCGCGTAACAGTTACGGTAATTCACTCGGAGCTGTGCATACGTTGAGCGTTCGTTTTACGAGCGTCATTACCATTAGCATCCGGAAGTAGCACTGGAAGCTCCAGCCGGTCGATGAGAAAGGGATAAAAGAGGTTTTTTTTCCGAGTTACGTAGAGAGAATGACTATCGTTCTTCGAAAGCTCTGTCCCGTGCAGAAGGAAACGAAGTAATTTTTCGATTTTCCTTCTGTCGGACTTTCTCTTTGACGTTCCGCATGATGCCTTCCTGCTCATCACAATTCTTTGTACGTTTCATTGGCCACTGAAGCGTTGCGGGAGGCGCGAGTTTTCAAACGATAGGTATATATTTTGGGAAGAAAAAACGTGAGAGAGATAGCTTCATCGCTAACCTCGATCTCTCTTTGCTTTTACTGTCTTCGCTCACCGCGAGAACACCACTAAAATAGGACTTGGATTAAACTCTCTCGCTCGCCGGTTTGCTCGGCTTCGCTTTTACAAAGCTTGGCACTATTTGCCCCGCTACCTTCGAAAGCACAGACGGCTCAGGTCGTTCGCCGCCACTTCAACCCAACCAACGGATTCGAAACGAAACGACTCTTATCTCGTCTCTTTCACGCGAACCTCCTCGCTCTCGGGGTCAATTGATTTCGGACGTGCCTCTCTCGACGAGAGTTATAACGCCTACCGCCGACGAAACGAAACTGTGATTTTCATTATCTAACTGCGGCTGGGGCAGTTTTTTTTTTTTTTTTTAGCGTGAATGAGTCGCAACTCGGCATGCGATTTATTCGTTATTCAAACTTTCGCACGCGCTTCACTTGCATTTAAAGCATTTAAAGCGTAGGATTGGGTCGGATAGTGAACGACCGGTTAAGGAAATTCTGATCTACGAATACCTATTCCGATTGAAATAACAAAGTATATACCAGTGAAATGACTTTCTAGGTAATCAGGATTAACCGGAGTTTATTGTAGGAACGCTTTAAGAGATGGTGAAACACCGCGGTCGGTAATAAAAAGTGTAAACCACTTCTTCACCCGTACTGGCATTTACAGTTTAACGATAAGCTTCATCGAAAGCTCTAGTGATATCCGCCTTCGATGAAACAATTCTTTAAGCTGTAATTGCCAGCATGCGTAAAAAAAGTTGTTTACAGTTTTTGATACCGATTGAGCCCGGGATGGGTTGAGGAGAAGAGGTTTCTTCTGCTCTTAAGGGGGTACAGGCAACTACATCATAGCGATATTTGCTATAAACCAAAACAAAAATCTAAAAAAATCTGTTTGTGCGTAAATCTGTTTTTTCTTCAGCCGAAACAATAATGTAGAAAAATTCTACCATGTTGGCAAATGTTTGAAAAATGTTTCTGCCGGTTGAAAAAAAATGTGGTCAACCGGTTTACTTGGAAACCAAGTTTAAGATGTTCTAATATTCATCAATTTTACAGCGTTACTAATAGAATACTATACAATAATTAAATGCTATGAAAACAAAATGATTGGCATAATTTTTTCATATGCCGAACAATGGAGCCATCATTTTTTTTTTTTTCACCAGAGATGAAGTTTACGTTCTCAATTCGTGACTGGAATCCAAGATATTTGCTCAGCGCTATGAGGTGGAAAATAATGCGTCGTACAGATTGAGATATCACCAAAATATTAAAAAAAAATTGTTTAAAATAAAAAGAATCAAATTAAACTAAAATTTAATTAATTTAAATGAATTAAATTATTTAAAATTTCTTTATTTTTTAAATTTTATTATTATTATTATTTTTTTTTATAAAAAATTGATTTGTAAAAAAAAAGACAAACAAAATGAGGATTTTTTATCGCAGAATGGAGTATGAATAATCTTCATTGGAGGAGTGTTATTCGATGAAAATAAAAAGCGCTGGGGATGAGTTCCGTTTGGTCGCCAAGTGTCGAGGCTCTTTGATTTCTGGTGGAATGACCCGAATACGTATGCATACAGTACGAGCACGCGAGTCGCGAATGTCCAACCCTCTTCGTACCGACCGTAAATACATCGAGACACAGTTATACCTGATATTGTAACGACCGTTCCGTCGCTTTTTCTCTTTGACAAAGTGCCAGAAATTGTAAACAAAAAGTAGTTTCATTTCTCATTACTAACCCGAGTAACCGCCAGGGTCCGTTCTCTGAACCCTCAACCACCCTTGGTATATTATATTTTTGTAGCGATTCACGAAAGAATTTTTTTAAATTTACTCCACAACCGTGATCGCGAGGATTGCAGCCACCGGGAAAAACTTGATAAATGACTTTTTAATTGAATCTCAAATCGTCGGACCCAATGCCATTTTCGTTCGTAAAAATGGTTCGTTCTTTGTCATTTTTTTCATAGCTGTAAATATCAAAGCCGTAGAGGTATATTTTCTTTTTGCTTGCTGTGGCTATGGCGTACAGGTACGCAATGATTTTCTCCCCAGCAAGTAAATCGATGTTCACCCTGCAGCGGCTACCGCATGCATCCCGGCGCCCCTGCCCCTCACACACCACTGTGCTTCAGTCTCTCCCGACCGAATTCGCCAAGTTATTCAATACGATGAATATTTCACGTTGAATCAGCTCCGCGAAATTCGCATACATATACTCGGTGTGTTCGCGAGAAATCGGTATACGTGTACATCGCCAATGAATTCGAGAAGGTTTCGGTCGTCGGAAGTTTACGAGAAATTCAAACTCGCGTAGAGTTTCGGCGAATGTGCGCGAAGAGCGCTCGCAGACAACGCGAGATCGTTCCCACGAGCTTATGGTGTGGGGGTTTAATAAATTTTCGTAATTCGCGCCATTTGCGAATCGATCGAGAACCGCAAGTACATGGGTAACTAAGTATTGAACTGGAATACGGTTGAAACACAGCCGGGGAAGGGTTCAACGAGAGAGGACGGTTCGAAACGGCACGCGGAAGGGGAAAAACAGTGCGCAGGTGGAGAGGGACCGAGACGGGAATGAAAGGGGTGTGCACACCCAGGTTCATCGACCCTTTGACAGTCGGTTGCTGGTAAACTAGAGAGTGCAGAAACGAGGAAAATTTTCCTCGAACGCCTATGCAGTTTTTGCATTTTTCTCATCTACGTCATCTTTCTACTCTTCGTTACTGACGCACGCTTTTTCATTTACCGTATACTCATTAGCTGCAACAGGCGAGTATTTCCTTTTTTTTTTTTTTTCTTATCCTTTTGTTTTTTGTTCGCTCCGCGTTTTTTTTTTCGAAACAGTCGAGACGAATGAAGAATAAACGAAGAATCGTTTGCGTTCACAGATACATGACTACCGGAAAAAAAATGTATTTTTAGGTCATACGACGCTTGCCAAATTCTCTTCACTTGCGCGTCCATTATATTCATCCGCAGCGGAAGTGTTGTTTGTTTCGACGTATTTAGATTTCGATTTTTTGTTTGATGCTTTTGAGGCAATCGAAGAGCGTTGTTGAGAATAATTACGTTGAAGAGTTTAATAACTCGTCTAAGAATCGTTCTTTGTTTGCATCGATCGATGAAAAAAATTATGCCAATTATTAAAAATATGTTTTCACCAAAACAAAGCTTTGTCTTTGCGATTTATATCGTAATAATGTCTCACTTATGAGAATAAGTAATCGAAAATCGACATATCAGACGGACCTGTGGCTTCGAGATTTCATTATAAATGTTTCGACTTCCGTTGTTCATAACTTAAGCCGTCCGCGACACTACGAAAAAAAAAAAAAATCGCTTCTAAACGATCGCAAAGGAACTCCGTGATTTATTTTTGCAAACCGGCAATCCCCTAACTCTCAAGGAGCTATTTTCGTTCTCGTGCAATTTCGCACCACGTTTTTCTTGGCTCGATCATCATCCCAAAGCGTCCTTATACACTCATTACTCCAATCGCTCTGCACCGCCGGATTACTCCAAAAAACGGACAAAAACAATCTGATCGTTAAAGAGGGGGTCTGTGATTTCAGTAAAAGAAGGGATTTTTATTACTGTTAAATGCGAATCGAGATGCGAATAATCATCGTACCACTAATTTCAAGCAACTGTTTGTTCATAATGATCCTTCGCCGATTTGAGATACTCATCGGAAACAATTATAAATATTATCGGAAATTTTTTTTTTAATTAGAAAAAAAATCTAAATTTCACTCCTTCAACGATTCTTATTATAATAATAATAATATAGATTAGAACGATCTTATTCTTATAATAATTGTTATCATTATTATATTGTAATTTTTTTTTTTTTTTTTATATTCGGAGCTGAGCATTTTTTTCACAACACATTCCGAAGGAACGATCGCACAAAATTAATGATTGAACATTTTTTTGTTCCATAAAAAAACTTCTTTAATTGCTTAAAAATTCCGATGGCCCTTCCTCAGTACCGTAGAAAAAAATCAGAATAAGCTATCGTCGCTATCTATCCATATTCGCTATCTTCGCGTCTTGATTACCCTGTATTTTCTGTACGATCGCCTTATAGACATAAAGGGCAATGTACGATCTCGTCTCGTGCGGCCGCAGTGGCATTAGCCTTCGATGTAATACATCAAGAAAAAAGCATACGGAGTTACACTCTGGTCGCAGCCAAAGTGCACAGGCCTCGAGGCGAACGTATCGCCCTCGTGACTCCACTTTACCCCGGTACTATCTATACAGGCTATGCGAAGCTTTAAAGCTTTAAAGTGCGGCATGCCAGCGATAATCTATTCCTCGCGCAGCGTCGTCGTCGTCGTCGTCGTCGTCGTATGTGCGACGGGGGTACGTAGTCGGCGGGCCGCGTATATTTTTGAGTTTACGTCGTCATGACGACGACGTGTGGCGCGGTGGCCGGCGCGCCGATGGGTGTTTCACCGTCTACTCTATAACGACAGATATATCTACTTTCAAACGTACAGACAGCGATAGTTACAACACACGTATAGTCACCGTTGAGGATTGAACGTATGTCTGCGTATGGATGTACGATAGATAGATAGATGGATAGATAGAGGAGCTATAGAACAGGAAGGAAAAGTAGAAGCGGCAGTGGTCGTTAGAGAAACGAGCGCGTTGGTGAGGGTGAACGATGAAGCGAGAAAATACGAGGGTTAACGCAGACGAGCGCGAGAGAGCGAGAAAACAACGGAGGAGAACTTGAGGCCGTACGGACGCGGAGGCGGCGTTATCACGTACACGTACAGATAATAGTACACACGCATATACATATATATATATGTGTATCTGTACGGTTCGAAGAGTATAGGTCATATAGTTGTAGAACACACCTTGACGAGGAGTAACCCGAAGGTGAACGAATACTGCCGAAGCACCGCGATTGCGTCGCGAGGGCAACCACGTTTCTCGCGGCTGCCTACTACTACCCTCAGTGTGTCGTGCGGGCGCGGGTTGAATTGCGAACGCGCCGCCGTTCCCGACGCGCTCGTTCTCACCTCGCGGTAGTTACATTTAATACAAAAAATATATATGTATAATATATTTATACATATATATTATATATAAAATAAAAGGTGAAAATCTATGAGAAACCGAAGAACGGAGAAAAAAAAACTCGAGGTGTGTGTGCGCGAATTTTTTTTATTACCGTGTGTCGAGTTTAATAATAAAAAATAATTCATTCATAAATATTAACGAGTGGTGATAAAGAAAATTGATAAAATTTTTAGATATTATATGCATGCATTGTATGTAGGTAAGGAGAATTTTTGGATGAGAGTTGCGCGATGCGCGTCGTTCGTGTTATCAAGTACCGCAAGCCACGAGGATAGTTGTTTTTGTGATTTATCAACGATGCGACTCGTCATGGATGATGAACGAGGGCATTCGAAGAGGAAACGCTGAGAGGTGAGTTCCTCTATACGCAACAATTTTTCGAATTTTGCTTAGCAATTTTAGTGCTTTTTTGCGAAAATAAGAAAAGTGTCGTATTTTTTTTTTTTTTTTTTTTTTTTTTTTTTTTTTTTAAATCGTAGCTACGTAGAATTTTGCACGTATGCCCGTGGGGACAGTGGAGAACGAGACAGTGAAATGAAAAGTGTCGTGACATTAGACACGCACCGCGTTTTACGAACGAAATGCGATCGTCTCGCACACGTGGTAGTTGGGGGCAGTAGTGGCTGCGGGAACCGTGTTAGTAGTTACTATCCTCACTGTGACGGATTCCGACTAAACACCCAACGTTAGACAAGCGTCACGCGAGATTCTTAAGTAATGAGCCGCGAGAGAGACGTTATGAAATTTCCATTAGCAATGAGATGTGGCGTGATAAAAAAAAAACAATGAGTGGGTGTTGGCTATTTTTGAAATATTTTTTCATCAATTTCCTTTTTCCTCCCATTTTCTTTTTTTTTTTTTTTTTTTTTTTTACTTAAATGCTGTGATTTGCGTGGGTGTAGAACAACGCTGAATTGTAATACTACACGTGTACCGGCTTATCGAAGATCTCGTTGGGTCTCGAAAAAATGAATCTACTGGCAGTCGTTCTATTTTTAAATTTTTCTTACCGCATTTTATGGCTTTTTTTTTTTTTTTTTTTTTAACGACTATCCATACGTTTCTCGGCGTGAGATATTTGGCACAGTTGAGGATCCGAACTCGTGTCGATGCACCCGCCAACGTGGCGTGCTACAAAATATATCTTCGCTTTACTCTCTCTTGGAGTTTGTTCACCGATAAACATATAACAATTGTTTCTCTACGGAAACGAGTAAAACTCGTTCACTTTTCGTAACGACAACGTTGAACTCGGACCATCCGAAAAATCGTCGGTTGCCGTATTCTGTATTCATTCCTATATCAGATGAGGTCAAAAAGCTTTTCGAAACTTTTCGCAACATGTGGCGCGCCGCTCGACGAACACCTACGCGCGAATCCGATTAAATTCACTTTAATCTTTATTAAATATGGATTCGCTCTAAAATTGCAAGGATATATTCGTGAATTCGCCTCGGTACACTTGCGAATATTGCTATGAAAATTTCTCATCGCGCAAAAGCATCGTAATTTTTTTTTTTTTTTTTTTTTTTTTCATTGGCAACGGATTACGGATTAGAATGTGTTTGTCCGTATTTTTTTATTTTTTTACTATTTTCGATGTCGTTGCTTTTCTTTCAATTTAATTTAGTCCCGTTGAATTTAGAACTTTACGAAAAAACAGTGAAAGCCTCCATACAACAAATTTGAACTTTCATTACCCATACAAAACCTGTATCTTTGTAAAAAAAATAAATAAAACGAGCGGAGAAATAAAGAAAATCAATCTATTTATTCGGGAAAAAAAACTCACTAAATTTACCGTAAAGTTTGTCTCTACGGCAAACCTTCGAGTTTCTCGCACGAACGATGCACCCATGTGTACCCCCCACACGTCCTCGTGACTCCGTAACCAACGTTCTTTTCTTCCGAAATTTCTCATCTCTCTAATCCACTGAACCCTGCGAACTTTGAACTCTCGACGTAACTCTGAAATATCAGCTCAGAATTGAACTTTCGGTAACCTTTCGTATGATTGTCGGATGAAATAGTATTCTTATTAGTTATTTTTTTTTCGTTCTCAACAACTGTATGAAATTCGTATGAAGGATATTAAATATTTTTCTCGGCTAATAAGGCGAAATCCCGCGCGGATGATCATATTTAATAAGTTGGTCGCCTGCTAATAGGTATTTCCAATCTGCTCGACGTGACTTTCGAACGATAACGCGAATATATTTTTAAAAAATATGTGAATACAATTTATTGTATACACATATTTTTTATTTTTTTTACTTTAGTAAAAAAAATCTATAATATTAAACACAAATAAATAAATAATAAATATTTGCGCCGAAGAGAATAGATAGTAAAAATTCTTAATATCCGATATATTAAATAATTTATAATACGATGTATCATAGGTTGTTACAGTTATTATACGGATTAACATTTCCCCTGTGAGAGTGATCCCTATATGAAATAAGGGGTAGTATAGCATATTTCTATTATTAAACAGTAACGGAGGGGAGGTAAAATAAAAAGTCCAAAAAATGCTGTCCTCTCATTAGCGGCCACTCAGCCTAAAATATTCTAAGGCCCCAAATTCAGAACTGAGAATAATTTATTTGTAGCTAAGGCTTAAGGGGGTTTTAAGAGATGGACTTTCCAAATAACTGTTCGCTGTGGCAGTGATGAGGCCTTTTTATAATATAGACGTATGAAACGTGACCGCGCGAGTCCTCCGAACCCCTAATCATTTCATAAAATTATTTAATATTTTATTGTATTCATATATATTGTACTATACTTTTATATATGTATTGTTAAACATACGTATTTCCTGTATATGCTATACGTAAAATCGTCTGTATATAGCTATATGTACGTACAGTAAAATCACCGGCGACTTGCGCGTACAGTCGCGTACCCGACGAAACCAATGAATCTATCTCTCTCTCTCTCTCTCAATAACACGTACGCACGCAACCCGTTAGACATTCTCCGATGCTATGTCTGCAGGCTATTTCATCGATCGTTCTTTGCGGGTGATGATGATCGAAAGAAAATCACATCCACCCTGTCGCTCTCTCTCTACTTTCTCCTTTTTTTACCTTCTTCGTCTGTGGAACTACCTATAGCGTTTGCTTCTCTCAGCGTGGAAACAGCAAGCGCCAGCCACGTTCGATCGAATGTCTAGATCTTTCATTGTTAATAGCTGACAATGCGCCGGCTCCGTCCGTTGCACGAAGCTTATAGCCTGCGCTTGTATGTATACCTAGTGGTATTTTTTTTTTCTTTCTTTTTTTGCACGATACAGTGTACAGAGCAACTGTAGAACACACGAGACGAGAGTCCAATGCGGGTCAGACAAACAACTACATTTCCCATCGATATTGGAACGTAGAAAAAATAATTAATAATTTTTTCCGAAATTTTCAATAGCCGATTCGGAGGAATTTTTTTTTTTTATATGGAAAAAATGTGAAGAAAAAGAAAAAATTCAAACCAAAGATAAAAATCTGAAAAAATTCATACGTATTCAGAAAAATGAACGAATCATTTTCATTAAAAAAAAAAGTTGAGTTACCATAAATTTGTTGAATAATTTTTTTTTTCAACAATTTGTTAATAACATTTTGCAATTATTATTATGCCAAATTAATCTTTTCAGTACCTGTAATATGCATGAATTTTTTCAGATTTTTATACTATCGAGAAGTGTTTGCAATTACCTCTCAATTTCCTCGAATTTATGCGAAATGGACACTACGCGCTGTAGCTACCTGAATTGTAATAAGAGCTATTTGCGTTATTCGCGTATATCATATTGTTTTAGAGTGCTATACAACGATAAAACATATAGCGTCAAGGGAACGAGAGCAATGTGAAGGAGATGAATAAAACGACCGGACGAACATGCGTTATTACGGTTGCAATGGGACATTCTCCGAGTTGCAACGAGAGTAGCTTGAAGCTCGAAATTTATGATACTCGTGCATAGAACACGTGTCGGAGTAGTTCCTTTCTTGCACAGTCGAGCGAGAAGCAAAGACTACACAGGTAACAAAACGAACGAAGCTAATGAACCTCTCGCGCAACACAACGTTAATTTTCCTCTCGATGCTTGCCGTCTGTGCAATTTAACGAGATTTTAATCGTCTCGCGCATATCGAAGAACAATGAACGTGTCCGCCCTCGCGGCTTATGCGGCGGCACGGATCACGTGCCATCGTTCGAAAAGAAAACGAAGAAAAAAAAAATGGATGCACTCGCGTGAACTTTGTGCTTCGAACTCGGTAGGATTACCGAGAAGCAAGGAAAATGCAGGGGAGGAAATTAAAATTAGTTTGATAAAGTTTTCCGATAAAAAAAAAAAAAAAAAAAAAAAAAAAACTTCGTCATTGTACAGACGCGAGGAGTTATTTGATCAAATAATTCAACGAGATAGAATAAATGATTATTTTTTTTCTTTTTGGAAAGACTCTTAACGA
This sequence comes from Cryptus armator, assembly GCA_963971235.1. NCBI lineage: Eukaryota > Metazoa > Arthropoda > Insecta > Hymenoptera > Ichneumonidae > Cryptus > Cryptus armator. The sequence goes on from OZ020235.1 coordinate 21,542,352, forward strand.
GCGCCGATTGGATAGATAATGAACGAGACGATCGTCGTTCAATCGTTTCTCCGCGATGTTCGTTAGAACTTTTATCCTTTTCGTGTTCCGGTTAGTTAGAGTTTGGGAGAGTTTGACGAAAAAAAAAAAAAAAAAAAAGAGATATCGAAGCGTGTTAGAGGTACGTAGATCGTGCAAATACTCTTTAATGAAAGTGTGATGGAAACGGACGAGGATACAAACCGATGAGAATTCGAGAAGCGACGAGAACGCGAAGGGAAGTCATCGTCAACGCAGAGTTAGAAGTGTGCGCGAGGGATGTACGTTTGGCAAAAGAAAGTAGACGGAGGAGACAGAGAGATAAAGGTTGAAGTGGATAGCGCGGTGGAAAGAGTGTCGGTCAGACACGAACAACCCTCTTCGGCGCTTTTTCGTAATGGACACTTCGATCAGCCGGTTCTTCGCCTCCGGGTTATATTGTAGGTCAAGAACGAGAAGCCTCGGCGCCAAAAAAAAAAGACCATTTCTGCTCGGAGTGACAGGAGAGAAATGTACTTCGCGGTGAATTACGCCTTCGCTTTTTTTTTTTTTTCTTAGACCCAAACAAAAGGGAGCGTAAAAAAAATATGTGTGAGGCTCCCGTACGGACACGAGCTCTGCATGCATTATTCGCAACCGCTCCCCTACGAGAGGTCGAATGTGGGTGCATATCTTATCAGAAAAGAAAAAAATGAAAGGTACGCGCGCGCCGTAGTGTTTCATAAACGAAATCACCACTCGAAAGTCAAGAAGGTCGGCGTAATAGTTTTTTTTTAAACGGAAGCAGCGATACGCTATTGCAGGGAGAAAATGATATCGCTCCATAAATTCAAGAAATATCTTTTCTCGAGGGGCTAAAAGGTTATTTTACGCAATGTGTTACAATTTTTATACTTTATATTTAATAAAATATCATTATTACCGTTATTTATTAAATAATAAACAGAGTTAGTGATACCTTTTTCATTTATTAAAATTAAATTTTCATTTTTTAGCGCATTCGCGTTAAGAAAAATTACTCATTAATTCGACATAAAATAACATATATTATACTCTGAATTGAATTCTTGGCAATGAAATATTATGAGTACCTCTTCCCATTTCTTGTGATAAATGTCTTGGCTCGGCGGCGAGATAGGGGAAGGAAATAGCGACGTCGCGATGCATACAACCGGAAGTGCATTTACGACAAACGACGGATAAAAGTGAATTTTCATTCGGCCCGAGACTCGCAAGAAAGATTCCGATGTTCAATCGGTTACGACGAATCACTGTTTGAATTGTGAAATGATATTCTCGAACGAGGAAGAAGAGAGTCTCGGAAACCCGGAAGAATGGAATCCGGCGAAGCGCAGATGTTACTAAGGGTTTGATTTATAGAAGAGAAACCGTTGCTGGGAACGTGTAACGATCGCGCTAGAATCTACTTACCGCCTTCTCATTATTCAATTTGTCTCTCGTTCACCGGCTCTCTCCGACTCTCGATTAACTGCGAGGCTTTATTTTCGTTCGCGAAACGTCCAGAAACCGTCTCGTCCTGCAACATGAATTATCTTGTTGATACAACAAATCGAATATCCGTGCAATTCCGTGCTGTTCAGCATGGGCAACGGGCCAAAACAATAACACATATCTGGCGATATTCAGCATGGATCGGAATATATTTTGAGAAACACATTCGTGCAGTTTCCCATCGACGATTCGTCGAAATATAACGAACGCAAAATTAAAAACGGCAAAAGTGTGCAATGAAAAACAAAAATTGCTGGAGATTGATTTCGACATGCGAAGTTTTAATGATATTTTCCTCCTCTCTGTATCACTGATCGATGACGTGTGTTATACACGCATACGAAATCATAAAATTCTGGAAATATGGAAAAGAGAGCCGAAACGACCACCCAAAACCAAAATTGGCAAGTAGCAATGTAAATAAGTTTCAAAATTTGGTCGACAATTATAAAATAATTGAAATAAAATTGGAAAAAAAATTGAAATGAAATTTGATAAAAAAAAAAAAAAAAAATTGATAAAAAAGATATATCCGAATTTTGCAAAATTAAAAAAAAAAAATGTTTCCATCATTCTTCCCGGTTTTTCCCGATTGCCTCGTTCCCATTTTGCTCCGCACTTCCCGATAACAAGAGAGGAATTTAAAAAAAAGAGTGCATTAAAAAACAATCCTTGGAGTTCAAACTCGATATGCAACGTTTTAATGACATTTTCTTTCTTTTTTTTTTTATCATTTTAACGTTCGTTATACACGCATATTGGAATACACAAAGTTCACGTACTACAATCTGCAAAGTTCCGACAAGAAATTTAACGAGTGAACAAAAGTATGCATTTCACGATGATTTATAACGATACGAGTTTTACGTGTAGAAACTTTAATGCCTCTTTCTCCCTATTTAATATTAGCCGAGCTATATCCGCAAAGTTGAAAACATTTTACTCCAGCAAATTGCATTTAAAGTATAGAGGAGAACTCGTTGAATACCCTAAAATTATAACCAAAGTCCGAGCTTTCGAGAATTCTGATAGTGAAAGCGTTTCCTGAAAACAATTCAGCGACGAAGTTCGAAAATCGCGAGACGAGAGCGATTATAAATTCCAAGCTTTATCAGTTGTTCGAAGAAAATCTACAGCACGCACGGGGGAAAAGTTGTCGTAATAATCAGATTATTCGCGTAACTCGTGAAAACTCGGTCGCGGTTAGATGAACAGATAAGAGACAGCTAGGCGTGTTCGTCTTTAAGACTGTTGCGCGAAGGAAAACCCCTTTTCGCTGCCGCAAAAGCGTGTGGCACGGATCTCGGAGATAAAACGAAGGAGAAAAGAATAAATTTACATTGCAAAATAAGCCGTAGGCCCGGATACGAAGTTTCTTTTATCCATATAAATTTTAAAAGCGCCGAATACATTCAACTTGATGTATATATATAATTCAGAAGTACACAAGAGGGAGAGAACAGCGCCTTCGGGCGATACAGCTGCGGGTGAAATACTGATTGAGAAAACCATTTAAAACTTTGTATGGACGCGCCTCGTTCGCGAGACGGGCCTCTTTCTCTCGCTTCCAACACGCCGCCGTAATACACTGCCATCGCGAACGCCTCTCCTTTCGCACCTTCAATGAAAACTCCGGAATCGGCTCTTTGATTAAATATTTCTTGTCTGTTTGCACTCGTATTTTTTATTTTATTATTCTATCGCCGCTTTACGAGAGACAACGAATATCAACGAAATTTGAAAATTTGAAAAGTTACGAGTTTTTATTCGGGAAACTATAAAATACTTGGAACGGCAATGCATTTTTTTTTTCATCGAATATTTAGAATAAACGAGACAAGATTCTAATCGCATCCACTAAAAAATCGTTAGATTGGAGATGGTATGTTTAGTTTATGAATCTGAAAGATAAACGGGTGACACTGACGGACGGTCGGTGCGACTGGCCGAGGTCCGACGTCACCCGATCATTGGCCTGCCGCGAGTAACCTATAGGAAAGCTCAACGATCGATATATCATTGTGAGAATAAAGAAAAAAATATAGCGATGGATTTGCATTCTTTACAATAGAGTTATACGCTTGGATATAGAGACCTATATCGCATACATATGCATCAAAACCCCGATATACAACAGGACAGGTCGATTAACGGACTTGTTCGCGCTCGCGCGGTTACCCACTTGAATGTTATAATACAGCTCTCTTCGCCTGTGAGGGTTTCAACCCCCCGTCGAGCCTATGCTATTTATAGTTGCTACAGGTAATGAGGTTTTCGCACCTTCAAAGCAATATCAAGTGGACGTCTCGATGGGATCGCGGCTGCGCTTAAATGACGATAAGAAGGCTGGAGATTTTTCTTTGTCGTCGACAAAAGCGCTTACTATTTTTATGTTATCCTTCAATCCATAAAAAGTAATTTAACAAAAATTTAAAAATTCTCTACTGAAAAATAGGGGGTGCATTATTCTTTTAATGAAAAAATTGTATAAACAAAAAAAATTTAATAAAAAAGAAATATTCGTTATATCACCTTTTTTTTTGGTAATACGATTTCTTTATTAGACTCTTTTTAATTCGCGACTGCCCGCCTTACAGCGATTCTATGACGTTTGGTCAATGTCGTTTCCAATGCAGAATTTAAATCAGATGAATATTCGTACAGAGAAAAGCATTTTACGGAATAGTACCTTGAATATATCGAAAATTAGGCGCCATTTTCTACGATATATTTTTTCGACTCCCGGTGGCTCGCAACACGCTTAATCTCCGTGCGGTATAAGCGCAAATTCGCGGAAGCATAGGTATCAGTGAAAACATCGTCTTTAAAAAGGATGAAATTTTAAAAAATTACAAAAATTTAAAAACTCCCGACTACAAAAAGAGTGCAATAACAATTAATTATTCACATGTTATAGTCGAGCGATTTCTTCGTCATTAAGTATGGAAATCCCCCGACTATAACATGTGAATAATTAATTGTTACTTCACTCTTTTTGTAATCGGGAGTTTTTAAATTTTTGTAAAATTTTTTTTTGTTAATACAATATCTTTATTGCACTCCTTTTTCAGTTAGGAGTTTTTCATATTTGTAATTTTTTTTTTCGCTAAAGTTAAAAAATGTTTCTACAATGATTTCGATTTCATCTTTTTTAAATATAAATAAAAGAGAACAACACTCTGACGACTCAAAAATCTAACGGCAAGGGGTTGGTAAATTATTTGTTGGCTCTGTCGGAGGATAACGATACTGTATCCTAGAACAAGAATGTGGATACAAGAGGGGCGACCTTATACGTTCGCGATTGCCAATTATTAGAACGAGTCGATGCGCGCGATAGGCGAGAAGCCGCTTCACCGAGGGTAGTTGTGGCGGCGTATACTCGATGGCAAAATTGGCAGAGAGAGAATTGATCGGGAAGGACCTTTCTCTGTGTACGATCCAGCAGAAGACCTTTTGATAGAGGTTTCCTCTCGAGTGAGTCCCAATTCTTGAAATTCCATCGTTGAATTCCCAGAATCGTCGTCCTTACCGAAGCCCCCACAACATCCAATACGAATGATAAGCACAACTCGGTCAAGAGTGAACTACGAATGTACGCTCCGCCTCGTTCACCTCGCTCCACCGGTGGCCGTTGAATATACCCCGTCGAGACTGTAGGTTACTTCGATTTGTCGATTTATTTTTTTAACTTTTTTTTTTCTTCAAATACCTCATCCACTATCGATTTTTTTTCTTGATCACTGAAGCGCGAGGGATTTAAGGGCCAACGATTTTTTTATATCCCTTTGTCGGTGGGGGATTCAATGCATGCGACAAGTCCGAGCCGTTCGGTGACCTCGAACTATCGAACGAGGCGTATTTATACTGTGCCGATAGACAACGCGCAAATATCATGGAGTCCGAATAGCGAGAATCCACGAAACGAACGAATTTAATTGAATGAAGGTAAACGGAAAAAAAAAAAAATGGTAAATCCAATTTATGAGATTATTGAGAATATTCGATGAGATATTTAAGTTTTTGGTGCTATTAATAGATTCGTGTGAAAATAGATGCTTTGGCGCGGAGCCAAACAATGCCGAATTTATTTTTAAAACTAAGCCCCATCCCTTCTCTTCTTCGGCATTCGGCCGATCGGGTGATCTATGACTCGGTCAACATATTTAAGAATAATACCTAACCATTGGCGCAATAAGTCAGTCAAGCTTTCGACCTTACGTGCCAAAAAATTTAACGCGAAACAGAAGGCAATGTATTAAAAAAATATATATTACCAATGGTCCAGCAGCTCTTTGAGTATTCAACGGAAGAAGCAAAAAGGCATATAAAAACAGAAATAATTGGAATAATTTGAGGTCATTTTTTAAATAATTACATGAACGATGTTTCAATAATTTTCAGTTATTACTTCAATATGTATTTCGGAAATACTGACGAAACAAAGCTTGAAATTATCTCTTCGTGTTTCCAGCAATTTATCAGTTGTCGGATTTGTTTGAATGATAAAAAAAATATATAAGTCCCCAGTGAACCTTTCGTGCATAATATATCATTATGCCACGGGGACAAAAGATTCTCTGAACCTTTGGCTCGCCGACTTGACATCATCGTGATTACTCTCAAAGACAGACCGGGGTACGCGTAAAAACCTGATCTTGGTAAGGCGACGCGGTTCCTCATTAACGAGAGTGAGTAGTTTGCACGCAGTCCTCACAATGCTCAATACATCAAAAGTTTCTTTGAAACATATTTTCTCCCGCTTTCCTCTCCCGAGATCGAGAAAAAAAATTCTTCTTTACAATTTCATGATGTTATTACAAACTTTTTAGATATTTTGTTGCAGGAAAAAAAAAAAAAAACAGGTGTGGAAATTACACAAATCTGTGGTTATTCGAATGTCAAGGAATGTGTCAACTCTTCGTGTATCAGCGACAACCTTGCCACTTTTTTTTAATGCTTCCGTACTCTTTTATTCCTGCAGCAAACACATTACAACCTTAATGAGAACAGCTGCGCGCTCGTTACTCAACGTCGACGAAACAGCTACACAGTTTCCCGTATGGAATCTACTCCTCTGTTTCTCGTCATCACTTGATCTTCACACTTGTTATGAAGCTATACGAAGTCTCGAAAGTTCTCGCTTTGCGTCAAACATCGCAAACTCTTGGCCTGTATACCTACAATTCCATTTGTGTCGGATATATGTCTCTCATCCGACAGAAATATGAAAGGGGAAGGCAATATCTGGCGGACGTTTCGTAGTCACGAAAGATTCTACAGTTGCGATCACTCCCTGCCGTTGCCTATGAGGCATCAAAAATACGACGTCGACGTCCGCGTATGTGTGATTTCGCCGAAGATTCACTGGTTCCTCTTCCGTCCTTAACGTCAAAGTATTTTCTCGCAATTCGTGAGACGTCGAACGTGTTCTCGGTCTGTCAGAAATAGGAAAAGGGTCCGAGATACACGTAGCACTCGGAATCCTATAACTAACCGAAGTGACCATCTGTTCATAACTCTCAATCTACGAAGTATCGACGTCACATCAATCTTTTACTTTTTTTTTCCAGTCTCTCAATTAAATGTCGTAGCGATCAATAAAGGCGACGCAATACCAGGAGTAATGCTGGTTAGTGGTTGAAATTTAACGCGAAACCTTCCACATCTCATCCAGTGAGGCGTCATTAAAACTATAGATATATCCACGAAACGTTGTAGAGCCCGTAACTGTCGGAAATGTCAAAGGGACGAACCCCGCGAGATATCCGAAGAACGTGGAATCGGTTCCCCGAGGTGACGGGAATAAGCATCGAGTTACCGGAACGTCCCGCGATCCCGACATCAAGCATCGAACACGTATATCACGTACAACGGAGGCAGAGAATTTGAACAGAACCGCCTATACTCTCACGCGATCGTCGATATCGCTTCGCCTGAAGCGCATTTTACAACCATTTTTATGGCTTCGAAAACATAAAAATCGGACTCTTCGCTCGCGTTCATTCGTTGTGTTGTGTTTGTACCCCATTCGCGAGAGAATTTTTATTTACCCTCGTGTATCGCCGAGACAAAAAAAAAACCAAAAAAACATGTTATTCTTGTATCGAATACAAGAGATACTCCGTTTCGATTTCAGTTTGGCAATTCACTGCTGATGAAAAAAAAAAACAGAATCATGTATGCGAATTTTCATGCCATCATTCTTATCTTTCTTCATTTATCTTTCGTTTTTTTTTCTGTTAAAAAAAATGACAATAAAACAGAGTTGAGTATTATTAACTCCCGACTGTCCGTAGGGCAGAAAAGCAGGAACAGCGTTATGCTGCGATCGAGATGAATTTTTTTGTACCCTATATTCTCGACAATAGCAAAAAAATTAAACAAGGATATTTGTCACCTACTTGGAGACCATTGCTCCACTATAATTACCATATCAAAATGTTAACTAATTTTGGAAAATACCTGTTTGCAAATTTGAAAAATACGTTCAGAATTGAATTGTGTTTCGACGCTTGAAAATTTGGAGATAACAGACTGAAATTTTCGATAAAAAAAGATAATGCGCATTGCTTCCGCATTATCACCCCCATTTTTTTAACGGCTCTTGATAAAGAAATGGAATATTTAGACACTTCCTTTTGAAGGTTTCTTATCAGTGAAATTTACGAGTTCAAGGAAAATGGACCACTTGCACCTTTCGCGTGAAAGTCTTTCTCTCTACAAGGTTTTCTGCAAAATATATATTCACCTTACCGTTTGTACAGCGTGTGTCAAGTAGGTGAGATGTACCGTTATTTTTTATTTTTTTTTTCTTTTCTTTCGTCTTCTCATTCTCTCGTCGGTGAGATGAGTGTTGCTGAGAGAAAGAGAGTACATTTTTTTTCTAGATAGCTTTCACCTTTAGCGAGAGAAGAAACACGCGGGGCATTCGCGTTAACAGCCTGAGTGGCGAGTACAGCATAATTGTGTATCTATGTATACAGGCATCATACTTGAAAACTCGTCTCTACAAAGATACACGTGTACGTAGCCTAACCAATTCAAGAGCGCGCGGGTTGCAGTCGAAAGCCCGTGTTGCCACTTCCACCTGCCTCGCCTGGTATACATATATATATACACAATGTGTAGGGCAAGGGTTGTGTGAATAAAACAAGCAGCATGGACTAATGAGTATGAACGCGGGTTAAGAGCATCCGGTAGGAAATCCATGACTGCCCGAGCAGGGACTGTGCGCTCCCTCAGGGCCGGAAGCTGCGCGGGAAGGTCCCGCCGCGGCTTTTTTTTTTGGACCGCAATAATCCCACCCGGAGCGATAATAATGCGTTCTGCAAATTACTCCGCCCACTTCGGCTCGTACACTCAATTTCCTTTGATCGAAAACCTCTTAAACGCAAAATCGATTTATCCCGTTAATTACCGATGATTTAATCAATTCGTGAATTTTTTCATGTAACGCGCGATTTAAAAAAAAAAATCTAAAAAGCTCTTTTGTCTCCGAAATGAATTTTTCCGGTGCGGCAAAAATTAAAAGCTTTCGATATCGATTTATCAGGTTGATTTTTTTTTTTAAGATAAAAGATAAATTTGATTCAGAAACTGTATGTATCCCTTCTTCATTACTGTGGATAATTAATCGTAATCTCTAATTCCTGGAGTGCCGTATATAATTAATGCAATTACGCAAATTATTGCGAATTAAAGTTAAACGAGGTACACGCTTTAGCAGAGAATGTAATGAATGTGAGCGATGAATTGTTTTGCCATCAAGTAGTAGTAGCGAGATATTGCGCTAATGAGCGTTGCGGACTGCACGCGATTCTCGCTGACGAATCGGTGATTGATTCTTCAATACTCTCTCTTGCGCCGGCCGGCAATGGACACGCGGAAAGCACCGCCACGGAGGCCATAGATCCGCTATCGCGGAGTTAACAAACGAGCGTTGCGAGTGAAAAAGAGAAAAAAAAAATCGGGTGAACACCGAAAGAACGACAAATCGATGACTGCAGGCACGCAATATCGCGGCGAAGTGCGTGTCAAGTGAGTCGTTATGTGACTCGCCGTAGCTTTGACTACGGAGTTTCAAAGTCACACATCGCAGAAAATCAACTGACGTTAAACAGAGTCGGTTTTATCTTTGAGTCACGCTGTTAGTTTCTTCGAAGCCGAATCTGTCGACACAATGCCAAGAACGTTAATATAGAGTTTCCGTTAGCAGTTTGGCACAATCGCTTCGACCATCGATGACGATGGAAATTCGTCTATAGCGACGAAACCGTACGCGAGAACACATAACAGTGTGTTTACTAACCCGGAGGGGGTAAAGCTCCCGGCAGCAAGTTGGCAAACGGGGTTGGCATACGAGCTAAATCAACGGCAGAGATCAAAGCTCGGGATAAAATAAAGGGTATTGAAAAATAAACGAGTAAATGGTCATCGATTGAAATACAGAGACCAAAATTCATTGGGAAACTGTGGTATTAATCATACGGGATTAAATGCACGATTTTCTCGTTATACAATCGAGGATTTCTCGTTCTGTATTAATATAACCGTGAAAACGATATCGAAATACCTACGGATTATTTATTCCAGAATGAAATATGCGCTTTCCCAATGTATCGAAATATCGAAGTCACATATCAATTTTTTTGTTACAGTTGTCGATAGAAATGATAGTAGGATAGCGCTTGTTAAAATTTACATGCAATTAATTACACATAGGTGACTAATTGATTTAACAAAAAAGTCAGAGATTGTTTGAAAAATTTTTCGGCGGTTTAAAGAAAAAATCTTGTCAACCGGTTGCCTTGCAAACCGGTTGATTTGAGTGTTTACACTTCGACGCAAAAATTCGTTCGAAACACAGCATTTTTTTGTTTTTTGTTGTACCTATTGTAGCTGAAAGTAAATACTGGTCTGCGAGCATAAGTTGCATTGCGACAGGTATTTACCTTTTTCAAGACTAATTACCTACAAATCCACAGGAAAATATCGATATCTCGACTGTCTTCGGTTCAACTTTTCCTTCCGTTATAATTACAATGTCAGAAACAGAGTCCGCAATCATTGGACGCAGAGTCTACGGGAAGTAAAGTAAGTGAAATCAGAACTTCGATGGCTTTCGCTGGAACGAGTCGGAATAATTGTTCCAACGACCAAGCGCTTTGTCGTCAAAGATCCCGTTTCGAAACTCCGTCTGCATGTGTACACAACTGCATATAACAGTTGGTTAGATATTGCGCAAGTCGAGAGTTCGTTATACCGTACAACATCTATCGGAAACAATTACTTTCATCGATTGACTTCCCCATCGTATTGCACTATCGTTCTGCTCATCATTCCGCATGTTGTGACGCCGTTATCGGTCTTCCCAGTCGCAAGATAATCTAACGTACTTTACCGAAGGCTTACGTAATTTTCGACGACAGACGCAAAAAAAATCCTTGGGGATTGGCGGAATTTTTAATTAAATTGCTGCTTTAAATTATATATATTAAAAAAAAAAAACATGAAAAATTGTGATGAAAGTTAACGCGCAACAGCAACCGCTCGGTACACACATAAGTACGTCAATTGCGTCGAGATATACGATAATGACATAGAAAAGGGAGGAAAAAAAAGCATAAAATTCCACTTGAACTTGCGGACTTAATGAGATCTACGGTGTTATACCGAATTATTATTGTTGCGTCGTGTGCAATGTGCGCGGTTTTCCTACCCTCGTTTCCCTCGTCAACAGCTTTGACTCGTACCCCGGCGAAGTAGGGCGTAACTTGTTATGAAAATATATAGTATAAACACCCTCGACATTAACGAATGCGAGTTGGTGTAATTGAAATTTTCGTGATGAGCAGTAAAACATGTTGTTTCGCGTGACGGGGATCGGTCCTTATTTTTTGAATGATTCATACGCGTAACAATTTTATGCACATTATCAAACGACACAAAGTATAGTATAGTTTTTTTTACCCCAAATCGCAGATAAGCGTTAAAAATTATTTTACAAAAAAATAAAAAAAAATAAAACGTAAATTTTTATTATTACGAATTAAATGGAAAAAAACGCTATATCAATGAAACTCATAAATCCGATCTTACGTTTTGGTGGACAGACGGGCGCTAAAAGGTTAATGTAAATTCCAGAGGGTTAAAATTATCCTGTACTGAATTTTGAGCAGTTATTGACGGAAGTGCGAGTCTAGCGTAACCGCGCGTTAGTACGTCGTCGTCCATGCAGTATTTTCATTATCATGCTTCGGCGAAGAGAGTTCGCGGTCGGTGGACTCGTGTCCAATTAGTCTAATGGATAGGAAATAGGGGAACACTTTTCGCTGAGACAATTTTCACTACTCTTCGATTAATTAATCGCAACGTCGTGTTTATTTTGGGAATACACGCGGTTGTAGTGACTAACCCTATACGACATTGACGAAGGGTTCCAATATACGGGGGTGTGCTACAAAAATACGACGTACTGCGATGACCCATTGGCACAGAGACGGTGAATGTTTTTTTTTTTTTTTTTTTTTCACCGACAGAAAAAAATAACTAATTTGCGGGGAGAAAACCATACACGTCTTTTTCACTATTTTCCGAAATTATGTCTCGAAAATGAATTCGTTAAAACTCGAATAAAAAATAAAGGAGAAACAAAAATAAAAAAATATCTATATACAACGCAACGGTGAGTTAACGAGAAAGTTACGAATTCATACGCAGGGTCACTCGGAGTTCGCGAACAAATTTCATCGCAGATTTTGTGGCCGCCGTCGAGCTAATGGAGACCGATGGGACATAATGAAATGGCTTTCGCATATACAATACCCATAGTTCGGTATATACGAGGTATATTTACTTGCAGTCACTCGATTTTGATTCTCATATGCGAGGTAACCTCGAGGCACATGCAAGTACAAACCTCATTGCGTGAACGTTGGCAATATATCTACGGGCGAATTATTTAATTTGAAATGATAATAGCTATATTATTATCACTAATAACTCGAGGGAGAGAAACATATCAAAGATTACTGCTTTGTTAACAATTTAATTTGGATCGCAAACGCGGCGTGTGGCTGAAACAAAAGTACACCCGTTTCTTTGTATGACATGTTTTTTTTTTTTTTTTTTTTTTTTTTTTCATTTCACCGTTCATATTTCATATGAACCTCTGTAAGTTTTTCTCGTGAAACGTAATATCGCGTCGGTGTTTGAAGAAACAAGGAATGAGAGAGTTTATTAAAAAAAAAAAGGAGAAGAAGTATATACTTTAATAGCTCGGCAAGATGTCACGGACGGCTGGAATTACCCGTGAGGCATCGGGGACGCAATCGCAAATGCCCACATTTCCCGCAGTCGCTTACGGCACGTTAGTGTGTACAACTTACCGCTGACACGAATATATTCGAAGTAACCACTGTTCCGTGAATAGATACGAATGATTCTAAATGTAAAAAGAAAATGCAATGAACTGGAAAAGTGAAATATATGTGTAAAAGAAATGAGTACAGTGTGTACGGAGAAAAGTATATTCTGCTTAAGGTCTATAGACATTTCTTCAGCGATGCCTAACAACCGATTTCTAGTTGGAAACATTCATCATTGCAGCAGTCGCACATCGTAATACATCGTTCTTGTAAAATTAGAATACAGGCATAAGTACGCAACGTTGTAAAAATAGCGATGTAATAACTCTTTCCGTGTCCGAACGAGAAAAAAAAAAGAAACATGCTGCCTGTTCGCGGACGAGAGACAAGCCACATGTTCGTAACTTACGAGAATCTAAGAAGTTGATGAAGTAACGAAGATAAAAGTGTAGGAATGGAAGCGATAGCCCTTTGACCAGAAAATAAATATTGACCATAACGAAATATATATCAACCTGCGTCCATTGACGAGTAATCTGCACACAAAAACAAGGATTGTAGCATAAAAAAAAATCATTTTCTACTGTTGAGCCTCTTAAGTAGGATGCGCATGATTTCGGGCCATAAAGCGCGTTTGATTTTTTTTACGAGATGAAAAAAAAATCACATCACTCATGCCATGCGACTGTTTATTGGTAGTAGTGTTCTGAGTGTTTGAAAAAATTCCTAAGTCTAAATATTAACGTTTGTAGGAGCAGTATAATTTTTTTTATAGGAGTCAAAAAAATTATAGAAAAAATACAGAACGCTTTCAACACGCTGTTATATTTGAATCTAGTAATTTTTTCGATTTTTTCGACAAGATATTTCGGTCGATAAGAAAAAATAAAAGACGCTTTTTGATAGAAAAGTGCCGAACCACACTTCTTAAGAAAAAACTATTTTCTTGGAATTTTAGGAAAAATTGGTCAATTTTGCTTTTCTCGAAAGGTATAATAGATCACGTATCCGCTTCGTCGAAATGGAAGGGTGCAGCCCTCGATAGACTGAGTTGTGTTTTCGTAACTCCTAATATGCTTTGGCTATTTCGTTTCCTTTACCGTTGCCCCGAGGTCTGGAAAAAATTGATTTCCTCCGAACGCAGTTATACCCACAGAGCTATTCAGCTATCCCGCTATATCGACTAGCCACATTCGTTATGTTTGGTCATCACATCACTGCGCGGAGTCTTTATACTCCTCCATCGGCGCACATGTACATTTGTGCACATAGGCATATATATCACGATACCCCGTTAACTTTGTGTTGATATTGTACACACGGACGGATTCAGGAAAGCTCGCTGCTTTACCTTACGGGCGAAATCGAACATTGATTATTATAAATTGCTTCTACGTGACCTCATTATTTTCAGTCTTAATGAATCCAACTTCGTGCCCTTTACCCACTGTCCTCGTGCCGTCTACCTACCTTCGGCGACTGTTGTACCACTGCGTATCGACTCAATAAATGTATAAAACGATACGAACTCAATAATGCATAAGTAATCCATAAAACGGAAAATTTAATAGAACCGATTTTTTTTGTATAATATTAAGGAACGAAAATGCAATTCTAAACGACTATTCCCTGCTTTTCATATTTTGTAATCTTTAATGGTCTTCCATTCTCCGGACCTATCCTGTTTCGCATCGTCTAGTCTGCCGCGTATCGCTATCATTTTATTTTAGTCTTTAACACTTTTATATCTCCGAAGGCTCACGGAACCTTCTCGCGAGAGGGGAGAATAGCGCGTGGTCGTCGGACCGACGCGGAGTACAATTTCATTCTCAAAGTAGTAGTAACCCGAGGCTGCGCTCCCGGCTAATAATAGTATTACCGGTGAAACAACTTGCCATTCTAACATAAGAACAAGACAACGCGAATGGACTGAGCGAAATGTCAATAAAGTCACGAATTCGTTTGACAAATCATCATTTTTTTACCACACATTTTTTTGGGATTTTTTTTTTTTCATTTTATAAAGGTTATTTTATTCATTCAACGGGAAGTGGACGATCTTTTTTTCATGCGTTTTTTTTTTTTTTTAGTTTTTCGAGAATATTCAGCTATTTTGGTTTTGACCCAAAAATAGACAAACTCTGTATTTTATTGTTCATCGGAGCGAAACAAAACGAAGTGCTCGAAATTTTGCTTTTATTTTACGCAATAGCCCCAGTTGGCATTTGTGTCGCCTCTTTGTGCGACGATCGAAACTCACCGAAGCAAGGAGACCACTGCGGCGGTCCGGAAGAGCTCCGGTGGGAATTGCACGTAGTCATTGCATCGGTAAAATTCACAGCGATATCTACGAGATAACCGATATCCCACACGGTCGTTGTCTTCCTCGACCTTACCCAATGGAATATCGCATGTACAGAACAGGAAATAGGATAGGAATAATATAGGAACGGGGAATAGGATTTAACTTGTTTTATCAGTGTTTCCTCTTATTGTACAGATGCAAAACTGAAGTTAATTTATTGATTCTGCTTCCTTACGGAGAAAGCTTTGTTTCGGTAAAAACGCATTTTTAACGAAATTTTACGAATATTTTGACGAAAACACGATGAAAATGTTCTAAAACGTCGAAAAATCATATTAATACAAAAATCTCATACAGAGACTTTGTAGATGTCGATTTTAAACAAAATTTGCAATTAAAGTGCAAACCTAATTTGTATATTTTTTCTTCTTAATTATCACACAATGATTCTCATAGATTTTTAATTATACGGATATAGAAAGGGGATATAGAAAATAATCTTTTACTCAACATCGGTATCCTTGCTACAGTGCACGGAGAGAAGGATCTGATACGCGTTACCATGTCGTCTGGATAAAAATGACTACAGTGCCTTGTAACGCGGCGCTACAGCGCCACCTATGGCAGTAAGTACGAAACTTGAGAGAATTTTTACTAAAACTATAAGAAGTTTTTGTCAGAACTTATGGTAAAATTCTTCTTAATTTCCACAATTTCTGCCATAGGTGGCGCTGTAGCGCCGCGTTACTAGGCACTACATAGTCATTTCTATCCCCACGATATGGCAATGTTTGTCAGATACTCATGTCCGTGTAACGATGCCCCAAGAGCTAATTTAGACGAATTGTGAACATTAATTTATGCACCGCGAGTTATTTATACAGTTAACGAAATTGTCGTTACCTCTGCGATGCTCGAGGCTGTGCTCTCGCGCGCGCGCCCGCCATCGTCAACGCGATAAGCCTTGCGTATTCAGTAATGAGTCCAACACGAGGAGGACGTATGCGGTTCCAGTGGTAGAGTCGACCGTGGAGAGTACCACGGCCCCTTGGGTTTAGGCGAGGCAGGTCAAGTGTTGTGGGAAGTCACCACAGAAACGTTACCGCAACATAAATTATTTCGGACCAAATTAGCTCAATGAATAAAAGAAGAACCCTATAAAAGCTTATTCCAAGGTTAGGATATTAAAGGTCATCGCGAAAAACAATAGATTGATGAGGAATATGAATGACAACCGGTGAAAGACAAGGTCAATAAATTGAAGGTCATCATATCCGAAAGATAAACGAATACGTTCAACGCTGAATTTTAACCCTTTGAGTGAATATATTTCATGACCTTTCATCGGGTTATTCTTCATTCTTCACTGATAAAATTAAGCAACCTTACAACAATGCATCCAGAGACCCGCTTGCAACCCTGCAATGCAATGCAAGGTTGTTACAATGTAACAACCCTTTTCTCGTTATTTCCAGCATCGTTCGATATAATGCCTGGCATTGAAAAAAAAAAGAATTCAAACGCCTTGATGTCCCAACAAAGTGACCTCATTGCAGATTAAATAACGCAGAAGCTTTGCTGAATAGTGTATATTTGATTAAAATTTTCAATGTTACCGAAGCGCTTTGTACAAAATAACTCGATAAGATGAAAATTCCATTGTTGCGCGAGGTAATATATCGTGTTTCATTAATACTATAAGAGAATTGTCTATAGTAACTGATGCGAGTTTGCACGATATGCTAAAACGTCAAAGGGCATGTGTGTGTGTATCTATCTGCTGTCGTAGTACATGCGATTATATTACACTTTACACACGTATCAGGCGTTACGACGTTGCATCAAATTCATAGAATGATATAACACGAAAACATACACACATTTTCTCCATGCTACGGCGAAATAGCCTCGGGGATTTCATATGCTTCACTTTGAATTGAAATTCCGTACCGCTAACTATCGCTATCACCGCAGAATTCATTTCACACTCACTTCTCCCCCACGACTACATAATCCTATCCCATTAAACTTGTACTCTCATGAAACGATAAAAAAAAATGAAAAAAAAAAAATGTTTAAAGCTCAGTAGCTTTCGTGTTAACGAATGCGCATTATTAATATCACAGACTCAGCTTTTACTCAAATCCCGACAGAATATTATATGAATATTGTAAATTAAAAGAAAAATTCGACCACTTTTTTGCGTATTCATTTTTACCAATTATCTCTCGTCGATTCTCTCTTTTTTTTTTGCTGGTCGCGTATGAATATATATAAAATAATCCTCGGGCTAATGGCTCTATGTAAAAATATTTTACAATAAATGACACAAACTTCTGACTTAAAGGAGTATAATTAAAAAAATGGTATCAACAAAAGCAGTGCTCTTGCAATCAGTCGCATATTATCGTCGGAAGGTTTCCATATTCAATGGCGACAAATCTTTAGATTATAATATGCGAATAATGATTTAAAATTTCACACCCTTTTGTAAATACAATTTGTTTCAAATTTCTCTTTTAGTCGAGAGTAGTTAAATTTGATAAAATTAATTTTATTCTTTTTTTTTTTTTTATTCAAAGGATGATGGACTTTCAATGAATTAACATTGAGTTCTGGCTAAACGACGATTTGATAACAATTTTTACAGAAAATAGCCACTAACGGTACAGTGACCATAAACGGTGCATCTATACTATACGGAAGAACCATATACCCTATAAGAAATGGAAGACTTTGAAGCGGCTATTTTATCCACAATGACGCGCCACGGCCACGTTTCACATCGTTACGCATCATCGGTAGGTGGTACTCCTGTGTCCTCAACGTCGAGAGACCTTTATGTTACTAAGAAGGATTTTGAGGGTGAGAAGGAGATAGGACTACGACTCTTCGTGTCCCGAAGCGATAAAGCTGTCTCGTGAATGCTGACATTTTGGGAACACTGAACGCCTCGTCTCCACTTTCTCTTCGTATCCTTCTAACAGATTCGCCCCTGATACTCCATCCATCCTCAATGAATGCTTCCTTCTCTTTCGGCAATCGATAGGCACCTTATGGGCATCCCACGGACTGATTTCTATGATCGCTATTGTCTGTCGCCGGATGATTTATCATTCCAAGAGAGTTTAGGTTGGACCAACTGCGGAACACCGTTAAATAAGACCAACGGAATTCGCAAATTGTTCTCGCGCCTCGCGAACACAAGACTTTCTTGACGAAGCTTTTTCTAATTCGAAATCTATGATTCGACAAGTTGCTCGTCGTTAGTTGTTTTCGTTTTCGCAAACTTGTTTTCAACCATAAAAAAAAAGAAAGTCATTCCTAACTTCTACATGGTAATTTCTTCTTTTTGTATATATTTGATAATACGTATCTGATGCGTAAATAACAGAGAACGATCGATAATTTAACGAATGACGGAGGGTTAAGGATATTAATAAGATAACCGTATTCCAGGTCGAACGTTCAACCCTCGTCGAAAATAAGCATATTAATGAGGAAGGCCTCTCGCTATCATGAATATGCATAGATTTAGGATTACGCCAAGATCGAGCGTCGCTTCGGGCTTCGGTCGCACCTCGAGGCCTTCCAACTATCCTCTAACCTCCTTCATCTATGTCTACGCCGTTGTGTCGTGCTAAAGTCGATCTTCAGTTTTCCTCGTTCCCTTGAAGTCGACTTGCAGTGGCAACGTGCCTCACCCTCTTCCGTCTATATCGCGGCAATCCCGTTATTCGAAATTCGCGCTCACCCGGCTTATCGCTGTGTACAAGATGCTCTCAAAGGAAGGCACGACGCTGTTCAACAATATATTAGATAACGCGGTTCGCGAATCCAGCCTCTCATCCGATTATCCTCAATCATTAGTTCGCTCGCTGATGAAATCTCTTTGGTATCAGACGAAAACCACTGCAATTACTTTCCCATTTTTGTCGGTGTTGGAAGCAATTTGCAAGGAATCATTTACGCCGAATCAGAAATGCAACAACTAATTTCCATGTTGCCTTCATGCCATTCGTACTGTTCGATTGTACTTTGTTGACAAGTTTGCCAATGCTAATTTCCAACTGTCGTTTACATACGGAATGACGGGAAGTTCTTAGTGCCGGAATAATTAACAATTAGGATAATTTGATTAGGAAGATGTACTCGATGGTAGATCGTGAGCATTCAGTTAGGGTTAAGACGAGTTACAGTGTTCACTTGAACAGGGAACGATGTATAGAGAATTTAAGGGTATTCAAGGTATAAGCGGTTCTGGTAATTTTTATTTGTTTGAATCAATGATTGCCTAAGTATGTCGAATCAAAATTAATCGAGTGATCGAGTTTTTAATCCTCTGATTAAAAATTTATGAACAAGAAGGTCTCTCATGATTTTTTGGGATTTTTCTCAAGCCGACGAAAAAAGCACAAAAAACATCATTGCATATCCACAAATTCGACACGATCCATATTTTTTTCTATTCGGATCTACGAGAAGGGTACGAGGTGCGAATAGGGTAGAAATCTTTTAAAAGAATATACGCTGCGTCAGTGAAAAATTATGCCGGTCGCTCAATGCCCGGATAAGGGGTGCTTTACCCACGTTGCTCTCAACCGCTCCGAGCGCATTATGCCCATTTTTCAAAAGATTCACTACGCGGCACACAGCGACACAAAATCGAGACACATCTTTCATCGAAAGATCAGAGCTCATGCTTGAGGACTCTATGAAACTTCTTTTCACTCGAATTTACACCTCGCCAAATAAATTTGTTTTATTTTTTCCCGTCATTCACTGCATCAACCCCGGTGTGACGGCAAGAAATAAAAGGTGTTTCGATGAAAAAGCCTTGAAACATTATTCATATATGTAGACCTTTATCACACTTTCCGCGTGAAAATCATCTGAACGATCCTGCAGTATCGTTTATACAACAATGTCGTTGAAACGAAAAAAAAATGTTTAAACTTCACAGAAAGGAAAGAACAAAAAGAGTCAAATACGGGATATATGCGCTGTCCCAGCTGAATTGATGGATCGTACGCCAATTTACGTTGCAAATTTTATCCTCGTACAAACAGAGTTCACAGCAGATACGACCCGCGCGTGTGCATGCAGCCAGACACTCCGTATATCATGTTATAAAGTGTACGTACGCACCCTTTCGGTATTGGTGATGATACAGAGATCACACCTCCCCTCGCCATGCAACTGTGACGACCTCGTAATCTGGAAATTTGATACATGCGCGTTCGCACCCAGGTATTTCGAATCGAATAACAGATTTTGCGCGTTTTTTTTTTTTTTTTCTTCTTTTTTCGGGTCATCATTGCCTCTGGGTGACGACCTAAATCCTGGTCTCTATTCGTCGCGCATTGCCCATTGTGGAGAATAGACACGCAATTTATATCTCGAGCGGTGGGAAGGAAAAGCTAGCAAAGACAACGAGAATTGCGGATGAAATTCTCGATTATTCTCATAGAGGATAAAAAGTGGGTCGAGAGGCAGAAGATAATCCTGCACACAGTGCGAGAAGCAGCAGTTATTAATGAATATATTGCCCGAGTTCGTGCGACGATCTGCGAAACGAGAATTTTATGCGGAAGTATGCGAAAAGCCCACGTGTCGTACAGATTTTTTTTTTTCGTTATATCCCCCAAATCATAGCTCCAGTTGATTCGATCTTTCACGTGACCACGAATCGGGAGAGGAGAATAATAAAAAAAAAACACAAAAAAATAGATTAGTAAAGATTCACACGTTAGCACTCAGCTTCACTCGAATAGACGGTGGCGAATTACGAAAAAAAAGGATATTGAAGGGTTCGAGAGGATAACTTCGTTAAAGCCCGATAGTGCCGCGTCATCTGCTCTCTTCTCCCCTTTGGTTATTACCTTCAATTTCGTTGATGGCTCAACGATCCTCTCATCCCTCTTCCGTCCTGCTACTTTTTTTTTTTTCTTTTTTTCGTTTACTTTCACGCACACACAACAGTCTATTGACTGAAATTGGGTCAATTGCCGAGAGGAGTATCGGTCGGAAGATAACGAAATTTTGCTTACTGAAATATTCATACATTACATTATCAGAGAAATTCTCTAGGGTGAGAGATTCTTCGAGTACTCGAAGAGTAATTGCAGACCAGAGTCAATTTATTGGAGTAATTCATTTGCCAGACGTTTCTCGGCGTGAAATTCGAAGATAAGCCGACATAACTTTATGGAAACAACGCCGCGTGAATTGTAAAAGTATAATCAGAGGCATTTTTTTGTTTTTTAACTACGCGAGACCCTAATATATCAATTTGACGTCATGACCAAAGGTCGTAAGTGAAATCACTCTGAAGTAATTTGATTCGCTTGAGTAGGGAGAACCTGGAAAATACGAATGTCCAGAGGGGGTTTCGTCCGTATGAAATGTGTCGGACTGACACGGATAAACGTCAGGCAACAAGTTCTTGTTTAGACCATTCGGAAATTAGGAGAAGCGAATGCATCAGTCCGGACGTGAAAGGCTACGGGGTCCGGACTTGTAAGAAATATTACACTCGTGTAATTCTTTTCGACCCCGAGAGGGCGAGAAAAGTTGCTCCGGTTAGATTGCCAGCACCGCACGATAAATAACGAACGACAGACACGAGCAATGGCGCCTGGATAAATAAATAAATAAGGAATGGAGAACGTATGAAACGGGGGGCCTGAACGATCCAGAGAGTGAAACAAAATGGACGAATGAATGAGACCTCTTCAAGGTTCACCAATAAATTCAAAGACTATATAGGTATGTACCTTCACTCTCTCTACGTGGGTCACCTTAATATTGAATTCTTCTTTCCTCTCGTCGTTTTCTAGCGATTCGGGTCTCGAGACTATTGCCAGTTTAACCGTTTCTCTTTCCACCCTAATCCCCGACTCGCATCCGTTAGCGGAGCAAGAAGTTTAACGAGCGCCGGGGGTGAATAATGTGACGCGTCGTCGCGAATATACCATATGCGCGTTGTCGGGCGCTATTCGTTTTCGTATTTTATGGTTTTTTACAATCCAAATAATTTCATTGGAATATCTACAGCCACATAAAACAATTAAAAAGTGTGTTAAGATGCCTTAAAAAAAATGTTATTATTTTTATTATCATTAATATTCTTATTAACACAAAGATATTAATTTCGGTATTCAAGGGTTCTGATTGAATAAATTCGATCGCGATCGTCAATTGAAATAATTGTCGTTTGATCTTCCGTTTTACGAATACCCACAGATTTATGATTTCTCCCTGCAGTTCAGCTACCTTCCCGAGCAATTCTCTAGATATAACGCGGTACAAGTTTGATAAACGGCTCGATCATAATCGAGTTAACTCGACGTTTCCGTTTGGCTCTAGTGCTCGCCGCAGTCGGAGAGGACATTCGTATCCATCGGTTAGCAGAGACTACTCACGAGTTAACCTCGTGTACTATTATATACCAGAACTGTACTCGACTTCACCCTGTACTGTGCTTCAGTCGTAAATTTATACACACCTATATATGGATATATATAAATATACAATTATACATGTATACGTTCATTATTAGTATAGGAAGGTGCTGGTTCCGTCGTTGTAAAACGAAGCCAGAGGACCCCGCAGCCGCAAATTAACAGAACCTCCCTTGCATGTTCGCTGCTGCCGCATTCTCTCGTTCGCGCGCGGCTCGTTACTTGCGTTCGCATTAGCTAATTTGTTAATTAAGGCAATTGTGAATGAGTGCGAGAGCCACTTCTCTGGCAGGCAGTAACGCTTGTGCCATGAAAATCCCCCCTCCATCGCTAAGTGAATACTGCCGGCTGTCCAAGAGATTCATCCTTTTACGACGCGACTCTATGTTTTCCGTATAGCCTTTTCATCACTCGAAACCATCGGTCGAGAGCGAAAATAAAAAACTTACGTTCGATAATTTTTTTTTTTTTTTCATTTGGTGAAAGGAAAACGCCGTAAAAGTTTTTTTTTTTTTTTTTTGAGGGAAAAACGCACCCACTTGGCATTCGACCTTTTCCTCCCAAAGTATATGAATATTCAGGGTGAATCTTGAAGAAAATACGAGATGAACGGAGATATAATATTTTCGTTATTTTATTTTGAAAAAAAAAAAAAAAAAAAAAAAAAAATTGTACTTGGCGAATTGTTCATTGAACCATTCGTGATGTATTTGAAGGAAAACAATAATGTAGGAATAAAAAGAACGAATGATACTCGATGTTCGAGCGATGTTCGCAGACGGGAAATATTTTTTTTACTTGCAAAAAATTGAAGAAAAAACAGGGAGGGGGAACTATATAAATATATTTATGTTGGAAGAAACTCGCTTAAAATTAGAGACGAAGTGCAGTAGGGTTTGTGCAGCGCGCGGAGTTTGGCAGATGCCGGAGTGAAAGAGCATCTTTCGGTTTATTTATCAAACTCGGGAAAGCATAGAGCTTCGTCGCGGCAATTCGTTTGAAACAGGGCGCCCATAGTAAAAGCGCCTTTACATATACATCTAAATATGTTTCGCTAACATTCTACTGGACGTTTCGGTACAGCGTGGTATAAAATATACATGCGGGCAGGCAGTTTGCCTTGGCAGGCGTTGCACTCCGTCCGTCGAGCCGTTCGTCTCAACGTACTTCGTTATACTTGCGCCAGATAATTTACTAAAATTCACATATTTAACCATTTTTTATTTCAACGATTATACTCTGAAAATTGAAATCATATAGATAGAAAAAAAAAATTAAACATCGCAAAAAAATTCCCGACTGGAAAGTCGTTAATCTGCTAAAAGTTATTAAAAAAATCCTTCAAACTGAGAAGAGGTCTCCGATGAAATTGTGAAAAGTGTTTCCTATTTTGTAAAAAATACGAAAAATCCTCTCCGAAAATTCCGTCGAGAATAAAGCAGTTTGAAATTGATGATAAAGAATAGGAGAAATGAGAGAAGAAAAGGAACGAACGCTTCGTCATGATCTAATCTTTATTTTTCCTCGGTCTCTGATTTTCCTCACGCAATTCCCTCGTGAGATGCCTTAAAGATTCATTCAGTGTTCGGCGATAGCTGAATCTTTTGTAGTGTATCTTTCAAGAGTCGTATCCAGTGCTACGAAATCTCATCGAGACATAATAATAATTAACTAGTAACAAGCCAATTGCGGTTTTATATACACATAAATATATATCTCTATCAATAATGACGATCCGAAATATACACCACACTAATGGTATAGGGGATGGTGGGGCAAAATAGACCAACAGGGGAAAATCGGTCTGTCGCGTAACTCGAATTTTGGAGCAGAAAACCCTCTCTAAAATTTATGAAATTTTATAACAATTTAGAACAATAGAATAAATCAGAATGAAGATAAATAAAACTATAATTCGATAATTGTCTTTTGAAAAAGACTTCCAATATTTTTAATATGGTGAAATTTGACTTTTTTGGTAACAATAGTTTAGATATCACTTGTAGTTAGTAAGTTATTTAAAATTCAAATTTTTCAATTTTTCACCGCGATTTCAACACGGTCCATTTTGCCCCACTTTTCTTTTTCATCTTAATATTCTAAAGCGATGTGAATAATCTATTTTTTGGTTCAAATTAGTGAAAAAGGGTTATGTATATCGGGAAAACTCTCTGAATTGTTAAAGTGGTTCATTTTGCCCCACCTTCCCCTATATCACTAATAAATATTTCTCTTCTACTCGAAGATTCATCGTGGTAGTCCGATATTCGAGTGGAACTCTCATCGGTCTCTTGACGGTGTAGATACTCACATGTTTCTCTTTCTCCGTCAGACGGAGAATCGATAACAAACCCTGCAGCGGCGTCGTGGCACTACCGGCTTCGTCGTCTCGTCGCTTAACAGCGTTTCGTTAAATCCTCTCTCCCTCATTTCTCCGTCAATGGCTAACCACGTTAAATCGCCAAATATATACCGCCATATTGCATCATCAATACAACTAATCTGTAGTATATTACCGTGAATCGTGTACCGACAACCGGGATAGGAAAATCGGATGATACGATAAACTACTACTATATCACCTTACTCCACTAACAAATCCTGATCCGTTCACCGGTTCATTACCATTAACTGGAAAATTTAACGCCCAAACCAGTGCACCCATTCGCTCGATCGTACGTAGGAGAGCTTCAAACCTTTCGCAGACGGAAAGGAATTACGACTTACGTTGAGTGAAGAGAAGCGTTCAAGTGGATAATGAAGTACCCGTAGTACAGTAGGTTCTCTCGTAACTTACCCCAAAATCTCATAAATTTCAAATGTTTCGATAAACAGTCGCTTGATCGATACGTGGATCTTTTAAATCCATTTGCCGCTCGATGTACGCGTGATGCTCGGTTTCTAATGAAATGCTGGATCGCATTCTTCTAAATCGCAAAGAATTGACGATGTACCAAGCAATAATTCGCTCTATATTCTACCGTCTATTTTAACCCTTCACGCACGGGAGAATGAGCATCGCGTGTATAAGGTACTCTCCCAACGGGGATCGTGTACCTGAAGGGTTAAATATATATGTTCCATAGAGGTCTCGTTAACTGGTGCGACAAATGCTGTGGTATCGCGTACGATATCTGCTCGGATGCATGTACTACCGGCGGATCGAGAACCAAAGTAATCGGTCGATCGTGTCCGCGCGACAGAGCCCAAGCCAAGTTAATCCTCGTGTAAGCTTGTTTCTCCGTCTGCTCTTCGTCTCTATCTCTATTTTCCATGTGTTCGCGAAACATAGACGATATATTTTATACGCTAGAGACTAATATGTGTGTCGAGTCGAAAGGGATGCAGGCTGACGATTTATCAGGTTAGCGCAGGAGGGCTTCTAAATAGTAGGGAATTCGAGTAACCAGCCTCTGTCATAACTGTCGAGTGAACTATACATAGATTACATTGTCTACCGTGAATCTTCAACATATACATATATAGATGTATGGTAATAGTGGCTTTAGTCAAGCTCAGCGGCGCCACGATGAAGAGACTGGACACTGCGCCCAAAGGGACCACTCACCTCGCTGATCCTTCCCGTTCTCTGGCTACGCGTTGATCAAGTAATTACAGTGCGAAGAGCCCGTCGTTCATCCGTCCGATGTACTATGGACTTGCTTCGGCAACGCTGCTTCAACGCGCGCATAATAGTAACACTTGCATTAAAGCTTCAATGTCGAAGCCTTTGAGAGCGTTGCAAGTGACAAAGGGACGGGTTTACACGCAATGGCTGCACTCACAACCCTAACTTTAGGCTCCCTTTATGTAGGTAGGTTCTAGTTTGTTCCAGCATCATAACTGAATGAATCATGATCTGCTTCGAGATCCGAGTCACGAGTGTGAATAACGCATTTCAGAAAATAGAGGTGATTGAGGCCAAACGAACCGAATAAAGAATACAGACCATCGTCATGGTTCAGCAGCACCAATAAATTGTTTATTACCAAATTAAATTCATTACGAATAGTTTGAGCTTTGAGGGTAAAAAAATGCAGGTCGGAGGCAAAATGGTCCACTTCTTGAAACAGAGAAATTTGATTCCCGAGGCCCTCGATTTTTCGATCTAATACCATCAGGTTCGGCATTGACTTTGCCAAAAATGGATACGGCACTTCGAATTCTACAATCTCTGTCTTTTTTGAACAATGACTGATAACTAACTTTTAACTTTATGGCAATCCATTTTGCCCCGTATTGACGTTACATTTGCCTGTCCCATTTTGCCCCGGTAATCGTATGTTCATTTAAAATTGCGTCCATTGACTCTGAATAGATCGCAACGCAGATGTAATCATCGGAATCTTTGCGGAACAAAACTTCATAATATCAGATTTAAAGGGGGCGAACGAAGGAATTGTACGTAAATCAGACAAAAAATAAATATAGAGACGAGATGCCTGGATTAATGCAACGCGACACATTGGAACATTATTCAAGACTTCTCATAAAATAATCTGAAATACAATGAAGATATCGCGGCGTCAATATTATTTAACGATCGTAACCAAGAGTATCGCGACCGGAAATACGGTGTCCTTTCATCGTTGTAGATGCAGCGCCATAGATGAATGAATGGAACGACGCTCTGTCATAGTTTCACATTGTATTGCCATAGTATAACGTCGGGATATACGATAAGAGCTTTGTACGTCGTCATAGCCGCATAACACCGGCACATCATCCGCGATCGCTCGAATCTCTCGTCAAAATCTTCATCTCCCAGGTTTTGTTGTCGTGAGAGGCTACGGATATATCGTTGAACATGAAACTATCACGTGCAGGAACGTCAGAGTGTACCTTGGAGACGACCAAGAGGCACTCGCCGCTCTCTCTCTCTCTCTCTCGCAACTGCGACAAAGTTTGTAATGCCACGGGGCTTCCGGGTTTTCCCCAGTCTTTCCCGGGGCATAGCTGTGTTGTTTCATAGGAACTTCCACCGACGCGGCAGTGAAGAACGGAGAAACGAGTAGCGCGAAATCCCAGGGAGTAACTATGAGCTTTCGAGTACACTGCCATTCTACGTTTAAGTAACACGAGAACACTCGGTCGTCGCGTTGAGCCAGAGAGGATTCCGGCCTCTGGTGAGAGGCAGGCCGCGATGTTTTATCGGTGCCTCGTGTGCACTCGTAAGCTCATAAAGTGCATTTAACTGTAGTGTCCGGCTAAATCCCCCCTCTGTAAATAGTATATACGTAGAGGCGCTACAGGAAGTAACAGAGAGATTGAGGAGAGGCGCAAGAGAGTTGAACAGGGAAGACGTAGGAAGAACCGAAGAGGAACAGAACGGTGTCCGGAAGGTTTGCCCGGTGATAAAACGCACCGAGCTTTAAGCCACAAGGCCCGGTTCAACCTACAATATTTCTACTCCGCCCTCTCGTTCGTTCTTCGTCCTCGCCTTCTGGCTTTCTCAACGGCTTTAAGTCACCGTTACCCGTCTATGTGTACGATGTGAGATGAAACGCTTACATCGAACATTTTTTTTTTTTTTTATATATTTTTATTATCCAACACGGAACTTCAGAGAATCATAGATCGTTAAAGGAGTTATAGGATTCTCGATGTTCCAACGTCTTTGTGTACGTCGCTCTCGAGTATACCGAAGTAAAGACACGCCGTAAAAGGAAGGAAATTGTCGCTGCGCACTTCTCGCGATGTCGTAATAAGCTCTGCCGCAGCGTACAGCTTTCGTTTCGCTTCTGTGCTTCAACGGTTATATACGAATTTTCGTTTGGAGTCTCGTAAATCTTTCATTTTCAATTATCTCGAAACACTCGGAGGTCCAGCGAGGAGATCCTTGCCGTGTTGAAGGAAATGTAATAAAATTGGAGAAGGTACGCGCGGTAACAATTCCCAAGAGGAATATTAACTCTAACCCTTCGCCTTACTAAAATTTTCATGGAGAAAAACTAAAGAAAAAATCATACTTTCGCGAACATCGACGTAATTTAGCTGAATCGATATACGTCAACAATATGACGATTATGGTGAAAAAAATGAACAGTTTTGCGTTAAGTGCAGCAAATCAATCCAAGAATTTCAACATAACTTATCGCATTCTTTGAATAACCACACGTCGGTATTCCTCTAACACTTCTTTTTTCAAGAAACTTTCAACTTCATTTCATTACGAAAAGAATAAAGCAAAGTTTCCGAAGTAACGAATGCGATCTACGAGACTACGAATAAAAAAAACTAGTTGACTGAACGTGAATGAATGTTTTGATGAAAAAAAAAAAAAAAAATTTACCTAGAGGCCAACTTTTGATTTCGTAATAATCCGCCAATCCTAAACTTAGAAACAACTGCACGTATATATCGATAAGTTTAAATGATTCCAACGATGGCGTATATTTCTGGCCGCATTCCGCTCGACGAAAGTATGGAAAGCATTATTGCGTTGCGTTTTTGCGATGAGGCTTGTGCACGCTAGTCACTGAGTTTATTTCTGTGTAAAGAATGAAAAGCACTCTCTAGCGTATCACGGTCGATGAACGCATTAGCGGCACATCAAGTTGATTCTTCGCCTCTAACGACTAAACTTCTACCTTTGTATATCTCACTATAACTGACGATCTATCGTTGGTGCTTTCACCCTTTTTATACTATATAAACGCATACCATATCGCATGTACGCAGATTATACCAATGCCCGCGGCTCGATGGCTTATTTGCAAATCGATATAACCATCGCTGTCGACCGCGACATGTTTTCACCGTCGCTTTCAACGCGCGATTTACCATTGCTTCAAGCTTCTCCATGCTTCGCTGGATATATGCTTCAACCCTCTATCTATCTTTCCAAGCTTCTCTCGGTTTGTTTATCTCTTTGCGTTACACTAACGTCCCCTCTTTAGTTTATTTATGCCCCGGCGTCGTTAAAAGCACGCGCTCTCCATGCGTGGCGTTTGATTCGTTCGTTTCATCGCTGAGAAGTCATCGCGTATATCTATTGTGTACGGTATACACGAAACATGCTGACAAATCGATGCGGATTCCGAGAACTACAGAAGTCTCTTAATAATTAGACATCGAAATTGTTGTAATTATAGCAAATGCACGAATACAGTATTTACATTGATATTCGCTTATCCGTATCGTTTTGTATTTTATGTAACTTCCGGTAATTTTGATTCAACGGGAAACTGCGGGGAACTGTAAACTGAATATTTCTACAAAGTCGTCTTTGAAATATGGGGGTTCGAGTTGCGAGTGACATATAAGTTGAAACAGTATACTGCTGTCCCGTTCTTGAAAATCGAAAAATCGCAAATGTATGCGCGTCTCTACTTCCTACAAGTCTTATGAAATATATGAACAGAAGTATGCACTATGCGTTGACTGTATTCCCCGAGGCAAGAAACAGTAAAACTCGAATGAATCCGTTGCACCAAATGAATTCTACACGGTACCTCAATATTTGTTCCTTATTTGAATTTCATCGTCTGCGTACTACTCTTTCGCCCGCATCACTTCTGATTCTCGTAAATGTCAAAACCGTTCCTTCTCAAATGTTTAAGCACTGCGCTTCCGAAACTTACGGTAAAAGTTTTTTTTTTTTTTTTTACTTTTTTGTTCTTCCTACTTTCATAGTGCGTATTACGTACGCCCTATATTTCTTCGTACGTAATTTGCCAAATTGAGACACGGAATCGTCCGGTGTTTTACTCGAGGTTTTGCCCAACCCTTCCGCTTCCGACCCATTTTTCCTCGAGGCGGAAATGCATAAGGAAAACGCAGAATCCATTCAGCCGGCTTACTCTACTCGCTCGTCTACTTTCCTCAAGATTGGAATGAAGAATTATTCTACCGGCACTCCTTGGAGTCCATATATATCTAAAGGGCTTAACAACGGACGAGTCTCTTGCCGTTGCGCATATCTTTCGGTTGAATCTTCTCTATCCGCTAAATCTGATGAAAAATGAAGAACAATGCGGACGGCAAAAACTGGCGGACTACGGGTATTTCTTCCGGCTATTTTCTCGTGTATGTCACCAGCGCGCGAAAGGATTTTCCACTGTGCGCCTCTTTCACGGTCTCGCTCTCTTCGTTCAACCCTTTCTCTCATGGCTCGTTCCACGTGCCCGCTTCTCAACGGCGCAACACACGCAAATCTAATTTTATCGCACTCGAGAGACGAACCGTTCTCCCGCTCGCGCTCTCGGAGTTCGAACGTCCCGAACTCTTGGCGTTTCGTGTGTTTGTCGAACTAACGAGAATTTACATATATTACAGATGTATATCCTATACGCGTACATTTACTCGACGCTGAACGACGCGAGAATGATATCCCCGCGTGATACGCTTACCCACGCTTTCGCTAACTCCCGCGTTTCCACATTTGGCAATTTTTTTTTTTTTTTTCTTTGTATTCTTTTTGTTCATCTCGTCTTTTGTTGCCTGCATTGTAACGCTTTTCACGCTACTCGTTCACCTACTTCGCGTCGAATACCTGAAAACCTTTTTTTTGCGCCACTGAAGTGTGAATGTGCAAAACCCAGTTGTAGGGTGTAACTCTACTTTCGCAGCTACTCACTGACAGTGCTCTGTGACCACCGAGAATGCTTGGTATACACGCGAATCGTGAGAGTATACAGGTTGCAACAAAATTAATTAATTTATATATTATTGATTTATTTATTTAATGATATTTTCGATGGTAGAGTCGAACATTAATTTTCACGAAAAGATGCGGTTAATGATGAAATTTTAACGAAAAATTTCTTGATGGCGCAATTTGATTATTTTGACGTTGATAACATTTAATCGATTCAATAAATAATCACGATGACTCTACGATATCCCCGAAAGGACCGCTATAGTGGCGTTTGAAAATGGGAGAATAGATAGCCACTCCGTTTTTTAAGATAACAATCACTCGACTACAATCAGAAGAACATTTTTTCCCTGCATAACGACACCAGAAATCTTTAATAACGCAACTGAAACGGCAACAAAAAACCGACGAATTTTAATTTCTCGTTAATTTGAAATTTAATTAATATTAATTAATTTTTCAATTTCTCAAATAAAAAGTAAGAAATTAAATTTACGAATCGAGAATAAATTTAAATGAAAAAAATAATATTAATATTATTTAGTCATTTAATTTATTTTTATTTTTTATAAAATTTTTTTATAATTCTTTATTTTTGGTAAAACCTGTACAATTCCAATAGCGGCTGAAAGCGAAGTTCGTGGCGTGTTTCCCTCGGGCCGAAAGTTCCGCTGGTCAGTAACACGGGATGGGTTGGTACCATGGTGCGTCAGAAACTGCAACGGCGACGGCGAGTCGAGCACGAAGTTTGTCACGTGAAGTATATCGCGTATGCTTCGTTAACCTCGGGTTGCCCGGCGCTTGACATCGACGCCGCTATGACAGGGCGTCTACCAAAATTCGATGTTTGTCGAACATTCAACTGGGATCAACTGAAATAGCTCGAGGCCTGTTGAATAAATTTCTCCAATAACGGCTTCGTGATCGATATGTCATGAATGAAATATCAATCTGGTTTGCCGTTTCTTGCGTCATATCAACATTGACTTAACACTGCCGCCTCCTGCCCCCCGCGGCATAAAATATGAATAATGAATTCTACTTTCCAGTATTCGATAATTCTTTATCAAAAGCATGGAATATACAGCATGAATACTCGCATGATATATGGGTGAAGAATGTAAAAACAAAACTATGTTTTTCTTGACCATCTTTTTCCCTGAAGTTTTCGATATATTTGCACGATTGAGTGGGTGGCTAATGGGTGGTGTCTCCTATGTATATTGTAGGAAATGGCCACGTGACGGGACTGATTAGGCCGGGAATCGGTGCTCCAAGCTTGAGCCTCGAATCAAGAGTGAACGATGAACTCGAATGGCAATGCCGGATCCGAGGATGTTGGAAACGGTGGTGAGTACGGGAGTACCGAAGAAACGGCACTGTTGAGCAGAGGACCACCGCCTCCAGTGGTGGTTGCCGCTGCAGTTGCGGTTTCGCAAGGAAAGCCCGTACTCACGCGTCAGGATCGGGCAACCTTTCTCGTCGCTTCGCCACAGTTATCCGTCTCGGGTCTCGGTGGCTCGGAGGAGAGCGGAACAAACGAGGATACGTCGACGAGATCGGTGCCGGACATCGAGTTACATTGCCGTCTCGATGGCAACGGTGAGCCTCAACAAGTTTTGGCTCAACAGCATTCACTCGGTCCGACCGGTACGTCGACGTTCGCGACGATTTACGGACCTCAACGCACGCGACAATTGTCAACCGCCGGAGCGCATCAATACAACAGATGTCGTTGCGATCGAAGGGAATCCCTGGCACCCTCATCGGCTCTACACTTGGCTCGCAGCATTTCAAGGTAAAATCTCGTTCGTTTACATCATTGTTTACCACAAACACACACACACGCAACTCAGGACATTCTGCCATTTCTATTCACACTTACAGCACCCCTCGATGGCAATAGACATATTAAAAATATATGCAAAACTATAGACTTCATTCTACGAAAAGAAAAATTCTAAATAATAATTGGTTTATTAATTTAATTTATTTTTATCGATATGTTTTTTTTTTTTAATTATATAAATTTTTATAAATTATAAATTATAAATCTATTCCAGCAAAAAGTTAGATATTTAATATTTAATTATTTATTAATTGGTTAATTAATTAACTAATTGCTTTGCTCTATTATATGGGTAACATAATAAAAATATATCTAATGCAAAATACATATAAAATAGATCGGAAATATACGAAGAAAATATCACTATTACATTGACAATACAAATATGTATATTTGAATTAAATTCGACAAATATTTGTATCATATTTCTTGCATATATTTTCGATAGGAAATTACCATGGAGGCAGTCTCGATTATCTCAAAGTCCTTTAACCGCACCACGGCTCTAATTTTGGTGTCCGATTGTATTCCGCGCAAATACTACATCGCACACAACCCGCGTCTTCACCGACCCGAATAGTTACGGACGAACACACTCGGGAAGCGTAACTAAATCAAATGGTTTCGGAACCCATACAAAAGCCACGAAGAGTATCACAATGTAGAAGATACCAGCGTTTCCGGGGTCGTATCG
Organism: Cryptus armator; assembly: GCA_963971235.1. Taxonomy (NCBI): domain Eukaryota; kingdom Metazoa; phylum Arthropoda; class Insecta; order Hymenoptera; family Ichneumonidae; genus Cryptus; species Cryptus armator. The sequence continues at coordinate 21,576,161 of OZ020235.1, forward strand.
TATTGTTTCGGGGTTATCATGTCGAAAATTTGAGAATTCTTCTTGTCCTGTGTGTGTCTATAGTCTCGTGTCTTTTGGGATAAGACCGTAACCAGGCTTTCGGGTAAACATAATGTAGGACGACATTTTCACGGTATTTTCACGGTTGTAAGTTCCCTTGACTTTCTGAAGTAGCCAGAGCCACCAGCGTGAAACCCGAAGAAGTTGAAAGGTAAAACGACCCTCCAAACTCTCGCAAGATCCCCTCACCAGCAGCTTTTCCGATGGGTCCCTTCGCCCGAGGATTTTACGATCTGTAACTTCGTGTTCTTGGACATCGAACTTTAGAAACGTATATATCACGATTTCTTTTTCTTTTTTTTATAGCGCTCTATACTGTCGGACTGTCTCGCGAGATTTGGCGATTTTGTGTGTTTCGTGAGCAAAATGTGAGTTACGATCGCGTTAAAAGAGAGTTGAGGGTAAAACGAATCCTCAGGGATAAATCTCGGGATAGTCTGAACGACTTTTAATGGACTGCTTTTTTGGCCGTTCCCTGGGTGAAACGGTCACGTAGAATCTTTTGTTTTTCGATATTTTACCGGGCAGCCGACATTCATCATTTTATTTTTTACCATCTCGATTCCCATTGAAAATATTTGTTGCTCATTGCTGATTCATAAATTCATTCGCGAATAGGGAATATTTGCATGATGATGACTGGCTAAGTGCCAAGAATATTTCTAGGGGATAAAGTTACAGACAAGCTTTCAGTTTGCAATTAATCGCAGTTTGTAATTGTGTGGGACGAGGGTTTGGTTTCCCGGTCTCACGATATCAAATGATAGCGTGTAACTTGGGCAGCTAGAGATGCCGACAACTCAAATGCCCCAAACTTGATAATACCCGAGCCGATGTCACAGTTACCGAGGCATTTCAAATATGTCCGCATCCTCGGGTAGCCTCTCTAGCGGTCTCATCTAGATGCACAGTAACAGCGATAGCCAGAGTCAGAGCTTTTGTAATTTAGCTTCCCTCGTAGGAAATTGGGCACACTGCCGGATATACTCGAGAGCTTATTTGCAACACTCGCTTCAACATCTCGTAAGGTCACACATCTAGTTATCTAGGTGCTCGTTCGGGTAATAAGATGAACAAAAAGAATACAATTCTGGACGCAATGTGACTCTCAACCGCGTGTTCGTTCGTCTCTTAAAGCGGAACATCCGAGCATCTGAAATGTTTGCATTCGTAACGCCGGGATGAGCATATAATCAGATAGCTGACTATAAAAAAAAATCGTGCGAAATCCTTTCTGGAATAATTTTATGTACCCTCATTATTAGACACTCTAAAACGCATCAAATTAACTCGGATAAAACTAAAAAAATTTATAAGATCGAAAAAAAAAAAAAATCTCTTAGGACGCGTTTTCGCGGAGTTTATTTTATTTTGGAGCGGCGTGTTTTCAATAAATTCGTTGTTTTATCGGTTTATAGACCCCGAGTGTGTGCGTAGCCTTTTTTTTCTCTTCAGTTTTCGCACGTACGATCTGAATTCGTTTAGGTGAAGGGCTGAGCAACGATTTCCCACGGGCGGGTGGTACGTAAGGTAGAACCAGTCGCGGTGTAATCGTATATAGGCATCGCCCGATCCCCGCCGGGAAATCAATTTTATACGTACGAATCGACCGAAAGAAAATTCGACTTTCAGCGTGTAAGTGTTCCGGTTATATATACCGTATAATTCCACTAGAAAGATGATACTGCATAAAAATGAGAATGAAAATCGCGCTTCAACAGCAATTTCTTCGTGAGATTCAAAAAGTGTCTGCATGTTTTATCGTTGTTATTCGTTAAATTATCCGATTCAATTCCATTAAAGAAGATTCAGTTCCGTCAACTGCAGTCACATTAATCGAGATAAATAGCAAACTTCGCAAAGATTTATGAAATATCCGAACCAATGATCGAATTTAAAAGAAATGAACGGAATCGTTCATCGATCTCGCATTTTTCGATTTCCGCGAACAATTGCATTACTCAAAGTCCAGCCGAGTCTGCAATCCACTATGTTTCATTGATTTTAAAGTCGAGCCACGTAGACACTCGTGCGAGACCGTGCAATACCCGAGCGGAATTCCAAATGCAGTGGCTATAAATAGGAAGGAACTGAAGAGAAAAGGGTTGACAAAAAAGAAAGTTTTCCCTATTTCCTTATGCTAATTGCGATAGTATAAAACTTGATTAGCGTTCGGATAACCCGGCCACGAATCAAGAATGAGAAGCGAGTAGGTTTCTAATACTGCACACGCTACTCTACCCCTTCGAACAATTCTCAACGTCGCGACGAGGAAATCTTTCACGTATTACAGTTTGTCATTCTTTTTTTTGATATTTGACAATTTCAAAAGGGAAAGCGTCAAGAGCGGCGGCCACCACTGCTGTCCGTGTCAAGCACCACCACCGCCGGTTCTCGTGACAACTTCGCCAAGCGCACGGATTATTCGGCAAAGTTCTCAGCCCGAAGCCTCGGCATGCTGTTGTTCGGGATGCTGCTGTCCCCTTCATTCGGGTGCTGCACCGAGTGCCGCATCGCTCAGACAACTGCGGGAACCCGGCGATGGAATAGCCGGCATTGCCGCCGATTCGCTCCGAATCAATGGAGGAATTCGGCAATTTCGACAGGTAAACAATATTAAAAGCCCACCCCTTCCCCCTGATTCCCGGCAGAAATACACAACAATAATGGCCAATTGGTTCCCGCTACCTTCATCCACGCCACAGATCGGGCTCCTCGTTTTCCAACTTCCTTTAGATCTTTCTCTGTGCACTCTACGAATCTCTGTACTATTTTCTGTTTATAACGAAATATTCAATACGGCTTTTGATTAAATTCAGAGCTCCTCGAGCTCTGCAGTGCTAAAAGCGAATGCTTACTGAACTCTAACTACAAAGCAATACGTCCTGCAAGCGTCGTACTCGACATCGCGATTCAGGAGAGCGTTAAAACATCGCTGGTTTCGATTTATTGCGTTAGTTTATCCTGTCTCTCTGCTGTGTATTATATAAGTAACACTTGCGAAAATTTCGACGATCGAGTTTTAGACCGATTTATTCAGCGTGTGATTTTTTTTTAGCTTCGTCAATGTTTGTACAAAGTCTACGTTTCTGTCTACACGCTGGGGTGTGAAATGTCACCGCTTTTTCTACGTGAGGGAAGCAAATTTTTTTTTTTTTTTTTTTTTACGATCGGACTAACAAATGAGATTAGGGGAGGTTTTTTCGATTCCTATCGTCGCGAGAATTCGATTTTTTTCTGTCGTTTTATTTCGGTCCCAGAAGAGAGTGAACTCTGAATAATTTTGGCGAACGTAAACATCAAATTCGATTGTTTGAACGAACATCGATCACTCAAATCACTTGAGCTGTCGCATCAGGAATGCAATTCGTCAAGCCGAAACGTTTTTTCGACATTTTTTTTTTTTCTAAACGACGCTTCGTCGAATAACCCAGTTAAACGATTTACTTCGTTGCGAACACTTTTTCACTTTAATGTCGAAAAAATTCCGTCGGACTGGCGCGACGGTGCGGCATTATGTAGGTTTTCGAATAAAAACCGTTGGCGAAAGGGATGGAAAAAACAAACTGGCCGCCGGCAAGCCAACGGTGAGAAGCTCTCCTCCCTTAGCTACTTATTACATAAAAGCGTTGGTCGCCGTACCGCGAACTCGTCTCTCCGCTACTGCGACGAAAACTGACAAAATGACGGCGTCATATAATCAAATCACTTTTGTCAAAGTAAGAGCCTTAAAAGAACGAGCCGAGCATTGAAAACTTCTCTTTGACGGGTAAACGACATTCACTTTCTGTACTACACAATTCGTTACCTGCCCGCTAAAGAGCTTTTTTTATTACGAATACGGGAGACAGAATCCTCCTTCTTTCTTACCATCTGAGTACTTTTTGCTTCTTCGTAAATTAAGCTTTTTTTTCTTTGAAAAAAAAAAAAAAAAAAAAAAAATTGACTTGTTTTCAAAATTTTCATGACAGGACAGGTAAAAAATGTGTGTTTTCGAACAACCAATGTCACAAAAAAGATTGCAAAGTAGAACTTTGCGGATTTCTTTCTCAATATTTTGCATCTTTCACGAAGCCTCCTCTACGAAAAATCTGAGAATTTATCACAATCTTTTCTCATAGAGGGAATTTTGAGTAAAATTAAAAATAATGTATAAGCAATGTGCAAAATTCAAGGTTACAATCTTTTTTTTGGCTCGCAAAATATACGAATTCAGCGTAAATAGAAAAATACGTAGAATTTTTTAATATAATTCGTAATTTCGTAAAATCTCTGATGTGATCACTGAAAAAATTACTTGCAATACCAGTATATGAAACTTTTACGCATAAACGGCGTAATATATTCCAAAACAAATGTGTGTCGGAATTTTAAACAACTTTCTGCAATACAACGACAAATTTTGTTATTTTAATATAATTTTTTTCCATAATTTTAAGAATGTCTTGTAAATTTACACGATAGGATTTAAAAATTTTCGAATAATGTACGAAGGGTGCTAATTTTTTTATTTCCAAGTACGTTAAATGTACCGTACATTTTTCCAGTAAAATACTGCAAACGAATCGTTTTCAAGTTACGAAGAATTTTAATATTGTCACACATACACGCGCGCAGATATTTTTGTTCTAAAAAACGATTTTCCACCATTTCGAAACATTCTGAACGCATAATCGTGACAAATTTCAAATTACTTTTTCGTCGTCAAAATGAAGCTTTTTCTCCGAGAAAGCATAATGCGGTTTCCGTAATTCTATTACCGTTCTTGCCGTATTAAGAGCTTTTATTTTTCTTTTCGCGCGCAACATTTGATAATGGTGGTCCGAATGACTGCAATCTCCTCGGGACAACCCAGTAGCGAATTCACTAGCCAAAGAAATGTCTCTATTGCTCCGTTTTTGTGTCGTTTTTTTATTATTTCGAATGGGAGAGAAATGAGAATTCCACGTTTGCCCGTAAAAAAAACCGACGGCGAAGGAAACGGAAGGAGAATCCACTCGACTCAGTTGACTCACTTACCGAAATTAAGTTTTCTGCGAGTAGTCGCTTTCCGGTATCTCGTATAACTAGTTTTCTCATACTTACACTGTACTCTAGTAGCACGGGGTGTATCGTCACTTACTGATGCGAGTGCACTCCGGCTTCCCCCTCAGCCACCGGTAATTTAACGGGAAAATATAAATATCAAGATAATATTAAGTAGCTTTTCTGTCGCGTTGCATAGTAGATACAGTTTTTTTAATGGCAAAAAGTTCGTGAAAAATCGATGAGCAAATTTACTCATTTTTAGCGTCACGTCTTTTATATACATTTGTTTTTTATGACACCGCGGAACCTACAGCTTGTTTTATCTCGATCGTAGTATATTGTACACTAGTGTGCGGCAAACGTGTGACTCACAATGATTATTCCGTCAATTCGGTCAGGAAATTGCATGTTACGATCGCGCAGACTTATCATACCGTTTTCTCTGACCTCGAAATTCAACACGAGTCATTCCGATGCCCTAGTGCTAACAAATATAAAAAAAAAAAAAACGCTTCTCGATCTCAATCGGGCAAAAAAAATACCCTCCTCTGAGAATTGAAAACAAATCGTAAAAAATCGTGAAACTTGGATAACCCGTGTGCAGTGAATATGCATTTTATTCTGACGTTCATAAGAGGCTTCCTATGATTAAATTACACGGAAGAAGAAGCACAACTCAGCTGTAGGAGGCTAATGGGTATTACAAAAGCGAAAAAAAAAAAAAAATCAAATAAACGCAAGTAAACGCTTCATCCGGGTGATAACGACGGTGATCGTCGAAGATAATTGAAATCCATTCGTTGCGGAGGTAGATAATTTTTTATTTTTTTTTAGATTTTTTAATACGAAGAATCTTCGCGAGAAAATTAAGATTCATCGGATTATAACTGGCGGGTGCGTTACTATTTTAATTTGATTTAATACGGCGAGTATCATTTTTTATACCGCGACGGATGGTAATAGACAAGAGCAGAGTATAGGGGTCTCGGACCCGACGAGATTTTGCATTTAATGACGCTGTCGCTCTTCGTTATGTCAAGGGAAACTCATTGACTGAACAATACATGCATATAGCGCAGATAATGGAGGCGTGCATATGCACTGTCCGGTTGACTATACGCGGTAAACTATAAACCAGCATCAGCCCGAGAGCTTCCATAATTTGCGGATGCCATTATTATATATCTATATTGCATAAACGTATATCGGTATATAGGGGGTTTGACGAACCCTCTCAATGGACTACGGCGCACAGGAGCATATAATCGAATTTGCGCTGTACAGCACGCGAGGAAATCCGGTGCATATCAATCTGGAAAGCGCCACGTACAAGATTATCCCGCCTGACGGAAAAAGCTCGAGAGAGAGAGACGAAGATTCAACGTTTCTCCTTTTTTTTTTCTCGACTCTTCGCCTCGAGAACGAAGAACCCTGTGTTTTCAGTGGGTGCGTCTGTAGAACGATGCTTTACCGACCCGTCGACCGTCGGCAAAACCACCCCTAAGCGAAACACCAACAGACAGCAATCGAAACTACTAACGGAGATTCGGTTGGTTTTTTTAGTTGTAAGAGGACGCAAGTGAGACTTGCCACCCTTGATAACCGAATTATTCACACGATAGGATTTTATAACAGAGGACACTACTCGGCATACCAAGAGGCAATTTGTCGCGTTTGCCAACAGCGTCGACTGGAACGTACGCGCGAGTCACAAAGAAATACGTGAGAGTTTAGGACTTCGAATTTCTAGCGAATAGGACTGCGGAGTTTCAGTTGAAATGCTTCGCAGAGTGGGCAATTTGTCTTGGAGACCTTCCCCCACGGTGATCGACACGGTAGATAAGAGATAAAGAAATAACAAATCTCTTTCAACTCATATTGGAGCGATTTTTTTTTTTTTTTTCGAAATCAAGTTCTGTTATGATTATTTAATTTAAAAAAATACGAGGATAATAAAATGTTGACTATAAAAATTCGTGCGGATTGTCGAGAGCAATAAAAAGGTAATTATCCTCGTAGGTTTATGAATAAAAACGAGCCGAGAGTGTTATCGGTGACCCGCGTAATGCGAGGACCGTACCGCTCACATTTTTGCATGAGAACGATTCAACAGGCTGTTTTCTCCCCGATGCCGCGCATTTCATTATCGTTGTCTCGTATAATTAACCGCGCCGCGACCAAAATCCTTTTTTTTTAATCGTTGCACGCAGACCTCTGACTGTTTAAGCGCCCTTTCATACAATTGAAGGAGAAATTGAGGAATTAAAACAATTTTTTAAGCTCCGCGATTATTTGACGAATTACGAAAAAGAAAAAAAAAAATGTACACAAGATGAACGATAAACGTGCGAATAATTAATAAAATTGAAGAAACCAATTGAGGTGTTAAAATTAAATAAAAAAAATGAAATAAAATAGCCAAAATGAACGATAAACGTGCAAATAATGAATACAATCGCCAAATGCGGCGTTGAAAGTAAACGAACAATAAAAATAAAATAAACAAGACGAACGGTATATACGTACGAGTAATAAATAGCCTATTCGCATACGAAGTTTTCCGAATTTTTTATATTTTATCGTGGAGAGAAACGCGACAATATATCGAGAATGTCTAAAGCAGAAACCCTCGTGCATCTTATCCTCCCTATAGATTCGAACCCCCCTGGCGTTTCGAGGCTCTTTATACGTATATATCGTATACATATATATAATATGGCTCACGATCCGCTCTCAACTATCCCCAAAAACCCACTTCGATCGCGGCTCTCGGATGTACTTTGGCGCAAAGTGGAGATTTCCTGTATTTGGAAACAAAACATTCTAAATGCCTGAATATCCGGACACAAAAAAAGTATCCTCTCGTCTGTTCCCGTATCGAGCCAAACACGATTTTTTTTTTTTTTTTTTTGTTTTTCCCGCAAAATTCGAGCATCGAACTAAATTGTTTTTAGATTGAATTCCGAATTATTTTCGTAGAAAATCGATTTACAAGCTAACAAAGATTAATTCTGCAATCATTTCCTTGATTAAAAATTGTTTCAAAGTTTGTCAAAACGCTGTGAAAAATTCGTGTGTAATTTTAAAATAACAAATTTAATTATTCATTCAATGTCTTATTTCCGTAAAAAACCGTCGAGACGAGGTTTCCGGTTTTAATTGTATACTCCGCGCAAGAGATATTAACTCAGTTAAATGCAGAATACAATTTATTTGCTGTTTTTTTGCACATTTTTTGTATCCTTTGTTGGATGCAACGTTAAACAACATCTATAACTCGGGTTAATTAAACTTTTGATGCCCCATTTCGAGTTTATTACCTCCGTTTAATAACACCGGCGGCAAAATTTCCGACACGAAATTTTTATATTCGACTTTCGGCGTACGTAAACTCGCTAAACCTCGTAGTTTATCTTTAACGGATTGTTTTCATTGTGATAAATGCGATATTCGAAATTTTTTTTACGATCTCGATTTTTCATAATAAAAATAAAATAAAAAGGTATTTCATCACTTACCGGAGAAGCCGCGTTGATGTCGTCCGTCCGTGTGTCGCCGGGGTGCGTTGGAGCATTTCTGTGATCTTAACGGACGCGGAGATGCCTCGATGATATATTTTACCACTTTCGTCACTCGACAGCTTTATTACACGCTGTATATCTTCGCTACAGGACAAGCCTGCATGGCCCGGAACATAGGGAGGAAAGCACGAGCTGAAAAAAAAAAAAGAAAAAAAAGCGTAAAAATTGTTTTTTTTTTAAGCTTTCGTCGGCAGAACTCGAGTACATTTATTACGATCAAGAGACCCGTTTCGGCAATTTCAAGTTTAAAAAAAAGCGTTTATTTTCTCGGTGGTAAAAAAAAATGTGACTAAAAGATCATTTTTAGAATTTTTTTTATTAAAAAAAACTTGCACTCCTACAATATTTAATATTCATTTATTTAATACTTCATATTCGAATCTGGAAATTTTTTACATAACGAGACCACAATTACCAACAATCACATGGACTTCGTGACACAATTTTTTTTTTTTTTCATCTTTAAAAAAAAAATGTTAAATCCTCTATTGCCTAAAATCGCCGAGTCGCTCTAAAATACCAAACGCAAGCTTCGTAAAGTACTAATATAAACGGAAAGCCAAGCAGACACGGGCACATCTGCGTGCATTGCAGCGGCGAAATAGTTCTCCAAACGTCGTAAATCAATACAATAGCGTAATTCACCGCAAACGATTCTCGATCGTGTACCATTCGCGAAGGACGCGGTTCACCGGATCGCAGCCCCTATATTTCCCCCGTGTGTTCGGTATAAAGCTCTCCCCCTCCCCCCTCCCCTCTCTGAAAGCCCCCGATCTATAATACCGACGCAACAGTCCGGAATTCGGCGGGTTTATCGGACAACCGAATGAACGTCCATTACACAGTCGTGATTCGCGAATATTTCGCGTGAAATATCTCCCCGATGCAGCCAACGGTCACGCCTGATAAGCTCTCTCGGCGATCGATAAATTAGCTCGTTTGTTCGGATTGACCGGAAGAAGCCAAAGAGAAAAAATGCTTAATGAAGAGTATAAAATGCCTCGCCTCGCTTTTTTTTTTTTTTTGTTCGAAGAAGAGATTTGGGTCTTTTAGGGCGCATTTTACGTGGCAGTTGACTTTATGTTGCTCGGTCGGGCGGCTCAGTACCGTAGCTACCACTACCAACATTACTGCCTAAGCTACTTGAGGCAGTTAGCTAGGATAAAAATGAAAGCACGGATCCCTCCCGGCAGTTGTTAGTTCGGTTATCTTTTTCTCGATGAATGTCGGAACCCGCGCGAAGGGGGATTGAAGACGAAAAGAGTCAAGAGGCAGGGGCACAGTCTACAGGGACTGGGAACGAGTCATTAGTGCTTCAGGGTTGAAAACGACAACACACACACACATATATAGATCAAGAGCTGTACCTTCCCTCGTGTCGTTTCTGCGCTCTTCGAAAGATAGGAAAAGTCTTCCTGTCAGCTTCTGGCCACGTGCCAACGAGCTACAATCATGACTGCGGTTCTCGTTGCAAAGTAAGACACCACCCCACGGTAAACTCGCCTTCGTTTTTCCGTACCACGCTACCGAATTTTTCACGAACGTTCAACGATATTACTCCCAACGGGAACACCACCGTCGCAAATACTTTTATTTTTACAGATGTCAATGTTTTACGAATGTGTATACGTGTTCGACGTTTTTTTCAAGCTATAAATATCTCTCCGTACGTGTGTCGCGCGAGCCAAATTTTTTTTTTTTAATGCTTTTGCTATTTTTTTTTTTTTTTTTCGAGAATAATGTTTTTTTATTTTTTTGTCGATGCAAAAGAATATTGGCGTTCAATATTATCCGTTGGGATGAGTAATCGCGAATGTTTTACGTCTATTCACGTCGCTATCGTGTGCAGTAACATTTTTATCCTTCGGTATATACGATTCGATTCTGATTCCAACTCAGCACTTTATTTTATTTTTTTTATTTTTTTTCAATATTTCAATGTTCTCTGTGTTAGGTGTACATACGTTGGTGTGTACGAATGTTCGATATGCCGTTCAATTATACTGTCAGGTGCGTTATTATTTTTATTTTTAATCCTTTGTGTCCGAATGTTTGATAACTAAATGGAAATTATGGTGTTTACTTTTTTGTATATCAAATATCTCGATGGGTTCGTTAACGAAATATTAATTCTGTGAATGTTTCTCTGTGTTTTTTTAAATCTCTTCGTTACCAGTGTATTGATTCGAACCTCGTTAACAGAAAAAAAATATCATACATCGCGCGAAAACGCGGAGAAACTTATCCAGCCAAAGCTATATCCGCCGGAATTTCACTGTCTTATAAAAATTCCAAAAGTCGAGAAGCTTTGCTCCAATTAAGAAAAAATGCTCACTCCCGAAACTCTCTCACGTATCTCATCCAAATCCCCCCAAAGTATACAGCAAGAGTTCAAAGTCTGTTGCGCAATCTCAGAAGAGTAAATTGCCAGAAGAGTAAATGGATGAGGCACTTTGGTATCACGTGCGAATCCAGCAGTGGAGTAGCAGTATTGCCCGATAATTAATGCCAATTGGATGTCCCGCAGAAGCCGGAAACCCGTAGCCAATGGAAATAGCTCCCAGCGGCAGCCACACCAGAGTAGAATTAGATCAAAGTAGCGGTCGTAAAGTATACCCATAGCCCAGCGTCGATTCCCGTTTCGATCAACTTTTAACTATCTATAATATATCCGCATAGTATACTGTATCACTTAATCCCGATACCCTCTTTCTCTCGACACGATAATAATTAATTATAATAACAATATTAACAGCGATAGTTATTATCCAAAATAGATAAGACCCCATTATCCGACAAAATTCCCGAATATTCAAATACCTTGTAATATGTTTTTTTTTTTTACGATAATTTTTTTTGCCAATAATAATTAATAATGTAGTTTTGTACTTGTTAATTGTCTTTTTTTTCTTCTTTTTTTTACTATCATCGGTAAATTAACACTTTCTAAAAAAGTACGATCAGTTCGATAACGTGTTGACTATTCATAATTTATTAATTTATTAGGAATATTAATAACGCAAATAATCCTCCAAAATAGACTAAACCTATCCGACAAAATTCCCGAATATTCAAATTCCTCGTAATATCATCTTTTACACAATAATCTTTATTGCAAATAATAATTAATAATGTAGTATTGTATTTATTAATTGTCCTTTTTTTCTTACTTTCCCGTCATCGGTAAATTAACTCTTTATAAAAAAGCACTCAGTTCGGTAAAATTTCAACTGTTTATAATTTATTAATTTATTAACAATATTAATAATAAATCATTTTCAAAAATAGACTTAAACCCATCCAACAAAATATTCAAATATTCGAATGCCTTATGTTATAATTTTAATTGCAAATAATGATTAATAATGTAGTTTTGTGTTTATTAATTGTGTTAATTTTTCTTCTTCTTCTTCTTTTACTGTCATCGATAAATTAACCCCTGATAAACCCGCACTCAGTTTCCGTGGTGGTGCAAATCGTCGCCGACTACAACGGCAACCACGCCTCCGCCGCCGGTCGCAAGTTCCGGCTCAGCTTCGGTCTCTGGTTCCGGTTCCGGTACGCAGGGCGTCGTTCTCTGTCCACGAACGCTGTCGCAGGTTCGACGCTCGAGATTGCGGCGCGCACTCACCGAGGCTACCGCCGAGACCGTCACATACGTCAAAGCGGTGGGAATTTTTAAAAAACACACACACACGTTTATCCAGATTGATAACAATGTTCTGTTATTATTGTGTATATCAATTCACGGTGTAGTTTTCGTTCACCCGTAACCGTTTCACCATTCACGTTGTTTTGTTGGCCGACAAAGCCAATAAAGATAAATAAAAACACCAACATTATGTATTTGGCAAATAGGATAGTGAGAACGAACCACCAGTACCCCTCACAGCCCACAAATCACCCGTAACCACTTCGAACCTGCATATATATATATTTTTTTTTTTCCCAAACCTCGGACTTAGTACACAAGATGTGTTGTCGTTTCGAGCATTCGTCATATAGCCACAATAGAATTCTTCGATTCGTTGGCATCTTTGTGTTTTATTTTTCTTTTATTAGCGCAAACTTTTATGATTTTTTGCACGCTATAGTGATAAACAGTAGTAGATGTATCTGTTTGAATGTTTTTGTCGCTCGGCAGCGCGTCGCGCATTTGAGAGACAAGTTTTGTACCAACGTGAAACACGATTTTCGCATCTCTGGCTGCCGGTTACAGCTATCATCGGGTGTTAGGGATACTACAACATCCGTTTATCTCGCGATGTCGTGTACCAGGGGGAGGGGCTCTCCTGTGTATCTCGCCGAATAGAGAGATACAATCACGCGGCTGATCATCGATTCGGCGTAACCGAGAACTCTTTCTCTCTTTCTCCGTTTCCTCGCTCGCTCTTGAATTCTCGTTCGGTTTTATTACGTCTATCATTCCCGGGCTCTCGCATCATTGCCACACTGGAAATCTGCTATACCACTACTATGGTTATTCGCATTCGTGAACGCGCGCGCAAAAGGGTTATGGGTCGCGATCGTTGTTGAAACGTTGCGGACGAGTTCAATTGCCGGTATAAGTAACGAGAAAGGATTAAGTGGTTGCAGTCCGCGTTGTGTCAGACAACGAATACAAAGCCTGTGTTTTACTTTCGGATACATTTCCATCATACGACGATAATTTTGATGAACATTTTTTTAAGTGATCATTATAATAATAATAACAAATCGGAATTTAAAAAATATCACTTACTTAATGTTTTTGAATTACAAAGTCCAAAATAAATAAGATATTGAATTATTATAAAATTATAGTTGTTATTCAATAATAATTCAATATCGTACTTATTTTGGACTTCTTAATTCTAAATGAAATTCTTGCTGTTATTTTAAATTTTTTATTGTTATTATTATTATTATTATTATTATTATTATTATTATTGTAAATAAATATTCCATTATTTTTCTTTAATTCCATTCATAAAAAATGTTTTTCCGGATCAGACGAGCAGTCGTCACAATTCGTCATCGAATTCTGATCACTGGAGTATAATGAGTACACGCGGCCGTGCGTGTCCTGACACTTGGTTGGTTTAACGACCACGGTCGGTTCATTCTTTGCTTTATCTACCTTTCTTTTTATTTTCGTCTCTTGTCGAGCGCACTCGAGCGTTCGGAAAACGAGAGTTATAGCTTCACGCGCTCGGATACTGCACCGGGGTGTACGGGTGGGAGTGGAGGTCGAAATACCTGCCAATAATTCGGATGAGGGTCGAGACACAGAGGAACGAGGGACGAGAGAATAAAGAAGCGAGATAGCCAATGGTCCGTTTCTGGTAATCGTTCTTTCTTTCGTTTTTTTTTTTTTTTTTTTTCTTTTTTTGTGCCGCGAAGCATCGTGGGGGCGGGGGCGCAACTGCACCGCGGCCAAGTGACCTCGAGAACGGATGATAATCGATTGGCACACGAGGAAGCCTCGCACTAACTTATGTATAAAGTACCGGGTTCTAAATAACCAGCGGGCAACGTAAAGAGTTGCCGCCGGTAACATACGGCACAACTCGCTCTGACATTCCGTTTTTATTTCCAATGATGGTATATACAACAAAAGACCAATATTGATATAGAAACAACGTGTGGAAATAGAGATAGAAAGGCAGACAAAAGAGCTGTATAATTGACCGGAAAAGGCGAATCCTTCGAATAATTAATCGATTCACGAAAGAAACATTACAAAAAAAAACAAACAGTGAAGACAAAAGCTTTTTAGTCAAACAAATGTAGGCGCGACACATTTTATTTTTATTAAATTGTTAGACATTTTTTGGCAATGCAAATTATACTAAAAAACTCCCCATTAGGCACTTATAGTTGTTCACAATTCTCGTAGAACCCCCACTCCGTTTCGATGTTTTTTCGTCATCGTTTGTTATAAAATAATTCCACCACTGCAATTTTCATCATTTTCGGATATTGTTCGACCCGTTGCCGAACGTACACCAGCCACGAATAATTCGTGAAAGGTTTTCAACGGCGCGACACACCTCGACTGAAACACGATCGTGTTTCGGTTACCTTGTCAAGATCACGAGATGCATATTTGTGAAACGTGTCTGCACCCATTTTATCATCGTCGAAAAAGTATCTCGCGATCATCGGAGTGTATGTCACGTGCGCGTGTTTTATAAATTTTTGATCGATGCGCAAGGATGCGCGGGTTTAACGAGACGTATCAATGGTTTAATTGATTGGAAATTATTGACATTAGGGGTTTTTGCATTGTTAAAACATCGAGGAATTATCGAACGTAGAGGGTTTGACGCGTTTGTGTCGTCGAGTGTCTAGGAGAGATCGATCGAGCGAAACGACAAATAAAATATACGACGATGGCTCCGAAGGTCCCGATAAAAACATACCACCACCCCCACCGTCCTCCTTCCCCTCCCCCCCCCACACTTCTCTAACCGCGAGGACAACCTCGACGTCTCTATCTCACGATCGCAACGCTGTTATATTATGCAGTTTTTCTATGCGGCAATGCCAAAGCATTGTGCACATTAGATACACTTTTTGATGCACCCAAATGCAACGGTATAAATTATTTTTTCGTATGTAAATAAAATTAACCGAAATACGAAGAAAATAATAATAATATATCGTTCCAAATCAATGCCGCGTAATTCGAGTAAATTCATTCGATTCAAACAAATAATTTCGATCTGTGATGTCTGTTCGTTTTTTTTTTTTTTTAATGAAACGACGTATTAATTATCCAACACTGTGGTGAGGGTGTCCAGGATATCGGCTATTCAAGAATTCTTTGCAAAAACGTTCGTTGGCACGACCCAATGAATTTTCTACCGCTTTTTGCAAGCGATAATTGATAAATCGCCTATTGCACTCGGCAATTATCCCCGAACTCGATAAGCTGGGAAAATGTTCTCGACAATATTCGACGGAAAGATGCAGAGCTTTTTTCGCGTTTTTTTTTTTCAGGGAAAGTCACGGAAAGTTATGAAGCTCTATTGGACGTGTAATAATTGATTGATTAACGATTATTGGACTTGTCAATTATCCTCGAAGACGATAGGTAGCGAGAATGTTCTCGAGAGGCTATCGATAAAAAAAAAAACTTGCCGCGACCTTTTCACACGTGTTTCACAGGAGCCGCATTCACCTCCTTGCGTCGGGGGGTTAGGATGGGTAGGTGTTTGTTTCGTAAAAGTTTGTTCGACAACGAGTCTCCTCCATCGAGGAGTACCCACCAGTCTAGGAGGGTATATAGACGCTCTCTTTATCGAGGGTGAGAGAGGGATGAAAAAGCATCCGCATCCAAGGCACATCGAGCTATACACACCGTGTATAGACTAGAAACTCGGGGCTTCCCCGAGGTCTCTCCATTCCGAACCACTTTATCCTCCTGTCCATCGTCCAGTCAACTTTCCACCGAGCGTCTCGGCACAGCAGCTAGCTATCGTCGGGCGCACACGTTAACGCAACCAGCGCGATCCGACCCTTTTCCTACAAACAGGCACCAAGCACCACCACCAGCACTAGCAGCAGTGGTATCGTCGACGTTTTCGCTTTAGCTCCTCCTCTCGCCGACGCGTCTATGTGTTTTTCCCAATAAAAGCATCGATCGGCTCGCAACAAAAGGGAATGACGCATGAGATAAGGAAAAATGACTCTTCTCCAATTTGACCGCTCTGCGGATAGCAAAGAGCATAACTGAGGGGAATCCCCTCTCTCTTTCGCAACCGTAAATCATATCAATTGTTCAATTTGCACGATGATGGCTTCACCGTGTGTTTGCTTCGTCGAGTATTTGTTTTTTTTTCCTCTGATACATCTAAATCAAATTCATTCAGACCCGAGGATCGTTGATCATTGTTACAATTTCGTTCGTCAAAGTCATCGCGAGAGTTTCAGCGAATGGCAACTCTCGCTTTTGACAAACTTTTTTGTTTTGTTTTTTGTTCAATCGTTTTTTTTTTGTTATTTTCTCGACACTGCGAGATATATATGTGTATATGTCGAGCTTAGAGAGGTCAAGTATCTCCGATGATTTTCCGGACAATTGCATCGTTCAATCTCGAGGATCTCGCGGTGGAGAAACGTATAAACGCTATATAGTATGTGGTATAGTATATGTTGGAATCGAACAGCGATGTCATACTGCCAGCTGCGAATCTGTACGTTCCAACGACGAGAGTTTAATTTAATGAAAATCGAACTACGAACTCTTCCCCCTTCTACCAACGGTGGTACTCGCGAAGCGATGAGATATGAGCCGATTCCCTTCTAATGGGAACGAGGACACCTTTATAACATCATACATTACGCGCCATAAGCTCGGTCCGTTCTCTCCCTTCGTGCTTCACACCGATTCGAGTATATAGTCCTATATCGTGTTTCCTGTGTAGATATAATGTTCGAAGATCTATCGATTTAACGTCGCGAATATGGATCACCAGTTCTTATCACGAAAAAATCTTGAAATAACTTTTGTTTTGTACATAAATCTTAGAATTCGTCGAATGCTTGACAATCCGTGTCGCGTCTTTTTTACGTTCTCGGGATTGCTTGCCATATCAATTCGCATATATCGGTTGAAAGGACGAAGGAATATCAAAGATCGGGAATAATACATCGAAGTTCGAAGGATTTTACGTGCGCGCAGAGGCGCCTTCGAGTTGACCAAAGTGTAGAAAGCAATGTGAGTCACTCCTGTGTGCACATAGAACGAGTAACATAGCGAGTATACATGAGGTATCTATATAAAAGCTTATGTACAAGCGAGAACGATCGCGACGTGAGAATTGGCTGGGATAAGCCGAGTTTCGAAACCTGTAACGGATGGTAGGATTAGCCAAGCGAGGGGAGTGGGAGGCGCGTTAAATACCAATACAACGCTGGTAACTGAGACCCTGGTAGTGCGAGGATCTCGGGTTCTCGTCTACAATCCTTTTTCTTGGATTCTCAAAATCGTCTCAATTTCAGAGCTCTAATACTGCCATTCTATTAAGCACAATGATGGATCTCGGTATATAGTATTGGTATAAAGTTAATTAAACGATCGAAAGAATCGTAAATTACAAAAATTACAAAAACTTTAGACTTAAATAGGAATATAATTTTTAAAAAGTATTGAGTAAGAAGTGAAGTAACGAATAATTATATAATTTTTTTTATACATTCATTTTTATATTATTAATAATTATGTATAAAAAAAATTATTATTCGTATATTATAGTCGATAGATTACCAGACACAATGAAGAATAAATCTTCCGGCAAAGACATCGAAAATTCTTTTAATAATAAATGAAAACGGAGTAAAAGTTTTTCCGCTATCCTATTTCTACTAACAGCGTTAAGATAAGCGTTTTAAACGATAATATCTAAAGTTTGAGATTTTTTGTTGTGTTTTTGTTTTCGACTTCAGTCGGAAAGGAAAAGGGGAAAGGACTGTGAAGTCAATATATCTGCCGACGTTTACTTTTGGAACTTATAACGAAATGGTTGAACATTATCGTTAGCGAAAGGACAAAAAACCGATATGCTCCGTCGTTCTCTTTTAAACTTTATGTTTTTTTTTTTTTTTACTAGAGTATCAGATTTGCTGCGATGTAAGTTATCTATCTTTAACAGTCCGTTACAACCGCAACAATAGTACAGTTTGTGGAAACATTATCGTTCTATGGTGATGAGAAGATCTGAGAGAACGAGAAAGTCGTGGAAGTTCGTTTGTACAACGCGCCCGTGGATTAGCGTGGATTTAATATAATTACACGAATCACCGGTACAAAAGCCTAGAGCTCTCGAAAAGCCGTTTATACCCCAACAACGTTACCCCCATATCTTCGCGAACGCTTTTATAAGTTTCGTGTACAATTCGAATGCTCGTCATTTTTTTTTTTTTTTTTTTTTTTTTTCTTCACCGAAAAGCTTAATAGCGTTAAGCGTATTGGCGTTTAATGCCCGAGGCTCAGTTCAACCCTTCCGCCGTAGCGAATTTCGTAAGAGAAGCGAGGAAAGAAAAATCGTAATATCGAACTTTGAGATTATTATACCGCCAAACTTTCTAATGAATCCTCCCTAATCCACTTGGTTACTTTCAACGAGGCTGAAAGAGATTTACCGTGCTTACCATCCGTTAGTAACGGCGAAGGCTCGAAATAATTCTTCGTAAATTCGTTATTTTTATCCTGTGTCCGTTGTCATTCGGACGGCTAAAAAAAAAATTAGTGACTGGACTCTGAGGGGGAGGAAAGAAAAAAAAAGTAATAAATAGGTACGAGGCGTGAATATCACGTATATCTAGAGAATCTCGTTACTCGAGGACCAAAGGCGAGAGATCTGTAAGCAAGATGTGTATCGGGTGCGCTATGAGGTCCAACGGGTCACGTAACTTCGTACCAGTTCGCGAGTGGAGTTTCTCTCTGCTCACTCCACTTGGCTCTTTCTCTTCCACTAGACCGACTGTCTTATGTACTCCGCCGACCGGATACTACCCACCGATAACTCTCTCCCGATATGCTCCGCGAATAGAGAGTATGCAGAAGTTTTTTACTCCGGCAAATATATTCATATACGCTTCATGTACTCTACGGTTATATACAATTTGCATGGAGAACAAATTTTCTTTATACATCGCGCACAAAGGGGGTGTCCAGAGTTTCATTTCGATGTGCATACACTACAAATTCCGCATGTATAAAAATATATTTTTCTGTAGGGAGTAAAATATGATTTTCAATGCTGTGACGAGAGGCCAAAAACAACGAAATTGGAAATATCTCTTCTTCCGACAGTCTCGTATCGACGAAACCGAAAATACGTTTTTTCGAGAGTTTTTTCCCCTCTCTTTTTCATACACTATTTTTTATTTTATATCCTTCGTCTATGTTTTACTGAAAAAACCCGATTGATAACGAAGCTTTGTACTCGAGAAAACGACACCGGTGGCGTGCCATCGATCAGGGTTTTTTTTTACCCTTTTATTTCCAGGACATTTTTTTGCTATCAGCTTTTTTTCCACAATTTTTTTGTGTAGTTGAATTTTCGAAGATTTTGAAATTCGCGAAGAAATAATGAAAAACTCGTTGCTCGAGACTTTAATCAACTAACAATGTTTAACCAACCGCGTAATTATTATAATGACAATACTTGGTTAAAGTATCACTTTGGAAAAGCTGAAAATGGCGTAACGTTTGCGTCGCGGTGGGACGATAACAACGAGAGATTCCGTGGCGCGAATTCGCAGTTCGTTGGCGTGTAAACGGTCGGCGAACGTGCAAACGAGCTCTAACGATAATGGGCAGTGCCGAGCTTAATTTCATAGCTACATACGTTCCAGCAAAGTGTGCATGTAGGCCGGTACTACAAGTGGGGTATATAGTATCACTCAGCGGGGGAGGAAGTGATACCTATAGGTGGTTATTCGTACGATCCGGCGGTCAACAGGACGCGAAAGCGTTGGTTCTGACTCCGCTCATGTGGCAATTTAATTAGAGGTGCAAAAAAAAAAAAGAAAAACGCCTAATCGGGCGGCTCAATCGGTGCCACAGCGCGAGACGCGGACTCGAACTCTACCGGAGCATTGTGGTATATAAGATCTCCTCCATTCCATATCTAGGTGTTTGCCGAGTGTAACTACGAGGAATACAAGTAGCCGCTTTCCCGTAATCTTCACAAGAGCTTTCGTGAAAGCACATTAATCCTCCTACAAAACCGCGAGTAGCGAGAAAAACGAACGCGTGAGCGAAGCTCTCGGAGACTCGTCGCCGACTAGACTCTTGCACTCGGTTACGACAAGCGACAACTCTCGACTGCGCCGAGGGGAGAAAAAAAATGCATGAATCTCTTGGGTTTATTTTTTCTTCGGAGAATTTTTTATGTGACAACTTATAACTCAACTTCATCGCGTCCTTAATTTGCCACATTCTCGAGCGAGTCGGTCATTTTTTTAAACTTGTAACGCGGTAAAAATTATTCGGGGGTTTTGTTTTTATTGTGAAGTTCAATTATTTTGTTAGAAAAATGAAGTACGTTAGGTTAGGTTAGGTATTGTTCCTCTTATTCCACCGATTACCTTTCCGGATTTTCCGGTTGTCCCCTCCTAACATTCCCTACCCGCACTCAGCTAATCTGTTTCCCGTGCGTCCGCAGTCGATTTACTTACCGCATTTTCCGGGGATACGGGAAGACTGCGGAAAACCCGTACCGGTACAGACGACCACATTCTACTGATTTTTCGGTATTTTTTACACATGCAGACAGTGCAGAAAACCCCAAAGTCTCAGAAGAATGAGCCTTCTGCTCAACGGTTGATGCGCCGGTCAACGCCGGTCACCCATCCAAGTATTGCCCGCGAACAAAGCTGTTCGACTTGGGTCATCACCAGAGCCGCGCGCGAAAAAATGAAATAATATTCAAAAAAAATTTTAATCAGAAAAATTAAATGGTAGAAAAAAGATTTTTTTTTAAGGAATTCTATAGAAGACACTGCGCTTGATGCTTAAGTGTGTGAATAATATATTCACGATACTCCGTTGGGATTGTGGTTGGAATACACGACCGGGAAGATGATACAGTAGTCGGTATTGAGAATTGATGGAACAAGAGTTTCGAAAATAAAAGAAAAAAGAAAAATGAATGAAGGCAAAGAAAAGCGACGAGCGATAGAGCGGTAGAGAAACGGCGGAGATTCGCGTTGATTTATACCGTTGGAACTTCCGGAATATTGGAAGCTTAGTGTCCCATGAAAATATTTCACACCTGGTATCACCCACGTCTCGATTTTATAACGGATAAAAGAGAATTCGTATTCTAGACAACGTCCCGACCTGCCACACGTATGGGATTGTATACTGCACTTGGTTCCAGTTACAGTGTGGAACGCGGTTACGATGGTCCGAAGGGAACACTCACGATACAATCCAAAGTGTTATTTTTCTACTGCAGAAAACAACATCTCGAGTACAGAGTTTATTGGCCACTGAGGTGAAATCCCCATACGCCAAGGTGTCGAGGAAAAACTTCGAAAAAAAAAAAAAACGCAGCTGCACGAACTTTCATAAAGATCGATTTTTCCACATTTTTTTTTTTTTACTTATGTAACAAAAAAAAATTAAGGTTCAATAATTTGAATGAAATATTTAATAATAACTATATTATTAATAATTAATAATATTATTATTTATTATCATTATTTGATTATTTTATTTGAATAATTTTAATAACGAAAATAATTTTTTTTTTATTAAAAGTTTACCACGCCAAAGACTACGATCGTTGGTCAAGAGCACCGAAATAAAACGCGTAATACCTGGAAGAGAACCATTCGAGAAGCGACCGCGACTGCCATATATTTTAAGCTCCAAATCTGTCCGTAGGGAGTTTCGATTATTCTCCTCTGGCACACAGGTGGTGCGCGATATCTTCCCCAGGAACAAGAATGTCTATCGTATAATTTTGTGCTGCAGTTGAAAAACGCACGATTCGTGCTTCGCTTACCCGGGGAATACTCGTACAACGATTTTCAAGATTCTTCGACTAATTTGCGCACAGAAAACTCGGAACAGAAATCGTCCGGTGCAAACTGTTTTGAATTTTACGGGATATTAAGCCGAAGCGCGTAACTACGATCGTCCTGGAAACATCTAATTTCGAGCGTTTCGGCGTTGCGAACACATTATTTCTTTTTTTTAATCAGTACTAAGCGTCCATTCCTACACGCAAAAAGCTTTGCACCACCGCCGAGAGGAAAATTCCATTCGGCTAATCGCCGCACAGTTTTTGGTCATTTCGTTTTGCATTCGTTCGTATCTACGCTCGTGGGATACGGAGAAACTCGTTCTAACTAATGAAAGTGAATTTTACATGAGCCGAAGTTGCGCGATACGACGAAACAATTTTTCCGGAATGGATACGCGAATCCTCGTGTAACGCACGTTGGCGTAACAACGAATGCACGAGCAAAGCTCATTCGTTCGTTGAATTTTACAACAATTGCATCATTGTTATAATCATCGAGCTCTACCTACCGTGAATGGCATAGTTATCCTCGCGACATACCGCCCTCAACGAACACTGAGCCTACGTGTCGAAATGCGATTTTCGACTCAATTAAACTGCCATCGAACGTTCGAATAGAATTGTTACGCGATTGTCACTTGTTAACGTCGAAACATTCGATGAGTTTATTTACAAGTTTATTACTCGATGCGATGCTCGTCATCACACGTGACCCCGACTTTCGGCACGTAATCGTTTTACAACGCCAGTTGGGAATCGAAGTTAAATTTAGAGAGCAGGGATACCGGCAATTAAAATTTTGATCAATAGGAATCCTAAATCGATTTTTTTTCAACCTGTAGAAAAATTCTTCAAACATTTTCTGATATGATAGAATTTTTTTTTATTTTTGTGTCGAATGAAGAAAAAACGTCACGTGACCCCCTTAACACAATTTGTTTATTACACTCTTTTTTTCGTCAAAAGTTTTTAAATTTTTATAAACATTTTTTTTTTTTCATAACATCAACTTTATTGCTCAGTCGAACAGGAGAAACAGAGAAACGCTTTGTGTTAACGGTAAATCGTGATTTGTCCGCCATTAACACATAGTGTCCGAGAGAGTCGGGTTCAGTGGTCATGAACCGCGTTCGGTCGGACGGTAGTCGTCCATTAGCAACGAAGCGTAGTAGCGGCCACTAGCCGTCATGCAGACGGTTCATCTACCACAATTTGCGAGGAGCCATCGTGTTCGCGTTTCTTCGATCCAATAAATATCCTGAAACGCCTGTACGTGTATACGAATATATGCGGAGGGAAGGGGGTGCTGCTATTCGAATCTCCGTGACTCCCCGTGTCATTGCACTCTGGCTATGTCTCGCGCAAGGCCCCCAGTGGTTATCGCCGGTAACGGTCAGACACGCGACCGTTCGGTAATTCGTTCGATAAGTTGCTAACTTACTCGACGACATAACCGTTTCAGAAAATATTAAAAACTTTCACGGTAGTTATTGCCCGTACACTGTCAGAGAAAATCGTCGATATTTTACATCGATAGTACCGTTATTACATGTCTTCCACCAGGCAAAACGATTCTCGTTCCCAAACTACCCTTTTAGGCGATTGTTTCGATATCGATAATCCATACATCGATATTAAATTGTCTGCAACTGCTAGAGATTGCCGTAATGATCGACATTTGATACATTTTTCGATCAAAGGGCAACCCTAACCGATGTTATTTCGATTTGAAATCCGTACACGCGTTCCAGCGGTTATCGAGAGACAAAACGTATCCGTCTGTAACACGTGACACAGGCCATTGCTTGCGCGGTTGACAATCCTCAATCTTTCAAGAACGCATATTCTTGCAACGATTTATTTGCAGCACAAACGCATTCCGCGCCATCGGTAAGCCGCATCCGCAATATTTATCAACGGACGAATCGAAAGATTCGTCTAGTCGAGTTGAATCAATCACAGAACTATGACACAGGCGTAATATCGATTTGTACCGATTACGCGTATACCAATTCGTCTATCGGTGTGGATAACGCACCCAGCGGAGTGCTTTGCGACCCCAGCGGTCAGACATAGCATAGCATGCTAAATTAGGCGGATAGTGGAGCGAACACAAATCTACGTTGTACACGCTGGCAATATCAACCAGAGACAGATCATCGGTATTATCCTGTAGCTATAGTTACTCGAAGGTCAAACCAAAAAATATACTATTTTCAAACCTGTGCGCGACGCTCTTAAAACTGTATTTTTCCGATGAAATTGTTTACCTCGGAGTGCATAAGATGTAAAAATTTTACAGTATATCTACGGCCACAAAAAAAATATTTTCAATTACGAATTATAGTCGTTGAAGAAGATCGTGATTGAGAAACAAGTGAAACGTAAAGTTCAGCATAAAATTGAAAGAACTTTGAGATAAAATTTGGAAAAATATTTGCTCAAAATTTTTATTATTTTTCGATTTCTATTATTTATTATCATTATTTTTTTAATTTTATTATCATTATTGTTTCTTCATTTACTTTTTTTTTTTCTAATGTTTTGGTAAATTTAAAAAAAAATTTCGTAAAATTTTAAATCTCAAATTTCTAATAATTTTTTTAACAAATTCCCATCTTGCACCGCTCTCCTTTACTGCGCATTCTCTTTTCTTCCGCAATACCTTATATACCTTATTTTATATATATACAACATGTATATATATAGGTAATACTTGGTGAAATTGCGATACAGAGTGTTAAGTCGATGGAATGAGAAAAATCGTAAATTTAGAGAGTTTGAACGTGATTGGTTCTTGGGTAATTCCCCGACGTGAATTCCGTCCCGATTGAGGTACGTGCAAAATTGAACTGCATCCAAAAGAACAATCAGGCTCTGCCTGTCTTGTTTTTCAACTGGGGTAGAGTTTCTTTGCCGCGTCAATGCGCGCACGTGTCCTCCGCGATAAAATTGCAACGTGCAAAGCTCCTCGAATGAACAGTTATTTTCGAATTCTGGAGCAAAATAGCGTAGTAATTTTTCACGAGTAATTATTTAAGTATTGTGGAGATTCAGACGCTGGATATTAACCGTTAGCTTACAATTGGATGGCTCGTCGATCCTTCGGTTCATGCAATATAACTGGGGGTTATTAGGTAGAGAAGTTTCCCCGAGTACGGAGACGCATATAGTTACGCGGTCACAACTGCGCG
The DNA here is from genome assembly GCA_963971235.1 of Cryptus armator. Classification (NCBI taxonomy): domain Eukaryota; kingdom Metazoa; phylum Arthropoda; class Insecta; order Hymenoptera; family Ichneumonidae; genus Cryptus; species Cryptus armator. The sequence goes on from OZ020235.1 coordinate 21,601,550, forward strand.
ATCGAGTTCCATATTTCCGACAGAGTTCGGAAACAGCTAATTGGAGGAATATCGCGCAGCGAATCGAACGTTACAGATATTAAGTTGTAATAAATACCGAGGCAACATTTTTTCATCCTACGTTAATTTGAATAATAATAATAATAAGTAAGTTATTTAGTTATAATAAATATTTATTATAATAATACTATATAGTTATAATATTATATAATATCGAGAGACGCAATAGCGTCTCGACGTCAGGTACTGAGAAAAAAACAAATTTTCGTGTATATCAATACTAGAGGTTTCCCGGGGTCGCGCGCTACGCGCGCTCGCTGGTCAATTGTTTTATAGACGATAACGGTGCGTATATTCTAAAAAGGTCTCACCGCCGTGGAGAGTGGAAATATATTCTAAGGCCTTCTAAAAAAAAGTGACAAAACTAAGTCTCTCTAAATGGAAATAATTCCAAGTCCCATAGTTTTTTTACTTCCCTGAGAAGGATTTAGAATATTTTTTCTCTGCCTTAAAACGGCCTCTCGGCCCGAAATATTCTAAATATGTTTTGCTATGGCGACGGTTGCTATGGCGACCGTTGCTATGACGACCGTTGCTATGACGACCGTTGCTTCGGCGACCGTTGCTACGACGACCGTTGATATGGCAACCGTTGCCCCCCTCGCCCCGCCTCCGTTCCCCTTGCCCCACCCACCCCTCGATTCGGAGGGCTAAGGGCCAACGGGATATACCGCGTGTCTCATAAGTTCGTATCCTCCCCCCCCGATTCTTGAACATGGCGGCGGCGACATTTATTTATAATGTAGGGAGATATGATATTATATATTATATGGAGCTTTTTGCTGTTATATACAAACATACATTTTTAATACATATTCTCCGTTTATAATACATATAAACAACAGAAAATCTTAGCATTGCTGAACGCAAGCGAAACGAAATCACCACTTATAGCATCCCGTTATCGGTCAAAGAAGAATAACAAACTTAAAAAAAAAGTCTACGAAATCCGAGATAATTTGTGAACCTGCCGGTCTTTCACCTTGTGACCTATAATGAAACAAGACGATGAGCCTCTATCATTTAATTCCCCGATGTCGAGAGAGCCGGATTGGGCCGCCTGAGGGACAATTTTCTACTTCGGTCTCTAAACCGCGCGTTGCTTACAAGGTTATACGGAACACCTTTTCCACCTCCGGTAGAAAGTCGAGTTGCGTCGCTATAGTTTCCCGCGTGGAAGTTGCTCTCGCAACGAGAGGGGGTGGGGGAGGGGGTCCATGGCGTGATTGCGTGCTACGGGGGAATGGCACGGATGGTAGTGGTGGAGCTCTCTTCTGATGTTGCTTCGACGGCAACGGGTACCGACGGTGGTGCTTGCCGTTGGTACACACCGACAGGGAAGAGAGAGAATGAGTATAGGACGGGATGAATTTTGTCGGTTCTCGCCAAGGGGTAAAACGCTCGTGGGAGAAATGCGCCAGGGTACAGAAACCGTAGAGGAAAAGCATAGCGATCGGGGAGGCCGAGATGAACGCGAGAGAGCGAGCGGCGCTCGGTGAAGAGGACCGAAGCAAGTGCGGAAGAGCCGGAGAGGAGGAGAAGGAAGAAGAGGAAGAGAGGAACGCGTTGACTGTGAGAGTATGAGCAGAGGGTTGAACCCTCGAGGGTGGACGCGCGGTGGTGGTTCCAAGCGCGCCGCGCCGTCGGTAGTGGCGGTCGCGCAACCCTCTTGTATTTCTCTCCTTTATCCTATACATCTATCTCACTTCGTGTTCGCCCCCGCTGCCGCCACGATCCAAACGTTGCCGCCGCCACCACCGCCGCCGCCGCCACCGCCGCACGAGCGAGCTAGTCGCGAAGGGTGAAAGGAGGAAGAAGCGACAGCGGCGCAGTCCTGTCGGGAGCGTCGCAGCCTGCGGACGCTCGCCACAGATCACTCTCGAATTCGCTTCACGTTTCACGTTTTTCAAACAATAAATACGGATAACATGTTACAATAAACAAAGAGCCAAATCCATCATGATAATAATTGTCGAAGGGAAAAATAAATAAATTACTCTAAAAAAAAAAAAAGAAACAAACAACCTGGATAAGGATCCATGTTTAAGGGAACATGTACAATAGTGCAAAAAATAATCGATGATAATTCATTCGAGGATTTGTCGTTGGTGGAAAATATTCGTGTTTATCGTTATTTCGTTCGCGGAGTAAAACGACACGGGGGTGTGCGGGACACGCGGGCGTACCCGGGTCAATTCGTTATCGAGGGTGAACACAATACTGACTACCTTTCCGTCCGACGATCCGGACCTAGTTTTCCAGGATTCCTCTCAGCGCAGCATTCAGACGAATTTATATCTCTGACACGCGCCCACGCGCACACAAAGAACCCCCTTGGAATTCTTCTTTTACCGTGATACGTGCGACGCGAATAGCTACGGAGGGGGTTCGACTGTGTTTCCGTGTGTTTCCACGAGTCTCGGAGTGTCGAGCTGTCGTAAAGCTCGCTCATCACTCAGGACTCCGGCAGCTCGAGGAAGAAAAACGAACGTCGGGACGATACAGGACGCGTTTCATCGTAGCTAGGGAGCGGTTGATCATCGGTTCTGCTGTCCTCATCGTTGTCAACAATTTTCCACGATCGTTAACAACGATTCAAACTCTCGAATGGTTTACTCGAGTCCGGAATCAGTGAAAATTGTCTCGAAAAAAAAATAGTTGAAAATTTGTTTTTTCCGAACGATCCGGTTTGATTTTATTGAATATCGTAGCATGTGATCCAAAACAGGGCGTTGCGATCGGTCGCCCGACGATCAAGTAAAATCTGTCGAAAAGATGTGCCGGCGTAACGAGGTACGATCGGAGGAACGTACCTCGCCTGGCGGGAATCGCGCCGGGTCCGGCGGCGAGAGAATCTCGCGTTTCCCAACATTTTTAATATCCTCAAGAAAGACCTCCGCGAAGCTTTCAAGAGGTATCGGTGAGATCGTCGATAACGATCGAACGATTACAGTGACGAGGCACGGAGAGGGACTCGTGGAACAGCAACGAATCGTCGAGGATTCGTCAACGGCTACGACAAGTATTGCGTGTTACAAGAGTGAGGATAAAACGCGCAAAAACGACGAGGACGATGTCGACGACAGTGATTGTCTCGCGTTTTCATTGCCATCGATTGTCCTCTCCGTCGGCGAATACGATGACGAACATCTACCCGTACGGTGGTCACGTTGCAACGAGATTTACAATTCCACGTGAAGTGTTAACAAGCCGATTTACGAACATGATTATCATGCTTCCAGTGATTGGAGATAATAGTATCATACCGTCTTGCGACTCGAGAGATTCGATATCGTGTTGATTCGGTGATATACATGCCTTGGCATACTTCGTATGGTAGGTTTTGGCCTTATTGCTTTGGCACCGGAAAACGATTTCCGTGGGTGCTATTCAAGTGCTTTTATTGCACAGCACTGTGGGAATGCTAGACGATTCGAGATTTTATGGGATGTAACGAGGGAAAATCTGATCAGTGTGCTCGTATTCTGTCGGATAGGAGATCTATCTGTAGTTCTAATTTTTTTCATTGTTCAGGATTATCGGAGCTTCAGTTACGACCATCATTTCATTCCAATAAGACAATCATGTTTCTGTTATCATATAATATTCGACTTCTTTGAATAGTTAGAGAAGTTTGAGGTCTAATCTTTTAAGGATGTATGAGCGGTTCAGTCCCGCCAAACGTGAGTTTCAGAGAAAATTTGGACTACTTGTCGATGGGATTAAAATCCGAAAATAATGAAAGATGTAGAAGGGGCTGGAAAGTTTGATTTTGCATAATAATTATTCCAAAATGTTATTAACAAATTAATGAAAATCCTTTAGTTTAATGGACTTTTTTTGTAATGAAATGTCTAATTATTTAAAATTGTGTTTTATTAGACGATTATTACGAATGAAAACGCAATTTTAAATAATTAGACAAAATTCGAAAAAAACTCATATATATTCAGAAAAATTAACAAATAATTTTCATCAGGTCGGTTGATGGGTGATTTGTGGAACAATTTTTTTTTCCTCAATTTATTAATAACATTTTGGAATTATTACTATGCAAAATCAATCTTTCCAGCACCTTCTACATGGGTCATTTTTTTCACATTTTTATTCAAAAGGAGAAGGATTCAAAATTTTCTCTGAAACTCACGTTTGGCGAGTCTATACCGCCCTCACATCCTCAAGGTAGTCGATTGCGGTATCATTAAGAGTCAAGTCAATCTATTGCGATCATTTAAAAAATTGTTTCTACACTTTTTATACGGATTATTGAGTTCCTCTTTTATGCAGAAAAAAATGTATAAAAATGCGTTTATAGAAAATTAGCTCAATTTTCAAAAATAAAATCCACAAATCGGGCTGAAAAGCGTGTTTTACCTTTTCATACGAGTAATAAAAAATCTTACAAAAAATTTCAAACGATTGATCGTGCGTACCGGTGTCTTGATCTTGTAAAAAAAAATCCCCGTTTTGAATACAATAACGTCTGGAAAGAGTTCGATTTTTTTTTTAAATATCATCTTTTTAAATTTTTTTCGGTTTAAAAAATATTAGATTTCTTCTACAATGTTAAATTTTTGCACATTTTCTTTATCTTGAAATCGAGCGAATCAACCCTTAAAACGATCTCGAATTCCTTCGCTGCAAAAAAAGATTTGCATTAAAGTTCATTATAGCCTCCGAGCAAAGGTTCTAAAAAAGCTCAGTAATAGTGTACTATATCTACCTATCTATTGCATTGTTCACCGCTCCCAAGATGGTTTCTAGTCGACAGTAAAAAACATGATTGACCCATACGCTCCACGAGCTCGATAATGGTGTACGTAAAAGCCTTTCTTGTTGTTTCATCGGGTACAGCTCAGCTAACCGTATAATAGAAGCTCTGTGCTTGGTGCTTGCAATATTAAACTATATCTATGTAATGGTTTTTCGTTGTATCACCGAGCATTCGGTTGAATATGCGAGATACACGATTGGTTCGTTTAGCCTCGTGTACGACCTCATTCAGGACAAAATAGAATAATACAATGTAACTTTTTTCCCTTTTTGTTACCTTTTTCTTTTTTTTTGTCGCCTTTTACGGTAGTCGAACTAAATGCTGGTTGCGAGCAATCACCGGAGCTTTGGGCAAATCCCGCGAGAAAGAAGTATTCATCACCGGCAGAGATTGATGCGGAACGCTTGGGGAAAAAAAAAAACGAACGAAAGTGAAGCTGCGAGAGCGTTTGACGTGATTTCCATGCAAATTCGATGGCCTCTCGTGCAAAATGATATTCATGGACACTGCGGTAGACGGGCCTTTGCTTGACTCGATGAACGATTCCCCGACCGAAATTACCAGAACTATCGTTGCGATAATGACACGTTCCGATTATTGCCACAAATTTGAAAATTTCAATACCGCAGGTCTGCGCATCTCTTCCGCATTGTCGAATTTTCCACGCAATTCAGGTTTCGCGACAAATTAAACTTTGGACAACCGCCCAACCGCGGGGAGTGGTTGAGCGAAGGTTCGTCACGTTAAATTCTCCACGTCAATCTCTACCCGACACGTTATTAAAGTATCCGAAACACGCGGCTGCGGAATGTTTATTAGGGACAGCGTAAAGCCCGTTGGGGCAAAGGAGAGGCAGGTCTCCCGGGTACCGAAGCTGCTTTCGTGACAGGAGAATTTTCCTTAAGGGTCATAAATTTTACAGATAATTTTGTTTCCAACGAGAAACCCGGCATTTGAAAGACAGAAGAAGAATCTTTGAATTTGAGAGAAGCCCCACTCTCTCACGCCCCTCCTGACTTTTCAACCCCTCTGTGACTTCGTCTCCGCGCGGCTCACGGAGACGAGTCGGTCGAATACACGAAAATATTCTCTCGTCGCGTACGAAAACTAATTTCAAAATCCTAATTGCACTTTGAGAAGTCAGTTTATTGCGTTTATATGTTATCCTCGGCTACGTCGTATGAAACAAACGCAACTCACCCAATCCTCGGAAAGCGTACGACACAGATGTGATAAAAATTCTTGCTTCACGTTGCGGAATATCTTTGCACTTATTCGTTTGGATACACGCGAGAACTCGTGGCGAGATTTATTCCAAGGAAAATATATTGTCACGAAGGTTGGCACGCTAATTCGAGATGACTTGGGTTTATAATTTTATGCAAATATGCGCGGACACTCGCCCCTCTTTGCACTCAAACAATGTTGACCCAGTCTTTCGCGGAATGTATAATGTAAAAAATAATTTCGTGTTTCTTTCTTTCTTTCTTTTTTTTATATATATACATGTCTGGGATCGTGTGAAATATAAGATACGAGAGAATAGAGGTATAAAATTCCGACGTGGGTATTTAGAGGTCAATATTAAGAGAAGAGCGAAAACGATAAGACGAGAATTGTGTGAATCTTCGCTCAATTACGCGACCCAAAGGACTTATTGCTTCGCGCCCGGAGACCCTTGTAAGTCAATATATAACCTATCGTTAGGTAAAAAAAAAAAGTCTTATAGCAACGAATGATCGATGGGAAGTTACAGTACGTGCTATGCCCATATATTTAAAAAAAACTACATAGTTGATTGTCTATAATCTTCTTACCGCTCAAATAGAAAGACATTCGTCGATAAAGAAAATCGGACATCAAATACCATTCAAAGAGTCGGGTAAAAATAATGTAAAAAATAAAAATTCTCCCGACTGAAGAAGGAGAAGGAATATAGTAAAGAAACTGTATAAACAAAGAAAAGTAAATTACAAAATTATTATAATTATTATATTATTATTATGCAAATTTTCGTAAAGTCATTTTTTGCCATCTTCATGATACGCGTAACTCCCGTATTGTTGTCCTACGGCCAGTCGGGAGTTAAAAACAAATATTGTTCGAAAAAAGTCAGCGAACAAACAGAATTCGCAGTATGAGTCCAATGATTTCCATTGACCCATTTTGTCCCCCGGCGTGAAAAATATATTCAACGAATATATACGCCGTATTCAAATATATATTCATAAAGAAAAGTCTGAATACGAAATCGACAAGAGAACGGAGGAGAGAATTCGAAATCGCGTATATATCTCAGATCGAAATCGAAACTCTCTCTCTCTCTTCAAAGTTCGAAAAGATTCATATTCCGGATCGGGCAACGAAAATCGCATAAAGGTTATGGAAAAACTGGAACAGCCAGAGTGTCGCATTGAAAATCCGGTAAGGAGATTATAGAAACGCGTTTAATGTTAACAGGATATAGAGGGGGGGAGGGGGGGGGGGGGGGCTGAGAGAAAAAATAAGTAAGACGTTGAATCGAGTACGCTGGTCATCGATTAGTGCCAATTTTGAGGCTCAAACTCATGTAAAAAATTAAATTATTACTGCACGAGCGATAATCGTTGACGTAACGATGATGATCTAACAGCCCCCGAGGGCTGATTCGGTCATGATCGACATTTTCACCGTTTGTCAAACAGAGAGTCGTACGAGGATATAATTGAAGGGCGGATGACGAAATTTCATCGGGCATAAACAACGGGGGATACATTGCATAACCCGACGTTATATAACGCCGACCGTAAAGCGCCGAACGTCGAAAGGAAACAGCGCCCTTAACGAACGCTTCGAAATATATTAGCGCAAGTATCAAAGTGCGCAAACGCGCGATTATGAATTAATAATGCATAAGTGACTGGATTAAAAGTATAGTAATATCGTCGAAGATAACTCGACGAAACTTCTTTCCAAGCTGCTCTACGCGCAAAAGTTCCTTACACTATACCGTTATAATAAACAAAACGAAAAAAAAAAAAAATATCGTACAGCCGCGAGACTCTTAAGCTACGAAAAAAAAAAAAAAAAAAAAAACAAGTAAGATCGTCGGTCGACTATGCAAAAAAAAATGTACAATACAAATCGTAGGTGTAAATTCAGATAATAAAATATCCACGTACTCGTAATAATAATAAAAAAAAAAAGATAATAGTTTTCCTCACGATCGAATGCCAAGTGACTAATTATAAAAAAAAAAAACCGCGAAATTGTGATTCCTAATTATATAATAACGAACGTTCGTGTACAGCAAAGAAAAAAAAAGAAGAAACAACAAACGAACATATAAATATTAAATTGAGTGCTCGGATAAAAGTATCGTGTATATTGTTATCAGTGCGCTGTCCCGATAACGAACAGCTTTATACGTACCGTATAACGAAAAGAAAAAAAACAAATACAAGAAAAAAAAAAAAAAAAAACAACACAGACCCAAAGAAAAGAAACCAAACGAAGATACAAAGTGATTCATAACGGTTAATAAAAATGGATAAAACAACGTATATCACCGTCGAACAATGCATTCCAATAAAATTAAACAACAGTGTTTCATTTAGTGAAATTTATAATCGTTCGTATAATGAACAATCGATAATATTATCGAGCAATGGCAACGGTTCGCCTACTTCCGCCGATTACACCTGAAAAAAGTCCGATAGACCTAAATGTTACGCATAAGGTAATCACCTCACTACAGTTATGATATATTAATTAGCTTTACATTGCAATGTAAAAAAAAAAAACAGTATTATCACTTTATGGTTTGCAACAACGTGAGAATAATGGCTGTTCCGTTAAATGGCTTTCTCTGTTTTAAAACAGTAGTTATATGTTATATATATAGTAAACGTCTCACACATTATTCGGTTCATGCTTACTTTACATACATCCCCTTCGTTACCCTTGTTTCCCCGGGCCTCAGAGTCTTTTTTACTCTTTTCCCCCGCAAGTCATCAACTTTCTCAAAGTGCATAAAAGGCATTAAGCTTGGATTAGCGCTCTGTGTAAAAGGATTCATGAATATCCAGTCATTCTGGACTTTAGCCTTACTTCTCGGTCGTTGCAACTTTCGTTTTTAAACCCCGTTGTTAAAGTTTCCAGTGACGCTCGTTATATTTTTCGCTCGCAATCTAACTTTATCCGAACTCAAAGTTACCAAGAAATTGTTTATAATTGGTCATTTTTTATACTTGGCGAAATTGTCGACATAAAAAATGATACTTTTAAGCATTCGAAATGCTTCTCCTGTAATTTGCTATATTCAGAACTGTCGATTTTTTAAAAATTCTTTGGACGACATTTTAAACAAACGATTATAGCTGTTTTTTCGATATCGTTAATTCTGAGAAATCCGAAAAATCGAGATATCGATACATTTTTTTGCTTACTTTGGATTTGAAAAATGGTGTTTGGAGGATCTAAAGATAAAAAGGAAAAAATTACCAAATTTCTATTTTTTATATTTCCTATACGTAATATTATTAAATAAAAAAAATCATCGCATTCAAATTAACATCCGACACGCCGAAGCCTTCTTTTTCCTTCAAGTTTCGGTATCAAGTTTATCGAGGTTCATTCGACGCGTAGTCACAGATATTTCGCCCACGTAAAATTTGAACGCATCGAATGAAAGTACTATTGTCGAGTTTCAGCGATTGGAATCTCGTTCGCAACTGATGAAACGCTCGGTATCGATTTTCACGCGGGCGTTGCGAATAGAAAAGCTTCGACATTCGAGTCCGTGTCGAGTTCTCAATTTATTGTCGATTCTCTAACAGCTAAAAAAATCTTAAAAAAAAAAAAAATAAAATAAACTCTAATGAATATTTTTCCCATCAGTTCGAATTATCGGTCATCGGCGTTGGTTTCTCGTCAGATTTCGATTACCAATTTCTTTAACGACGCAATCAGTAAATACCATTTAAATACCTTTATTTTTTTCAACGTACAAGCGATACGCGCAAAGAACGAGAGCTGTGGTATCCCATTAAACGTTAACCGTAACATTCCAATTTCACGGCTCTCCGGTTAGTTGACGATTTGCAGTTACAAATTAATCACGTAGCTAAACATAAATTAGTCGAAAGGCCGAATAATACATGTGTTGCGGACACGAGAGTGTGTAAAATCGCAAAAACGAACGTCAACTACGACGAGTCGGACAAGCATTACGAACAAACGCGTTCTCTTTCGCACAAATTAACATACAAAATATATAAATACACTGAAAAGCCTGTCGCTAAACGCTCTCATGTCACGGGATAATGATGATTCATCAAATATATATTTTACCCGTCGCATATGTAAATAATATCTATATCTTGATCCGTGTATTTCGAACATTTCTATGATTCGTTATCATTGTCGAAAATGTATGATAAACGATTGTTTCCGCGTGTTACCGATGACATTTGCACAGTGAACGAATGCAGGATTAAACGGCTCGGACATCATCGACATTCATTGAAAATATACCAACGTTATTTATTCATCGTATAAACTATACGGTAGTGCGCTGTGTGTCACACTCGCCGCCGAGTGGAGCTTATGGAAATGTCCCGACGTCTTATTCGTTTTTATTTTTTATTTTTATTTTTTTTTATTCTTTCGTTATTTTATGCATCGTCCTCCGACGCCTCAGCGACGAAGTAGGATTTACCGCGTCAGGATCGAGTGTATGTTGAATGTATACGAAAAGAGTGCTACGTCTCGCATTTGGGGCTACGAAAGGCATCGTGAGCTCTGAACTGTATAGACACATAGACACTAACATTCAAGATAGGAGGATTCGAGTTTCCTACGGTCGACCGATGGAAACTAAAGTTGTGTACAGCTGTATAAGTGTGCAGGGCAAAACGGGGCAAAACGGACACACAGAAACAGAAGTAATGGAAAAAATATCTCCATTTTTTCAATCTTAATTACATTTTTTTTTTTTTCAAATTTTAAATATTTTTCAATGAAAACATCTAAACCGGGTTTCCAAATAATACGATTAACAACATTTTTTTTTTTTTTTTTTTTCAATGGGCAGAAAAATTCTTCAAACTTTTTTTTACCACATGATAGCATTTTTTTGTACTGCCTGCGAGAAAAGTTCGACTTTTCGTGCCTATGGTCAATGCGTAAGTAAGTACACAGAACAGTAATGTTATTTTGTAGTTGGCTCTGTTGTGCCACTGAGGAGTGACGTGATCATACGGCCATTTCGTGATGAGTGCGTAGAAACGTCGACAGAGAGCAATTTTCGTCAGTTTCTACGCACAGGTCAGTGAGGTTAGGGCATTCAAAGTCGAGCTTTTCGCTCTTTTTTATTTGCGATCTTGCCATACAAATAACTATTTCGATTTTTTTATCGACTGAAGAGAAAAATCATATTTAAGCGAATATCGCCGTAATTTAGCTGACTGGAGCCCCTTAAAAATAAAAATTCTCAGCAATTTTCTCGTTTTGCTCATATTGCATGATGCGCCTGTTTCACACCCCCGTCTCCATTTTGCCCCGCTTTTCCGTGTACATACGATGCTAGCGAATTACCGTGTTATATACATCGTAGCGACAGAAAATTCGAAAGTTGGAGAGTTTCGCTGTAAGCACGTGGGAAAGATAGAGAGATTCTCTATGTATTCTACACCCTTCTCTCGCAACTGCGAGCCTTAACACGAAACCAACGCTTGATGCTTCGCCGCTTTCTCTATTTCCTCTTTTCTCTCTATTCGTCGAAACTACGACTTCTCTTTAACCTCTCTTTCCACCACTTTCGGCGTTTTAGTTCCCCGCGTCTGTACGCGACGAACGATTATATATTTTTCTTTTCAACGTTGTATAGATACCAAAGTTCGTATCCAGGCCCTGCGCATTTGTCATCCTTCGTCGATATACTGTGGCGGAAGTAATCGAATCCGCGGACAGCAATGAAAGAATGGTCGGGGAAAAAAAATAAAAACATTTCTCAGCGCGCTGCAAGCTGCATTTACGCTCGAATAAACACGAGATGTGAACGAAGTTTCGAACGAGCGCTTGGTTTTTTTTTTTTTTTTTTTTTTTTTTTTTTTTTTTCGTTACACGATATTCAAGTTCTATGGTTCTGAAAAAATTCAAATTTAAATGTTTGCAATTTTGCATTTAATATCTCTCGAGGTTCTCGGATTTCCAGCAATAGCGTAGTATTTAACGTGATTAAAATTCACGTTCCGTAAGGGTCGATGAAACTAATTTTAATCAGCTTCGGATAGAAATTCTGTCTATTTGAAACGGACGATCCGAGTTCGAAAATTTTATCTCGGGAAATATGTGAAGCGGAAGTTCTCCGCTAAATGATTCGATAAGGACGATTATCGATTTTTACGATCGTGTGCAGTATCGAAGGGCAAAGGGTGGACAGAGAGAGGGTTAAACATATCGAGCGGTGGGAAAAAATTTTTAACGCGAATGAGGTGGCGATTTTTCCTCCTCGTATCGATACTGTGTTATGTGGGTCAAGAGCGCAATATGCCCGGTGCCAAATCGTAATGATGAAATTTCCGTTTCCCTGTAACGAAAGGAAACCAAATGGCGCTTGGTATTCGTCGCGCACACGGTAAAAGTGTGTAATAAAAGGATGGAGTATAGCGAGAAAGGCGAGTGCGAGGAGAACGTTAAAGAAGGCGGCTATAAAGTATATAGCAAGTCTGACGTGAGACGCGGCGAGAAAGACACCAGGGATAGGAAAATATGTCTTATATGTATATGTAGAAAGGGTACCCGGGGGTGTTGAGATGATTGCATCCCGGAGTTCGCTACTGGTTGGCGATATTCACGTTCGCGCAATATCCAACGACTTGCATTGACCCAAATCCTCTGAGAAGACACAACGGCGAACGGTAACGTAGCGTATTATGGAGCAACGGGGAGGAATGCGAGTACAGGCAAAGCAAAGAGATAACGGCGATCCGCCAAGCGGCAAAATGTTCGCCGATTGTCGGTGAAAGAAAAGATAAGGGAGACCCGCACCGTCGGGACAGGAAGTGAACTCGTGAACAGGTGCGAATACCCTTTTGCAGTATGAGTTGCAAACTTTAGCGTCGATATAACCATTCGATTCTAGGCTGAGGTCATCTGTTTAATGCTGTTGAATGATTGTCATGGATTTTTGCAATTTTTGCAATTTTTCATCCCTGAACTTTGGACAAAAGGCAAAGAAAAGCGTATATTTAGAACACCTTGACACTTATACGTGTTCAAGAATTTGGAAAAATTATTTTTCCGTCATCTTTATCGTCAAAAAAACGCATATTACGGATATATTTCAGAAAATATTTCTACAAGTTGGTCGACAAATGTATCAGTGTGTCATATTGTTTATACAAAAACGCCGAATTTAATATATTTCGACTACGTTTTTTGCGAATATTTGATTTCCATGTGGTTAACTCCGGTAGACGCAGAGACAATAATGTATCCTTGTGAACCTTAATCTCATCGCCAAACCTCGTTGGTGGAAAGTCCACGGGGTCGCGGATAAAAAAAGTAAACGATTTTGCCGGTTAGGTGGGGAAAAACAAGATGTAAACTCGGCGAACCGACAGGATCGTGGAGCTTTCCGAGGCTTTTCGTTGAAACCGTCAACACCATTCGCGAATAGGGTATGTCGAATACAAGTAGCAGCAACGGATAGGGTTACGAGAGGGAGAAAACCCGTTGCAAAATCCGTCGTGACAAACACCAATCTCTGCGGAAAACGGTCAAGTCGTAGGGTACGCGCGTGTTATAGTGTTTCTGCAGTACCTTCGGCACTCTGTTCCAACGTTCGGTATTTACGTAGCTGTGCAAACCTCAGGATATATCCCTTCAACCAGCCCATTATCCGTTGTTCGGACTTTGCACACGTGCCTCGCTGAACACGCGAAAAAAAAAAAAAAAAAAAAAAAAAGCACCGTCGATGAAACTTTGCCTCGACGGTAGGATCCGAGTGCAAAATCGAGAAATAAAATCAGGTAATACCTATCGTCCGAGCGAAAAGTGATCGAGACAAATAGATAGGGAAACAAAAGAGATCGTAGAATCCTCAGCTGCGCGCAATATGCAAGAAGAGTTCGATCTGTTTACTCGATTTCTGTAAGTATAGCGAAGCTATGCTTACAGTTTTACTGTTACGACTAACGAGTAGAAAAATACAAAAACCTTCGAAAGCAATTTACGCGAATGTTTCCTCGATACGCAATCATAAATTGCTAACGCTGTTTATCAAATAAAAGAATCTTATATAATTTTTTAATTTTTTTTATCGGTCCTCACACCTTCTTTTGCGTTTTCCATGTGCTCTGCGTTTTAACGCAACGCAGAAGTGGAACAGACGTTCCAATTCTGTATATCTTGCATAAAGATAATGAAAATGTTTCGTCGCGCATTAGCCCGTTGTTCGTCTACTATTCTCGAGGTCATACGAAGTAACAATGTAAAAGCGAGTTTCATTTTTTTTTCTCTTTCTTTTTTCCATATATTATCGCTCTCGCGGAGTTATACCAAGTCGTTCTTTATTAACGAACGTAGTTGACGCGGTTACATCGCGGAGAAAGGGATCATGTTTTATGGATCCTCGCGGGTCAGCTCTTCCACCATTGCATCGTACAAATGTATTCTTCTTTGTTTTCGTATAATGCATCTCGCGGTAACGCGTCCGCATCGCGCATCGTATTATGTATATCTCTGCGTGATACCGAAACGCTATGGTTGAAACGATAACGCCGTTCCGCCGCACTGGACGCCATCGAGGTTTGCAAAAAATAAAGAAAAACCGAACAAACGTGCAGTTGAACACGGTAAATATATTCTCCGTCTTCCCGGCTTATCCAACGGCCAGTTTTGCGGGTCTGTTAGTACGAAATTCTCTCTGCAACGGAAATGTAATCACGCGAAAGCCGAGCTTCGAAAAGCTCTCGTGTTCCCGCTGCGGGTTGTCGCTGTTTCAAATCGAAACATGCTTTTCTTGTAATTAACGACCCGGTGACCCTCGGGATACCCGCAAATGTGCAGTTTACGGAAAAAAATTAAAAAATTGGAATAATAATATGATAATAATGAAGAAAAAAATTAATTATAATTATTTTTAGCACTGTATCTACTTTAACGATGTCGGGTCAGTCTACGAAAAAAATATTCCATGTCGATAATAATTTAACGACCTGCGTTTTTGCTGCACCAATGAGAAGAGCTGATTGCAGTCGACCGAAATATTAATTATGAATACGTAAAAAAATATCATATATGTATTTAGTTGCAATAGTACGTACCTCTTTGAAAAAGTGCCGTTTTGAAATTGCCGTATCCAATTTTCAATTCGCATTGATTCCAATTTCGTTTCGAAATCCGGCAAGTAAAGTCAATGTGCCGCGTATCTCTGTAAAGAGAATTTGCTTACGATATCAAAATGCACCGTATTTTCAATTTCCCCCCGAGTAGCATTTTTTTTTCACGAAATTTTAATATTTTTATTGTTATAGTTGCTGAATAGATTCACAAAATTGATGAGAAATCGAGAAATAGCGTTCAAATTTCCGAGCGAAAACATCGTTTTAGTTCTCCACAATTGCCGCACAAATATTCCAGATAAACAATTCATAAACTTTTCATGTTACGAAAAAAAATGAAAAGCAAAGTGAGAGAAGAAAAATTATTGAACAGATTCATCTGATTTCTTTAGAATTATGTACGCCACACTTTGTGGAAAAAATGTTCGTAATAGTTATACATTTTCTGTATAACATTTTTTTCTGATTTCGTTAAGTTTTTATAAAGCAAAGACGTCGGCGCTGAGTATTTTTTCACAAGGTGACCCGATTCGCCAGACATAACCCTAAAATAATTATTCCTCGAAAATTCCCAAAATATGATTTTTCGTTAGTAATCGGGTTGATAACGGGCGCGAGTTTTCGTCGAGTAGTTTACTGCAAATCCAAATTTCATTAACCGTCTCGGGTGTACGGTGTGCCGAACGGAACACAATATAAATAGAGAATGTATACAGTGCGGAATACGCTGCCTCCTCACCGTGAAAGTTTCAAACGTATGCGTCAGAGAAGAACAAAAGTAGAAACTCGCCGTTATGATTCGAATAAAACAAAAGAAGAAACTTCAATCTGCCGGTCGGGGGATGAGGCACGCGCGGAGGGGTGCGAATTATTGCATGAATGTTTCATTGGAAATTCGCAAGGGGAACGAGAGAGGTACAGGAGAGACCATGCAAAGTCGTTTCTCGTTCTCTTTCCCGCTCGCTGGCGAGCGTTACCAACGTCGAGCTTTTCCCTTCGGATATTCATTCGACCGAACATGTGACGACTCTCCTGTATCCATATATATGTATATATATAATATATAGATATAGATACATATAATATCCATCGTCCTTCCTATCAACTACTATAGTCGCTGTTTCTCTCTTTCTCTCACTATCTTTTTCTCGTCTGAAAACTCGAGAAGAAAGAAAAGTATAAAACGAAAAAAAAAAAAAAAAAAAACACGGCACGATCTGAGAGGAAAAGAAGAACAGAGTATATCCGCATGATTTCCAGCCGCCCTGAGGGACCCTCTCTCCTGTATGAAGCACTCGATTCGCATTTTTTTCTTTTCTTTTTTTTTTTTTTCGTATATGTATACTCATCTCGGGACCATTCTAAAAATTTCCTACAGTCCCAATGTACAACTTCTCCAATAGTAGTTCTTTTCTCTAGGTGGCGGGATTTCATCCTTTTTTTATATTCCTATTTCTCCCTCTCGTCTGTCTACGCGACTGCTAGGATTATCGATCATTTCGTCTTCTTCCCTCTGCTTTTTTTTATATGCCACCTTTCGTTGGACGGCCAGGATTTCATCTCTCGTGTCTATACAACTCTACAGGGATTATCGATCATTCTGCCTTCTTTCCTCTGTTTTTTTTTACCTCAGAGCGATCTCGTGAAAGTTTCACACAACACAGACCACTCCCGTAAGGTGTCCACATCGATGATTCCGCAGACTCTCTTTATCATCACGTTTTTTTTTTCTTTTTTTTTTTTTTTTTTTTTTTTTTTTTTTTTTTTTTTTTTCAATTTACAGACTAGACGACGTTATGCGAGCAATGAAAATCGAGATATTTTCTTCAGAGACGAATTTCGAAGTTTTCATTCGCGACAACAGCCTTATTTTCCATCAGAATTCGTATGAATATATCGGAAAAAACCCGCCATTCACTTGGATTATCATTATCTCCGTTGTTATCTCGAAATTTTATTGTCAACGGTACTTTGAAAAATGCAAACAGCTCCGTTATCGCGAGCGTCGATTAAGGGCCTCGACGACGAGACGGACGAAAGAGTCCTCGCCATTGTAATACAATAAATGGGAAAACGTTTCGCGCGATAAACATTTTATTCGAGAGGAGTCGAGAACTTTTCAACGCCGATAGAACGAGAAAAAATGAGAGAAAGAAAACGAGGGGGTAAATTGCTCGTGGCTCGGAGAAAATGCCCGAATTTCACGTCACGTTTGAATTTTAAGGCTCCGCCCGAACGGTCGTACGCGCTACAATCCAGAGAATTACCGATAACCCTCGGTTCAAGTTCGACCGTCTGAGTTTCAACGGTCGACCGTCCTTCCAACTTCAATTTCTTATTTCTTTTTTTTTGTCTCACAAATATTAGCCACCAAGAGTTTTGGAGAATATTTTTCCATCAGTATTTATTATTTATTATTATCATGATTATTATTTATTTTTTTTTATTAATTCAGCCAGGAAACATTTTCATATATTTTTAGACATTTTCTGATAGAATTTTTTTAGATTTTTGTATCGGCTGAAGAAACAACCATACTATAGCGAACATTGTCATAATTTAGCTGAAACGACCTCCTCAACCCCTCGTTTTTTTTTTTTTTTTTTTTTTTTTCTTTTTTTTAGGATTATTGATTTCATCGTGGTAGAGAACTGTCGTGTTTCAGACGGCATATATTTTGCGAGCCCCGTGGGGCAATAGGACACACGAAAGTTGGAATACATTTAAGAGCCGTGCCACTCTCATCCTTCGTATCCTTTCTTGAGGACGAGGATTCTCCCCAATATCGACTGATAAGTTAAGGGTCTCCTGCCTCGGTCAATGAAGGTTTGGATTAAGGAAGAGACGCTCCGGCATCTATCCTCGATTCGAACGCGTTTCCATGACTACCATCTTCCCTTCTTCTTCGCCGTTTGTTTATCTCGCTTTCTCGCCCCCCTTTTTCTCCTCCGTTCTTGCGCTTCGGCGCTATACGAAAAAAAATACAACTCCGTGCCGTCTTGCCTTCCACACCCTCGTGGTTGTTGCTCGACACACCGAAAACCTACCCTTCGATTCTTCTCGCTTCCTTTTCTCTCGTTCGTTTCTCACCATTCGTGCCGACTTTCCTCGGCGACTTTTTTTTTCCTCCCCCCCGCGTCGAAAAGGTCACCGGGTCGCATCTCTCAAGATACCGCGCGTACAGACAGACGACCAAGGGATGGGCTCGTCGTCATCCTATGATAATATTTACGTCGCGCGCCATTGTTTAAGAAATTACGCGTAAGGGATGCCTCTCGGAATAGTAAAAAATTCCTTTGAACTTTTACATACCGAATGCACCGGTTAGACCGCTATTGTGGAATTAAATTTTTTTTTGCGCTTTATCTTTGTTGGCCGGAATTGCCGTTTTCTAAAGCCCCTCTTATCCTACGCGCGAATCCCCATTCTTTACCTACTACCATCCTTTTAGTCGACAGTCTGTAGAGTAGCTTTCCTTCTTTGTGGATTATTCTATAACGCGCGGGTGGAACTTTTTTTTTCACCCGACTGTACTTGGTACGATGATCAAAAATGTTTTTTCGTTTTTTTTTTTTTTTTTTTTCGCGACCACTTCTCTTCGCGGTGTAGAAGAACAAACTTTTTTTTTTAGTCCCTCGGAACTTTTGCCGAATTGCTGAAATTATTTGTGTACAAAGAGCTTTTCGGTGTGTGTTTTTTTTTTCGTCGTACTCGATACCGCTGAAGCGTACATTTTTACTATCAACCCTTTGCGACCTCTCGGAATTTATCGGCTTAACGATGCTTAAAAAAATGATCTGAAGCCTCTTTTACGACCTTTAATTTCCGGCTGACCAGAACTTTTCGAGAGATAGGACTACATGCGTTTTTTTTTTCACTTCTAGTTTATCGCTCTCCACGGAATTACCTACTGCACCTGTTACAAAGAGCCCACAATCCAGGGGTAGAGGTGGGGTGGGGAGTCCCTCTTTTTAACGATCACGCGGGTCAGCTTAACATTTTTTTTCCGTATCATCATTGTCCTCGCAATTAACTGCTGCGTACGAAACCCTATGCTTTTCTACGTACTGTCCTTTCTCCGCAAGTTTTTTTCATAATTGCTGCTCTCGGTTTTTACCAATTTATTTACGGGTATCAAATTTAAACGGCATTTCTGTAAAGCACGTGGAAAACGTTAATCCACATTACTTCCCATCCATTCCACTCGCCAACGAGTGTCGATTCGTATTAAATCGAACGAATCCAATGGGCTTTTGTTGATTCAATTATTGACTCGGTATAGCGATATAGATTCAGTCACCAATTACCTGTCGGAATACGCAGTCGATAGTTCCACATCCAATCCACTTTCCCCTACATGCGGTCAACTGATGACCAAATAATCGTTTTAATATAATTATTCATTCGCAGGAGACGAAGAACTCGAAACTCCTTTTGTTAAATGGATGCATCTACCCGATACTTCGAAAACGGAGCGAAATTTTGAATTTTTTATTCTCAAAAACTGTGGAAAGTAATAAAAGGATTTTCTATTTCTGACGATTGCTGATGGAAAAAATGTTATTAATTTGTGAAAAATTAAAACGGAACCATGAGAAATTCGGGAGAGAAAATCGGAATTTTCAAGTAATAATTAAAAATTAAAAAACTGTTTCAAAAAAAGTGTTTTTGTTTTCATTTTCTACAGTCTATGAGAAAAAAAGATCAAACACGTAACTCGGTATTCGAATCGCCGAATACAACAAAATGTTATAAATAAAAATAATAATAAAAAAAAAACAATAAAAATTGGATAAAATTTTTGAATATTCATAACAATTGTCTCGGTAAATCATGCAAATTCGATAATGTTTTATTGAGTCGTTAAAAAAGTTTATGACGTTTATAGTATTTTAACGAGGTACTTAGAGACGTAACTCCGTGCTTCAAAGGGCGGAACTAATAAAACTACTGCTGCATGGTAATCGTTAGTTCGTATTTTACGAGTGACGAAAAGCGAACAATATTTTCACTGGTATCGAAATTATTATTATTATTAATTTTATTATAACATATGATATATGGGTCAGGCGTTGTAGAGTGCCACTACGTCATTGCGGACTCTGCTAGATTTCGTTTTTACGACTTGATCGTTTCCTGCTCCGTTGGACGGTCATGCTATAAGGGCGAAACCGTTCTCCCTTCTTCAATGGGGTCTCGACGACGACTTATCAGAATATTTTCGATGCAGCGGCCCGAGCGTTTCTCAGTCGAGCGAAAAGAACGAGTATTATCGCGTGAATACCATAAGCCATAAAACTTGATCGCGCGAGAAAAGTGAGACGGTATTTAGGGAAGGGGATTGTGGAATAGCCAACGAGGGACGTCTATATGGCTACCGAAGTTTTAGAATTTCAACGAAAACGAGAGCACTGCGCATAACCTCAGTCTTGAGTTTGCGGCAAAGTTTTCGGGATATTTGAATCGTCTCAATATCTTTGCTCATAAATTTCATTAATAAGCCTCGAATTATAGCTTGTCGTCCAATAAAAAATATTACAACAATCGAGTTTAGATCACTTTTTTTTAAGTGTAAACAATTGACTGTAAAAAAAAGTGCACTACGTACGAATATCTTTAGTGACAAATTTATAGTTTTATTGATAATAACACAAATTATGCAAAGATCCTTTCATTCTTGTTCGTCCTCGTCGACCCTTTATTTTCTACACACAAACGCGCACACTTCAGCGCCTCGGAGCGTGTCGCGTATATCGAATTTTATAACTCCCACGTAAGCCGATCTTCGCTTCACCTTCGGTGGATCTTAGTTATGCATCGTCGACTTCCTTCCTGTTCCCTCCTTCGTACTTGTCGTTTATATTCTCAATCCCGCGAAACATTTAATATGCATGGTAATGCATGAACTCGGGATCTTTCGTTCCGACCAACTTGTTCGACGGATTCGCGTGTATCTGTATGCGCGTTTGCTGCGGATAGAAAATCCCTCCTTTCCAGCATCCAGGAATAATCGAACGAGATTTCGTTGACCTTCGGTGTTTGCACGACCTCGATGCATACGATTCTAATTCTTTCGTCCGCCGTTCCGCCTACACAATCCCAAACCTCTCCCCTTCCCACTTCCCTACAGCCCTTTCCCAACTAACCTCAAATAGTTTCGCATTCCTCGTAACGATCCCTCGTTATCGAGGCTTACCGATTTCAATCGCCGGAGCACACCGCGCAAATGGACAGATAGCAATCCTGCACGTGCGGTTCTCCATCACTCGAAACTATTCTCTCAATTTCCCATGATTGAAAATTTTACAATAAAATTTTCACTCGCACTTTAATCGCATCCCAAGGAAGATAAATTCTTTTTTCAACCGGCAGAAAAGTTCTTCAAACATTTTCCGATATGATAGAATTTGTTTAGAATTTTACGTCGACTAAAAAAAACCTTACATAGGCGAACGTCGCCATAATTTAGCTGACTCGACCCCTTAATCGCTGCTTAATTTGGGGTATCGCTGCGTATTACCAAAGAGTGAGATTCACGTGAAATTCAGAGCGAATCTCGAATACTTCCCAATTTAATAAAAATCCGAAAACAATCAATCATACAGAAGGTGCTAAAAAGATTAATTTTCAATAATAATAATTTTTTAAATTATTAACAAATTAGTAAAAAAAAATCATTGCTTAACAAATTAGCCGGTAAAGTAAGTTTTTCTTTAGCCGAAATTTATTTGCTAATTTTTTTGAGAATTTTTTCTAATTTTCAAAAATTCATAATTTTTCATCCATAAAAAAATCAATTTTTTTTTTCGAAAATTAGAAAAGTTTCTTAAAAAATGAATAAGTATTCAAAAAAATTATCGAATAAATTTCGGCTAAAGAAACTGTTAGATTGCCGGATAATTCGTCAAACAATGACATTTTTTACTAATTTGTTAATAACTCTTTGGAATTATTATTATGGAAAATTAATTTTCTTAGCACCTTCCGCATGGTTGATTTTTTTCAGATTTTAATTCCATTAAAAAGTTTTCGAAATTCATTCTTAATTTCACGTGAATCGCACTCTTTGGTAATATGCAACGATACCCCGTCCTTAAATTAATCATATCCGGTATCAATCTAAAAAAGAAGTGCGTAGCGGGAACAATTTTTTTCTTTTTGTTACGATACTCATTGCGCATTTGTCAAATCTCTTCCGATTTTACCGATGTATTGAAAAAAGAACTGCATATATCATTTTCGTCACAATTGAACTTTGGTTTATCGTTCGTATGATGAATTCCGAGTCGTGAAAGCCGCCAATCGGAGCGAAACCCATATCGAAGGATAGAGCTCCATGTGGAGATCGAACGTTGCTCGTAAATCGGTAGGAGTTATGCATCGATGTGTGTCTGGTAGTATTTCCCGACTGGTTGAGTGGCCTTCGAGGGTGAGACAGGAACGAACGAACGGGTTAGCGAGGGCTGGCGTAACCGCGTGTCTCACATATCAATCACAGCCTTATGATGCGCCACTTGTCTATACCATACTATAGTATACATAACGTACACAAATATGTTATGTATATATATATGTGCAGTTTACTATACGCGATACAACAACTTTATGCCTCGTGTTACTTCGATCGAGTGAGACTCACCAAGCGTGTGCATCATGAAAGTTGTTTCGCTCGTACATATTACATAGAGAGATATAGCTACCCTCGAGACAATAGGTAATTGCGAAACATCCATCACCCCCTCTTCTCTCTCGACGCGATTGTTGTAGCGCACTTCTCTCGTCTCGTTCGTTTCCGCGGTGAACCTTTGCGTGCCTCACACGGAATCGAATAAAATACATAATCGAACGAGCGAGAGATCGTCGAGATCACCGGTGAGTCTTCGATCTCATATCCGAAAAACTCACGCAGAGAATCTCGAAGTCAGCCACTCAATCAGATCTCGCGAGCGCACACCGAGGACTACCCATAGCAAAGATTTAATTGAAACGTGTGACAAAGGGAGAGGACACCATCATTCTCTTTCTCATTGAGGACTTTCTTTTTTTTTTTTTTTCTTTTTTTAACTCGAAGCTTTTTTCTCGAAACCCCGTATATCTTCGACGAACGTAACCGAGAGGACGTAGTTATATCGATCGTGTAAGGGAGAGGGGACGTAATATCGGGAAAACGTCACGGATACGGTTCGACGATAGGAGTAACTGCACTCGTAGATGTGAAATATAGTAAAGGCTCCGTACTCCGAGTCGGAGTAACCGGTGGCAATGAAGCGTCGATTTTCTCACGACTGAACTCACGAGGGTTCTTGCGCCACGGCTATTTACGATTGTTAAGAACTCGATGATCGCATCGCTGTTATACTTTCGGCACCTTTTTATCAAACTTTTCTTCTTTGTTTCTACGTGCTTTATATTTTTTTTTTTCGTTTTTTTTTTTACTTCAAACATTGCTTTACGGCATGAAAGGCTTGTGAGGAATAGACGACACAGATTGGACGCGCAAATATTGCCTATATTTCCGAAGAACGTCGATAGACTCAACGTAAAACAAAGTGAATACTGACGATTTTTTTTCGTCACACGAAGTTCCACTCGATCACCGGGAACGGTTGGATAAAAAGAGCGTCGCAATCCTTTCCGGAGTACGGTAGAGAAACCGTTGCTATATATACATATAGAATATATGTATAGCGAAGGACATACCTAAATCTAACGGTTATAGGTGCGAAGTCGTCAGAGGTAAACATTTTCCATCGACGATGAATCGAAATTTTCATGCAAACTGACGAGTAGTTGTTATTTTTTTTAGTTTCTTTTTTATTATTTAAAAAAAATACACGTTTGTTATATTTTTAGGTCGTCGGGCAATTGTTTTTTTTTTTTTTTTTTTTTTTTTTTTCTCGGGGTAAACTCGTGTTCCAATCAAGGGGATTGATGGAAATATATATTTTTTTTTACCTATTCATCACGCAGTTTTTCTCTACGGTTTATTTTATAGAAGAAATATTTTTCGACACTTCACTACTCTATATGAAGCGATATGCGGATAGGCGTTTTGCGATATCGAGATTGAGCGAAAGTTTTTTTTATTTATTTATTTTTTTTATAGGAAATTTTGTTTTCTTTCGTTATCTTGGATGGGGGCGACGCTGGTCTTTTATTGTTCACTCCACGAAGGGCAAAATAGCAGGTGTGTTAGGCGCGCCTTTGTGCTCCAAGCTATCGGCCTTCGGTTGCATATTCAAAGGGAAAATCAATTTTTCATCGCTTAAGAGAAGTTGAAGGACGCGATGGAAAAAAGGCGAAAGAAAGGGGAAGGGGTAGTTTGAGAGAAGGAAGGACGACGAGGATATCGAGAGAGCAGAGACTGCTCCGAGCAGAACTGCTCCGAGAGACTTCGCCTGGCGATCGACGTATTATCCTCTTGATAAACCCGAACGCCTTCGCAATTTATCCCTTTCCTTTTTCACTGTCATTGCGACTACTTATTTGCGCGATGAACTTGAAATATCGGTCAATGAATAAACTCGAACGAAAATATAGATTCTGATGCGGCTGTCCGAGTTTCTTATTCGTCTGGGGCTCCGTCAATGCCCGCTACTTTACCCCTCACGGTATCGCTAATTATTCACATCTCGACGACGAAATAAAAAAAAAAAAAAAACTTCCAGCCAAACTTGAAAAGTTCAGACATCTACATGACGATGTATAGAACTCGCTGATTAATTCAATGCAAGTTGGATCGACGCCAAAAAAACTTATCTTTTTTTTATCTTCCAACGCCAAGGTCGCTGCAAAGACTGAATAAAAAATGTTGTCTGACTTTGTTGTTGCCAACCGTGGAGACTACACTAAGGGAGTATCGATACGTTACTGTATATGCAAAAAAAAAAAAAAAAAATCACAAAGTTACTGTAAATATAACTGCAGCCTCTCTTTGTAATCTCAAAAGCTTGGTAAAAAAAAATTTATTTCAAAACTTCATCTCTAATAAATCCCATCGATCATTGTGCAATAATGTCGAAAGCTTCTCGTATCGCCACTGTCCGAATTCGAGAACTCTTTTTTTTTTTTTCTTTTTTTTTTTTTCACTCACACGCTTGAAAAATCTATATTAAAGCATTAAATTCGTGAAAACCATCCATCAAACCCCCAACGCAAAATCGTTCCTATAATGAAGAAAATACATTAAACTAATTAATAATAATAAAAAAAAAAAAAAAATAGCGAGTCGAAACTATACGAAAACTCGTTCACCCATTTTCTCAAACATGCAACAGCGATTATTATTGTTATCATCGTGTATATGATACATATATTATTCACCGATTTGCATGTCCCGCTTGTCGATATGCGCAATATATGTACATAAAAGCATACATGATCACGTTTTATACTTTACTGTACAGCATAAATAATAATCCTGGCACTGATCACTGGAATGCATCAGAATTATAATATAATGTACATAAAAAACCATGAAACATTGCATCGCATCGATAGAGCGCAAGCCTTTTCGCTCAGAATGCAATTTCAGCTCTCATTAAAAAAAAAAAAAAAAAAAAAAAAAAAATGCCAAACAGAAATTATTAAAATCTATTATACATACCGTTTCAATGATAATTGTACCGCAATCTCGCGTGAAATATTAATTATTCAACAACGATAACGGACAACGAAAAAAAAAAAAAAAAAAAAATTAATAATAATTAAATTTTGGTAATTCCTGTCGGCAAGCATTGCACGTGAAAAGAATTTTGCTGCAACTCGAATGACCGATCGTGAGTAATAAAAAAAAAAAAAAAAAAGAAAAAAAAACAGTAAAGTAGAACGAAATATAGAATAATAATAATAATAATAAAGTATGTAGCGAACGAGCATCGGTGAGTTATGATTTTTTTTTACGTTCGTCTTTTTGTTTAGCGAAATCGAAAGAGCTCGCGGGGAAACGTGTAGTAATGATAATGTTTCAGCTGCGGAAGCCAGTGTCGACTCTCTCGATTCCGGGGGCGATGAAGAGCAGCAGCGGGGGTGTCGTCGGAGGCCCGAGAAGCGGAGCTGGCGGTGGCTGTGAGAGCGGTATCATCGGGCCCAGCGGTGCCGTCGTTGACGACGCCGGTATCGCCCTCGTCGGCGTACACTCGGAATATCCGAGGTACATGGACGAGCGCGGCCTCGGCGGAGGTCCGATGAAGGGTCCGTCCGGTAGCATCGGAGCGGCATCGAAACACAAGCCAAACGTTGGTTATCGTCTTGGACGACGAAAGGCCCTTTTCGAGAAGCGTAAACGCATCAGCGACTACGCGCTCGTTATGGGAATGTTCGGGATCATCGTTATGGTAATCGAGAACGAGTTATCCAGTGCCGGAGTATACACCAAGGTTCGTCAACTTTTTCTTTTATTACATTAAACTATTTATAATAATTCCATGAAAAAAATATCGATTGTTTTTTTTTTATAATCGGTATATTAGTAACGATGTTAAACAGAATTATCGAATGAATTTTTGTCGTGTAAAAGTGCCGACAACGAGTTATTCTGTGCAAAAGGAAAATACATTAAAAAAAAATAAAAAAATAGTGAAATATGACGAAGTGAGGGAAATTGGAAGGTCCAATTAAATATTTTGTCGTGCGAGTGAAAATTTCAATGCACGAAGCGATAAATCGAGAAAAAAAACTGCAGTGTTTTACATTTACCACGGTGAAGCGATAAATCGTGTAAGCGAGAAAAGCAAAAGTCGGCTGAAAATAGAGGAGAGTTCGCGAGGGAGCCGATAGTTTCTGAGAGGAGCAGAGAAGCGATACGAGGTGGTGAGCCGTTCGCGAGGGCGTTCTTAGATGTTACTATAACGAAGGGACACACATTGAACGAGGCGAGCTAATTACCCGCTCGGCTGACTATGCAGCTCTCAGGCAGAGAGCAGGCAAGCGAAGGAAAACGTAAACACTCCGAGTGTTTGTATTTAGGTGAACGCGTGTATATGTGGAACTCGAAGATGAGGCGAACATCTTCGTGACGAAGTGTTATATCATGTCTCAGACTTGCTGATACTGTTTATACTTCAACGTTTCATCGGTTATGATGATTAGTTCGCTTTTAATGTCCAACGAACCGGATTAATTACACGCGTCTGGCCGATCTTTGCACCGATTTCATCTATCATTTTCCGCGCGGAAATATACTATGCGTATCTCATTAGGAAACATGGAACAAGAAGTATAATAAAGAAATTGAGAGATTCGTTCGTCTTTTCCGAAGTTTTTAATTCCAGCGAAATTATATTGACGTAATTATGTCTCCCAAAATCCCAAAAAAAAAATCTAATTTTTGCTGCCCAAGAAGCTTTGTTTTCGTGAAATTTTTTTTTTTGTACGGTTTTGAACGGTTTGAGGTAATTGAACAAACTTGGACCAAGTTGAAATTTATAT
The DNA here is from genome assembly GCA_963971235.1 of Cryptus armator. NCBI lineage: Eukaryota > Metazoa > Arthropoda > Insecta > Hymenoptera > Ichneumonidae > Cryptus > Cryptus armator. The sequence goes on from OZ020235.1 coordinate 21,629,141, forward strand.
CATACGTTGAGGAGACAATACCCCTTCGTTGGTCCAATTGTTAGCAAAATCTACGCTGTCGTTCAGTTTTGATGCCATTTTGAATTTTTTTTTAATGTCTCGACGCGTTCTAATTACCAAATTTTTTGAGATATCAGGCTAAAATTTCGTACAAAGTTTGACTATCATAAAGCGATGATCGGTATTGAATTTCGGGAAAAATTTAACACATTTTTTTTTTTCCTTTTTCTTTTTTTTTTTTTCAATTTTCAATTTTTTTTTGTGACATTTTTTTATCCTTCCGTATAAAACCAGCTGTGTTAGTAAAATGTTAGTTAGTATTTTCAGATTTGGTTGTAAATAAGAAATTAAAGAACTAACAATCAACGTAACTAATCACAAAACAAAGCTTCTTGAGGAAGTCAAGAGTGATAAACGTACTTTCCTACAAGCAAAGCTTGGTAAACCATGATAAAAAGAAAAGCGGAAGCAATATATTAATGTAGATGGCAGCTTTTTCAACATGCGAAGCAAAAAAATATCGTCTGAAAATGCGCAATGAGGTATTTTGAGGTTTCGCACCGGATTAACGAGCCAACAATTTTCGGCATTAATGTGACATCGTTCCAATATAGTACACGCAATAAGCGTACATCGAATATGCAAGTGGTGTACACAATGTCACGTAGCAGGCGAGGCTCGTTCGCTAACGAGAAACTTGAGGCTCTTGTTAAAGCGGTCAAGAAGCCGCTAACGCGACATATTAGTTAATGCACTGTAGCCGCACAATACGGAATATAACGATTGAGTGCTCTTCTCCCTTCTCATTCCCCTACGCAAGTTCGATTCATTATAGAGAGGGCGCATAGAACGGGAGCCTTCGCAACATCGTAACGTAATAATTAATCGAAAGCACTCTGTATCATTCATTCGAAAATGGATCGAAATTATACAAATAACGCACCTGCGTATTCCAGATAAACGAGATTCGATGAATCGAGATACGATGCCCCCATCGTATCTCGATTCATCGGATCTCCTTTCCGCCTCCTCCGCCCCCCCCCCCCTCTCTCTGTGTATATCAAATAAACGAACGGAAACGATATTGTGTGGTTGAAACTTTCATAATAACCCATCATCGTGGCCCTACGCGACAGACTCTCTCTCTCTCTCTCTCTTTTCTCTCATATACAAAAAGTTAACGGACGAATGGTTGGGGAATGAAACTGTCAGATACCTTCGCACAGATATATACATTATTAATATAATAGGAGGATCCTCTGCTCCGAGACTCTCTTTCGCTTTGCTTCAAATTCGCCCTCTCGGCAGTCGAGTTATTGCGTCACATAAATTTTCCGTCGGAGTTACCTAATAGAAGAATTACGTATTCGCAGATGTTTTTGCTTTGTTATAAATGGATATAGATGTCTCGAATCCTCAGACTTGAAAAAAAAAAAAAAAAAAAAAAAAAAAAAAAAAATTTGATTCTCGATAAAATCGTTTTAAAGACACACGTCGAAGCGTTACCGGCACTTTTTTTTTTAAACGAGCTGTTTTACAGCAGCCGTTCAATCGTGAAAAAAGAGGGAATGAGACGAGAGGGCGTAGGTGGGAACCGATACGCTTAAGCCGCTTGTATTTTTGAAGGGTGAAAACGAGAAGATGCTGCGATCAGATGGTTTAACTTTCGAATCCGCGAAAGAGGGAGAGATCGTGGGGTGGTTTTCGCTACCGAAGGCCAAACCAACCGGCGTGTCAAGGGAAAAACATTTATCGATGACGGATTTATAATTCTTACGGGGACCAGCTTCGTCGTCTCGACGACGACGACGACGACGACGATGCTTAGAAAAGTTTAAAGGGGAGGAATAAGAAAAAGCCCGCGATTCTCTGTCACGGAAATGTGTTCTCTCACTTTCAGGATGATATCGTCGACGATATCTTGACTTCTCCGATCCTCTCGGATACTTCCTCTTTTTTACGTTTCCATCGAACGCAGAATGGTATTCTCACTTTTGTGAAAAATCGTCGACGATATCTTTACTTCTCGAGTTCCCATTGGAATCTTCACTCCGTCGGACGCTTTTCTATATCAAACGTCTCATTTTATTTTTTTTCATTCTCGTGATAAAAAGTTTTTAACTTTTCGATCGTTATATCCATCTTCTCCTCAAACTGGCGAGGCGAGACGGTTTTCCGGGAAATATTAATGCACGGGGCTTTCGCTTTGCCGAATATTGGTGCAAGAAAGTAGCCGCTCTCGGGCTTCTGCCTCGACGAACTTCGAGACGCTCTACGATTCAATGTATACGTATATATACATATACCTTTGGTAGAAATTAGAGCAAAAAAAGACGTTTCACGAAGCCAGAAAGCACCAAGTTTCATCTTCGTTACTTCTGATCCGTAAACTTTTTTTTTTCGGTGGCAAAGAAATTTCCATAAATATCAATGGCGAAAATGTTTTTTTTTTTTTTTTTTTTTTTTTAAGACGGACTTATCGCGGTCTTTCTTGAAGTATATTTTTTTTCTATCGCAAAGTATATCAAAGTTGATTAATTTTTTTTTTTTTTTTTGTTACGAGTTTTCGCCTATCGCGGAGCGCAAGCACGTCGAAATATCCGGAGCACCGCGTTCTCGCGAATGCGCTGACGGAGAGAACAATAAAGTTTTCCCCGAGTAAGTGGCCCTTTCGTTGTCGTCGTCATTATCGCTCTGTGTCGAGGTGTTCCTCGTAAATTCACGGTGAGGAGTAATTAAGTCCTTTGTAACTGGTAGCATTACGTGAGTTCGCTCGGCGAGCGCGTAATGAGCGCAAAGACAAATTGTTATCATTACAGTTGCATTAATTCGAGGAGTTATTTAAATTCAATCGAATATCAGAAGGTGAAGAGGCCTCGTTTCTCGCCTCTTTGGAAATTGGAGAACATCGGTCGCAACGAGGGGGAAAAAAAGAATAAAACGAATTTACTGCAAGAACGACGAGCGAATGGTGTTAGATAATCGTTCAGATTTGTGGAACCCGCGACGCTCTCGCCATTTGTTCCGCGACACAAAACCTTCGCTCAATTTTTTTTTTTTTTTTTTTTCCAATATCTTCCATTGTCGTAAAATCCTTTTAAGTTTCGCTAAGAGAGGGAAAATGAATGCTCAAGTAGGCGCGAATTTATCTTCTTCGTTCGAAAAAAAGGCTGATATAGTCAAGCAATTTATTTTATCGTTTCGATTAAAAAAAATACTATAATACGCTTTAAACTTCGTTAATTAACCGTTTTACGCAAGTATCTTCTTCGTAGAAGAAATTAACTTTGCAGACATTAAGTTTTAATTAATTCAACGATTCGCAAGACCGTAACTCGATAGTTAAGAGAATTTGCTTCACTGCCAAAGATCGTGTTTGTTAAACAAAAAAATTTCCCAATTTCTGTCGTAAAATAATTCCCGAAACTTCGTTGATTAAAAATTTCTTTTCTTTATTTTTTTATTTTTTAATTTTTTTTCGTAAAGTAATTTTCTCGCAATATTAATTAGATTCGCTGTCGTTAAAATATAATTAAGTTAACGATTTTACAAGCTCGTTCCCCCGTATAGTTAAGGGGACTTACTTCATCGAAGAATCTTCGCTGTATCCGGGCGGAAGCTTTGCACAAAATCTCCGATAGATAGTCGCGAGCGTCTATATCCCTGAGGCCCGAGAGAGCAGTATCCCTCGTTCTCTCTCCCTAACGTTGGAACAAAGTTGGTTTATATCGACGGGCAATTTTAAACACTCCTCAGGGGCGACTCCGTCGATGTGGCTGAGAGTTTCAAAACTAATGTCAAAGTCTCTAAACTCGAAACTATCCGAAGCGCTTAGGCGATGGGCTAGAAATGCATAGAGTTATATAGCGAAGACGTTTCGTCGGGTACAGTGTTATCTGTATGCTCTTCACCGATTAATTTCTCTTCTCCGAACTCTCTCTCTCTCTCTCTCTCTCCCTTTCCCCTCGTGTACTCGTACACGTGTGCGAACGCGTAGACGCGAGTAATAGACCAAAGAGAATTCCAAACGTCGAGCATTTCCCATGATGTGAATGTATAGATCGCGATTTGCAACTATGTTTGCATCAAAGTTCACTCTGTCCAATATATCGATATTTTTATTTGCACGAAACTCGCTTTATCCACGATATGTATAGAGTACTACATGCATTATATACAAAAGCGTAAATCTACATATTCCGATAATCCCGCAGCTCAGCTCAATTAATTTGTCATTTCCGCGCACGTCGATAAATCCTTGTGTAGAAAAAAAAAAAAAAAAAAAAAAAAAAAAAATCACGACCAACAGGATCAATCGGTTTATTAAAATAACGGCTTTGGAAATATTTTTGAATTGTTTTCGGTAATATTTGCAAGCCGTTCGATAAAAAATCGCGAGATAATTGACACGCAAGGATCAGAGATGAAATGCACGGCTGCTGATGTAACAGTGATGATCGATGAAACGGAAAAAAAAAAAAACAGTCCTATGGCTTGTTGGACTCATATAGCACGCCAGGGGATGGAGGGGGGTCCACTCGATTAATCATTTAACTTTACCAAAAGACAAACCGTTCGAGAGCGAGTGGAAGGTACTGTAATGAAAGGGAGACGGGGGGTGAGAGAAGCTCCGGAGACAGTGGAGAGAAGCCCTCTGTGTCGGTTTAATTACCTTCGTCGTCGTGGCAATCAAGCGAACCTCGGGTCCATATTCTCTAGTGCTCCATCAACATGCATGGATGCATCGAGCACACGGTGCACTTGGCGCGGGAATTACACAAAAAAAATTGATCGTTCAATCTGCAAATGTTCGGATAGCTATCTGCGGCTGAACTTACCTCTTCGCATCGGTGGTTACTGCGAATCAGGCAAACATTCGAAAGATTCACTCTCGCCGTCGAGAGGTTTTGCTTTCTCGATGAAATCTGTAATCGAATAAAGTACGAAGAAATTAAAAAAAAAAAAAAAATGCAAATTAAATTGCGCAGCGCGTTCTTATTTTTTTAATCGTCGTTTACAAAGCCCACTGTCAAAAAAATCTATCGAAAACGACGAAAAATATTATGATCATTATTATCTCCATCAGCTATTTGCATCGAAACAACGAATCACCGCGGCCAACAAAAAAAAAAATAATAGATCGATTGCAAGTTCGGCAATATCACTTTTTCGTATTCCCTTTCGAAACATTGCACAACCGATATTAATGTTTTTTTTACGCATATGTCGCGTCAAATAAAGTACAGAGAATCTCATGTTTCGTGTGTTTATTGAAAAAGCGTAAAATTAGTAGAGCAAACGATGAATATCGAAGTGTTATATCCGAAGGTATAGAGGATAACTGTACAGCAAACACACAAGTGGTATACTCGACTCGATAACCATACTGTCCTCGATAAACCGTTGATGAGAAAACAAAGATCAGCTATCGATGAACGATTGCGAGTCCAAGGGCATCAAATTCGAGGCCCCGTTGGATAGCTCAACTAGTTCGCCTCGTCGATTTTCTTCGAGAGCGGCGAGCGGAGATGGAACGAACGATGGGGTGCGAGGGGATGAGACGAAGGTATTTATATCGAATCGCTGCGAGTATTCTAGGCAACGGAGTGATGATGAGAGAAACCGAAGAGAAGACTCGAGAGAGGTCTTCGCTGCGCGGAGATAATTAATTTTAACGATCATTAATATCTCGTGTACCGAGTAAGAGGCACTGAGAGAGGGAGGGGGGGGGAGAAGAAATTCCAAGATTCGTCGCTTCAAGACGAATGAAAATCCTCTCTATCTCCACCGTCCAATCTTCCGACATCAGTGATGCACAATAAATCATCGTAACAATAATTTGCAACTGTAAATTGTGAGATCCATTAAAAAAAAAAGGGGTTGTTTTGCGAGCATTTTTTTTTTTTTTTTTTTTTTTTATTAACGGGAAACGAGAAAAATGAGTACTCGTTGTAAAATGAGAAAAGGAGAAAACGTCTCGTACAATTACACGATCTCGGATAAAGAAACAATTAATTTTCGACTCTGACTTTTCTCCGTTTATTGTTTTTAATTTACATTGTAATTGGGGAAAAGGAGAAACTCGCTAATTGATTTTTTTTTCTTTCGTGCACTGTGCACGCATAAGGAAATAAAAAATTGCATCGTCATTATAAAAATTTCTACGAAGGGCGTGACCGAGATACTACTACTCTCCGTGCACTCCGTCGCTCTGTGTATACGCGTCGGCTGCTGCTGGTCGAATCGAGACATGCGCAGATAGAATCGTCCTGGGAACTCGAGATGCTTACTTGTTCGACAATGTGCTTGCATAGTTATTCCATAACACAACTATATTATTGTACTATTATGCGAACAGGGCAAAGCTGTAATGCAACAAGCTTGTGATAACGTCGAGTTACTGCGATTCCGCTGTGTGGTCGCGCGAAGCACTGGACGGTCGGAATGAGGAGATTTGCCATTATTGGTCAGACGCGTTATAAATACTTTCTTTTTTTTTTTTTTTTTTAATGAATCTGTGGGATCTATAATTTTTTTTATCGAACTTTTGTTTCGATATTATACTAACATTATTATATTTAATCCAATTTTTATTTTTTTATTATTATCAATTATTATTATTATTTTTTTTCAAATATTGTCACGGCGTATTTTATTTTTATATTATATCTTTCATTAATTCATTTATATTGTATATTCTAAAAATGAAAGATACATTAACGGTCAATATTTAGTTATCTCGATTGAAATCATAACAATAAACTATTAAACAATTCGATGGTTAGCGCTGAATTCGCTTATCATCGGAAAATTGATTCGTAACGAACCGCGTTTATTTAATGCTTGTTAACGTTTCGTATGCTTTAATAAAAATAAAATGTCAACATGAATTCGGAACTCGTCGAAAATGTTTGCCTCAAAATTGACGAGTGTGACATCAAATCGTTGTGTTACGCGCATAAATTCGAAGAACAAAACGCGTCTCAATGGATCATATCACAGTTACGGGAAATATCCTCCGGTACTAATGAATTGATGCATAGTTTACGTATCGGAAATTCGAGTTTATGCGAACCCACAAATTCTCTCCGATGCTCGTCGGTTCGTTCATTACCCGCACTCTCACCGCGGCTCGTTTTCTGCACAATGAAAATTTCGATGCCAATTGTTCCCAAACCCGTTTCCATTTAACCGGTTAATATTCCCAACCGATTTCCGGTTTTCCCGGAAAACAATGTTTCAAAAATTCTCACTATAGTCTCGTCGACGATTCAGATTACTCGGTATTTTTCATCGCCAATATCGAACAGAAGGCATTAAAAGATAAAAAAAAAATTGCTCTTCTATTTTCATCTCAATACAAGCGCTTTTTCTACGATGAGAATTCGCAGAGTTTCGCCTAATACTTTATGCACCCCTCGGTTCTCTGTCGCGCAACGAACTCCGCGCCTACGCGGGAAGTCTAGAGTGCGCGATGAACATAAATATAATAATGTAATACCGCTGAAAGGGCTGAAACGACACGAGACCATTCTATATAAAGAAAAACCTCTTTTCTCTCGAATCACTTTATCGGTCCGTGTATCTTCGTCGACGTCGCGACCGAAATCCCCTCTCGATCTTATGAATAAATACCACGCGGTCTCAAATTATAGGGTAATTAACAATTTAAATTTGCCGCTTCGACGAAGTGGAAAATATGACTGCGTTAACAAATTTCGTAATTTACCAATTCATATAAATTTAAGACATAATACAAATGGATTTTCGTAATAGATAAGATTCGATAGGATTGGTTAATTGACTATATAAATTAAACTTTTTTTTTTGTCATTTAATGTTTCAGGCCTCGTTTTACTCGACTGCACTGAAAACCCTGATCTCTGTGTCTACTGTGATACTGCTTGGCCTCATATTTGCTTACCATGCCTTAGAAGTTCAGGTGCGTATACCAAATACCTAGATATATATATACACTATTTTTTTTTTTTTTTTTTTTTTTTTTTTTTTTTCATTTCAATCCTTAAATAATTGACGAAACTATACGACAAAAAATACCAAATGCTCCGAAACGTTGATAGGCCGTTGTTGAACTTGTGGTTACGAGTTCGAGAATTAAAACAAAAGGACGTTGGAATCCCTGTGATCCCTTGCAGACCCCCCGCATTGGGGAAATCTTTACCGTTTTCGTATTTTCTCTTTTTCTTTATTGCCAAACCCACGTTCGCCATCGCGATCCGGTGGGATTGGCTCGTAAAGTCAGCATCCTCGGTAGTCGTCCCCGACGGCTACGCAGCCTCACGCCAATAAATGTTCCTCTCCTTTTACGCTTGCTGCCTATTCGTAGAGTTTGCGCGCATCTACAGAGTGGGAGTATTTTACCTTCTACACATCCCTACCTACAGTCCTACACTGTAATAGTACGCACTGTGATCTATTTTACAGTACGTATAACCTAAAACATACTATACTGCTGCCTTATCCCTGCGCACAGTGTAGTTAAATGTATTTATATATAGATATATAGTTATTAATGTTGTAGCAAAGTGTCTGACAGTGTCTGAAGAGACAGACGCAAAAATAACGGTGTGGATGAAACATGTTTAGCACTGAATTAGCGGAATCTGCACACCGCTTGAAAAGACATAGCTTCGGCATAAAAATAAACGACAAACTAAATAAATTCTTATATAATCCAACATTCGTATACAATGTCAAACACACTGTCTAACACAACTTGTATGGAGTATACAGCGCTTCGTAAGCTTGAATAGAAATTGCCTAAACCACCGTGTGACTTGGCGCGGAATAGCTGAAGTAGTGCCACGTTGAAAAAAAAAAAAAAAAAAAAAAAAAAAAAAAAAAAAAAAAAAAACATCTTGGAACCCTGCGAAAGATTTTAATAAAACATGCACTTTATCGTTTCGAGGGTAACCACGTGACCGCATAATACATTATACGAGATAATAAATACGAAATCTGACACAATAACTTGATCCAAATAAATAGTTATGAGAATTTATCGATTTTTAGATGTTTTTAACTTCAGTACTGAAAAATGAACGGTAATTTGAAAAAAGATTATCCAACACTAGAAGATTTTTTTTTTTTTTTTTTTCAAATTTTTTACTAACAATCTTTTTCGAAAAATTTGGATATTTCCCGACTGATACTCATACGACTGTTGAATAAAATTCAGAGATTCTACTTAGATCTCCTTCTCTGGAATACGTAATCCAGAAGCATCATTACCGTAATGTATTCAATATAATTACGAGACAACATGGTATTCCTGGTGTACACGAGGTTCGCCGTCTATTCCATAAATGTTCATAGAGTTTCTTAACTTCTCGTAGCCTTATTCGTAGTCTATCCGATGTGCACGTATTACGCCACACGCCGACGAGAGGAGTAGTACGTGGGTGCGATATCGCATAACTCCGGAAGCAAATTGCCCCTCGGCAGCGAGCGAACTTGCGCCGCACAGCCTCACGCGCGGAGGAAAGAGAATTTTATTAAGATTCTTATCTTTCTCGTAAACAGCAAAATTCCGGGATTTCGTGTACTTTTTACAAGAGCGAAAAATGTTATTGTAATAAGATATTAACACAATGGATTGTTTCTCTCATTCTTTATTATTATTTTTTTGGCATTAAAAATGCAGATGTAGAGATATGGTAGCCGATTTGGGGGATAATCTATAAAACTCATTTGGCTTCGCGTGTTGGAGAAAATGGCACTGGGAAACGTTGTGGGTAGTGCCAGAGAACCCCAACCAAACGCGATCATACTCCTGATTATTATCATCTACCGAAGCTGCATTGATGTGGTGAATTCGGTGGAAGACCGTCGAGCTCTCTCTCCTCGACGTGGGATTAGGGTAGTTAACATGCACACATACCATACTATCGAACAATGTTCCAATGTTGAGCTGATTAATCTCGGATTGACGACTCTTATTTAGGTAAAATAGTTTAGCCACTATTCTGTCGGGTACCGTTGAGAACGAGAGTATACTGTTCATTCCGTTGATTCTATACATAGTTATACACGCAATAGTATACGGGGGATGTAGGGCAAAGTTTCGAGCGACTGAACAATTAAACGGACGACCCAACCAGCAAATTTACGCTGCGCACTGTCATGAACGCGATACGTGATGAGTGAGAATCTCGATTTTCGGTTGAATACGTCGGAACACGTTTCTCGCGCTTCCAAACATTTAGCAACATTAAGCTAAGAGTAAAGTAAGTGTCGCAGTTTCCGTTCAAATTTGTTCTAATTTCGAAGTGAAAACTTCCCGATTTTCAAAGCAATTTACCGATTCCAAGGAATTTCTTCATGCAGTTGTTAATGGTTCATAGCGTCATATATGGTTTATGGTTAATGATGATTTTTTTTCCGTGGAAAAATGAAAAGTAATCGATGATCATGATGGTTTCTATGATGTATCATAGAAACCAGCAAATTCGAAATTCGTCGAGATTTTAATATATCATCGCGTCTATCCAGCAGTTTAATTTACGCCATTATGGCTCGTAAAAAGAGGAGAAAAGATAATAAACGAAATGTATGTATTATATCTATCGCGATATCCATGTCGTAAGTTCTGACGCGGTTAAAGTCTGCAGTGTTTACGGTATGCGAATTTTTAGCATACCTCCAATGTTGGCAATAATAGTGCACCGGGTAAAAATCCCCTTTTTAGTGTTTCCCACCTACGTTCGCAAGAGGGACTGGTTTATCCTTCATTGCGACTGTAACCCGTCGACGCCGTTGAATCCTGCAACAATTTTTTATTCCTACAACACTCTACCCGCGTCGCTCGGGTATATTGCAGTAGTAGAAATTCTGTATGGTACGTGGCGAAGGTTGGGCGACGTACTGGAATACGTGGAAGATATACCCGGTAGGGCGCACGAAGTGCCGTCTTATCCTCCCAAGAGATTCATCCCTGTCCTCGTGTCCCTACGTGAATAGCGAGAGCTTAAAGGAAGCGCGAGGGATGTTCGGATTCTCCTCTCTCTATACACTACTCGGAAAGGGATATGCCAGAGGTTTCTTGGTATTCCCGTTGCGTTTCCACAGCGACGGTACAGTTTGAACCTCTGTGTGTGTCTTTGGTGTGGCAAAGGCGTAATATACAAGTTACCGAGACGCACACACAGGTCTTGAGTTAGTCGCGGCTCTGCTTTTCACGCGGAAAGGCACAACTTCTGTATGAAGTAACTCAAGTACATGGTAGCTTTTCAATCTACTCGGAGGAGGACAATCCCAATGCACTCTAAACATAATGGACTTCTTTCTCCCTTTGGGCGAAATTTATTGCCACAACAAAAAGTAAAAAAACATAATACCGGAGTTCATGAAGCCTTTTGAATGTACTTATTTATTTATATATGAGGGAATAAATACATTTCCATTCTGTTACTTTATTTTTTTGAGTACTTAAGTTCTTTTATCTACCTACTGCTTTCGGTTTACATGGTTTTTCGGGACATTTTTTTTTTCTCTTGTTATATAACAAACGAAAAAAAAAAAGGTTTTACGAAGAATAAGAACCTCGCCTCGGGAAAGCTCCGCGTTATTACAAGCTTTGACCTTCAAGCAATTCGAGATCTTGGAAAAAGATCTCTTCTTGGTACTGCAAGATGGTCCAAGTGAAGAAAACCCTTTTTTATGGGCTATAAAGATATTCTACTTTTATCACTTTTCGTGTGGACCGTTTGTCAAGTTCGGCGTATCCGTTCGTCAAATCAACCGCGTGCGACTTTACGATCTGATTACTTAAGCTTCGTAAACGAATTGAAAACGGTATGGAAATAAAATGTCTCTTGTAACAATCGATATAAAAATATATTTTAATCAAATACGTAATTTTTTACAAATTAAAAATGTTTATAATAATCGGAATGACCGTAGAGGTTAGGCGCGTGATTACGAGACCGCTAAATGAGTTTTCTTCATTTTATATTTAATTTAATAAAAAAAAAAAATATATAAAAACGGAAAATACAGTAGAAAAATCGTAATTCATTGTCCCCTCGTCATACTTCTCTGCACCACGCGTTTCTTTGATCTCTATCTCGACGGATATAAAGCTACTTCTCGACCTCCTCCTCCTCCTTCTCCACCTCTTTCTGGTCTCCCCTTACCCGGTTTCTCCCTCGCGACACACGTTCAACACGCAAGTTTTTATCACGAAACCACGCACGAAACTCTCTCGTCGATCCCTGTGGGAATGCTCGAGGGGGTGGTCACACGCTCTATCCGTAGAGTTGACGTATTTCAACGGCCTGCCTATGCGGTCGACGGAGAGCGGGGCAACGAGAGAGATTGACCGTGTCGGGGAAAAGCCAAAGAGACGAAAACTTCGAGTCTATACCCTAACCGTTCTTTTTATGCGACGAGAAAGAAGACGAAGAAAACGACGACGAAACGGAAACGAAAAGCTCGAGGCCCTATATCCTATACCCCAACCGTTATTTTTATACGATAGAAAAGAAGACGAAGAAAATGGAGAAGCGAAAAAGTTTGATGGTCACGTTGACGAGCCTTGTCAGTAAGTTTCGAATACGTTCGAAGAGATAAGTAGCTATGATATATGTTACGCTGATAATAATTCACGTCTGATTTTCGGCCTTTAATTCACCGGAATCGCGATCTGTATTTCTCACGTCCTGACACTTCCTTCGTTCGACCTGTCGACGAATGGATTCACGGATATTTTTCAGCCTGACTCGACTCTCTCGATTGAGAGGGTAGTCGTGTCTCTGCAAACGCGAAGAATCGACCACTGCATACGTTTCCGCACGGTCGGAAAGCCCAAGGTCTCTTTATTCTTGCGTGGAATCTCCACCGGACACTGCCGTTCGCCAGTGATCGAATATACTCCGGTATTCGTGTGCAGCCAAGTTCTTTTTTCGTCTTCTAACATATCTGTAGATGTATAGATGGGATAGTCGTAGGACATCGGCAAACACGTTTCTCGCGTTTGGATAAATGGCTGTCGTTCGTCGAAGACATTATTCCAGATCGCGTCGCGGCTCAGGGGTGTACAACGATGAGTGCTCGGTTCGGTCAAGCGAGAGGCGAGATATCGCAAATACTGGTGTCCTATTTTAGTTTCCGTAAATTCCTTCCTTTGTAGAGAAATCTACTGAATTCTGACCGATAATCTTTTTGAAACAGAAATTTATCCCCTTAAAAAAGTCACAATGAACTCCAAGTATTTAGTTTTGAGAGGCTGTAATCGTTACTAATCATTCAATAGACAGACTCGATAAACTTCATTTCAAGACCCCAAATATACACATTTTTGGCAAAATTCGAGACAAAAATCCAAAACACAGTTGATTTTTTTTATATTCGTCTGGCATTGAAAAATAGTTTGATGAAAAAGTGTATCGATACATTGCACGTGCAACTGTTGGGTAAAAAAATATTGCACCCAAGATATTGCCATTTTCCAGCTCTCGGCATCACGTCCACTCGCCCGATTAACCAAGGCGACTTTCCTCGTAGTTACGAGCGTAGCACGACCGCACGCTTTATTACGAAAGATATATTGCGTCTGCGGACTTGTATACGTATATATATAGCGTGAGGAATACCAAAAGGGAAGTAAATATTGCTCGTGTTCGTGGGTGCGTGGGCACCGGAGTTTATTTGGTACACATGTATGAACACTCAAGAGTGTAGAAACCGCGTATGTTACCGTACAAACGACAAGGGGGATACTTTGCTAGTTCCGTGGAGTCGGTCCGACGTTGAGTGGCAGTGATTATATGCTCAGTGGTTGTTCAGCCTCAGGCCCTCGACCGACCGTACGAGACAAAAAAAGAAGAAAAACGAAAACGACGGGTTTTTCGAATCGAAAAAGCCGAGATCGCGGGAAGCCCCGAGCTCCTCCGTAATCGAAGAGGGCGGATCGATGCCCGTGCAAAGTGGAAATTGCTTCAGCCGAAGCCCTCATTCACATTCTGCCCTTTCGCAGTCAGCTCTTTACCATCCCTTTTTCCCCTGACTGAAGAACCGAGACACGTAACACAACCCGATCCCCTTCCTGCGCCCTTGCCGCGCGAACGCTCCCCCGTTTTTTCTTTTTTTTTTTTTCCTTCTCCTTTCCCACTAGTTTTCTCTCTTGGCGTGAAGTGAAGCCACACGAAAGCTCTCCTTATATACATGTATATACCCCTCTATGGGTATATCTTCTTTTCCTGACTGCTTTCCTCCGCCGTCGCGCCCTTTTCGCTCCACTTTAAAACCCTCCGGGGAACTTGAAATTCACTGCTGACGAAGTTTCCATTCTTGCAACGAAATTTTTTATTTTTTTTTACTCGCGAACGATGTACGGCGAGAAAAACAGGAGAACACACGGGAAAATTGCGTACAGAAGAAAATAAACGACATAGAAGGTTATAAAAACCCGAGCTTCACCTTCTTTCGCCTTCGTGATAATTCTTTCGTTCTGAAAATCGCCGGTTTTGCCAAATCCGATGAATTTATTATGTTACAATGGGTCATATTGTGATTACTACGTACGTTCGGCCGTAATACAGAAATAACGTTTTATGCTGTTAAAAAAAAAGCAATATATCTTTCTTTTACTTTTTCCCTGAAGTTTTTTTAAACATGCTTTTGAAATTTTTAACCCCAAAATAATTCGCTTGATGGACTTACAATTGGACAAAGTTGCACCGCAGTTTTGCCTCAAGACGCTCGAAGCTTTCGTCCAAAGGGGACAATAACTTTAACAAGATAGACTCGCGGACCAATCCAAATGGGTCTGCCTTTCCGCTAATTCGATTACAAAAACTATCGAGTAATCGAATTACTTGCGCGGAACTCAAGAGCCGAAAGTTCCGAGTTTCATTGTTCTCGAAGACATGCGAAAGTTAATCATTCCCCGGTCTCCAGGAACGGAGATCCACAAGGATTCCTTGGTAACAATACTGAGCCGCAACAATCTCATTTCTTCGAGTCCCGAACCTTTTTTTTATCACGCTACGTGGTCATCCGCGTCACCCTTTCATTTCTTCTCTCACCCCCTTTGCGTCCCCAAACGGTCCTCGAGACTAGTGTTCTCGTTTCGCTTCTATCGCAAACGGAACAAGTTTGATTCGATCACAAAGAAGCGGTAGAAGTACTGTCCAGACTCAGTGAAATTTTTGTTTTCTTCGATGCCGTCTTTGTTTTACCCCTGGGAGTAGAATGAAAAGAGGGAGCGAAAAAAAGGGGTGCTATTGCGTCTTGTAGTACGGCAAAACTAAGTCCGAAGGTTTCGGAGTGATGACTCGGTTCCTTTCTCTCGCCCAAGACTTTTTTCTCTTTCTTCTCTTCCATCACTTTCATATATATATCCCGTGTATACTTTTCTATACCCTAACAGCCGACCTCTTTCCTATCCATCCTCATAGTCTGCTAACATCTATTTCCTTTTCGCCCACTCCCTCTCTCTCTCTATGCGTCATTCTTTCTTTCTTTTCTGTCGGGACCATTATATCACAACGAGTCGAACTCTCATCGAAAACACGCCAGATATATATACCTATATATAATATATAAGTTATCTATGTGTCGGTGAAGACCTTCCGTTCGTTTGGCGTTGGACCAGCGAAAGCAGAAAAGTAGAAAAGGCAGTAAGGCATCGGACGAAGCCTGTCATTCCCCTTCTCAAAGCAGCAGCTCCGACCAGTATGGAACTGAGCATAAAAGCGGCGAATGGTCCTGACCCTTTCGTATCCTCCCGATATCCCCGAAGCGACCCTAACCAGCACGAGGCTTGAGCTTCAACCGTAAGCTTCGATGGTAAGCCCCCTCGACGGTCCGTCCGATGGCGCGCTAGGATTGACCAACTCCGCACATTCCGGACCTTCCGCACGAGACTGGCAACCATAATACCCGATATAAATTGTTACTATAACTATAGTTGGAATCATCCTAGTAGATAATACCAGATAGTAAACAGCGCTAGTGGTAAGTCTGGCTTTCTACCTCGTTTCATCCGCGAGCTCGTATTTTCGTGGCCGTCGTTTGACTTTTCGGTCCGAATGCAGTCGCAACGCCTTCCCACGCAAAGTCGAAACGAGCCAAGATTTACGGACGATTTCTCGTACAAAGTCTTTTACCTTCTTATAGAAGTTTTCGTAAAAAAAAAAAAAAAAAAAAAAAAAAACATTTGTTTTCGAGATTTTCATGTCGAGACACTCAAAATCGTTTTCAACGCTGAGAAAACTAATTTAGAAAAATTCTAGCGTTTGCAGCTTATCAGATATCGATCTCGAATACGCATCATAGGTGGACGATTGTTAAATAACGTTTAGGATTGAATTTGTCGTGAATCAGTTTATTTGCGAAATAAATGTTTTGGTATTGGAAAATAAAATTGTTAACTAGCCTCTCTAGGATAAGAGGGAATCTATGTGATGTCGAAACGCCTGTGCTCTTTCCTCTCTACTCGAGGGCGTTCACGGTTCCACGACTGCAGACGCCGACTTACCGAGGATAGAGTGTTCGGTGCTCACTGCACTTCACTTTCGTCTCCTTTACTCTCTCGACATAGCCTCGAGGCCAGGAAGCCTCAATACGTATATACCAAATCCAAAAGAGCATCGGCTTGTTCGTCTCGGTGAATTCAAGAACGTCCGATAGAGATTATCTCTGTGATGGCCCCAACGGTGGCAACCACCGTGTGCCTTACCCGCACTTTAGTGTTTCATGACTGCTGGAATCTCGTGGATCGGACAGTGGATTGGTGTGTGTGTGTGTGCGGACCCGTGAGATTCAAGATCCTTCGAAGCTCCGATGACGCCACGGCTAATTCATCGGAACTGTAACAGCTGCCACTGTTGGACGTCTCTGTGTACGTCTGCTGCCATTGTAATTGTGTACGCTTCGTTGTGATTTCAACACAATATCGATATACACAGTATCATTAATTGAAAACTTCGCGCGACAGCTTTTAATCAATCACCAGATAATTAAATTTTCATTGTTGCACGTGCCTTTCAATCGCTACACGATTTGTATATTAAACAAATGTATTAACGCTATTCAAATAACAAGATGAGTTACTGATTGCGATAAAATTTAATTGCTCATGTCGTCAACTGTTTCCTTTATTGCTTTGAACTTTCAGGTGTCCAATTTAGAAGATACACTTTCTTATTCCTTTCACGAGTGCCATTCGTCTTGTGTAGAGTCGGCAGTTGCCAAAAATAAAACTTTATCTCCCTGTATGCATATTTGACTATTATACTCTCAACGAATCTTGCTGTTTCGAGAGTCTGCACTATGGTAATACATCCTGTAGGGGAGACTGGGATAATATGGACTGCTGGGACAAAATGGAGCAAAAGTAACGTCGATATGTGGCAAAATGCGATACTACAAAATTTAAAGTTAAAATTGTCGGTCACTATTCGAAAAATACAAAAATTCGTATAATCGAAATCGCGGTGTCCATTTTCGTCAAACTCAGTACTACATATGATGGTATTAGTCCGGGTAATGCACAAAGTTTCAAGTTAACAGGTTAGAAAGACTCGATGATGAAATTTGTCTATTTTAAGAAAGTGACCCATTTTACCCCCCCATCTGTATATTTTTCCTCGAAAGATCCAAATATTTGTCATGAATTTCATTTGCTAACAGTCTGCATTCCGTAGTTGGTCCGTTTTGTCCCGTTCACCCCTACAATATTTATAGCGGTATCAGCTAGATTTCGATTGTTTGTGATATCTTAGCTCCAAGATATGTGTATACATCCGTGTCTAACTGTACGTGACCATCCGACTGTGCAAGATTAAATTTTTCGATTTTATTCCTCATCCTCTCGCATCTCGGGAAACTTCTCCTCCGTTAACCCACACAAAAGATGCTCTCTCGCCATACAAGACTTCTTTACTACATCGAAATTGAACTGTCCGACGATATCTGTTATCTCTCTTACTCGTCATTCGCGTACGGTACCAACGTGCCGAAACTATAGCCGAAGGAATATGCTTGCGATTGTAGAAGTGGTAGTGAAGTGCAGAGTTTGAATTGGCAAACGACTCGTCACTGTGTACATCTGGATTGTAAGACTCACTAATACAAGTTTCGTGTACTAAATAAATAGTACGCCAACTCGTTTTGCAGCTACCGTCTCTGTCTCTTCCCTTCTAGTTTTCGTTTCTCGTCTTTGTGCTGATTCGGCATTTCCTGTCACATCTGTCTTCCTCAACGAGCCGGAGTTCGTTTCTCGAATCTCCAATCCTCTTTCCTTTGTGTCAAGGCACAACGTTGCAAGCAACGCGAATGTCAAGCGGAGCAATTAAATTCTTGTTTTCTTTTTATTCCATCTATTCCGACGAGACTGCCCATGCCGATCCACTTGATAAAATTTCATTGGTACGATTTCGCGTGTGTGTTTTATCCTATCAAGTTTAACTGCGGGTCCGCTTCTCGAATCTCACTGTCGCAAGAGCCCAGTGGAGGTACTCTGTTATAGACAGTTACTTGTCTATCGGAAATGTGCCAAACAGTGCTGACTGAAGCTCGTTTGCAGTCCCGAACATCTGACTGGGACGATAGGATACACCGATAGTTGGCCAACAATGCTCTCTCGCTTCTGTTCACCTTGTTCCCCCCCAACAGTCATAGCATTTCCTTTATTTTCCCCTCAACATCATTCCGAGACTCGAGAATTCGTGTAAACTCCGTTGTACTACCAACGGAAAGACAGCCGAAATTGGAGTCGAACAAAAACAATACCACCATTTTATAGAGTTTCGCGTCGTAATGAAAGCTTAATAAAATCGTATTTTAATTATTCATCAAACGCGAATGTAATTAATGGAATAGATACGCAAAGCTTTATTGTCGAAACTCGAAAGCGCGGGGTAATTCAATCGACCATTTCTACTATATCTATTGGATATTCGAATTGCGCATACCAACAGAATATAGAGTAATATTTCCTCGACATATATATATATATTTTTTTTTTTTTCAATTGACAGACTATTTAATCTCAATACCGATTCGCTACGATATTTCCAGACATTCCGACACTAATATTCCAGCACTTGTTACTAATTCTACGTTCGTACAATGCGTTAACTAATCGAATTTTAATCATTAACCAAATGCCATTATAACTTTACAAGATTTATTATTCATCGATCGCTCGATTGGATTTTAATGAGATCGGAGAATTAAATTTTCCAATAAAGGCGATAGGAAAGCTTCGTCATTGAATCTCAATCGCGGTGAGTCGATTTAATTCACCCCACTTGGACAATCTTCCTTGCCTCGTCCCGTGATCATTACGCGCACGCGAAATTCTCGAAAGACAGGAAACAACGGAGTCAGTATACTCGGTAATATCAGAAAGGAGAGTAACTCTCTATGAAGTTCATTGCTGCAAGCGGACTTTCCAGTTCTCATAAATCGCACATAGCGCGGGGATGCAAGTCCGGCTAGCTGCGAAAATTTATGTTCTCGTACACATTGCCGGGGTGTCTTACAATACGGTATACTGTTATTTCTACGTGTGCACCCGTCCTGCTGTTGCTACATTGCTATACCAATGTTTCGTGCAAGTATGCAGTCAGTGGTTTCGGAGACTGAAATCGTTACAACAGAACTGTAGAATCGGAAACGCGTCAGTTTCGGCTGACTGCGAGACTCGTTTGCGGTGATTCTGGCCTTCTCTTCTGTGGAATATCGTTCCTTTGTGTGAATGCGCCTGTATACGTATATATCACAGTCGCGCAATACTAGTCTCCTTCGGTAACACGAAATACAAGGACCGCAAAGCTCTTTGGCTGCCTCGGAGCCACGGCTGATGTCCTTTGCTTTCAGTTATACCCTGTCGTCTGCCATTACTACCGGCCTCTTCTACAAGAGGCAGAATCTGGCACGGTATAATTTCATTCTATATCTTAGCCTCCGGCCTGTATACGTTTCCATTACAGTCGGCAAGCCGAAATGCCTACGGACACTGCTTAATAGACGTCGTACCCATCTTCTTGGAGAGGTTACACATCTCACCCGTCCTCACTCGCCTCACCTCACTTCGCCTTCTGTAACCCACTCTTCTCCACGGACGGTTTACCATTCGCTTTATCGTACGACTGCATCGACCCTGGGTCTTCGTAGCTTCCACTCGCCAAGTTTCCAACTCGGCAAAAGCGCCATTTGATAAACCTGCACTGGGCGGCGAGAAGAGGCTCGCGGGGAGAAACTCCTGTCCGGCATTCAATTTCCATACATTCACTTGAATCTCTTTTACGATGGATTCTGGCGCGCAATTCAAGGTGACGCACGAGCGGTTCATTATCATTTGCATGCCTAATCGGATGAAGCGGAAGCTTCAATTGTTTATTCTGTATCCAACGACTCGAAAAAATCTTTTTGCGCAGCGCGGCTTAAATGTAAGATCGCTCTTCCTTATTCGAAGCGCTTTGCATTTTTTTTTTTTTACTCGGGCGGGAAAACCACATTACTCGGAACGTTGACAATTTAGAAGAAAGAGGATATATTTTTTTTTGCTGCAAAACCACACACTGCAGAATCCCTAATCTCTATCGTAGGTGAAATGTTTTCTCCTTTTTGTTTTCTTTCCTCAACCAAGTGAAGTCTTAACGATAGAACCAACTGACCACGACAAAGTTTGTCGTCTTTCGTGCGGCTATGCACTCCGATACAGAAGTTTCAGACTTCTGAACGTGTGTTCGTAAAAGGTCCGCGCTGTCGACGTCGAAAAAGTTGGTGACCATTTCGAAGCTATTCGGTACACGCGACTCTTATTCGAGGACGTTTGGAGGAGTAAGTGGATTAGGGATGTCGGAGCACGTTTTCTAGTTTCCGCCACTCTTGAAATCGCTATATAATTCGATCCATTACTTACATCTTTCGACTTTAACAAGCGCGAAACGAATTATTTCTGAAAAATGGTATACTTTCGATCGCCGAGTGGCCACTCAATCGCCTATTGGAAATTCCCGGAATTCTTCGGGTTTTCCAGACGAAAAACGCCTTAAGATAAAATTGCGAAGAAATTATATTAAAAATACCGAAGAAATTATTATAAAAAAAAACTTCCGGTAACAGATATGGCGAAATATCGTATAATTATAAAATAATATTTTTTCAAGGCGACTAGTTATAGAACTTTTCTGCTGTTGCTTCAAAGTCTGTAAATTTTGATATTTCACTTGAACAACTGGTAATTCTCAGGTGAATTCGAGTATTTCAAATTCGACGGAGAATATCTCAGATGCTACACTATTCTATGGCATCTGGTAGATGTTAATTGTTGGCTCGCCGAGTTTGCGGTTCGTTCTATAACGCGCTGGGGTTCAACGGCGAGTTTCACCCAACAGTTGACCCCTCTATGCCATCATCAGCTTTCCAGAATCTCTTCGTGCAATATGCAGAACTGGTTAGTGGCCGAATAGTCTATGCGATAGTAGAGTATACCGTATAATATAAAGAGTATATTAGGTACAACGTCGCGTGTACATATCTGAATGTATAGCTTTCCTGTTTGTTGTGCCTGTGCTGAGAGAACTCCTCGTAGTTATATTGTTACGGTTTCCGGAGTTGAAGTTTCCGGGGAGAATAGAGTAAGAAAGCAGTGAGTGCTATGCGACGTTTGCTCGCGATGCTTTCTCATTCTTGTATTGCCTTCGGTCTCTCAAAAGATATATGTATAGGGAACAAAAAAAATACGGAAGAATCCGTGATTTTCTTTTTTGTTCTTCCATCTTTTCCCCGAGAGCTTACCTCGCTCTTCTTTGCCTTTTTTTCTCATTTCCCCTTGCGCATTACTTTCCAACCGCAGTTGTGGGAAAGCTGCTGCTCTATTGAGCGACCTTTTTCTCAATGTCCGCACCACGCCTTTGATAGTCCCCGGTGGGTTATTGCTGCGTTACGTTATTTCCAACCCGGTCGCGATAGGGAAAATTCCTTGTGGGATAAAAAAACGCGGCTTC
Organism: Cryptus armator; assembly: GCA_963971235.1. Taxonomy (NCBI): domain Eukaryota; kingdom Metazoa; phylum Arthropoda; class Insecta; order Hymenoptera; family Ichneumonidae; genus Cryptus; species Cryptus armator. Next base: position 21,651,124 of record OZ020235.1, read on the forward strand.
GAGGCTTTTTTTTCGCTGAGCATTCTATCAATCGGCGTTGCCTGCCAAAGGACAGATACAATGGAATAAAAGAAAAATAGAATGCGATGCGCATCCGGACGAGCGTCAAAGAGACAAAAGGGATGATGAATGCACGAAACGCACGGCGTGTGCACATTTTAAATACGTCGTTAGAGAAGTCAATTTAACGTTAAGCAAAAAAATAAATATATATATACATATATGAATCTATGAATATCGAATACTCACTACTCAATTTATGTGAAAGTTATTTTTAAATATATTTTTAAAAATTTGAGGTGAAAAGTTACTATCGGCAGGAAGTTGGAAAAACCCATTAATCTACCGACGCATAAATTCGACCGAAGGCTGGAGAGTATCGGGATAAGTTAGGTAATATTAACGTGTAACGGATATTTCAATGAAATAATTAATAAAAGTTAGTCAATTACGCGCCTTGTTGGAGATGCTAATAATTCATCCGATACGATTAGAAAGAATGAATCGCAAAGTCATATTATTACATTTTCGTATTGGAATCGTAAATAAAAAAAATTGGATTGGATTGGATTTTTCGACTTAATACTTACGTAACTGTGTGAATATATAACAAAAATCCAAGTAGCCGCAAGAGGTAAAAAATATTCAATGCTCGATGTCTCGAACGATTTCGATTAGCGACGAGAACGAAGCAGCGGCAATAGGAATTGCGCGGAACGTGAGTGAAGCGGAGTTTGTCCTTCGTACCGATGATTTCCAGGTACTTCTCGGCCACGTGTCACATCGATTTTTCACGTTGTACTACACCCCCTTAGCCCGACTGGTTTGTCGTTGTGCATCCGTTGCCAAAGTTATGACGTCGTCCGGCTGTATCGTCGAACTGTACCCACGAGTTTTGTCAACAGTCGCTACTGTTACAGTTGAAACTACTCCTGCCGTTCGTTTCATGCCGAAACGGCATCGTAACCTCGGTATTGAATGTCTCAACTACATTTCGATTTGGATGAAAAAACATCTGCTACCATGAAATGTTTCTCCAATTTTTTCCCCCAATTGTTGCTATCACTACCATTACCTTGTATCTGAACGCCGCGGTGTACCATATTTTCCTGTGCCAATGCGGCTTCATCTTTTTCCTAAAATAACAAGATCACTTGCTGACGAACGACATCCTAATAACGGAGACATTGCTGTTATGATGTTAGGAACAGATACATAATGAATTGCCGCTCGTGAATTTCATTTCCAACCGAAACAAAATACATCAATGCAACTCGCCGAAGTTGCTTCTGCAATTTTGATCATCTGGGATCTGATTCAATGATATCTCGAACTTCGGGTTTTTTTTTATGCCATTTTTTTATGAGGATAGATATGAAAGAATAACGATAATTCAATGAATGTATGTATCATATTTCCCTAAGAAACGATGTTCTTCTGTCTGAACAAATTATCGAGCGATCATCGTTCCTAAATGCAGGGGTCGGCGCTACAGGAAGCCTATGTCATTCGAGTCTCCCGCGGGTCTGGTTTATCGAACAAAAAAAATCATTGTTTTTACGATCGTTGCGGAATCGTTCTATCGGCGTTTCGGACACGTACTCGGTATAGCACAGCGACGGGTGGTTGCGCGTCTCACCGAGAGTTGTGCGCGCTTTGTCCCACGTGCGTGCTAACGCGTCAACGGCGTTAAATCACGCGACTACTTTCATGCCTCTATGCACCCTCGCACCTCTCGTGTGCTGGTATGCTGGTTCGCTCGTTTCTACACGTTGCGATGTCGAGAATATAAAACGCCAAGAGGCCCAAGCTTTTTGTATTGGGGCGATAGGGAATGAGAGAGAAAAGAAGCGAAAGAGGTCGCCAGGGAATTCACACTCTTTACGAGGCTATTAGCGTGAATTTAGGACTATAAGTACACGTATTCACTGGGGGTACTGCCACACTAACCAGACTAGTAGTCTTCTATACGAATGCTTCATGGAATGTTTTGGGTGCACAGGACATTTCTCCGCTTTTACTACTTACACTACATTTGCCACGGAAACGATAAAATATCTGGCGTACATGTGACCGGATTTTACACGGATCATTTATTTTTTAATTAATATTCCACGTCACATAAACGCACATTACATTTCGGAAATCATTTTTTTTTTTCTATCGTCAATAACCAGAGGTTAGTCATCGAGATACGCAGCTTTCCTTAAGTATCCATAAGTAAGATTTGTATCTGCATCGCTCTCGTAATCGTTCTTATACAGCGAAAAACACGAGTCAGCTACATTTTCCATTATCACGAACGAAAAGAGAGTCAGCGTTTTTTTTTTTTTTTTTTTTTTCTTTTTTTTTTTTACGTCAGTCCAGAACAATACGCAAGACCCCGAGGCCCAGAAATTCAGATAACGCGGCGCGCACGCTAATCGCTGTGGATTACACGAAGAATAGAAAAAGAACCCGCGATGCGAAGCGCACAATGTACGACGAATGAAAGAACAGACACGGCTTCGATGAATACATACGCTTCTGCACGACTTTCTAGGACTTTCTATTTCGTACTGAGGATTATAGCCGTTATTGTGTCCTTTGAGAATAGAGTGGGTAGTGATAGAGACGGGAGAAAAAAATGTAGCATCTCGCAATGATGATTTTTTTTTTTTTTTTTTTTTTTTTTTTTCGAATTGTTGAAAGAATTATAGTTTCAATCGCATAAAGTCAGAATTATCTGCGATATTCAAAGCCACACGATCTGTCCGAGTAGTATAACAATGCTGACTCGCGAGCGAACAGCGTTCAAATAACTCACGAATCTCTAGAGAGTTCATAGCTGCGTGCAGTAGCGCTTGATTACAACTTTATCCCGTTTACTACGGGGTTGAAATTTTCAAGACGGGTAATCCCAGCGTTGTACAATGGCTTATCTTTCAGACTTTCCCTAATGGATAAGAAGTGTCTCGCATTCGCACTGAATCAGTTTTATTCATGAAGTTTCGAAGCTAAGAAGAGGGGCGGCGGGAGAATCATAACTGCAAACGCAACGGACATTATCACCTCAAACACGAGAGACGTCTCACTGATAAACGCAGAAACTAAATTCCAGCTGTCGGAAGAATAATGATAAAACGGAAGTGGATTGTTCACGCTATTGTTATTTTAATAACGAAAGGATGTTCTTTCGCCTCAGTGTTCAACTAATAAGGGAAAGCGGGAAAAATCGACCACGTAGAATCAGAAATATTTGGAAAAAATGAAAACGAAAAATGAAAAAAAAAAAAAATAAGATAAAATAATAAAGAAATGATCAGAAATTTGCGTTTTCTGCCGCGTCGCTTATTTTAATTAAATTTTTCTTGATATTGAAAAATAAAAATTCGGAAAATATGAGCTAAAAGAAAAAACTCTTCCAGCTGTCGGAAGAATAATGATAAAACGAAAGTGGATTGTTCACGCTATGGTTATTTTAATAACGAAAGGATGTTCTTTCGCCTCAGTGTTCAACTAATATGGGAAAGTGGGAAAAATGGACCACCTAGAATCAGAAATATTGGAAAAAAATGGAAATGAAAATTGAAAAAAAAAAAAAATTGAAGAAATGATCAGCAATTTGTGTTTTCTGCCGCGTCGCTTATTTTAATTAAATTTTTCTTGAAATTGAAAAATAAAAATTCAGAAAAAACTCTTCCAGTTGTCGTTACGCTGATGTTCAATATGGAAATTCAATTCGATCCGAACATATCAAATTTCCATATACTCTACCAGCTGATATTATTTCAGGTTTTGCCAATTTTGCCTTTCCAATGGCCGACGTTCGCGGTGACAAGCACGGGAACTCATGATCTCTAGACTAGTATTATTCCCCGAACTTGCAAAACTTTTCACCCGACTTCGGAATGATCAAATTTTCAACTCGCGAGAAAATTGCTTCATAACATTTCTACATCGTGCGCGGGGTACATCTTCACCGGAGTGAATGCGTTTTACGAAGTTTCCATGCTACTTCGATGTTCGCGATGAATAAGAATCTTCGCGACTGACGAGAAACTTCCATTTTCGAAGCAACGAAACTTAGACTTTGGCTCAGCGAGATTGAAAGCCGCTCGGAGTTAACGCCTATACGAAACCGGGAACGATGCTTCGCCTCGGGAAAACGACAACGGATGTCGTAGGAGACGTTCTTCCGGTTGTTACACTTGTGCGTTATAGTTGTTGTGGCGTCTGAGAAACATCGAGTTTGTGGACATCCGCAAGGAACACACGATTAGACAACCGATCGGGTGTGAGCGCTATAACGAAAACTTGTTATCGCATCTCGGCGAAACTTTGCCGCGCGTCTGCGTCTTTACAACACCTAAAATGGCCCACACTACATCGAAATAGAATGTCTATTTCACTTGAAAAACAAATATTTTTTAAATAATATTTGAGAAAATAATAATAATAATTAATCGATATATTATTATGTATAATATTAAAGAAGAAATTTTTGATATCCATTTCATATCAAACGAAATACTTTTGAAATTCAAGTCTAAAAGTTACCTAAATATTATTTACGATTTTTTAGCCTTTTTTTTTTTATCTTCATAACACATTGCGAAAAACGAGAAAAGACGTAAAGCTTGAGTTATTCGCATTATTTATCACGATAAACGGGAATCCCAGGATAATTCAAGCCGCAAATCTTAAATCCGCAATCAAGGCGGCGCGGAAAAGCTTTCCCAAGGGAAAAAGACGAGAAATAGGACGACGTGATTGTAAAAAGTTTGGCCGCTCTGCTGCGATTTAAGGAGAAAAACATCCGAGCGTATATATACATTCTCGTGTCGAGATCAAGGGTGGTTTTGGTTGAACCCTCCGCGCAAGCCGGTGAAAGATTTTTATGACCATCAACGTTACTAAATTTTACTTCCAACCGAAAGACCTGTATCCAAAATGACCCGTTCCTTCACTTTTCGGCGAGAAGGCGAAAGCAAAAAGTTTTCCTCGCGATTAATTTATTTATATATATTTTTTACAGCGATATATACTCGTTACTGCATTTACTTCGAACGCGTTGTATTATATGACGTTGTAAAATTCATATTTCCTTTCTGTTTTATGTTGGAAAAAAAAAAAAAAACAAACAGTTATTCATGATCGATAACTGCGCGGATGACTGGCGGATAGCGATGACCTGGCAACGAATATCTCAGATATCGTTGGAACTTGCAATCTGCGCGGTACATCCAATACCGGGAGAATATTATTTCCTATGGACGACCAAACTGGCGAACAAGGGTGGCGACATCGGCTCACAATGGGTACCTTACGACGTAACATTATCGCTTCCCATGTTTCTCAGGCTATATCTCATATGTCGAGTTATGCTGTTGCACTCGAAATTATTCACCGACGCATCGTCAAGGAGTATAGGGGCCTTGAATCGTATTAATTTCAACACGAGATTCGTACTGAAAACGCTGATGACCATATGCCCCGGTACCGTACTTTTGGTATTTATGGTATCACTGTGGATCATTGCATCGTGGACGTTGCGACAATGCGAAAGGTAAGCTAATCTCAAGTTTTCTTCATATTATTCACTTCATAAGATTCTTCAATTACAATTACAATTTCTAATAATTATTAATAATATTGTACTCCGGAGATTCATTTGTTATTGAGTGTTGAAATCTCCCGAGTATAATGGACAAATCATACTTTTTTAACTGCCGACTGCCTGCTACAGCAAAAAGACGGGAGTTATGCGTTTCACAGTGACGAGCGATTTCGTTGTCCGGTATGTTGTCGAAAACGACTAAAAATGACTTAACAGAATTTGATGCAGCGATTCTATTAACGGTCAATGTCGTTTGCAATGGAGAATGTAAATCGGTTGAATATTCATAGAGAAAAAGCATTTTACGGAATAGTCCCTTTAGATATATCGAAGATTGGGCGCCATTTTCTACGTTATATTTTTTCGACTCCCGATGGCTCGCAAGGCGCTCGATCTCTGCACGGTATAACCTCAAATTCACGGAAGTCTGTATCTTAGTTAAAATTTGACTTCTTTAATAAGGATGAAATTTAAAAATTTTACAAAAATTAAAAAACTCCCGACTGAAAAAAAGAGTAAAAAAACAATTAATTATTCACATGTTATAGTCGGGAGATTTCCATATTCAATAACGAAGAAATCGCACGACTATAACATGCGAATAATTAATTGTTATTTCACTCATTTTTTCATTCGGGAGTTTTTTTAATTTTTGTAAAATTTTTTTTATTTCACTTTTTTTCGCGATGTAAAAAAGCGGTGAGCCAATATTTGTCAAGGCACTTTTACTTATTTCGTAAAACATAAAAAACCGAGAAAACACGACTTTCGCCCGACAATGGAAGGTCAGATTAAAAAATCATAATTTCCCTATTCATGAAGTGTAAAATTTCTAACATAAAGTTTTATCTCATAATTTCCATGTTTATTCGAGAGACGCGCTCTCCATCGCAATATGAACATTCCTGCAGCAACGACATTGTCGGAATCGAAACTTTTGCTGAATGAATAATCCCCAGTCGACGTTGTGAAACAAGTATATCCGTTGCAAACGATGCACCCAACAGTTGGCGGAACAGCAATCGGAAATGCATTTCATTTTACTACTGTTCCTTCTCATTTCACAGTCTCGTACCTTTTATCCAATAAAATGATTCGAGCATTTCTACGAATGCACGGCGGGGCTCGCTGTTTGCAACGGTGTCGATATATTGTATAGTACAACAACGTAGATACGTGTTTGCGATGCTTGTTCTGAATGAACGGTCGCGCCGGCAACTGTTGGACCGGTGCAGAGAGGGAAAGGGCTACTGGGGTGCAATTGGAGTATTCAAAATCGATATTTCACCTAAACGGCATTTGGCTCTCGAAAACGCAAACACCGGTCGCTTCATTGTTTGCCTCAACGATATTATCCCCGATATCGAAGCTTCGGATAACACATAAAAATTATGAGGATTATTCACCTGCGTTTGATTGTACTTTATCCGGTGATGTCAAGCCAATCGGCAATTCTGACGCGCGCTACTATAATCGCATCGCTAATAATTTTCAATTCTGTTATTTCGAAACAGTACAGTATTTCAGAACTACACTGCCGACGGAGCAAATGACCAAAAATCCGTTTTCAATAACTCTGACTAAAAACGACATCAAAATCTATACACGCCAATAGAATACCTTGTTTTTTTTTTTTTTTATTAAATTTTATTCAACGAAATTGAAATATTTTGTTTCAGGTTTCATGACGAAGAACATGCCAACCTTCTGAACGCGATGTGGCTGATCGCGATCACATTTCTGAGTGTCGGATTTGGCGACATCGTGCCGAACACGTACTGCGGTCGAGGCATCGCCGTGTCCACGGGGATGATGGTAAAATTAATTGATATTTCGCAGCAATTTCCAACGTTATTTGGTATTAAAACGATTGTTACAAACATCGAAAGCCATTCGACGTCACGATGTAATTCCGAACTCTCGGAAATGTAATTTCAATAATAAAAGACCATCTCGAGTAATTAGGAAGTTTAATTAACGCCGATGTAAAACAAGGGTATTCATTGCTCCGTAATTTTCAGGGTGCAGGTTGCACGGCTTTGCTCGTGGCAGTCGTTTCCAGAAAACTGGAGTTAACTCGAGCTGAGAAACACGTACATAATTTTATGATGGACACGCAGTTAACGAAAAGGGTAAGAATCAAACAAATAACAAATCATTATTCGTACCGGTTTTACGTTAAAAAAATTCCCGCGTCCGAATGTAACAATGTGCGGAAGAATATCTTTTTTTTTTTTTTTTTTTTAATAAATCCTTAATTTTTTTCTATTAAAAAAAATGGTATTTTACATGATCAGAACCCCATTGCCGATAAACAATTGCACGGGATTAGTCAAACGATTTTTTTTCACCTATAAAAAAAAACCGCGCCATTTTGTCTGAAATGACTGAAGTTTCACTTAAACTGAGTATTAATTGATTATCCGTTATCATTGGATGTTTCAGCTGAAAAATGCAGCGGCAAACGTGTTACGGGAAACGTGGTTGATATACAAACACACGCGGCTAGTCAAACGGGTCAATCCGGGTCGCGTGCGAACGCATCAACGAAAATTCCTGCTGGCCATTTATGCGTGAGTCGATTGAGTTCGTGTCCTGATCCAACCTCGGAAGGCTCTCTCTATCCTCCAGTCCCCCCGTAATCCCCAGAAAAATATGACCATTTCATCACGGTTCAGCAAATTTTATCCAATGATCCAATCATACGACCTTTTTACCTCAACGACAACAAACCACTAAAATTCCAACATAAATCTAACGGAATTTTTATCGGTTTTCTTTTTTTTTTTCTTCTCTGTCGCACAGGCTCAGGAAAGTTAAAATGGACCAACGAAAGTTGATGGACAACGCGAACACGATAACGGACATGGCGAAGGTAAAAAAAAAGCAACGAAACGGAACCAATTTTTTTTTAATGAAATAGAATGTTAATTGTTTGCAAATGAAAAGAAAAATCAATAATAATAAAACAAGCAAATACGTTAGAAAAAAAAATCGAATTATACGAAGCGAGAATAGGAAAGAGCTAATTCCGCACTCACACGTTCACACATTAGCGTGCAAATTATACAGCTGTCGAGTGTGTTCGATGTAAGTAGAGTGTAAGTCGTCAGCGAGGCTTCTTAAGCCGAATCCATAAAGTAGAAAGGAAGTGTATAATGTGACGAGAGCGTCGCCAGTTTTTGCTTTTCTGCAATACACGTATTTCACACCCCTTTCAGCGTAGGGTTTTGTTACATCCATCTGACTTGTTTTTCTACCTTAACGAAAGTCGACTGCAAGTCGAGGTCAATATATTTTCTGTGAAATTATCTCGCACGACCCACATTCACGTTGTAACCGTTAACAAAGACATAAAGGTGGATGAGAGAGAAACGCGCAAAGGTGCGCCTACAACGGGTCGTTCCGCTTGATGACCCGCTGGTAGTTACGATTTAATACAAACGCACAACTTTTCAAGCTGAAAACTACTAAAAGGGTGACACGAAGAGATAATTTACGAACGAACCCGGAGCCCCGTAGCCGGTCGTCCCTTGAATCATCGCGATAAACGTTTTCAGATAAAAGGAGTCTATCCACGTTGTTCGAAAAAAGACAAATCAAGTTCGAAGTTACAGGGGATCGACGATAAATTAGACGACACCGAGATAGCGAACTCGAAGAAGTTCTTGGTATACTATTAGCTTCGATATTCGCGACATTGCGATTCACAAGTTGATTAGAGTAGTCGATTGATTGCCCGGAAAAGATTTTGATCGCAGGATCGCTTCAATGGGTCATTAAGAGGTTCAGGTCAACAAAATTATGCCGATGTTCGGAAATGTTTCATTTTTTTTTAGCCGTCACTAAAATAAATAAAAAATTCGATCTTATCAAAAAAAGTTTGAAAATGTTTTCTGCGCAGAAGTGAAAATACCTAAAACCGATTTTCCAGCAAACGGATTGCCACCATTTGTTTTTCAACCCGCAGAAAAATTCTTCCAATTTTTTCTCACCTGATAGAATTTTTTTAGATTTTTGTGTCGTCTGAAGAAAAAACCATACCTCGCCGAACATCGCCATAATTAAGCTGACGCGACCCCCTTTATAGAATTACTAGGCTTCGGACTCTACTATAGTATGGCAGCCAGAAAAAACCATACATCTTAATAACAACAATGAGAAAATGACTAGCTGTAGATCGCGGCCCGATAATGGGAAAATTACCTCTATTAATGTAACGATTCATAATTAACTGTTGTTCGTCGGGAAACTTCGTAGACAAAACAACCCATGCAAATGAGGGCCGCAGTTACGCTTTTGCAACTTCCGCTGTCTGGATAGTATCCAAACAACAGAGTTGCTCGGCAGACTATTAAAAAATTGCACGGTATACGATAGCTTTCGTATAAACCGCGTTATAGCAAATTTATCAGTTATGGCAATGTTGACCTTTTTGTTTCTATCGGCTAATTTATCTACTTAATCAATGAAAATATTCCGTGTAATAATAAATATGACATTACCGTTATGTTCGCACAGACGCAAAACACAGTGTACGAGATAGTATCGGACATGAGCACCCGTCAGGATACGCTGGAGGAGCGTCTAGTAGGATTGGAGGACAAGCTTACGTCGTTGCAGGAGCAATTAGAGATGCTGCCGGAAGCTTTAACCAGATGCTTGGCTCAACACGCCGAGCGTCTCGAGCAAAGACGCAATTTCTTGCATCCCGACACAGCGGTGGCACTGGCGACACCGAGTGGTCTCGGTGTTGGCAGTGGTGGTGTTATGGGTGGTGGTGGAGGCGGTGGTAGTGGCATAACCAGCAGCGGCATAGGCGCTGGGGTTGTCGGTAATAGCCTTGGCTATGGAATTACAGGAAGCATCATCAGTCCGCATCATCCCCTAGCGAGCCTATCCAATTCGCCTCTACTGCCTCATTCTCGTAGCGTGCCTAACGCACCGAGCACAATGTCACTTCATCCATGGCCTGCGAGTCCTGTTCTACCGCCAGTATCAAGCAGAACGCCGCATCTCGTACCCGAGACCGGTAGACAACAACAGCAGCAACAGCAACAGCAACAGCAACAACAACATCACGGGATCATACAACACTCCACAACGGTACCAACAACGTCCCAATCCGCGACAAGATTGACCTCTCAGGCAGGCATGGGAGGGTTGGGTAACAGTCAGGGCTCCGATACTTCGGCGCATAGCTGAGTCACGTCTCTGCAGCCGCAGCATTCGTATTAATTCATTGGGCAAAAACTTGAAAAAACTAAACGAAACCGATCGACTCTGTTCCTTGATCTTTCTGTGGGTCTAAATTCTCATTGAATCAAAGATTCTTCGGATGCTTCGTATTCCTATGATACATTCTTTTTTTTTTTTAACGACGCGAAATCAGTTTGTTTGGGGCATGAATTTTGGGACCTATATTGTGTATATGAGAGTTTGCATCGAGGCTGTGCTGATGAGGTCGCAATTTTTCGTGTCGGAAAGAATCCGATAAATTTTTATGATTACGAATCTACAAACGGGAGGAAAGGGAGAAGGATCGATTTCTGTTTCGTTGATAAATACCAAAAACTCGCTGCGGACTGCCTCTGCCCTACTTGCGTGCCTGAAAATAATTCTTAATAATATTAAATAACTAATCTATATCCGAGACGCCCCTTTCCCCCCCTCTCCTAATCTTAACTCTCTCAATCTCAATCTCTTTCTCTCTTCATCTCTCTACATCTTGTGTGCTCCGTTATTTAAAAAACGGACATCTTCTACTACTAATAGTACTGTTGAACGGAAAGCTTTAAGGTAGTGCGATATGAATACTTCTCTGAACGAATTATCGAAGATACTATTATTAACGACGAAAAAAAAAAAAAAAAAAAAAAAAAAAAACCCCAAAAAATAATAAGACGGAGAGATAAAAAATACAGACACACGACGCGTTGAACGAAACGGGTTTAATCTCGAGGCTAAAACAATTTTTCTACGAATTACTCGCGCCGAGATGGGTTTTCATCATAAAACGATTATTGGGTTTAAATGACGCCAAACGCTGATCGACTCGTGATAAAATCAATGACATTGAAATACTATGCTTTATCTTCTATTCGTTTTGTTCCCAAATTTCTCGAACTATCTCCTCTTCTCTGTGTAACTTGTACCCTGAGACGTAACGCACGTAATTCCCTTTACCCTTCCCAACCCTCAAATCCTTCCCCCACCCGTACAAATGAGTACAATTTAGTCATTTGTAGTTCTTATTACCGCAAATGAATTACTATACGCAGTGACTTAAGAAAACGATGGCCTTAAAAGGGTGTTTTGGTGGAACATTTTGATTATCGTCACGAATATCGCGTTATCGTATTAACAGATTGTGAAAAGCCTCACGAGATTCACGCGTTTTAACCGCTCGACGCGACCTCAAGGGACTCAAAAATCCCAACGGTATTCGTACGTCACACGGAATGCGGTACGATTTGATCGACGTAATTTTTTATAAAAACATTTTTTAATTTTTTTTATTTGTCTTCCCAGCGGCTCCATTTATTTAATCGTTAAACACGAGAAACGAGAAATGCGATGAGATTCACGGAAAAAAAAATTGATCGGTCCGGATGACACGGAATAACTTGTGTACCGCCATTGGCTTTCGATTGATGCAAAATTAATCGTCGCATTTAAACTGAAATTATTGGTCAGTGTGAATAACAGTTTCCAGAAGCGCGTGCAATTTTCGTTGCAATTAAACGTAATAATTTCATATTTGTTTGCGAGCGTTTGATTAACCCTGTGGGACTCAAAGCAACCGCATTCGTCAGATCGTACGGCATTCGCGCGTATCCGCAGCTTTATCCAACGTTATAGATTATGAAAAAAAAAAAAAAAAAAAAAAAAATATGAGTTTCAGCCGTTCGTTACAGTTCGATAGATCCATTACCTTGGCAAACCACAGTCTTGATCCGTTGAAAAAAAGGTTAAAAAAAATACAGAAAAAAAAGAGCCTTAAAACGAAGGGAATAAGATTTTTCGAGATGAGATGAAAGAGCGCAAAGTGATCTTATCCGCTTTAACGTCCGTAGATAATAGGATATCACGTTAATATGTATACGTATATATGACGCCGGTGTGTACAGAAAGCAGAGCTACGTTTCCACGGAAGATACATTTTTTATTGAGCAAAAGGAAAAAAAAAAAAAAAAAAACACTCACACACACAAACGACGAAGAAAAAAAAAAAAAAAAGTCGGATAGCCAGCGTGTTTTTGGAGAGCGAGCGTATAATATAGACTAAGCATTAGAAAAATGTATTATTTTAACGATGATGATGACAATGATAGCTGATGAAAGAAAACAATGACGAGGGATCGACAATTTTTTCACAACTTGTACGTACGTGCGACAATTATAATTTTACTTTTAGCGTACGTTTGACGAGCATTTCCGCGACTAAAGCGCGATAAAAACGTAACCGGAACGGTACAGTGTCTCGAGGCGAGGAAAATTAAAAAAAAAAAAACAGAAAAAAATACCATTATGATAAAAAAAAACCCAAAGAAACGATCGTCTCTGCAAACATATTTGGGACCTACTTTGTCTTGCCCCGTTGAAGAATAAGAAACAAAACAAAAAGAAAAACACATTTTTTTGCAAAACAATAGTTTCGCTCTGTGTCTGACATCGCGGCGAAACGGGACCAAAAAGACACAATCGTCACAAATTTCTCCTCAAGTCTCAACGCACTGGACACGACAACTACACGATATTTTTATATAGAATTCTTGAAAGTGCATTATAGTGCCAGAAAGACCACGCCAACTGAACAAAACAAAAATGAAAAAAAAAAAAAAAAAGAAAAAAAAACGTAAGAAACGGGTCGACGATTTAAAACGATGAATATAACGATTCTCAATACTGGAATGATAGGGCGAAGTACGATAGGTAATGTACAGGTAAAACATAAACGTAGAAAATTGATTTTTTTTTTCTTCAATTTTTTATTTTTATTTTTTTTTTTTTTTTTTTTTTTATTCGGATTAAATTTTGCATTATAATCACGATGAAAGGAAATATGATTTATCACATAGTTATGCGTATTATCGAATGCAACGAAAATACTTCGCTCACTTTGGGTCCTATAATACCAAAGATCGAAAGGGAGTATATGAATATCACGAGTTAGTATTCGAAATTCTCTCCTATTTTAATTATTTAAATTTTATTAAAAGTCATCGAGTTTTGATAAAGAAAAGACTAATTTTTCACGTGTTCTTTGCGCCGACGGCAGAGAAAATTGTTTTTTTTTTCTCGTTTCAAACAAAAAAATAAGATAATATTCTTTATATTATAAAAGAATTCAATGACGACAAGTCCTCTCGGCATTCATTAATCACTCTCTGTCCCAACGCTCGTTATCGAAAAGCAAAAAAAACGGATTGATCTATCGTATTCTGTTGCGGGTTGAAAACGCGTCGATTACCGTTCACTCGAAAAAAAAAAAAAAAAAACCAACAAAATGAACACCTTTGGCGATAAATAAAAACGGCGCGTAAAAGAGGCGCAGAACTTAAATAACGTAGTGTACTTAAATAACGTAAAAAAATAGTGAATACACGTCTCGTTAATCTCGATACTTTTTCTTCCTCCTAATTAACGAGTGATCTCAAGCTATTGGGCGCAATTCCCGATTGGAAAAAACAAAAAATACATCGCAAAAGTCGTAATCCCGTGATGGCATTTACCCGAATACTCTCGCTATCATATGATTTACATACGAAAAACCGAATATAAAAGGAAAAAAAAAAAAAAAAACAAAACAACAACAATATAACTGTACAAAGATTGCGATTACCGTCAATTTTGAACGGTGAGGTGAGGATATAATTACAAAACTATATAAAAAAAAAAAAAAGAAAAAAGATAAAACAACACGTTTTACGAATGGCATTTGAAACACAGTTTATACAAACTTAAACGATTATTACTACTGTATAAACGATTTATTATTATTGTTACTATTATTACCGTTAGATAACTTAGAGTTTTACAGTTTTAACTCCTGAAAAAAAATAAAAAGAAAAAAAAAACCCACTTTAATAAGAAACTTTACCGATATTATTCAGTGCGGTTAATCGCGCGTCTAATTGTTACGTAAAATGACCAAGGAAATTACAAATTGATATACCGATTTAGATACTTTAGAGGCGAAAAAAAAAAAAAAAAAAAAAAAAAACAAAGAAAAGGAAAAAATAATAATTTAGGGAAGCAGTTTTAAAGCGACTTTTTCTCTGCCGAAAGTGTACACGCGAGAGATCGATGATAAGAATTCGAAAATTCTATTCGAATGCACAATTATTAATAATTGAGATGTTAACGGCGATGTGTTATATATCTTGTGTGTATACTTTTGTCTGTAACTTATTAAATGAAAAATTCCTATCCATTGCATAACCGCAGCTATTCGAGATAATCGTACGAGAAAAACTTCGAGTCACTAATCGATAAACGTTGAATGTGTGACGGACGAAGCTGTTGAAAAACTGTACATGTAAAATGCGGCATAAAATGATTTAATAGGCTCGAAGAGGTTATTCATAAAAGAGAAAACAAAAAAAAAAAAAAGAAATAATTGAATTTAAAACAAAAAGCGATAAAACGATAATAGCGCAGCGTTTAGTGATAACACAGTCCCTGATTCATTCCGAGAGAGCGTTCGAGACGATAAAAAAAAAAAAAAAAAACTAAATAAAACCTATGAAATAAGTCTATCTTGGGCCATATCGTTGTGCCAATTGTAATGAGTATTATATAGAATCGTATTAACTATCTTATTACGAATTATCAAAAACCAATACGAAGCACTAACTAAAAAACGTCTTGACGAACGGGAGAAATTGAAAAAAAAAAAAAAAAAACTAAAAAACAACGCTATCGCTTGCTATTATCTATAAATAACAGTTTCCCACGCAACGAATCTTGAAAGTAGTCAATATGTAATCGATTTTCATTCGAAAGAAAAAAAAAAAAAAGAAAAAAATAACTAATCTATCGTAAATCATAATTCAAGCCAATAATATCAATTTGTAAGTGACAATTTTTTCCGAATAACGTAATACTTTCGATAATGAAGAATTGATTGCTGCTGATGGACAAAAAAACATAAGAATCGCGTTTGGCTTGCAGGCAAAAAAAATATATAAACATTTGGACCTTCGTCCCGTGTTCATTCGTTTAATCTCAATTTCCCGAGTTCGAGTTCTATCTTACCTTGAAAAATCTACCTAAAGTTTACTGTTTAAACGAAATATACTTCTAACTCCCCCCCACCCCTCCTCCCCCAACCGCCTCCCCACCCCCTCTCCTCTTGATCATTCAATAATATCATTTAATAAGCAATAATGAATCGTCGAATTTTTACGATAAAGTCCCTCACCGTTCACAGAATGCATTGCGTACATTATAAAAATTAAAATCATTATCGTCTCTACACGAAACCGACTTGAAAGCCCTTAAAAAAATTAGAGCCGACTGTCATTTTTTTTTCAGGGCTCAAATAGAAAACTGAAAAATAAAAACCCGAAAAACCTTCATAGTCCGAATTGAAGAGAAAAACGAAAAAAAAAAAAAATGAGCGAATGTTAGCTGCGGATCCCATTCAATCGAATTTCGAGAAGGCTTATTGTACTGGGACCAGTTACGTAACGAATATTTCAATGGCTATCGAATCGATTAATTTATCATTTACGCTTGGGCGTTACGAGCCTCGAATGACTCGCAAAGTTATGAGATTTCCTTTCCGCTATATATCGGTTTGTTGTAACTTAAACTACAACGTACCAATTACTGTAAGTACTGTATTTGCACAAGAAAAAAAAAACGTCGGGGTCACTCATTCCAAAGTCATCTCGAATGGGAGGAAAGAAATATATACATATATATATATAGTATCGTATAGATGTGTTGATCTACTATCGGAGAAGCCTACAAACGGCCTTGACTTACGAATTCCACGGTATCTATTGTATCCCCTACGCACAGGTTGCCGGAGCCTAAATTAATGCGAATATATAGGCCCCTCTCGTTTTCGAGTATTAATGAAAAAAAAAAAAAAAAAAAAAAAAAAAAACAAAAAAAGCTTCGCGCAGTCATCCAAAGCGTAATTGATATATAGAAATATCGAAACATCTCTGATACAAAACTGCCGTGACTTGTAATGATTTCTTCTTAACGATGTCATTGAAAAAAAAAGTGCAACTATCGTATCCGGCAGTCCGTTATTTTAAACGGAAAATGCTACGAGAAAAGCACGATCGAAACATATTATAGCCACGGTATTCGTGTTACGTAAATGAAAAACTTACCCGGAGTTGGATCTTCGAAGTACCCGACGATCGAAACAAAAAAAACTGCAAATACTAATTGTTGTTGATACTGCCACAAACACAAAGATGAAACTCTCGATAAACGTGTTGACACTGCGCGAACGAGATTAATGGTTTTATCCGTTTTTCTCACTGACGAGTACCGCGAACCGAGAGCGTGACCCGAAGCTCTGTTGTCGATTTACGCGTCGATTGCTCGATACAATTGTCGCGCTACAATCGCGGTCGACCAGAAGCACGTTGCGCACACAAACAAATACACATTTTTGTCGTCGAATTACTCGGCTCATCGTCGCCGACAGTTCATGGAGATTGCACCATTTCGCGGGGGGTAGATTTCCGTATTTACGCGAGTATTACACTACGAATCCATAACGAGCTCGCGAACCACGCGCGACGCGAGCAACGGAGATACTGAACTTCACTATCCCCGTCGCGCCGTCGCCGGTGGGGGGCCTGTCTACACCGCTTCAATAACTGAAGTGGTGAAGACAGGCCCCCGACCGGCATTAACGGACGGCGGAGTGGGGGCAATGCGATCGGAGAGGGTAAAGTAAGACATCGCTTCTAACGATGCACCAATCGAGATAAATATGCGAATCTTCCTTTGATTACCGCGAAGCTACAATATTCGTTATTTAATTCGCACCCGGACGTGAAATTTGAATGAAAACGCGAAAAAAAACCTCAAAAGCGATTAATTTTTTGTTTTTGTGTGAATTTGGGTGAATATCAGATTTTCGCGAACAATTATTACACTACGAATTCGTAACGAGCTCATGAACAACGCGCGACGCGAGTAACGTACATACTGATGAGATGACAGGCCCTGACCGTTATTAAGAACGACAAAATGGCGGCAATACGATTGGAGCGCGCAGGGAGGGGACGTGAAATATTTTTTCGAACGTTATTTATGCACCAAACGTGATACATATGCGCAACCTTTTTTAATCGACATAAAGTTACAACATTCGTTATTTATTTCGCACCTGGCCGTAAAATTGAAATGATTGCGCGAGAAAAGACCTCAAAAGCGATTAATTTTTTGTTTTTGTGTGAATTTGGGTGAATATCAGATTTTCGCGAACAATTATTACACTACGAATTCGTAACGAGCTCATGAACAACGCGCGACGCGAGTAACGTACATACTGATGAGATGACAGGCCCCGACCGTTATTAAAAGCGACAAAATGGCGGCAATACGATTGGAGCGCGCAGGGAGGGGACGTGAAATATTTTTTCGAACGTTATTTATGCACCAAACGTGATACATATGCGCAACCTTTTTTAATCGACATAAAGTTACAACATTCGTTATTTATTTCGCACCTGGCCGTAAAATTCAAATGATTGCGCGAGAAAAAACCTGAAAAGCGATTAATTTTTTGTTTTTGTGTGAATTTGGGTGAATATCAGATTTTCGCGAACAATTATTACACTACGAATTCGTAACGAGCTCATGAACAACGCGCGACGCGAGTAACGTACATACTGATGAGATGACAGGCCCCGACCGTTATTAAGAGCGACAAAATGGCGGCAATACGATTGGAGCGCGTAGGGAGGGGACGTGAAATATTTTTTCGAACGTTATTTATGCACCAAACGTGATAAATATGCGCAACCTTTTTTAATCGACATAATGTTACAACATTCGTTATTTATTTCGCACCTGGCCGTAAAATTCAAATGATTGCGTGACAAAAAAAAAATCGCTTAATTTTTGAAAACTCCACGAAGCTCGATCGCGGTCAATAATGAAAACTTCAAATGATTGCGTGAGAAAAAAAAAATCGATTCATTCTTAAAAACTCCACGAAGCTCGATCGCGGTAAATACATAGGTACTTTAACGTCGAATTATTTGTCTAATCACATTTGGGGGTTTATTCAGATTGTACAGTTACGCGAGCCTGAATTTCGCGACCAAACATTGAACCGCGCGCATCGCTCGCAATGAAAATACTGAAGAGGCGTGAACAGGCCCCCGACCTGCCGTTACGGGAGGAGGAGTGGTGGTAATGCGATCGGAGCGCAGTCCCGAAGCGGGGGATGGGCGAGAAAAATAGTCTCGAACGAAACAATTGAAATGAATTCTAGCAAACCGTTTTTTATCCGTCTTTTAACCGCCATGACATTAAAAGATTCGTAATTTGATTCGCACTCGGACAAGATATTAAGATGAATGCACGAAAAAATCAAAATTGCATGCCATATAAATTGTGAAAAACTCGCCGAAGCTCGATCGCGTGTGCATAGATACTATATGTATAACATTACTGATGTACGAGTATTCATTCGCGTTTTAGTACTCGAAATTTATTTGAATCACGGAAACAATCGATACACGTCACTTGTTGATAATTCATTACAAAAACACGCTTCAACGTCTTCTCGTTTTATACACCGCTGTGTTTCGATCCGATAAAAAGAAATGTAAAGAATGCATGGAGATTCGATAGTACGAATCGCTGCTGTAGAGTCATAGGTATGCGAAAACCTTCTAAACGAAGCCTTTTTTCACTGCTATAGTTTTCACTTTCGTTCGTGCTAACATCGTTGCACATCGTATAAAGATCGTTCAAGATCTCTTGCGTTAATAATGCACTTATTCGCACAAAATTTACGAATCATATTGAATTTGACGATTAATTCGACGAAAAATTTCAAACTCATTCCGGAGCGAGAGAGAAAAATAAACGTACGAAACGAATTACATAGTTGTGCAACTACGGTACGAAAAAAGCTACATAAATAAAGGAAACGAAAAAAAAACGTTGTATAGAGAGGGGCGAAGTAGTGTTACTGCGATATAATTAATTTAGTTATACGAGATGCGAGTGAAAGAAAATTGTGAAGTATTTAACGAATGACGTGGTAGTTGAGGACGTTTTAGTGCGAAATCCCAACGATGTATAAAAACAAAACAAAAAATAACAAACCAGTATCTCTACTCGCAAAAGTATGCCTAACACGGTCTACCGTAGTGTAATAATTGTTAAGATTTAATTTAATTCTCACACGATTCCACGAATCAGGATACATATATATATATAGTATATAGATTTATACAAAACATCTCGAGATCATAAAACCGTTGGGATCCTTTAAATCATACCTAATGTTTATAAACCCTAAACAGAAGAAAAAAGAAAAAAGAAAAAAATGAAAACCAACAACACGATAAATAAAACATAAAGTTTAGCACTAGACGCGAGATACCTAAATGAAACTAAATAAAATAAAAATCTAGTCTGTTATTTAATAAATTATATAACCTCTTCTAGTCTATGCCTTCTCAAAGAAGTATCTGTAAATAAGTGTTGATGTAAACATATTATGTTTGTATATATTGTTAAGTAGTTTTAAGTAACGCATAACAAGAAAAAAATAACAATGTAATAAACGTTAAATTAACACGATAAACAAAAAGATTTAATACTTGACATACTGATTTCCTGATAGTTTAAATGAAATAAACTTATTATTGAAACCTCCTTAAATATATTTAAAAATATATACGCTAATATATAGATTTTAATCGTATTTTTTTTTCTCGTCATCGATACGATAAATTTATCGGCATTTAGTTCTTTCGAATGGCAAGCGCGGCGCTCGTTGGTTCGACAGAGTTGTGGAAACGAAATTTTTAGGGTAGTCGTGCGGCAGAGTCAAGTCAATTACGTAACGAGATTTTTAAAAAATGTTGTTCACGTTTCTTCCGAGAAATTTCCGCGAACTCCGCAATTCAATGAATTTCCATTGAAGAGTTACTACTTTATGTAAAAAAATATATAACAATAATATTACGGAAAATTAACTGAATTTTAATTTACGATGAATTTTTGTCGTTAAATCAAAACGTTAGTACCAAATTGACTTGATTTTACCGCAAAAACTACGTTATGATCGCTTTTTTTAGAGTTTTATAAGGTCCTAAGTGGCCCCCGTCGATCACGCGAGATGCACTCGTCGGTAGTAGTAATTCTTAAGACGAAATACCGAAAGAAAAAAAAAAGAAAAAAAAAACCAAATACTGTTGTATTATTGTGCGAATATCGACTTTGTGGTTCCCATTCTGGTTAATCGCGCCGATGATGTTCGTAACTGGAATGTAAACGCGATCGTTTAATTGCGTACAATTAATCGATAATTATACAAATCTCTCGGCAATTGGATGAATATAAAAATAACGACGACGAAAGCGAAAAAAAAGGTAAAGGGAGCAAAATGCCGGCAGAGCGAGACGATTGTATAATATTGCAAACTGAGGTGTGCCTTCCTATTGTCTTATAGAAAACCAATAGCTCGACAATTTATTGAGCCGGCAATACGAATCGCGAGGAAAATTTCCGCTACGGAATATATCAATACCGTCTTCAAAAATGCTTCCTATAGATCGAGCAATTTTTCTCAAGCAAAAATATATCTACCGATAAAACAGCACACCGCAAAAATGAACAAAACAAACACGAAAAAAAAAAAAAATGCGAATGAATGAATAGGGGACCAATGAGTTTCGAAATTCTGGTTTTAAGAAATTTTCTTACATCGCGGCGACAAAAAAAAAAAACTCAGCATGTAAAAAAGAAAAAAGAAAAAATGGTGAGCATTATAATTATTTCATCCCGGCGATGTAAAAGCAAAAGTTCCGAAGGTTTCAACAAGAAGTACGTGAATAAAACGTTTCAAGTTTTCGAAATTTATACGCCCTGTTTTACGTATTTTACGTATATTTTTCAGAATTTTTTTTATTTTTTTTTTTAATGCGTTCCGCAGCAAACATCACAAAGATTCCTCTGCTGTACCGGCGATCGCCTAAGGTAGGTAAATCGCGAATGAAAAATCGGCTGAAACTCGACGATGAAAATGAAAGATATATTTATTTTCAAATTATCTGAACACAATCAATTATTCGTTCGAAAGTCTGTCCTCTGGATTGAGAATTCGTCGATTTATTTACATTGTTGATATTGTTAACTTAAGAAAAAAAAAAAAAAAAAAAAAAAAAAATGCAAGTAATTATTGTTTTTCAACTGACCAAACTTAATCCGGAGTTATAACTTCAGTCTGAGCGGACGGTGCGACATGCTTAGCCGCGCTGATTGTTTCCTTCGATTCTTCGGGAATCGCGATTTTCTCTTTATCCGTATTGTTCTTCGTTTCGTCGACCGTTTTGGACCACGAGCAGCTTCGCCGCCTCGGAGATTTTGGCATCGACCACGATCTGCTGTGGGATCGGCGCTTCGCCGAAATTGATCGCGAACGCGCTCTCGTTATCTTGACTTTGGATCTGCTGCGTTTTCTCCGATTATTTCTCGTCTTCGATCGCGATCTCGATCGCGTCCGCGTCCGCGATCGGGAACGCGATCTCGCGCGTGAACTCGAACGCGATCTGCTGCGGGATCTCGAACGCGATCTGCTTCGCGATCGTGAACTCGATCTTCCGCCCCGTCGCCTCGATCGCGATCTGCTTCTGCTATTGGTTCTGCTGCGTCCGCTGTGTCTTCGTCGCCTGGAGCGTCGCGTAGATCTCGATCTCCCGCGGCTACGCGATCGCGACTTGGAACTTCTGTCGTAATCGCTCTCGTAATCGGGATACTCCTGTCCCGCGAGATTGGCGAAGTATTTGTAGTATTGTTCGTTGTAAACGTGAGGATTGAAGCCGCGCAACGATCGCGCATTCATACCGCGACGAGAGCCGAAACCCCTGCCGCGGCCGCGCGAAAAACGATTCATCGGACCTCCCCGTGGCCCACCGCCGCCGCCGCCTCGTCCCACCTGGGGATACAGCATCGGCAAAGTTGCTTCGTAATACCAGGCTTGCGGAAAACGGGGATACATCGGTGGAAAATTTATATTTGGATCGATTGGAGCCGAACCTGCAAAATATGATAAAAGGCACAAAAATCAATGTAAAAAAATTCATTTTAATCGATTATACAGCGAGAGATTACTAATTTTTTTTTTTAATTCACCTGCGGAAGACGAAGGCTGCACGTTGTTCACCGTCAATACACTTTTTATCTTTTTCTTTCCCGTCTCGGTATCGGAACCTGTAGAACTTCCGGATCCCGAATCTTTGTCCTTTTTGTGTTTCTTCTGCGGAAGAAAAAAAATCATATTAAAAAAGAACATTTTAACTCGAATTTATTGAAAGTTCCGCCGTTAACGAACCTTTTTCTTTTTCTCCTTCTTGGATTTTTTCTTCTTCAATTTTTTGTTTTTCTTATCGTTCTTTTTATCGGTATCCTTGTCGCCCGATTTGTGCGGTTCTTGATCGTTGGCTTTGTCCGCTTTTTTGTCATTGGATTTCGAAGCGGTGTCGGTTTTTTCCCCTATAACGATCTCTTTCTTTTCTACTTTTATCTGGAAATACATTAAACAATTAAATTATAATGCTAACGTTACGAGTAATCATTTCGTTTTACCTTTATTCTATCGAAGAGCTCGTCGAGTAATCTGATGCTCTCCAATTGTCGTTGCGCCTTAATCAACTTTTGTTCTTCTCTCGCGATTTTCATGGAAACTTTGTCCTCCTCTTGCTTCCGATAAACTCTCAATGCCTTACGCTTTCGTTTCTCCTCTCTCTGCTGCCGTCTCAGATCCTTCGCCACCGTGTCAGCGGCTTCTTTCTTCCTAAAAATTCAATCCGCAATCAATAAAAGAAAAATTGGTAGAGAAATTTCATCAACTATTTCGGAAATCCATACTTTGTCTCTTCTTTCCGTTGAGCCTCAGCCTCTTCTTTCCTGCGTAATTTCTCCGCCGCCAAACTATCCTGAGCTATCAGCCTCTTCCTCTCGAACTCCCGATGCGACACGGTACTGTCGCTCATGTGTTTACTTTTATCAAAGTCGACCTAAAGCATGAAAAGAAAAAGTCGTTACTCACTCTATCGACAGAGGAACAGTATCTACAAAAAACGATAATAAATGCAGACCTTTATCATAGCTGTGAGACAATTTTTAGACTCTTTTTTCAGCAATTTCATTCCTCTCAAAGCGTCCATCGCTTTGACGAAATCCATATATTCTACGTACTGTATGTATGCTTCGAAAAATATACCATCGCCGAAGCTGAATTTTTGGATGTTATTTCCCAGTCTCATGCGTGATCTGTAAACATCGGCGGCGGGAACGTCGACTCTTCTCAGAGGTCCCCATTTTTTGAAGACCTTCGATACTACCGATTCGCTCGGGGTATTGCCACCGTCCTCGCTGAACCATTTAACGGGGAGACCGGTTACGTGTATAGTGTCGGGACGCTCGCCGGGCTTTAGTTCGTTCATATGTTTCGCGTCCCTGAAGTAACAGTCCCAGGAATGTCTGTTTGGAAATTCATCCTTCGCCTCGGCGACGCGGACTTTCAGTATATTCGGAAAACCAGCGAGATTCAAGCGTTGCGCCTCGAGTCTCGCCAACACACGCTGTAGTCTGCACCGGTCGCTTAAATCTCCTTCCAGTCTGATGAACTCTAACGTACTCTTCGATACCTTCAGCGATGCAAATTCGTCCGGTTGAATCAGCATTCGTATCTTCTCCATTACTTCCCATGTTGATATCGTTTTTCCTGTTTATATTGTAGCAATTTGCTGTAAAATCCGCCTACGAATGTCGACTTTCGATCGTACGATACAAAGGGCAGAGCACTATTATTAAATTCAGAGCTTTTTATTTTGCTTTTTTTCGTCCGTCGAAATATCTTCCAGAGTCGATTCGTT
This sequence comes from Cryptus armator, assembly GCA_963971235.1. NCBI lineage: Eukaryota > Metazoa > Arthropoda > Insecta > Hymenoptera > Ichneumonidae > Cryptus > Cryptus armator. Next base: position 21,675,826 of record OZ020235.1, read on the forward strand.
GTTACCGCATGGAAACGTCGCTTCTTTACTCTTTTTTTTTTTTTTAAGAAAGTTGATAGGTAACACAAAATAAATGAATACATTCTTCTAGAGAATGAGTATTCGTTTTTTTTGTGTGCCGTTGATATTTTTGAAAATAATTGTTAGTGGAGTTTTAGCATAAATATGACGAGTTACAAATGCCGATTTTTTTTATTTGGGTATATTATACTGTTAATTTGTTACGATTGTGACTCACTGAAAGTTTGAGGTAATTTTCTATTGTACTGTTTAATGGACAAAAGAAGTTTTCATTGCAGTTTTTCATAAAAACTAATTTTTTGCAAAAACTACTTGTCCATCAATAGTGCCATTTTTTTTTCATGGAATCATAATTATCGCGGAGGGTGCAGCCTTTACTTAAATGCAGAATTGGTTGAATACAAAAATGTTTGAAAATTGTTTTTGAGTGATGAAAAAAAAAAATTTATAGGATTACATATTACGCGCAAAGTTTCATAAAATATATCGAAAATTGAGATTAAACTAAATTTTGCAAGAATTAAAAATTGGTTATCCCGTTAAATCAATAAATAAATAAACAAGTGAATTAAAAAATGAATTTTATGCTTAATGATGTAATACGTAACATTGTTGTACCGCCGTCAGCCTTCGCAAAACCATTTTTATGACAAACAACACTGTTATCGATGAGCGACAAGTTTTTGCAAAAAATGATTATTATACCTCACCGCTTTACGCAACACATCGAACAATATACAATGCACAATTGTTGTCAATATCGCGAAACTAAAGAAAAATTATGCAAAATAAACATAACGCGATAATTCAAAAGATAACACATTCGCAAAACATAAACGAGGGGTTGCTGCTAACGATAAATAACATATTTTACTCGTACATAATAATTGACGAATCGATTTCTTCATAATCTTTACCTGGTATCTTCAGTTGCGGAAGATTAACGGACACATTAATTTTTGCGATAGGTTTTAAATAAAGCCCCCTTGGCGTGTGAAGCGGGACAACATCGGTGAGATCCCTACAGCTCCAAAACCCATTAACAACCTCTCCACTGGAAGTTTCACCTACCTTCTTAACGTCGCTCATTGTTTTTCTCGAATTTATATCTCAATTAACGAAAAATTATCGCTACTCTAAAATAACGCATCATGGCAATTAATCAATTCGATATCGATAAAGAAAAAAAAATCGAAAAAAACTCGAATCTCATTAGAAAAATTTTACATAATGTATACGAAAGAGTTGAAAGCATTTTCAGTAGAGAGGTTGTAACGTCAGGTCGGATAGCGACAGGTCTTGGCTTCGCGGGGCAGATATATATTTTCGTTTAATATCGTTCGTCCGGGTTGCGTTATTCGGGATACAAAACAAAAAGGATTGATGAAATTCACCAAATGCTTCGTGTCGTTCGTTGATACTATTCGCACAAATGTCGTAGGAAAAACAAAAAGAAAAACTCTTCACTCTTCCTCTTCCGAACTCCAAAATTCGTCCGTACTCTCACATCACTGAACGCGATCTTTTTTTCATAACTGAATTAATATGTTTTTTTTTTTCGATATTTCCGTGGGGATAACGCGTCCGTTCGCTCCTTCGCAAACGCTTCGTGTGTGACACCGGAGCCGGGTTACAAGATTGTCAAGAAAGACGAAAAAACCAAAAGTCGCGAACGAAGCGCCATTTTACGGGGACAAGGAACGACCACGACCTCATGCGTCGCTGGCCTCGAGTACAAAATTCTCCCGTCTCTGTTTTCCCTCCTTCCTTCTTCTCCTCTTTGCGAGACGACGAAAGAAAAAAATTTCGTGTGCACCTCTCCCCCACTCGACCTATCGCTCGACGTTTATACCGTCGATTAGTCAGGGATTTTGTATCGAATGACGAACAGCCGCCGCTAGGTTAATCGTGCGAGAATGTATCGCTAGCGGGGCGTACAGGGGGGATGTAACAGGGCGTCGCTTGCGGTAGGATAGGGATTGTAACACACGAGGGAACGTCGAAAAAAAATAAATAAACGACAAATGAACAAACGTTGAGTTGACGTTTTTGATAACATAAAAAAAAACGAATAATAATGGCAACAACGGGACAGTTGCAAGGGGCCAGACAGGACGACGTACTCGAGTGCTTTTTATATCCAAAATTTTGTTTTACCAACAATCCCGAGCAAGTCACGGAAGCTTTGCTCGTCGAGGAAATTAGTAAGTTCAGTCAGGTTATTGACAAATACACAAGCGGCTATATATGGCACAGAGATTCTCTCGTGTTCCGTCCTAGGACCAAGCAAGCGTTATTGTTGGAGAAAGTTTTGGAAGGTTCGGCGGTCACCGATGGTTCGTAATTTACATTTTTTTCTTATCACGTTTTTTTATGAATAATAATTACTAATCTTATAATAAATACATTAGATTCGCGTTTACATGGAAATTGCCAACTTCTACACGTTTTATCAGATTCTTTAATTAAAATTTCATTTAAATGTATTTCTTTTCTTTTATTAAAAAAATAGTCACATTTAATTTCAAAATTTTTCACAGATCGCTCCATACTACCGCACATACACTCGACGCTTCGCTTTGACGAAGATATCGGCGACGAATGGTTCACGGTATTTCTGATATTCAAGCTAACGGAGAGCTTTGAGGGCCTCACGGCGAGACTCGTCGATGGAGATGGTGAATTTCTTCTCATAGAAGCGGCTGATTTTTTGCCGACGTGGGCGACGCCAGAGGCATGTCAAGATCGCGTTTTCGTTCGAAACGGAGAAATTCACGTCGTTCATGACAGAGTTACGAGGGGAAAATCGCTTTTGGATCTTTTGAGAAGCGTCAATGACAAGCCTCACATATCGGCGATGCCTGACAAAGTTCAAGCAGCGCTGAAAAAACGTATCGGCGTTTATCCCGAAGAGACGCAAAAAAGAAAACACAAAGCTAGAGCTTTTCTTCCAGAGAAAGCCGCTTCCATATTAGCTCAAGAACCGGGTTTGATTGCTTTCGCTATTAGGAGCATTGTACATTCGGATCCTTTGGAAAGAAAGGTAAAAAAAAAATTTAAATAATAGAAAAAAAAAAATGATTTATCATTTTTTTTTTATCATTGTTGTTTTTTAGTATAATTTTTAAAAGAATATATATACAAAACACGATAATACATTTTTTTTAATAATAATATATTTTTTCTTCACATCTTTTTTTTTTTTTAAATTATTTGCTCCATTGACGAATTTAAATTATTTAACGATTCCTGTTAACAATATTTTACAATCTTATTAATGTATTTTGTAGTTTCAACTTTCTTACTCTTAAAAATAGAAAGTGAATAATTATTTGTTTTATTTCTCATCAGGTTTGCCGAGCGATGCGATATTTTCCGCCGGAACAGCGTACAATGGTAAACGTAAAGATGACGCGTTGTTTGTACGCAATGGGTACACACTGTCGTTACACAGGTGACCCGAGAACCGGATGGAATTTTCCACCCACAAACAGTCCGAAATACAATGCCCATTTGCTTGGCATAAAAATAGCGTGCGGCTTGGAGATGCTTGTCGCACGAGCAAACGAGGAGAGAAGACGCAAAGGTATAGAGGCGAACGGTGATGAGAAGCCTCTGATTAACGAACAAGCGTGGACGACGTTTCTGCGACGTCTCGAGTTGAGCGGATACTTCAGAGGCCTCCTCGACGGTAGTCAAGAGCGCGAGAAACTATTGTCCGTCGCTAAGGAATACTTCGAGTCGCAGTTGAATGTGTCGAAATACGCTACCAGCAGCGACGAGAGCGAAGCTGAGCGGATTCTCAAAACGTGGCAAAACGTTCAAACCAACGATTTTGAGATGCACGGTAATTATAAATATATTTTAGATCAATTTTTTCGCCTCCATCCCTTTCCCTGGCGTCAAATAATAAATAACGATATAAGGAAAATAGTAATAGAATATTTGAGAGATTTCGATTTAGCGAACAAAATTCGAGCGGTAATATGAAAAAAAAAAAAAAAAAATTGAATTGCAGCTCAGGACGAAGCCTCGTTGAGTCCTCCGGACAGCGATAGTTGGCTGAACGTCGATGCAGCGCAGCTGGAAGCGATGCTGGGACAGCATTGGAACATCGGTGACAAGAAATCCGAACCCAATCAGTCGGTCGGTCTTAGAGAAAAAGTTCAAGCTTTTCTCAATCAATCGAGCGACGTCGACGGTGTACAATTTCTCGGGTAACTTGATCTTTGCGAAAGATTCAAACCCTTCATTTATCAACTTAACTTACAAAGTAAATAATTTTTTTCCGATTACAGTGAAGAATCGTGCGACGACGACGCTAAACACGATCAAGAAGACGGTGGACGCATAGACTTCGACACCGATGTGTTCGATAGTACACTTCGTGATATTTTAGACCTCGTGGTACCCGGTGGCGATGGTGAATTCGACGGAAGTTCGGAAGGCTCATTGGGAGGTGATGACGACGACAGAGGAGGCGAAATGGACAAATATATGCGTCTACTCGGTTCCGAGATAAAAATGGAAATGGTCAAAGACGAGAGTATCAAGCAGACAAATTGTAAAGATACGGAAGATACGAATCTGAAGCAAAGCATCGAGGAGGAAGCCGGCGGTGCCGGTCCTGCAGGCAACATAATCGGCGGTCCGATACGACGACTAATGCACCTTCAGCTTCAATCGCCGACGAACTGCGTGCCGCCCGATTTGCAAAGCTAATATATCCGTCATCTTCGCTTTTTTTCCCTATCAATGCCGCAATAGAGCGATTATTTAAACGACGTTTATACGCGAAGACGATCAGTCTTCTCTCTCCGTTGCACAAGCGTAACGCTAAAAAAAAAAAAAAAAAAAAAAAAACATTTATCGTACACCCGCGAAGCATGGTGGCGTACATTCCACAAAAAAAATCACGCCATTAGCATATTTGAATCATAAACGAAACGAATCATATCATAAGTATGGAACGATTCATGCATTTAGTACTTAACAGTTGATCTTCCCGCACTTAAACGAATTTCGACGTGACCCGCGCGCGGCACGTAGCGAATGAAAAAAAAATAATAATAATAATAAAAAAAAACAACAAGCTTTACATTTGCTCACTCAATCAACGATAACGAATCCCCTAAGGAACGCGTGCTATTAATATTAAACGACCCGTTGTACTTTATTGTTTGGTTCTCCTTATGTTTTCGTTTTTCTTTTTTTTTTTACATGATTTTTGTGTTTTTATTACTTTTTGTAAATAACGAAGTTATATATAAATGAAAAATAATTAATTCAATTATCGACGAAGAGTTTTTAAAGCCCGCGATGGCTGACAACGACAAAAAAAACTCCTAAGCTTCAACGTGTTTTTATCAATTTCTTGCAATTAAATGCACTAAAAACGTTATAGAAATTTCAGCAGCTTTCTTCCTTTCGTGTATATCGTGTAGAAGGTGGTTGAGAGACGGCGAGACGGAGATGTATAACTCGATGTGCAAAGGCGTTATTTCAGGAATCGCTTGAACCATTTTGGCGCTTGAATCGACGTGTCGTTTTGCGTCATTGATGAACTTCTACTGGGACCCGGTACGGGATCGTTGCTGTATTTTCGCTCGTCTTGGATCGCCATTGCACCCGCGGATTCGAATGATTCGCGAGAATCGTCGATCGGCGAATCTTCGGTACTTTCGCGGGTCATAGCGATTCTGAAAGAAATAATAATAAATAATAATAAGGGTGGCGAAGTACCGGGATAAAAATTCCGGGAAACTTCTCCGATATTCCTAAACATTCACAAATTTTTTTTTTTTTTGTTTTTAAAGAAAATAATACCTCGATTTTATGGCCTGCACACCGGCAGCTCGGGGATCGGTCAGCTTGGATTTCAATTCGGGCTTTAGATCGGACTGTCCGGAATAATAAATAATCGCCGAGGGTACGAGATTCTCATCGACGAGACGTTTTTCCCACACGAGATCTTTTCTCGGAGGTGTGGTATCTGCGGAAACAATTAATAATTCGATATACAATGAGATATAAAATTTTTGAATTTTTTCAAATGGACATAACTTACAGAGAACGAAATCACAATCGGGATTGGCGAGGTACTCTTTAACGAAATCTTTCACACTATTGATCGTCTCCAGGGGTCCAAACAATCCTTGAAGGACCATTTGATTCGGAAATTGAATTCGTAGAACAGCACGACGATATTTGTGCAATTTGTTCAACGTGACTTTATCGCTATCGAGTTGACGCTGAGCAGCGATCGCGAGTGGCGCTTCTTCCAATTCCTCACGCTGCTTTCGGGCGTCGCGCATAAGAGCCTTCGCGTCGTCCACCGTAACGTCGAAGAAATTGTCCGGCAATTCTTCGCGCGGAAGGGCCTTTGCACCCGCTTGATTGAATAATAGAGCGTTTCTCTCTCCCAACTTGAAAGAAAAACATTTATCGAATTATTAAAATAATGTTTTACCGTTTAAATGTTTAGTTCGACTTTTATTTGCAAGTCGACAATGTATTCTCTTTCTCGTTTTTATTCAAAGACTTTATTGACGAAACTTACGAATTCAATTTTCTCCTCGTCGGGAATATTTTGTTTCATCGCCGGCGCACTTTCTTTTTTTGGTATTTTCTCATTCTTTGGAGTGGGAACTTCGCTCTCGGGTGGCGTTTGTTTCGCGGAGTTTTCTCGTGTCGCCGGCTCGTCGGGTTTTCTTCCGACTACGTGTCCGGGTCCGACGTTCTTAAACTTGGATTTCTCGCCTTTCAGCAAAGACAGAGGATCCGACATGGCTTTGCTGAGATAATTTTGCATCGTGGATGATCCTCTTTTCGCCGCCGAATCGTTTTTCCCGCTATGCTTGTTATCCTTCGGCGGTGGCTTAGCCGCCCCCGGACGGTAAACGTGCGCCTGAGACTTGAGAGCTTCGGGATTTCGATGCATCAATCGCAACATCGCGCGACCGCTCGTCAGACCCAAAGTTTTCAAGGTCGTGTTTTCTAGCGTTTCCTTTCCATAAACCTGTTAAAACAAACAACTAATCGTATTTACTCATTGCGAAATTATTGGAAATCGAAAAAAAAAAAAAAAAATTCCGTAAATGCAAAATATGGTATTTCATCGTCATGTATTCATGTAATCCTTATGATACGCTTAGTATCGTTACTCGGGAACTTCTACAAATATTGGATAAATATAAATCATCCATCGAATCGATGAGTTTCTGTAACTGTTTTACCACCGGCGCATGTCCTTACCTCTTGATGCATGTAAATCAATATAGCGTTCTCCGTTTCTTGATCGGGACACAAACTTTCGAGAACTCGAGTCAACGAAGTATTAGGAAGAAAATCTCCCATCAACCTTTCTCCGTTTTCCAATTGTATGCCGATGGTGACATTGGTCTCTTCTCGTGCCTTGGAACGAGGCACCATTTCCAGCGTTGCATTATTGGAGAGTGCGGTAAAGCGAAGTATCGCATTGGCATCCAAAACTTGATTGAGATGTCTATGAAAAAAAATGTATTGTGAAGAATTTATTAATTTTTTCTGCCTGACGCAGTATACGTGAACAAGTTTTTTTTTTTTTACGTTGATATACTGACTTGACATCGTAATTTTGCGGATTGTATCCTTGTTTTCGACAAACTTCATCCAACACCTGCAACGTGTTTTTTTTTCGCGTAATTGTGCAATATTGACACACGGAGAAAAACGAATGTAACGTTCTTCTTTGAATTTTTTCGTAACGATTCAAATTACAAAATTGCCATTCGAACGTTATCGCGATGGATTCATAGATGCGTAATTGTAAAGTTCGTTACCTGCGAAATTGTGTGATTCGGGGTGACTTTGACATTTTGACGACGCCCGTTGGGCGCTAGTACGGTGACACTCCTGTTCGCCGCCATGGTACACCGAACTATGTCTCCGGTCTTCTCTCCCTGAGAGATCTTCGCTTTCGTAGGCGCACGAACGTCGTCGTGAAACGAAATTCTACCACACACCCCGCGAACGAGAAAAACAGCTGTTTCGCGGAACACTCGATACGTTCGATGCTTTCCGTCTTGTTTTCACGGTTGGTAAAAAAATTTCTTCCGTGCCATACAACGAGACAATATTTCGAACGCGAGAGGGCATAGCTTGTTCGCCGAGTGTGCGAGCCGCGAGGAGTAGTTGGTAAATAGACGAGGAATGTTCGAGATCGAGTGAACTTGACTGTGATATTTTTTTCTGACTACGTAGGTAAGTATCGTAGATAAAAAGATAAATTGAATACAATTTTAAATACCATTCGAAATGAATGCACGCACAAATAGTTTCACATCGAAACATTACGAAGAAACGTCAGGCGAGAGGTGAAACTTTGCTGTTTATATGCCTCGATGAAATGGAATTATGCCGCGATCGCTCGATCATGCCGCTTTATCATAATTTTGCAACAAAGTATGATTATATCGTTTAATGGAGAAAAATGTGCGTCGAGGTCCAGTGTTATTTTGCACGCATTTATTATCGATGTAAAATTGCGTTTGATCTGGCGCCGCGGCCAACGGCGCAAAGATCGCGCGGTTAAGCTTTCTCGCACCTGTTCTGTCCTGCGATTCAGTCTCCAAGTATGTAGAGTACAACGAGACAGGAACAGGCCTTCTCGTCCTTCGCGAGACTGAGAACGTCTTACGGGGCCATTTCGCCGCTGTAAGAAGTTGACCACCAGCGCGGATCATTATGTTATGGCAGCACAGGGCCCACGGGATAAAGTTTAATGTGGGGGGATCCGCCAAGCGGACCGAATCTCCCCTTCACGGCTTAAAAAGGTCAGCCGAAGCCATTGGCCGTTACGTGGATATTCATCCCTCTTTCTCAACACGCGCACACGCACACGCGCGCGCGCGCATATTTCTCGCGTTTTCAAGCGCATCTTCCCGTAACCCGATTTAATGAATTTTTATTAACACTTTTTCTGATAAACGGTCGCAATCGTACCTGCGCAGTATAACGCGTGATTGCACTGTTTATTATTCTACTCCACGGATGTCTCGGGGAATGTTGCACGACCACATGTTGTCCAGATGCCCCCGTGCGACCATGTCAGCCACGATCCTCGCCGCGCATGCCGTTTAATTAGTCGCTGCGCGTCAATTAGCTCTCCTCGAGACTAATTGACAAATTAAACGATTCCTTTTTTGGCATTAAATTTTCGACTACTCGTATGTATTGACGCCTAAACCGTAACTCGATCAGAGTTACGCAAAATATTACAACATTTCGCGTGACTTTCAGATTTTCTTCAAAGTTTCAACAAACTGTCGAAAACTTTGTTCATAACAAAATAAAAAGAGTTACACAGATATAGACATATATTCTTCCACATCGTCGTAAATATTCCGGCAAAAATACGATTGTAGAAATAAATCCCACGATCTCGTGAATGCGAGGTAATTTCATCGGTGTTGCTACACGCGCGGCGCCGCGATCTTTTCTCGTGCTATTATTTCTCAATTGGTGGTTTTTCCTCGCACGTTCGTTGTCGTCATCTGCGAGGATACTCTTCTTTGCCGTGCCATCTATAGAGTCCGTCTATATAGTACAACTATAATGTTACACACACAGACGAAGCGAGAGAGAGAGAGAGAGAGAGAAAGCTTTTGCGCTTTGAAGATGAGCGCGCGTTCGTTCTCTTGTGCCCAGTCGCCACGGCTAAAAGTGATAAATCTCCGCTCTCGCGGCGATTCTCCATGCTCCGGCGCGTTGGGTTGTAGCGGTGAGGAGGGCTCGCGGCCGCGATTTATGCCGGGCTCTTGCCATCGGGCATCAACCCATACGGGAGACGGGCGGGCCGTGTACTTGCAACTATAGGGGGATTCCTTTACGGGCAAAATTCTAGTACGCAAGAGATGTACGCTCGCTCCGTAATCGCCCGGACGTACAATTAAAGTTACATTAGCTATATGACCCTATTCCCTCGAGACTAATCGACGGAATACACTATAACTCAGTTTATTTTCATTTTTTTGTTTTACTTTACCGGGACCGGGAAACTATCCCGTTGCTAACCTCAAAAATTCGACTAGTTATGCAGAAATAATGTACAGAGTTTCGGCGAACTTTATCTCACTGCGAATTGAACGATAGGGGAAAAATTGCAAGGCGCGTATACATAGAAGGCCCGCGGGGTCACTCCTTCGAGCCGTACGTGATCCTTAGACCCATCATTACATTACACACTCGCAGATCGGAGCCATCGAGACTCCGAATTGTATTAAATTTTACGTGCTATTCTCACTTCTCCATTCTTTCAAAATGGAGGACAACTCCATACTTCATTTGTTCTTTAACCCTATTTCTTTGATAGATAAATAACAAATACATATTATTTTTTATCCAACGATCGTTTTTGCGCGAAATACCGACGAGACGATTGGTCGGCTTACCGAAAAAACTAAAAATGTCTATGGTATTATAATACGACGAAGTTAACTTGTTCGAGTCTCGAGAGGGAAAGCCATGTGCTGCTGTATGTAATACGTCCAACATATATATACATATAACGTAAACGGCGCGAGGGGGCCTCTCATTACCGGGTAATGACCTGTAATAACATGGATTTAATGCGCGCGCTGCTCGGCTCGAAGTACAGGCCATAAGCAATCGTTCGCCGCCTTCGGCAGTTCTAATGAATTGCCCCGTTGCTCTCTCTTTCTCCTGCGATTCGAAAAACGGTCACTATATGCTCGTCCGACCGATATCCGTAATCGCAAATGTTTCATTTAAAAAAAATTTGCCTCCCCCCCCCCCCTCTCCCGAGTACCGAACATTCAGAATTTTATGCTAATATGCCAGCGGTAAAATTATAATAATACGATCGATAGTCTCACCGAGAGTTGATAATACTACCCAATAAAGCAGAGCGGACACCAAAAAATGATCTACTAGAACTGATGAAGTAAAACTGGGAGGAGCTAATACGTACGGCTGGAAGCTAAAAGATCTTAGCCTGGGAGTCAAGATATCGATGGTAATTGCGCTCGCGTGTTTCGTATAGTATCTTTACATGCTATATCTGTTGTGCAATATACAGAGTCATTCACAATGAGTATCGAATCAATTTTTTTTTATAATCTCGTAAAAAAATTTACGATAAAAACGAAGTTGGACATTTTTTTTTTTAATGAATAATAACAATAATAATAAAACAATGTATTATACAAATAAAGTTTGATATTTTTAAAAATTAATAATAAAAACAATAATAATTTGTTATTAATTGACGCGATTTTTTTCTTTTTTTTTTTTTTTCGAAAAAATTTATTCACGTAAATTTTGAATAACGCGAAATTTTTGTTTTTTTTTTTTTACTCGTGACATCGAACTCACTGTTCGAAACTGTTGGGAAATGGATTAGATATTCTGAATCAGTCTGTATAGTATAGTAGATACGTGTACCGCAAGAGACGTTAGAGCGACGGCCAAGTGCGATACGCCTTCGCGTAATGTGCAGCTGCAACTGCATCGAGGGTGGTTCCTCGGCTGGTAGAGCCGCCGGCGGATCAACGATCAACTTCTCATGGCGGGTGAGATGGTGGCGCGAGCGAAATAACGAAAGCGATTGAGAGAGAACGAGCGAGCAGAGGGAGAGAAATAAAGGAAGCATAAGGGGCGGAGGGCCACGCGGCGGCTCATCAAAGGGGATTGTAATTAGCCGCGCATGTGCCGCTCCCTCGCTCGCTCACCCATCCAAGCGCACACTCCGCGCCGCTTCCAACATCACCAACAGACCGGACGAAGATTCGACGCTTCTTATGTGTATTATACGCTTTTGCCTTTGCTTATGCTTCGCGTTCGTTTCTACGTTAACTATTTCGCAATGCGAAATTAACGCTTTCCGCTCTGCTTGCGTTTTTTCTTTTATCTTTTCTCATTCATTCGTCTTTGTGTTGAAATTTTGTTATCTTCGAGAGTTATAGCGACAGATTTTCCGTGTTGAGATAAAAAATTTAAAAAAATAATACGATAGGTGGTTTGTTTTTCTTTGATATTTATTGCGGATTACCGCACTACCGATTTGGAAAAACGTGCTTTGTCACCGCGCCAAGAAAATCTTTTGAATCCAAGAAAGAAAAAATCTGCATATTGCAACGCAATTTGGTCTTTTCGTTGCTCCAAAAAATCCTCTTCCGACTTCCGACTTCCGAAACCGACTTCTTTCCGTAAACGATTGTCGGGAGAGGCGTCGATTTACCGAATGAAGATTTTAGCGCATCGAAGATTTTCAAGTGATCGTGTAAATTGAAAGAACATAAGAAACATTTTATGGAGATTTCAATGACTGGCAATTGTGATGAAAAATTAATGTACGATTTATTAAATACCGTAAACATACTTGAGATATTTGTAAAGACCCAATTGATGCGCTTCTATCGATAAAATGTTATCCAGGTAAAGTCGCTTATAACATGTCGTGACTTATGGCTCCGTTTGTGTGGCCACTTGTGAGTGAATTGGACATTTAAAATGTCCATTTATTTTGAGTAATCGGTCGGTAAATATAAAAATTGGTGACAGAGTCGATTCGTTAAAATTTGCTTCGGAGATAATTAAAATAGCGAAAAACAAATTTCTAAATTAAAAATAAAATGTCGAAAAAATATTAAAATTCGCAAATTAAAAGTAAAATTCTCAAAAAAGTAAAATTCACAAATTAAAAATAAAATTTTGAAAAAATATTAATATTTCCGAATTAAAAAGTAAAATTTTGAAAAAAATTAAAAAGTAAAAAAAAAAAAATGTATACTCGCTATAACAAAATTCAGCACCCTTTCGTTAATGATAATTCCGTTAATTTTGTAAAGTACAGTGGTTTTTGAGGATTCGGTTCTCTGCATCTTTCGGAGCGCAAGAAAACACCGAATATTCGTAAAAACAATTCGAGATACCGCCGACCGGTTGCGGAACGACCGATTTTGTTTTTGTAAATCCACCAAAATGTTCTTACCATACAGTCGCGAATCTTCAACGATGTTGGGCATCCGACAAAAACTATAGGTTGGATCGTTGGTTGATCGTTTGGTCGCGTCGCGGTCGTGCAGCGATTTCAAACTTTTTCATCGTCTACGTCGGTCCGGTACGTTCGAAAATCTCGATCCGCGCCGCCTCTAACGCCCGGGTGAACGAGTTTTTGGGAGCAATTCCTCTCGTTCTCTCCCCTTCTGTGTCCTCTTGCTGTTTCATTGTCATTGCGAACTGCCGACGCATTTCGTTTCCTCTCATTGTCGGATTTCTCGCGTCGCAACATTGATGATACGCCGAGACTACAACTCGCTCGCTATTTCTTTCGATCCGATGAACGCGGCGGCGAAACTAACCGACTGAACGAGTATTGAATTCTTTCGCTTCTTGCGAGACTTCGCAGCGCGAATCCGCCATTATATTCTATTATATCGGATAGTCTATGCGGTAGATATTTGATTGCAAAAGTCCACTGCTCGTCGCAACTCTTCTCGTGTTATTCCGTATCGATATTTTTATTCTATTCCCGATGATATCTGACAGTAAACTATAAAATCTTCAAGTATCGAAAGTTTTGCCTTATGGCTTTGTTTGTATGGCCATTTGTGATCGAATTGGACATTTGAAATTTGCATTGATTTCGATGAATCAGACGTTAAATATAAAATTTGATTGCAGAGTCAATTCCTTAAAATTTACTTCGGAGATAAATTAAAATTTCGAAAAAATAAATATATAAAAACAAATTTTTTAATTAAAAATAAAATCGAGAGAAAATGCTAAAACTTGCAAATAAAAAATCAAATTACGAAAACATATTAAAATTTGCAAATTAAAAATAAAATTTCGAAAAAACTTAAAACGTTAAAAAAAAATCTTCTATATTCGCTATAACAAAATTCAGCGTCGTTTCGTTGATGATAATTTCGTTAATTTTGCAAAATAACGAATAAGCGACTTTCTTTCTTGTTTTCCTTGGACGAGAATCGTCAAGAAGAGGAACACAAGACAAACGGGAGCGAGAGAAGCGCGCGCGCGCACAGCTAGTGGCTCGTCGCTCCTCCGAGAGATCCAGTTTTTCTTCGCAAGGTAGAAAGACCGAAAGGGGTTCACGAAGAGCGGTGTGGGGGGAGGGGGGGGGGGGAGGGAGAAAGAGAGGATGCCATCAACCGGGTAATAAATGCGTAAGGAGTCGCTGGAGCACAGCAAAGAGCCTTTTGCCACGGAATACCGGGAGCCCCTTCGTCTGCGCTACCTCTCCTCTCCCCTCTTTCGAGGAGACGATCTCCGTTGGATCTCCACATCCATCTTCCTTTCTTCGCTCTCTTCCGCTTCGGGAACTTGTCCGTTTTTCTTCTTCTCCGGCTGTTGACGCTGTTCTCACCGACGGCCAAGTCTGTGCCAATTGTATGATCCCCGAGGCAATATAGTAATACAGCGAATCAAAATTTTTGTTCGCGAAAAAAAAAATTAAAAAAAAAACTAAAATTTTAAAAATTTTTAAAGTTTAAAATTTTCGAAAACATCGCAAATAGACATTTACAAAAAAAAATTCTAAAACGTCTTAAAATTATTAAAATGATTAAAATTGTTAAAATTGAATATATTCCTTATCGAAACAATTTGTAAACACCGTTAAAAATAAAATGAGGTTATGTGTAAATCTAATTTGTATCATTCTCCTTTATTATTTTTAAATGACGAAAATATAACAATAACATTAGAATGTTCGGACAATTTTGAATTCTAGTCCGTTCGTCGTTGCACGCTGCTTTTCTATTATGCGAGCCGTTAACGCGATTTTCGGGATATCCCGTAGTTTTGCGTTGGCTTCTTCCTTCATGAAAGGTTGTCTTGTCCGTGCCGCTACGGTTGCGGTCTGTTACGCCCACCGACGGACGAAACGTCGGGGGTTCCCGAACAGCCGACAGAGATTCCACCGGTGAGCAGCTACGACGAAGACGACGGGCGACGACGACGCGAAACGAAAGAGCAAGAGATCGCTCTCTTCGAAGCGCGTGGAATAAAGAAGAAACTGGTGGGACAGGTTGGGCACCCGAGCCACACTACCAGAGATCCGACCTTTGATGCTTTCCGCCTTCTCTATATCCCTATAGATATATATATACATATATATCACCATCTCGCTTCCTTTACGATCTCATCATTCGTCTCTCTTTCTTCGCTCGGCATCGTCTCATTTTCCCTCAAATGTAAAAGTGCTAATTACGAGTTTTGTACGCCTCGGAGCTCGAGTCTCGCTACGCTTCTTCATCTCTTTTTTTTTTTTTCTTCTTTTTTTCGCTCCTTTATTGCCTTTTGCGCGATGGTTAGTGCGACACAACGGCCGCAAGCTTCGGGACAATGGACTCCCTTTTGCCAAAGATTTCCTTGGAATAGGGGGGACGAATGATGAAAAACATAGATCAACAAGAAAAAACGTTGACTTGTGCGGCAACTTGTTGACACCTTTCGGAGGAATCCTCGATATTTGCCGGAATTTCTTGAATTTACGATATTCGTGAATTTTTTTTTTATTTCCGAAAGGAAGAAAAACAACGACTCGCGTATGAGAATTACTGCACATAAACATACATGTGCCTCGATGGGGTATCCAGAGAGTAACGCGATATAATAGAATGTATTATAAACCACTTATTATATTCACCCTTTCTTCGACTATTTTTCTTTCGAAACGCGAACGAATATGCCAAAGCCCCCGTTTCTCCATTGTCTCCATTGTGTCTCAGAACGAAATTCGTACAAAGAGGTTGTTGCCCACAAAAACGCGCTCGCGTACTCGTATTTTCACTACGAACCGAAGACGGAAAGTACTTACGAGGGCCAACTATCCAGCTACAATATACCGTATCCTGCATATAATACCGTACAAAAAAAACATATATATATATACCTGTTTGCGAGGGAGTAATCCGATCCCCAGTGAGCACCAGATGGGTAATCAGAGTACGCGGATTATTCCGGAGTGTACGAGAGCAAAAAAAACTAAACACGACGGTGACTAAAGAGCTAAACAACTCTTTTATTGACTCTTAATTGTGATATTTGGATAATTCCTTCGTTTTCACGAAGAAAAAAAATTACATTTCCGTCGAAACATTTTCAGAATATTACAAAACGTTGAGAAATTACATTTAATAAAAAATGTCCGGATTAGTAATTTTCTCGATTCGATTGTTGTAAATTGGTAATTACAATTATTAACCCTCGTAACACCTTTAACCTCTTTGACGCCACAGATGGCTCCGGGAACCGATCTCTTTGTCGGTACAAAGCTTAGATAAAAATGCTTTTGAAAAGTATCTAAAACATTTTTTTTTATTCAAAGACGCTGATAATGCGCATTGATGTAAGGGTTTCGCGATCCATTAATCGCGGAAAAGAAATTTCGTCGCGTTTGTAAATTTTTTCGGTGCGCGACGAATCCGGGGAAAAAGTAAAAGGAGAAGAAAAGCGTAAACTCGCGCGATACGAGAATTGTATGTTGCCGGTTGCTGCTGTTTGTAGTGGTTTTCACGTGGCTCTGGCTATACTCGGTCGCTCCCTTTGTCCCTAATTACGCCCGCGGGATTGGCTCCATCAGCCGCGGCGGTAGGCCCAAAATAATAGGGCCCAAGAGAGAGGCAAAAAAGTGGTGCGTCGAAAGAACGACGAAGCGAGAAATGAAAGAAGAGCGAAAAGGAAAGACAAGCGCGAGAGAACGAGTTCTGGGCAGGGGTTGTCGGGGCCCTGTCGAACGAACATTCACGAGTCCGAACGAAGTCTCGCGAAGCGGAGGCGCGCCACGGTCGTCTTCTCCTTCGCAGTTTGCCTCGAAGCCTCGAACCGAGCGGTTGAGAGTTTTCGTGTGTAGTTCCGTCTCGGCGCACGCGTTTCAAAATAAACTCGAAATATTCGAACCTTTATCGTCGTTAGTCTCGACTTGGATCTTTTTTCTTATCATAAAAAATCAACAATGAGCGAGTTATTTATCTGTCATTTTATTCATTGATCGAGTGTGTCGAGAACAACGTTCGTAAAAATTAAAAAAAAGTGAATAAATAAACGAAATTTGATCCGAAAGACGGTGATATTGTTTGTCATGTGGTGCAGCGAAGATATTTTCACCGGAGTGCAGAGATACTCTTAGCCAAAGTTGTTCGCGGTATTTCGCTGCGATCGGGTTGTCCGTAGCGAGTTTTGGAAATTGTTTTCAAGACGTCGGGGCCCTCGGTGTGCCCTTCGGTGGCTGATCTCGGGGAACGGCTACTAAATACGACGATATACTATGAATCGTTCGCTGGTAGCGGTGGTCGCGCTCGTCGCCTTGGTGACCGCGTCCAGCACCGGTGTCGATGCCTGGGGTATCGACCACTCCGGACATCCTGGCGCTAACACCAAATGCGAAAGGCTCACCGTATCCTTGTGTCGAGGCTTGAGATACAATCTCACCGCGATGCCCAATTTCATGGGGCACACCGATCAGCTGCAAGCCGAACGAGGGGTAACGTTTTTCTTTTATTTCTCTAAATCTCAACAGCCCATTGCGTATCGAATATCTATAAATCTGTCAAATTCCATCTGTCGACTGTGAAAATTTTTCGTTTTTTCCGATATTCATAAATTTATCACGAATTGTTTTTTTTCTGCAAAAACACGCCGGTAACATTAATTAAACGTTATTCGTGAAAAAAAAAAATCGAGACGCTCGAAACTCCGAACGAATTATCCACAAACGTGAGATAGAAACCTTAGCGACACCGACCGAGTGCCGTGCGCTATCTTCGACGTTCATGGGATTTAAAGCATTAAGCGTTGCACACGAGAAGAGAATTGCGTGTTCGCCCCCCACCGATTCGTCGCTCGCGTTATCAAAGAATTTATTCGGGCAATAAATGTATACGAGGTACAATAAAGATACCGACAAATGCTGCAATAGAGATCGCGGACGGTTTCCCGTTGTTTTTTTGTTTGCCATATTATTCGTATACGACGCAACGACTGTCAAATACCACAGGGAGATTCGCGGTCGTTGCCCCTGAGAACTGCATCATTTCATCGTAGATCTTCCGCGATCTCTCTTGCAACATTTTCATTTCGCTCGTTTATCATTGCATCGTCTCATGATCGTTTGATCGCGCAATGATAGAAAAAAAAATATGTTGCGCAACTGCAGATTCAACGAGACTTCCGACTCCATCGTGCCGGTAACATCATCTTCGGTTTTTTCGCGAGTTTCGCGCATTGGCGCAATGTTTATCCGCCGCTGTGTACTACGGGGGTTTTTTTTTAAATTGTCAGTGGAGAGCGTCACGTGCCCGAGATACACGCGGCGAGAGCTCCTCGACGCCAATGGAGTTGAAGAACAACGCTCTCCATGGGGGTCAAACGGGTAACACGTGTAGCTATCTCTCGTCATCGCTGAGACGAATGAATGGAGAGGAACGGAAAAAAAATGGGATGAGATTCGGCGCTTCGTTGTTTGGCGAAAGACATAAAGGGGGAATTATTCGAAGAAGGAAAACGACGGAATTGTGAAAAATTTCGTGCGGCTTCGGCGCTTAATCGGCAATCAAAGGCCGTAAGTAATAAAACGTGAAAAAAAAAGAAAAAAAATCAAATTTGTAATAAACAAAGTTTCGTTTTTGCATTCAACATTTTATTAACCGAAAATTAATATACACGTTTTACCACGCAAAGTACTTATACGCATTTTCCGACGATGAATACCGATAACATCAAAGTATTTCGGCGCCTCTCTTCTCGACTATAAAGATTTTCGAGTTTTTTTTTTTTTCACTTTTTATTATTTTAGTCACTCGGTACAGCGATGTAAGACTTCGATGGAATTAATTTATGATTTACGCGATCGTAAGCACGTGCAGAGCTCGTATACGCTCGATGGGAGTGTGAAATAACATTACGCGACAGACGGGGAAAGTGGTGTGTGGGGAACGGGTAGAGAAGCGTATATATCGTATGTAACGCGAGACGAAAAAAAAAATTTGCCTCGCAAAAGTTAACGAGATCGAGGTAACAATTGCGACCCTCATGAAAAAAAATAAATATATATATATATATATATAATTTATGGAAATATATATACTTAATATTTTTTTAACATATTATTTAACGTATTTAATACATATTGTCGATTTTTGCAGTTTTATAATTTTCGCTCGTATTTTTCGATAGAAAATTTCCTTCCATCGCGGTATACAGACTTTATTCCTTTGTTTTTTTTTTTTTTTCTTATCCAAATTTTCGATAACGGCGTCTACCATTTTACATTTAATTTCTTTCCTCTGGTATAAAGCTCTTGGGTTACGGGCTCACCGTACGAATATCCGTGGACAGCGTTCGGGTTTTACGAGTAACAGTTGCATCGTCGTTGAATGCAACACGGTGCCTTCTGTTGCTTCGCGTCCATCCGAAGCTCTCTTCTTCTGATTCTTTCGAGACCCTTATTCGAGTTCTTTTTATTCGGCTCGGCTTTCGTTTTTTTTTTTTTTTTTTCGCTCCCTCTATATTGGGTTTTTAAAGGCATTTACACTCCGAACGACACGCGTGGATTATGAACCCCTCATCGACGGAAACACGCGTATACCCGAGTTTTTCATACAGCCATCTATCTGCTTTTATATACGGGCTTTTTGTACGCTACACGAAGGGACGTAAGGTATTTAAAGAGTCCCGTGGGATGCGCCTCCGAGCGACAGAGAGAAATGAAAATCGGGTCGTCGGGAATAAATATGCGTGTGCGGCGTATCCGACACTCTTAACTGTTCGAGTTTTCGCTGTTGCCGTCGTCACATAGTGGCCGCTGTTAAGGAAACCCTAAAAAATCTGGAAATAGCGGGAAATAAAAAAAAATACAATAACAATATAATTATTTCATATGATTGTAATATATATAAAAAATTATTATTATAATATTATATATCATATAAAAAAAAAAAGTCATCTGAGAATTCTTTTAAGACAATTTTATGCATTAACTTTGATTTCTCGATACTTTTCGGCTGAAAGAATATTTTTCTTGCGTCGTACAGAAAACTTTGTTCACATGAATAATTCGAGAATTTCCATTTAAATATTTTCACGAACTAAACCGTCTAATTACATCAATGCATAATCCTCGGAGAGAATTTTTTTTTTTTCGTCAGAAAAAAAAAATTATCTCCGGGGCTCGCGAGAGAAAGAGAAAAAAAAAGCGACAGTGTGACTTCTGCACTTGGGTTCGGAGGATGAAAGGAACACGAGACGAGGGCGTCGAGGACTCGTCCGAACGGCGGGGGGGGGGGGGGGGGGCGAGAAGACAAGTATATACACCGGAATAGTTGTGTCGCTCGTTTGGCCAGACAAGCGATCCTGCTGTCGGCGTTCTTGCGGCGCTGCAAACGCGACGATGAGTTACGACTCAACGTGTCTGCTGCTGTCCGAGGGTACGATTCAAGTTTCTTGTATGTTTCGACGATTCGAACAGTTGCAGTTACACATTTTTCTCGTACGGAAGAAAACGTTGAGATAATTATTTGTAAAGAGTCTCAATCGCGGGAGGGGGAGGGATGGGGGGGGGGGGGGGTCGCGCGATCTCGAGGAGCGCCGCTCATCGACATCATCTCGACGTCGAGATGAAGAAGAAAAAGAGGAAGAAAAAGTCGACGATGACTGCGTAGCTTCGCGCGGTAAAATAAATATAATGTTGCCTGGCGGTTCCCTTTGATTCTTGGCGGGCGATCAATTAACGCAGAGCCCGTAATTACGATCCATCGCGGTCAGAGCGGAGTGAGCGGCGAGCGTGCGCGATCGCTCGCTCGCTGGTGTACGAGAAAAGAGCTCACGGAAAGAACGATCGCGAGAGAGCAGAGCCCCACGATGCTGCTGTCGTGTCGCTGCGAAGGTCCCGAAGTGAGATAATCCATAGCCGGCGTAAAGTCGAGCGAACGGAGACGAGAGGCGCACACACCAGCCGGACACATCACGATGGCTTCCCTCGGCGATTGAATAAAAAACCTCAACGAAGAGGAATTTAATAACATTAATTAAAAGGCACGTCTCGTACCAGAAGCGTGCTATTAAAAGTTTCGCGATAGTAATAAATGTTGCGGGGCATAAAATAACTCGTAATTTTCAGGAAGCTATGCGAAAACGAACCACAATTAGGCCGACGATTTTTTACGTAATAAATGATAAAATGAAATAAATGATAAAATGAATGAAAAAAAGACACAATAAAAAGATCCGTAATGTAAAAATGGTAAATTTGCTGTTTTCAATATTACTATTATCGGAAAATTCGTGCGTTTCTCGTAATATCTCTCGACTATGTTGAACAGTAAAATTCTTCGTCGCGAAGAATCTACGTTGGTGTTCATCGACTCTCATCTCGGGTTTTTTTTTTTTTTTCTTTTTTCTCTCTTTTTCTCTTTCATTTTCTCGTTCTTCCGAAGCGAAGAGCGGAGAGAAGCGCGTTCGCTCTTCAAAAGCGACCGCCTTAATGTTATTACGCTAATAAAACCGAGCGAGCCAAGCAGAAGTGAACCCTCGACTATAAATACCCTTCTTTCTCATCTCTCTTACGCCTTCGCGAAGGCTTCACTTCGAGAGGCACGCACGCACGGCATCATCTCCTACCTATGCACGTATATATATATATATACACATCCATAGACATATATATTACAGACGATATACGTAGACTTTGTTCGTGAAACTTTTTCAACGCGAAACATTCATTTTTTTTTTCACAATTCAACCAGAAGTATGCATTTTTAATGAATATCTCACACGAAAAAAAAAAATATATCGAAAATATTTGCGTAAATATAAATGCAATATTTTTGGCCGGAAAAACAATGGATATTACAGAAACATTTTAGAATATATGGCGCCAAATTTATAACAAACAATAATAACAAATAATAATAATAATATATATTTTATTATATTAATTATTATTAATATTAATTTTAATATTGATAATATTAATATATCAATAATATAAAAACGCCGAATTCAATATTTTTCTAACATATTTATTGCAAGTATTTGATTCCTGTGTAATCTTTGATGTATTACACGTTTTTATATCCCCTGATTGGCTTTAAGCGGGAATTGTGCAATTCTTGCATTAATCTTTACTATTATGACGCAACTGGTACTGAAGACAAAAATCTATTAATTCATCTATGCAACCGAAACTCTTCGGTGTTTAAGGATTAAGAATATTTTTTTTCCCCGCGTAAGTCTTCCGAAAAGAGATGGCCAATCTCTCGACACGATCTTCAAACGAACCGATCCGATCGGCTTAATGTACTTTTCGTGTAGCGTCCGCGAGATAACTATTGTAGTATGCCGAATGAACGACGTGAGTGCGTATCGCAGCGGGGACTGCGGTTTAATAGCTCCAGAAAAGCCCAGAAATTTTTCTTACGATTTTTCTTTTTTTTCTTTTTTTTTATCATTTTCTATTCACTTACATGAATCGAAACATTAAATATTCGAGAAAAAAAAATCGCATGAAAAAAAAAATATTGCGCTAAGTTTCGGTCGATTACTCCGGTGCATCAGAAAATTAAAGAATCGGGCCGCCGTTCGCGTTAATTAGCCAACTTCCATTACATTAAATCTCGGAGACGAACGAAAAGAAACTTTAGCAATTGTGAAGGTAAAATACGAATACGGAAGATAAGAGAAGAGCCGAAAGATCGCGAGCGCCGAGTCAGTATCGAGGCCCGTGAAACGACGCCGATAAAGTCGCGAGAGTCCGGAGAAGCGAGTATAACGAGAGATGAAATCCAAGTGTAAGCACTCGGAAACTATCCGTGAGTGCTACCGCGTGCTGACTCTGTTCCTACCGGGGTGGCGGTATCCTTTGGTGAGAATTCAAGTCGCTCTCGTTCCCCCGTATGCCTCAGTGGGTCTCTATAAGATTCTCGTTCGCTCGGGAGATCGTTTTATCGCTCGACGTTTTATCTCTATCTCTCGCGGGGCCCACCGGCCTTCATTTTATTGTACGGAATTTAAATGTCCGACGAGCAGGTCGCGAGAGACAACTTTTTCGGGAATAAGATAATCGATTACGATAGACGCCGGTCAGCCAAGATATTAACAACGGCAATAAAGTCGGCGTTGAGCCGATGGGACTTATGCTTCGTAGAATTACGAGTCGCAGGAAAGAACGGAGCAAAATGAACGCGAGAAAGCAAAACCAAAGAAAATTGTTGAGAATTTTCTTATAATTACATATGAAATAACATAAAAATTTATAAATTCAAAAAAATTGAATTAAAAAAAAATATTATTAACAAATATTGTTTTGTTTTTCAATTTAAAAAATGCATATATTCAAATTTTTAAAAATACTATCATTATTAATATTATTTTTTTTATTTGAGAAAAAATTTGAAAAAAAAAAAAAAAATGAAACGAATGTGTACCTTGCAACTTGAATTTACGTTTTTTTTTAATTTCCACTCCATTTTCGTCAAATCGCATCTGAATTTTTTTTGTAATTTAATTTCGTTTTTTTCGTATTTCATCTCAATTTTTTCAAATTATTTCTTTTTGTTTTATATGGCTATTTATTCCTAACGTGATTTGCGTCGTTCTTTCTCGCTGCCCGGAGCCCTTATGGATTCATAGCACAAGCGTGTCTACGGAACTTCGCACACTTGCCGTGCACTCCTGTACGCAGCTATAGATATCCGTACCGCGTAGTATTCAACAGTAGAGATAGTAAGCGTATGTGTACGAGCGATGCGGCAACACGGCCAGTTTATCAAAGCGGGAAGAGACAGTGGTGAGGCCGCGGCGGCGGCGGCGGTGGTCGAGCGTTGCCTGCCTGTGCGCTCGGAGAAAGACACGGGGCAGCGGCATTCGTGTGCGAGAAAGGCACGTGTGTGGCACTGCGTTAAATTGCCCCGCAAACGTTCTCCGCTCTACTCGCATCAAGAAACGAACGTTGACCGCGCGATCGTGTTCCTTCCTGACGCGAAAACATACTTTTCATCTTCAAATATACGAAAAAAAAAAAAAAAGAAAAAAAAATTAAGAAAGCGGGGAATGGGGAATATTAAAAGTCGATTAGAGTTTGAGAAGCGTAGCGAAAAATAGTTGGTATTGTAGAGACTACTCCACGGTTGAATTTATCCCTCCGAAATGGTTTGAGTAGCGTTACAGCGGTGAATTCGAAGGCATCCCGAAGGCAGCGTAGCGTTATTCTCCCCGCTTTCGTCCGGCTCTCCGCCGGAGTTCGACCAACAGAGGAGTAAGAAAAGCGGTTCTTTGTCGGCTCCTCGTATCCCTCTTCTCTCCTCCGCGCTTCTCTTCTCATAGTCGGAGAGAGGCTTTACCGGCGAGTTGTTTCTTCGTCCTCGCATCGTCGGACTCTCCGCTTTCTCGCGATGGGCCGTCTTTATCTCCAACCCTCACGCTTCTTCCTTTCTCTTTTTTCTTCGTTCTTAGCTTCTTTACCGTCCTCCTTCAACTTGCACGTTTTCATCGTTACTCGTTATTTTTTCTTACGTTTCTTCATCGTCCTATCGTCCTTTGCTCCTCAATCGCACCGAGATACACCGTAGAAACTTTGGCGCGTATGCCTTACCGGAAAAACTTTATTGCCAGCGGCAAGATATGTGGAAATAATTGCGTTTTTTTTTTTTTTTTTTTCAATTACTAAATTTTAATTTTTCGTCATATGAAATTTTATTTACCAAAAATATAGACGAGAAATATATTATTATTATTATTATTATGTTGATATGTCATTATATCGCGAACTCATTTCAATTACATTTTTTTAATATTTATTACGCATATATACCTATATATTTTTATGGAGTCAGAGATCGAACGTTTTCGCGCTCGTCGTGCTTTCCTCGAGTGTACGCGAAGTCAGCCGCGTCGAATGGATGGTTCGAGTATTATTTCCTCCTCGTGTTTAGTCCAACAGTCCGTGAAATGAGATAGTTCGGCGGCGTTCTTTGGTTCACTGATGCAAAACTTCAATCGGCGTCTATAGAAATTAAACGATTCGTAAATATATTTCACCTACCGGTCACTTTTGCTGATTAAACTCGACAAAAATTAATAATTCGATAAAAATATCGTGCACTACGTGATAGTAATCATTCGATCGAACACCGTGCAATAAATACCGCTCCGGATTATGAGTTATTATTAGTTACCGTTTACCAGTCGCGAGGGAAACGATACAGACAACGATTATACAAGATTCGCTCGTTCAGCGGTCATCGCATCGGTTTTGTACTTTACCTATATTATTTTATCATCGTCAAAGACTCGCCGCTATCGCGTTGTGTCGACTCAGTTTCGCCGAGGGGTTGCCTGCGCGCGCGGCTTTCTGGAAAGGATTACGCGCGTGTAACGTATATCGAGTAACGTCATACCGGAGTATATACATAAACAATCTTCATAGGTGTGTATATATATATATATATATAGCGAGAGGGAGATTGCGTTTGTCGGCGAGCTCTGTCAAGAAGGTTTCGTTCAAACTTCGCCGACTCCGCGGGTTCCCTTGAGCTGTATCTAGTGTAAACTCTGGCTGCAGTTTACTCTGTACCTACGTCCTCTCGATACAGTGCACACAACCGCGTTCAAGCTATCGAGACCCCTCGTGTGCTTCTCGCCGCGACAACCATTAAACTACCAAAGCCTCCTCAGCAAACTCTTTCTTTTTCGGAGTTTCGCAAGTTTGCAATCGGCAAACATGCTGCGCGGTTCACACGCGAGTTTACGGTTGAATATGAAAATTCTGTAAAAATAGTCTGTACAATAGTAAAATGAAAAGAATAAAAGAATTTCTTAAAATTTTGGAGTATTAATATTTTTTAAAATTATTCAAAAATTTTTTACTTAAAAAAAATTAATTTTTCAAAAATTTTTTACTTAAAAAAAATTAATTTTTCAAAAATTTTTTACTTAAAAAAAAATTCATTTTAAATTAAATTTTTTTTTTTATTTCTTAAGCTTTTCACATTTTTTAAAATTTCTTAAAATTGCTTAAAATTTTTTAATATTGCCGTTTATTGAAATTTTGAAATAAAAAAAAATGACGTGCTACAGCTCAACAGCTCCAACGAAACACAACGCAATTCAAATTTAATGAAATTTCTTCGATTTCAAGCAACTTGTTCGCCCGTACAGAATAGTAACATTTCTCCCAGATTTTTTTGAAATTCGGGTTTTTTTTTTATTGTTGTTTAATTACAATGAAAATCGATAGAGGAAAGAATTAGAAAAACGGAATGGAGAGTTTGGGTTCAAAAGGAGACCTTTCCTTTGAAATCGAGTAAAACGTGGACCGGTGGTCCACACGCATACACGGCGAAGAGTGTGGTATTATGCCCGAGAGCTAGAAGCCCATACTATAATTTGGGAAGAGCGCCTTCCGGGAATAGACAGGACGCGTATAATTGACACTGGCGCCCGCAACTTGTCGGAACGGCGTGCGGCGTGAGATAGAAAGCGAGAGTATACAGTGAACGAAGGTTGGAACTACGAGAGGAAAGACCGAGAGAGTAGCCGAGCGATTGAACGAAGGATCGCGATGAAGGTACCGAAGTTTCCACTCGACTCGCACAGCTCTCGAACAAGACGAAGAATAAAGAAGCCAATTTATTTTGTTCGTTTGTCTCTCTCGCTCTGCCCGCTCGTGGTCTCTTCCTCTTTCCACTTGTTCGGGGGTAATTGCGGTGCTCGCGAGGCGCTGTTGGACCGGATGTGGTTTTCGGTCGACTCGACGACGATCGAATTTCTCGGGTAAAAGCATTAACGGAATACGCGGACGCCTTCGACGTTATTTTCGCAATATTAAAACGACGATTCCGTAGCAATGTTACAAAATCGTCTCGAAACCCTTGGATATACGAAACGAAACCACAGAAACAAAACGAGGGGCGCCGGTGAACGTTATCTCGGATGAGTGTAGTACCGGTGTGTCTCCCTCGACTCGAGCTCCGTGACGAAACGGAAAATAAGATTAAAAGGGGACGAAGTAAAGGGGACTAAAGAAAGTGATACCTTAATCGATAAAAAAAATAGAATAATAATGATGTAGATAGGAGCACATGAATAATCGACAAAATTAATGAAAGAAAAAAAAAAAAAAAAAAAAAAAAAAATATGGAGGACTTTTTTTTATCGTAAATGATTTAAGTACCATTTAACGCGTTTCAATGTTTCGTCACTTTTAACACATTTTCTTACATTATTATACGAATTACCCGGGTTTAGCGATATATATATTCATATACATCGATTAACTGGTTTTATAGGTTAGTGTACGTATATAAAAACGTACTAATCTCGCGGTGAACATAAAACGTAAGTCTCTGCATGACTCGTTCGCGAGACACGAAAGGGAGAAGACAAGTGGAACTAGAAGAACGATGCTGACGGGGAAAAAAATGCGGAAAGCAGAGATTGTAACAAGTAGAAACGAAAGAAAGAAAAGAGAAGGCACACCGCTCGAGTTTAACTCTCGCTTCTTGCGCGGTTCTCTTCTTCCTCGTGGGGTCTCTGTGTTCCCGAGCCGGTGGCCGAGACGAAAGCGTCTCGTTGTCCCCGAGAGTTCTGCCTCTTCTCGGTTGTCCGTCACACAGACCGTGCATCTTCGGACGTACTAAAAAGTTGCGCCGCGAGGGGCCTCCTCCCCGCATCCCTCGTCGATGTCTTCTCAGCTATACCACATATCCTACAGCCGGCAGTACCATTCGACACAGCTTAGCAGCCGCTCGCGTTCGTTCTACCGGTAGGAAAAACGTGAAATAACGACGAGCGAAGGAGAGAACCTCTTCGATTCCATGGAAGAAGAGAGAATTGAACGAGAGAGGAACCGGTCTAGTTAAGTTGACCGATTCGGGACGCAGTCGTTTATCTCTCGTTTATATTTTCTCTCTTTTCAGAGTATCTTTTCCAAAGACCCTACCGATCGTTGTTAAATAAATGTATGTGAGATATAATCACGCGATTTTGTTATAGCAGTTGCGAAAAAAAAAAAAAAAAATGAGAAAAAAGAAAGTTGCATAAAAAAATCGGGCAAAATGGACCGAAGGGATTTAAATTCATTGAAAAGTGGAAAAATTTTATTTTTCAATAATTTACTACCTGTAAGCGATATGTGAACTGTTCTCGTCACAAAATATACATTTCCCATATCAAAAATACTGAAAAACTTTATTTAAACCAATTATCGAATTATAGATTTATGTATCCGCATTCTTATTTTTTCGTATCAGTTCATTTTAACTCCGACAACAAATGCTCCGGAGAATTTCGTTAAACGTTATTCCCGATCTTTTTCGTAAGTGAGCAATGATCTGCAATAAAAACGTCCGAAAAACTTGAAAATCGAATTTTTAAGAAATTTCATGATTTTTAGAATTGGTCCATTTTGCCCCAAAATTCGAGTTGCGCAACTGTACCATTTTGCTCGATCTTTTCCTATTCCTTAGCTGCTCCGTTTCGCCCCATTGTCCCCGACGTACACACATCCATATTGTATATCAAAAGGATTCGGATATGTATAGTCGGGGCATTCGCATCGACCGAGAGGAAGAAGAAGATGATGAAGAAAGAGAAGAAGCAGAAGAAAAGACAAGTCGTCGAAGCCTGGAGCTCGCTTGCGGCGTTACCACGTTATTTCGTTGGGGCTATAATTTGGAGGAGCGCCGTGCGGAGAGAAGAACGGCGCGCTGGTCCCGCGACCGACGTTCACCATAATGGGCTATTCTAAGGCCCACCGAACGCCCGGTCCCGTCGAGAGAGGCGGGAAGAATGGGCGGGATAATTACCCCTGATGCCCACCGCTCGTTATATCTCATGCCCATCGCTCTCTTCTTCCCTTACCTTTCTTTCCTCTATACCGTCCCTCGCACTCGCGCGCGCTCCCCCGTCATTTTCTCTCTACTCCAGCTATCTCCGGACGTTTCGTCGGTCGATCGGTGTAGGTACCTATAGGCGGGTAATGCCCATTCCCAGCAGCACGAAACACATCCGCCGATACCTCGACTAACTTTGTAAAACGACTACCATACGAATATTCCTCTCTCGTCCAATCGAAACGAATATTTTCGATGTTTTGATAGTTTTTTTTTTATTTCTCTATTTCGGTAGAGATAAAAAAAAACTCGCGATACTCGACGAGTTATTTAATATTTAATGCAATATTTTGCATTATTTTGCATTATTTAATTTTTTCGTACGGCTTCTCATTATTAATGCAATATTTTGCATATTAAATAACTCGTCGAGTATCGCGGGTTTTTTTTATTTATTTTATTTTTATCACTAACGAAATAGAGAAGAAAAAAAAATTATCAAAACATCGAAAATATTCGATTTATAATATTCGATTCGGTAATAATGACCTTTTGTTCCATTGGAATGTTTCAGCTTGCAGCCTTTATGCCACTGGTCCATTACAATTGTTCGAAACACCTGAGATTCTTTCTCTGCGCGGTTTTCGCACCCGTATGTTCGGAACACGTGGCTATGCAGATACCGGCGTGCAAACCTCTTTGTCTCTCGGTGAGAAGGGACTGCGAACCTGCGCTGACCAGCCTCACGCTTCCGTGGCCTCATTTACTCGACTGCGACAGATTTTCCGATAGCGGTCAGTTATTAATACGATATAAATCTTACGAAGCCGCAGATGAGAAACAGAAAGCTGATATCGCACAGCATTTCGAATGTTAAATGGCGTCAAATGCGCCCTTCTATTTCTCATCTATACGCGTAAATTAAAAACGGAAACCCGTATATTCATTGCATTAACAGGTTTCTCATTTGCACATCTCTATCCGGCTTTTCGTTTAAGCTGATAAGCTGTTTCAAGAAAATCATTAACTTTTTTTTTTTTTTTCGTTTTATATTTCTTTTAAAATACGCGGAACTTTTACAATTTTTACTATACGGATATTACACCTTAAAAAATATGTTCTTTACATCCTGTCGGTTAAATTTCACTATAATTAAACTTAAAAATATTGATTTTTGACAATATTTCGCGAGGATTAAGATATCGCGCTAACCCCTCGCGTACGGAGAACGTACGCGATTTCTCGACCAATCGTTACGTTCAATTGTCCCATTTAACTATAAAGAGTCGTGAAAAAATTCTGAAATTTTTTCTAAAATAACGTTGAACTCTTCTTTTTTCGATAATTCAAAGAGATTTGTTTTACGCTTTTGCGTATTGTTGTTACGAACAAAACAAATTGGGGTTCTCGCAGCCGGCAAAAAGCCTCCCGTACGCGAGAAGTTAAAGAGACGCGAAACAAATGTTTCGAGGATTTCTCTTGTTGAACGAATAATTCTTGTCTTCAGGAAATGCTCTGTGCGTTCAGCCGCCACCGGAAGAAAGTTTACCGGAAGTGATACCGCCACCGGCGTTGCCACCGATTCGACAACAGTGGCCGGTCCTCAAGCCCCTTCGGCCTGTTCGGCCTCTCGAACCGACGGTGAGGGATAGTCAGCATCATCAGTGTCCTCCGCATTTCGTTCAAACGCCATTCGTAGATACGGTAATTAAAACCTTTTAATAATCATTAATAAAAAGCTTTTTAGCTGTAATTAGAAATGTAACATCGAGTTTATCGTTACAGATATCTTGCGCGCCTCGTTGCGGTGCGGACGCTTACTATCGCGGGGAAGACAAACGTTTCGCCGTACGCTGGATGACCGGGTGGGCTTGGCTGTGTTTTCTCTCGACGCTGTTTACCCTTCTGACTTTTTGGGTCGAACCTTCGAGATTTCGTTATCCCGAAAGACCGATAGTCTTTTTAGCGTTATGCTACAATCTTCTCTCAATATTATTCATCGTTCGCGGTGCCACCGGCCCCGAGAGTCTCAGCTGCGCGAGTCAAGTCGACGGACCTTCTTACGTACCGGTGAGCTAAATTTTTTTCTCCTTTCCCTCATAGGCATTGACTCTGATATGAAGACATTGAAATAAACGAATTATTTATTGAAAAGAAATATAAAATAAAATAATTGAATACTCGTTGAGAGGCCTTGCGATCCTCTCGTAATAATAAAAATCTCTATCTACCTATGCATCGCGTATTTCGCTAAAATAACGATTTTTCTTTGTTGCTTCAGGTACACGATGGACTGAGGAGTATTCCTTGCGCTATATGGTGGCTTGTTAAGCACTATTTAGCTTTGGCAAGCAGCATGTGGTGGGCGATTCTCTGCGGCTGTTGGCTACTCAGCGCGAGAAACGAATGGAGTAGCGAAGCTCTCCACAATATCGCAACGTATCTTCACGCCGTTGCTTGGGCTCTTCCGATTGTATTGACCGGAGGTAAGATAAGTTGTCGATTGTGTGTTCACTGGAATTTTCGTAACTCGTATTTAATGGAGAATTTTTTTTGTCGATAGGGACTCTGATATCGAGAAACGTTGCCGCCGACGAACTCACCGGTCTCTGCCAAATTTCCGACGAATCCGCTCTGTGGCTCGAGGTACTTCCTCACGGAATACTTCTTCTGATCGGCTGTGTGTTCGGAAGCATAGCGGGGACAGCCCTTGTTCGCGTGAGACGGGCAGTTCGAGCCGCCGGACGGAGCGCTACGAAACTCGAGAGACTCATGACGCGTCTCAGCATATTCGCGTTGCTATACGCCGTACCAGCGTTCGGCGGTCTCGCGTGCGCACTTCACGAGTCTTCCGTGAGGCCGAGATGGCGAACTTTTGCCCTTCTGGCCGCACTGGACTGCAGAGCAGCGCAGAATTGCGTTCCCGGTCCGGTTTATCGAGCCGCGGGTCTCGAATTTGCTCTTCTCCGACTTTTTCTCTCCCTCGTCGTCGGCGTTACCTCGGGGATGTGGGTCTGGTCAGGAAAAACTTGTCGCGCGTGGAGCAGACTACTCGCTGCTCCTAGCAAACCGCCGAGACCACCGCATACTGGACAACACATCGCTGGACACAATATCTTTCGTAGCTACAAACCCGACTCCTCCAATATCGCGATAACGTAAAAAAACGAAAGACACTGCCCTCTCGTCTACAAATGACGATTCTTTTTGTAAATATTCTTTTTGTACATAGTGTAAATTTTTTCGTGAAAAAGTTCCATCGTCGGAACAACGAACTCGATTTTACGTTTAGATCGTGTATATAATAATGATAATAATAATGAAATTATGTGTATTTCTGCGGTGAGTTTTTTTTTTCACTCCTAACCGAAGAAAAATAAAAAATCGAAATGTTACAAAAAAGAAATGCATCTGATAAGTTTTAAGGTGATGTGAAACACCCCTCCGCGCACTTTCCCTGCGCTCGTTTGATAACGAAAATCTAATGAATTCGGTTAAAAAATCATAAAGACTCGAGGGAAAAACATGTTTACCCGCGTTTCTGTTTTCTACGGAGAAACATAATTTACTTTTTCCTAAAAAGTCTATGAACTTGAAACGGCATTGATTACAGATTTTGTTACCGACGGTGGTAATGCACATCGCTTTAATTACTCAGTCACCATTTTTTTTGGAGAATTTTATTTTCCTATTTTACCCGAGACGTTATAATGGGACTCGCAATTATACTATACCCGCACCGATAACTGTACCGACCGAGCACGCAGAATTCCCTTGGAGCGGCAGTTCCGAAAGAAACTTCGATCTTCAGTGTCTTTGCGTAAAAAAGAAAAACAAGCGGACGCGATATATGACAAGTCATACAACTCTTAGACTTTGGATAACAAAACAGCGGTGCCGACGAAAAAAAAAAACAAAATATTCGTGATTTTCCATTGGTCAGAAATGGAATTATCATGGAAGCGGTGAAATTCGCGCACGTCAATTGACCGCAATTCAATTGTTACTACATCAACACGAAATTCCGGGCAATCACTCACGTTCACTCACACCAAACACTTAAATCATTCACGAAGACTGTAGGTGCGTTTAATTATTTATTTTCGCGTCGCGATCGTTACGTTTTATCGCGTTCGATCTTATCGTTTTATTAAGCGCAATGTGCACGTCAGTGATAAACAAGGTACCGTTCGCAATGTCATCTCGATCGCAATGACCAAAACCTTTATTTGCGTTCGGTAGATTAGACTCCATCAATCTCCTTTGTCTCGACGCTTTGATACGCGATAACACGATCGACGAAAATCCGACCGCCGATTGAATAATTTATTTTTACTTCGGCCAGACGTCGCAGACGCACAAAACGAATATGGACATCGCGAAAAAACTATTCTTCAATCTCGTCCGCTGCACGATAGTGCAGCTGCATTGGATATTTGACAGTATCGTTACTTTCCTCTTTGGACTCTATTACGCTGACAAGCGACGGAGAGTAACGCCAGTGAAGAACGACTTGCTGCTGGACAGTGGAATATCGTTGGCCGATAAAATCAGGTAAATTTTCGTCTACGCGTCCATTTTTTTTTTTTTAATCAACGTTTTTTTTTCACATAGAAAAAAGAAAATATCGTCGAGAGAAGTTGTCGAGGCTTTTATAGAGCGATGCAAGGAAATAAATGGATTATTAAACGCTATCGTCGACGATCGTTACGAAGCGGCTGTAGAAGACGCCAAAAATGTCGATAAGTTTTTGGAAACTAATCCCGATATGGAGGAGTTAAAAAAAAATAAGCCGTATCTTGGTGTTCCATTTACTACCAAAGAGAGCAACGAAGCAGAAGGTAAATCATTGGCTAACGTAGATCTTTGTATAAAAAAATAAATAAATAGTAACGTAATGTATCTATCGACAGGATTGCTCCACTCAATGGGAATGACTTGCAGGAAAGGTCACATATCGAAAGAAGACGCGACGGTGGTGCGTTACTTAAAGGAAGCCGGTGGAATATTAATAGCGAAAAGCAACATTCCGGAGCTGAATCAGTGGGTAGAGTCGAGAAATCACGTTTACGGACAAACAAACAACCCGTACGATACAACGAGAACTGTAGGGGGAAGCAGCGGCGGCGAAGGGGCAATTTTAGCCGCGTGCGGTTCTCCGATATCGATCGGCAGCGATATCGGCGGATCCATAAGAATGCCGGCATTTTTCAACGGCGTGTTTGGCCACAAGCCCAGCGAAGGACTCACGTCGCTCAAAGGCATTGGCCTCAGAAAGTTAGACTCGATGAATTCGATGGCGGAAGTCGGTCCGATGTGCAAGAAAGCCGACGATCTCGCGCCGCTGTTGAAAGTACTCATTGGTCCCAATGTCTCCAAAGTAACCCTTGACGCGCCGGTTAACATGAAGAACTTGAAAATCTTCTATCAAGAGGGTTCGGGAGATCTTAGGGCGAGCAAAGTTAATCACGATATGAGAGTCGCGCTCGTCCGAGCCGTCGAACATTTTCGGGAAGTTACGGGCTCAGCGGAGAAAATTAAGATTCCTGGAACGGAGTATACTTTCAAATTGTGGAGGTACTGGATGACGAAGGAACAGGCAGATTTTAAAGCGGATCTTACCAATGGAAAGGTCAGTCGACGTTATAATTAACGTCTCCTTGAAACGATTGCCTCAGGTTCTTCAAAAAAAAAAAAAAAAATTCAACAACTACTTGCCGATCGATATAATGCAATATTTTTTTTTTTCATCAATCATTTTAGCGGAGGTCTATACGACAATTTCCAATACTTGTTCATCGATTTCAATTGTTACTTTTGAACAATTTCTGCCTTATCATTCTGCATTTCGTAATTTTACTTTTGCCGTTCTCGGCTTTACCTGCTCTTCTGTATTTTTTTTCTAACATATTAATTTTTTTTTTCCAGTCGCGTACCAACGCCGTCACGGAGATCAAGAATTTGCTCACGAATAATTCGCAAATTACGTTTGCCGCGCTACTGAAACTCATCGATCAGGACTTCTTCCCGCAGGAGAAGGAAGAGTGGGCAAAGAGCGTCACTGCCGAGATGAAAGAATTTTTATTGGTCAGTCCTCAATTTTTTTTTCTTTTTTTTTTTTTTTTTTTTTTTCGAATTGTTACGACGCATATTAAAATCGGCGACATTATTGCAGGAAAAACTTGGAGACAACGGGGTACTCTTCTACCCGTCTTCGCCATTCCCGGCGAGTTATCATCACTCGTACTTCTTCAGGCCTTACAATTTCGGTTACTGGTGTCTCTTCAACGTTCTAAGACTGCCTTCCTGCAATGTGCCTCTCGGACTGGACAAAGAGGGTCTTCCCGTTGGAGTGCAGGTTAGTCGATCGCGATATGATTTACAACGCGTCCCCTATCGCAATTACACGTCCGTTTTTTTTTTTTTTTTTTTTCGTTCGCAGGTCGTCGCGGCGCCTTACAACGACCATCTATGCATCGCCGTTGCGAAGGAACTCGAGAAAGCGTTCGGCGGTTGGGTACCCCCTTCATAATAAATATTTCCTCGATAGATCCTATGTGATCCATTTGCAAATAATATGTAAACGTATATATGCCTTCCGGTGCTGGAAACCCGATAGTCTCTCGAAGCGGGACTCGACTTTTTTTTGTACAACTTTTTTGTTTCGTTTTTATTATTGCCTCAGGTGAGTTGTTGTATTAAAATGGTTTCAAAGAGAAATATTAATGAAACAATTAGTAATTTATTTAACAAATATTAATAATAATCAAGAAAAACAAACAATAAACAACATAAAACAAGACACGCAATAATAAACGAAACAACTAATAAATGGATAAACGATTATTAACTTATTTAAAGATATTCACAAAATTTTATCGACAACCTCCCCCCTCCCCCTTCCGATACCTATTGCATATCATTCCTCGGATTGCCGTTCATCAATGTGCGCAAGTTCTCCAGTAGTTTGAGCGTTCGACGCGCGAGGCGTCGTTAATTCCCGCTCTCCTCTTAATCGTGTTTACTCGTTAAACATTCGTTGCAACACCCAATGCTGCGTTATTATATCCTTGGGCGTTATAAAACATGATTAACAGGGGGGGAGAGAGAGAGAGAAGAGTTTGCGCACAATCTATCTATCGCGGATCGGGGCTTTACTACCTTGCTCTATAAAACCGCACGTGCCTGGAGCGCGATCGTTGAGCGGGGTTCCCTCAGTAGCGATATGATTCGCGCGTCAACGAGGCCGCTCATCAATCGAGCACCGGATCAGCTGTTTATTCGTCGCGACGCATCGTACTTGTTAAAAAGTCAACGAAATTTCGTGAAAAGATAACGCGAACTTTCGGCAACATCGAGATATCTGAAGTACTCGAAAGAAAAAAAAGAAAGTACGCGTCAAATCTGAGGTAAAGCTGAGCGATCGCGCGCGGCCTAATAATCGCTCTGCTCTCGAGGGGCGGGAGGGAGGGGGGGAGAAGCAGCACCGGCTTCTGTTCTCGCCGTTGGGGGCGTCCTCGCCTCTCTTTCGCCTACTACCTCGTTTATATCGTTCGAATCGTGTAGTAGTGGTAGTAGTAACAACGTCGGGTTCCGCGCGAAGGGTGGCCTGCCGCGCGCGCCGATTGCGATGTCAGAGAGATGGGCGAGGTCCCGCGCATTCGCGTCGATCGCAGGAGCCTCGAGGACTTGAGAAAGAGCTCGTTAACGATAACGCGATTGTTCGGGGTACGTTTGTCTTTGCCGGTGGAACACGATCGCGACGAGCAACTAAACGAGAACGTAGCGGGTGGTGGACACGAGAAAACGTCGTACGTCAGTGTAACGCGAAAGGAAAACGATAATGCGTCGGAGCAACGGACAGCGGCGACAGCGACATCGAGCTCTTGCTCACTCCGCGGACGGAATGAGAATGAAGTGGTCGTGCCGCTCGAGATGTTGCCCGGCGCCCTTTCCGGGAGTTTCTACGGTGGTGCTGGCGAGTGCGGTGCAACGAGCGGAGGTGGAGGCAACAACGTCGTTGGAAGTGGGGAGGACGGCGGAACCACGCTGGACGAGGGTCTCGATGTATCGTCGCGTATCGTCTTTGAGATAGCGGCTCGGGTCCAGGTGAGTTGTACAACCAACTCTTCTTAATCTCGCGCGGCTGATTATAATCGTCAAAATGTTTTATATACAAAAAAAAAAAGTACTTGAAGTCGAAAAGTTTACTGACGCATAACTCGATAAGTTTTGAATTTACACAAAGCGCGCACTATCGTACGCATATTTTTTTAAAACTGAGTGGGTGACGTACGCGATACAAAGCCTCACTG
Organism: Cryptus armator; assembly: GCA_963971235.1. Taxonomy (NCBI): domain Eukaryota; kingdom Metazoa; phylum Arthropoda; class Insecta; order Hymenoptera; family Ichneumonidae; genus Cryptus; species Cryptus armator. The sequence goes on from OZ020235.1 coordinate 21,713,015, forward strand.
TCGCCGTACACGCATTAGGCGAGTCTTGAAGTGAGAAAACAAGACAGTCGAACGAAGAAGTAGCAAAAGCGTGCGCGGGGGGGTACCGCGTGTGCGGCGCGCGAGGCCCCCTTTCCACCCGGACGAAGAGAGATCCGTGTCAACAAACCTGAATCTGGCACGGCTCTTGCCGCCGCAGCTACTCCGCTGAATTGCTCGAGCTCTCTGGCACGCTGCCTGACTGCCTCTCATCCATTATAATCGCGTATTGACTCGTATACACCATCGAACCAATAGCAACCGCAATGGAATCGGTTAACCGATACGATTTTCAATGCTCTCGCGATGTAAGTATCGCCTATAACCAAGCGGGGGCACACGATCGAGTGCCACACAGATTCAAGTCCGGTAGACATATATATATATTCACGTCGAGTTGTGCCGCGCGAGTCCTCGTGGGCGTTTCGCACGTACGTTTTCCATCTCAGTCACGCGTCGCTTATCCTCGATAGAGTCTTTGTTCAATTTTCAACGTCTTTAACTCTAACCCGGTGCTATATACAATATATACATCCATTATTCTTTAACTTAATATCTTGAGTATAGACTCGAAAAACCTGCTTCGATCGCAGGTTTCATTCATGTCCGAGTTCGTAGCCGGCTACCCGGATCTCTGAGATAATTTTAGACCGTGTTTCACACTCTCCCCTCAAACTCGCCGGTATGCATGTAAGTGTCTTTCTCTCACCGGTCCTGTATTTTTTTTATTTTTTTTCTTCGTATCCTTCTCTCTTTCTCTCGTGCCCCTTACTTCATCGGGACGGCCTTAAACGCTATCTCGTGGCAAAGAGTTCACACGTGAGAGACAGCCTCCTTCTTCGTTGATCCAGTGTGTCCGGTTACATTCGGGTTATTAGGCTGTGTGGCCGCACCTTGTAAGTAAACACGACAGGCCAGGCCTTTCGTCTTATTGAATCATTGCATCCCATGCCAGGTGGATGAGAGAGATTACACGTCGAGCGGTGCGGCATTAATTTATACATGTTCAACACATGACGGCGGACAGTACAGTATTACGGAATGAAATTTCCAAATGTATACGATATTCATCGCAGTTATTGTATATCGTGCCATTGGCACGGACGGTGTATTATAATGCGACCGGATCCTCACGATTTGTCGCTCTGAGGTTATGTTATCGTTGTTAACCTTTTGATACGTTAATTTATAATAGATTGTGTATACGTAATATAATAATAATAATAATAATTATTATTATTATTAAGAGTTATATTATCGATAGTTAATAACAGTTATTATTATTATTATTATCGAAACCAAATAAGTGAAGAAAAAATTCGGGATTTTTCGCACTCAGTGGTCACACTGGAATGGCAGACATTTTTTTTTTTCGCACGCACGTCAATGTTTTTTTTTTTTTTTTTTTTTTCGAGCTTAAATAATATCTATCGCGATCCAGCGCAAGAAGTAAATCAATTCAAGTTGCCAACGGGTTATCGGCACAAGGCGAGTACACGCGCTCTCAACCGGTGCATATTAGCGTATGTGGTTTTTGCTACCGGCGAAGTGGGCCGCTTGGATTGTCGCTCCGTAGGCGTAAAAAATCGAACGAAAAAAAAATTAACACACACATAGATCGAAAGAATTGCACGATTTGCGTACCGCTCGGTCGGTTCTCAGTCTCGTTTTCTAATTAAATGGCAATTTCCGCGATTTGTTTGACAGAATTTCGTTCCGTTCATCTGACATTTCGTTTCGCACAAAGTCGAGTCATATAATTTCGTCAGCGTTGCGCTTCGTCGATATTACGCAACTGTCCCGCGGGAGGAATCCCAAATATATTTTTGCATCATCGCGCCAAGGTGTGTATACAATATGGGACTGTGTAGCAGTGTACCCGTGCGCGAGAGGTCGACACGCGTTCAACACACCGGGTCAGGATTCCACGAGTCTTTACGCAATTCGTAGAAAGTTGCAGGTACCCGTTTCACTTATGCGTACACTGGTGCGTAGGCATATACTCTCTACGTGCTCTTCGCGTGTACAGAATTCAATCCTTATTAAGGAGACTTTGTTTTCTGGTTTTTCTCGCGTATTTACATATCCCGCCACAGCATGTTATTTTTTTTTAAAATATATGTTTAAAAACATCGTATTATTAATTCCATACGATTGTTTTTTCCGAATGATGTTTTGCCCACGTAAAAAAAAAAACCCATGTCGAGTAAAAAAAATTGTAAAAAAATAAAAAAAATAATTTAATTTAATTTAGTTTTCATTTAATATTAATTGTTTAATTATTTTCAAATTAAAACCCGAAGTTTTGAGGTTAAAATACCACCATTACAAAGAAATAAACGAATATTAATAATTCGATTTTTTTTTTATATACAAAAAATAAACATCGCGTTTTTGTCTGCAATTGCCGAACCCCCATTGAACATTGGACTGTTAGCAATAAAAATTGAACGGAAAAGAGTCTCGTGGGTGAATCGCTCGAAATAACTCGTTCGTATGAAAGTGCGCGGTCGGCGTCGCGATATTCTCGTGAAATTCGATTATTTCGCGGATTAATTTATTCGCGTGTGATCGACGACAATAACGTTCGAAAATGCGTTCGCTCTGCGCGTATAGGTATTGTAAAAAAACATTTTCCCACCAAGAATATTAGTCCCTTGCACCGGCTGATGCAGCCGATGTTTCCTGTCGGGAGTACTACTTGCGTCATTTTCACGTGAGGATCTCCGAGTTAAAATAATCGGAAGACGCTTGCGGTGGAGAGTCTGTGCAATTACTCGAGCATAAATTCGACCTTTGGCGATCGTCGAGGTGATTTACCGCGGGAAATAAATCGAAGGCTCCTCGAGGCCAGGGACGTTCGCTGCCCTCGACGATCTCTGCGACAGGACTGCACGTTATATCTATCAATTGTTCATCAACGTAGAATCGACCCGAATAAAACATATCGTAATCCAACAATCGTGTAGACACCTTTTTATGGAAGGTAATCGTTACATTATCAGCCAAAAAATTTGAAAAAAAAAAAAAAAAAAATCAACCGCATAGACGATGCGAAAAACATCAATTTTGCATGATTATTAAATTTAAAAAAACTGGAAAAAAATCATACGTATTCAGAAAAATTATCCAATCAACTTCTGCAAAAAAAAAAAAAGTTTGGTTGCCGAAAGATTCTTTAAAAAATAAATAAAAATAAAATCTTTTTATATGTATAAATGGAATATATTTTTTGTAAAATCATAGCATAATGAATTTCACACGAAGGTTAGCGTAAACGTTACGGAAGACCGCGTCTGAAAAAAAAAAAAAAAAAAAAAAAAAAAAAAAAAAAAAAAAAAATCGATCGAATCTCATTGGGCCGGTGACCCGTTATTCGTACATCCGTTTTTCGTTTCTCCCGACTAAAAATCGTTGCATATGTTACATACAGCGGGGATATCGCTCTCGTCGGCGTTAATTAATTAATTCATTATATATTCAATGAATAATATCGTTACCGTGGCGTGACGCGCATCGCCGTGACCTTTTCGAGACATCCGGGTGAGAAGAGCGCCAACGAGAGTCTCATCCCAGCGGGCAATACCACATACACGGGTTGTGTGTCTCTCGTTTCGTATCGCATCTCGTAGCGATTGTAGGCTATTCATATTCCACATCGGCGAAATCTCCATTCTCCAAAAGCCCTCTGACTAAAAGAACAAAAATTAAATTCGCCAAAAAGACTCAAAAGACAACGAAAGCAAAAAGACGATTCGTCGCCACGCGCTGCGCTCGAGGAGATGCATCTGCGTGCATCGGAGATCGAGTTAAAAATTTCCTGAATCGAAAAAAACCTCAAGTTTCTTAGGGTAAAAAAAAAATCAAATAAACATAAATGAATATTCGTTCGATCTCCGCGCATCCGCGTGAAAGGGGGACCGATCGCATATATGCGAAAAAAAAAAAAATAAGATAAATATTGGAATTTGTTCGACTGACAATTGTCGAACGAGCTATTAAATTCGAGACGATTGTCGCGATCGAGTTTTTCTTCTTTTATAACATTCGCCGTGACGTTTATTGCACTGAGGAAAAGAATCGGTTAAATCGACGAAATCGGCACTTTTCGATTTGATTTAATAATTAACAAACTGATTGTTGTTGTTGTTACGTCGTTTAATAAATCGAAACGCCGATTTCGTCGACACGAGTAATTTGTTTTTTCTCGGCGTACGAATACGCGACTTATTACCGATTTTCGCTTGGAGCAAATTAACATTGCCGAGTCACGGGACATTATCGAATCAATCATTCGGTTGCATGCATCACCGAGAGGGCATATTACTCTCCTGCGCCGATAATTGAGACGGCGATAACCGGGGGTCGGTTCACGGGATTGACGTACGCCGTTGCTATATTTCGCACGCGATTGCCCGAGAGATAATCCCCGTGCGTTTGCAGCGACGACGAAGAATGGAGCATGAAATTCATTTATGCGATGGTCCGAAGTGGTGCACCGGTAGATCGACCGATGACGTCTGTTCGAGTCGCAGAAATGTACACCGTTCTCGCGCGCAACTAGACAGACAGACGGATGGCATTGACTGTCCGTTGGGAAGCCGATCGTTCTCTCGATGCGCCGTATTATCGATCATCTTTCCGAGTCTCCGATAGCATCTACCACCGCGGCAACGCTGAGATGGGCAAACGGGAGTTGAATAATGTTACGAATAAGAGCCGCGAGAGAGAACAGAACAGAGAGGGGTATCGGTGATGAAGCGGCAAAAAAGGCGCCGGGGTCATGAGTTCGTCTCGTCTGCGGATAGAGCATTACCCACTGTATTCTCGTGTCCCGCAGCAACTTATCGTCCGATATAGGTACCTTATCTCGCCAACGAAGCACGAGGCGTACGGGAGACGGGGGGCAAAATGAACCAAACAAACGTTGACTAATACGGAAAAAAATGAACTGCTGATGAAAAGTATCAAATCGCGAAGAGACTGCGGTAAAATGGGTTTCCGGAGCATAATGTCTGTGTGGAGGCAAATGAGATACCTTTCCAATCCTCTACATCCTTCAGATCCGTATGCCTTTAAAATGATTTAAAATTATGACAACTGCTTATATTTTTTGCCGGTCTGTTTTGCCCCGTTCTCCGAAATGCCTAACAAGCGAGAGCGGCTGCCCGCCGGTTTTGATTCAGAATTTCGGAAGTTTTTGTTCGCCGGATTGCGTCCTTAGGCTTCTGGCTATTCCTGGTTTTTTTTTTGTTTATGCGTCGTATTTCTCTTATTTCTTCGGTTTTTTTACATTTGCCTTTCATTGCTTCATCAGTTATGTAAGTTAGTTGTGTAAGGAGTTATGCTTTTGTATCTATTTGCTTTTTCTACTTTTTTTCGTATATTTCGGATGAATAACAAGAAATAAAGAAAAATTAATATTTAGCGCATAAATATTAATCCGCGTTGGACTAATTAGCGACTATTGAGCGTTCAAAGCTTTTGCTACGATATCTATACAACATAAAAATTCGAAAACAAGTACAGCGCATCTGCATCAATGATATATTATTCGTCTTCGCGACGTCGCTTACGAAGAGTCAAACTCTCTTCGCCACTTGACGGAGACTGTGCGCTTGTCTTGCAGAATATCGCCAAGCATTGCAATATTATTAACGTCCGGGTCAGGGGACACAAAGATCCTATATGTATCAAGCATATCGTTTCGCTGGCTCACGCGATCGTGATACCGTCGTGTCGCGCCGCGCCGCGCGCCGATCGTAATCGACGATCCGGGAACCGGTGAGACCGCGAGATCGCGACTGATCGATTCACTTTTGATCGGCGTAATTCTCTGCTACCACTGTAATCGATAAGTGAAACTAAACTTTACAGACGTATATATTTAACAGACCTATATTTATATTTGCGATATGAGTTTTCTTTGTAGCGCGACACGATTTTTTTCTTGTTTAACTGGCCACTTAACTGTTCAATGTTTATCTTATGCAAAATCATTCTAATTCCGGAATTACCACCAACGGCCGGATGCAACAACTTTTTTTTTCAATTTTCTGTATATTTTTAACGTTTATCGCGATGTATGTGTACAGTAGACGGCCGGAGAAGTTAATCCTCGCTACACAGGTACGAAGACCATAAGACGTAGCCGATCTTAATTTCTGATTGTAGTTTCTTAACTTACATGGTCGTCTACTGTACAATAAGCGGAAGAGCCCAATCGATTCACTTTTGATCGGCGTATTTCGCTGCTACCACTGTAATCGATAAGTAAAACTAAACTTTATAGACCTATATATTTAATATAATAGACATATATTTACATTTGTAATATGAGTTTTATTTATAGCGCGACACAATTTTTCTACTCCTTAACTGGCCACTTAACTGTTCAATGTTTATCCCATTCAAAATCATCCTAATCCCAGAATTATATCCCCAACGGCCGGATGCAAGAACTATTTCTGAATTTTTTCTGTTTTTTTTTTAACGCTTAGCGCGATGTATGTGTACAGTAGACGATCGGAGAAGTTAATCCTCGCTACACACGTAGGAAGACCTCAAGAAGGAGCCGATCTTAATTTCTCATTGTATTTTCTTAACTTACGTGACAATCTACTGTACAATAAGCGAGAGGGCCGACAATCTTACGATAATTAGTTAAATTCCATCCTTAATTCGTTGAATCAATAAAATATTTAGTTCCCCGCAGACGCATGTGTAGTTCAAGTTTTTTTTTTTTATGGGATACGATCCCGAGTTATAGCAACTACTTCCCATTCGGCTATTAAAAATTTCGGACAAACAGCTGTTTTACCGACGAAACGTCAACGACATTTGTCGCTCTCGATCTCGCGTTCTAATTGGTTCGATTACCCAGACATCAACTTATCCGGTCGTCTACTGTACGGATAACTCTCGCCTTATTCGTAGTTCGCTTACTTTGGAAAGTCCACTACAGCTTCGAATGTGTCCGTTATAAATAGAAAAAGAGAGTACAGTACTATACGACGTATTGCCAATCGAGTTTACGTGCACAAGCCATTTGTCATCGTTATACCTTCCGTCGATCGTCGTAGTATACTACGTACGATTCGCGTATCCGAGTTGTGTACAGTGCGGTTTGTATAGCCACTATACAGTACACTAGCAATTGTAAAGGTCGAAATACTAAACCAAAGAAAGATTCGAACAAAGTGTATCGTTAAAGCGTATGCGGCAATGCGAAGTACTCTCTGCTCGATGTATTACAATATTATGTATGAGTTGACGATCAACGCGAGACCCGCCTCGATTTATTAAACACGCGAGATCTCGAAGTATTTTTACCACACGAAAAGCCCGCGGTATCGGGACACTTTCCAAATGTATCCTTACTGCTCTCAAGTAGTCGCGCGGTTAAAAAAAATCGGTTGTTTCAATTAAATCGGCATTTGCAGGTGTCGAAACGAATCGGTTGTTTTAACGAAATAATTGGTATAGTAAGAAAAAAAAATTAGTCAATTTAATGAAAAATTTATTCGTTGATTGTTTCAACTCAATCGGTAATTAAATCGGCAGGAGCCGATTTAATCGATCGAAGCGATTTTTTTTCTCAGTGTATATTTTTTTGATCCCGTATATTCAGGATTATAGACGTTACAAGATATCGGAAACTGTTTCGCGCGGGGCAACGATCGATTCACATAATTAGATACTTCACTGTGGGGAAATCTTTCCCGTCCTATAGAACTCCAAAGTCGTGCTTCGCCTCGTGCTTCCAAACGCACACTATAATTTCTATCGATTCTCGTTTTGTCGTCGTATCAAAGACCGCGTATACTTTCAAAGAGTCGCGAGGTGAAATCCGAGCGTCGATTTCCCCTCTGCCGCGACCGCACAGCCGCACGAAGAAAAGTTTAACGAATGGGCCAACGTCATTTTATTTTTATGAAACTCCCGTGTTCCTTCGGCTTCTCGAATCTCTCGTTGCTTAGATCGCAAGAGCTCGTTGCCTTCAGGCTTCATCAACAGACGCCTCGCCCACCGCTTTCGACACGTTAGAATCGCGGCTGCAATCCCCTGTAGACGGATACCGATTTCTCCGTTTGCGCAGCCGAACTTATTTTTTTCACGATTATTCTCAACTTAAACTTAACTCACGTCGTCAATTAGTTATTTCGGAGATTTTTTTCTCAGAAAAAAATTTTAGTTTCGATAAATTTTTTTTTTTTTTTTTGAAATAAAATAAATTATAGCTATTATTTATTTAATTATTATTTTTAAAAAATAGGAATTATTATTATTTATATATTTAATTCGATTAAATTTAATAATAATAATAATAATTTATTCGTAAAAATTATTTGTTTAATCAAATAAAATTTGCATCTTTTAAATACAGTATCGAGTAACCTCACCGTTCAAGTTTACCGCTTATTTCTCATATAATTTAATTATTCTCGTGTCCGAATGATAATACTCGTTACAATCACCGATCGAGATGCTGAGATCTCGTCGTAGTAATAACTATCGTCGTAATGGTATTATCGAGTTTTAATCGCCTCTATGAAACACGTGGCATTGAACTATCCTCGAGAAACAATTTAATCGATCATACGCACAGCCTCCCGCGTACCGTATCTCTTATCGCGATTTAGCAGTCCTAACCAGCGGGTAGTTGGCTTCGCGTACCAATCGATCGCGTTTGCCAATAATCATCGTGCGCTCGACACATATGCCGCTTAAGGTTTTTTTTTTTTTTTTTTTTTTTTTTTTCGTGGCTCATCGAGCGTAACGAGAGAACCAATTAAACGCCTCAACTATTCGCCTACATGCAGTGTCTCCGATACCACAATTGCCCCTATATACGTGTTCCGGATAATTTAATATCTATAATATACGCCTTGTCTCGTAAGGGTTAAACATGGGCGGTGCCAAAACACTTTCACCATCTTTCTTCCTCTCAATCTTAATCACAATCGCAATCTTAATCTTAATTAATAATCAATCAATATCGGTAATTGGCTAACTATGTCCGCGTTAAATTGTCTTTACTGAATTAATGTACATCGTTCAATATAATTATTGGCTTATTCGATCTCATCGATTACTAGTCACGAGAAGAGACAGAAATCGACGTATTAATCGATCGTGACTCGTCGCCTCGTTTAGTTCCATAGCTCTCGAGATCATTTGTCGTGACTGCGAATAATTCTCCCGCACCCCACGGAGCGGACGAGCTCCGCGGGGCTTTTGTCGTCTCTGTCTATCATCGAATTTTTTCCAAGGAAAGAATATTATTTTTTCGAAAAATGAAGGAGAGACTGAAAAAAAAAAAAAAAAAAACATCGCGACTCCAAAGGTCTTTCTCTCGTTTCTGCTACCGACTCCAAGAGAGTCTCATTTACGACTTTACACCGCTCTCCGTTGGTATCCCTCGAAGTTACTGCATATATTCGAAGCGAAATAACACACGGGAGCTGAATGGCGTTATGCACGCTGCCGATCGTGCTGTTGGGTCGTCTTTCACACTGCGAATGTATTTATATTTCTCTCTCTCATTCTATCTTTTCGCCGATGTGGCGGAGCTCTCTTGTCGGAATAGCAATAAGCATAAATATTGGAAGCATAATTCTCGTTCCCCACCCTATCTTTCTGCCTCTATCGCCCGATGCTGCTGCCGCTGCTGCTCCTGCAGCGTTCTCAACTCACAGATCATCCATTCGAGTTCACAAGATATTCTCTGTTATTTCACGATGCAGGATGCAGTCCGACAAACCTATATCTCCTTCTCAAACGAGTTACGAATCCGATTCATGACGACTATATGAAGGAAACATTGTTTTGCAGAGGCAGTGAAAAAAAAAATTGCTTCGATAGGATTACAGTAGAACGCCGATTATTCGAACGAATTCGTATTTTCGAATTCAGTTAAATTATAAGCGATTTTCGTCAAAGTACTGTTTTTTCTTCAACCGACTAAAAAATCTAAAAAAAATTCTATCATATCGGAAAATGTTTGGAGAATTTTTCCGTTTTTTGAAAAAAAAAAAAAAAAACATTTTGTCAACCGGTTTACTTGAAAACTAAATCGGAGCGCATTACTTCGCGAAACAATCTATCGGTATAAAAGTAACCTATTTTTTCGCATAAGCGAAATCATCGTTTGGATAACTGGTATCAGGATAATCGATGATCCACTGTACAGTATATGTATACGAATAAGAGAAAGAGTGCATAAACCGGGTTTTGAGATGGCGGTCCAAGTTCCAAGTTCCAAGTTCAAGGGTGCGTGGGTTGTACAACACGAAAAATCGTGACGATTCGCCGCGGAGGGTCCTGCGAACTCGTATCCTCGTCCTCTTCTTTTTCATACATATCCCCGAAGCAACATATACGTCTTTTCGTGTTTACCTTAGAGATCTTGGCGAGATAATCAGTCCGCACGGGGGCTCGCTGTTCCGGATCTATAGCAGTTTGCAATATTCCTCCACAGAGCTGAATCTTTTCTGGGTTAATTCATCCCGCGAATGCCTCATTTGATTTTTATATATTTATTCGATTTTTTTTTTTCCAATTAAAAAAAATACCAATAATAATAAAAATAATAATAAATAATAATAATAATTATTATTATTTTATTATAATATAATTATAAAAAATTATTATTATTATTAATTATTAATTTAATATTATTATTATATTACCTAATTTAAGTTATTTTTTTTTTTTTTTTCATCCTTTCTTCTTCACCTTCGACGGTCACGCCTCTTGCCAAAGAATATTTCTCAACTGAGACCTCGAGAGTGATGCGTGGGCCGCTCTCACGTTCATACGTATTTGCCTCCTTGATAATCGGATAATCCTGTATTCGTATACCTATATGTATATCCGCCGCGGATGCGTCCCAAGAGGACAAAACACGTGCATTCAATATATGACTATCTATGCGCAACACGATATATCAGTATGTATGTACGTATGCCGCGGTTAAGCAGGTAGAGTATACTATGACGAGAGAGTTCCATTGGTGCGTTGTATCCCCGACGCTCTCGCATCCGGGATCACGCACACTTCGGGCGTATAGCCCGGCGCGTTTCTCTCTTTTTCTCTCTCTATAATACTACTTGGAGTATCTACTATATCTATAGACACGAAACACGAGCCATGGCGATGCACCGGCGCACGAGCTCATCATAATCATCATCAGCGCGAAACGTCCAGCACTTTCAGGTTTTCTCAGTTTATCCATTTTTTTTTTTTTTTTTTTTTTTTTTTTTTTCAATAATCGTTTTTTCTTTTACTTCGCGTCAAGTGGACACAAGTTGTTATTTGTCCAATAGCGGGTCGAGAAATTGTGGTTTTTTTTTACTACCGACCGCCTGCCTGACAAAAGACGGGAGTTACGAAATTTGTTTTAGACGATTAATTATAAACAAATAATAATATTCATATAATATAATACATAATACTATATAAATTGAATTACCCATCAAAATAATAATTGATTATTATTATTAATAATAGTAATAATAATAATAATAATAATAATACAATACATTATTATATATTGCTAATCTCCGCGATCCGTGATACAAAACCATAATCTTTCCGTTTATTGTCGCGGTTCTTCCACTACTTACTCTTTACTGTTGCGAAGCGCATCGACGGAGAAGGGATGCTGGATGGATACCAATCGATAAACGTTAACCGGAAATAGCCAGAGGCTATCCTCGCTTTTGCCGGACCTATCGTTCCATTGTTCCGTGATAACGTGGATCGTCCCGCTTCAATTAATCGACTCTACAGTCGCTTTATCGACTTTCATTATTAAAAGTGGAAAATTGCCATTTTACGATTTTTAAAAAAGGGATTCGACGATTTCAAGTAAAAAATCGTTTTTTATTAGTTTTCGTCGGTTAACAAAAAAAAACCCTAAATTGCACTTTTTTTTAATCTAAAATTACTAGAAAACTTTCGAAAGTTTTATAATATATCGCAATAATTATTAATAATATTCGTCAACAGTTAGCGATACTTTCGGTCGTTTATACAAAGCCGATAGACTCTTGTCGTGAATTCTTGAGGAACCTTTTTGGTTCGTACCGGGAGAAGGCATTACTCTTTCTCTTTACGCCTCGAGCTCTACTCGTACACTTTCCTTCTGCATCGTTCATTAATCACTATTTAATCCATTATTCGCCGAACGTCCGAGATAATAGACGGACATGTATCGCACACGTGTACCATGCGATCTATCGTCGCTGACGTTAATACCTCGGTGATGATGAGCGCTAATTCGAATCGTCCTCATCCCTCATGGAGCTCAGCGACGAATTTGCAAATTCGTCGATCCGTCGTCGTCACCTTCGAGTATTTACGTGATTGCTAATAGCATGAACTTTTTTACGGACTACGCGTTGCTCGGACGTGAAGGAATAATAAATGAAAAAAAAAAAAAAAAAAAAAAAAAACAGTAAATATGTTCAAATAGGTTTCTACTTGCCGGTGCGGCGGGTATTCCGCATCCAAGAAACGAGCTCTCTTGCCGCGGCTTTCTCCACAAGCGCAAAGTCGCTTTCCATCGGTGCCGTGGCCCCGGCGAGCCTCGCTCTCCTGGCGATCGAATCGACATTTATTATTTCTGGTAGCCACCGGTAGCTACGAAAGAGCAGGTAGCCTCGTATATACTGTCTCAGTTCTCCAATTAAATTTTTTTTTTTTTTTTTTTCGTTAAAAAAATGATACCATATCGATAATCCCGTGCAATTATTTATTGGTAATTGTCTTCTGATTTTAAAAAATCCCGAAGCCAAGAATTAAAAATATCGTAGACGATGCATAATTTTTTGAAAAAAAAAAAAAAAAAAAACAATTGTTGTAAATAATTTAAAAAAAAAACGTGATTTCCTCCATAAACTTTACCTACGAACCTGAGATTTAAAAAATGTAATCAGCACACCGGTGCGAACCTAATCCTTCGCATGAGATTTTGGATAACTTTTTTTAGGAACTTTAAATTATTTTTCGAGGAACAGCGATATATATATATAAATTATTATATATTCTCATCGAGATGAGAGGTACGAAGAAATAATTTTTTAAAAATCGTTATGCAGGTATACACACGAGGCAATCGACGAGTTCTGTTTTACTATATACTGACGTAACGTCGGTCACCGCTTGCGCAAGTCAAACTATCGTTTATTGCGAGGCTGCGTGCTGTGACTGGCTACACATACGGTATATACACGTAGATTCCAATTCCCGCGCGAGTTGTTTGATTCGTCGATTAAGGGGAAGGGGCATTGTATTGAAAAAAAAATAAATGTTGCGACGATTTGCCAGCGCCGGTGGCAACGAGAAGCCTCGCGATCATTTCTCACGCAACAGGTGCTTTAATTATACCATTTTCTTTTTTTTTTTTTTTCAACGGTCTCTGCTCTATTCTCAGTGACGTTCCGAGAAATCGAAACGTCACGTTTGACACTTCTTCGACATTATTTTTCGTACGAATTTACATAATAGGGGAAAGGTAAAGAAAAATGGAGTAACGCGGCGAAATCGATCGCCCAACTGAAATTTTGGAGCAAAATGGATCAACTCCAAAATTGATGAAATTTTATAAAAATTTGATTTTCAAGTTTCATTACTATTACTTATACTGCAGATCGCTGCTTACCTAAAAAAAAAAACAAAAAAAAAAAAAAAAAGATCGATGTTTAATGAAATTCTACGGAACATTTATTGCTGAAATCGACCGAAAAAAAAAGAAAAATAAATTAAAAGAATGCTACTTGTTGTTCAAAATTCGGTTGCCTACGCAGTCGAGAATACATAGCAAAAACTATAGATACTTTCGAAGTACATTCGTGCCTCAAGCATATAAATAAATTCCGACATAAATAACGCCAGAAGTCATGCGTATCCAAGCTTTCTTCCCACTTCTCAATAACGTTATTCCGTATTGCGAACGCCGAGAGATCGCGCTTCGGAATTTGCTTATCAATGCTTATCGATGCACTGAGTGGCTCTCCGCTCATCTACGATTTTCCGCGGTCTCTTTTTACACGATATTGTACGCATCAACCTACTTTACTTACCGGTATCCACTGTACCTTCTCGATTACTTGTTCTCAAAGACGTTACGCTTCGCCAGCGCGAGAGCTCCCGCTTTATAACTATTCCCAAGCGGAGCAACGATAGTTGAGAGTTTCAGAGGCAACGCACGACGAACAAGTACCGTGGAGCTCCTTCTACCGGCACTGCTATATAAATGCATACCTGTACTACGTGCTCCGATCATTCCCGTTGCCCGCGCCTCGTTGGCTTCGAGTTATTTCATACTTCTTTCTCGGTTCTCGAATCATTTTTATCTGTTCTTTCGCTGGGGTCGAGTTGAGCGGCGTGCGTACATTTGTCGTCTATGAATATCGATACTTTTCTCAAAAGATCGCGATACATAAAATATTTTAATAGATCCGTCAGTGTGTAATGCCGTGACTGCGAGTTTAAGGGAATTCTTCAATCGTAAGCAATTAACATAATGCAATCGCGTTGTACCATCGGCTGTTAAAGCTCTACGTCTTTGGGTAGAGGGCAATGGGGCAAAATGGACTTAGAAAATGTATTTTTCATTTTACGTAAAATTTTACAAAGATTAAAATACAATTTGAGATTTTTTTTTTAATAAAAAAAAGTGTAAATTGCAAATTCAATTTGCATTTATTTTTTAATTCTATAGGATTTTTTTTTTTTTTTCTTTTTTCAAATGTTATCGTATTTTTTTTCAATTTTTTCTGTTGCTATGTGCCCATTTTGCCCCGTTTTCTCCCAATGTTTCCGATGAAATGCAACTTTATCGTCATCCGCTTTCCACGAATATAATTATTATCATCTCAGTTCTCGAGACTTGTTACTCGCGACGAGGGAGTAATCTATGCAATCTATGCAACAGTGTGTACACCGTACAGGCGATGCATATCGTACTGTGGAGGCGTACGGAGAGAGTGGGTGTAGAGTCGATGGAATTTCGCAGATATACCTGTTTCTAGGTAATGAGTACTTCATTACTCAATTGACATAGGAGTTTAAAGAAAAATAACAAAATTCATATTTAAATTAAAAAAAAATATAATAATGATAATAATAATAAATAATAAATTAATTATTCAAAATTCGAATTACGGAAATAGAAAAAAAAACAACAATAAAGCAACCTTTTTATATTTCGATTTTTTGGTTTTTTTTTTCTTAATATGAATGTTATGGATGGATAGGGGAGGAAATTTCTTCATTACTCAATTGACATCCGATTTTAAATTATAAAAAAAAATAATGATAAATAATAAACTAATGATTCAGAATTTGTATTATAGAAATATAAGAAAAACAACAACAATGCAGAATTTTTTATATTTCGATTTTTCGATGTTTTCTTCCCGAAAGACAAGCCTCTTTCAGGGACGTTGACGTATAGATCGATTCTCGGTAAACTCCGAGACTCGTTCATCGCCTCTCGGTCCGCCGTGAATTTCTTAAAGACCCTCTTTCCCGTCGGTTGTAATATAACGATAATAATGGTTTAGCGAGAAAAGTGGCGAATCGAGCGAAGCGACGAAGATCAAGGATGAGTTCCACGAAAGACAAGGGGGTAAACTCAACGAAGGCGTTGGCACTCGGACGAGATGCCGGATGAATCCTGAAGAGGCCTTTCTTTCTCTTGTTTGGCCGAATCACCGAAGCGATGCATCGCCACAGTTACTTCTCCCGTTCCACTTTGTCGAGCGTGTCGCTGCATTTTCTATGGGTATATATCCGCCGGCCTCTCGGCCATCGAGCGGAGACATAACCTATCTTTTTTACCGCGAGTATTACAAATTCGGTAGCGTCTATTCTCGTATTTTACATCACAATCGAAAAAAAACCGAATAAACAAGAAAATAATAAAAGATTAACAATTAATATCAAGAAATAATAATAATAAAATGAAAAAATCGATCAAAGAGTGCAACGGCATTCGAGTAGTTTCGCTCGATGTACAACGCCGTATTTTACATCGCAATCGGAAAAATCGGAAAAACAAAAAAATAATAAAAGGTTTATAATAAATATAGAAAAATAATAATAATAAAATGAAAAAAAAAAAAAAAAAATCGATCAAAGAGTAAAACAGCATTCGAGTAGTTTCCCTCGATGTACAATGTTGTCTCGAATCCCTTCTCCCATTCCTCATAGCGACGAGCATCCGAGTGAACGAGTATCCCAACTAGAGGAGTCATCGGTGGCCCAACGCGTCTTGCGTTTCAACCTCAGCTACATCTTAGTACATACATAGTATACATAGTACGTAGTACACAGTCGCCGGAAGAACAACGATCGGAGCCGAACGAACCCGACAGCGGACAGCAACACTTGTACCTCAGTCGTTTCTTGTATACAAGTGTGCGACGTAACGAGGCGACTCGCACAACAGTCCAACGGCACAAGGCTCCTCGGGTCTTTGACCGTTCGCCTCGTCGTACGTATACGTATATGAGAAATGAGCGGGCAGGTGGCAGCCAGCGTACTCTCTTGTAGTGGTACGCATACCATAACACCATAAGTACCGTCCAATGTCTATCAGATTTTTTTCATTTATTAAAAAAAAAAAATACATTTATGTATCGGATACTATATTTACTACAAAAGACCGTTGAAATTGATCCGAGTGGCGTATATTTATTTCCCTTTCACTTGAAAATTTTGACAAAAATTTTCGGAAACATTTTTTTTTAATGCTAATATACTTTTTTTTTAAACAATTTTATTAAAATTTTGTAAAAAATTTCGCAATTTTTTTCAAATATTTTTGTTTCTATGTACCGATATCCCACTGGGTTCTCGTTTGATTCTCCGCTATATAGTACTTCATTTTCGTGGGAGTCATATCGAAGATGTTGTAACTTTGATAGCTACACAGTATTTTTCGAAATTCGTGAGATTTTCGTAGAATTATTTAACCTCACGTACTACTAAGCAACGCGATAACTAGGCAACAGCGGAAGGATACCCGGATCTGCGTCGAGCTCGCGGCTCCTCGATTGGTCAGTCGCGAACGACGAGTGATGTCCCAGTCGCGTATCCCGACACACCTGTGCACTATCTTTTGGATGCTACATGATTGCGCGTCAGCATAAAATATTCGTAATGTAAAAAAAAAAAATTACTTTTTATTAATTGTTAATGTAATGAAAATAATAATCGAGAGCCCTAATCCTTATTTTTGCTCAAACGACGATGATTACGTCTCTCCTCTGTTTTGTCGCTTGCAAAACGAAAGTTGGATAATCGTCTCGTTAATACGACTCGTCTATATCTATAAACATCAACAACTCGAAAGTTTACGATGCGCAGTAGACGTATCACGAAACTTTTCACACTACGATTACTACGAGTTCTCAAAATTGATTATACGCGTTATTGCGTGTCACGCGTTGTGTACGTTGATCGACGCACATATCCAAACATTGTATAAAAAAATAAAAATATAGAATGCTCTCCTCCAATTGAATAGCTCGCGTCATAAGCGTGTCGAGCCATTAAGATAACTGCGACTCGAAATGCTTGAGTGGCGCGAGGCCACGACTCTTGAAATGTATTGCTTCGAAAGCCGGATGCTTGTTCCAGTCGTGACGTACGGTCGCTAAACCGATGAAGATATAAATTCCATTTTTATCCAAATGACTAATTTTTTTTCTTTCGTCAACTTTATTTTTCCTCATTCGTGAAAAAAAAAAAAAAATCATAGTTCAAACTTCCAGGTGTATAAATTCGTAAACGAGACGCAGCGGCAAGTTCGCTTGCCGCGAGTTAATTAGTCGTGTATCGTTCGATCGACGAGAATGACCCGTAATTACGAGAGTGCGGTATAATCGTGAGCTCCGGGGTAATCGCACTCGATAAGTTCTCTTCTCGTATGTGTACCTATTTATGTTGAACAGTGGTGTGTCCGATCGAGACTCGTGCTGCGAATACACGCCGAAGAAAAACAGGGGCACGATGTGTCGTATATTCAAACGATACGAAGTTAAAATGGTGGGGGCAAACGCTGCGTAGCGGTGGGGGGAGTTCCAGCGCGCGCGCGCACACACACAACACCGAAGCGCTCCTCGACGTAACGCGTTAGTTCTTGCAACGAAGCATCGGACTTTGTGGCTCTCCATTCACTAACCGGCAGCCGTTGGACTGTATAGCGAGTGTGTTGTGTCGGTGAACCGATCGGACCCGCCGGTGTACCGTTTCGGCCTCTACTCTTCGTCTCACTTTTCCACTTCCCCCTCCCCTCCTCACCTCTCGGACTCGAGTTATACTTGTCCCTTACTCACTCCGCCGGAGTTTCCGTTCTCCGCACAATCCGGCAAGTCCCTCCCACAACGGTTACCCCTCCCTGCTCTTCGGGTTTGACATTATTTCTCTCTCTTCCTCATTCATTTCTTTCCATACACCAGTCTCGATTCTTCTTCGTATTTTTTCTTCCTTTTTTTTTTTTTTTTTTGGCTTCAAGCTCTTTCACATGTTTTATTTACCTGAGCCTAAGAGACACGGAGCTAAAGCTGGTCCGGTGCCCCTTGGCTCTGGGGGCCCCCCCTCGTAAGTAGTGGGACCCCGAGACTCCTCTCGCGAGTCGAGCCACCGACGAATCGAGACGCGTTACGTAGTGCGCTCCCTGCTGCCGCTGGGCTATCGTCTCCGCGTGTACCGTTTTATACTCGATACGTTCGATTATCGCATCGTGCGGATAATTAAAAAAAAAACCGACAAAAAAATGTGTTGAAGGATAATATGTGAAAAAAACAATATGTTCGTATTAATGAGAAATTAAAACGAGTTTTTTTTTTTTTGTTTTTTTTTTTTTTTTCAATTATCAGACGGGTTATTATTTTTTTTATAGAATAACGAGATCGAATCTGTGAATAATTTTTTTTTTCTTTTAAATACACCGCCATTGTGTTGTGCGACGAATGAATAAAAGCGAAAAGGATCTTTCGCGATCTATATGTTTTCGAGACGCGCACACGTGCGTGTTGCGTACGCGATTGTGGATTAACGAAGTTTCGACTGTGACCGTCGAGTTATCGACGCGATGTCGCTGTGACGAATTGAGTTATTAATCGCGTCAACAAAAAATAGAATAGTTTGTTCCGGTTAAAGAAACACGAAGTAATATAAAATAAGCAAATCATAGAAAGCTAAATATATAAACAAAAAAAAAAACGAAAGTGAATAAATTATAAGAAAACAGGAAACTACGAAAAAAACACTCGAAGGGCTGCCAACCAGGTGGCAAAACAAACCTGCGAATGGTTCTTGGGCTCCATGGCCCTCTAACTACGTAACGGAAGAGAAAAAAAAAATTTCTTCCGCTACGAGAATGCGTTCGTCGTGAAAGTGGTTGCGTTTCCAGTTATTTGTTTTTTCTTCAAAACCGTTGTTATATATTGGCGATATTTGGTCGCGCCGCCTGCGTTGGAATATAAACCGGAATTCAGAATGACCGTAGCGGGAAAGGTGAGAAAACTTAGGTTACGAATTCGAACGAATAATGTACTCAATGAATTGTTATTAATGTGTAATAATAATAAAAATAAATAATAAAACTATTACACTAACCGGATACACCTTGCGAGCGAAAGAACGGGACAGGGACAGCAATTTATATAGAAAAGGTGAAAGATTCCGTCACAAGACCATTCGACTCACGTTTTATCCGAACAATAACAATTAATGAGCCATTCGCTGCGCTGCGCAACAGTCGTATCGCTTGGCGGAGATTATGTCAACGAGACGCGCGAAGACCTCGATAAAATTGTATGCACTCGCGCCACGCGGAATATTGCATCATGCGAGGGAATAAAGTTTTTTTTTTCGAATTATTATCTCCAACAGGATGTCCGGTTAACCTAGTATCCTGCGTAGAGGAGAGATTCCCGAAGAAAGTAACACCGACCCAATGCGCTTCTTTATAACATTTCTCCTCTCCTTTCCGTCGCTTATAATACACAACGCCTATATAGACCTCTACACGTACGCGCGCGCGACGAAGCAACGAGGTCACCGGATACACAGTTTCCGCTTCGGCAATATACGAAGGAGAAACTTGAACGGGGCACTTTCGACCGGTTTCCTCGGCGCGAGATTACCACGCGCGCGTTCACGAGACGACGACGACGAAGAATACACATCGACGACGAAATAATTAACGCTGTATATACGGGGATACGTTGATGGGTGTAAAGAGCATTACAATATTCACGATTCTGTCGTGTCGAGTAGTGAAAATTAGCACTCGACGGTAATGACGACAAAAAGAAAAATCTCGGTGACCGTACGTCAATAATTTTATGCATATTTTCACACGGGCGCAAACCAACAATTACTCGCGCGCGTTCGCAATGACAATTGAAAAAAAAAAACAATAAAAAAACGTTGAGAAGTTGAGAAATTACGGAGGGGGAGAACGGGGCAAAACTAACAGTCCAGGAAAAATGGACATATAGAAACCGTAGTCAATGATCAAATTTACGATAAAAATTGAAAAAAAAAATTACGGCGTAATTAAAAAAAAATTTAAGGTGAAATAAATCGAAAAATCCAGATGATTTTAAAAAATTGAGAAATAATTTTCAAAAATCCGGAAAAATTTGGAGTAAAATTGAATGATAAAAAAAACATCGGTTTTTCTCTCGTTGGGTCGCGTGGCCGTTTTGCCCCCATGTGCCCATTTTGCCCCGCTGTTCCCTGCATAATCGGAGAAATCGTTGCAACTGGTGGTCGTCGTTAATACACCCAGCGAGGGAGGGCAATATACACTCGTAATGTCTATCGGTACTAATAACATAGTAGCATTTTCTCTATCTTCAAAGCGTGAGAAATAGTTGTAGGTACACCTGTCCGTAGATACGTACTTCTTATTCCACTTGTATATATGTTTCCTACAAGTGAGTGTCAAGTTGTACGTACATTCGTAGTGGTGCAAGTGTACTATATGCACGAGCAAAAATTGAACTCTGATGGTTGATGGCTGCGATGAGGTCGAACCTCGCGGAGCACCTGTACAATTCGATTCTATGCGCGCAAAGACTGTACCTGCATAGTATACGGTATAGTTGCGCGAGTATAATAGTTTAAACGTCTTCGGTCGAAGCGAATCGTTCTTATTATGTTCTACAACACTAATTGGACTCGACCTCGCCGCTTGTGCGTTGGAAATAAGCCGCGTTCTCGGGGCTTTTACCTTCCCGCGTGTATTTCTTCCTCTTCTTCTCGGTAATTCTTCTTTCGTTATTTTTTTCGGAAACTATTATGCCTGTTATCCTTGAATCCGTCGTACTTCGCTTATCTACTGCGTCCGTTTAATTGCGCGATCCGAATATCTCTCATAAAATCTATAGAACAATGTGAAAAAAAAAAAAAAAAAAATTGACAGAAATTTAATTTACCGGTATGCGATGTTTTTACGCATAAATTGATGAATTAAATTAATTGTACAATTATGATGAAAAGTTAACGTATAGTATGTAAAAACCGTATAGATACTTTTTTTTTTTCATAATTTACTTCAATTTTACTATAAAATAACATTTTTAAATAATTTACATTAATTTCACTGTAAAATTACATTCATATTTTTTCATCACTATTTCGCATTGAATGTTGTCTACCAGTTGATGGATAAAAATTTCCAATACCAGTATATTAAAATTACAAGTTTATATTTTACAGTGAGTCTCTATCGTTCGCTTATAGTCATAGACACGACATTACCGGTCTCGTGTGCGACGAGTACAGATTTCACGTCGACTAAAACACTCGAACGGTGCATCGGTAGAGAAACGACGTAAGACTGGCGAGTTACCGGGATTCGTTGAAGTAAGGTGGCCCTTCCGCTGTATATCGGCTCTCGACTCGATTATCTCTCTTTTTCTCTCGAGTTGCAGCCGCGAGGTCGAAGCACGGGTTTCTCCGCGGCGAGGCAGCAGCAGTGTGGAGAGTTCCGGTATCGCCGCCCGATGCCGGTGAGACCCGGATATGCTTCGAGTCCAAGCGCTCTCTCGAAACAAATAATAACCCAACAATCGGTGGGGTTAAAATTTATTTCTCGGTAGTTACTTCCCGCAATTGTTCGCTTACATAATAATATATTCTATAACGAGCTCTGCGAACTCACGACCGACCAAACTCCCCCTCCCCCTCTCCTACTCTTTATTTTATTTTTCGTATTTCGTTTTTCGTGTAGGGCATCGCGCAAAAAGACGTGAAACCAGTTTGGTGAATCTTTCTCCTGCCGAGTATAAAAAAAAAAAAAAAAAAAAAAAAAAAAAAAAAAACGCGCTTCAAGGTCCATCCAACAGGTCTGGTCGGCACATCTTTTTTCGATGCCGGACGCGTGAGAGCGCCGAGTTCGAGTCGTCGCCTGTGGTCCTCGCGCCGAAATCTTCGGATGGCTCATCGGGGAAAAAACGGTTCATGTTAAAGAATAACGATAGGGCGAACATATTTTTTTACTCCAAAAACGTTCGTCACTTCTCTCTTCGTATGCTTGACTCTTCGATAACAAACTCGTTCTGTTTAAATAGCCTCTGTCAATGACTTGATATCGCTCGATGGCAAACTATCCGCGAAGAGATAGAGTGGCTTCACGAGTGTTGGGATCGTAGAATCCGTGTGATAACTCTCTAAGCGCGTTCACGGCTCGTGAGCGGTGATTTACGATGGTTCGAAGCGCACACCTTAGCTACCCCCATGAAAATGTAGGCAAAATGGGAAAAATGGACCACCGGTGTAAAACGGATCGGGCAAACAACACGATAATGCGGGGTAAAATGAATCGGGCAAACGAGGGAATTTACATGGGGCAAAATGAACTATTGGTATAAAATCGGCCACATTAAGGTGACGTTGTAAACACGGGGCAAAATGGACCGCCCTAACATTTTTAAAACACCGTGACATTAAAACGATCGAAAAATGTTCGTAGTATAAATTCGCAACTGAGAAAAAAATTTAGTTGGATTAACAAAATGTTCGGTTGAATACGTTCAACTAAATATTGAGTTCATTCATGAAGATAATTAATTTTGCGAACAGTTCTTTGCATTAAATAACCAACCAATATTTGAGGCAACAATATTTTTTTTTTGTTTCAACTAAATATTTAGTTAAACGTATTCAACCGAATATTTTGTTAATGCAACTAAATGTCTTCTCCGTGCGGGTAAATTTGTAATACGCGGTTAAATAATATTTCTCGACTGGTCCGTATTACCCCGTTATCCCCTATAATCGATCGGAACGTTATTTATGTATATTAAAGGTATATTAATAAATTATTTAATATCCAACTTTTCGCCGGTATCGATTTTATAATACGTAAAATATAATTACGTGTATAATTTTTATGTATATTTCTATGGGGGTCGAGTGAACCGATCGATGCATCTGCACGCGATTGGTGGTACAATAGTTGTGTTTCTGTTATATCGAGATAACGAGAATAGCTTGCCGAACGTTTATATCGATACGTCTCGTCGTTTATCGATATTCACAATCGGCTCTCGATGCAGCGCAGCAGCAGCATATTCGTAGTTGTGCGGTGTGCCGACGGCCGAGAAATTATCTTAAATGGGGCATAGCTCTCCCAGGTTGGCGGATGTACCCATTAGCGTGGAGATCGAGGTGAAAGTAGAGAGAGAAAGACGATTCCTATGGATCTCTCGTACACGACTCTCATTGTATCTTAATCGGTGGAGATTTGGCGAATTTCACGATTTCAACTATCGACGTGTGCGATTCTCGCCGGGCGACACGAGTGTACTAAACGAGAGGGATGTAGGAACGAATCGAATCGAAGGGCGCAGTAATCGGTCGAGTGTCGGATGGGTGTCAAGAAGAACTAATTGATGTTAACCGATGTTCGGCGAAAAGTACGATTATATTTAATGAAAAATAAAGTACTATGTGCCGAAAAAGTATATAAAAGATGTGGGGGAAAACCGGGGCAAAATGGACCGGATGATGAATACAGAACATTTTCATATTTTCAGAGACATAAATCAACTGTTTATAACCAAAAAATGAAATTAATAACAAATATTTGGACCTTCCGAGGAAAGAATACAGGTTGGGGGCAAAATGGACCACCTTCTTAATATAGAAAAATGTCAATACACAGATACTTTTCGATCTAAGAACTTAATACTTCTTGCACAACCCGAACTAAAATAACACTATTTTTGGCATTAAGTTTAATGAAAATAGTTACGGTGTTTTGCTTACTACGAAATTTTTATTTTTTCATCGGTAATCGTCAATTTTGACTTTAATTATATGGTAATCCATTTTGCCCCGTATTGACGTTATTTTTGCTTGGTCCATTTTGCCCCCGTCTTCCGGTAAAGTATCGCGAAAGCCGAACGAACTGAAGCGAGTTTATTAAAATCGACTCTACGAAGCATTGTAAAATTCAAAAAGTAAAACGAAAAACTTTGTTTAAGTAACAAACATTTGATTTGAAAGCCTCGCGATTGTCCGTTCAGAGTCTACCAACAATTTCTTGAATCTCGTGTTGATGCGTACCATAAATCCGCGACTCGTTATTTACGCTGTGGGGCAAGTCTCGACGAGAGAGAGAAATATATTTTGCGGCTGCACGACTCGACTCTCTCGAAGGAACTCTTTCGCACACGGAATAACACACGCACTCCTCGGGCAATCGGCGAGGTAGTAGAGGGTTGAGGGAGGGGGTCAACGATAAGATCTGCGAGATAGTCTAAGAGATACAAGGATGATACCGGCGTGTCGGCTCGAGGGAAGATGCAACGCGATAGCGAGTGGGATGAGGACGAGTCTCTTCACCTCTTCGTCTCGATTTTTCTTGTTATTTATTTTTTTCCTTTTTTTTTTTTTTCTCGTACTCCACGGCGGCTGCTTCTTCTTCGTCTCATTATTCTTCGTTCTCATCCACCTCGTTCCTCTACTTATTCACCTTCTCTCGCCCACGCCATGGGCACACCGAGCCTCGATCGTTTAACTCGCGTGTACCTATATCATCGCGCACGCGGATCTATCGTTTCCAGCGTAATAAATGTATCCGTACGCATATACATCTATCGATTCGAAGGGAATAATTACAACAGATTCTGCTGAATTCCTCGTCACGATAATTCGTCATTTATTAACTGCATATATACGATTTTTCAAGTATCATCTAAAAAATGAAAAAAAAAAAAAAAAAAAAAAAAATCCGATTATAATATTAAAAAATGTTTTATTAATATTAATATTAATCCGTTATAGATGATTATTCAGTGAATTTATATGTTACAGAGATATGTCGACTGTACCGTCCTGGGATCCGGAAGCGTTGTCGCCGCCGAGGCTGAGGATTCTTCCTACGACAGCGATTACGAAGCCGAAGATTCGATTGGTTCAACAGCCGTTAATGCACAACTGGATTCCCAAGTTTCATCATCGACGCATTCGGACGTATCGAGAACGACGTCGGACACACTCGCCGCTGAGTTTGCAGAGTACGTTACGGTGCAAGGAACGTCGCCGAATCATAGTCCGGGATACACGGCGCGTGTGGAATTCGCCCTTAAGTTAGGATACACGGAGCGTCTCGTACAAGCGGCTCTCGACAAATTGGGACCGGATCCGGGACAGAATGAGCTCTTAGCTGAATTGATTAAACTCGGCGCTAATTCGGCTAAATTAGCCGATACGCCGGACGAGTCGGACGGCTTTCTCGATGGCGGTGATTTCAGTGGAGACGATCCAATCCAAGCGTTTCCACCGCCGTTCGCTCTCCGTCCCGTTGTCATTGACGGTAGCAACGTTGCCATGAGCCACGGAAACAAAGAAATATTTTCATGCCGCGGTATCAAGATCTGCGTCGACTGGTTTCGGACGAGAGGCCACAAGGAAGTTACGGTCTTTGTGCCCAAATGGAGAAAGGAAGCCTCGAGACCCGACAATCCTATTGCCGATCAAGATATTCTCGTTGAGCTCGAGAGGGACAGACTTCTCGTTTTTACACCGTCCAGGTACAGTTCAGCTAACGAGAAAAACAATTTAGTTGTATAATACAATATAACATATACCAAGAAGGTTGCGATTATCGTTAATCATTGTTTTAACATCGTTTATTATCGTTTATCGTAGACTGGTAGGGGGCAAACGGATGGTTTGCTACGACGATCGATACATTCTTCGACTGGCAGCCGAACTCGACGGTATCGTCGTCAGTAACGATAACTACAGAGATTTGGCACAGGAAAGTCCCGAATTTCGACGAGTCGTTGAGGAAAGAATTCTCATGTACAGCTTTGTCAACGATAGATTTATGCCGCCGGATGATCCTCTCGGTAGGAGCGGACCTACTCTCGATAATTTCTTGAGAATCGGAGCTCGAAGAACCGATCCTGCGCCGCCGTGTCCTTACGCTAAGGTAACGCTAATATACCTTCGAATAACTCGATGCGTTGTGTTTTTTGGAAAAGTATTTTCTCCTTTGATTATTTAATTGGGAAACACTTTTCATTCACTTTTTCTTCTATTTTTCCCTTTATCCGTTGGGGACTTTTTTTTTTTTCATCTTTGTAATTTTTATTCGTAGAAATGTACGTACGGAAATAAATGCAAATTCCGTCATCCGGAACGCGGTCCGCACCCTCACAAATCCGTGACGGAACGTTTGGTCGAACACGCGCAGCGTCATCTTCAAGCGCGAGGTCCGAGTCTCAGTTTGCCGCTTCCCGCGGCAACTACCGTTGGAAACGTTCATTCGCAACATCAGCCACTCTGCAAGGCAAGATCCGCTTTGCCCGGTTCCGGTGTTAAGTCATCAACTTCAGTCCCAAAGAGCAGATCCGTCGAGAATGTTACGGCCGATGTTCCTGGCATCGTTCCGAATTCCGTACCGCTCTACGGGCAACAAATCTCGACGACACAAAATGCACAAGGTACGGTCTCTCTTTACCGAAGAGTTCACGATCGTGAACGTTGCGCAGCGATTCTTATATTCACTTATTTTACAGGATACCCATCGCCGGTAGGCTGGCAAGCGCCGCGATCCAACAATCCCGATCCCGAACCCGCTAATATGCACAGAAAACTTCAACGCCAATTGACACTCAATCCAGCATGTGATCCCCGACTCTATCAATTGAGAAGGTATCATCAGCAACCCTCGCAACAAGCGCAACAATTGTCGAATAGCCAACAGCAAGTTTTTCAACAACAACAGCAGGCAGTGATCAATTCGTCTCGAGCGAATATTCAACACAGACCACTGACGAGGCACGCAAGTAACGAAACTTGTTACTCGATCGGCATCAAGTGAGTATTTATCTCACGGGCTTTACGACCCAAAGCACATTATTAGTTATTTCATTATACATTTTTATTTTTTTCTATAGATGGGAACGACCGGAGCATCCGAATCATCAGCATGTAACACGCATTGCCTCCGCGCCAGATTCGCACAGAGGTTGGCCGCCGCGGGGCTCTAATCTTTCAGTGCCAACGCGAGGTCAGCGTCTCGGTACATCGGATCCGCAATTGAATTTACTACCATCGCCGCCGGGTCCGAGTCTCCACGCGGCATGGGGCGCGCAGACTCAGGACGCCCGCAGGCGCCTTCATTATCACTTGGCTAACATTTTCCCCGAGGAACAGGTACAGGCTGCTATGGCCCTCAATCCCCACGAGACTGATCCACAGCAGATCTGCGCTGCGATTCTCGCTATGTTTCCCAAACCTTAGAACAAAACAAAGATCGTTACGATCGAAACCGGGCATACATTTAGCTCTTACCGGAGATCCTTTTGGCTCCTCGAACTTCGGAAAAGCTATTATTTTTCAGTCAAGAGACCATCGACTCCTCGTTCGGGCCTTTCGAGCCTTTCGGCCCAATGTGATACATCGGATTTATTCGACGCGCTCTCCGTGAGAGCGCAAAATCATTTATTCAAAACACAAGTTCACTTTCATCTTTCGAAGAACTTTCGTCGATATATTTCCCCTTTACGGGGAGTCAAACGAAATATATATATATATATTATATCGCCAAGGATTACATTGTCCCATGTTATCCGATCGATGTTCTTCGCATTTTTCGTCAGATTAACTCAAGACTATGAAACTACGACTACATTAGCTATTATCTATTACGAAAAAAAAAAAAAAAAAAAAAAAAAAACCACAAACGCACAAACACACAAAAGGTCAGTGATCGCGCAACTCAAGCATCTTGAGTCGTCCAGAACGCGTGTATATATACACTATAATTGATATGTCGACATTATAGTCGCCGAAAAAAAAAAAAAAAAAAAAAAAAAAAAAAAAAAATCGTACATTATACATCGCGACGTAATCAGTAAAGTCCAAGTTTATTATTGCGCGGACGGATCGCGAAAAAAAAGGTTTTTTTTTCCAACGCTTCTCGTAACTCTCTTCCAGTTAGCGGAATAATAGTTAGCGTCGAGTGAGAGAGTGTCGTTAACGCGTATACCGTTCACAGTTGATTCGGCAAAGTATGACCGATTTTTTTTCGTTATCACCCCCATAGAAATGAAGTATAGGACAGAATGTAGGGACACGTGGGGCAAAATGGGACAGTTGCGCAAATCGAACTTTGGGGCGTAATGGACCAACTGTAACTTTATAAATTTTTTTTTATAGTTCGATTTTCAAGTTTCGAAATCAAGTTGCGAAAATGGACCGATACAAAAAATAGGAATGCAGATAAATAAAACTGTACTTCGACAATTGTCTTTTAAAAAAGACTTCCATTATTTTCAATACGTGAAAATTTATAATTTCTTAAATGAATAGTTTACTTGTCGCTTATTGATAGTAAATTATTTAAACATTTTTTTTTTTTTTTCATTTTTTTCAATGCCAGTGAATTACGGTCCATTTTGCCCCACATTACGCGGTATATCTTGCGGCAAATGGTTCTATATATTGTGTATATCTCAGTATATACTTCATGTCAATGGGGGACAAGCTGGCGGCAGACCAGGGCATTACGATACGAATTAGAATAACTTTTTGTTCATTATTATTATTTTTTTTTACATGGTACATGTAACGGTGGAGAACATAGATTTGTTTTTTTACCACTCCTCCGTAATGTACGAATTGCGCGGACGTTCAACTGAGACGTCAAGATGGAATTTACGTGACTCACATTGAGTCCTCGATGTTCTCTATATCGTTTACTAATTTTAATCTTTCCTTCCAACGGCATTGCACATGCGAATGCTATCCGAATGTCGCGTACGAATATGATAACGCGCGGTGACAAACACCTTTATATACATTTTTTACCCTTCTAGACTGAGGATCCCGTTGATTTATGCAGCATAAAAAAAATCGATTACAAACGTTGCGCTTTTATAGTGCAAAAAAAAAAGCCGTTTGCAGTGGAGTCCTCGGATCCAGAGGATACGCTGAACTATCCAGTGATATCAATCGTCGCGCATTACCAATTATTATTCGTATCTTATCGCATTCTCGATTATTCCCGAAAGTCAATAAATTATTTACATTCGAGGGACGAATACGCGAGAATATTGATTCTGTTTATTTTTTTTTTTGTTTTGTTTTCATTTCACTTTACGAATCACGCAAATTTAATATATGTGTAGTATATGTATATTTTTAATCATGTATATGTGTACTCAGCATAAGTGAATGCAATACTGTGTATTGCTGAAAAATACACGAAGGAAAATAAGAAGAAAAGAAAACGCGAGATCCGTAAGCAACTCTCGTGGTCCTCGTACGTTATTATTAACAGATAAATCGTTGTTCAATAGTACAACCGCGCGACCCCTTCGATAATTATACAAAATCGCTGGAAAATTACGACAATAGAATCCCATTAATTTCGGTCTATTTTCCATCGATTATAATTACAAGCAACATGACAATGAATGGTTGTATCATCGTAGATAGGGATACATTAATGATGACAACAAATATTATTATGTTAATAGTATATCAAATATAATGTATAGCAAATTTGTATATTGCCAATGGATTGTGAAATAAATGTTTTTTTTCTACTTACTCGATGAGAGCGAAGACCACTGAAGAAAAAATCGTGCCAATTACATTGGCATATTGTTTCCTCTCTTTCTTTTAACTTGGCGTACGAAGCTCTGTTCGTAGGAAAGTACGTTTATCACTTTTGGATTCCTCAAGAAGCTTTTTTCAAATCATAACCAACTTCGAAAAAAGGGGGCCATTGAAATAGCATCCTAAACCTCGTTGAATAAAAAAAAAATACGTTTGTACAAAATTTTGGCCCGATATCTCAAAAAGTGTGTCAAAGCGCCACCACAATTTTTTCGAAAAATTCAAAATGGCGTGAAAACTGAACGACTGCATAGGTTTTGCCCAAATTCAATACCGATCATTGTTTTATAACAGTCCAATTGTGTACCAAATTTTAACCCGATATCTCAAAAAATGTGGCAGTGAGAGTGCCACCACCATTTTTTCGGAATATCGAAAATGGCGTGAAAACTGAACGACTGCATAGATTTTGCCCAAAATCAATAACAATCATTGTTTTATAACAGTCCAACTGTGTACCAAATTTTAACCCGATATCTCAAAAAATGTGGCAGTTAAAGCGCCACCACAATTTTTTCGAAAAATTCAAAATGGCGTGAAACATGAACGACTGCATAGATTTTGCTAAAAATTTAACCAAAGAAGGGGACTTGATCCCCCAACATGTGGTATAAATTTTAGCTTGGTATCTCAAACCATTCTCAACTTATGAGGTCAAATGATGCGCATACACACAAACATACGGACAGACATTTTTTCTAAATGTGATTTTTCGACGTTTTGGAATATTCCGAATGAGTTTACATGAAAATCTCGGAAATTTTTTTTTACCAAACCAAAGCTTATTAAGCAAATAAAACTATCAAATGGGAATAATAATTAAGCACGATAATGCCGTTCTTGAGGTGTTTGGGATTTATTTTTATTTTATTTATTTTTTTCTTCGAATAAAATTATTAGCAATGAAACTACATAAATTCGGATAATAAAAGACGCGGAGATCCGAGATTTCGCAGGGTGTCGATTCGGCAGAGATAATCGTTACGATTACAGGCGAATTCGATAATTGATCTTTTTCCCAAGTCTCTCGCTTTACTAAATACGATGTTTTCATGATTCGGTACGAACGCACAACCGTTGTGTGTACTTTAAAAAAAAAAAAAAAAAAAAAAAAAAAAGTAGGAAAAGAAATTACGATTCCGACGAGGGACGATAAAACAAATGCATTTCAATCTCAATGGGTGAATTAGCAGGTACGTGCCGCTTTTACTATTTGGTAATGAAAAAATGATCACTCATCGATCATCCAGCGGAACAACGGATGAAATTTCATTTTTTTTTTTTTTTTTTCTTGGCATCTCAGAATCGGGACGTGTATTGCATTGCGGTCGGAATTATGAATATTTCATTTATATAATTTATAATAGATAATATAATATAGAATAATAGAATATCGCAATACCGAGGGCTAAATATAGTTTGACATTATTATAATTTTTTTTTTTTTTTTTTTTTTCGTTTTTAAGATGCAAGAACAACATTCGATGAAAGTTTTTGCGCTCGAAGAGGGTCACGCGAATTAATCTCATGAGGCGAGGGGGTTTACTCGTTTAATCGATTATTTTTCGTCCATCGGACGAAATAAATCGACCTTTCGTCATTCGCGGTTACACTCATAATATTCTTTCGTAGAAGAGAATGTATGCCTGACTCTGCAGAACTTTCGCCTCGTCGACTTCACATACTCTGAAAAAAAAAACAAAAAAAAAATGTAACGGGTCTCAGATACAATTTATGATAATTGACTGCAATTTCGAGGTAAAAGAAGAAAAGGTTTGTCAATAATCACCTCGAGTCAGAAACGTGGTACCATCGACCCGGCGGAGATTCCGGTTCCAGCGATGCCTTTTTCGCGTCTCCCTCGGAGTCGGAACTCGAAGCGCTCGAATTATCGGCCGATTCTTTGCTCTCCTTCGACGGTAGGAAGGCCCATCTTGGATCTTCCGGCGTCAACGGAGGTCTCGTCTGGAAGCAAAAACGAAAAGTATGTAAAAAATTCGCTTGAATTGAACTCTGATTAGGTTTAGCCAATCGATTGCAACGCCTCGTGAGTACCTTGACATACGCGACGTAATGACCACCGTGAAGAGTGCCGCTGTGTTCGACGACGCCGTATAGCGAGTAAAGTTTCGTTTTTCCGCCGCCTTTGCACACCGGTGCCAAATCCAACAACATCGGGAAAGTCACGTGTTTGGCGACTTTACGAAAACCTGCCATTCTCTGCGACTGGAATCGCTTTAGATGAAGAATAAGAACGGCCGGTACGCGAGATATGAGATACTGTTTGGTACTCGGTGTGCATACCATCTTCGCTGAGCCTTCTTTTCCCTGTTTTTTTGTTGCAACGAGTACCACAATTATTGATATTAAATAGTTATCTTTAAAACCTTCGAAACAATGCGAAAATTCGATGGTTACCTTATTCTCTCTGGCGGTACAAGCCTCGCAGCCTACTTTGTTGCTACCGGTCATCAATTCCAGAGCGGTGAACTGATTGAGACACGACTGTATCGAACAATCTCCTTCCTTTGTGTGATATCGAGTCGGTTGTGAATTTCCGAAGACCGCTACTTTCGATAAACCCGCTGTGATGCTTGCAACAGCTTTATCGGGTTTTGTTTCCGCTGGCAAGTCGTCCGAGTTGACCAGAGATTTATCCTGACGAATCTGCGCCTCTGGAGTTTGATATTCCGCTGTTTCCATATCGGACAGAACGAATTTCCTGTCGATAATCACATTTTTAGAGTCGCAACTTCATTGAAATACAAGCAAACTGAGAATTATTGAGTTATAATTCGAAATTTAACACATATTATAATTTCCAAAAAATGTTAAATTTTTTTTGTTAATGAAAAAGTAACAAGTGTTGGATAGAAAATTTCTTATTTTTTTCTTCGCTTTTACATTTATGAAATTCTTTAGAAGGGATGAGACAAAAGAGAAACATTTTTTTTAAGTGGATGTAAGAAATTCTTACAAACCTCGTGGGATTTTCGATGAGCAATCGCAGCTCATTGATCTCAGTTTGCATATTTTCGCCATCGGTTGCGCTCGACGGTGGGCTCAACGGACTGTCTTTGGAAGTAAGAGGACTACTCGGAGGGCTGATGGTCGCAGCCTCGGGACTCAATTCAGAATTAACTATCAACGATGCGGAAGGGGACACATCCGCCGCTTGGCTGCTCTCGTTTCCCTCTCCGGTTCTCGGACTCGGCGTTCTGGAGTTACTTTCAGAAGGGTGCATCGCCACTACACGATTAAGATTCATCGTCGCCGCGTCCAAGAGACTCGGTTGACCCAATTCGGTATTCTTCTTATTCTCGTAGCTTTCGACTCTCGTTGAATCCGAAGCATCGATCGGACTCGACGGTCGCGTCCGATTGCCGTTCACCGACGCGATATCCGATGAGTTTATCGAGATATTGGACAGATCGGGATTCGTCGGAGAGACGGGACTTGCAACTGCGGAAACTTTCTCCGAGCTGTAACCGGACTCGACGACCTCCGGCGCTGAGATGTTATCTTCGACGTCGGCGTCGCTCTCTATTTACGAATTAAGAATTACGTTACAATTTCGTATTATAGACTTAATGTTGTTGAAATTTTTTTTAGATAATCGTTTTACCGGAGTCCACAGCAACCGTTTGATACTCTTCGGAAATGCTGTTCGCATTGCCGAAAAGAACGAGACCCCTGTTAGCTGGTGATGCGTTATTAGACTCCCGGCTTCGTCTTCTCAATTGTCTCTTGTGCCTCTCGGAATTTTCCGCCTCTTTTTTCAACTGATGCTTCGACGACGGTGCACTTGATACATTGTTGTTGCCGATCGAGTCGAAGCTGTCCTCGAAACCACTGTTTTTTCTTCTGAAACAACAAAGAAGATTAAGCGACACGGAATGAATTAATCCATAAATTTGGTAATGAAGAAGACTAGTGATTTACTTGAGAACCGGCGGCTGAGGCTTGTCAGCCATAACGGGCAAACTAAGATCCAAGAAAGGTTCGGTACGTTGAGAAGAGTGATGACACTCGAGACACTCGAGCGTCGACACGAGTACACCTCTGAAAACGAGTTCCGGACCGAGCAAACGAGCGCTCGCTTGTCTGCCGTAAAATTTCACGTGAGCCTTCAACGTGTCGTCGACGCTCTGCTGATCTTCCATCGATTTCTTAGCGCCTGTCTCCCGCAATATTATCGCTTGGTATCTCTGCAACATTTTCCGAGTAATTAATCTGATCGTAGTATTCGTTACGCGGAATATCATACGATTAATGTTAAGCGCAACGACTCACCCGAAGATCTTCGTTTCTAACGAGTTCCAGCAATTGCCTGAGCAGCTCGTGAGAATCGTGTTGACCACCGTCCACGCACTGTACGCTCTTCTTTCGAAAAGTAGCGAGAAGCTCTTGCGGTACGTACGTTTCATTGGTTTTGATGCTTTGCATGGCTTTGAGAGTTTTGCACAGTGTAGCTGTAAAGGAGCCACAACGCTCCAAGGAGCCTTCGATCGGTGGCTATAGAATGAAAATCGTAAAATTTTATAATTTTTTGAAGTTTTTTTTTTCAACATAATTTCGACGGTAAGAAAAACGTCCATTGCGTACCAATTCGATTTCTTCCGAGTCGTTTGTTATCTTGTACTTTCCACCCGGTAGAATAATTTTTTCTCTAGTCTCCTCGAGATTCTCCAGTACTTTAACGAGAAATGGTGTTTGCGAGAGACACTGGAGCACCGCATTGAAAAAGCAGGTATTACCTAAATTCGCTAAGCCCTGTAAATCCACGATAAGCGAATGTTAATAAATGTGTGAATAAATTCGTACGGGAAAATCTCACGCTTTTCCTCACCGCTACTTTTGTCAATCCATTCAAAGACACTCTCCGTTTGTCGTCCGTTTTCTCGATCACGTCGTTCGCACGGATCGGCGGCAGTGGAATAGCTTGGCGAACGGGAGGGGAAGACGCAGCTGCTATTTTCTTCGAATACTCCACTATTTTCAGTAAACGTTTTCTGCGAAATAAGACATTTAAATGAATCGGTGCTTCCCGAAATGCACGAAAATACTTGAAAATACAAAGGACTCGAAGAACATTTATAAGTTGTTTTCAAAATATTTCACTATTTTCAAAGCAATATGCATTCGATGGACAAAAGATTAACGAAAAATATTTATTAATTAATCTCACCTACTGTTATTATTGTTATTATTATTATTATTATTAGTATGAACAGTATAAAACTATATAAATCGATATTATTTTAAAATAAAATCGATTTTTTTTTTACAGGAGAATAATGAAAATTTATTAAAAATTGTTGAAATATAATAAAAATTATCAGAGACTATTTAAAATACTGCCAAGCTGAGGAATAAATTGTTCAACATTGCGATGCGAGAAATACAACAAAAAAAAATTGTACCTACCTACAGTCGGCTTGAATTTCAATTTCGCACCGATAACACCAGATACTCCAAAGTTGCGTATCGACGGCAAGGCAGTGACAATCACTCCGAGGAACCTGGAAGTGCGCTTGTGCATGAGCTTTCTGAGTTCTGCCGCAGGCCTGATGGCCGCATCGAAGACAGATCCATAATGGTGGCGTCGACACGCCGAACTGTGGAAAAAAATGTGCTGTATGCAAAAAACACAGATTTGGATCAAACGGAGACTCACCCCTTCCTCATCGGCCGGAGATTCTTCGCAACCCAGTTTTTTGCATGTTGCACATTCCGTACTAATTCCGCTTTTCTTCAAGGTACCTATCACTTTGGGTGGATTGCTGGCTTTCGCAATGTGAGGGCAGCTGTTTCCTATCGTGAAAACGCGAAAAATTGTTATACCGTAACTATACCGATCGATGTGACGAATTAAAAAAACGATATGTAAAATTGAATTCTAACCTGAATTCGCCTTCTCTCCGGATTCCGACGAATCCTCGCTGCCGTCGTCGATAACGTCCGGTTGACGATTTCGTCGCTTCCTCATTGTTTATTTTTTTCTATTAATTGAATATACACGTTTTTTTATCTATCCGTTTGTTCTGATCGACGGGGGCTACTAAACCACGACTCTTATCAAACGTGCGAGCGCGTTAACATATTTTTTTCTCCTCCCATATACCCCACATACACACCGCTTAGACTTGAGTACCAAAGATTCTCGATAATAGCTGACAGTGGCGGATGGGGAAATTATCGCGAGGAACCCGCGGATAGCTCGCAATCTCTCTTTGAACGCGTTGTACTCGATGAAAATATAGAGAGGCCCCGCGTAGCCGCCGGATTACTGCAACCTCATGGCTTTGGCAATGGTAGACACACTGTCAAGGTCCGATGCTCCTGGGGCACGTTCTAGATGCGAAACCTTTCGACCAAAAGGGATCATGCCTTCTCTCAACGGAGTCTCTTGACCTTTATTTTTCGCGTATTTCGCGACTGTTTTTCTTATTTCATTCTCGTGGGACACGATGAATAATTATCCTCGTCTTTCGCGGATCTTTTACGACAATACTGATTCATCATTTACCGCGTAACAGTTATCCGGAGAATTTGTTAATAACTATTCGATGCTCGACAGTTCCGAGCACCGGATATCGGAGATTATTTTCGAGGGCGTTGAGACGATGCGAAACTCACTCGGTCGATAAAACACGATAGAAAAAAAACTGACGTAATTACATTTGGAGATCGTAGAGATTTGAAGAAATTTAACAATTGACGTTTATCACGAATTTCTTCGCGATGTTTCAATAATGGCATTCATTCGAGTTTTTTTACCGTCCGATTATGCGACGGGACGACGGGGGCGAGGGTATCGCATCATTCTCTCTTGGTTAATTGACGGCGAAAAAACGAACAGCCAGCGCTGACGGTCGAGAGTACGAAACATTGACACAGAGAGGAGTGAACACTCCTTGACAAAGTGACAGTAGTGAATCATAATTGGATTGTTTTATTTTCCTTTCGTAACACGTTAATTTCAACAGTTAGCACAACGGGGGCCGAACAATCAGCCATGTCCGTCTCACAGATGGAAAGTATCCTTTTTTCGTCGTTAATATTATCGGTGACAACGTCCAAAAGTTCGTCACCTTTATAACCTGCATGAGTGACGATTGTAAATTTATGACGACGACAACGACGACTGTCAGGAATGCTCGTACATTTCGTACTTTTTTTCGTCGTCACATTGATTTTACGACTGTAAAAATGCTTGTACATGTCGTATTTTTCTCCGTCATATCGAACAAAAAACCTTTCCGTTCGTTTCCGTTTCCATTTTTACGATGTATCGGTTCCTTAACAGTTGCCAATAGAAAATCTCTTCAATCTCAAGTTTGCGGTGAAGGAGTTGGAGAGAAACTCGAAAAAATGCGAGAAAGAAGAAAAACTGGAGAAGGGTAAAGTGAAGAAGGCCATTCAGAAAGGGAACATGGAAGGAGCGCGTATTCACGCAGAAAACGCGATAAGGCAAAAGAATCAGGCGCTCAATTATCTGCGAATGAGCGCCAGAGTTGATGCTGTGGCTAGCAGAGTACAGACAGCACTTACAACGAGAAAGGTGACACAGTCAATGGCGGGGGTCGTCAAAGCAATGGATGCGGCAATGAAATCAATGAATCTTGAAAAGATATCAGGTCTCATGGACAAATTTGAGAGTCAGTTTGAAGATCTTGACGTTCAAAGCTCATACATGGAGAACGCCATGTCTCAGACCACTACTACTAACGTGCCTCAGAACGACGTTGATTCGTTGTTGCACCAAGTCGCTGACGAGGCTGGGTTAGTATCAACATGTTTATTATATTTATTAAGGGTGTTACCCTTAATAACGCAACGTTTAACTTTTTCGGAATTTTCATTTCTTGAATAAAAGAAAAATTGAAGAGAATTTTTCTTTGAAAAATTTATTTCGTAAGATAAAAAAAATTACTTGAAATTTTTAAATTTTCATTGCTTCAAATTTCGTAATTTTCATTTTAAAAAATTTTTTTTTTATATTTTCAATTTTTTTGAATTTTGTATTTCAAAAATTTTCAACTTTTTTGAATTTTTTACTTAAAAAATTTTCATTTTTTTTGGAATTTGTTACTTCAAAAATTTTCAATTTTTTGGAATTTCTTACTTCAAAAATTTTCAATTTTTTGGAATTTTGTATTTCAAAAATTTTCAATTTTTTGCAATTTTGTGTTTCGAAAATTTTGAAATCTCCCGTTTATCCAATTTTTGAATTCTCAATTTTTTTTCAGTCTCGAGTTGAATATGGAACTTCCTTCGGGTCAATTAGGCAGCATCGGCGCTTCAACCGCCGTCAGCCAGGAGCAAGACGAGTTGACGCAACGATTGGCTCGACTTCGGGAATGAACATTGCCAATAGCTGTCAAGAAAAGAAAGATAAATACATGCTACACTTTTATACTATAATTTTGTCTATAAATCCGCGTACGCCGTTCCGTATGAGTTAACCATCTTCGGTACAACAAAAGCTTCGTACGGTTAGATAAACCGTCTGCTTTTAGACGCACGAAGAAATAACGATGTAATTAACTTTACTTTATTACCGTATATGAGAACTATAAGGTTTTAACTTTGGAACCATTCTGTTATAAATTCTTCTAATATAATAAATATATAATAAAACATCGTGTACGCTCTTAGCGCGTGGGCATTCAAATGGAATATATAGCTTTTACAAATGGACGAAATGCAACTTCAAATATAATACCTATGGTTTTGGTGATCGACGACGAATAACGATATTTTTAAAACATATAAATAAAGAGTGAGGATACCAGAGACTGCCACAGAAACGTTTACAATATCATTGAAATACGAGAGAAATACGGGTTATATGAACTCAGGAAATTGTTGGTAATATTTATAAATAGGTAACGAGCAAAATGCGCGCGCTGCAACGTTTTGAAATCGCGGGTACGGGGTGCATGCGTTTGATGGCGGTTACAAAAAAAATGATTCTGCTATTGCAATAACCGTTGGCCACAACCTCGCCAGTTGTCACTATTGCGACTGAGGTCGGTTGACCGTAGTCCCGATCGTTTCCCGATACAAATCTCTCGCATCGCACAAATTTTGCTTTTGTCAAGTTCATTTCTTTGCTCGATATTCTAATAATACTCATATTTCTAATAATGACAGATTAAAAGAAGTGATGAAAATTAAACATAGCTGTTTTTCTACCCATTTTCTGCACATATTAACAATAACATGTATTACATTGCGGCGAAACCGCGGCGCAAACATACGCGGCGAAATACCCACGTTAACGAATTATTTCCGGAGTCCCTTATTACTTCAGAGGTTTATTAA
Organism: Cryptus armator; assembly: GCA_963971235.1. Classification (NCBI taxonomy): domain Eukaryota; kingdom Metazoa; phylum Arthropoda; class Insecta; order Hymenoptera; family Ichneumonidae; genus Cryptus; species Cryptus armator. Next base: position 21,752,534 of record OZ020235.1, read on the forward strand.
TTCATAATTAAAGCGATGTGGAATATTTCGGAACATATCGGGAATATTTGAAAAAAAGCCAACGTCGGTAAGGCAGTAATTGTCACGGGTGTCAATTTGCACCATACGTCCGTGCGGCAAGAAAAATATTTTGGCACCCCAGCCGTTTCGACATGATGAACGCTTGTATTCGAAATTGTTATCAAAAGTATTTTGAAACGAGAAAACAAATGCCATTTTTGTAAACTCTACGAAACGTTATTGATTTTATCTCGAATCGATAATAACATGAAAATGAAAAGATTTGGAACCTACGATCGATTTCGCCCTACTTTACCGTTGTCATTTCACTTGTAATTCGTCATGAGACCGCACACCCGGTGTGCTATTTTTTTGTTTTTTTTTTTAATTTCTCTACTCGGATCGAGTGCTATAACGACACGAGGCGAAGCCGAGTGTCATTGTAGCACGAGAGGAGGCGAGTTCGGCCGCTTCACAACCGCCGCCAGAAGTCCAATTTTACTTACGAGTATCGCATAATACTTTTCGGGCGTCTAGTACATCAGTCGGTGTTTTGATTTTTGGTCAAAGTGCCGACAAGCCTTTCCGCCGTCTAAGGTGATGCGAATTTCTCTCAATTTTTTGAGGAGGGCGCCACCGTCCAGCCTCACGAGACGCCATATTGAATTGCACTGTCATTGAAAGACGAACGTACGGAGTTCGCCGTCACTGGTGTTAAGCTCCTCGCAAGATCGCTGCTCCACGATTGAAATCCGCTTACCCCAGTATACCGTGACAAACATCGTTTGCTACGAAATAATTATTTAATTTGTGATAAATCACGGTGATCAACAAAAATGTCCGGAGGCGCGTTATTCAGTAACAATGCCACACGCGGCGGTAGCAAGTATCTAGTCGAATTCAAAGCTGGAAAAATGACGATGAAGGGTAAAATGGTTTATCCCGAAGTGCGCAAGGGTCAGCTATACGTTTATCAATCGGACGATTCGCTTATGCACTTTTGCTGGAAGGATCGAACGACTGGCGTTGTCGAGGATGTAAGCAGTGAATACAATTAATTTTTTATTTTTACATTCATCGCGATCGCTTTTTCATTAAAAAAATAAGAAATAAATTAATATGCTAAATCTTCTCCCGCAGGATCTAATCATTTTTCCCGACGACTGTGAGTTCAAACATGTACCTCAGTGCAAAACTGGCAGAGTATACATGCTGCGCTTCAAACTGTCAAGCAGAAAATTTTTTTTCTGGCTTCAGGTATGAAAACAAAAAAATGAAAAAAATTCAGAGGCATTAATTGTTTATCCGTTAAATATACTTTCCGCTATCGGTAGGATCTTAAAACCGACAAAGATGAGGAACATTGCAGAAAGATAAACGAGGTCCTCAACAATCCCCCGACTCCGGGATCACAGCGCAGCGGAGGCGCTAATCATGAGGGCGATTTACAAAATCTCTTGAATAACATGTCGCAGCAACAATTGATGCAATTGTTCGGCGGCGTTGGCCAAATCGGTGGTCTCGGCAGTCTCTTGGGAACGATGAATCGACCGCATGGCACAAGAGCCGCAACGACCACCGCGTCTACCCCTGTGACTACCACAGCGGCGAGACGACCACCGGCTGCGCAGACACCTGCGCCTACGACGGTGACTGAGGCTCCAAAACCCGCAGGTTTGTCGTTGCGATCATAGGAAATCGGTGTTTTACCGATATTCAGCCGAATTAATGTATTTTTAACGTTATTTCAAGTTTCGTATTATGACATTACTCTATATTTTGATTTTCACATTTTTACGAAATGCCGAATCTTAAATCCAAATAAAAACAAATGTATAATGCATAAAAAAAATTTTTTTTAATAGAATTGGAATATATAATATTATTAATATCATTGTTCATAATATTATTTTACGATATTTCGAGTTTTAAATCGAAATAAAAAAAATTAATTGTTCATAAAATTAATTTTTTATGATAATATATTTTGAATTTCAAATAATTGCGTTATTCGACATTTAAGATATGAAATTCCTTCAGGCACCCCAAGTACTCCGTCGGCCAGAACCGCGACACCGACAAATTTGCTGGGCATCACCTCGGCGAACAACACGATTCACCTGAGCGATCTGCAAAGTTTTCTCTCTGGAATTCCGGCTCCCGCAGGCGCGGAACCCGTTGCCCAGGTAATGTCTCGTCGAATCTCCGGTAACGCTTTGGAGGCACGAAACTCGGGGGGGGGGGGGGGGGGGAATATTCTGTAAACAATTAATCATTTTGTTTGCAATGTGAAAACAATTTGTTCATCGACACGGTATCGGTAGCTTGCGCGAGCTGTTCCCGGTTCGTGGTATAGCGCGTTTACTCTTTTTCATTCAAGTGTTTGTATGTACGGCCCCCGAGGGGAGGATATCGTCCTTATCGCAACAAACAAAGCCTTATCCTTGCATCGAAGCAGCTTCGCGATAAGATTATTTCACGGTCCCCTTTCGTATGATATCCGACTTATCGAACGCAACGATAGTCTCGCATTTTACGCGTTCGTTTAGCTCCGCGATCCTTTCTTCAATAGCGTCCGAAGCTCGCGCGCCGGACGAGTGTCGCGCGAGTTTCATTGACACCGAGAATCTTATCAGTGTCTCTTCGTTATTAAAAAAAAAAATACATTCGGTTAATAATGACAAATCAAATCGCCGAAGATCTCTATCCAATAAAAAAAATCCAATCGGCTCTATACTCTTTCCTCGAATGCTACTCGATAAAACCAAATCACAAATCCGAATAACATCGACATTGTTGTTCGCGAAAGGTAGAAAAACGCGATACAATTGAGCGCTTCTCTCGGAGACTTTTTCTCGTAATAATTCGTCCGATTTCGCAGTAAACTCGAAGTCGATATTCTTGGCTACGTAAATATCTTCGATCTCTCGAGTTCGCTATTTAAAAGAGGAACCGAATAAACAGTGGTAAATCTCTGACGAGACCCCGGAGCCCGGCAATCGCTGAATGCCCCTCAGTTGAAAAGGTTTTACCGTTTTTCCGGACAAATAAAAACGATTATGATTCTCGCGTTGGTCGTTAAAATATTGGAAATGAACTATACGTGGCTATCGGAGACCCTGGCATTGCTGTGCAGCTGGGGTGGCCGAACGGGAGTTATTTGTTGCACTCGGTCGGCTACAGCAAAGCTTATTGTCCGGCAGAGGGGCTTAGCGAGCGAGCTGACCAATTCCATCCCGGCGGCGATATCGGCTACGGAAAGTCTGGAACGGGCAATGAGTACGCACTTGCCACCCGGGGACAACTTGTGTACCACGCTATCGTCCCCCCAGTTCTCCCAGGCGCTATCAATGTTCTGGTCTGCTTTGCAGTCGGGACAGGCGGCACCGGTCATTCGTCAATTCGGACTCGGGCCGGAAGCGGTCAACGCGGCAGCGAGCGGAAATCTCGAAGAGTTCGTGAGCGCTTTGGAGTCGGAGGCAAAGACGGGTCAAGGAAGCGGCGGACCGCAACAGCAACAACAACAGGGAGCCGCCAATCAATCGCAACAGCAGTCACAACCGGAGGACGAAAAGAGCAAAAAACAATCGCCGTCCCGTGGCGCTGCTGGTGGAACACCCGGAAAGAAGGACGACGACGATGAGGGGATGGCGCTCGATTAAAAAACGGCCTTTTCGCACCCCTTCCCTCGATTGCACGATCGATCGATTTCAACAAATTCGCAATTTTTTCGTTTTTTTTTTTTTTTTTTGTTTTCTTCATTGATACGAGAAGAAAATAAAATGACATAAATGTTTCTTTGCCTCATATAGGATTATTGGATTATCACTTTAATTCGTTTTTTTAGTCTATTTTTTCCCTGATTCCCTTCCCGCATTGTGAAAAAATCAACTTGTATACCTGTGTGACTATAACACGCGCTTTTTTCAAACTCGAAATAAAAAAATTTATAATATATCGAGAATTGTTTGGGATTAATTCGTAATATTTAACGATTTGTACGTGAATCGAGAGAGTTGTGTCGTTGGCAATAAAAAAAAAACGAGTTTTCGAGGATTTAAGGATTTTTGAGATTTTATTTTGTACCTTATTCTCTACTAACAGTTTGGTCGTTAAACCCGCGTTCACGGGTACGAGGACTATACCGAGCGGTAGGGGATTGTTTTTATTGGAAAATTGGAAAATAGCGGGAAGATACTCGAGCGCCCGGTGAACTTGGTACTACATCGCCGGGCTGACCTTGAACTAGACACGTCTAGTCGTCACGTAAGTATATAGGTGCGGTACACGCTGGATGCAGCGCCGGCTGCGTGTATTATAAACTGTCGACTCCAAGTTGCATGCCAAGGAAACAACAAGAACGTATATTTTTTCCGATGTCGCCGAATCATCGTGTACTCGGGACGAAAAAACCAAGAAGCGGCGAAAGAATTTGCGTTAACCATTTTGGGTTGCACTTTCTCACGCAATTGCGATTGATTATTCAAAGAACAGAAATCCCGGGATACGGTCGGTGGCACACGCATGCTTGAGTAAAATCTTTTGTATGGCGGGAATTTTCTGGGCCAATCGAGGGACATTGTTTACGACGCACAAGCGCGTCATTGGTTAAGCGGGATAATCGATATAGTATAACGTTGCCGCGAATGCGTTAATCCCCGCGTTTCGAAGCTATCGCGAGGGTTATACGGCATCTCCGCTGCGCTAATGCACACCTGGCGATAAGAAAAAATACATGGCATGTTACTCGCCTCGACACGAATATCGGTACGGATGTTTGCACATCACCGGCGAAGATCCTCGAGCGCGGGGGATCAATGACTTTGCTACGCCGAACGAAATAACAGCCAGATGTTTGCATGGTTAATTCGCGGAGCTACTCGATTGGCTATCCGCGTGATGATATCATCCAGGACCGACGTCACAAGCAAAAGATTTTCTCGGTTCTCGGGGATATGTACAACGAAACATTGTGGATGAAAGAGCCAATTTTACTTATCAATTCGATTTATCTTCGTAAATAGAGAAAACGAGTAACATTGAAGCCATTTCGTCGATTGTAATAATGTAAAGTATAGAACAGAAATACGAATAGATAAATTAAAAAAAAAACAATATTAATGAATACTATAATTATAATATAACTATATTATGATATTAATCAATTTTAACATAATTATTTTATTAAAATAAAAATATTAATTTACATTTGTCAACAAAATACGATTATTATTGAGGAATAAGCGATTGTATGGACGCAAATTAACGTCTTTTCCCCCTCCTAACATACAACAATTGTCATAAACCTGTCGAAATTATCATCGACGGTATTTAAAGTACGAACGGAGTTCTCGATAAAGTCCTCGGCGCTCAGATTCGCGGGCCCCGAATTTAATTGATAACACGGCTACCCCACAGAGCTACGCTACTGTCACTAACGCGCATGCGCACGAAACCCATGAATCGAACAAGTAGTGGGGACTGCCTCGCGAGTGCTGACCGATGAATCCTTCGCAAATTGCGCTAAAAATTGTCACGACGTTTCGCGAGGCTCGTGTGTCGCGGTAGTTTCGTTGATCTGCACGTTCGCATAACAAAGTTGTGTCGTCGGGTTATGGCGCTACCGGGTGCCGGTGTCATCGTGAAATAAGCGCGGGTAATCGGCTTTAATGTACCATTGTTGTGACGGCGATGCCCGGGGTACGCGAGCGTGTGTATTGGATGCGCGCACAGTATATCTATCTCCTACATGGGGGCACGTAGACCTCCTATGTACGCCGAAACGAGAGTAGCCCCCATGTAAAATGGCAACCTTGACATTTCGCGATTGTTTTTGTTTCGACTTTCGAGCCGAGAGTGCAGCACAACAGTGGCATTAGAGAAAAAATTTCATTACGCTCACAACGGCGATAGGCGAACTAATGTTTATTATCATTTGCGATTTTAGCGGCTCGCGCGATAACGCGATTCGTTCATAAAATATCGACACAACGTAAACATACATATATCTAGTAATTCGTCGAAGTCGGAAAAAAAACAACGGTTCGTTGGATGGATTTATTTTTATTTAGTTTTTTCGATATTCCTCAACGAAGCGGCAACAGATGCAGAAGAAATTGCAATTGTCTCGCATTTCGAAATTCCATGCTATCACTCGATGCTAAAACCAGTCACAGGACTAACGATCACGGAAACCGGTTCTCGAATCTACGGTATTACAGTGCATATACTTTCGTGCCGCGAGCTTTTTCTTTGGGTTGTTCTATTTTTCAATCACGAGATTTTTATCGCATGGTAAAGATGATTTTCCTCAACTTCGATCGGTTCATCCGACGTTACACGATAACGTGACGCGCATATCCATATGCTATAGATACTAAACTGTTTATGTATCTCACGTCGTATGTGAAAGCACGAGGGCACTGCCATGGATACAAGATCGCGACCGGAAGCACGCAGTGACTAACACATAAAGTACGTCACACATAACGTCATGTCTATCGTACACTGTCGCATGCGAGTACAGAGCCAACATATGTGCCCCTATCCCTCCCACTCCGGGAAGTTTCGTCAATCGTGTTTGTCCACAGTGAAACGATACATATTCACGGTCATTCTACTCACTCGGGGCTTTCGTCGTGCGTCGAAACGCATCGAGTTCACGGTGTATTCGAATTGTTTACAGAGAGCATTGAAACTCGCGCGGTAATCGTAAACCCGTGAAATCGTAAATATTACGCGGAAGAAAGAACGATAAAATAACTATTCGAACGTAGGTACAGCAATCGTATACTTCGGACCGATAACAACGAGAAAAAAACATAAATGAACTTAACCGACACGGTCGTACGAGTTTTTTTCGCTATCGAGTTTTAACCCTCCGAATATAATTATAATTGTGTGCGGGTTGGCACTTCGAGAGTTACATCGATATATTATCGCGCGATGAAAATTGCGAGATTAACGCACCGGGTACCGTGTTTCCGATAACGATTCAGCTATTAGTAGAATTCATTCTCGCGCCTGTGGACGCCTCGTAAACAACACACCAACGTTCGTCATCCCGTGTTTTAAGCCGCTCCGCGAACTCCGTCGCGTTGACACACGTGAGTTGACGGCTGATCGGTCGCGGAGCTCGCCATTGTTTCCATTCCCATTCGCCGGGTCCCAATGCACGACGGGACGGATTCGAAGGAGAGAAGAGATGGCAGGAAAAAAATAGAAAAAGAAAACAGAGGAAAAAAAATGATGGTTGCCATCGGACGGCGATCTTCGCGGGGCTTCGGCGGTCCCGCGTGCACTCTCGGATAGCGCGCGCATACACAATACATAAACAGACGCACACGTACACTCTGAAAAACGCAGTTTTCGATTCTATCTCTCCGGTGTTTGTGGTTTCTACGCTCTCTGTACACACAGAGAGTTCCAGTCGTCTCGTGACCGCTGTGGCGGCAGGTTGTTCGCGCGGGAGTAGTGCCGCACGCGATAATGCCGTTTGGCGTTAATTCACCAGAAATCCGAGTTCTTGTTTTTATTATTCGAAGCTTAATAACGAGAAAAAAAACGTGAATTCCAAATGTGATAGAACTCGAGAGTCGATCGAATAAAACACTTCCGCGTTATTACGCACTTAAATTTCCTCTCCCACTCCCTATCACCCCCGTCCCCTCCCGCCCTCCAACAATAGAATAATAAAACGATAATAACGACAGGGACAGGTTCGCGTTTAGCGATGCGTACACAGTGCTAATTCAATTTCATTAACTACTATTTACAGAACACTTATCATTTTTCGTGCAAAAAAAAACCCCGAATACTGACGGAAATGTAGTGATTACCGAGAATTCAGTTTTTTTTTTTGAGAAGAAAATACAAAATAATATATATAACCCCGCGACGCGAGTACCTAAAATCGTGTGTGCATCACCGCGAATCGACTTATGTGGATAAAAGAAAAGTTGATTTACGAGTCAATCCGAGGATCATAAACATCGGGTGAGTTCCTCATCTTGTTTAATCCGTTTTTTTTTTTTTTTCTTTGTTCGATGAATTTAGGTTAGTCACTTATTTACGCGTAATAGTATTGATAACAACGTGTAAAAATAGTATACATTCATTTAAAAAAATAGATAATGAACACGCGTAAGTGTTTGTGGTCTCGTAACATGTCAGGTGTACATATATATGTATATAGTTTTTTCGATAAGTGGGTTTCTCCTCGCGAAGAGAAATCCCAGTGTGAGAATCACGTATTTCGTATAAAGGTTTTTAAATTTTTTTTTTTCGCTCCATCCACGTAGTGGCATTCTTGGTGAAAATGTCGCGATCCAGTTATACCCATTCCTGGATATTCATTGGACCGTTATCGTGCAACAAGTAGAGTGCAAGCGGGGATGGAGACTCTGCAGTCCGCGGTCTTAGGCTCCTCCTTTTCTTTTCTTCGCTTCTTTATTCTTCTTTTTCTTTCGTTTCTTTTTTTTTTATATTCTCCCTCTTTCACTCGTTCGGCTCTCTTGCGCACAGAGTTCCAAGGCCCCGGCTTGCCGCGTTCAAGCATCGTCCGACTCTTTGGCTACGGTACCGAGACCTCAACGTACAGACCATATTTGTAGGCTCCGGTACATACCGATTGCCCCCGACGCTGCCAGTCGATGACCATTTTAGTGTAATTACTTAATTTTTTCATTTTTTCGTTTTCTCATCACTAAATTCATGAACATTTCTTTCACTGGTATATAAAAAAGTTTTGGTTACGAAAAAAAATAAACGATCGGCGTGCGGTCATTCACTGGTACACTCATCGCAGATATATTTAAAGAGAGCGGTAACCACTAACGAGGACAAAGGTATTCGCAATCGTGAAAGAAAGACGACGAAGAAGCGACCGTATGTTTTTACGTGCGTGTGTGTGTGTATACGAACGCACATAAGTAACTTTTTGCCGCGTATGTGTGAGAAGAAAAGATCGCGGCGGCGGGAGGAGGGGCGGGGGGGGGGGGGCGACCCGAGAAAGAAACGACAAAGCGACGCAGAAAGAACGAGAGAGACGCGTAGCGAGTGCAACGAGTCGACAAGTCGAACGAATCAAGGGACGATACGGGGGGGGGGGGGGGGGAGAAAGAAGGTGGGAGGCTTGGTGAACTTGAGGAGTCGCAACTCCTCGTCTTCTCTCCTCTCCGTTTTTTCTTTCGTCCCCGAGGGCCCCCAAGTTGCCAACCCAGCCGCATGGATCTCTTCTTGTTCAAGTGAGAGAGTTCGCGACTTCGGTGTTCTACCTCGCCGTGGCAGTTCGTTTGCGTGGCGAGCGTGTGTACTCGTGGAATTCGATGAGAACTGACGAAATGAAAAATAATTATTAACCGATCGGACGAACTTTTTTTTTTTTATGGTACGCACGATCCTTTCTTCTTTCGAGGCTTGCAAATCGAACGGAAATGACACGAACGTCGGAATCTCTCGATTTTTTTTTACGATACACCCGAAACATCGAAACATCGTATTTCGCGTAAACTTATTCCCAAACGTTCTTAATGCGATTTCTATTGATGAAACATCGTTTATTCATCGCCCAAACATTTATGAAGCATTTATTTATTTTTTTTGTCGTTTTTTTATGAAACATCGCGCGCGCATGCATAACTCGCGAGATAAGTTGAACGATTTCTTATACCCGTTGTGTTCGCGCGTCCCTTCGTCTCGAACGAATATATCGTCTCGTCTCTTATTCTCTTTCGCGTTCTGCGCGACAATGAAGTTTCTGTCTCAATACGAAAACGAAGCCCGATACCCGTTCGGCAAATAACACATCGAGTCGTTTCTCGAGTTTCATTTTGTCGGTGTATTTGTTTTATCTTTTTTTTTTATCGGCATCTACATTGGCGGAGGCACCTTTCGTTGGTCCCACTTCTCAGTCATTGCTCCCATTAAGCACGGGCTGTGGTATCAACTAAGCGCATTTAATAACACGGAGATTTTCCCTTCGCCATGACACAACTCGGCATTTCGAATTTTGGGGCAAAATGAACTTGAAAATTAAAGGAATTTTTAAAAAAGTTAAATTTTCAAGTTTCGTGAATATTATTAATGTTCCCCAATTTTTTTTTTTTTTTACATTTTTTTCGTAATATTCTAAAGGGATGCGGCAAATCTGTTTTTTGGTTCAATAATAATGGAAAAGTGTTGTGTACATCGATAAAAGTTCCTAAATTCCTAAAGCGGTTCATTTTACCCCAACTATATAAAAAAAAACCGACTGATCCAATAAATATTGTTATAGCGACTTGGGAAGGTAATAAGGTCGCCTCCTGTATCGGAATTCACTTCAGCTTCGACTTCACTCGTCCACTTCATTTCTACCGCGTTGAGAATAAATTCAATTGGTTTTCGAACCAAAGAACATTTACTCGGGAACTCTTCTACGAACGTTGAACCCCTTCGGTGCGGAGTTCACGTATATACATATAAACATAAATCATCAGGAAAAGTGAATGACGATGATAAGGAAAAATCTTAAAATTTTGGGTTAAAATTTTTTTTGAACATCAAAGAATTCCCGATTAGAAAAAAAAAATTCGAAAATCCACAGAAATACCTGTGTTCGTTGATAACGCGAACGAAAAATGATAACGAATATTCGAAACTCGAATAATCCGCGACGTTTCAATATCTCGAAAAAAAAAAAATTCAGGATATTTAATTTTGAGAAAAAAAAACCATTTATATCGGAGAAATGATACTTTTAAAGGGAAAAAGGTATTTCAATGAGTCGTAACACATTTTATACTCAACGATAGATTTGTATTTACGAAGCGAAATTCAATACCATTCATCGACAGTCGTATCAATATTCCGATCGTACGTTTTCATCTCATTCTTCCTTTGCCTCGCGAAACCGCGCGATTGTTCGCATAGGACAGCGATCGTCTCGAATAATTATTTGTATTGTATCGCGTCGACTCGTCCAGTCTGCGGGACGATACGATCGGAAGTTAACATTCACTAACAGAGTCTCGAATTTTTCAAAACACAATCCGATAATCGATTAAACTACGGATTGCGGCAGATGCACGAGAGTTTCGCGATAGTTGAAAGCGAAAAAAAAAAAAAAATTAATTGTATCAACATTTTTTTAACATTTCGTAATCAGTCAACGGGTTTAAGAGTTATGAATCGCGAAAGGATAAATGCAACGATTACTGTACCGGCGACAAAGCACGCGACGAATATATACCACGTTTCCTCGTCGAAGACGTCGGTAAATGCCGGTACTTGGCTATACAGCGTGTCGATTAGCTGCATATTGTAATCCTTGTTTCGTCCCGTCGAACGCCCTGCCATTTCGATAATTTTTTTTCTCGCTGTTCCTCGCGCCGCGAAAAATCGATTTCTCGAGCCTCCGGTCTTTATCTACCGCTATTATTATCTCTTCCAGTGAATTAACAATGTAGGATTTTGTTTCTCGTTTTTCTTTCGTTCTCAATAAAGATTCAGTTAAATTTCAATTATTATTTGTACCGAATAAATTTCGAATATATAAAAAATCTCGAAGGTACGAAAAAATGTTCACTCGCGCAGTTTCTTGATCCGCTTATTATTGTTATTATTTTCCTTTTCTTTTTCTTTTTAATTGAATAAAACTATAGATAAATCTCTACTCGTGGATAACTCTTTCGTTTAACGACGATTCCGGGCGATTTTTCGCTTCAGTTTTTGTTTCTTCTTCTTCAACGGTCTGCCGGTTTCCACGGGTTCCTCAACGGGCACCAGCGAGCTTATGTGTTTATTGTACAGCTTCAGTATATCCAAAGTATCCAATTTGTCGCAATCGAAAATAACTTTTTCGCCGTTAGCTGAAAACGAGAAATTGTGAAAATTGTCAGAATTCGTGGAAACGACGAATTCGATATATCGATCGAGTTTTTTCGATTAATTTTTGAAAATAAAAATAACTAATATATATATATTTTTTTTTAACTCACTGAGATCGCATTTGACAACGGCTGGGGAACGATCGCACACGATGTCCGTTTTCAGTACGCAAAACAAATTCGTCGATTGTAATTTCGGTGCGGAGATGAAGAAGAGAAACTTTCTGTAACAAGAATAATAATAATAACAATAATAGGAGTCGTAATAATGATAATTTCTCGTGCGTGCAACTAGCGAAAGGCTCGTAAATAGTTATATAACAATATCAATTATTATTATTATTTATAATGACGAAAACGTTTGTTGTCGTTTTGCAGACAAAATGGCGCAACTGGATCAACAGCTGCCTATCCCGATGCCGGATCTTAGCACCCTCCGTATAACAGCCGCCGTTTCTATGCTCGGCAAGGCTTACGGATGCGGACAATGCAGCGGTAAGTTGGGGTTTTTTTTTTAGGAAAAAAAAATTGTTTTTAGGAAAATTAAGGCGTATAAACGATCGAAAGGCCGCGACGAGTGGTGTATCGTAAGTGGTTAGGGGTGTCGCGGTGGAACAGGGCAGACAGACTACTCTACCCCTGCGGTGCCTCGGAATTTCTCGACGCACGAACGACAATTAACCGACTTACGCGCAATGACGAAATGACGACGAAAAACGAACTAAGCGCGAAAAACATACCCCTTTGGTTTGAAATTAATTATTTTCCGTATCACAAGAGCTCTCCGTTCGCGTTAATGTTGAGACTTGTCTAAAAATAATGCTAACGCGCGTTGACGTACACTTTGGTCGGTCTGCTGGAAACACCCGCGCTCGGCGCATGCGCGGATTATATCGACACTGCGCGAGAACACCCGACGCAGTGTCGAATGGTCGATTCTTTTTTTTTTTAATGCAATTCTCGTCTTGTTGCCGAAAAAAACTACATTATCACTAGAATTACTAATTATGAATATCCCGACAAAAAAAAGTAATGAAATGCTCCGAAAAAACTAAAGTTGGTCGATTTGAATTCGAGACATCGAAGATATCGTGACAAACGTATATACGGCTATACGTTCGTAGATGACGAATTCTACTCAACGACCCCATCAACATAAACTTCTCGTTTATTAAATTTATTTACTTCTCAAGTTTTCTTTGGTACCGAATGAGCTAAATATCGAGGGTTGTTAATCGAGGAAAATAGTTTTTTACCGTGCGCGACCCGGTAGATGCCAACTAACCTTGCATGTTCAACCCGTTCCGCGAACGGATCAAATTGAACGGTGATCTTTGACACTGGCTTCAAGTTCACGCTCCTCAACTGTTTGGTTATCGCGCTCCATAAACCTCCCGAACGGCTTAGATACTTTCCTTGCAAAGGAACCGACATTACACCGAAATAAATGTACACGCGATCGCACGCACGTTACACCTGCGAGTACACTCGCCGAGAAGTTGTCGTCTCCAGTGCTGCCAACGCCGGGTCAATGGCTGCATTGGAGTCGAGAGTTCGCGAAACAAACGATTGTTCGAAGACAAATAAATTTATTCATCGAATTCTATTGTTATTCGGCAAATTTTGGCAACAATACATTGAAGATAAATGCGAAATCTATTATCAATATTTTGTTACGATCTTTTGATAAAAAAAAAGAGCAGATATAAAAAAGAATTAGATTCGGGTACGACGCGGGATTAGAGCCGTCCCTGTGGTAGTAGTACCGCGGCGATTGGCGGAATACGATCCAATCGTGAAGAATTTAGTGGCAGCCATTGCAGAGAAGGCAGTCTCGATCGCAGAGTGTGTGTTGTGGGGAAGTGTGTTGTGCGGCCAGTGGGTTTTGTGTTAAATTTTTTACTTATTTGTTAGTGGTTAATCCGTAATTTTTCATCGTTCGGCTGCGAAAATGTATCCCGTAGGCCAGCGTGAGTATTAGCAGTCACTTGATTAAGCCACGGCCGACGATACGTAAGCGTGAGGGAAGAAAAAATAACCCGAAAAGGGCAGTCTCTCTCGCGGATCCCCCGAAGTTTGTCTAGGCGAGTCTAGAGAACCTCGAAGTCGCTCGAGCGGACGTTTTTTTTTTTCAGGCCCTTTGTTCGTCACTGGTACGACTGTGGCATCGCGACCACGATGTTTCCCGTTGAGTAGAAAAGAACTAAAGCGAAAATCTAATAAAAACATTAATCAACGAGCGATCGTTCAATCATCCGAAATTCGAGACTCGCAAGGCACAAGAGAGTTTGTTAGACTGACCCCGTATGAACCCCCTATTGTCGTTCAACAGGCAGAAATGTGTCGTCGTCGCCGTCATCGTCGTGTTGTACCTAATACCTAACTATGCTATCCCCGATCAGCGAGCGCATAGCGCGCGAGTTCGTAACGCGGATAGATGTCCGAACACCCTCCCCCCCCCCTCCCTCCCCTCTCGATGTCTCACTTTTATTCGTCACGTTGCACGCGGCTTTCGTGGCGATATCGCATCGCGATAACCACCGGGATAGCTTTTTCCTTCGTTCGATCCCACGCGATTCTACAACGGCCCCGCGCTTCAATCGATAATTTTCCCGTAAAAATAAAAAGCAAAAAAAAAAAACGTTTCGCGTATCGTTTTTTCCGAACAATTGCCTCATTAATATTTCACGTCAATTGATTTTCGCGTACTTTCCTACGCGTTCACTGTGTATAATATGGTTATATCTTTTTTCCTTTCGGAAAAATATTTGCCTCGTAATTATTTGTTGCTCCGCAACATCAATTATTGCCTCCGATCAATTTCTTTACTTTGATAAATAATTCGTCCGTCGATGCGTTCGAACATACGTTACAAGTATAAATGTGATAATTGCATTGATAATGTCATAAAAATATTTATTACCATTGCGAAATCATTATTTTTTTTTTTTTAACCGTCCCGTATATATGTCCCTTTGATACATGTTTCGCAAAGTTTGACTTTCGGTTCTTCCTCACCGCATACTCAAACGTTTCTAGAAAACAAAACAAAAAAAACAAAAAAAAACTTGACGTTAATCGAGTGAAGATCATTTTTACTGTCCTTCATAGCTAAGTACCGAGTTTCGCAGAACTTCTGAACAAGTGTATACAAAGATTCGAATATGGAGGAAACAACTGGTAACCATTACAAGAATATATGTAAAAATGTTTTTTGAATAAACTTAGATTCACTTGAGTTATTTAAAAAAAAAAAAAAAAAAAAGAAAAAAAAAGATAATACATATTTTTTATATATATGTATAAATATATATATATATATATTTAATTGATTTTTGGAAATCTATAATTGAAGATACACAACATTTTTTTTAAACACGAGAATATTTGAATTTATGACGACTTTGTGATTTTTAGCCCCCCCACCCGGGCCAACGACGAGCACCGCAGTTGGAGCTGCGGGTGCGACTGGAAGCAGCGTAGTAGCTTCCAGTTCGCTGGGTCTCGTTCCCGCACAACAGACGCACACCCCACCGCAACCTCCGGAACTGCCCAGTGAGTATCAAAGAAGAAAAAAAAAAAATTTATAAAAATATTGCGAAGCGTAAAATTTTGGGTGTTTTTATAAAAAATCGTTTTTTTTTTTTTTTTTTTTTTTTTTTTTTTCCTCGTGATTTTTCAGTGTTCTCATGTCCACGAAGGCCAAACATAGGACGGGAAGGTCGGGCGATCGGTTTGAGAGCCAATCACTTCCAAATTACAATGCCGAGAGGCTATGTTCATCACTACGATATTAATATACAGCCCGACAAATGTCCGCGAAAAGTAAATCGCGAGATAATAGAGACGATGGTTCACGCCTACAGCAAGATATTCGGCACTCTCAAACCCGTTTTCGACGGTAGAAACAACTTGTACACCAGAGATCCGTTGCCGATCGGCAATGACAAATTAGAATTAGAGGTATACATCGTCAATCTTCTACCGTTTTTTCTCTTTTATTATTATTTAATCAATTATCATTAATTCCGTTAACTAACAACAATTAGTCAATAATTTTTCTTGATATCATTTCTTTTCAAAGTGGCATTACATTGATGTCGCAGACAAAAAAAACATTTTTTTGCACCGAAAAATAAAATAAAGATTTTTTATCGAAAATCGATGGGAAACGAATAATCGAACGATTGTTAAAAAAAAAAAACAGGTAATACTACCGGGAGAGGGTAAAGACAGAGTCTTTCGCGTGGCAATAAAGTGGATAGCTCAGGTGTCGTTATACGCGCTGGAGGAGGCACTGGAGGGACGAACCCGACAAATCCCATACGACGCTATTCTCGCTTTGGACGTTGTAATGAGGCATTTGCCGTCGATGACTTACACGCCGGTCGGTAGATCGTTCTTCAGTACCCCCGATGGATATTATCATCCGCTTGGCGGAGGTCGGGAGGTATGGTTCGGCTTTCATCAATCGGTCAGGCCGTCGCAGTGGAAAATGATGCTGAATATTGACGGTAAATTGTCGTTTTTTCGTTATTATTCTCTCGTAAAACGAATAAGTCGTCTCTCTCTCTCTTGATGATTAATCCAATATTTCTCTTGTATCATTACACTCAACAGTATCGGCCACCGCGTTCTACAAGGCTCAACCGGTCATAGAATTCATGTGCGAAGTACTGGACATGCGAGACGTTAATGAACAGAAAAAGCCGCTGACCGATTCGCAGAGAGTCAAATTTACCAAAGAGATAAAGGGCCTTAAGATCGAGATAACCCACTGTGGCACTATGCGACGAAAGTACAGGGTTTGCAATGTCACGCGAAAACCCGCTCAAATGCAATCGTAAGTAATTGTCGAAAATGCCGTTAAAAAAAATACCATTAAAAAAAAAAAAAAATTAATTTTTTTTTTTTTAATTTTAATTAATTTTTTTTATATATATATTTTTTTTAATAAAAAAAAATCTCATTATTTCTTCCTTTACAGATTTCCACTTCAATTAGAAAATGGCCAAACGGTCGAGTGCACCGTCGCCAAATACTTCTTAGATAAATACAAAATGAAGCTTCGCTATCCTCATCTACCGTGCCTTCAAGTGGGACAGGAGCACAAGCACACGTACTTGCCGCTCGAGGTAAAATATTTCAAACCAGAAGTGCCGAAGCGTTCAATCAAAGTAAATAACTCAACGACGTTAACCTTATTTTATTTTTTCCTCCGAAAGGTGTGCAATATCGTGGCGGGTCAGCGTTGCATAAAAAAGCTCACCGACATGCAAACGTCGACAATGATAAAAGCGACCGCGCGGTCGGCGCCCGATCGCGAACGAGAGATAAACAATCTCGTGAGACGAGCGGATTTCAACAACGATTCTTACGTACAAGAATTTGGTCTTACGATTTCGAACAGTATGATGGAAGTACGGGGACGCGTATTGCCGCCTCCGAAGCTTCAGTACGGCGGACGCGTTAGTTCTCTCAGTGGACAGGTATAGAGAAACTTTTTTTTTTTTTTTCAAACGTTATCGTTGTTTATTTAGTTTAAAAAAAAATTGTTTCAAATTTTTCTCCTTAATTTTTGCGTCAAAGACGAAGCAACAGGCGTTGCCGAATCAAGGAGTGTGGGATATGCGCGGCAAGCAATTCTATACCGGTGTGGAGATACGTGTCTGGGCGATAGCGTGCTTCGCGCCCCAGCGAACCGTTCGCGAAGATGCACTCCGAACGTTCACCTCGCAGCTACAAAAGATCAGCAACGACGCCGGCATGCCGATTATCGGACAGCCGTGTTTTTGCAAATACGCGACGGGACCGGATCAGGTTGAACCAATGTTTCGTTACCTCAAATCCACGTTTCAAGCGTTGCAACTCGTTTGCGTCGTTTTACCGGGCAAAACACCGGTGTACGGTGAGTGTACTTCACATCGCTTCATCGGTCCTGTTTTTTTTTTTTTTTTTTTTCGTATTTCAAGCAAAAGTTCAACGATATCCCTTATATTTTTTCGTTTTCTTTCATATTCTTGTGGAAAATTAATCTTTGCGTTTTCATATTTTCGTTCGTAAAAGTTTACATTTCTACAAAACGCTTTACACAAAAGTATATTTATTCAAATTCAAGTTCAACCTTAAGTTACCCCGTCGATATTGCCACAATACTGAGATCATACAAATTTAATGAGCTTCAGGTCGCGCGTTCCAGAAAAAAAAAAAAAAATATAAAAAAAATTTAATAATTTATCGAATGTTTTCATGAATGATGTCTTACGTGTATTTTTGTTTTTTTACGCAAAAACAGCGGAAGTTAAACGCGTCGGTGATACGCTCTTGGGAATGGCGACACAGTGCGTTCAAGCAAAGAACGTGAATAAAACATCGCCGCAAACTCTGTCGAATTTGTGTCTGAAGATTAATGTGAAATTGGGCGGTATAAACAGCATTTTGGTACCGAGCATAAGACCGAAGGTTTTCAACGAACCCGTTATATTCCTCGGCGCTGACGTGACCCATCCACCCGCCGGGGACAACAAAAAACCCAGCATAGCCGCGGTGGTTGGAAGCGTCGATGCACATCCGTCTCGTTACGCCGCCACTGTTAGGGTACAACAGCACAGACAGGAGATAATCCAAGAATTGAGTTCTATGGTTAGGTAAGCAACGAAAACCGATGAAAAACTATTTTTTTAATACCAATTTTTCGAATAATACGATATTACAAGATTTTAATAATTAAACGATTATAATATTAACCTATAGACAGCTTATAGACGGTTTCAATTGGATTATTTGTTTTTTTTTTTTTTTTTTGGCGCAGGGAACTTCTTATAATGTTCTACAAGAGCACCGGTGGCTACAAACCGCACAGAATAATTCTTTACCGCGACGGCGTCTCGGAGGGACAATTCTTACACGTACTTCAGCACGAATTGACGGCGATTCGGGAGGCATGCATAAAACTTGAAGCCGATTATAAACCCGGTATAACGTTCATCGTCGTGCAGAAGAGGCATCACACGCGATTGTTCTGCGCCGACAAGAAGGAACAGAGCGGAAAGAGCGGCAATATACCTGCGGGAACGACGGTCGATGTATGCATAACGCATCCGACGGAATTCGATTTTTATCTGTGCAGTCATCAAGGCATTCAGGTTAAAATTATTTTATTTCGAACAAATTTTTATTATTAAATAGAATTTCGTTACTCATTTATTTGTTATTCGTTGAAATTCTTCAGGGAACATCGCGGCCGTCGCACTATCACGTTCTCTGGGACGACAATCATTTCGACAGCGACGAACTTCAGTGTCTGACTTATCAATTGTGTCACACATACGTTAGGTGTACGAGGTCCGTCAGTATACCCGCACCGGCGTACTACGCTCATCTCGTCGCATTCCGCGCGAGGTATCACCTGGTGGAAAAAGAACACGACAGGTGAAAATTAAATATCTTCCGGCGAACCTATCTATCGGTTTCACACAACGAAAAACTTTTTTTTTTTTTTTTTTTCTCTGCAAAAAAAAATCGTACACGAAATTCTTCACGATCGATTGTTCGTCAGGATATTCTGATCCAATGACAAAATTTTCAGATTCGAATATAAAAAAATTTGTCGAAAAATTCAATTTTGTTGGACTCAATATTTTTTTTTAGAATTTTTCATCTGAAAGTAAAGAAGCTATTGAAAAAAATTAAGCATCTAAGAGTTATATTGGGACGTAGCGATTTTTTTATACAATCAGAAAATTCTTAGGAATTACTAATTCGTGGAAAGCTTTTTTACGATTTTATTTTCATGGAGAAAGAGAATAAACCTTTTTTTCTTTACTGAAATCGAATTGTTGCCTTTCCCCTCAATTGGTTTAATATATTTCATTTTGTGACAATAAAACTTATGAATTTTTTTTCGTATTTACAGCGGAGAGGGATCTCACCAGTCGGGCTGCAGCGAGGATCGAACGCCCGGAGCAATGGCTCGGGCAATCACGGTGCACGCCGATACCAAGAGGGTTATGTATTTCGCGTAATTATTTTTCGACGATCTCGCGTGTCAGCGAGAAATATCTCCCGAGCACAGGGCACAGCGCGAACCCTTTAACGCCAAAGCTCGCGCAACAAACCAACAATCGTCATATCGTCCCGAGTAAAGCACGGATGGGGGAGTCAAGAGAGCCGGAAAAAACATTTTTGCGAAATTTGAATGGTTACTTAAAATATTTGAATAACGAACGACAATCCTCTTGGGTGGCCAATTTTTTTTTCTTTTATTTTATTATTATTTACTTTTATAACAATTGGAAACGTACGGATCGTGAGGTGTGGAAAAAAAAAAAAAAAAGTATGTCTTTCGAAAGACCTCGCGAAGAATGTACGACGACGCGATTAGGATTCCGCGGGGAAGCCTGACTCGAGTTTGTTCGACATAGAGAAGATTCAAAGCAGAATTTGAAGATATTGAAGGAGACGCGATTAGGTTTTAAAAAGAAAAAAAAAAAAAAAAGAAAAAAGAAAACGGTGCTTTTAGTTAATCATGTTTTAGATTAAATTAGCAGACACGTTTGATTGGCTTGTCGAGGGTAAACTTACAGGATAAAAGCAATTGCCGTTCAATTACAAAATCAATCTAATACTTTCTTTTTTACAGACAAATATTTCGGCTCCGTGCCTCGCGAATTACGCTTATTTTTCTTTCTTCTTTCGTCCGTCTCCTCGCGTTTGTCGACGAGACGACGTTCTATCATGATAAATCCACCATTTGTATTATAATGTGAGAAAAAAAAAAAAAAAAAATATCGCATCGTCACGCAAAACAAAACAAAAATCACCAACGTACTTTCTCCCATAAACGCGGGACCATAACTTTTTTGTACATAGCTAAAAAAAAAAAAACAAACGATCTTTTAATCGTCCATTCCCCGGAGAGGGAGAGACAAAGTAAACATCGATATCAGCTTTTTTTTATTGTCTAAAGATTCGGATTTCATAATGCGTTATGCGAAAGAATGAGCTTCGATGCCGTTGATCGCTGTCCGATCGAAGAAAAACAAAAAAAAAAGAGAAAAAATTGGCCACCGCAAGATCGAGCGCGCGTCATTGTCTAAGAAAAAAAAATAACAAAAAAAAAGAGCGCAACGCTAATCCCAACTTTTCCTCTGAAAATAACGACAAAAGCGAGAGAAAGGCGCTTAGTTACGCGTCCATGAACGCCGATATCGGCCGAATCGATGGCCAAAGTAATCTAGAAATTTCATTTACAAAAGATAAATAATGAGATCCGGACGTGTCTTCGGAAATTCTTACGCAGCGCCTTCGCGCGAAGCGACGAAAAAAATTGGAAAATTATCCGCGTGGTGATTGCGGAGATAGCAGTGAAAAAAAAAAAAGTAAAAAATGCCTTTGCCCGCGCGAAGTAACGACAAGCCGACACATCCGACGAAGAGAAATGCTGATATCTTTTTTATTACCTAAAAAAAAAAAAAAAAAAATAAAACGCTTGGTCAGTCCGAATCCAATGTCATAAAACCTTAGATTTTAAGAATACTCGCTATAGTTTCGTACCGAGGATTTTCGCACGGAGATCGAGTGACTTTACCGCGAAGCGTTCAACGATCGCTCGACACATTATAAAAAAAAAAAACAAATGATTTGTCGAGCGCCCGCGACAAACGGGGATTCGAGCGGTGATCGTCTTCTAGAGCCCGAAGTACGAAATGCGACTACGCTTACTTTAATGAAAAAAAAAAGATAAAAAAAAAACAGCCGCGACACTCGTCGAACGGGATTATCGCCTCGTTGGTGCCCTTCCCCCGCAGTGCATTGTAAAAGGCCGGAATTTATTTGTTACAATATTACACACGCGAACGAGACGATTTTCCTGTTTCGGAAACAAACGCGATGTCGCGCTTAGGCTAATTTTTAATTAAAAAAAAAAAAAAAAAAAAAAAAAAAAAAAAATACGTGGCATTGGATTTGGACGGAGAGTCGTGAAAGCCCTATCAATGCAACGCATATGAAATGAAGAAATGAAAAAAAAAAAAAAAAAAAAAAAATGGATAAGAATAAACGAGAAAGAGGCGAAATAAAGTAAAGTAAAGCACGTAGCGATTTAGGTCATTGAGGATGGATCACAATAATGGCAGAATAGTACGAGAGAATAAACAGTACGAAAAATTTATTTCGTTTTTAGATTTAAGTAATAAACGCAAGAATAGAAATAACCGCTTAGTCGACACTTCGAGAAAAAAAAAAAAAAAACAAAAACAAAAAATGAATTGTAAAGGTCCTGTTGTCAGTTCCGTATTCATTGCATAAAAGAAAAACATTCGTCTCGACGAGAAATTTGTAATGTACGCGATACTTGTATCGAGCGAAACACCGGGGGGGTAATAATAGAGAAAAGCCAATTTAGATAAACGTTTAATGCATCATCAGGAGGCAAACTGTCCGTACACAAGGAGATAATTTCAAACTTCGTTTATTGGAATCGTTAATCCACCGGAGTCTACTTTCGCACTTTGTCGATCCAAAGCATTCGAATATATGGGAACATTCTTCATTATTTTTTTTTTTTTTTTTTTTTTTTTTTTTTTCTTCACGTCAGTATTATTCACGCAAGTCGAACGATCGTTGTTTATTTCTTCTCTCGTTCGAAATTCAATGCCACTTAATAAAATAAAAAAAAAGTGCCGCGTGATAAAAGACGCGTTTGACGAAAAAAAAAAAAAAAAAAAAAAAACAAAGATTCGATATAAAATGATTTAACACGCGTTCCAGTGCATTAAAGATTCCAATGATTAGGGGCTTTACTTGCTATTTAATTATTGCCACGGAAAGTATGAAAAAAAGGACCTTGACTTATCAATTAATATTTATTCTAGTTTTTAAATGTTAAGTAAGAGGGGAGGGAGGGGAGTATAGAGCTTTAAAAATCTATACCACTTGTGACACTGAATATATGGGAATATCTAGCATCCGACTTTATTGAGATAATTAGATGATTTGTTAGATTCGAGTTACGATAAGATAAAACACAAAACACTGACATCAACAAGGATTATTAAACGAGAAAAAAAAAAAACAAAAAAACATAGCAACAACAATAACAATGCAATCCGTTTCGCGTTACAGATCGATACGGTACGTTTTTGCTATTTCAATTGGTACCAAATATAATAAATATATTTGCTCCTCGAATTCGTCGATCGAGTGATAACGATTCATCCGAGGGGTTGGGAGGGGGAGGGAGGTTTACGGATTATGAGAATTAGGATCGATTAAAAGTTAGAAATAACAGCATTAAGCTCGATAGATGAAATGAAAGAATTTATTAATAAATCATGTTGTTATAGGGGGTAAAAGGAACCAAAATATCTGACCGCGAAAAAAAAAAAAAAAAAAATAACGAACAAGAAAACAAAATATAATTATTAGTGTCTTACGAAATGAATTCGTGTTGAACTGGAATGAGGCCATACAGACCTATTAGTTTCTAAGTCGTATACTACTTATACCCCTCGGGGCCCCCCGTTGCACTCAACATCGCGATTTCCGGGGCGCATGAAAATATTTCGATCTCGAAATTTCACCAATAAGGACCCATCATTGTTCGTATTATCCCGTCGATATATTTTTCCCCTCAACAAAATTCGATAACCATCGATAATTTCGTGCGCCCGGAAAAAAAAAAAAAAAAAAAAAAAAAAAAAACGGGGCCTTCATTTGTAAATATCTATCAACATTTTAATCCGAAATATTAGGCGACTTCGGCTGAAAGGCATTAAAGCTATAAACACCAGTAGACAATGATTCCGGAGTTTACCGGAAGCAAAATAACAGTGGAATGCAAACATCGATCGAAATTTAATTATTCGTCAGACAGGGATAAGAGATTCAATTTTGGAGATTTTTCCTTTTTTTTTTTTTTTTAGATTCACAGCTTTCCCTTCGTTAGCGGCCACTCCGTTTCTACGAATACACGCGACAAATCGACTTTTTAATCTTTTATTACAAGTTAGACGCAGATTTCCAACTATAGTTAACACCAATTTCAATTTTTTTTTATTATAAATAAAACTTTTTATTTACGCTTCTAATTACTACAATGATCATTTGCTTTAAAGAGAAAAAAAAAAAACATAATAAGTCAACGCTGATTGGACGATAATACGAAAATCAAAAGCACTCTACACCGATGGAAAAAAAAACTAAACAAACGCGATATTTAGTCATACAGTTTTTCTCTACGTGTCCGATAAATCGTATTATAAGAAAACAAAAAAAAAAAAAACAATTTATATTTATATACATATAAATCGAAATAAAATCCATTGCGATTGAGTATAAACATCTTACGACGACGTAAAACCGGAAAAAAAGTCACCAGTACCTTGAAATTTATAAACGAAAAAAAAAAAAAAAAAAAAAGAGAGAGAGGAATGAAAAAAACAAGTAACGAAAAGCTTTGAGCGATCTGCGCAATTATTGCTTCCGATTTCGATATAAATTCATTCGACCTCCCCGTCCCCCCGAAAACCATTGGAGATACAATTGTGCCACTTGCGCAATGAATCATTGCTTATGAATGATTAAAACTCGAGCCGCGTAACATTATTTAACGAAGAATCTCTCCGCCTCTTTACTGACAATATTCTTTCTGGTAACGCATATCCGCAGTCCGGACGGACGATCGAAAAAAAAAAAAAAAAAAAAAAAAAAAAAACGTTCACACAGAATCATAAACGAGACGCCACTGAATGTTGCGGAAATTCGTTCGTTTGTTCGAAAACCTTTCGCGCAGCTATGGTCATTAAATACGACAAAAATCCTTGTGGAGAAAAAAGAAAAGTGAAGCTAAGTAACGCAACGGAGCAAAATACAAACGGATAAAAAAAATGATGCGTGAGACGCGTCGTTTGTACTCGCATCCCAAGTACTACTATTACTTATCACTCTAAGCTATTCTCGCGTAAAAAAAAAAAGAAAAAAAAAAATAATTAAAATAAAATAAATAATATTGAATAAATAAATATTAAGTAAAGAATTTAATATTAACGATATAAACACAAGTTTTTTCAAGAATTTTCAGCTTTAAATGAATGTCAAACACCGCAAAATGAACGCAAACTGAGAAATATTAACGCAAGTCGTGAGTGGGGGTCACTGAACTAACGTGTGCCGGAAAAAAATTAATTTATTAAGTAAAAAAAAAAAAAAAGAAACCACCACTTGACTTTTATTAATGTAAACACTTTAAGATACGGATAATAATATAGAATTAATTGTTTAATCTATTACGCGCGTGTGATAACCCACGATACGTGTCCACGGAATGTAATTATTAATTATCGTCATTACCGAATGTTGCTGACGGATTAATCAACGTCATCGTTCGTACCGTCAAATACCCATAGCTACGATTGCTATCTATCGGCGTTTGAGTTTCTCTCCGGGGATTTTGTATTTTTTTTTTTACCATTTCTTATCGGTGAAATTTGAATTATCGTAAAAAAAAAAAAAAAAAAAATTTAATAAGTTTATAAATGTTACGCTATTCTGATAGAAGGTAATCAATAATTAGCCGAATAGTTCCAAACGCGCGCCGGAAGGGGGATTCAGCAATTTCAGTGAAAAAAAAAAAAATAACGTAGAAAAACAAAGCATACAACACATTTTTTTTAAAAGTGGAATCACTGAACCCTTTTATCAATGCAAAGTGCATAATCGTAACACCATTCGATTCTTCGATAGATCGAACAAATCTACCGATTCGAACGCATAATTTCGCTATTAAATCAATGATAGAAAACAAAAAATTTACCGGCTATAGTAGTGTTACTGCCTTTTTTCTCACGTGTCGCGAGAGTCTTAAACGATTTCAAAATCATTAATTTAGTGAAGAATTATTAGTTCCGCGGGATGATTCGGCTGTAGCCTCGTCGTTCGCGTTCACAAGTGGTTGTTAGTCACGTTTTTTTTTTGGAATCGTAACATTCCTTGGGGTACCTGAAAAAAATAAAGTCTTTGGGCATCCAGAGTGGAAACGAAAAAAAAAATCGATACCGCAGGGGACACGAATGAAACGTCAGATGCACACGGTAGTAGACTGTCCCTTACGTAAAAAAAAAAAAAAAAAAAAAAAAAAAAAAAAAAAATTCTCGTTATTCGGACCGTTCGAGACTCGACACAGACGCGTCACGTACGAGAATCCGCATTCGATGTGATTAGTCCCATTTTAGTACGCAACTCGATATTTGAGTCAACGTCGTCAATAAATGACAATAATTAGAGATCTTTCCTTCGACAATAATGATATTAAAAAAAAAGAAAAAAAAAAAAAATTTTAATGTTCTCGTTTGCTGGCGTGTCCATTAATGTCGACAAATTAAATTTCAAAGATGAAAAAAAAAGTCTGAAAAATACTGATTTATCGACAGAGGAATTTAAAAAATCGAAATTGAGTTTCTATTAAGTTTCCGGTCAGATAAAGTTAAGTCTCCTATATTAAAAAAAAAAACCTTACAAAGTCTACAGAGAGTGTCTGGCGCTTCGTTCGCCGTGTGGTAAAGAATGATGAAAAGATTAACAGAAAAGAGAAGCGAAACGCGACTTTATAAAAAAAAAAAAAAGAAAAAATTCTAAAGATAATCGTCGTGATAAGTGTGAACGCCACCCATCGCCGACACCAAAAATATTAAAGCGAAAAAAAAAAAAAAAAAATGACGTAATTAAGATTGTCAGGATCCGACTGGCACGCAGTGAAAAAAAAAACAAAGTACCGATGACGCGCGTGCGATAATAATAAAAGCGAAAGCTGGGAGGATTATTAATAAAGAAAAAAGAAAAAAAAGTAATTGTTAAGGAACGATCTTGTCGTTCAAGCTGGTAGCACGCTGAAAGTATGTAATCCAATTATATTTGTTGGAATCTTATTGAAAATGCCAGGTAAAATGTTATTGATTAGTTCTTAAGGTATATAAAAGAAAGAAAAAAAAAAAAAAAAAAAAAAAAAAAAAAAAAAAAAAACAACAACAACAACAACAACAAAGTATATTGTATTGCCGTGTATTATGTATCTACGAATGTCCAAGATGAGTCGAACCCCTTTTCAAAATATTTCGAATCGCACAAATGACCCCGCGATTCGTGTCCGGTACGTTCGCGTCGTCCAAAATAAATAGTTAAAAAGACTCATCTTGCGGTATCTCTTCTGCTAGATCTCCGGTTACCTCAACTGTTTTTAATATTCATTTTTTTTTCTCGTCTATTGTATTTAGAGCTTTGTAATCATTATTGAAAAAGAATGGGAGTCGGACAAGTTATTATCGTATGCAAGTTCGATTTTTAACGCGGGTATCGAATCGTAATTATAGTAAAGATATCGTCAAAGGGGGGGGGGGGGACTCTTCCTCGGGGGAGAGGCCGTGAATAATTCAAAACTTTACCGAGAAAACCGATCGTACGACATTTATTCGTTATTGCATTTGTTTTAATAATCGTTTTATTCTCAGCGTGTAAAGGGAGACGTTTCTAAGGACATTACAAATAAAAAAGCGATGGTAGCGTCGTACAGTCGAAAATTCTCGATTTTTTTTCTTCTTCGATCGGCGGTGACTGTGACAGAGACGAATTGTCGTGAGCGCAGACTTGTTGCATAGATGAAAAATGAACAAGTTATTAAATTGTAATGATAATGACTCTATTAGTGGACTCCCGTATTGCTGTATATAAAGTGATATACATATACATTCACATAATATATTTTGTCGATCAAATAATCGTTGTGTTTAGGAAGCATGAAAGAAAAAAAAAAAAAAAAAAAAAAAAAC
Source organism: Cryptus armator (assembly GCA_963971235.1). NCBI lineage: Eukaryota > Metazoa > Arthropoda > Insecta > Hymenoptera > Ichneumonidae > Cryptus > Cryptus armator. Next base: position 21,780,222 of record OZ020235.1, read on the forward strand.
GAGAAGTTAAATTCTTCGACAACATATACATTATGTATCTTAGGGCAGTCTTGCCAGCGGAGTAAAAAAAAACCATTTTTTTTCGTCGTATCGAGTGCAAAGTAAGCGGCACGCGATCCCGACGATAATGCATCAATTGGCTGCTCACCCGCGTCATAAAAAAAAAGTGTGTCGAGTACCCGACGGCAGCGATCAATTTCGACGTTCTAAAAAAAAACATCGTTTTAACTAAGCTAACATTAGTCATGTAAGATTTATTATAAATGTGTTAGATTATAAATCTAAATAAATAACGAATGCAAAAAGAACCTTATGCACCGAATGATGTTCTTGTGGTGTGCGGAGAGCTCCCTGCATTTCGCGGGCACAATTGAGATTCTCCCCCCATTTCACTGTTATTATTAAATGCATTAGTTTTTTTTTTTACTCGAGATATTATAAAAATTGTCATTCGTACTGTCGGGTCATTATACGCATTTTCCACGTCTCAAACGTATAACGAAATTATAAAAATTAGGAATATAAACGATAAAAAGAAACAACCAAATCGACGAATAAAGAAAAAAAAACGAATGCGCACATTTATGCGCACATTTTTTCCTTCTAAATAGAAGGATAAGGGTTCCTAACAGTTGAGCAGATGGCGATTTGTCCGAATAATTAATATCGGACTGCGGAGAGCTGCCGATACCCCAGACGTGCCGAATGAATGTTTATTTATTTATTTATTTCAAATTTCAGATACATTTGATCTCCGAACTAATAACGTTAAATGATGCATTATTCAAAACGTAATCAATTGGACACTTCGTTATCATACGCGGATATTAGTTGTTTTTTCAGTAGTAAAAATAAAAATGTCCACCGACTGAAGTCATAATCCCGACAGGTTCCTCGTTTAAAACGAAACGGCGGAGAAAAAACATCTTCTGCGACAATCGATAATCGAGACATCGCGCGCGCCATGTTTATCGCAACATATCGTCGGACGGTCAGTTGCCGGACGACGGTAGAACGGCCCCGGGGCTTGTTTTCCCGTTCAAGTTTCGCTGGCGTTTCGCGTCTTCCAAAGACGCGGTACATCTTTTTGTCCCTTTCGTTTTCTGTACCTCGCGATGCAAGGGATTGCAAAGTAAACCAATATAAAGAGGTTATTAATTTCCCCAAATGTAAATAACCCGAATTAAAACTCAGGGGCTCGACGCGACGCGTCAGTTTATCAGGAGTTTGCAACGACATCAGTACGAGATGGACGAAGCCATTTTCCGATTAAATTCAATACTAGCGAATCCCCTGATTCGTACTGATATTATTTTTATACTAATGATGATGATATATTAACTTTGAAAACGAATTCAAACATCGGCTTCTACGGAGGATTCATTTGTTACAAGAATAGGTAAGTATTAACGTAATTTATTCCGCCAGAATTAGTGAAGTGATACTTATGTTTACATTACGCCGACATCGCTACTCACAATTGTGAATTATTTTCAAATGGCTTCAAAGAATCGCCCGAGTATTTTCCATCATTATTTTCTTACGTTTCACCAGTTTTATTATCTAGCGATGTAATACGTGAGAGTTATTCAAAGTTATTTGCTATTAGACCATCGTAGATGATACATAAAACATTGCGCTCTCGGATAAACACCCGTGAACGTTGATTGCCCATTAAAACCCCAGACTATCTCTTCCTTCCGTGCAATTCCGAGTTTCTCTGTTAATAGTACGAAAATATCCTATGCTTAGGATCGACGCATACGAACGTTCGATACATCGAATCGCGAAGCGCTTTCGCAAATATCCAATTTTGGATTCCTTTTGAAAATAACGAAGCGGCCAAAGTTATCATCGAGTTTAACCGTAGAAGGAATGATAATCTTCCGGTAGAAAGAAACAAACGTTATGAAAATCCCTATTTGAAAATCGGAAAATTGAAAAAAAGGAAACTTAAAATCGATAAAATAATCACGGAAACACGCAAATTACATCGGTCGATTTTTGACCCGTAGCTCTGAAAAACATAGTACTTAGGTAGTTGAAGAGTATTCCGTCCGCGAGTAAGTGCTCGGTACACGATTCGGCATCGTACCGGTGCAACCATGTCGAAGATTCTTGGCTTCGATCCAACGTTGTGGCACGCATCTGGGACACAAAGGGACTCGCGATAATTCAAATGTCTCAAACAATCACGTTACAAGACGTTCTTCAACCCGGTAATAACAGACAAAAACATCTATCAATTGTCCAAATTTAGTTCACCATGGCGGTGGAAACAGTTTAAATAATAATAATAATAATAATAATAATAATTTTTTTAAAATTATTTTTGCATTTTCGTATAAGTATTTTCATATTTCGAAAGTGACCGACTCCCACGAGTTGCTCGACCCACTGAGAATAACAAAAAAATACGATATATAGAAAAGGAACAGAGATAGCATGTGGTAGAAACAGTGTAGTTGACCTCATGGACGAGACACAGAGTTTTGTTCGTCATTCTTCATACGAATCCGTTGTACGAGGACGTTAGGACGTATAAGATTTACACGGAGGCCTCGCGCGTGTGTGTATTACAACTAATCAACCTTCTCAATTTGTTTCCTTGTTCCGCGTTCTAAAAGTATCGTTATGCCTCTTAGTCGACTACTTTACGATGTATCATGTACCTATATCCGTTGTATTCTTGTATACCTTGCGGCAAAATCGTGCACGGAAGCCGCGGCACTATATATCAAAGTGTGCTTTTTTTTTTATTCACCGGTATTCTCGACATTGGTAAAAAAAAACATGGCTGCTGTCGGACAGCATTTACTGAATAATTTTCGAGGCATTGACGTTACAAAAAATCAATCTCGGATAATAATATTTTTCTTGTTATTAAGTTTTATTATTATTCGTTTTTTTATTGTCTTTATTGTGTTTGGTTTTTATTGTATCGGCAATTCGAATAATTCGTAAAATCACGATAAACGAGAATTCACGAAAAATCGGGAACGTACATACGATGACGAACGCATGGGACGTATGTTGAATGGTCGGAGGATTTGGTATATTAACCGAGATGGTACGATGATCGGAGGGGCCCAAGCAACGCGGCGTATCGCGTACAGTGGCGATATTTTAAAATAGCCGCCCGAGGACTGGTGTGTGGCGTGCGGTAGACTGTTGACGCGCCCGAACTTGCAATTGCCTTCTCTCAAGGCCTTCGACGGCGTGCGTGAAAGCAGTGGGGATAAACCGCCGCGTGATAGTCCTCAGACCAGCCGCGAGTAAGTACATCATTCGCCTATTAATTCGCATTTATTTCATTTTTTTACCGTCGATTGTAAATATATCACGAAAGTCGCAATTTACGGTGAAACTTTGAGGGTTGTATCAGCGATCTTGGGTTCGATCGATGGCTAAACATTTTTCACTTCCGGCTCTCGTTCGTGGCCGGCGAGAGCGCGGCGCTCGATGTTGATATATGTATAGCCGTTCGGAAACTTTCGCTTTCAAAAAGCCCCCCACCCCCCTTCCCTCCTCGTCCCTAACCATACTTTCTCCGCTACGATAATTAACGATCGAAATATTACAAGTTCGTAGTTAAATGAAGAGACTCTTTATAATCGTCGCTTTATTATTCGATTGTATATGCCATGACCGACTGAGTTCCAATCTTATCGGAGGAGAAAAAAGAAAAAAATTAAAAATAAGCTTCTCTTTATCATATTTGTTCGCTGCGCGCGTCGTGCGCGCTCCCTCGTTGAGGTTAACAACACCCAACTATTTTTGCTTTCGCGTTTCCCAGGCGGTTTGAGCGGCTTGGCAGCCAAACGAATGACAAGAGAAGCGCGTGTAACACGTACGTTTTTTTTTTCTCCGGTACGAACAAAGCACAGCCAAGGTTTTTCTTTGTTCGCGCCAACCGTACCTGTACCAAGCTTTCGCGTGTATTATTATTTTTTACTAGTCGTGACCATTCGAAAATTGATTAACGCCACGAGGGTTTCGAGTGACACATGAAAATTTCCCGGAGATTCTTCCGTACACGCGAGTGTTTGTCTCGTATGCGTAGATTCGAAACTCATACGCTCGGTAGTTGCACCAGTCGGGATTATTGCAACACGTCACTGCGATGACGCACCAAGAGCCTCTCGGTTTCAGTCAACTACACGTTATACTCTACTTGATTCATCTATCATACTCGGAGCATCCAGGCTTATATGTCGTTTGCTTCGGTGGCAGATAATTAGCTATGGTATCGAGAAAAAATTTTCCATTGCAGACGACAAACGATAATCGTTTTATTTCATCGTATTTTTTTCATTTTTTCTTTTTTTGAAGCTATATTTCCCGGTGGTATATTCTAACCGCTACACGCCTCTGTCGAACGAATGAATAAACAACTTCAGAATGCGTTTAATTAACGGAACCGAGTCACCGTGAGTCGTTACACGCGACGTGCTCGTACTCACGTGTCGTTGAGTCAATACTTTTTATCTGTAGTTATAGTTTTGTTTTTTCGAATTCCGAAAAAAATCTATATCTTGTAATTAGATAATATTTTTTATAGTACTAAATAATAATAATAAAAATAAAATAATATTATTATTAATATTATTGTTACGATTTTTAAGTAGCAGACGCCATTTTGCGTAGTCGAAAGTTTTTTTTTTTTCCACCAACATTTTAACTTCGTATTTTTCAACATTTTGCCAATCGTCTGTCTGCATGGAAAAATCCGTAAGTAGCAAACGAGACGATGGCCATTGCTGGGCCGTCCAAATCTACTGTCGGCAGGTTAGTATCGGGACGATGGGACAAGGCAGCATCTTCGAGAGCAAGCGAGGTCTGGTCGAAGAAACATGTACAAGAAACTAACCGTGGCAACCGGTTGTCCCTGAGTTCGGCGAGCTCCGTTTATTTGCACATTTTTATCTATTTTTCAAAGGCAAAAGCCACACCGTAGTCTCTCTCCTCGTAGTCGGCGGTTTCTCCCCGGGAGCGGTTTCGATGTGTCCGCGGCGGCGAGCCGGTTATTCCCCCATTCTTGCGTTTTTTCTTTTTACGCCGCTACGTTTCGAGTTTAAATATATTATTTGACATTTTGCGAACACTCGAGAATCCCCTGTTGTCGATTATCGTCCTTCAAATATAATATCTGTATTTTCCAATTTTTTTTTATCGATCTTCGTCGTTAATACAATAAAAAAAAAAAATGGCGGAAATTATCGCGAATATTTGTTGGCTTCGTACTTTTTTTTGTATACACGCTGTGTCGCGTCTCTCGTATCAAGGACAACACGAGGAGTCACGCTGTGACGCAAAAACATCGGGTTAAAACTAACTTTTGTTTCTCAATATTCGCGCGGACGACGATATTGCGACGCAGAACCGATGTACCCCGACAGTTTCGACGGTGGCCAGTTTACGTTCAATCTTTGCTCCGATCCCCGCGCCAGGCAATAGCTGCCGTTCCTACCATCGAGTTAATGAAAATTGTACCTTTGATGTGACATCATCAATCCGCTTGGCCTTGTCGCGCCACGTGAACTGGTAACCGAATAAATTCAAAAGAACCGAAAAAAAAAAATTCGAAAAATTGCAAAAAACGATAAAAAAAAAATTATTTAAATAACGGAAGACGATAATATCGTTACTAATCAAAGAAATACGTTTATCGATTAAGATTTATTTTTTATTTTTTTTTTTACTCGAAAAATTTGTCGAATGACAAATTCGAAGCTTGTTTATTAAACTCGGGGGTATCGCCTCGTGGGGACGACTTGCACGGCCGATGACCGTCGTCGAAATATCTCGAGCACCCGCGCTACCGGCAATTCTCGCTAATTTTAGTATCTCTTGAATGAAGCGCAAGGTGTCGCACGAATTGTCGCCGCCTCTGCGGCTCTCTCACACTATCCACTCGCATCGTCGGTGACCACCAGTCTACCCAACATAATTCGTCGCTTTTCGCTCGCTCTTCCTTCCATTACTCGCACGTACGTATGTACGCAAACACACACACACACATTTTCGAATCTTTCCGACGACGAGATGAGAGACTGTTGCGAACGGACATCGAGGTCGACGACCGTGTGTCTCACTTTTCTCGAGAGGAAATTAAACAAACGCCGGAATCTCCGTCGATGTGGTCCCCCGACCGTGGCCTCGTCACTTGGCTTCGCTTGGCGACTTTCGATCTCGATGACGATAGAACGAAAATACGATCGATAAATCCTCACCTTGCATGAGAAATCGTCGGCAAAAACTTCGCCGCTTCACTGGAATGGAGGATCGAGGGAAATATATCGGAATAAATAAATATACGAGACACCATTGTTATTCAGTAATAATAAAATGTATTAAATAGCGTAGAGTGTATCGTTGGCAATACTTATCAAACTACATGTTTCGCGGTAGTACATGAGACTTTTTTCGGTGTCGTTTTTTTTTTCTTTATTTATTTTTTTGTGTTGTTTCGCTTCTGTGAACTAACGAAAGAAAGAAAAAACAGTTAAGTCGCCAGGATGGCATCGCTCGACACTATTGGGAGATCGGTGGTGCGAACCGATCGACAAAACGACTCGGATCCGTCGTTGCTATTGACGAAACAATTAGCAGCTTTTTATTTCTTTTTATATTCTCTCTAATAACGAAAAATCTAGGCTGTCGTTTATTTATTTTTTATTTTTTTTTTTATCACTTTTGTGGTCCCATTGTGGATATGACTCGTGGAGTAGAGTGCGTACCAAGAATTCTCTCGTCGTCAGCCCATCAATTGGCTCTCATGAGCGGTGTGCAGTACGTACAAAATTCAAAGGGAATAGTTAAATAAAAAATATTGATTTTCTTTTTTTTCTTTCATTATAAATGAACAAAAATTAGAGATCGAGTTGCCGGAGATGCGGGGGAGGGATTCTCTCGCATCGTTTAAATACGATCGAATTTTATATCACAAGGAAAAAATTAAGTATACGCGTATTATTTATATTCTGTAATTATAACGAGACAAGCTTTGAAAAAAAATTGTAAAAAAAAAAAAAAAAAAAAAAAACAATTGTCGAGCATTGGAATTAAATAAACAATTTAATCGCATAAATAACGTTCGGTATTTTTCTAAACTTCAAACCGGAGGTACATGTCTTTTATATACTTTAACGGTTTTTTTTTTTTTTTATTTCGGTTTATCACAGTGAAACGAAAGGAAAACAAACATAATCCGGAAGTGAAAAAGAAATAATAATAATAATGATAAGGAACGAAGAAAAAGAAAAAGGAATTGTTTCGATCGAAGAGCCGGAGAGTAAAACAAAAACGACGCGCTCTAAACTAATTCGATTAATTAAATATTCGTTCTGAGAGCCAAGAGATCGACTTTTTTTTTTTTTTTTTTTTTCTTCTTTTTTTGCACATTCGTACAAACTCATAATTCTTTAATCGTGTATATAACCTGTCAAAGAGAACCGAGTATAAAATATTGTATATAAATATATAAATACGATTGAAAAAATAAATATATTAAATTTAAAAAAAAATAATAATAATAATAATAATAATAATATAAGAGACGTACACGTTAAAGTATATTATTCGAAAATATTTAAATTGTATATAATGTTCAAGTCTATAACGGGGGGCTTTTCAAAGACGCGCGACCGTCGACGTCCGGAGTATTAAATTTTCCGGGTTCTTTCGCGACGCGCCGTACATCCGTTTGCGTATTACGATACAATTGTGCGACAACCGTTGCGCAGTTGGACAGTGTCGATGCGATCGAACGAAATATCTTTATCCGAATCCCGTTGTCATGAAAACTTTGCGGGGAGAAAAAAAAAAAAGAAGAAAAAGCCACCGAAGATGAAAACTCGAGAAACATCGAGGACTGGAAGAGTCCATTAAAAGAATAATCAAAGATTTCATGCATGGCAATCGATTTGATAGATCGATAGAACAAAAAAAAAAAAAAGAGAGAAACGATAATTATCACGTCGACCGTTATCGATCATTCGGAAATTATATATTTCGTATCACAATGTCATTGTCACCGAACTGCCGAGAAACATTCGCTCGAGCAATTATTTCATTAATTTTTCGTAAGACGAATTCAAAAACTCCGGACGCGTCAGTATCGCGTACATCGGAGTGCTGTTTGCGGTTTCTATATATCTATTTTTCGTTTTTTTTTTTTCATTTTTTTTTTTTTTTTTTTTTTTTTTTTTTTAATTCGTTAACATTGGGCTCCGGTCCACACACAGCTGTATTGCACGATTAACTCGTTTCGAGTTACTGACCACGAACACAACCTCAACTCTATCTCTCCTCTCTTTATTTCTCGCCGAAACTCTAATTATATTAAATATATGTAAATCCACTACTACGAAGGCACTCGGTGTACGTGTATCGCTACTGCATTCCCACGCGCGTGTATATGTGTTTTTTTTTTTTTCTTCGAATGTCAAATAGGCACATTTTTTTTTTCTTTGCAAAAAGCTCGCCAAACGCCAGATGGAGAGAAAAAAAAAATAATAATTACGATATAAATGAAACGGAACGTACAAAATTAAATAATTGTTAAATAATTAGGCGATAGAATCGCTATTAATAATATTCGTGGCAATAGCCTTGTAATCGATAAACGTATTTATAAATGTTTATATATATATATAATATATGCATATATGTGCATATATGCTATTTACTGTATATACCTGAATATAGGGGAAGCCATTTTCTTGGTAATCAACGAGTAGTATAGTAAAATAACACAATAATAATAATAATAATAATAATAATAATAAAGATAATAATGACGGTGGTCGTGAACGGTAGCATTAGCAACAATGGTAATAAGAATAATCGTATTGAAAAATAATAGCATCAATGATTATCGGTAATAAACGGCAAAAAAAATTGACTTGATTTCATTGATTGGTTGTTTTTTTTTTTTTTCTTTTGTTTTTTTTTTTTTTTATAGTTGTGTTAAACTTCAAAAGGGCGTTTGTGAACGGAGGTGCTTTATCGTCGAGTTAATTATATCATATCGGAGATCGAACGAAGTTATACCGCGCGATGATTATTGTCTCGTCACTGTTATTATATCGTTGGTTATAAAAGTAAGTTGTGTACACATGTATATATATATATATATTATTGTCGAATCGCTCGTATGTTCCTTTCATCGTGAAAAAAAAAAAAAAAAAAAAAAAATGCTTCAAGAGACCATATTCTGTCGTCGTAAGAATATAAACTCTGCGCGACAATCTTCGAACCGTCGTGAACGCGGTGTACGAAGTAATAATAACGTTTATAATTCATATAATAATAATAATAATAAATCTACGTCTATAATAACATTTTTTTTTCTTCTTCTTTTCTTTCATTCGAATATATAAGTTAAACGAAACAATTGGCTTGTTTAGTGTTCTACAAGCTTATATACAAGATGTATTCGATTATCAAAAACCATCGTCACGTTGGGGCAGAAATTTTTTTTTTTTTTTTTTTTTTTTTTTTTTTCTCGTTCGTAACTTCGGCATATCGCTTATTTTCCGTCGTCGACGAGTCTCCGCCGAATTGGCACTTCTCAACGATAAAAAAAAAAAAAAAAAAAAAAATAGTAATAATAATATATATATATTTCGCCATCAAGTAAGTTTTTTGATTAACCCGACCCAACATTGTTCGCGCGCCTTTTTTTTTTTTTGTTTTGTTCACGCGATACCCCCCCTTCCTAGTTAGAGAATGTTCGTTAATAATAGTTAATATTTCTATTGCAATAGTTACATATCACATTTTTTTTTTATAACGGGGAAAGAACGAACGCGCATTGAGCCGCGAGAACGAATCTCTGCATGTGTTGTTTTTTTTTTTTTTTTTTTTTTTTGTGTTCCTTCATTCTGTGTATCGTCCGCGGCGCGCGGGCGCTCTCGCGAGAAAATTTCCATAACCCGTTCGCGCTCCGCGCGCTCGCGTCCCGCCCCACGACAACTAATAAAAAAAAAAAAGAAAAACAATTTGCGACTCGCCGACGAGTTGCGTCGGCATTGGTCGGGTACAATGAAGAAAAAGAGCGAAAAAAAAAAAAAAAAAAATACACATTTCCATCGCATGGTACATAATAATCTTTTATCAAGCTGCTTCGTGGCATGCAAGGGATTTTCGCGTAATTTCCGTGTTTCGTTTTTTTTTTTTTTTTTTTTTTCCTTGCACACTCCTCGCACTTGTTTTGTCAGTGTTGGAAGACAATCGGAGTTTTTTTTTTCATCTTAGGCCACTAAATATTAAATATCCCCCCCCCCCTCCCCTCCCCTTTCGCAACACAATCGCAGAGAGCGCCAAAACGAGTAAATGAGAATCCAATCAATGAAATAAAAATTAAAAAAATAATAATAATTTTTATAATTTCCTCGTTCTCCGTTTTATCGTTTCAGTTCTCTCGCGCCCCCTCTGCGATAGCATAGTTTTTTCAATTATCTCTCCCACGAGACCCAATTGGTAAGAGAAAAAAAAAAAAAAAAAAAAAAAAAAAAATATTCAAGAAATCGCGATAATGGCGGTCGTGGCAGTGAATAAAAAGCGTAGGCGATGCGATTATCGCTACCCGACGGCTATACGTGTATATATATATATATATATCTATATCTGTAACTAATAATTTACCGTTTTATAAATAAATCGTCAAAGTCAAAAATTGCTTCATTTCATTCGGTCATTTCGGTAATTTTTTTTTTTTTTTTTTTTCTCGATCTTTCAGCCGTCGATCTCTATCAATGCTGTTAATAATTAATAATGACGATAAGAAGATAATTTATCGAAAAAAAAAAAAAAAATCGTTATTAATTGCGAAATTTTTTTCTTCCAACGGACTTTTGGAGGGGAGATGTAAAAAAAAAAGAAAAAAAGAAAAGGAAAAATCATATTAGATTTTTAGTGTCTCAAAATCGCCGAGTGTGCTGCTGATTCTGTTGAAAACCGGAAGTCTCGATTCGGCATTAGGGGACAATGGTGACGGTGTCCTCGGCGCGAGATCATCAGAATTCGGACTGCCGATACCGCCGGGTGGACTGGGGCTGTGCCTCGTCGCGAGAAGCCCGAAATCTTGTCCAAAGCTGAACGGCGTCGTTGGTGGATTATTGGCGCAATCGTCGCTGAAGAAACTGGCCATTGAGTTGGTCGGTGATTGGCTGAGACTGGATGACGGTGATACAGAATCGGCGGTACTTCCAAGTGAGAAAGTTGGACTAAGATTGAGAGGTTTTGGTCTCGCGGCGCCGATAACGGAAGTGGCGTTATTCCGATGATGATGAATGTGCTGCTGTTGCTGTTGCTGGTGATGTTGGGATTGATGACGATGAGTTGCCAAACTGAGGGAAGTTGTTCGATGCAACGGTGGATTGGCGCTCGTGGTATTGGCGACGTTATTATAAGCATTTGCGGCTTGAATACCGAGACTCAGAGAATTTGTCCTCATGAGAGGGGAAGCCGCTGCAGCGGCGGCCGCTGCGGCGGCTACTGCTTGCGGCGACGCGGTTATTTGCTCGAGGAGACTTATGTTCAGATTTATACTCGCGCTTGTCGAATTCAGCAGCGGACTGAGTCCCATTATGTTGGGTTGAGTCGATCCCAATTGGGCGCTGACTTTTTGATTGTGAATTCTCGCCTCTTCGAAGTTGTGAATGAAGTGGCAACGGGGTCCGTAAGGACAGAAACCGATCGTGTGGAAGGTGCGACACAGTTCCGTCTTGTATTTTGGATGACGCGCGAGATTTCGCAGCTCGCTGTATCCGTGTGCGAACTGACATTTGTCGCCGTACTTACAGGCACCGCTCTCCTCGAACGGACGGCAAAGTTCCGTCTTGTAACGCGACGTCGGCTCGCTTACGCTTCGGTCGAGTTTGCGATGTTGTTCTATCAGCGTCACGAGGGACGTGTAACTCCGACGAAGGGGCGCGTGACTCGATGTGTGACCACCGGATGGATCCTTAGGCTTTGATGAGGCGGAATTCTGAAAAACAAAAACATTTTTCGTTAGTCAGACGAATTTAAAGGCTGAATTCTCATTTTTTTTTTTTTCATGTTATCGAAGATCGATTTTTTATTGTAAAAAAAAAAAAAAAAAAAAAAAAAAAAAGAAAAAAAAACTTCAAAAGCATTGAAGACTTTGTGAAATATGAATTATTTTTATACGATTTGTTGAAAAAAACAACGAAAAATAAACGGTGTTTTTGAGAAAATGGCGATCTATAGTGTTGGAAATTTCATAAATAATAATAATGATTCTTATTGTGCTGTTATTATTATTATTATTATTGCGCGGTTATTATTATTATTTATTGGTGTTAATAGAATAATATTAATTTGTCCGAACCGCCGCCCTTCTCCCCCAAAGGTCGAGGTGATAATCCACCCCGCTGAGAGCAACGAACCACGAGGATTACCAGTGGACGCGGAAACAATAGGCGCCGTTCTTAAGAAAACCGTTAAAGTTTTGACCGCCGACGCAGGTATACGGAAAAAGGTTAGTTTCCGATTCGATGGGATCGAGTTAACACTCGAACGAGAAAATCCCATCGGAACCATAAAACCGCGCGTAAATTTTACGATCTTTTTCAGTCGGGAAATACGTATTTCGTCGATTTCCCCTCCCGGAATTACCGAGAAACTAACGTCTTCCGATTATTTCCAAAGTTCTCAAAGTCTCGGTCATCAAAATGACAATTATCCGACGAGTTAAAAAAAAACATGGCGTACGATAACCGAGAAAATCCTTAAATTCGTTAAAAAAGAGAAATTAGTTCGCGGTAAATATAAAAATTATCGGAACAAAAAATAATAATAATAATTGTCGCTCGCGTGATGTGCGATTGTTCCGAGAAAATACTAAAAAAAATCAAATTAACGAAATTCGTCAAGCAAAAGATAAATATGCTGAACTTGGTAAGACGATTTGTTCCGAGAAAATTATGCGCGTCTAATGGACTGTACAGTCGAATGGCCGAGCGAAGAATCTCGTTAACACGTGGTGAATGAGGATCACACATCGTATATTAATCGGCCGGCAACGATGCGAAATATATTTTATCTATTCCCGAATCGCATTAATCATTCGTATTCTTTTTTCCTCTTCCTCGGTAACGTGACGAGCCGTAAGATACGCGAATCAAAACGATCGAATAAACGAGAATTCGAATCAACGTGAATCTCATAGTTTCAACGCAATTAAAAGGATTTCACGGATTTAAACTTTCTCCGCCCTCCCGAACGTCCACTCGAAGCTCCGAATTTCGCTCGCTATCTCGAGAGGAAAAAAAAAAAAAAAAAAAAAAAAAAAAATTACATAACTCACAATAATTTAATCAGCGCAATTTCCACTTCATCGATACTGCTATTTCGCTGCCGTAACGAAAGTGGTTTCTCTTTCAATCGTCGGGGCATCTCGCGAGAGTCATCGTAGCGTTAAATAAAAAAAAAAAAAAAACGTTTCCCTTTTCACAGCCGAAGAGTGTTTTTCGCTCGGCTCTCGTTTCACTTACATTGTGGATACGGATTCTAAGCAGACTAACGAGAGATTGGTACCGTGTGCGAGCTTTCGATCGTCCGACAAATCCGAGTAATGATTGTCTCGCGAAACTTAAACCGAAGCGACGTTGGAAAAAATTAATTCCTCGCGTTCCGCGATCGTGGAAGCGGAACATACGCACTGTTGGTACTTCTCGCAAAGTCTCGTTCGACTCGTGAGTCGTTATTACGGGTCTCGCCGTGCCGGGCGGTGCTCGGGACATACCGGGTAGGAATGTTAGCTGCAGAACCAGCGTAGTGCAGTGAGTCGCGGAAAGTAGGTGTCGGGGGCCCGCGGACTATGCTTGTCACCAACGGACGTTTAAACGACGGATATACGGCGCATAAATACGCGTGAAAAAAAAAAATATATATATATATATATATATGTATTTTTGGATTAATTTGAAATAAAAAACATGTACATGAATTTAAAAATAAAAAAAAAATAATAATAATGATATATTACGCTTATTTTTTTAAAATTTTTTATTTACTCGATATTTATCGCGTCCGGAATAACGTGCGTGTAATATAATATCGAAAGTAGTGGAGTAGTGACCCGAGAGATCTCCCGGATGAAATCCGAACGATCGGAGCGAATGGAACTGTATGCCGAGATTACGGGACTGTTATGCGCGAGAGAAAGCATCCACGGAGAACGTTGCTTACTCCGAGGAAACTTCCGTTAGGACAGATTAAAATGAAATGGAAAGAAGAAGCCGCCTCTTGCTCGATGCTGGAAGAAAGTAAAAGCTTTCTCTCCGCTGCCGCCGCCTCCCTCCGGGATTTCTTTCTCTATGTTTCGTGCGCCTCCGGCTTGAATGGCGGTTAGACTATCGGTAAGCGCACGAGTTTATGTTACTACGAATGGAAGAGCGGATCGATTACTGACGGAACTCGAAGTTATTGAAACTGTCTGCTTCTATCGAATCGATCTTTCGTTCTTCACGATTTTCAAGTTTAACGGTTACTTTCGTTCGCCACCAACCGAATCGATTAAACAACGCGGTAAAAAAAAAATTAATTATTAGTGGAGTCGAATTTTTTTTTTTTTTTTTTTACGATAATTGTATAATTCTCGAAAAATTACGTAACATTTCGAAAAAAAAAAACCGCCGATAACAGATAACAATACGTTTTTTAAAAATTAATTATTGAATTTGCTACTCACGTTTGTTTGAAAATTAACAAAAACGTCAAATACCGGTGATTTTTTTTTTTTTTTTTCGCGTTTTTCCGGAACAAAACAGTTGATTCGATGACGAAAAAATAGGTTATAAAAAACTACGAATAAACAATCGAATGTTTTAAGGTCCCCTCTCCGAAATATTCGAAACGGACGTGAAACGCCGTTCCTTCGCACGGACAACAGTAGCGCGTTTGTCTCCCTCACCTCGGTATTCTTTCTGTGTCAGGTTTCTTTTCAGGAATATGGGAATTTTTTTATTTTCGTACCGCAACGTGGCCAACGATGGAAGAAACCCACAAAGACGTCCGAGAGCCGAAGCACCCTTCGTTGCTGCACGTGTGCCGAGCGGCGCAGTCTCTCCCTCGCGTTACAATGGACGCGCGAGGAAACGCGAAAAAAAGAAGAAAAAAAAAAAGGCGACGCGAGACGAGGGGGAGAGAGGGGTCGGGTCGAGACACAGAGAGCCGCCATGGCAACGTAATGCCTCTCTGTATACGTTGGAAACGCGAGGCTCGCGCAACAGGTTTTCATTACACTCGGGGTCCGCGCCGCTCTCTCGTCGTCTTCGTTGGTCGTTTCGATTCGTGAAAAAAATAATCACAAGGGTGTGTTCAACGTCAGTGGAATTTCAGATTTCCCAGAAGATTGAATCCTCAGTTGGAAATACCCTCTCGAATTTTCATTAAAAAAAAAAAAAAAAAAAAAAATCGAGTTTCGTGGAGAACGCCCGCGCGCCCCTTGACGCGGTAGGAAAACACGTGACGCTCAACAGGTAGTCTCGATCGGACGTAGCAGGAACGCATCGCTGCTCCTCAAAAGGTATCCTTGACTGATAACCGTCGTTGTAATGACAATACAATAAAAAAAAAAAATGTAATCACATAACACGATAATTTAATTCGTTGCGTGGAATCAACGGATCGATCGATATCTACGCACTCGATGTTTTTTCGAAATATAACTACAAAAATAACGAGAAAAATAATTGTGTACAAAAAAAAAAAAAATGAGATATCGAACGGCGATATAGTAACGCGAGTAAATAAAAATAACTTCGTAAATATATATAATATTTATGAGTTTGTCATTCCGGTGAACGACGAGACAAGAAACGTGATGAATAAAAAAGAAATAAAGAGGGCCGAGCGTTGAATACTAAGACGGGAAATGACAAGTGGGTTCCCAGTGGGAGGACTCACGCCGGAAATCGTACGATAGCAAGAAAAGGTAAGGGGACATAATGGGGGGGAGAGGGGGGCATATACATCGAGGGCACAGGGGGCCACTAATTAATACATCGGGGATAATTCGATGTCTGTCGTTATTCCGGTTACAAGATCGATTCGAATAAAATTACGATTCGGTCGCTCTTTTTTTTATACAAGGAAAATCGTTAGTTATTTTCTTGATAATCGCATTTGCGTTTCTCGTCTTCACGAAAATAGATCGAGCGCGCGCACTGCTAGCGCGGACGGGGGCAGTTCCACGGTTCTTAGCGTAGGTCGTTTACTCGGTAACGAGGTTCATCCTCGGGGTCCTCGTCGCGGCTCCGTGACGTTGAGACTTATGATTCCTAGAGACACGGATCCGCGAAAGCACGACGTTTGCCGGGATTAACGAGTCCGTTTAATACGAGTCTTTTGGATCCTCCATGCAACGGTGCGCGCGCGCGCGCGCTTGTGTTTATCGAACGACCGTGTTATTGTTTTCATTGTGAAAGGGAAAAAAAAGTTGGCGGGAATAATTATTCGGCGACACGCGTCGGGGCTTTCGAGACTGAGAACAACGGTCTGTAGGTAGGTAGGTAGGTAGGTATACATACTTCGTCCGTCCGTCCGTCTTTTTTTCCCCAACCATTCGATACTTTCCGAACGTCTCGACTGTTATTTTCATTCTCTCCCAACAGTTTACAATTCATTCTCACCGCATTATTTTCTTCTCAAAACGAGTTGAAAAGATATATATGCTCGCTCGGTAAAGCCGATTCCCGCGTCTCGGTACCACACGGTACCACTCTCTTGGGAATAACTCGTATCCGAAGCCTACACACGAAATTTTGAATTTTTACGCCGAATTTTCACCGACACGCGGTGACGTAAAAAAAATCGGGATTAGTCGATCAATCGATTTGTATCGCGATAAACTTCGCGGTTGAGGTAAAATAAATATCATGCCGATTCGAGAAATAACAAATTTTGAAGAACTCGAGCGCGTCACGCCAAGGCACGCCGAGGTGAAACTTTGTGCCCCGTCCGTCGAGGAGAAAACCTCATCGAACGAACAAAGAGGCGCGAGAGTGTTTGACGATTGAGTAAGTTTCGTACGCCGCGAGAGTGTTCGTACAATCGCAAAGTCCTTGTTACGGTGTTGACACTCGCACACACGATATTCGAAATATATACATACGTAGTTTTTTTTTTCTCGATTCTACTATCATTTCGTTTCGGTTCGTGTATATTATTTAGAACTGTTGATAAATTATTCGTCCGATGTTTCGTACGTGAAGAAAAAAAAGAAATGCACCTGTGGCTCGATTCTTACCTTAAAGAGATGCTCGGTGCACTCGAACATAGGGGTGCTCATCACTGCGGTTGACATGGCTTTTCCCCTTTCGTTAATATGTCGCACAATTATACACGATCAAACAAAACTCGCTGACTTGTCGTGACAACTCGATTTTTTTTGTTATTGTTGTTTTTCTACCGTCGGATTCACTATTTTTTAACCCGATCTCGGCTTTCTCTAGATTTCAATTCGCACTGAATCTTAATTTCGGTCTTTCCCCGATCTCCGCTGGCGGTTTAGGTTGTTAAAACTCTCAGAAATAAACGAGTGGGGGCGTTTTCCGTGAACTAAGAAAGCCCGCTACACGTTCCCCGAGTTGCGACTTGCAATGAGCAACTTTGCCGAACGATTCAACTCGCGCAACACAAAAAAAAAACAGTCACTATCGATAATGATTCGCGGGCGTGCGGACGCCTCGTATCGCACCTTCCTCGTAGCGAGCTCTCCACTCTCTCGATTGGTATTAAAGTTCATTTACATTTGAACACAACCGAGAAGTCAGCACGATTCGTCGTACGTGGGATTAATCTCGTCGACGAGTGTTAAATATCAATGTGAAAATTCTCGTGTTATGTTGAGCAACGATATCGATATATATCGATCGCGAACGATTGTACAATGGGTTAAAAACGGATAAACTCTCCGGAGATTTTTCTTTATTCGATCACCAAGCTACGAATGTTAAATTCACGAAACTTGCGATGTTCTTTTTTTCGGTCGGTTTATCATTCGAAACTCGGCACTGTTTTTATTCCCGATTATTGTTATTCTCTCTGATTGTATTCTCGTATGACGATCTATCGCGGCGTCTCACGTACAAGCCACAAAGAGTTGTGTTATTTTTTTTTTATAGTACAGTCTCGTGAGCTCGACAATCGCTCGTTCCACGTAACGAAAGTGATATTACTCGAAAGGCGCTCGAGAGCTGACTGACGAGTTAGAGAGCTCTCGACCGGCGAGGCAGCGGCGGTGGTAGCGGCGGTGGCGGCGGTAGAGCGGCGCGAGAGGAAACCTCTTCTTGGGCTGTTTGGTACGCGAAAGGCGGCGCCAACCCGTCGGCCAATCAACGTTCCCGCTCTCCCTCGACACACCATCCCCACCCCCCTCCCCGCCCCCGCCGACTCTGCCGCACTTCACCGCGTGACGCCGACACATCGCCGGTGATCGCGTATCATGCGCGAAACTTGGCAACCCCGCTGGAACGAAGCGATACCGGACTCGCACACGTTGCCACTATGCCTTACTGCGCGGCTTCGAGGACTCGAATCTCTGCGAAAAAAATACATTCGGCGAGAGACGAATCCCGGAGACGACGATTTGGAATATCTTATCTATTTCTCTACGAGTTTATCTAAATCTTTTCCAAACAGATAGCAACAACTATTTTTATCCTACCAATATTTCTTCTTTCACATTTTCGTGAATTTTTTTTTTTTTTAAAACATATTTTTTCATTTTTTATGGAAATTTCAACAATGTACAATTATAATACTGTTACAAGCGAGAGACCCGTCATGACCCCTGGCAAGCGGGGCATCGATTGCTCGTAAGTCTCGAAGGTGAAGCCGCGCCGGTCGACGGCGAAAGGAATATTTCTTCTCTTTTACGCTCGCGATTCTTTCTTTCCCTCTTTCTCACTCTCGATTGCTTACGAGCTGCATGTAGGTGCATACACACCCGGTATAGGGACACAGAACGTTATAATATGGCTATCCGGATAATTCTCTTTCGCGCTGAGACGAGAGAGGTACAGTAGGTGAGTGAGGAATTACGCTCGCGCGTTCACCGGGGTTCGTAAGCCGGGAGAGCCGAAGGCGCGCGGACTGGTCCCCGTCGGTCGTGAGGCGCGCATGGCCAACGGAGAGACACGAGTTTGCCTCGCCGCGCGCGCGGTGAACGCTCGCATGAATGAAGCCTTCGCCAGTCTTTCTATTCATAGGCGACTTGCGCGAATCGCCGAGTTCCTTCTAAACAGTCATTGTCATTGTTATTATTGTTGAGGCTCTCGACCGCCGGATTTGTTGCCGATATCGGGGCGCGCGCGCGACTCTCGTCGCTGTTATTACTTTTCTCGAACTTTGCAACGTCGTCTGTCTCGGCCCCCACCCACCGGGCCTTCTGTCCAACATGAATTTATACCGTAACCCGCTTATAAGTGAAAAGTCTCTCGAACCCCCGCCCGCATGTACCAAAACAATTTTTCGTGTTACCCATTCGGGGAGGTTATGTCGTTATATTTAGCCGCATGAGAATCTTTCGTGAGACCGAGTAAAAGCGACCCCCACCCTTATGAACGAGAGCCGATTTTTCGTGCAGTGACAACAACGCTGGTATTAAACCCCCGCGTCTGCCCGTATCTTATGTGGAAAATACCGTGACACGCCTAATTGAACGTACGTCGTGCCACGTGACGCATGGGCATTCGGAGGGTCGAAAGCCCCCGGCATTGCCGTTCGTAAACATTTTTTTTTTCCATTCGCCCTGATATGGCCAATTGTCGCGCATGATGATCACAATTGAGAGCAAAAAAGTTACGTTCGAACGGCATGAGGGATAAAAATCATTAATTGGTACATCTTTTATTTAATACGAAAAGACGCCGAGTAGTTTCAAAGCGAAATAAATCACGTGGTATGTCCTCGCGCGTCGAACGCCACAAATCCTTTAACGTCAATATTGGAGCTCTCGCAGGTTTCAAACCACTGGATTTACATCGAATTTCATTTCCTCATTGTCTATAGATTATTCGAGGGCGACCTCGAGGCCGTGGCTTCCGGCTTTCGCTACGCCAAATGTCACAGTACCTCGGCTTCACTCACGTTTTATTATTATTATTATTATTAACGTCGATATTATTGTTATTACTACGAGATTGGCACAGCCTCCAGTGACGAGAATCTCGATTAATTTAGCCGCGAGCCGTTCACCTTGCCTCGCGCGAACGTCTCGAAACTAAAGCTCATACATCGATGTTTTTTTTCTTCTTCGAGGAATCATTCCATCCATTGTATATAATATAAATTACAAAATCAAATTATAATAATGATAATTTTTTTTTTTTTTTTTGGAGTCGAAACAAATATCGGCAAAAACTTTCTGTGCCTCGAGAGCTCCGAACGCTGAGATATTTTTTTTTTACCAGTAATTACCGGTACCCTTGCGCCGAGGTACGTGAAAAGTGACAAACCTTCGGGTATACGAGTGCAACATCGCGCGCCGCTTATTACCAGACTATAACGACGAATTCAAGACGGTTTCCTAGGGGCGGTTATCGCTTATCGCTCGTACGATATGCGCTCTTATACTTGAACTATAAACCGTACACAGGGCTCCAAACAGATTGTAATACGCTGGCGGGCGTTCGGTCGCAACCGGAAGCGATAATGGAGAGCGCTCCGGGGCCCCCGAGGATAACTTCTTATCGCTCGTCGTATCCCTCGCCTCGTAGTTCGGGCCTTTCAAACTCGTCAGTTTTCTTCTTTCGCTTAGTGCACATCGAAAACAAAAAAAAAAAAAAAAAAAAGATTATCGCTTCCTTCAAGAATCGGTTTATTCATGAATTTATTAAAGCGGTGTCAACAAAGTACGAGATAAATTTTTATTTACCAGAATGTTAATGAAAGAAGAAAGAAAAAAAAAACGGTGAATAATAAAGAGGAGAATGGGATCTATCCAAGTATCGATGACCTCATGTCCCTCGGCGTGTGTGACTCGGTCCGTCTTGACGCGGTGCTCTCGACGCTATATACCTCTTTCTTCGCGGTATATACGCCGAGACTCTTCGGACACCTTTCTCAGTCTCTCGCTTTCTCTTTTCATTATTTCTCTCTCTTGTTTCGTTCAACCGCTCGCTTGGGCTCACTGCGCGCTTACAGACTTACGCTCCTCCACGCTCCTTGGCTTCCCCTTTCAACTGCGCTGGACTGGTGTATACCCACTGCATGCGCGCACCCTAACATACGAGAGACGGCGAGAGTCGCTGCAGCAACGCAAATCGTGAGGTCACGTAAGAAAGGCGGCTGTTGCCGTTGCTGCTGCTGCTGCTGGCAACCGAGAGCCACGCGAGATCTTAGCTCCTTGACTCGTTCAACTTACGTATCTACTACACAGACGTACCACTCGTATATATATGCATACAGGATGTACACTTTTCCGAGCGGAAAGTCGACGCGTCGTCGATGCTATTAGGAATAAATTATTAATCGGCTATAGAGACACTGCAACGAATACATGTGTCCGGACACTTGAATCGTCGAGTTTTTCAAACATTGTACACAGGACTCTTCGGGATCTCGTGTGCGCGGTGCATCGATGTAACAGATGTCTCGCAGACGACGACGAAAATACGTGTTTAGACAAAAGGTTAATGATAATAATAATCGATGGAGTAGGAAACGATATTTTTCTTAAAAGTAATAATAATAATAATAATAATAATGTATTTTATTTATTTTAAAAATTAGGTGACATTGGGGAAAAAAATCATTTAAAATTCAAATTTTATTTCGTTTTTTGGCAAATATTGCGTCAAATAGTTAAACATAATTTGAATCTTCGCGATTTCTCGAAAACGCGTAATTATTATTTGTTCTTTTAGGTATTTTTTGTATTCATGAAATTTTTGACGAATCTGTTGCATCGCTATTGCGTTTTGACTGAAATCTTACCTTGCACTCTGCCATTTTGTTTTTTTTACAAGTAAGCGTAATAATCTTCATTTTTTTTTAAATATTTTTAACGAAGAAATCATAGGGCCATCCGTTAGATTCGTGCCGCGATGTTAATGAGTTGCGATAAACACGTGTCGCAATTCCGGGGTTAATGCTCGCGAATGGCTTTAATCGTTGAATAGTTATACTCACAATTCTGTTAGGTATATTTGAGAAATGAAGTTTGATCTAAATTACACGAGATCTATTCGTTAATAATGCAACTTATCCGTAAAAAGAAAAAAAAAAAAAAAACCGAATAAGGTGTACAGATTAGATAGCGCGAGATAAGGTGAGCTTCGTCAGCGCGATATATTCATTAATCAAAACATCTGTGACATCTGTGTCTCTAGGTATCCCGTCTTAAACTTAAAATAAAACATCGTATCGTTGCGAACGTATCGCTTCACTTTCGAACGTTGTTCTCGAAATCGTCGATGAAAATTATTCGTCGAAAAAAATTGTTGCACAAATAAACGCTCGTTATGTACCCTGCGCATTGTTTATTGCGCAAGAAACGCGCGCAGGATACGCGAACGACACGTACGATCCGCTCGCACGTTGTTGCATTCGTTCCAAGAATTTTTAAGGCCAAGGCAACGGGCGAGTAGAGGAAGATAGCAACATTATTAAACGGGAGTGTACGAGTATAGTATATCCAGCCTGCGGGCGTAACGCCGGGAGCTCGATCCCGAGCTGCTGCGTCGTGTTCACGAAAAACAAAAAAAAAAAAACGAAAAAATTGTTGCGTTTCCTATGTCGATCGATTTTCTTTATACGCGTGCCTCGTGGACGGAGTTGTTGTCGATCGGTTCGTGGTATTTGCCGTAAGTCGAGAGTCCCCCCACCCCACCAACAACTTTTCTCTTCTATTATTCCCCAAGCCGTTGCGGAGATACGTAGGCACACAAGGTGACGCGGAGTTAACGAACGACAGTAACATTGTATATCGTATACGTCAAGCGGTGTATACCATATCTTTTTTCTCGTTCGTAAGACGACAACGAATACGCGAAGAAAACCCCGTGACGCCAAAGGTACGTTATTTACCGACAAATTTCCACCGACAGTGACTCAAACGTGTAATTTAAAATCTTTGAATCTCATCTCGTATGCGCATACGCGTTTATTATAAACGTAACATGTGTATCAACGTTGTGCCACATGTGAGGCGTGTACGTGTCGCCGAAAGTGAGTGTAAAGAATTTTGAAATTCCCGAACTCCCGTGCACTACGCTTGTCGCACTCGTCGCCCTCTCGCGTCTTGTAAACACACCGGGGGACTCTATCGGGTTTTCCGAAAAAAAATTGGTTTCTTATTTCGAATTGATAATGATCACGTGGTTTATCTCGGTGATTGCGTAAACCGAAGAACGAAGAGTCGCCGGGTATATGTATGCGTATCGTTGAGTCCACGAAATTAATAATACGAAAAAAAAAGTCCCCTGTTGTTTTTGTTTTTTTTTTATTTTCCAAATCGATGCCGTTCGACGCGATGACTCGTAGCTGCAGACATGACGCAATCATAATTCTCCGAGGAATATCGGAAAATTCCGAAAATACAATGATTGACGCGCGTCGTCGGATGCGTAATCGTCGATAGCATAGACCAGCGATATATATAGACGCAAGAGAAAGCTGCTTAGCAATTGACCTGTTGATTCTGTTTTTCATAAATCTCAATAACCCCCGACAATGATCGTCTAATATTCACAGTCCTGCATAATCGCATATACTGTCCACGAGTTTTTTCGTGAATACGTTTCGACTATAAATCGATCGAGAGAGAGTGCGCGTACATCGATGGCTCTTATAGCGATTAATCGAATGGCGAGTCAGTACGATGCTACATGGATCTAAAAAAAATCTATATAGGTATAAAAAAAAAAACTAATATACGCGACTAATCTGGTAAAACCGGATTTTAACGAATTTCAAAAAACAAAATAGGTAGAAAAAAAAAAAAATCTAATATACTCGACTAATTTGGTAAAACCGAATTTTAACGAATTTTAAAAATAAGAAAAAAAAAATAGAATCGTTGAAAAATAAAAGAAAGCCTCCCGTGTAATTTTCGGAGAATATAATAGGGATCGCGACGCGTTCGGCGCATTTCGTCGCTCGTCGAGATGCTGACACGATCTCGCGAGGTAACTCTCGGCGTGGAATGAGCTGCAATTTTGTGAGTAAACGCGTGCGATGTACGATACTTACGTACTTTCTTTCGTTCGTCGTTTTTATTTCGTTTCTCTCACCGGTTGTAAGTGTCTTTCCATCTCCGTTTTGCCGCGGCGGCGACGGCGGGCAGAGAGACTTTCACCTCATCGACTTTCCCTTTCTCTGGGATCCCGAAGAGTCGAGCGCCTCTTGGCGCGAGCCGCGTTCGTGTCTCACGGCGTCCAAGTCGGATTCGTGGCCTCGGGGGCCCCGCGACTACCGGAAAGCTTCGCCAACCGGCCCACTTCCGGTCTCCCGTCTCGTACTCGTTTCGTTTTCCTTCCCACACCTCGCGGACTCGATTCCGACGATCGGCTCGATACGCACGTTTATTTATTGGAAGTGGCTAGACGTCCGACTACGGACGAATAAAAAAAAATTATTCATCCGACTATCGGACGATTATGGGAAAGTTATTCGTCCGACAAGCAAATATCGAAATTTTCAGTACGATAATCAGTGTCGGACGAATAATTTTTTTCTAATCGTCCGACAAGTAAATATCGACATTTCTTGTGCGATTACCTATTGTCGGATGAATAATTTTTTTCTAATCGTCCGACAAGGAAATATCGACATCTTTTGTGTGATTACCCATTGTCGGACGAATAATTTTTTTATAATCGTCCGACAAACAAATGTCAACCCCCCCGCCCGCACCTCACGGTGTACAGCACGCAGAACAAATGTACCCATATACGATTCGGGGTCCAGGGGCGGAGCCCCTGGCGGGGTGCAGGGGCGGAGCCCCGCTGGGGTCCAGGGGCGAAGCCCCTGGCGGGGTGCAGGGGCGGAGCCCCTGCTGGGGTCCAGGGGCGAAGCCCCTGCTGGGGTCCAGGGGCGAAGCCCCGGTAGGGGGTTCGGGGGGCGAGGCCCCCCGACTGTAGAAATAAATACTATTATTTACTATGATTTAACATAACCATCCCTCGGACGGATGAAATAAATACTATTATAGGGACCATTATTCGTCCGCAATCGGACGACTAGCCAGAGCTTTTTTAAATTTTCTTGGTGGAATTGTCGGACGAACAACATATCGCTATTCGTCCGACGATCGGACGTATAAAAGAATATTAATCGTCCGCGTTACATATTACAAATTTTCCTTTTCAGTCGGATGAATGAAAAATCGCAAAATCGTCCGATTTCGGACGAATAAGGGACCATTATTCGTCCGACAGTCGGACGAATATTACGTCGCTAAACGTCCGACCATCGAATTTTTAAATTTTCTTGATACAATTGTCGGACGAATAACATATCGCTATTCGTCCGACGATCGGACGAATAAAAGAATATTAATCGTCCGCTTTATATATCACAAGTTTGCCTTTTCCAGTCGGACGAATAAAAAATCGCAAAATCGTCCGACTACTTCGGACGAATAAGGGACCGTTATTCGTCCGTAGTCGGACGGCTAGCCACAGCCTTATTTATTTATTTATTTATTCCTCTTTTCCGCGGCGAGCTTATCGGGTAACGATTATCGATGAACGTATAACAAGATACTTCCTATTCAACTGCGGATGTAATAAAACCCAAACGAACAATAATTTTTACGTTATTTTCGTCGCACGGAACGATTTGTTAACCTATATATGTCCGAAGCTGTGAAAAACAAAAATCTTTTATCGCGATTGCCACGATCCGTGAAAACGTTGATAAGCGCTCCGATTCTTTCAGATACTAATAAAAGTATCATTATTATTGTTAATATTGTTGCTGCCAATAACAATCATTCGAGTCCAATGACGCAGAGCACAAAATCGTGCGGTTGTGAAACGACAATGTCGAAACGTTATCTCACATTCAAACGGAATCGCAAATACTATTGCGTAATGCAAATGTGTCTATTGCGAAGAAAAATAAGAGAAAACGGAGTTTCATCGGAGAAACGTCTATGCATTTTAAAAAAAGTCATTTGTCGGGGATAAGCGATATGAAGACGACATTTTTTTTTTTTTCTATTTTTTATTTCAACATTACAAGTTTCTGTATATCGTAAGCGCGAAGTGTCGTAGACTCGGTTGATCTCTTCGTCGTACGAGAACTATATGTACGACAAACACTTACCGACTCTCAGACTCTTTTGCCGCTCGAAATATCAAGCGATACTTATGCACTCGTTGCTGCAGCAGTCCGTGTTGGCGCTTCGTATATACTTACTTACGCGCGTTGGGATATCTCTGCGGATCCGTTGGCTTCGGTGGATCCGTAACGCCTGCCGCTCATGCGATCCCGCTGCGTGGAATTTTCCAGCGCTATCGCTTGGGCCGCTTATCGCCGCCACGGTCGCTTCTGCTCTCGCCATTCGCTGAGACCATCTCTCATGTACGCGTTTCTACGCTCTCTGTTTCGTATTTTTGTTTTTTTTTTTTTTTTTTTTTTTTTTTTTTTTTTTTTTTCGTATTCGCGAAATCGAACATCGCGAATTCCCATCGGGATGCTGAGAAAATTTTTATTTATTAATATGAGCTAAAAGCTCGAATCATCGTTGTTCGTTATTTCTCGCAGTTATCTTCTCGGTGACGACACACAGTCAAGAGAGCTCACCGAGCAACGCAATTGTGTCGATTGTGTCAATTGTGGTGCAAAGGGCGTACTTATCGCCGCATCTAAAACAATAAACTCACAGACTGCGAGAGAGACTCTGAGAAAACATGTCGCCGCGTCCGTTCTCGTCGACTACTAATATGAGCGCTGCGACTCTGTCGCGTTCGTGAGTAAAAAAAAAAAAAAAAAAAAAAAACAGAAAAAAATGTTCCCGAACGTCCTTGCGAAACACGTCCGCGGACCCTGACTACGTTAGTTCAAGTAGCTAAATTACATAGCCAGTGAACCATCCTACTGGTAAATACCGAGTACACACGACCGTGTAGGTAATCGTGGCTTAGTTACGTTTTTTTTTTTTTTTTTTTTTTTTTTTATAGTTCCGGAGCCATTTAAGTTCTAACATAACCCCGTTAATTTTCGTACAATATCGAGAAATTTCGATGTGACAAATTTTTCGAAGAATTTTTCTCGGAAATACAAAAGAATCGCCGATATCGAAAGTCTAAAATACTAAAATAAATATCATAAAAATAATTTAATAATAATACGATAGATCGAGAGAAAAAATGGTCGTTGGGTACACAATGCAATAAACGGACTGCAACTGCCCGCCATTAACATCATTCTGACGCGAAACACGTGATAATTAGTTGTACAATGAAGCGGAGGAGCGTCGTATATCTTATTTTAATTCTTTACAAAACGGATCTGTGTTTCGTTGCTTTCTGCGCGCACCCATCGGGCATTTCCGGTACGAAATTAGAAGCTTCAATAAAGCCTTCTCCGCCCCGCTTTGCCGAGTATTTTTCTCTCCTCTTTCGCTTAACCTCTCCTCGTCTTTGCGTGTTTATAAAGGTCTCCTTGTTTTCGAGCCGCGAGAGTACCCCAGCGAGCGGGACGCATGCATGTGCTTTCGCGATCTGTGGGGTCCTATAGAACGCATTCGTCGTTTTATGCATATGCATAGAAAACGATGAATTTTCGCGTCAGATACGGAAGTTACACTCTAATATATCGTCTCCATTGGTGTTTCTATATATATAATAACCCGTTGTCATAATTCCGGAGGCATACGAGGTAAAACAGAAGTACAGTAAAGTTAAGTAAGAAAATTAAACTTTCGACTTCATTTAAGAGGTTATATTCTCGCGTCGTAGTTGGACGAAGTTGCGCGCGTCGCTCTCGCCGTGTTCCACTACAACTTCATTCCCTTGTTGTTCTTGTTATATAAAGAAAAGTCGAGGAGGGCGATCTCTTATCTTCAAGCGTTTCTTATTTCATCTTTATATTCTTTTTCTCTCGTATTTTTTTTTTTTTTTTTTTTTTTTTTTCGCTTCCTCTTAAACGGTCAAACAACTCGAGATAAGTACAACGTTGAAAAGTCAAATGTGCGCGCGCGCGAAGACCAACTCTTCTCGGTGTCCGCGGTGTACCAAGCGAGAGATAAAACGCGCGAGAACGTGCGCGCGCACACCGCGACGAAAGATAAATCCGCGCGAGATTATACAAAGCTATGCATGGTATATAGGTTAAGCGGGCTTTACATATGTATCGTACGGGACTTTTCGAAATATCATTGGAATACAACGACTTCGATTTCATCACGCGACGGAATCGAAAATCGGTTTTCTTTTAAAGGTTATGTTAAAAACGAGAAAAATATCATTGTTTACACGAAATTTACTTCGCGCGAAGTATCTAGAGATCCGGGAAAAAAACGAGTGTTTCAAGTGTCTCATGCGTCTTGAAGATATTTAAGTACGAAACGCCGCGGCAATAAGTCACGTAACTGTCCGAAGGCTCGGTCACTACTGCTTCACAACTCTTATCGTTTAGGATGGTTTTTCTCTTTTCTTTTTCTTTTTCTTTTCGCAAGCCACACGTGTTAGGGACGCTAGGTATACAGACACCCACACGTAACCCCCGTTGAGGACTCTTCGGTCCCTACAACGGTTGATCACGGAGGGTGTCTTGGCGCTCGTGGGAAAGACACTGCGCGCTTGAAAACTATTGTCCGTACCCTCGTGAAGACAAGACAATTGTCGATTGTTTTTAAAGCAATATTCCAAAAATTTGCTAATAATTATATCCGTCCATCGATGTTTTCGTCACGTTTCTTCGATATCTCGTTTATACGAATTTCATAAAAATACGTTTTTTTTTTTTTTTTCAACTTTTCGATAATCACGTTCTCGAGTTTATTTTGGTCAATACTTTTTCGCTCTCGATTTCTACATGTGTGCCGCATCCCCAAGACGCGAAGACGCCCTGCAACGTCCCAAGGGCGTCGAAGTATTTTTTTTTTTTGCTTTCTATTTTATTTACGAACGTTTCCAATCCTCGGAACAAATTTTGGACAAAGGAGCTGCGATAACGAGAGACGCGGTTAACGGACGATGGGTAATTTTATGAAATTTTACGACTCGTGAAAACACGCCATTGGCTTTTCTTTCGGGATGAAAGTTGTTACGCCATTGAGAGTAGATCTCGCGATGGGTACTACAGGCGGCAGCACCGGCGGCCTGCATCCCCGACGACGCTGCCCGTTGGCCGCTGCTGCCGCGGTTGCTGCTCCAGAGGCCCAAAGAGGGTGGGCGCGGAGGCACAGGTCGCGGAGAGAAGGAGCTGCAGACGAGGGAAAAAACGGGGTCCCAAAAAGGAGAGAAAGAAAAAAAACATCGCAGCGAGCGTCCTTATGCGTTAAAAGGCTCTCGGGGGCTTTTTTCGTTCGAATTATGGTGGGGGTGAGGGAAAGAACGAAGAGGGACGAGAGAATTGAGTTCCTACCGCAACTATACCTATCGTTCGATGATTCATTTGTACACAACATCGATGTTATTGTTATTATTTCATTCAACAATTTTTCTTCCGAAAAGATATATTATATGTAATAATAATAATAATAATAATAATTATTATTATTATATATATTATTTCGATTTCGACAAATTATTTGAGTTATTTAAACTTTTTTATTCAACGCATACATTTTTAATCTTCCGACAAGTTTTCCGACGACAAAAGGTACCGTTTTCAACTTTCGAAGAGACGGTCAACACTCGTGTACCGCATAGTGCGGAGAAATGTATAAAGACGCGGAGAGGGGGAGAGGGGGGTCTATATTCTTGAATTTTTCTGTGAGGCACCTGTGTACCCGAACTATTTGTTATTTATTCACCTCTATGCCACGCGGGGAGGGTAATCGACGCAGAAGCTGTATTATGAAATTTCTCAATGTCCCCACAGGTTTACCTGCTAACACCCGACTGGGGGAGTGAACGAGAAGACTCCTGGGAAAAACTTTTAACTGCGTATAACGTCGTTTCGTATCGTAGATATCCATTTTCCGACAGGGGATGGAACATCTTTTGTCGGTTGAATCGTTGTCCTTTTGCATTCGGAGGTTTTATTCGGTTACGAGAATACAAGTGATATATATATATATATATATATAGCGCGTATAGTCCGTACGAGAAATACCTGCGCGTTAACGTACGCGCCTTCAGACATGTGGGAAGACGTTGAGATTTTTTTTCATGTAGAAACTCGACAACGTTCCGAGAGGGTGGAAAACCTGTCTCGGCGAGTTTCTCAGGGGGTGACACAGGGAATAGGGTACGAGAACTCCTTATACGAGCATTTATGACGAACGAGCATCTGTTCCGTTCTGTTATGTTTGTCCGATCCGTCGAAATACCGATGTGACCAATTTTTTTTTTTTTTTTTTTTTTGCTGTATAAAAATAATCGAAGTTTATTGTAAATTCAACTCTCGTCGGTCGATACGATCTATTGCGCCCATCTGGCAATCGATTCCCCAAGGTAACGCGGACACTATGCGAATCCGTAATTACAAACGATATGCTGTACGCGAACGCGTGTTGTTGTGTTGTCGTTACGTTGCATTGCAAGCGATTAAACTCCTAAAGATACATAAATTCCTCGTGAATTCCAGATTCGGACGAATTTAAAGCTTTTTTTAAAAATTTATTTCGACTTTGAAGCTTTTTTATTTCATAGTTAACACGAAACATTCGTCCGATTATCGGATCTCCTTGGCGCTTCAGCCGTTCCGGTTGTCGGACACCGGCGTCGGGAATAACGAACGTTTACTTCCTCGCGCGTTGCGCGGTTGAACGTCAAAAGTACTTTCTCCGGGCATCTCGCCGCGCGAGAGACTCGTCGTTTCACTCGGTGACTATATAAGACCGTTTCTTCGCCTATCCTACACCTGTATACACGGTAAAATCCACGTATTTCAATACAGATATTCTCCCTGTAACGTTCACGGGGACCAAAGTCCGAAATTAATCGTACGAGAGTTTCTATTTTCGAATCGACCTTCGAGGAGTCGCAAGACCCGTTCCACGATATAGCGCGTGTATCAAAAATCGTTCGACGCAAATCAAACATCAATGGAACTTTGTTTTCTTTTTTAATTTTTCGCTCGTGTTTTTGTTTTTGATACCTATAGGACTACGCGGCAGATAACGAAATTAAACGAAACAATGATTCCCGTAGTATTCAAAATGGCCGCGCGAGAATATCGAAACACTTGTTCAATTAGTCGTATCGTTCGTATGAATTCCCATAAAAAAAAAAAAAAAAAAAAAAAAAAAAAAAAAAAAAAAAAAAACCCTAACCTCTTCGTATTGACTCCGAGATCGAGTTAAGGAAAAAAAAAAAACAGAAAAAAAACGTATCGTCGCTTCGAGCCGCTCACCAGTCAATGTTGGTCTCGAATGCCCCATAATCGTTTTTCCCCTATTCTCGAGTAGCGCCGAAGGGAGGGGGGGGGGGAGGAGGACGAGACAAGATAAAGAGGCTCGGGAGAGCTCGATCGGTGCCGAGTATACTCCCGTCGAGTGATATCAGCTCGTTTGTTTATGAGCCTCTCAGGCCTTTCGAGAGAGACTCGCGAGATTGCTGCTGCCGCGGCGTCGTTGTCGTCGTCGACGTGGTCCAGCAGCGGCCATATTGAAAGGTTGACCTTGAAGGGATAAAAAAAAACATTTCTTTCATCTCCCTCGGTCCAACGGCTCCTTCTCGTCTCGGTCGTTGTTCCTTGTTCGATGTATCCGAGAGGCTACACCACCGACTCTCTCGCGTCTATTCATCGGAGGAGGCCTCCGAAGTTGCCTTCTTTTTACGTTTTTCTCGTACTTTTTTTTTTTTTTTTTTTTTTTTTTTTTTTCGTGTCTTGGTTCCTTCTCTCGCCTCCTTATCCCTTCCTTCTCCGACTCGTTCTCCAACGAAAAACCCCTCTTTGGCTTCGTCTTGTTGTACCGCATGTATATATCTATATATACATTAGTGGTGCGTATATATATATATATTATACACACGATACAACAAGACGAAAGCAAAGAGAGGTTTTTCGTTCGAGAACGAGTTGGTATATATATATATATATATATTTTGTACACTATATCGTTGTCCTCGTCTGATTTCTACACTTTTGCTTTTGCTACATCGCTTATTTTCTCGTCTGCCTTTCTCTGTCCCTCGCGTCGGTTTGCGCATGCGCCGCCGTATCGTCACCGCGCGCTCGGCCTGCCGCGTTCGCACTTGACTCGAAATTAACACGAGACGCTGAGCGACAACATCGTTCTCATCGTTGGTGTAGAAAAAAACGCGTTACAACGTTCTTTATTTCTAATAACAACTTTTATTCGTGTTTTTGACGGTAGATAATGCATAAATGATATATTTTACTTATTAAAATAATATAATGAAACGGCGTAAAAATTACGATATTCGAAAAAATTTGTTTTTTTTTTTTTTTCATCAGATTTCAGTCGATATTCGTTACTTCGTTCAACGGAGCGAAAAAAAGAGTTTTCTATTACTTTTCTTCGCTTTCTCTTTGGCATATATAGATATAATACATTTTTTTGTTGTTGTTTTTTTTTTTTTTTTTCGCGTTTGTATCGATAATTTTGTTACGAACTCAACTACAAGCAAGAGACGCCCCACGCAAGCCGGTTTCATACATCGCCATCGACTTTCCTGTATCCGTTTCGTTCGTGCGGTCGCTACGATAACTCGAATTCTCGGAGCAGTGGCGAACCTCCGATACCGCTCCGTTCGTGTATTCCGAAGTGACCGCCCGAGAGCCCGAGAGCGAGATAAACGAAAAATTAAAGCGGTCCAACCCAATGTTCGAGGGCTCGGCACACACGCACACACACTCGGGAACGTTCGGGTCTCAATGCCGAAAGTTGAAAGCCAAAGGAAAGAAAGAGAGAATCCTCGCCGTCTCCCCGATCGTATCGAGGATACCCTCTCTGCCCGCCTTGAGTTTCGATCCCCAAGCGAAAGCGACTGTATATAGTCAAACATGTTGTGTACAGATGAGACTTTCAACGTGATCCCGCGCGTTTCAATACACTTTTCGTCTATACAACGTTTTAACATATACGAAGGTATAGAATTCTAGTCAAGCCGCCCCCCCCCCCCTCCCCTCACCACACAACGCCGCGGCAATTCCGTTGACTGTCATAGGTCAGTTAATTTCTCGAGTCAAGAAAAGACTTCGTTGGTTCGTATTTTTTTTTATTTTCTTTTTAACGAAATATATCGACGATCGAATCGAATCGATCGAATTATTTCTATTATTGCCGTTAATCCGTATCAGAATTTTTATGATAAACAAGCGTTTTCTCATACCGGTGTATAATTCCCCCCGTTCTGCAATCTTGTTTATCTCGGGGAGTGGCTCTACGAGACACCGTGTATCCATAGCCTCGGCATTATAATCACGAAGCGTGAAATACACGAATATATATATATATATATTGATTCTCACGACGTGACGTACCGCGTTGGCATAACAAAGAGCCGATTTTACATGAGGAATATATGGAAGTGAGAACGTGCCGATTACAGATATTTGCAACTACATCTCGACAGTCGAGCGAAAACGCGTTTCCGGATTCTAGGAACAGCTATGTTCAATCTTTACTCTCGGTATCGATATTTATCTCGAAAAAAAAATGTTTAAAGAAAAATAAAAAAGTACCAATGACGCGCGAACTCGATTAATGTCGACTAATGAAATTCGTTTTTTTTTATTATTATCGACGGAAACAAAGTGTTAACAACTCATCATTCATACGATGTTAAAAACGCACTGAACGATTTTTTTTTTGTTTTTTTTATTTAATATTTGATGTTTTAGAAAGTATTTATACAGATTTAACAAAATTATCGACTCAATGTTTTTTTTTGTCGATCGTATTTTTTTTCGTTCCGTTGGGAAAAGTTAACGGAATCAGATATATGATTTTTAAAAAACCGTTGCATTCATTCTATTCTACTCTCGGTGGGAGTGGGCCTCCTAACATAACCACAACTTCAACTTATCACGGATGAAATTGGACGAGTTATTGCTGCTGGAGAAGAGTGAAAATTTTACCTTTTCTCGTTATGACGGGAGTTCGGGCGGCTGGGGGGACTCCGGCGTCCCTGAGCCCCCGGAGATTCATTTTTCAGAGACGACCAAAAGGATCTTCTCGTTCCCCTCGTGTAGTCCACTCCTTCTCCTTCCTTCCACTTGCGTTTTATACTCCGTCCAAGGGCTGTACAAAGTAACTCGCTAAACGACGACGAGATGAACGAAAATATTCAACACTCGAGTAGTGTAAAACGTCCGCGACACGAAACTACTGATTCCGCGGAAACACCAATGACAGCACCTCACCGAAAACTGAATAAATGCGAAAAAACATGGCCCCCGTGACTTCGCGAGAGACTGTAAATTACACGCGTTTTCGTGGACAATTAAATACGCGTCGATGCGCGGTAAAAAGAATGATAAAGACTTTAGAAAAAAAAGAGAGCGCCGTTCACTAAAGGGGACGTGAGGATAAAAATTTTCGCGTCGATTGTACTGACATCTACTCTCTCATGAATGAGACTGTACCACGCTCAGTTGTTTACATTTTAGCCGAGCGCGCGACGTTGCCAAGTCTACGGACCTGTTGCGCACCCACGAATCCTCTACGTCAACAAGTCGGTAATTAATCAACTTTTTCGCATGACGTAGACTATCTTTGCGGGGGTGGAAGAGAGGGGGAGAGGGAGGAATAGCTCGCCAAACAAATTCATACTCGTCGATTTTTTTCAATGGCTAATCTAATCTGGTGCGGAACATCGTTTCCCAAAGTTCCGTAAAAAAATTTCGAATCGACTGGTGCTCGCGAAACTCGCCCATCTAACGGGTAGCGGCTCAGATCCGAAACGAAGACTACGATTTAACACGTTTCCGATTGTCAACATTTCACTCTCTCTGTAGGGCATCTCCATAAGTTATTCTCTCCTCAACATAATAATGTTTAATGCGACGCTAGATACGCAGAGTATTATCGCACGGACTGTGTGTGTGTGGAGGGGAAGGGGGTGGGGTCTCTAGTTTGCGTACGAATGATAAAACTTTATCATATTCGGGCTCCCCTTGGGCGACGTCGTCACGTGACTGAAACTGTGCGCTTAGACCGTATTTTTTTTTACAGACACTGCTGTTATAAATACATCGCTGAAAATGCATTTGACGGCTAACGCGTTATTGCGAAACGCGTAACTCACAGACAAATCATTATTAGTAAACGATCGACTTTTACAGAAAATCGCGAGAATAAACTTCGAGCAGTCGAGAGAGTTGAAAAGAAATGATTCACAGTTTTCGCGTTTTTACCGCAAACTCGGAGGACATGCAGCGCCATTTTTGTTTTTTAACGCAAAAAGTAATCGCGGTAGCGTGTTATAACCTATATGCACCGAATTCTCGCGGGGAATGCAACACAGTCCGCGCGTAACTATAGCATCGCGTACGCGATGGTCTATGCCTGCGGTCATGGTTGGGTAAGGTCCTTCGGAAATGGGTGAACAAAACACGAGATTCACGCGGAGTTGTGTTACGTGGATAAACGGAAGGATACACGAGTAAGAGCTCCACGCGCGCTTGTTTCCCGCTAGATTCGTCGTGCAACTAATAAATGTACTTCCATCAAATGCTTATTACATATAGCTTACCAAATGAATACTCGCAAACCATCCTTGAAGTGTAACAATTTCGGGATCACGTCGTATTTGCGTTGTGCGTATTTGAATAATGTTTTTTTCAATATCGAAACGAGATTTTAGCCGAAGTTTTATCCCGTGACAAGTGCTGACTGTCTGTACAACGGAAAAAATTTTACGCTCGTTCGGACACGAACGCTGCGCGAGTGATTTTTTTGCAAGCGAAAACGTTTTGTTATGATTATACTACAATCTCTATTGGTTACATCGGGGGCGTAATGGAAACTCCGAAATTATTGAAATTATAAAACTTTTTGAATGATAGTTCTTGAGAAACCTTGGAAATTTGGCGAGGATCGCGGGGGAGGGGGGAGGGGGTCCTAACGGCTTACCCAATGGTTCGCATCGCATCGGACACTCTCTCTCGTCGCTCGACGATAGGCGATTGCGACATCATTTTTTTTTGTGAAATTTCCTTTGCTCGGTTACAGTCACGTTCGTTA
Organism: Cryptus armator; assembly: GCA_963971235.1. Classification (NCBI taxonomy): domain Eukaryota; kingdom Metazoa; phylum Arthropoda; class Insecta; order Hymenoptera; family Ichneumonidae; genus Cryptus; species Cryptus armator. The sequence continues at coordinate 21,816,532 of OZ020235.1, forward strand.
ACTTTCTCCCCGCGTCTCCGATAATGAAACTTGTCTCGCGACATCCAAGATTATGTTATCGTCTATTATCGGACAATCAGATAGATAAAACGCGTGTTTAGCTATGAAAGTGTGTAATAAATACGAAAATATCATCTATTTCGCAACAATTTTTACAGATTACAGTAGAATCTCGATTATTCGGACTCGGATTTTTAATAAAATTATTTTTTGACAATAAAAAAAAAAAAAAAATTTCTTGAAATTTGATATCGAAAAATAAAAAATTTAACTTGACTTAAAATTTAAGTTAATAAAAACTTTTTTGGAAAAACAGTTTCCTTTTTATCGTCGTTCTTTTCAATGAAAAATACTTTTTGGGGGCACAATGGTGTGTCGTTATATCGGGGGTGTCCAGTGTCCCGAGAATTTTCCCTCTCTACCTGTTGTCGAATGAAAAGCCTCATCGAGAACCATAGGAAGGTCGGTGGATCCGCAAGGTGCCCCATTATTCTACTATTCTTCCGAGCCTCCGAGGGGCTCGAATTTCTCTTTCTCCCTGCCGCAAGGGGTCGCGGCCCCTCGTGGACAGGTTTCACATCTATTTTTTTTTTCTCCCCATTCAACCCGAAATAATACGCGAGACGACCTTTAGCTCTGCCCAAAATAATATTACACCTGCGTCGGGGACTCGAATTTCTAAGCACCTCGTTATCCTTACTATAGAATTCATCGGTTTTTTCCTCTCTCCTTTGCACGTGGCTTTAATAATAAAAAAAGAAACGACTATAAATTTAAACAAAATTCATCGATGTTCAATAAACGAGTCGAGTAAATGATACGCCGTTTATTACGAATCAAACGTCTCAACTTGGTTACGAGTCGCGAGCCTATGGCGGATCAACTGCTACAGCGAATGGAAAGTCAATACGACAAATTCAAAGAGCGGAGACGAGAATGAAAGAAAAAAAAAATAAGAATCAGAGTTGAGTATGAATTTCCTCCGTGGAACAATTCTCGCACTTGCCGTTCTCGCTTGGCCTCTTGTACATTGTGTATTTCCTACACATACGCGGTTGTACACTCGCTGTCTCAACGGCCAACACAGAGAATAATAATGTCGTTCGGTAATCGACTGTGCGCGTAAGCGCCCTGCGCAACAGCCTAAGCTTTAACGCTCGGTGACTTCGCTCGCTGCGGCGAGCGTAAAAAAAAAAAAACACGAAAAAACTAATAAGAATAAGCGATGGCAAAGGAGAAACGGGGGAGCCGAAGAAAAGGCCTGAGGACATTTTTACCGACCCCATGCAGAGGCGGAGAGTGCACCATATAGCCCCGTTGCACTGCGGGCCCCCATCTGGCGTCGCAACGTTGCGGATACGTTGGAAACACATGTACGGACCCAGTAACGACGAAAATATAACTCCGTAACGCGTGAGCAACACACCGCCTCGCGGAATATAAATTAATCGAATGTCGAAATTTTATCGATTTGCGAGACACGATTTCTCTCGAACTCTTGTTCGATAATCCTCGTATACGCGCGAGAGTTTTCTAAACAACGCCGAACGAATACACGACCTCGTCGAGCCCTCATGCACCGAAAGAGGGTCGAACCTCCGAGATAACTCGAGATAAGAAAATCTCGGGTTCTCCGGACGAGTCCAAGGTTTGCGAATAGTCGAGGGAATCGTTAATTAAGAGCCCCGCGCGACTCGTCGAATTGTCGACGGGAACGCGCGCGGCCTCGCTTGCTAATAATTTTATAGTTTAAAATTTATAAATAGTTAATCGTTCTAAACGCCCCGACATCCGGTCGCTCTCTCGGCCTCGGCATCGAAACGTTTGTTTTTCACGAGATTTCCACCGGCAACGGGATATATATATGTATTCCTCGTCGTACCGACGACCTTCGTAAACTCGCACGAAAACGTTACGCACCGATACGCGCAGCTACGTTCACGTAGTAACGCTCGTACGCTCGGAGTAATAAAGGACTATCACGGCATGTCCTCGATAAAAATAATTTATAGAAAACGATATAATAAATGTGCTATTGATTAGTCGGGTACTTAGTGGTGATTCGTAGCTTTCGACGCTTTCGTTATAATCGTATATTGAAGAAAAAGAAAAAAGAAACATTCAAGACAATACGTGACGGCTTCGTGAGTAAACTTTGCACATTTACATCTTTTTTTTTTCGTTCGAATCGTTGACTCTGCGATCGTCACTATTACGCTCCGGAATTCGATACCCGAGTGTGAAATTCTATACAGCGTCAAGGATCATCTCTCGACGAATGTATGAGAAACTGTTGCGTGTACGACGCGCGAAGTTTTTGTCGGGGGATCTCCAAACGCGCGACCTAACCTCGAAAAGTGTACATATCGCATTAGTACCCGCGACGAGAAAAAATTGAGAGGGGGGAGATTCGAGGCGAAGATTTTTTTTTTTCTTTCGACTACTTTTCTCATCGGCTCTTATGGGTCTAATGGTGTCTGGCGAGGGTGTCGGGTCGAGCGATCGGGGAAAACGAGAGGGACGAGAAGCGACGAGTGAGAGATTAAATTCCAACGCGTCGGAAGAGAGAGTCCACTCCGAGACACTTGGTTCGTCCCTGTGGGATGCACGAGCACTATGGGGTGCCCGTTAGCATTAGAGAAAAGTCGAGTCTTTTGACTTAGAGGCCCCTTCTTTGTGAATGGGAAACGAGAGAACGAAACGAAAGACGAAAAGGGAACAGATAGGACAAGGTTTGTTTTAGCAACCATCTCGACAGTATAGAAAAACTCGGTCTCCCCAATGGGTCTTTCCGAAACATCGGCTCAAGTGCCACCGACCGAAAGCCCCCGAGGTCTCCCCGGACAGTTTCTCTTGGGGGATCTTTAGTGACGGGTTTTTTTTTTTTTTTTTTTTTCAACTTTTACCATTTTTAATCTTACTTCACCGGGATATGATCGAGACAACAAAATCGATGTGTTACTCGGAAAAAAAAACTTTTTTCTCACGAATTCGTTTATAGCCGAGACACCGGGTATACGCGATCGCGACGTCGGAAAAGAGGAAAAAAAATCATCTCGCCTTCCACGGCGTAGCGGTACTGCTTACCGATGCAGCGCTCCCGGCGTAACACGCCTGGCGGCAGCCAGTGGCAATACATAATCGCGAGAAGCCAATTCTTCTTTTTGTACTTTTCTGAGGTTTTAGCCAACCGACAATCCGTAGTACGCGATGTAAAAATGATAGAGTGGGGTGAATATACGAGAGTAACAAGAACAAGATTTTTGTTTGCCAAGTTTGGCGGGACGCGGGCAACGCTAGCGGGACGCGATAGCTTCCGGGAGAAACTCGATTCACTGTCACGCACGATCGTGGAAACGTTCCTCGCCATCTTTCGCCTTACGCTCCTTTACTCGCTTAATTTCTCTGTCACAGCGAACACGCTCTCTCATCTCTTCGTGGGCCGGTTACGCGCTGCTCAGTGTCCACATCGCGAAAGGATTCGAGTCCCCCTTACCCCCTGTCTCTCTCTGTCAACCAATGACGCGATCCGCCATCGAACGAAACGACGAGAACTTTAGCAATGGTGAAATGCATACGAGGCAATTCCACTACTCGCGAATATCCCCGACTCCGCGATGTATTTCGCCGATTAAGAATTTTCGTTGTAAAATTTGTCGAAAAAATATGAATATAATAAAGAAATGGTATTAACCAAAAAAATAAATGTCGAATAAATCTCTTGACTGTAACATGCGAATAATCATTTGTTATCCCACTTTTTTTTTCTGTTAACACATTTTTTTTTTAATTCAATTTTTTTTTATTTTTGTAAAATAATTTTTTATAAAAAAGTTCGAGTACTCATACGACGAGCTCTCGGCGTGATCGCCGTATGTACGAGAAAATTACGAACATACGGGGGTCGCAATAACGTACAGTTTAAAGTTGGCTGGTCATTGTGTGTGAAAAGCACTCGATTCTCTCGACTCAACCTCCGAGAGTATAATGCCGCGGCCCGGTACACACGTGTTTTCACCACGTGGCCCGGGGGGCAAGGGAGACGATCGTAGGATGACGAACGTCGAACAAAGAAAACCTCTAGCCCGGCGCGCTTGGCTGTGCCGAGTTCGGTAATGATCGTGCAGCGTCGGATGTTGGCCCGAGTGCATCGGGACTTGTCACGCTAACGCACACCGACGAATCAGCGGCGATGTATTACATAAACGATGCACCGGTCCTTCTCGTACATGCATGCTACCCATACGCAAACAACTCGAACATTTTATCTCATACTCTCCGTAATCTTATTTTTATTCGAATAAAAACATTACGCGACAAAAATATTTATAACATTTTCGATCGCCCGTCTTTTTTCTTTTTCGCGTCGAAATAAAACGAGGCGTCGATCGATGAAAAAATAAAATAAAACAAAACAAATAGGATTTTTTTTTCCCCTGTCGTCCTTATCGCCTAGTTGATTTTATTCGAGCGTACATCCGGCTGCGTCCAATGCCAAACAACTTGTACGCATACGCGTGGGGAAGCGACGAGAGAGGAGCGACGTTTGCTATCCGTCCGTCCGTCCCTCTTCGTTCTTTTTCTTCTTTCTCGCCGATCCTTAACTTTGCTGGATGACTGTACAGTTCTCGGAATTACACGTATCTCAGACTCGAGTGCAAGCGAGATACTGTAGATCGTACGAGAAGAGAGGAACGGTGGACGCGAAGGAGAAAGAACAACAAGCGAGAGAACGAGAGACGGATAGCTAGCGGTTTCCATTGGACCCGAGAAGATGAAGAAACGAGGCACTTGTCTCCGTTGCTCTCGTACGATCCAACGTTTCTATCCCCACCCCAACGCCCGTAACGCGCGGCTCTGCTTGGCCTATCTATTTTCTCTTTTTCTCTCCACTCTCGCTCTCTACGATATACAAGTCGATTACAGCGAGTCCTGACCGTCGTGTCTACCTCTCGTAGTCACCGGGAGGTTGTAACGGCAATGATAAAACAATTTAACAAAACGCAATTAAAGAGTTTGTCATCTAACCTAAAATTTTCGTGAATTTCGTTTATTTCTTATAGATATATGTATACATTTTCGATTCGTCAGTGCGAACGATTTATTCATAGCGCTTGGTGAATCGTTTTGTTTTCGTCCTTTTCTCCTGCAAAGCCAAAATTATTATGTTCGAGTGATCGAAATGTTTTTTTTTTTTTTTTTTTTCATTCGCATCGTTGATTTTTCATTTCCGTAGAATCCTTCGGATATCGGGCGTTTTTCGAGACAATTCGTATTGATATTTTGATTTCTTATATTAAACAGCAGCAAACCCGATCGTGATGCGAGTTATAAATTAATTGTAATAACACCGACGTAATCTCCACGAACAACAACGATTTTTGTCGCTCCTGGTTACATCGCTGCTGTGTGCAACGCACGTTATTCGCAACGTGTCATTAACGCGTGTCCGCGTTTGCACAACGTACAAACCACTACTGTTTATCCTTGACAAATAAACCAATTCTTACCTCGTATTTGTGGGGTAAAGAAATTTTCATGGAATAACAACGTGTCGGTTTCTTCGTAACATACACAATCGACGAGAATAGCATTTGAATATCCGGGTAATACTTCGGAAAAAAAAAAAAAAAAAACGAAAGAAAAAAAGAAACTTTTTTTTTTATTTCGTCTTGATAAATTTGCATAATACATTCGCGCGGTAAACTCCGCTGCCTACTCGCGCGTATCGGCGAAATGTCTCTTGTTCTTTGTGAAGAACACTCCGATCGCGGTTACTAATCGCAATTAATTTTTCCACACCTACGCTTTATAAACATTTAAAGAAATGAACGTAAAAAAGAAAAAAGAAAAAAATGGCCATTTCTCATGGCAGCAAAGATTAATTCATTGCGAGACGGAATATAAAATTACGAGAGAATGAAGATGGGAAGAATAGTGAGGTCGCGACCCGACCCGAGGAGGAGAGAGGGGAACGCCGATAATTCGTCGCGCCCCGCGCTCTCGGATCGGACGGCAAGCAAGCGCAGCGCCTGATCGCCTCCTCGAGACGATCGGCGCGGCCAGCGTCCCTAGTGTGCAAGCCTGCGAAAAAAAAAAAAAAAGAATCCTGCTTCGTTATCATCGACGTTCTTGTGCGTCAATTGGTCATATCTCGGTAGCTCCCAAGATAACCGCGACGCCTCGGCGAGAGAATCTCGTCTTCGCCCGATGACGTCTTGTCGTTCCGTCAATGACCATTTTACTCAGCATTTTATTATTGTATTACATATCACCGTAGCATTATAAACCGTTTTTATCGTTCTCCACTCGCGATCGCGAGTTTTCCTAGAGCTTTGCACTTCTCGAAATAACCGCGACTCGTTTAACAGCCGCAACATTACGACACGCGGATACACTTGTATTTTTCTACAATACGACAAATTTGAGACAATCGAACGCGTTATTCTTTTTTCGCCGGCTGTCACGTCCGCCAGCGTCGTGTGTACACGAGAACAGAAGAAAAATGGAGAATCGAATGGCAGAGATGAAAATATGGAGACGGTAGGTGGCGCAGCGTAGGGAGGGGCGGGGGGCAGAGAAGGCGAAAGTGAAAGTCAAGTGCGCTGAGGCGACGATCGCGGACAAGATGTGGGAGAGCTTGCGGCTTCCATTAATAATTTCGTTCGGTGCTTTTGCTTCTGTATTATTGTAACGAACATAAGAGCGGAGCTAAGAGTGACGTCACAGGCGACTCGGACCAAAGACGACACACGGTTAGATACGTTGTGACAAGGAGTAGGGCCCCCAGTTGACCCCACTCATTGTTTCTAATCCCACAATAAATTGAAGCAGCTGTACGAGCAATTGATACGAATTTACCGTACAGTCCGTCTCATAAGGCATACGCTTCTTCTTAATAATACAATGAACAACTAACGGGGTGTTTTTACTTTATCAAATTTTTTTTATGACGAAAAAAAAGCTGTAGCTAGCCGTCCGCCAACGGACGAATAAGAGACTGTTACTCGTTCGAAATCGGACGTTTTAGTGATTTTTTTATTCGACTGAAGTAAGTCAATTTCGTGGTATCTACAGCGGATGATTAATGTTTACATATTTGTCCGATAGTCGGACAATTAACGATATGCTATTCGTTTGACAGTTGTATCAGGAAAATTAAAAAGAAGTCCGATGGTCGGACGATTAGCGACGTAGTATTCGTCCGATGGTCGGACTATTAACGATATACTATTCGTCCGACAGTCGCATCAGGAAAAATAAAGGAATAAAGGAAAAAGGAATAAATTCTATTACTCATTTTCGCAATTAATTGAATTGTACGTATGTCCAAAATGTATGATCTTGGGAAGGAAAAAGGAAGGAGAAATATTGTTTAATAAACTCCGAATAATGATTGAAAAAAACGTAAGGTATTTAAGCTCGTATCCGGATGAATAACGTACAGCTATTCGTACGGATACATCGTCGTAAAATTAGAAATATATTCGGACGCAGGAATATTTGCGCTTTAGTAATGAATTCCCATTACTAAAGCGGAAATTTTAAAGTAGTCGGATGATTATAAGAAAAATGATTCGTCCGACAATGGGTAATCGGATTCAAAATGGCGACATCTGCTTGTCGGACAAATAATATTTTCTTATTCCTAAAAAAAAACAACGAAACTTATTGAGCAATACAACTCATCATAATAAAGATATGATTAAATGCGAAGAAATAATAAAGATGAATAAACAAAAAATGTGTCACGAGTATTTTTTTATTTTAACAATTTTTTGTTTTATCTTCGGGAAATCTTTTTGAATGCAATATAGAAGACGATTATAGAAAAATAGGTTTACGAAAGAAAATTCGAGAATAAGACGGGGAAGGCTTCGGCAACGTTGACCAGAGGTTTGTGGTTAAATATGCGCGTAAGGGTGCGTACGCTCTCGAGTTAACTGACGATGCGGAGAATTTTTTTTTTTTTTTTTTTACATTTTCGTTTTTCTTCTTTTCTCGCGCTGCCGAGGATCTTTGACATTCAACGTATCCAGCCAATAGAGAGACGACGCGTAAAAGACATTTAACGACAACCCGCATTTCATATGCGCGATGCGGTACGGCGTGCCGCGGAGTTGACGCGCCCGTGGTTCTCCTCTCCTGACTGCTCCCTTGTTTTTTCCTCGTCTCTCTTTCACTCTTTGTTCCTTCTGGCTACGCGCACCGTCTTTATTTTTATTTATTTTTCTATTTTCATTGATTGACGGCAACGGTCACGTAGCAGACTTCCTACGAAGTGCGTGAATACTCAAGCGCTTTGAATACTCAAAGTCTCAGACTCCCATCCGTTCGGACATTACTTTGGAACATTATGCCGACATCGTGTACGGTGTACATACGTGTGTACTATCAGCTTGGTACCACCAATTAATGAATCTTTGTCGATGTCTCATATCTATTCTCGACAGTGGTTATTACAAGGAACGAAGAAAAATAACCAGAAATCAGAAAAACAGAAAAAAATAACATCGATCTCCCGACATGATTTCCTTATCGTATTTTTTTTTTTTTTTTTTTTTTTTTTTTTTTTTTCGTCGGTAAATATATCGTTGACATCAAATATCGTCGGCGTCATGACTTTTTGCGATTGCTTTGTCGCGATAAGATATTGGCGATGAGTGCTCAGGTGAACTCTCGCGGCGTTCGTGTTGCTTTCCTTTTCTCGACGATAATATCGACTGATCAAACATTTCGTACGCATGTATTACGATGTTACGAGCCCTCTTCGTGTCGTCGATGACTTTTTGTCTCGTTTTTCGTATATATTAATAACTCGAAACGCGATTAGTTCGAAAGGATGAATATTATTTTAATACTTCGATTTTATCCTCGTGTAATTAGAAGAATTTCACGGTTCGGCGGGGTCCATACGTAACCTATCGTAACCTAACCTGATACTCGTAACCGTTCGAGCGTCCAGTGCAGCGAACGATTCGAGTTATTGTGATTGCCTCTCGTGTGTGTGTACGCGTCTGTATATGCGTATTACACTACACGAATTTCGTTGAAGTAATTCGCCACCAGCAAGTGTCGCGTCGATGGCTTATCGAGTTATCAACGTGGGTAATACGTAGACGAAGTAGCGCTGGAAATTAAATTGACAAGAAAGCGGGGGCGCGCGCGCGCGCGCACACCGGCGGCTCGTGAAAGCGAAGCAACACGAGAGTTGGCAACCAGCATGGAACTACTGTATATACATTTCGTGAGATAAACTTAACCGATAGGCCGAGGGAGGTAGCGACGAAGTGTAGCCGGCGTAATGAAAAACCGGTTTGGTAAAAACTCGAAAACTCGTAGCGCCAACTCCCCCCCTCCCCCATCCATGCGGGATACGTTTCCAACGCGAGAGACGAACAGCGCGGATTCATCATCTACCGCTTTTTCGCGCACACGTGGCCATCGTGACCATCGTGATCATCTTTCCTTTCCATATCCATATACATTCACGAAATCACTGTGGCTATCCGTATTTTACATTATATATATATATATATATATCCGTATAATCTATATAATTCGTTGATTCAAGAATTTTTTTTTTCTTGCGAAAAACAGTTTTTTTCAATAATTTATTCATTTTTTAATCGAAAAATGTCATTAAACGAAGTTATTTGGGAATAAAAAAGCATATTTTTGATTTCGGTGTAAAAATTTTGTAAAATAAATTTTGTTTACACACGCAATACATCGCGACATTTTTCCGAATGTGTTGAAACAGAAAATGTGTCGAATTATTCGTAAAAAAATTAAATGTTTTAATAGGACAGAGTTTTCGGACTTATGGTTATATAATACTAAGTAACTCGGTACCGGTACCAGTAGGCCGGAGGGTTCCCTTCCGACTCGTCTTTCGCCCGTATAACGCGCAGTTTCGACACGAGCCTCGTTCGCCTCGACGGACACAGAGCGATAAACTTTTATCGTTCTTCATTAAGCCGGAATGATGAATGACGATGAAGTTAGGAAGACAGATATGAAAAGGAAAAACGGCTAACGCAGTAGACACTGGGGGCGGCGACTAAACGAAAATTATTCAGTTATGACCAATTGCCAACAGTAATATGCAACAGTATGCATCACGATAATTTTGTCGGTCATTGCACGATTTTTTTCTCTCGACGCTCACTTGCGAACTGTGCAAATTTCAACAATATTTGAACGCGAAATTATGTAACGTTTCCCATGAGCAATGACAACAAACAACAATGATCGTTACCCAATAGCAATTGACTTCATATAACGTTGTATTTTCATGTGCACATTAACTGCGAACGTTCAAAAGATTACGCTGCAAACTATTAACGACTATTTTTTTTTTACGAGTTTTCGTATTATCAAAAAATTTCGAATTATTTTTTTTAATTTTTTTTATTGATACATTTCGATATATATCTGATTAATTTTTTTTTTTCGAACAGCAAAATTGGTTTTGGAATTTTTTTTTTTAAGCTACAGCTTGAAGCGGTAAACCTCGATGTACGAGACGAGAATCGATCGATCTCACGTTTATCGCTGCTGAAACGTTTTCAACAGCTGAACAATTATACACGAACGAAAAACTCGTATCTTCCGATGATCCTTATGATACCTTTTCTTTAATGAGTTAATCGTGTGAAGGACGTTGGTGGGAAAATATAAATGGTGGGCGGCGCGTTGTTATACGTTGTTGTAAGTTGAAGTTGAGCGGAGGACTGTTGTATTCCCATGTTACTAAGTCTATTACTATAATCGTCCCCACTCCTCATTATCATTATATCATTTGGATAGTTTATCCTCCAGAAATGTACAAACCGAGGAATTGCATATGAAACAAAACGGCTGTTATGATTAAGAAAAGAAAAAAAAAAAAAGATATTCCGAAGTCGCCAATATAAAAAATCGTAGAAGTTCAATTTTTTTTACGCGAATATTGTACGAATAATAATAATAATCCTAATTTAATGTTGATAATAACAATAATGCAATAAAATATTAACATTATAAAAAATATTGTATTCAAAGAAATGAAATTTTAATTACAATTATTAATATTATTTTTTGTTTTGTTTTTATATTCGTGAAAAAAAATGAATTTTTTAATTGTAAAAAATCGCTGATGCGGCAAAAGCGTAATCAATATGGTGTTTCATATGCCGGTCAATAAATATACACGCGCACACGGTAGGATATAATGAACGAAAATTTCAAGTGCATATCGTACGAGAGACGCGTCGATAATACGAGTCGAGTCGTAAAAAAAAAAAAAAAAAAAAATCGCAGCAAGTCGTCGATAGGCGGGAGGCAAATTTAAGAGTCATCGGCCCGAAGCGGCAACAACGACGAACGCGTCGCGGCGACTTTGGTCAGCCCTCGGATGGGTTCTGCTTCCACACCGCTTCTACCGGAGTATCAGCAGCATCGTTCGAGACTGCGGGACACCTGCAAGGATCTCTCCGGCTCGCGGGGGCTACAGGAGAACGAGTATAGAAAGAAACGAGCCCGCGGGTGATCCGGGAGAGAAAAAAAAGGGCTCAAGGAAGAAAACAAAAATTGGGCGCATCTCGCGGTAGAGCGAGAGACCGGTCTGTCTGGTCCTTGATTCCGAAGCCGAAGGAGTGTACGCGCGCGCCCGTCTTTCCCACCTTTCCTTTATACTTTTATAATATATATTTCAGACTTCGCGACTCGTTTCTCCCGGACTCTTCGACTCGTTCGTTCGGTTTGCGATTCACCTTGTTACACAACTCGTTCAAAGGTTATTAACATAAATCAGGATCGACGAGATCGAGAGAATGTCGATTAAAACGTCGCTTGGTGCGTTTTAGTTTTGTTACTCGACTCGTCGCGACCCCAACGTGTATTAGCGTGTATAACCCTTCTTATCGAAGTTATATTCGAACTTCGTTGTCGCGTTCGCACGAAAAAAAATTAACGAGTCTCGTTTATAACGGAAAGATGGGGGGAGGGGGATAAAAATAAAAGGAGGGGCAGCAGAAAGCGAAATGAAAAGGAGGAATCATGCAAGCGAGTAGCCGGACAGGGAAAGTGGTGTCCTACTTCCGCGCCTCGCGAGACCGACGCACACGTTCACCGTCGAAACAAGAATGCACACGTACCCGTGCGCTCGAACTTCTCTACCTACTTAGAGAGCCGAGAGAGTCTGAAAGCTTTTATGTAATCGAGCGTGTAACGCGAAGCGTGTCGCAAGATTGCATGAATGAATATCGCCGTCGCGTGGCCAAGCGCATCGCATCGTGTTTTAACCTCACTTGTCCGCGCGTTCGACGCGAGAACGTGAGATAGAGACCCCCGACGATCGATCCAGCGAATCTTGTTCGATATTCATTCTTCGATAGTTGCTGCGTGGGGGGGGGGGGGGATTACTGATAATAATAATAATGATGATAATAATGATAGGAGTTGCAGCATCGTCGCATGCAAAATATATCGAGTCATCGTTTTATTCCTCCGGTAAAAAAATTCAAGTCACACAACCGCATTTGTTTTGCATGGACTTTATAGAATTCAGAACATTATCACACGACTTCGGGAGAACAGGAAAAAAAATGGCTTTTCCTTCAAGTTGCGAGTTGAAAAGAAACTCATCTCAGCTCGACATGGCGTTCAAAAAATTGTTAATATACTATTAAGATATATATTTCGAGGATTTATACCATCGAATTTGCGTATATCAACGGCTTTTTTTTGTCACTTAACCTTTTTGTTCAGTCAATACGAAGTTAATCGAATAAATCCGAGAATTCCGACCGAACGTGATACAAACAAAAGTGCGTATCTGCGAAAGGAATACATGCAATATCGCGACGAACTGAGGGACGGTCGATCGGAATTTTTGAAGATACGAAGGAACAAACTGATGCGGCTTTTGACGGACGACGCGATCGAACAGATCAGATCAATGCGCGATGTTGGTTATGACTACGTCCCCACCCAAGAGTAGAGAAACCATTGGCAAATTTATTTTTTCTTCAAATTACTCACCAAAATCTTCACAGAAGTTGATAGCGGGAAACTATGCACAGGTATTACGCGTTCGATTAAACAAAACGAAAACAAATAAAAGTGAGTCGAGAATTCCTTGAAATGAATCATTTAATCGGTGTTTTTTTCTCAATGTTACACATAACCCACACGAGATTGTCGACATGGCATAAATAAAATATACCTATATTTATTTTACGTATGATCTATATAGATTTTATATCTTACACGGCGGATATTAATAGAAATGACAAAAAAGTAACGAAGGCTCGACGCGAGTTTGGCAAAGTGTGTGCGCTGTGTTATTATAGGATAAACAACGAGATGACTCGCGGACGAAAAAATGAAAAAAATATGGCGACGCAAAAGCTCCCTCTACCCGCCCTCCATCGGTAATAAAAACTGTAATCCATTTTTTTTTCAACTTTGCAAAACTTTTATGAAAAACAAAATCAAAATTAGCGTCTACGCGACTGTTTTTAAACGAAAACACTAATAATTTGTATTTACCACAAAATCTTCGAGATTCTTGAAAAAAAAAAAAAAAAAAAAGCATTAAAGTTTTTGTTACCGATAGAGTTTTTTTTCGCGTCGCCTAAACGTGTAACTATCAAAGATATCTTTTTCATGCAACACGACGTCTTACAATATTTATACAATCAGATTCGGTACAAATACCGATTTTTCTATAAATACATAGATCTCTGTTTTGTAAATTCGAAAAAAAAAAAAAAAAAACCACATTCGTCATTGTTATATCTCTTTCTTGTGTATAAAATTTGGACAATCGAGTATATCGTTAGAAAAAACAAAGAAAAGTTGACGATTTCACTCAAAACTTTGTGTGGACGGTATCGGTAGCGCGATCGTATGTTTGTTGGTGTTATATCGTTGAATCATTCGAATCGAGTCGAGTCTCGTGGTTTAAGGCGCGCGTTCGGACGATCGACGGAGAGTTGGTTTCAGTTGACGATCCATTGAAGAACGCTGGTGTCGCCACCTCCCGTGGACACCAGACGAGTGTCGTCCTGAAGGAAAGTTACGTTCGTAACGTGACACGAGTGACCACCGTAAACGTGCGACAGCGACTGAAAGACAAAATAAAATCGAAATTACAAATCTCCGATCTCTCAAAGCGATCTTTTTTTTTTTTTTATTTCTCCGTTCCGTCAATAACGCGCGCACTACGCACCTTTGGCTGGCAAGCCGGATGCGAGAAGAGCTTAACTTTGCCATAATCATCGCCGGTCGCGAGTAATTTCCCATCGCCGCTGCGGGCGCAATAATTTATATCGGAACCGTCGGGGCCTTCCGGCCAAATGCCAATCGTCTCGTAAGATATTACACAAGTGTGAGTCGCCCAATCGACATCGCGCAGAGCCGAGGATTGCGGAATTTGTCGACATACTCCCGGATTCCCTGTGAAATATTTGCAAAGTCATTAAAGTCCATCGTGCATCGATAATAGGAATATTAAAGATATTTTTCTTACGCTACTTACAATATAATAATTCGTAGTCACCGCTGTTGCTTCGTAAGTATTGGCCGTCGACGGACCAGTCGAGATGAGTGATGAAACTGGAATGTCCCTGTGGCAGACAATTGAATTATTATTCTTATTATTATAAAAAATAACTTAAAGGGATTCAGTGATTCCGGGAAAACGCGTTTTACTTATTTCTTTTGGTTAAAAAAAAAAAAAAAATAAAATGCGTTTTTTTTTTCCTACGAAATCAATGAATCGCAGTGTTAAGATGGCAAAAAATGTTTCAAGCGTGAGCCACGTGCGGATAATATTTCCTACAACGTGCGTGGCCTCTGTGAGATCTAAACTAAAGCCAATTCGATATATTATATTGTCTATCGAAACTAAACGCGGCAAATTCCCAAAGACTTTGACTAATTATCACATCTCTTACTCGGAGCCTTCTGATCCGCTTGGGCTATTTAATTGAAGATGAAAAAAGAATAATTCAATGAAATTGCGATGTCCATTATTACCGATAAGAAACGAAAAAAAAAAAAAAATAATTTAATCATTATAACTTACTAAGCAGCGACCGACTCTGCTGTACTTTGTCGCGTCCTCGTTGACTTGATAGATATAAATGTAATTGTCCCTCGAGCCGAGAGCGAGAAGTGTTCCGCTCGGTGAAAAGCTTACGACCTTTAAGAGCCAAAATAACGGTGCGTTAAGCGGATATTATCGCGACGACAATTGCGATTCGTCGGAAAATTTACCTGCAGCGGTTCCGAACCGTCGGAGTGATGACTGTAGAGCTCTCGTGTACCGCTGTCGATCGCCAACCATTTGCCGGAAACGCAACCGACAACCATTATCGAACCGTCCGGCGAGAAGCAAACGCTCTGCGCCTGTTCCTGTAATACGAAAGGAAAAGGAAACCCGATAATAATTTAAACGAATAAATCGCGAAAAAACGATAAATATCATTTTTTTTTTTTTTTTTTTTCATTCTCACCGCTATATCTTTGCTCCAGACAACGGTATGACTCAGACTATCCCACATCTGCAGTAATCTGTCGTGACCGGCTGTCGCGAACTGCGGTAACGTTGGATGCGATGCGAGTCCCCAAACTTGTTCCGTGTGTCCCAACATTGCCGGATTGAAACCCATTTCTACGTCACCGACGAGAATACAGTTTCGAGTTGTTCCCACCAGCAGTTGGAAACCTCGTCCCTCGGATACCGTACGGATTCCTCCGAAGTGATCCTCGATCTGTGCGAAACAATGAAAATTTATCTTACTTCATTTTCGATAATTTTTTTTTTTTTTTTAAATTTTATTATCAAAAAAAAATGTAGTTTAATAAAAATAATTAATTTAATTTATTAATTTTTTTTTTCAGAGTTAAGCGATAAACATAAATAAATGTAAGATATTACCTGCGCCTCGACTCCCGTGACATTGAGAGAAGAATCGTAGTAAAGAATTCTTCCGTCTTTACCACCACCCGTTACGATGTTTCCAGTCTTTAGTACGCAAATTGAGAATATCGAACCCTCGTGAAGATTTCTTACGAGTTTTGACATCGTATTTGTTCCTGAAAAATAAAGAATTATGTATTTTTATTAACCGCAACTTTATCGTCTTATTTATATTGTTTTTTCACACACCTCGCGCCCATACGATTATATTTCCATTACTGTCGCCCGTAAGAACGTCGCCGTTCTGATTGAACGCCACGCAAGTTACGTATCTCGGCTTTTCGCGACCCTCGAAAACTCCCATTCGTTTGTAAAGCATTCCACCGTTGTCCAGCGACCAGAATGAAACGTGACCCTTGCCGCAGGAGACTATTTGGTTCCGTTCCAACGGATGCCACTCGGCGCACACCACCGTGTCGACCGAACACTGCAAATATCAATTATTATTCTCCGCTCCAATTACAATACAGCAATGGATCGAATAACCGGAGAGTATAAACGGAACGGTCAATGATTAAACGTTCCTAAATTTCAGGACCGTAAAATAAAAGATATACGGTATTTACGATATTTCGTCTTTTTCCGTTCGTAAAAAAAATTATATTATCGAATTTTCTCGCCGTTAACTTTTCATTTATTTACCGATATAATTTCACACTTTCGCTTACCTTCGTTTCCGTTACTTTAACTCCCCGATCGCTTTTTTGCCACTCCCACACCGATATATTGTGATCCGAAGTCTCGTCAATGGCGCATAACAAGTTACCGCCATCGGCTTTCGAAAACGACAGACAACATATCGAGCCGTCGAACTCGCCGCTTCCTATTACGCTTAGTGTTGTCAAACTAACGGCGTTCCATATCCTAATGTGAGGCTATGCAGAAAAAAAAAAAATGCTTCGTGAATAATGTTTTATAAAGAGTTCGCAATTAATTTGTAGGTTCAGAGGCGCTAATGCTTACCATAGCCTCCCGACGATCGGAACCCAAAACTTGACCGGTAGCTACGATCATTTTGTTGGGATGAATCGCTATGCTGAAAGAGATTTAATAATCAATTCTTCTGGTATATTTCCATCGCTGGATTTCATCATTTAAGGGGCCGAAAGATCGATTTTAGACAATAACACGATTTTTATTTTCTTCTCCGTGGAAAAACGATCGTATAAAGCAGTGTTACCTTTTTTATTTCTTTCAGTAAAAATTCTAATCAATTGTTACTATTATTTTTGTATTATATTACTATTATTCTGTTTTTTAATTTTTTTTTTTATTTTTTTTTTATTAACATCGTTTTTATCGATGTTTTTTTTTTGCCGAAATTCGATGCATTTCATCTCAAACGAATTTTTTTCGAATTCATTAAAAATTCATTTCGATTTTTATTTCGTTACGAAATCTACTCGTATGGCTCTCAAGAAGTTAAATGAAATGTGACTAAAGTTACCATTTAACGTCGTCGGTGTGTCCGAGATAATGTCTTTGGCAGTGTTCCTCCATATTGTAAAGTACAACGACCGCTGCAACGAAATAAACCATTTCGCCGGTTGGCAAAAAATGCAAATTGCTTCGACAGTCGCGTCCCCTATAGCCATAGACCCAATCGAGCTTAAGTTTGCTCTGTGGCGGTGTGCTGACTTTGTGAAGATCGTAGGTATCGATGGACGGCGTTGGTACGTAGACAACGACAGGACGACCCCTTAGATACATGCGGACGGAACCGTCGCTCTCGTTGTACTTCATATCTCTCGTGCTGTAGCGAAGAAAAAAAAAAAAAAAAAAAAATGCGTAGATAGGCAACGATTATTGTGTATTATAGTTAGCAATGAATTTCGCATCGTTTTACTTTCGCGGCGCTCAGGGCAATTAAACGAAAGAAGCCTTCCGACCTTCTCGAGCGTCGCATTCGGCGAGTTTACCGCACGGAACGGATTCCCATATTGTTACAAATCTACTCTATGTTATTATTATTATTATTATTTTTCTTTCTTTCGAACCCGTAACTCTCGTCTTTATCGCGGTAACGACCAATTGACGAGTAAATTTCTTTTTTTCTTCCATTGGTTTTTTTTTTTTCTCGATAATTTCTCGGCTCGAGAGACCATTTCTTCTTCCGGATGTGCGTAATTCGCGAGGTTCGTACGTTTCGATGGCTAAGAATCAAAGAAGCGCTTTCTTAGATTTTTAACCGTCGATACGAGTTGATAGATATCGCTAATTTAATTTTTCCCGTCTTATAAGTGAAATGTAAATTTTACCCGTGCTTCACGTTGCTCTGGATCGGGGGCTTGAAGAGGTTGAACAGTGACTTGGTCGATGCCGACAATCTACAAAGTAACGATAATGCAAACGAAAGGGCATGCGGTGCAAAAATGAAAACGAAAGATAACAGTGTCGGGAAAACGATGGGCAAAAAAAATGCCGCTGGGAAAGTTAGGAAACGGGAAAGAAAGGGTAAAGCATCGCTCGTGCGTAACGTTGCATGGAAAGAAGCGTCGAAGTGAACCCGTCGTTGGTGTTTTTCATCTGCGGACAGTAGGGAATAATTTACCTGCTGGATGCGCCAAGCTGCGAATTACCGCCGGGCGATTGCGGTGAATTCGTAAAGTCTCCGGTCGACGACCATCTCTTAGCGCGGCGCAAACTACTCTGCGGAGGTGCGTTCGTTCTCGTCGTCGGTGACCTGGAAGCGTTTCGTGGAGGCGACCGGGGCGTTTCGCAACAGTACAAATCAGCCAAATTGCTCACAAGCGACTCCCGAAGACATTCGCGCGTGAAAGAGCGCGGCGTGCGGGGTAATTAAATTAGAGTGCTCACCTGGCAACGGGCAGAGGTGTGGCGCGCGGACTCGGCGACGGTACCGGCGATACGCTGCTGCTACTCGGACTATCCGAATGCAACGAACTCGTCGATTGGTAGTGGACTGACCTTCTGAACATTTTAAAATTAAAAAAAAAAATGTTTATTAATTCTACTATTTCCATAGAATATTTATATATTTTTTTTGTAAACAATTTTTTTTTTTTTTTTTTTTTTTTTTTTTTTCGATTTAGAAATCTATATAATGGAATTGGAATGAGTTTTTTTTTTAACTGACCTCTGCGGGAGCTGCGAAGGCGGTGTGTAACTCGCCGGTCGCCTTGGACTCGCCGCGCCGGCAGTCGCGTCGCGGACGTCCTGAGTCGATCCCGAGGAACTGGAATTTCGTAGGCAGGAAGCGCCACTTTGCCGGAGACGGGGCTCTTTCTGAGGTAACGAGTTTTGACCTGTAATGAGACGATTTTTTTTTTTTTTTTTTTTTTTATAGAAAAGAAAGAAGTAATTCTGTCGGCGCGTTGAACTTATTTGTTAATGGTTTTGGCTTCTGAGGCTTTAATTAATTAACCCGATGATATGGTTGAGCGTTATGCGCAAATTTGGCTAATCGTTACTTTTAAGAGTACCTAAGGCAGTGGTAAATATTGGAAGATATATGGCATACATTTTTAATTAATTAGGAAATTCGAGTCGAGAGTTTTGTTTTTTCTTAAACGACTGGCGACGGGCATCACTCACCCCTAAGGGGGACGTGTCCGTTTCTAAAAGGCGACGAGACTAGTCTTTCGTTTCTCCTGTCGTTTCTCTCATCCTCCCTCTTGTCTCGGGACTCCAATTGAGCGATTCGCCGCAAAGCGTCGGCGAGAGTAGCGCGAAGACATACTATTTCGTCCCTTTGCGCCAAGGATTGCCTCTCCAGATCCGCTACTCTGCCAAGTAGAGATCCAGTCTCGCATTCCAGCATCTCATCTGCAACATTATTAAGGCCAACGAAATATAACTTTTGCGATTTCGTTATTTATAACGAGACGAAACCATCACATCTGTAAATATAATTAAAAAAAAAAATAATAAAAAATCAGCGTAAAAAAAAATCGTTTTCGTAAAAAAAAGAGTGTGAAACACAATTGCTGAGAATATTTTAAAAAAATTTAACGTAAAATTACATTTTATGTCTCGATGTATATTTTGCGGAATCGGAGTGACAATCTTTCTTCGTTTGCAAATTATTACTATAAAAAAAAAGTGACGATGTTAAATAAAATTTTCTTTTCATTGAGAATATAAAATCGAAACAAATTCATTTATCGAAATCGTAAAATATGTTTTTCAACAAACAAAATAACTTATCACGTGTCGAAGAACCAAAATAACAATTTTTTTTTCGTCATCGCCGATTGAATTTACTGTACCGTAAGAATTGCCTCAACTTTTCGATCGGCGTCGGTTCATTATTATC
The DNA here is from genome assembly GCA_963971235.1 of Cryptus armator. Lineage (NCBI taxonomy): Eukaryota > Metazoa > Arthropoda > Insecta > Hymenoptera > Ichneumonidae > Cryptus > Cryptus armator. The sequence continues at coordinate 21,836,781 of OZ020235.1, forward strand.
CTTATTATTACATACCTTTAATTTTTTTATCTTTCAATAAATTGAAAAAAAAAAAAAAAAAAAAAAAAAAAAAAAAATTACAGCGGAAGCAAAAATTTCGAAAAAAAAAAAAAAAAAAAAAGTGTTGAAAGACGAAAAAACAAACTCACTCCACGCCTGTTCTGCCTCGTCGATAGTGTCCATCATATCCGGCGTGGACATCGCGAGATTGAACCCTCGCAATGACCCCGCTTCGTCGTATTAATAAGTTTCGATTCAATTTGCCGATTAAAAGGCCTCAAACGTATCGAAGAACTCTCCTCTCTCTTCCCAGTCTCATATTTCCTCTATTTACACTCCCGCTTTTTTTTTTTTTAACTTCACAAGCGAACTTACGCGCCTAAATCCGTTAGATAGATTATCTATTCGGCAGTGAAGAGCCAAAAAAACTGCGCGTACGACTTATCCCACTTCGAGAGACACGACTAGTGAGATCGGGATGTGTACGTTGCACACACCACGCTCGGTCGCTTCGAACGCCGAAAGATTATATAACACGTCTATACGTTTGTTGGCTTCGCGCTCCAACCTCACGCGTCCTCGTTGTCGTCGTCGCGGTGTCATACTTTTGTAGAGCGAAAAGACGAGAAAAGAAAAATTACGAATTCGTCAAATTCCCGACGATTGCCGCGCGTCGATCTCAGAGCGACGTATAGCCATAAATAATAAATATATTTATTATATTATTTTCGGTATTATTATTTATTTATTTCAATCACAAAATAATAATAATAATGCATAATAATGAATATAAAATAATAAATAAATATTTATTTTTTAAATTTATTGTTATTATTATTATCAATTTTTTTTTTTTTTTTTTTTTTTTTTTTTCATATTATTTCGCTATTTTTTAAAAATTCTGTTACATATATGTATATGCATATGTATTATTGTCTATAGTTTCCGGAAAGCACAGAGATGAAGCGAATGAGATTTCGCGCGCGCGCCTCCGCGAGCGTTCGATACATCGATCACGCTGCTCCGGGATCGTCAGCGATAAGCGCTCGTGTTTATTTATCCTGTGTTTCGCGTACCGTCGTTATAGCAAAAACTCCGAGTGAACGTGATAAATAATAACCTAAATAGTTGTAGTACAGTTTTTTTTACATTACAAGTTACGTTACTGAAGCGGCACAATGGAAAAATCGATATTTCTCGATGACTCGTACAAATTTTCGATAGTTTTTTTTTTTTTTTTTTTTTTTTCGTCGTTCACTGTTTTTTGCTCTATTTTGTTATTTTCGTTATTTTTGTTTTTTTTTTTTTTCAATGTTTGGATAGCGTACGACGCTCTGAGAACGGGACACGACGACGCAACAACGACGGAGGGGTGCGCCACGGATAATGCGCGACGCGACACGTGTGTTTTCCCCGCGACCGCTCTAACGCTACTGTCATAGAACCGACTACAGCTGCTCGGACGCGATCAATACGTTGTAGATAGTCGAGATTGTTCAGATAATGCGGGGGGAGGAGAAAGATTGAGAGAGAGAGAGCGCCTCGTCAATCGAGTATAAACGCAATATACGCAACGCGAACGAAATATTTCGCGAATCCACTGTTCTCCTTGGAGAACAATTTCAAAGTTGTCCTCAAACAACGACGGTTTATCGATCGTTAAATGAAAAATAAAGGGGGGAAAAAAAAATACCAACTCTATGCACGATTCGTCGTTGGGATCGGAGTGAAATAAATTACGTTCTACGAACGCAAACGGGAGACGGAATGATCAGTTTCCGGTGCGTCGGCGCACCTCGGCCGCGAATAACGCTATATGTATATATGTTGTACATATAGATACAACCCTTTCACAATTCAATTCTCTTTCACTTAATCCCCGACATAGCCTTCTATGCTCTATATAATATAACGTATCAATGTACGGCGATTGATAAATATAAAGACGTAAAAAAAAATTTCGATTTTTTTTTTTTTTTTTTTTTAATTAATATTATTCTTTTTATTTATACATAAATTATATTATTAATTGTTATTTTTTTTATTTATTAATTGCTTTCATTATTATTTTTTAATTTATTTTTTTTTTTTTTTCGTTATTTTTATTTATTTCTTCGTCTATTGTTTTCGACGCAACGCCGACGCGTTATAGCGACGTCCAAATTTTCCACCTCAGCACAATATCTCTACTCGGCGTATGTTCGATCGTGCGAAAGCGCGTTATTAACGGCGGGATGAAAATTGCTCGCTGAGCGCGAGCGCTTCCTTGTATACACCGGGAAACGCGTTCAAACGATTCTACGGAGAGTACAGGGGATTAGAGCCTTTGCTCTCGCCGCATTCGAAATGCCTACAGCGTTAGCGCATTTTACTTTTTGGAACGCGAAACTATCCGACTGCTTGATCCAATTATAAGCGTTAAAGAAAAAAAAAAAAAAGGACATTTCTTCTTTATGATCTTTTTCTTTGCTTTAATCCCTATGCCTCTCTCATGCTATTAAATAATACCTCTCATCGATCACTCGGAAGTTATTTGCGTTCAACGCGCTTTCTCTCATATTGCTTCGTAATAAATAAACGGTCAGTTCTCCTTTTTTTTTTTACACAGTTTTAAATTTCGGCAAAAATACTTATTTGACTGATAAACTTTGCAATTTTTTCCTTTTATTAATATGCGTGAGAATAAAAAAAAATTTCGAACACTTCTCAATGGGATAAAAATCTTAAAAAAAAAAAAAAAACAGGCATATGATGCTAAAAACGTTGAATTTGCATAATAATAATTATTATTGCTTAATAATAATAATAATTATGATTTTTTTTTTTTTTTTTTTTTTTTTTTCAAAACATCAACGATGTTTCTATCACCAAACCTAAACGAGAATCGATTCTGCACAACGCGATTCCATGCTTATCGAAATTAACTCACAGAGTATATTTTTACGCGAACGGTGGGCGTTGTTCGTTTAACGTGGGCGCAGCATAATTACCCGGGTGAGAGCTCACTTATCTCCTGTGAGCGAACGATATGGATATAATTATCAAATCTGAATGAAAATGAGGAATCAATGTGGGCAATGGTTAAATTACGAATAACGTTTACGAGGATGAGTCCCAAGGCTGGGCACACCTTTGGTAGCGTAATTCCGTTCTCCGCGCTTTACATAACGAAGGTCTCGGTATTAGCGTTTATTGCCCGATGTGATTCCCAGTGGCTTTCGTGGTACTCGTAAGCTCGCGATAAACGGCGCTTTGGCATCGACAAGCACTTCCACTGCGGCGAATCCTCGACTTTTCTCTGACGTACTAAACGTTCGTAAACGATGCAGTCGCGGTTCGTTTAATCTTTCGTCAGAACGACCTTTTTCCACGAAACGATGTGAAAACCGACGCGAATCAATTGTGAAGCCATTTAAGGTTAATAAAACTGTTAGAAACTTTGTTTCCAATTGTTGAAGTTTTTCTTCGATTTTTTTTCGGACGAAAATGTGTTTTTTTTTTTTTTTTCAATAATAATAGTTTTTTTCCGTCGTAATAATAATAATAATGATAATATCGATTTAATTTACCCATTTCTCGACAGGAGTCATACGTTCGATGCCCGTTTACGCGCATCGTCGGCCTCCAAGTTTTTCTCTCATAATTCTCGCCGCCTTCGGTCCCCCCGTTCGCCCCCTTGTGGCTGAAATAAAAACAACGAAAGATCATTAATAAATATCATCACTGCAGAGTTGGGGTTAAAAAAAAAAGAACTTTGAGATCATATTTTTGCTTTTCTCGAGTGACACGCTTTAACGACGCCGATGTGACGAATGCACATAGCGAAAGTTCCGTGCGACAAATGCAACGCGTAGTGGGTTACGGCGCGAGGCGAGTTCTCGCTTCTCTCGCGGTGTGTAACACAAAACCAGTAAGCATTGACCCGTCCGGAAGATTGCCTTATTGGTCGAGAGCTCCGGCTCGGTGCACAGAAGCGCTTGTTTATTTAACTCTTTATAAAGGCGGTACCCGTTGCCGTTCGCGTTCGGCTATCGCGAGCAATGCCCATGTAAGATAAAACTCGCGTTACCGAGGGATTAGAAGTTCGGATCATATTATTTATCATTGAAAGTCGCGATGTTTAAATTCCAGTTGAAACAATATGCGACGATTATAAATTAATATAAATGCCAACAAATGCATTGGATTAATAAAAAAAAAATAAAAAAAACGTTTTGATAAGTAATGCACGTTATCACGAAGATCGGTTAAGCGACACGTATTTTCTAGTCGGATTAACGATAAGAGTCGATGGCCCCTCGTTATGCTACCCACGTTCGCACGGGTTAGTTTAGCTCGCGTGGTTTCATACTTCAGCGCCATGTATAGCTATTCATAGTGCAAACTCGCCAAATCCTGTGAGAGTACAGTTGACGCTCGTTCAATGCGCTCATTCAATGCATACGAGTCACAGGTGAATCGACGATTCTCGTGTAATCATCGTGACTTAACAGACCGCTTTTCTATTCACCGTTTCGACGCTATCTGTACAGTACGACTCATAATAAATATCAAATCCGATTTTTTTTTATTTAACGTCTAACGTTTTTTTTTTATTTATATTATTAATTAACTTGATTTTTATTCTAAAGAATTAATTCTCGTAATTTTTTAAGTTTTTTTTTTTTTTTTTCGTGAATAGATTTTTGATCAAAATTTCTGTGAAGAAACGAAGTCGATAATTCTGAATCAACCTGTATACGTTATTTTTTGCATCACTAGCGAACTATTTTGCGTCATGGAGATTATCATATCGGCAGATGTGCGCATGAAAACGGCTCACTTCGTCGATTCGAATATTCAAGGTATTCGGGGTTTTTCGAGGTTAAGTTCAAATTTAACTTTTTTTTTAACACCCGAGCGAAAAAATTACGTAAGAAAATTCTCAATATTCACACATAATGATAATAAGTTATCGTTTATACTTCCAAATTTCGTTAAAACTGAAAAAATCTCAGTAGTTGAAAAAGTATACATCGCGGAGGCAAAAAAACGATGTGTTTGCTAGTCTGGAGAATGGCTTCCCGTGACGTGCGCCGGTTGTCAAACGTTCGGTAATGTTTTGTTTACATTAAACGTCCGTTCGTGACCTCGAAATTAAAAGTGTTCGTTCGTAGAAAAAAAAGTCTCGCGAGTATCATCACAGTCGGTATACATCGGAATTCGTTAGTGTCGCGATAAACTTTGTCGATGTCGTGTCGTATTCGACGGCGGAGGTTAAGTGATTGTCTTTATTTTTGTTTTTCCCATTCTTTGGGTCGCTGCGGCACGACCCGATCGTTTGGGATGGGAATGTTCGTCGAGTTAGAGAATTAGTTGCGTCTCAATTGGTTAATTGAATTGTCAAAAGAAAATAATCGCTCGGAGTTTTTTATGCGACGAAAATTCAATCGAGTTGATTAAATGGTGTCTCGGCTGACATTTTATCCTTCGCGAGCAGTGTACATGCGACGGTTTAAGTCGGATGCAGACGTTGCACAGCGGCAACTGCCATTAGTCCGTTCATTCAAATGTAATCGAGTGTCGAGTCGTCGAAACGCCACGGAAAGTTTCGAACAATCGTTTGTAACAAGTTGTCGTTTATTTATTATTTTTCTTAGAGAAATCTTTTTGTCTCAACACAACGACTCGTTCCGATTTCTGTTATGATAGTAATAACGGACGTGTGTAATGAATATTTTTTTGCGACATCACAGGAACAATATTTCAAGGTTATTACTCTATAGTTTTTTTCGTTTTTCTTTTACTGCGTGTTATACCCGCACGAACAATTGAAAGGTATTGACTGGGGAAAGAAAATGATTGACATACGAAGAACGTTATTCTATAAAAAAATTGTGAAATTCTCATCAATACGAATTAACGTTCGTGAATATAAATATTTGATAATTATTTATTATTATTATTTATTTACTTTTATTTACGACGATTTATATAAAACAGCGACACAAAACGAGACATTTTAAAAGTTCACGATGTTCTGTAAGCCATTCGAGTCCATCAAACTTTTCCTATCAGACATACGCGCGGTAAAAGGTTATGTAGAGCAACGTTCCGAACGACATGTTTACATAGTCCGATCGATCGACAGTAAGCGTACGGTAAATGAAGATGGGGTAGGTGAAGATTTTCGATTGTATATCTGTTCCTCGACACACCCCGCAAGTGGGTCACGGCTTGCGAAATCCTTTGGTGCGCCGAATCGGCTCGCACGCTAGACCCCCGCAGTTCGTTCGCGCCCCCCCCCCTCCTCTCCCCCGCCGTTTCTTTCGTTCTTTCAGAAGACATTGCAAAATTTGTCACGTAACAAACCCAATGACACTTACTCTGCTCTACGGCAATAATGAAGAATGACGAAATCGAAAAATCGAAAAGAAAAATATAAAAAATATATTCCGCAGATTCGAAATCTGAAGAATATATTTTTTATTTACTCCAATCTCATCTCTCGTAAAATTATGCCGTTTTAATACGAAATAACTGACTATTCTCATAATATTTTTGCTAATGAATGTAAATTATATCGAATGTCGTTTTTTCGATAAGAATAATAAAAAAAATTACGAAAATAATGACTTATTTTATATTAAGACTGAATTAATTACAAGTGACGAGTTTAGATGAAAATAAAAAATATATTTTTCAGTTTCGAAGATTATAACGAATGTCGTTTTTTCGATAATAATAATAAAAAAATCACGATGATAATCATTTATTAAAAAGTAAAACGCTCGTCATCAGTGATCGCGAAATGCTAACGTAAACATATCAGATCCCTCGATTTATTCTCGTATCGTTATATACCGCTGTTTTTTTCTTTTTATTTAGCGCTGACTCAACGTTTCACTCCCCCACACCCACGATCTCGCCTTGAATTAGCATAACCATTACGACTTCACCAGTAATGGTTAATACCGGAATTCCTGCCGTTCCATAACAAGAAAAGATCGCGATGCGGCAAAAGAAATTTCATTTATTTATGTTTTTCGACTTTCTTTATGCGTTATATCGTGAAAAATGTAAAATAAAAAAAATCTGGCGCCATCGCCGGTTGGCGAAGAGGAAAAGGGACAACGGCGTAACTTGCAGAAACCTGCTTTGCCACTGTTTCGTCCCGGCAAATGTACCGAGAGGAGGTCAGTCAACTGCAACGCGTACTTGCTCGGTTCTCCCCCCCCCCCCCGTCTCTGTCCCCGCGCCTTAGCAAGGCGTTGCATTTGCATCCTCACAGGCGTAGGATTCGACTCCGCATTCGTCGAGAATTGGCAAAGCCATTGGGACCCCCGTGCGCTCGTAGTTACGCCCGTTCCCTCTATTCCCGCGTGTCGGAAAAAAACGCTCGCGTTTAATTTGCCGTTACGATTTTTTTCGTGACAATAGGCAACAATAACAATAACAATAAAGTTTGAAAAAAATGCGCGGTAATAATCTGTATAATAAAAGGGGGTCGTCGGGGGCGATAGCAGCGTTGTCATATTCAAGATAAGAATACGCATTATCGTGCACCCGACGACAATAGGCAAGTGCGCGAGGGATACAGAAATGAAATAGCCTTTCGCCGTCCTCGAGGAGCCGAAAGGGAATCTTCGAGTCTACCGAATACCATAGCGAGCAGCGTTGCAGCGGTGGGGGGGTCGTCACGGTTATCGCGGTTCTGTGGGAACGGAACTCGCGCGGGGAACGTGACCTCCTACGCCACGGGGATGTGTGTCGACGATACGAAATAGTTTCTCCACCGTGTGCAGAATCTCTTTTAGCTCTCACACTTCGCTACGCGATAATAGCCTCGAATCGTGCCGCCGAATAAAAAAAAATATATATATGCGCGGCTTCTGCCTATTAAAATTTACGAGACGTTGCGCGGAGTCCAAGGTGACGAAAAAAAAAAAAAAAAATTACACCGAAAAAGTATACTGTTGCTCACCGATGTAATAATTCAGACGTTATCAGACAACGAATACCGCGTATTGTTTCTTCTCTACCAACCGGAGACAATGATTTATCGAATTAAGAAACTACCGCGAATCTCGTCACATGACTCATTATTATCATTCGCATCGAAGAATGTTCGGACGATTTGTCGTTTTTTTCTTTTTTTTTTTTGACAGTTACGAGACGAAAACGATATTAAAGTTCGATACATTTTTTTTTATACGATCGAAGCGAAGTACGAAATACGATCGATTGACAAAATAAAATGCACTTGATAACATCAATAATTTAGAATAATGTAATACAATGTATCCAAGTATGCAGCTGGTCACTCACCGAAAGCGAAATTCCAATTCCTCGAATGAAAATTGATCGCAATTTTGTCAGCAATATTCGTAGATATAGACGTTACGTATGTCGTCTCGACACGTTTTTTTTCAATACGTATATATATATATACTTGTAAGAGTATGCGACGCCCGGTGTTATTCGTTCCGGAAGGCAAGCAGGCAGGCGTGCAGGGCGTCGCTCACGAGAAATCGAAAGGGAATCTACCCGGAGATCGGTGTTTCCTTTGCGAGCAAAAAAAAAGATTGTACGCGTTCGGAAACACGAGCGAAATCAACAAACATCGACGATCCCCGACACTTTTTGTTTCGTTTGTATATGTTTTTTCTACCGTGCGATATCGAATATATCGATCGAATCGTTGGCAGACATTGACGCGTCGATCTGGCAACGAGCACAGAGGACCCGCGCGGTTGAAGCTCCGGTCGGATACTGCCGAGGCCAACAGGTGAGCCGTGCCAACAGTTCGGGCCCCAGTGACGGCGCGAGGCGATTGTTCGGGCGTCGAGAAATCGAGGCAACAGGTATGCACGGTATTTTGCCGCCGGTACGTACACAGTTATGTATTTTCAGGGATACACACGTTATTATTGAATACACAGTCTTAAAGAAAAATCAACAGTTTTATTCTCAGTATAATCTCATTAAAGATATCCAGCGGCGAATTTTTCATTGTTTTTTTTTTTATTAAAACGCATTCATTCGGAAGATTTTATCGTATCGCATATTCTATAAAATCATTTTTTTACGCGTTCGGCGGCTCGTCTCCGCGGCGTAGTTTTACCGATCGTCTAAAAAAAAAAAAGGCCCCAACCCCATCCATCGTTTAGCTGTACCTGGACGCTACTGCTCTCCAGACTATCGGCTCGCGTCCAATGAACGCCATGAAAAATCAGCCGCGGCATCCCAACCGAAACTATACGTTATATACGATAGATATATTATCTATTTGCGGAGTTGTTTAGTCGGATTTTCTATTGACTTTGATTAACATTTAACAGACCGAAACAAATCGACTCCCTCGCGAATCGATATATCGCTTATTGAATTTATTCTGTCTAAAAGCCAATATGATTGTCGCAAAAGTGTTTCAACGTTATTACTTAGATACAGCTAACGAACTTTGAATCGTGCGATAAATATACAAAGACAATGTTGGATAAGCCTTTGACAGAGAAAACTGTAGTCGTCCCCCTCTCGAAAGAATCGCGTCACCGATACATATGGCCTGCAATTATCGCACACGATCGAACAACAGCAGAAGCGCATAAACGGTCGGAGAACAAATATTGTCATTATTTAACGCGAGCTCTCGGTACCGCGAAACGACTCTCGCCGGTCGCGTGTGTGCGCGAGTTACACGCACGATGGCAACTAGCAGGATAAATTCGACTGCGGGTAAATCAGATAATCGTCCGATATAGGTATATATTCTTTGTTACGCAGACATCTAGTGGCCGTAGCGGTAACCCGACATTAGATGACACGATAATCTTACGAGTCTGTCGGTGAATCGGTTTCGAGTGAAAATCAAATGGGTTTTCAAATTAATCTTTTTTTTTTTTTATAAATATAAAATACATAATAAATAATATAATTAATAATCAATTATAAATTATAATGACTAATTACATAAGTAATATTAACTACTATAAATAAACTTTTTTTTTTAATCCTTCACGCGCACGTAACGTACGTGCGAACACGTATGCATGTCACAAGTCGCTTCACAATAGCAACACTTTCTTTCTCGCGGGTCGGGTTGAATCGTTCGAGCGTCTGTCCGCAGCCAGTCACTTCCGTTCGGGTTATATGTACGTCCTATTCTATGTATGTCAGGCCTGGGAAGCGTGACTTAAATTTCGAGGTACCTTATTTTCAAGACGGAAATAAGATCGTTCCACCGTGAATCAAGATGATTCATCTTACAATACCGAAGGTGCCGATGTTTCTTTTTTTTTTTTTTTCTTTCATTTTTCTTTCTCTTCTTAACTGACAACGCCAATGACTGATTCGTTTATTTCTGTATAGTACAATGCAACCATTGACTCGATGGTTTAGCGAACGTATTGTTAATGAAAAAAAAAATACCAAATCGATCTTTAATGTTCAACGTCTGCGCGGGGTGCCTATGACGGGGATTAGAGTTAGCGCTTAACACGAGCTGCGGTGTCCGAGTGGTTAAGGAGTTGGACTCGAAATCCAATGGGCTTTGCCCGCACAGGTTCGAATCCTGTCCGCAGCGGAATTTTTTTTGTTGTTTTTTTCTTAATGCCAACTCGCCTCGTATCTATCGATGACTTTATTCTTAGATACATCAATGATTATAGGTTATGTTAGCTAACCTGAGTTCGGCGTATGTAAGTACTTATCCTATCGATACAACAGATTAGTCTCATTGGCTACGAATCTTTGCTTCGTAATTTTGATATTTGCGACGATAGGGGTAGAACGGGGCAAAACGGACCGACTAAGGAATATAGGTCGGTTTCATACTTTCAGAGACACGATTTTACTAGTTATTACCAAATTATAATTGTAAAAAATATTTTGGACTTCTCAAAAAAAAAAAAAATATATAGTTCGCGATTAAAATGGGAAACTCGAAAAACAGAAAAATGATTAATAATTGATTTTTTTTATTATCAATATTGATAGTTATTGTTATTAATGCAATTTTTCGAGTCATTTTTTTTAAGTTTAAATTTGCAAACCGCTCACACGAAGTACGTATCGATGTCACGTTTACCTGGACCATTTTACCCCGGTAGTCCATATTGCCCCCGTTTCTCCACATTGTTACGAATTTCGTTTTTTATTCACTAATTTTTGTAAAAATTTTATCTTTTTGATATTCCAAGCGTTAGATAGGTAATACGAAAAATGCAGACAGTATCATATACATATATATAATCTTTATTATACCATACAAACAAGGAATTTGAATTAGTTGCAACAATTGGTTGGGGCAAAGGGTGGTTATCGTAATAAAACAATCAATCGTTGGTAAAATGTATGATAAATTTTGTTTAGTCAACTCCTCTCGAATTATTATTGTTGATTGCCACTTTAGTCGCGATGTTTCACGGTGGCGACGTTTATCTTCTCAACGATGAAATTTTTGTTGTTTTATTTGTAAAATTTGATCTGGAAAATGAAGCAGCACTCCTGTCCGTGAAGATTATCGAGTTTCCACTTGACGTCGTATGTTCGCTAAAAAAAAATTATTTCTTTCGTCACGCGTCGTAACAATTACTAATGTACGGAGAGCCTCGAGCTCCTTTAATCAATAGTCTCGTATGCGAAAGCGCCATGGGTAATTTAAGAGTGATTATACGCTATGAAACCGCTTGATTGACGTCCATTTATCAATTATATCGAGGGCGGTGACCTTGTAACAGTTATCGCTTGATGCACGGGGCCCATCAATGCAACTTGGTTTCTTTTGACGATTAATTAATATCGTAAAACGGACGATGACAAATGTGGGCTCTCGAATACTTCGAAGATTTTCACTTCTGCTCTCGTCACGCGATGTTTCGTACGAGGAAATGAGATATATAGTAAAACTCCGATAAACCGGCGTCGGATTAACCCGAAAGCGGAATAACCGCGCGTCTTCCGAGATTTTTTTTTTTCGCGCGCGAAGGAAGTTCAAAAAATGAACCAATCACCGATTACTTCGAAAAACACGATTAATTAACGAATTTTTAAAAAAGACGAGAAACTTCGCATAATAGTTTACAATATTCGTCAATTATGTGAAAGTCGTACCAAATCATAATCTTAACTAATTTGAAATAAAGTTATACGCCATTTTGCCATTGACATTGGGTTAATCGTGATTTTAATTATTCGGGAGTTCATCGATCCCGAAAATATAGGTTAATTGGGGTTCTACTGTAGTTTGGAGGGTAAAATGCGATAACTTCACTCGAGACGATTCATCGGATTTCGCAATGAGAAACGGATGGTTATTAATTTTTTCAATTAATTTTTTAATTTCACTTACGATTGGATACTTCTTCGAGATCGGCAGATCCATATGATAGGTTTGCTTCTGTCCCGGAGTCGTTGGACAGACGGTCGCTAGACAAGCGTTATTATCCATACCTAGGAAGGGTAGATCGAGAACCTGACTCACCCAATAGGCACGTCCTTCCATCGCGTCAGCGTCGAAATCTGGTAGAAACGAATAATCATTTGTCGAACGGAAATTCTTCGCGGCCTATTATTGGCAAAAACGATTATTTATCAAAATGGAGTACACATAGTTCTTTTTTTTTATTTTTATTTAACTTTTTTTGTTAAATATAAAAAAAATTTTATAAGATTTTTTCGATATATTAGCAGACTATAATATACACGGCACCGATTACGAATGATATATTATTTATCAAATAATTTTTTTTTAAATATTACGCGAAATTGATTATTTATCAAAAATGTATAGTTTTTTTTTTATTTTCATTTAAACATTTTTTTTTAAATTAAAAATATTTAAAAATCGTACTTACTCGCCGTGTAATCGAATTCGATGGTGGCATTGGTACCGCGCTTTATGCGGCAGGCTTTGCCTTGAGCAGCCTCCCTGCAAGGACTAACGCGGACCTCGTTGACGGTACAGTTGGACGAAAGATTCACTATCGAATATTCAAAGTAAAAATTCAATGAATTCTCTATAATTTAATGTATCGAACTATCGATCGATATCGCTTTATTCAACGATGAGACAAAAAGCATTTTTTCGGTTTTTTTTTTTTTTTTTTTTTTTTTTTTTTAATATTGACGATAGAATTTTACCATCGGTATAGCTGCATGCTTGCCACGTAACGACTTCGGCGTTTACGATGTTGGAGATTGTGGCAAGGATGCCGAAGAAGGCGATCGTAGAAACGTAGTTCTTCATTCTCGTCGCAACGTTTCCAACTGAGTGAACGAAATCCGATGCGGCTGTCGAGTCGGGTAAGTTGATAACCAGGACCAGGGTGGGGCATAGGTCAATTGATATAGTATCTTGTTCGTCTTGGATCTTGTGTCGTCAGCCCCCACGATACCATTCAGCCCCACGCCGCGTTTCAAGTCCCGCCTTGCGCTCACGGGGATACCATGCCTGTGGCTCTTTATCGCGTATCCTACGCATCGTTTGACCTTCTATTCCAAGTTTAAGCTTCTTGTAAACAATGCTACGTTCAACGCAAAACGCACGATTTTGTCCTTATATCATATTATCTTATAAGTTGCGTCAAGAAATATCGATCGAGTCGCGATATTCGGTTTTCTTTTCCTCCAAAATTATCACGTGTTCGTGGAATTAAAAAAAAAACAATAAAACTACGCAATCAATAAATTGCGAATTTTTAACGCAATGACATTGCCGGTATTAAGGGAGATAATTATTATTATTAAATAATAATACTCTTTTTTTTTTTAAATGAAATTATTATTATAAAATACATCGCGCTTCGCGTCCGCCCACTCGATTGACTCGTATTAATTGAATTTTATTAATAAAGAAAAATGGAGGAACCAAATTACTTAATTTCGTGACGAAAGAATGATTTTATTTTAGGAATTTTTTTTATGCGAGGTAACATGTGCCTTTGATAAAAGTCGAGAAAACGACTTATTTTTTTCGAAAAAAATCGAAATATCAAATTTTTTAAATTAGGGCGTTTAAAAATCGCTGAAAATGATTTTTTTTTCACTCTGTGCGAAACAAACGGTTATACGCATGTTTCGCGCGCGTATAACCCCTATTTTTACACCTTGCGAAGTAAAATTTTGTACAATACTCGTGCGAAAAACGTTTTCTTAACTCGTCAGAAAAAAAGTTTTTTTGCACTCGTATCGTAATGTACTAATGTATAATTGATGTTTAAAGTACGGTTCACGGAGTCATACGGAGTACTTGCAGTGTTTTTCTTCTCGTCCGCTATACCACGGCCATCGCATAGAGAAAACCTTCTTTGAAAAAGAAATTTATGTATCGTACACGACACTTGCACCATGCTGCTTCGACAAACTAACCGCGGAAACAGCTGCCGCTTGTTCTAAAATTCTGTACTCGCGCGCCTAGTCGGTTAATGGCGTATAACTTGACTAATTTTCCGAGTTTCGTTTTGAAATTTTGTACATATATTCTTGAAGCTTTAAGTTACGAAAATGTATCCTAATAGCAATATCTTTTTTTTTTTTTTTTTTTCAATACAGTTTGACAATCGCTTCTCTAAAGACTTTTAGTAAAAAAAAAAGTTGTTCAATGGTTTTAAGAAAAAAAAAATTTATCTGTGATTTCGATAAAATTACGCAAAAAAAAAAAAAAAAAATTGGAATCCCCTTTTAAACCTAAAAGTTCACAATAGACAAACTATTAATAGCATTTGATAATTTCGTCTTCTATCACGACGAGTCATTTTTCTTTTCTTCGGTATATATTGAGGTTATGCGAGACGATTGGTTATATGTATATATAGATGATAACATCCCTCATTGGTGATAATGATTGCGCGCAAATGACTCGTGGCAAACTCTAAGTCCGCGCGAGCCACGTGTAGTGTATTGTTTATCGAAAACAAGCGTTCGCTCTCATTTTATGCGGGTATTTCCATTCCCAATCGATTGCTCATTGTGGACTTGTTGCGCGAGTAATCTGCCAATGCGTCGTGTACCGCACACGAGAGAATCATCATTCTCGGAATGTTCAAAGATCTTTGACCCTCGAGCGCGGACCGTATATCATTTGCTATCTTACTGTCTCTATCGGTCGATTATATTCCACATAACGCATTCAATGGCGTGGATCCGTTTCCGGTTTACAATTGGCGCTTCAATGTACACATAAACGTTCGAACGTACGGTTTAGCGATGCAACTAATATTGCGAGTAGTACTATCGACTCTGAGATGAGTCACGAGTAGTTACAGATTAATCATAATGAATAAAAAACAAAGAATACGCTGATTTAGCATAATTTTGTTTTCTCGCGAAAGAACCGTTGCTTTCCTCGTGATAAGAAAAATTTGTTTATAGAACTTTTATGTCAACGCCATCGGAACATTTCGAAATATCCAATAGTCAAATGAAAAAAAAAAAAAAAAAATGATGAAGAAAAGAAAGAAAAAAAAAGAAATGATGAATTTTGTCTTTTTCTACACATTTTTTCCATATAAAAAAAAAATCAAACCAAAGATAAAAATCTGAAAAAATTCATACGTATTCAGAAAAATGAACGAATCATTTTCATTAAAAAAAAAAAAAGTTGAGTTACCATAAATTTGTTGAACAATTTTTTTTTTTCAACAACTTGTTAATAACATTTTGCAATTATTATTATGCCAAATTAATCTTTTCAGTACCTATAATATGCATGAATTTTTTTCAGATTTTTATACTATCGAGAAGTGATTGCAATTCCCTCTCCATTTCGTCGAATTTAGGCGAAATGGACACCGCGTGCTGTAGCTACCTTAAAGAATTTAATAGATCCGTTTTTTCAAGATTTTCGTCAACGATTCACTACCATTATATTGCACGCATCAATGCAGCTGGTTTACCGTTTCAATCTAATTACACGCGAGTTAACGCGTTTTATTGTCCATGGTAATCGACAATTATGTCTAATATATACCGCGACGCAGGCGTAGACGCTCGGCGCGTTCAAGTCGGTGAGACATAAAAATAGAATGCTTCGTTGCTCCGCGCATTAGATTCACCGCGCGTTTAAACATCAGCTATTGGGTGCCATTGCTGCTACGGCTACCGCCGCTACGTGTCTATCAACGATTATCCAATTCAAGACACCGGGCCGTCGTTTAGCTAATCGTCGACTAAAAGTTTCGAGGAAACTCTCCCAGAGCCGCAGATTTCAATCCCGGAAACGAAGGCCCCTGAAAAAAAAAAGATCGCAGCCTCCGTTTTTTTTTTTTTTCGCAATATTGTAAAAAATGACTCCCCGCGATCTCGCGAGAACGGAAAAATAATAAGAGACATACAACGAAAATCGTCGACTAAAAGTTTCGAGGAAACTCTCCCAGAGCCGCAGATTTCAATCCCGAAAACGAAGGCCCCTGAAAAAAAAAGATCGCAGTCTCCGTTTTTTTTTTTTTTTCGCAATATTGTAAAAAATTACTCCCCGCGAACTCGCGAGAACGGAAAAACAATAAGAGATATACAACGAAAATAACATCGTTACCGAAACGTTGTTGAATCGTTTATTAAATACGAAGATGAACAACAACAACGTATCGAATAAACTTAACTTATCGTAGATAAGAGTAGTGATAATAAATGAATAATCGCTTAGAAATAATCAATACATGAATAAAATAACTAATTACGGATTAATTATTACTGTACAAGGATTGAAGATCGATAGGCGTTTGAAATAAGTACGAGATATATCATCTAACATCGAGATGATTTCGATTATTTTTCGAAGGCTTCTGTAAAAAAAAAAAAAAAAAAAAAAAAAAAAAAATGAAAAAAAAAAGAGAATTAAAACAATAAAAAAAGTCAAGAGGCGGCGTCTATTAGGTCGGCACTCGAGAACGGATATTCGCGATTCTTTGGTACCCTGCGCGTCGACGTTGAACGTTTGGACTTCGTGGTCTTTGATGTCATCGAAATTTGCGTTTTTTTCCCCTTCAAACTTTTAGCCTCGTAACTTTATTTCGAATTTTATCAAATTCTCCATGCCGTCCCTATTCGACCCTCGACCACCATCCCCCACGTCGCAAAGTCTCTTTGGCAAACAATACGTGTTCCTCATTGGCGTGTTTTTCTTTTTTTTTCCCGTTTTCGTTATTTAATCCTATGCCACGATCCTTGTACTCTCGCCTCGGCTTTTGTACCGCGCGTTTTATAACAATTAATTGTCTTTTTCGTACATAAATAGTTAAAGCTATCGTCTCTTCGGGTAGATAACATCTCGGAGGATATTAAGATTTTTTTTTTAATAGTAAAGTAAAACAATTCGTTAAAACGCTCGCATTCCGTTCTATGAACCGTGGAGATCGCGGCACATCCACGATAAACCGGTTTCATTGTCTCTCGTTTGATCGGTATGCGGCATCTCTATTAATGGAGATAGAATCTCAAGTTCTTGAGGATTATGAAACATAATTGGTCGAAGCCCTTCGAAAATATCGGTGCCGTAGTTTGGATTTAAGAAGAAAAAAAAAAACAAAAAAAAAAAGAAGAATAGTAATAATTTCTATGCGTAACTTTCAGTCCCTTCCGTCGCATAGAAAGACTTTCCGTATAAAAATAATTGATCGTCTTGCGTATACACTGCAATATTTAAACAACGTAAACGGGATCCTTGCAAACGGATATTCTTGCCTCTTGAAGAATCCTCAGTCTCGGTCCCAGCGGTACGCCCATCTTTTGTAGCCTCTCTTCGCTGAGGTAAGGCAACTCGACCATTCCAACTTTTTCCTTCTCAAATGCGTTCGCGTATTTCTGCAATTTAAATATTTTTCAAGATCGTCAAAAGTTAACTTTGCAATTTAATTTTCGTCCTTAAATTCCTTCGTATTTTTAATGAAAAGGTTTTTAAATGCTTTAACGCTTCTAACGCAAGTTTTTCTAAGAAATATTAATTTTCTCCCTATAAACCGAAAGGGTTAATTCATTTCGCGAAACTCACCTCGTAGCCGAGTTCGCGAAGAAATAACCGTATGAGCGGAGGTTCGGCACCGAAGAATTTCGTCAATTTCTTGACTCTCGACGGATTGGAAAGAGCCGGAAGTTCCGAATCTTTGATCAACGGCTGCGACTGCGACCTCACCATCGCCATACTTGTCTGCGTTCTTAATGCCGCTATCTCGCCTCGTATGTTTTCCATTTCCTGTTTTTGTTACGACATTATTAAAATTTCTTCAATTACTCGACTGATTGTTTACTTAATCATTGGAAAATTTCGTCAACCTGAATCATCAGATGTTGCGTTCGCATTTCCGATGATAAATGTGCGACGGATCTCGCGAGGGTAACGACATGTGACTCCAATCGCTGAAAACGCTTATTTATGCTCTGAAAAATATATAATATTTCATTCACCAATCTAATTTCGTGTTTATAAAAAAAAAAAAAAAAAAAAAAAAAACACTTTTCAAGAATTTCATACCTTAACATCCTTTGCCTTTTTCATTCGGTCGTCAATTACATGAGATCTCCTCTTGTCATGGTGTCTGGCAACGGGTCTCGAGGACACCGAAGACGTTGGTAAAGACGATACGGAACCATAACTCGCCAATCCTCTCGCCTTTCTTCTTTTCTTTACGCTACCGCCCAGTAACTTCAAAACCTACAATTGCCATAGTATAAATTATTTCAATGTTCGTATAGAAACACTTCTACGCGATTTATCGGCGATTGCGAATACTCACCTCGCTGTACATGTTCTCCAATCCTTCCAATTGCTTTCTGATCGTTCGCGCGTCGTTTGTACTCAAGTCGGAGTCACTTCTATCGAGCATTGAGTCCAAATCGAGGGCTGTTGTCGTCGATGTCAGATCGCCAGCTTCCACACCAAAAACTGTAATAAAACGGAAGCAAAAAAAATCGAGTAATTCATATTTTGTCGATCAATGTCTGCGGATAAACCGACGAAAGCTACTCACGATGAGACAATTTCTTTGCGGCATCTTTCTTCGATGTTGAAGTGCCTCGATGTTTCGTCGCATTTGGAAAGTTTCTCTTGTCGCTATTTTTTCCGTACTCCGAATAATTTGGTTTCGATCCGTAAGGCAAACTGCGAGAAAGAATTATAAATTAATGTAAACTTTTGCATTTTTTCTTTTTTTTCAACTAAATCGACGATTCCTGCGTAAAGCCGAGACGAACGCCTTTGGCCTCCGGATCAATCCTCATGCCGGCTAATCAACAAAATAAATATAGACGATGTCAAGACGACAAGTACACGCATGTCAAAGGGCTATACCTTGCTGAATATCGATTTCTCGGAGTCCTCGGACTTCCGTGTGGCGACAACGGTGGCAAAGGTGGACTCACCGAAGACACGCTCTCCGAGAGCGTCGAGTGAGCCATTGCCGGTACGTCTCGAGGTTCCAATATGCTACGCAATTCGGATTCCACGATGTCGACCCACTCGGAATCCTGTCCTGTTGATTCGTCGATGAAATTTCGAAAATAGATAATCGGATAGTATTATTATTTCGTCATTGATACGATAGTTTAGTTTTATAATAACTTTGAATCGATACAACACTTGGTAAAGTTTCCCAAAATGATAATTACGAAGAAAATAATTCTTTAAGGACAATCAATGAAAGATTTCGCTAAGGGAATACCGTAATACATAAAAATCGGTCGATTAATCAATCGACAATCAACGAACCTTGACGAGGATCACTTTGATCTTCCGGCGCAGGTCGCCTGCCGCTGGAATAAACAGCGGAACCTCTACCCGAGTCAACGTTCGATGAGCTTTGTCCCGTTTTGTCGTAATCCGAACCCGAGCCTTGATTTTGAATTTTTAATCTCGACATTCCATGTTCGAGATCATCTTTTCTAACGTCGTGTTTCATAGACGGATTTCTTTCTTGGTAACTCGCGTTGTTGTCCAGTCTTCTCGGCGTTTCTTCAATTTTACTCGCCCCCTCGTGAATGTGATTTTTCTGCACAGCGATCCTCGACATATCGACTTCAGTCGACGATTCTTTGATTATTTTTTGACCGTACGACGTCGACGTGGAAGCTTCGTGTTCGTTTCTCTTGTGGATATCGTCGATACGACTTGCATCCTGTTGCTGCAAATATTCGCCGCTTGATAAATCCCTTTTGGAACATCTCGCTTCGTCCCTAACGAGAGCAAAACTAGTCTCAGGTCTGTTAAGTTGTTCCTGCGTTTGTTGTCTCTGCGATCCCTTTCTCCCGAAGTCCACGCCATCGGTACGATCCTCTACTGTTATCTCGTATTTTTCCTTCGTCATCGAATCGACTGTAATGCTCTTCGCGTAATCTTCCTTGTCGACGGTGTTTCTTTCAGAATTTCTTTCCTCGTCGAAGCACAGTTGGGGCTGCGAAGCGGCTTTCTCGATCACCGAATTTCTCGGTTGGAATTCTGACTCCTGATTGTTCGTCTCTGGTTTCATGTAAATCTGCGGGGCTCCACCGTATCTCGTTCTGTTCTGCGCATAGTGAGCGTAATAAACGTCTTGTCCCGGAATTCGGACGTCAAGACTTTGCCTCGAGGTGCTCGGCAAATCGAGCTGAGATCGTGACATTGGTTGTCTGGTTTGCTGCTGTTGCTGTTGATACTGATAACCAACGCCGACGGAAAAGTGTTGTTGTTGCTGCTGTTGTTGTTGTTGTTGTTGTTGATTTCGACGCATAGCGCTCTGAGGACTCTGCTGGCCTCCGACGAGCTGCTGCATCTGTTGTATCAATTGTCGCTGATGCATATTTTGGACGTGTTGCTGAGAGAATCGCGGACTGTGATGCATTTGATTTTGGTGAATGAGCTGCTGGGGGCTTTGATAGGGTTGATTCGATGCCGCTGGCTGCATTGGCAATCCGTGTTTGTTGACCGGAGCATTTTTTATCTGGAAAATTAGAATCTTTAGTCTCCCGAAAAAATGATAGAGTCGTATTGTTCCGTTTTCTCGTTCCTTACCGATGACTGATGAAGACTTTGATGCATCGTCTGCGGCGTCATTCCTCCGTATTCACGATTAGAACTTTGCACTTGCTGCACACCGCTCGCCGTTTTACCAAAATTCGACACCACCGTCTGATGAACGGTTTGTACTCCACCGGGCGGTGTGATGTGAGTCACGTGAAGCTGAGCGCTCTGACCCGGTAAACTCGGCTGAAGCGTCTGCGACGAGGACTGCAGCTGACCGGGCAGCGGTACGTTTTGCTGATTACTCTGGTAGCCGTATGCCTGTCCGTACTGAACTGCTGCATCAAACATTACCGAAGGTACTTTGTATGAAAAAAGACTTGTAGTTTTTTTTTTTTTTTTTTTTTTTTTTTTTTTCATATTAATATCATTAACTGTGAAACTCGCATTAAGACTTGCAGTTCATTTTTTTTTCTATTTTCATAATAATGTTATTAACTGTGAAACTCATGACGGTTTTTTTACGTCCTGAATTCTGAAAATTTCTTCTCCTTCAGCGAAGAAAATAATGAAATGCGATAAATACGATTTCCTTGAGATATCGTGAAAAGTCCATTTGAAGATTTCTAAAAATCGCGAAAATTAGGGACAACTTTATTTTTACGATATTATTTACCTTCGTCAAGGATTTAAGGGTAATTACATAGATTTGCCGTGCTACAGAAACCTATCGGTATTAAATAATCTCACATAGGAATCGTCGTGATAGGTATTTTCTTTTTTTTTCTGTGAAATCGTACAATTGCCGTCAGACTTCATACCCGTGTATTACACAAGTTTTCATTGTTACAGAAAGATGAATCACCGTGTATTTGCTATCCGTGGAAGTATAGTGTATGAGAAAAAGAAAATAACAAAAAGTAACGAAGAATCGACGCGGTGCGTGTGACTTGCGATGCAGTAGAGTTTATTACGATCTCATCGTCGGTAGCTATGAATTTCTCATTTCTCATTTATCATGTCGACGATCCAATTTCCTCATCGTCGACTCTTTATATTGAATTAAAAAAATAATAAAAATTTTAAAAAATTATTAAACATTTACCATAAGTATTTTTTGAATACTGTTGCATGTTGATGATCGTTGGATCTTGTGAACGCGGCTTTCCATAAATGCCTTCTTTCTTCTTCGCCTCTTCCTCGTTTATGCTTCTACTCGACTTTCTAAGTTCCTCCGTAACATTGTTTAAACTCACTTCCGGCTCCGGTTCGGCGTCTTTCTTATTCGGCCCGAAACGGCTCGAGATCATATCTTTTATCGTGTGATAGGTCCTCGAAAGGGACTTTGTTTTCTCCTCATCCCCCTTTCCGGTCCTCGGTACGGCTCCGGTACAAGTTGATCTGTGGAACAAAACGTATCGTCTTCAATAACAGTTCTTTCCTTCAATCCCTGAAAAGTTGCGTTCACACTTACGAATATGTTTCGTGCGATTTTAAGTTCCTCGCTGGAACCTCTTGCCGCTGATCGTGTCCCTGCAATGATCCCAAAGCGTATGAAAATTCGTTCGTCGATTTTTTTCATATATTTGTTACTTTGCGATGTACAAAAAATGCAATAATTCCGAAAATTACGAAAATTCGTTGAGCAATTCATTCGATATATTTCTTACTTTCAAGGTCATCGAATAATCGTTGTGGACCCCAAAACCCCACTGAGAGTCTCTATATGCACTCGTGTGTCGCGCGTCTGTTGCGCACAGAGAATTTATAAGTAACCACGGAATTGTACAACACCCGCGGAAGGGGGAGAGAGGGAGACTCTGGCGAAGGGATGCGGCTGGAATAACAAGATTCCACATTTGAAATCGGCGGTAGGGGGATAAGTGTCCCGGATAGGAGCGACGAGCTCTCCAACTCGCATCTTGCATACGCAAAAGGCACGCTGCTTACTTACGTTCGCATACGTATGGACGACAGCTATTCCCGCCACTTTTACTTCGAAACTTACTTCTCCTTTCCCCTCTCGATACGCGCCGCCCCCGCTTCTCGTTCTTACTTCGGTTACCCGGAGTTTTTATTACCAACTTTGAGTACTCCGCACGCAATTCTCAATAACGATCGTTCCGATTTGAATCGCTTTCTCGAGAAGTTTATAGAATATTTATATTTATTTTTTGTACACAAATTTCTTAAGGATTCACGTCCGAGAGACGACGAGAACGACTGAGATATACGTGTCGTTGTTATTTTTCATAACGAGTCTTCGCATGAGACTCGACTGCTCGAGTATAAAGTGCATTGCCACCGTCGGCGCCGCGGCGCCGAGTGTGCATCTCCTTCAGTCCCACGGGATAATTACTGGGTGCAGTTGTTGACTGTAGACCCCCGAGTACCACCAGTCATAGTAACTCGCTACTCGCTCTCTCCATTTTGCTGGATTTCGCTCGTTTCTTCGTTGCATAGCGGCGATTCCCGAGGATACGATAGTAGGTGAGAAATCAGTCTCTACGTTTCGACATTGTTCGTTGGTTGTTACATCAATGCCGTTGCATCGCTGTTATTAATTAAATAAAAGCGTTCCGCGTTTCAACGATCTTTCGCAGTTGATCGACCGCTCGATTGCGTTCAGCTTTATCGCATAGAAAGCTTAAGTATTATTCTTAAATCATCGAAATACAAATAAGTTTTGGTATTTCTTCGATCTTTTTTCCTTTTTTTTTTTTTTCGAAAATTCATGCGATTTCTGGATGTGGGACAACATAGTTTTTCTTCCGAGTGACCGAGATTTCCTTATTGCGCCAATGTAAGGAAACCGCTTTAACTATAACTACGCATCTGCCGTATTTATGTTCGGTACGCGATTGTGACGATTGTTTCTCGTGGGAAAATTATGCGTTTACCACGCGCGAACGACTGACGCCAAACTCACGATTCCCGATCTCTCGACTTTTTTCCACGGCTCTCGCGCGCGACACAATGGTACGATACATTTAGTATCCGCGTTTGTATAATTGCCATTTTTTTTTTTTTTTTTTTCCAACTCCGATTTACTTCTCGATTGTACAACATCCTTCTTTTCTTTTCCGTGCCGCTTTGCGCCTCGATGCTTAAATCAGTTTTAATCGTTTGTGTTGATGAGAAGTCGCACGTCGATGTGTATATCGCGTAATGTAAAAAATTATTAATACGATTCTCGAATCTTTTTTGAAAAAAAAAAAAAAAAAAAAAATTTGAAGTTTTCGAAAAAAAAAAAATGCGTAACACAAAAAACGGCATATATTTCATTGCAATTTAAAATAAACAATTAGTATCCCTCGATATACGCGATAAATTTGATTTTTTTTAAATTCCACAGTTTAGAATTTTTCGGAAATCTAATTTGTAATTTTTTTTCCCGCAAATCGATATGAAACCAATGCCCCAATTATTTTGAAGGTAATTCGATGTCGAATTTACGAAGGAGACGGCTAGTTATCGAAAAATTATCCGAACGGCACTTTTAATGTCGCGCCAAAGATGGCAAAAGCATCCCGTCGGTGATTCGATCGGCTCTCGGGACAACATCCGTCTCCGTAGCCAACTTTCTCGATAATAAAACCATTTCTGTAACTCGCGCGGCCATCGCGCCGCTCGTTAATATCCGAAACTATAAACTTTCACGAATATTCATTTTTGAGGACACGCGGGGGATGGTGTTTCGTTAAGAGTTTCGTATTTACCGGGAGGTTTAGTTACGACGATTCGGTCCTTCGGTATAAATAGAAAAGAGAATCGATAAAACTCCCTTCCCTTACCGCGGTTTACCGTCGATACGTCAACGAACGGTTCCCGGTTCGGAGGCTCTTTCCTTTCACAAAACATTCATAAGTGTATACGCGGTACACAGATGAGAAGTCCGTTGGCGCATTCTTCGATTTTTCTTTTTTTTTTTTTCCTTCCATTGTTTGCATGACCGAGTTTCCGCACTCGTTATTTCTGGCGGAGTAATACCGTAACAGTACGTATAACTGAGCGCGGGATGCATTTATATTGTTTTCAATCGACTCGTCGCAATAATCCACATATTATGATTATTCTCGACGTTTCTCGGTTAATCATTAACTCCTTTAATCGACTCAATCGTAAAAAAAAAAAAAAAAAAAGAAATATGTTCTCCGATTCCCGTGGCACGATCGTCGAACACGTGAATTTCTACTTTGTCCTCAATCGAGAGCTCTTCAGATCAAACATCCAAAGCCCCGAGGACTCTCAGTCCGCTTAGTCCGCGCCGATGCTCTCGCGGGTCCCAATCGTTCGCTCGATAACTGTACAATAAATAATAGAGCGAAACGCGTTAAAGAATCATCATTGTACGGAGAATTTATTCGACGTGTTTGCGGGACTACTACGATCGTTGAGACTTTCCCAACGCGGTACATCGCCGACGAGCGATGAGGACAACCGATACGAACGGTCTAACGTTCAGCGCCGTGAAACTGGGACAGTAGCAGTGGCCGATCGAGTACTACACGTTCGCATTGCGTATAGTTATTTTCGACAAGGCGCAACGAATGGATTTATAAATTCAGAGAGACGAGAGACCTAGAAATCGGTAGTTTGCGATAGTAATGCTTTGCAACCGCGTAGTCGTTTTTTTTTTCGTGGTTTTCCGGCGCCGGAGGTGTTAGGATCGTTTTTATATCAATCTTAAGTCGTTTAGAACCGGAAATGCGCGATTCTTGAGTCGTAGTTTTGTTGAATACCATAATAGGACTCTGATTAGTGGAAGTTGCGGCTGCAATTAGTTATTAAAGAGCGTTAATCCACTTGTTACCTCCTGAACCCACGCCTGTTGCTTGATCGGCGCATCCGGGGCGATCGCGACTCTGCCGGTGCTTCTTTGTTTGTATTCGTGTAATATCGGGATTTTGGAGTTCTTGTCGGTCGAGGAAAGTACCACTTCTCGTTCGATCTGTAATTAGTTAAGATGCGCTTTAGTTTTCAATGGCGAAATACAATCGATCGTTTAATTAGCGTTTTGAAATGTAAACAATTGGATCCTTCAGCTTCGCGGAAGAATAAACAAATGTTTAAGACAGAAATGTAGCGGCGGTAGGTATATCCGAACGGCTATCGTAATGTCGTTTCCGGTAAACGGTATATACCCACCACAACGGGTTGGCCGGCGCTATGTCGAGAACGGGGCAAACGATGCTTTCCCCCTCTTTTCCATCCCCTTTGTCTCTTTCTTACCTTCTACCGATTCTCTATGAAAGAGCAGACTATGAGAATATTCCCAAGAATCGTTAAGAGAACCAGCAGCACCAACCGCTACCATCATCACCCCGCGTACGATGAACCGATGTCAAAGAGATTTCACTCGTATAAGACTTCGTGAACGCATTGCAACAAATGTCGCAATCCTCTATCTGGGTTACCGGTCTCGTATTTTATCGAAATCGATGGTCGATTTTTTCGAAACCAATCGATTTATCGTAACCATTTGAAATGATTAAAAAATCAATGAAATTCAATGAAATTCAATGAAAATTGCTTTCGATAAAAATAGTAATTTTTTTAACGTTCATTGCGCAAAAAAAATCATGAATTGTACTTTTCTTAGGTGTAATAACTAAAAAAATAAATTTTTTGAAAATTTTTTATTTCTAGCATTTCTTTTTTTTTTTTTAAGTTACCGTTCTCATATTTTCTGGGTTACTGTTCTCGTATTTTATCGAAATCGATGGTCGATTTTTCGAAACCAATCTTTTTATCGTAACCATTTAAAATTATTAAAAAATCAATGAAATTCAAAGAAAATTGCTTTCGATAAAAATAATAATTTTTTTAAAGTTCATTGCGCAAAAAAAAACATACATTTTACTTTTCTCAGGTAGTAATAATTTAAAAAATTAATTTTTTCAAATTTCTTTATTTCTAGCATTTTTTTTAAACTTTTTTTTTAAGTTTGTTGTAAGAATTTTGTTATTACCGGAAACTTGTTACTGTGCGTCTGAAGATTTGTCGTCGGCTGATTCTGATTGGATGTTTGCTCTTCACCGTATAGCGGTGGCATTCTGTATTCGGGTCCGGGTCCGCTATGACCGGAATCGATCGTTCTACCCTCGTTCGCGATCCGATGATCGTTTACGCTGTTCGGACAAATGACTGTCGGCGTTGTATCGACTATCGGTCGCTGCCACGGCGTTGGCTCGTTGCTTCTTGAACAATTTTTCTCGCGTTGATTGTTCGGCACCGGCTTCGGCGCTTGCACCGTTTTGTAGGCACCCTCTTCATCTGTAACATTGCAAACGCGTGTTTACTCATTCGTGTTACATTACCTTCGTAAGTTGTACTCCGCGTAATGCGGCGATATTCCAGTTATCGGCCGACGATATTAAATAGCCATAATGGTCATAGTACCCGCGAGTAGAAGAAATTTATAGGTACTATAAAAAAAAAAAAAAAAAAAAAAAAAATGCTCGTTATTCATAGTTCAACGCAGCGAATTAATTGGTAACGCTAACTGTACATACGCCTCGATGAACGGTCCTTCAATTATCTCCGCACCTCCAACTTCATCGTTCGTGGCACATATTCATTTTCTTTGTTAGCGATCTTTTTTCATTAGCGAATCTATTTATTTGTAGGGGAGACGGAGGCAAAATGGACTAACGGTCTACCGCTTGATTTGCAAGATTTGCCAGATTCGCGCGATAGATAGACACTTTTCTTAACGTAAATATATAATAAAATTTAAAAAAAAAATTAAATAAAAACACATTTTTTTTTTTTTTTTTTTTTTTCGGAAATCCGATGTATTTGATATGAGATTTTATTTCGTAATTAACAGGCAATGTATGCCTCTCGAATGATGACAACAGTTTATATTCTTTAGACGGTCCATTTTACCCCTTTCTACCTTCTACACGTTACCGCGGGCATTGCTCGTCCAGTTACAATTGATTTATTCAATGGTCCCGTATAACACTCCTCTCGCAAGCATCAACGATTGCGATAAAAATAAATAAATAAATCAACTCGATCTATTATTTCCACCATTCTGTTTTTGTTTTTTTCCCCGATAAACGATGTACCTTGATGCTGATTCTGTCTCCTCAGACGATTTTCTTGTTTTACTTTACGAACTGTCGTGGCCATCGCGTTTTGGCTGACCATATCTGACGTAATGAATCCTCCGAAGAAAAAAAACGCACCAATCGAACTTTTAACCGATTTAATCGAATTTTATTTATTTACAATGAAAGAAATCCCGAAGTATTTCTGGTACACGAGTCTTTAGCTCCACGCAAATTTAACTTAACGAAAAGTTCGAATGAAATACAAAATTTAATGTCACGGGCCGTATGATTTTTTTTTTTTTTTTTTTTTTTTTTTTTTTTTCCGAGACCGACGCCGAAGCACCAACCACCCCAAGGAGCCACTTGGCCTTTACTGAAAGACACAAACTTTCCATTGAGCGAACGTCCGCAGGTTCCGCCGCTCTGACTTGACTTCCGGTATCATCCCACTACGCGTCCAAACGTCGTGTCGGTGGCTTGTACCGCGATGGGTTTATACGCGACCGAGAAGACACACTCGGGATAATTTATTCCGGGGGCCCATAGACCGTGTAGGTACGTGCTAATAGTTGCCTTCTTTTCTCGTGCTGTACCTTCGCCTGCACCTTGCTGCCGAGCGAGAACTATAAATGCAGCCGCCCGGTCGCCGAGACGAGAAAACTTCGTGGACCGAGAAGTTGCCGGAACACGTGAACCCGATCCGATGTACCCTTAATCTATTCCACATATTTAGATCGCCATCTTTCTCATTCTTCGCGAAGTTTTTTTTTTCGTATAATCGTTTAATTTTGTATTAAAAAAAAAAACAAAAAATTGTTCTGGTCGCGTCATTGTTTTTCAATA
Organism: Cryptus armator; assembly: GCA_963971235.1. Classification (NCBI taxonomy): domain Eukaryota; kingdom Metazoa; phylum Arthropoda; class Insecta; order Hymenoptera; family Ichneumonidae; genus Cryptus; species Cryptus armator. The sequence goes on from OZ020235.1 coordinate 21,865,593, forward strand.
TTTCCAGACAATTTGTTTTTTGTAAGTTTCTGAATTCATGTAACTTGCAGTTAACATTTTTTTTCTTTTATTATCTCCTATAATTTTCGATAAGAAAAAAAAATCAAAGACGCGACTCGTTTTTTTCGAAACGCCATAACCTCTTAACGTCATTATATTAAATGATTTCAACATTTTTTAATGCGCCCCATGTATGCGCGTTAACCGTAGTTTATTATGAGAAATAAACGCGAGAAGCTTCGGTTAATCGACAATGTATTGTCCGTTATTAGTATAATACTCGTATTACTTCGCGAGGTAAGATACGTAGAAAAGTCAGTGAGCCTTCGTACTTGTATCGAGTACTCGCGCGCGGGGTTCTCATCCCATTTTTCTCGTGTATACACATCGGTAGCTCTTTCCCCCCCTCCTTCATCCCCGAGTATGTAACTAGTATCTCAAGAGTTTTTTCCAAACCCGTCGACCGAGTCGTTTCAGCGGTAGAATCGTGCAACGTGGCAATAAGGAGCCTCACCGTCCCGGGGAACCACGCCTGGCTGACTCCAAGCGCGAGGCTCGAGTGCGCAGTGCGCCTACCGCCAAGAGAGTAGGACCGCAAGCCGAGCATAGAGCTCTCCTCTTTGCTTCTACCGATGCCTAAGTATGCCCCTCTCTCCGGGCTTCGCTGCTCTTCAATATTTTTCGACTACACAATTTTCCTCACCGTCTTTAATATTCCGAACTTGGGGCTCTATCGGTGGTTCTATCTATTCGAGTAAACGACGCGCGAGGCACGAGTAAATTATTATTATTTTTTTTTTTTTTTTTTTTACGAAACGAAATAAGTTTCATATAAGCGACATTCGGATTAATTTCTCAACGGACTTTCCCACGGGCCAACGAAACGCTCCGAATGCTCGCACGAGACAAAACGTCCGCGTCTCTAAATTACGAGAAAAAAAAAAAAAAAAAAAAAAAAAAAAATGGCTTCCAGCGACTCGGACGTAGCGTAGCAGGTTATTAGATTTAATATTAGTTATAGATACTACGGGTGCCGTACTGGGGATAACGTGGAGAGCTCTTGAGATCGTATTGGCAAAGCTTCTTACGTACTTTTTTTTTTTTTTTTACATTACACGAGGCTTCTTACAGTGTTGCTCGTTCGATGTACCGGTTAACCTCTTATTTATCCTCCCCCAGCGTCAATAGTCATTACAGGCGCGCGCTCTTTCATATTTCCACTGATCCTTAAGATTTTTGTTTTGTTTTTGCAACTCTTTTCCCCCTTCCGGCTCTCTCGTACTCTCGTACTCGCGACCGTGCGTGTCCGGCCGATGTTGGCCACTTATTTTCTACTTTTTAGATCTCTTCGGCTCCATGAAAGCTCCGAAGAACGCCGAGACTCTAATTTCGTTTTCCCTTCCCCTTCGATTACCGTCGCGACGACCGACGGCCGATCGGTCGGAACGAAAGAGAGACAGAGAGAGAAAGAGAGAGAGAGCGTATTTTCTTCGGCATCCTCCGCCAAGAGAGGTTTCTATCTTCACTGACAACCGATCGCTGTGTGGTACACTCGCGCGCTAACGCGCTCGTAATGTTAACCTCGAGGCATCGAGTCTCGTTCCATCCACAGGCCCTTCTTATCTTCTTCTCATAATCGTTCCGGAAGAGGTTTCATTCGTTTTGCACTTCGCGATAGCGTATACACACGGCGAATTTACGTATATTCAGATCTTTTTTCTTCTTTACCGCACGCTGCACGAGGATTTTTATTTTTCTACCCCCTCCTCCCTTAATTATAGAACTGCGATGAAAATAACCTTCGTGGAGTCTCGGCAAATAGGCATATTTCGTTCCGCTAAAATATCACATAAGCTGGTTATGGTGGAAAATCTAATCTGTCGCGTTTAAGTGAAAAAAAAAAATTGAAAAAAAATATCTCGCCTATTTGAGTTTATCGAATCGACCGGATACTCGTATTTAACCCCCGGATCAGGTCTGTCCTGAAATCGTATTCCGCGCACTTGTTCACGTGCGTCTTTTGTGACATTATTATTATTATTATTATTTTATGTTATTATTATTATTTTTAATGTTATTGTTATTATTATTGTTGTTGTTATCGTTGTTATTATTATTTATATAACATCGAATCTTTGGGTCGACGTGCACATCTAACTGATTCTTCGCCGCGTCTAGCATCTGGTGCTTATGGTACACGCGAGTGTGTACCGATTTAACTGTACTCTGCGCTCTGTAATATTCGTTTTCTTTAACGCCGTACGCTGCGCACAGCTACGACTCAAGTTTCATACAAATAATGCATTCACAGTAAAGCAAAATTCTGTGATAAATTCACGAATAATTTGCCGAAATTTTCTGTGATATTTGGAAAATGTTTAAAATGTATGGAACACAAAAACAAAATACGACGAAGTCGGAAATTTCATTAAAAATAAAAGGCAGGAAATAAGGTACTTTACGATCCAATGAAATAAAAATAATTCTTTTTTTTTTACTTTTTTGTTGTTTAATACACTGAATCTTCAGAAGCAACGATCGGTTTAGCTGTCGACGCCGAAGTTGACGACACGACCGATTCTCATCATCGCGCGCGGATTAATATTAATTACTTAGAACGCGCGGGCGCGCGCGCGCGCGCGGAATCGGAACTCGATTATTATAGAACCGGTTCGCGTCAAGCTTACTACGACGATTTTGCCTTGAAACGAGATCTAGGATCTCGTCTTGCCGCCGCATAGTACACAGTACAGGATCATTGGCGTTGTATAGTAAGCACGCACACCTGCGTGTATCTTGGGGCTTTGCCCGTACAAAGAGACGAGAACCGCAGAAGATCAGTGCTGTATTTTACTATAGAAACCCGAGAGGATTACACAAAAGGGAATGGGAGGGGGTTGGAAATAGTTTTAGTTGTGTTAAAAATATGTTAAAAATAGTTAAAATAATTTTAGGTTAGTTTAAAAAAACTGATTTTTCATTGGGTTTCGTATACGATCGCGACAGAGGCAACGCGCGCAAACCTTTGGGAACGGCATTAACTTTATGGAAGCACCTTGCCGTAAGTACTTTCGTAGAGGTGGGGAGGGGGGAAATCGCCTCTCCTACCCGTAGTATCTACCTACAGGTTCGTACGAGTCAAGACTCGTGTACTCACGTACGTAGCGCATGGAGCCCGGACTTGTTCGAGTCAGTGGACTCACCGCCTCGGCGTTCGGGCCCCACGAGGACTCACGAGCCTTCATGAGCGCGTGGGTTACGGAGCAACGAACGTCGGGAGAAAGGGTATGAGCAACGAGTGCATAGAAATATTTTCATCAAACTGTTCCACGCACGAGTGATCGCTCGGTTGATGCGTGTATAACTACAGCCACTCAAAATCTCACTCGTTAATCGACTCTATGGCGTCGACAAATATCTCAATTTTAAGAAAACTTAAAAAACCCCCCTCTCCGCGTCCGTCAGTTTGAGGCAAAAATAAACATTTTTTTCCGTGAAAAACAATTAAAAAAAAAAAATGTTTTAAAATAAATTCATTCAATTATTAAACGCGATTTACTATTATTATTATTATATGGCGTATATTGTTTTTATATTGAACCAAGTCGTTTCTTACGGTAAAAAATTATTTACAAAGAATCGTTTTCACTTTTGAATAGTCACCGGCGTGCCTTGTTCTTGTGGCTCGTAGCACAATGGGGCCTCTACGGGGAAAGGAAGGATGTGCCCCCTCGCGCCTCTCTCGTTTCCGCAGCCTCAGACGAGCGCGTGTGATTAAAAATATATATATATATATATGTACGAACTCATAGTATCCTTTGCGCCGCTGAGATTTAATTCTCGTAGGTAGATTCTCGTATCTGAACGTGGCATCTATACAATTAAGCCGCAATCTTATATAACGGTTTGGTATAGGTGCGAACGGAATTGGTAAAGTGTTCGCGGCTATTCGGGACTCGTACCTGGTACACGCACATCGACTTTTTTTTTTTTTTCAAATCGATTCTCAAACATCGAGAAACTTTCGTAAACAATTTTTTTTCGTCCGGAAATGATTAAAATTCTCATTTGCGTGCTTACCTGTCTCGTAGAATCTCAGGTGAATGACACAAGATCGTTACGTCCTTTCATCCAAGAGCACCTCAACACCGTAGCGCACCTGCACATTCCCTCTTCCCTTAACCCCCTTTCGCACTGTCGCGTTACGCGCAATTACAAATGAATCTCACACTTGTCAATTCGACTTATTTAACAGTCACTTATGTCGAAAAAAACAATGAAGTGAACAGATAAACTGAAACTTGAAAAACTTTCGTCCGCGGCGTTCGATCAATCGATTACATCGAGTTGCACGAGTTTCGCGTAAAGACATAGACGTCGCAATGATAATCCACGGGTACCATCGACAGTTGCCACTAGATTTATATCGCTTCACGATTCTCTCGCATTCCAAGGCGTTTTAACCGGCGCCCGGACCGTTTTTCCACGATCTTACCAACACTGGCGATTAGATCGTGCGTCGCCGCGTTACGCGCGCACCGTGTAGAGTCCCCGGTACCTCGCGGAGAGCACTTCGAGTACGAACTACGAGCACCGATTAATCCTTAACCGAGGAGTAGCCGTACCACACGCGCACCACCTGCACGCCGCAGTCTTCCTCGAAGCGGCGAAAGAAAAAACTCACGCGAACGATTTCACGCTCGAGCGAGATACTCGTGTACGCGAATAACTTCAATGTCCTTTGAGAAACTCGTATTAAACAGTGAAACGTAGTTAATTGTCAACGAACGAAAACTCGTGTCCCACACCGCGCGGCGACGATATATGCGCACCAATCGATTCGATCGATCTTCGTAGTTTTTTTTTTTCTCGCGATCACACGATAACCAATTGTTTTCCTTTTTTGGTAGATGAAAGAAATAAATAACAAAAATAACACTGTCTATGTATTTCGTCTGTTTATTTGTCCTCCGCGCCGCTATATCACGCCGGATAGCATCGGGTACCGATGCCGTTGACTGACGCGCCGAGGAAGCGTGTGTGTAGCATAAAGCCCGGGACAGTATAGAATCGCGGCCCGGCTTCCTCGGCCAGAGGCGTCAAGGTGGGAGTAACGGAGAGTTATATAGTGTATAACAAGGCATAGTATGGGGAGAGAACCTGAGAAAGCCGCGCGCGAGGGGGACATCAGCGAGCGGAGCGTCGAGAGAACGGATTCTTCTTCTTTAACCAATTTGGCTGGACCCTGACTAGAGGGCGTTCCAGCCCGGCCGCAGTTAAAACACGCCGGCCAAGACTCGGAGAGAACGGATTCACGGCGATTCAGAGATCCTGACGATTTGCGGTGAGTTCGGAAGAGTTCGTTGAGGAAGTCGAAGTTTGACGAAAGAAGTTTCTCCCACTGTGTTTCTTGTCGAACGAAGTGAGAGGTAATCAGAGGACTTTCCCGCTTCTCTCTTTTTTGACGCGTTGCTTTGACGGTCGAAAAGGCTTCTGTCGCATTCCAATGATTAACTCTAATAAACCGTAACCGATGCCAGTACTACTAAGTTACAATTTTCGTTTATTTCATTGAACGTCTTTCCCGATATTTATTTCGCTAAGCCGTGATCTGCAGCATAAAAAATGTCCATGAACATCAAAAATCGATCTTTTCGAAAAAATAATTTGAATTTCACGGTTGGTCCATTTTGTCACAAAATTCGAGTGGGCGATTGTCCCATTTTGCCCGTTGACGCATTTTTCGCGATCTTCCCCTATTCGTCTGCCCATCGAGTCTTATTGACCGACCGTCGATAACGCTTTATAACCAAAAAAAACCGTCGTTCGCATCACGAGAACGATTGATACGAAGAACATATATCGCGGAGTCGAGAGGATACGATATTTTTCAGTTGAAGCCAAGACGAGAGTATGAGTAATATATAGCGTGGCGGGAAACGAGAGAACAGGAGATAGTAGCGCACGAAGATGCGAAAATTGTACCTGACTGGCCTGCGGCATCGGAGTATAAACCCGGGAGCGAGCGAAGGGGGTTCCGTGATACACGGCCATTACCAGCCGGTGCATTTTCTCACGGGATCTCCTCTACCCTGAGCTCTAATTATATGTCTAGCGTTGCTCCTGAAACCTACGGCTTCATTGCTAAATATTCCCCGAGACCATTCGTCGCAACCGCTAGACGGACGGAGCCCACGGGCTTCGCCAAAAAATCTAATTTCGACTTTGGCCTTCCGTCACTTTTTCTTGCTCTCCAAACTGTTGGATAGCTGTGGTAAAAAAAAAAAAAAAAAAAAAAAAAAAAAAAAATACGGCACTTTTCGAACCGCAGTCGTTTATTTCCAGTTTCGTCTTCAACGGAAAATTGGGCCGATGATTTTGTGGTCTCGTAACCTGAAACTCGTACCGATCGCTGACTCCATTCAAACGAACACCGAAAATTCACCGAACGATAGGTTTTTAACCCTTTTTTCGTCGATGCTACCTTTCCGTTTTATCGTTCCGAGACTCCTGACGGTAGTGAAGTTCGGTGAAAAGAAGGGGGGGGGGGCGCGTTGGAGACACGAGATTTACCACGTTTCGTGTCCTCCGCGATAGACAATCGATAAATCGGTATCGAATTTTCGGACATCGGTTAAAAGGTGTATAAGAGGTGAGCGCCGCTCTTTGGGAATAGATGGCCCGGTCGATCGGTTCGTCGTTCATGCGGAAACTTAACGTATTCCGGAGGCTTGGATAGTGCAATATCGTGTACCTGTAGCTCGACGGTAGGGGCTTCAGCAGGCGCGACCTACTCCGGTTGAATGTATTTCGTCCCGAAGTACATTACACTCGACGAGTTGCCCCGGCGATCGGGTACATCGTTGTTGGTCCATTACACCGCCTATCGATATAGCCTATCGGGCGAATTTTAACAAACGACCAGAGTCTCTTTCATCCTACGAATCCACTGTTTTATCCGATTGCTTTTCGGTTTCATACGAAATAACTGAACATTGGACGCGATGTCCGCGGGGTATCGAAGGGGAAACGCCAAAGGGAGGGAACTACAGTCCGGGGATTTAGCGAGCGACGATTACTAGCAGCGTACGTGGGGCTCTTCTGTAAACGTGTGAAAAGGGACCCGCTGCGTTTATTTTATCGAGGGTTGCAAACTGAGATTCTACGACAGTAAGTTAACCGGCCGAACGATACATTCCCGAGGGATCGTTTCTCGAACGCCTCTTTTTTTTACTATAACTTAACTGGCAAAATTTTCGTATTTCGTAATATCGGACCGACGAAAATAATTTCTATTCATTCGGACATTTATTTATTTATTTATGTATATATATATATATATATATTTTTTTTTTTTCATTAAGTATATATTGCTAGGCGTCGATGTGTATCGCATTTCCGGTTGTTTGGTATTATTATATCGTGCGGGTCAACTAGAATAATTAAAGAGGGTGTCTTGTTACATTTCCAGTAAAAAAAGTGATATTCAGAGAGAATTTCGAAATTTTTTCTGAATTTCCAAATTTTTCCATTTCCGTTAACAAAGTTAATAGTATTTTGCACTATACGGCACTTCTTTACGAACCGTTATTCTTCAGTGGTATTCGCAGCTTTCCAAGCGGCGAAAAAAAATATTAATTGGTACATAACTGGCGCCATGTGATAACTTCGTCAATAGAGCTCTGACCTGTGGTGCGCGGTCTCTTAATGACGCTTCCCAAAAAAAAAAAAAAATACTCTTCTCGACCTCTTTTTCTCGTCAAGTTCTCTGGCCACAGCGGAGGGTTCGTCCTTTGACGAGGCAAACTCGATGAAAGAGGGAGATGGATGTCCGATTCAAGACTCGAATACCGGTGAGAAGAGTCGAGCGTATAGCACGCGAGTAGAAACTCTCGAAATAACGAGGACGGGAGGAAAATAGGGTGCGATCCCTCCGGAGAGAACTTATTCGTACGACGAGAAACGACGAAAAAGAGTCGGAAACGAATCCCTCGAATCCTCTGGACTCGCATCGTTTTCATGCATATATCCCGCCCCCTCATCACGAGAGTCCGACATACAGTCGAATAAATATACCCTTTTGTGCCGAATAACCCTAATGTTGGATCAGCGAGTCTGCAGAAACTTTTCATTGAGTTCTCTCGCTTTTCGTCGAATAATCAAAATCCCTCTCGTCTCGCTATTGCTCGTTTGGTCGCTCCAAAATTTCAAAAAAATAAAAAAAATGTCCAATTTATAAAAAGGTCACGTTTAGTCACGACCCACAACCATTTTTTATTTGGTCTGTAGCAGCAGGAGAGGCGGAAGAAATCAGATGAAACAGAGGAAGAAGCAACAGCGGCCGAAATAGGCTTAAGGGCTTTGGGCCCTTAAAATCTTGTCGGTCGACCGATATCCGAGTAGAAAAAGGTGCCCTACTTTTTTTTTTTTTTTTTTGGAATTTTAGAGTTGATCCATTTTGCCCCAAAATTCGAGTTCCGCGACTGTCCCATTTTGCCCCACTTTTCCTTATCTCAACGTACCACTATAAAATTGCCTTATCGAATGAAACAAGTCTCGCAGTCTGCTTTGAATTGATACATTTAATTCCATTATCTTTCGCTATATGGGCGAAGGTTCGTACCGCGGAAATGGGGTTCTTCATTAATGGGCCGCGGATCGATATCACCAATGAACCACTAGTTATTGTAGATATACGAGGTGTCAGCCTCACCGATGTTGAGTACACAACTGATAAACTATATCCATCGTATCAAAGAGAAACTTGAAGCGAAGACGACACAAGTTTGAATAGCTACGTAACTTTTCGATGCACGCACAAGATACGGAAACAAGTGGATCGATAGAATACATCTCGTGTTTGCTGTGTACGTGTGCGCGTGGAGGACTATTGTCTTTGAGCCCAAATGCGGCTGTGGTTCACCTACATTTTAGGCAAATGCGAGTGATTCTATCGGACTTAAGGTGATACAACCATTCCGCCCATTCCAACGCGCGGGGTGTTTGTAGAAAAAACTATAGAAGTTATTAAAAAATTCTGTTTTTCTCCGCGTCTGTCTTTTCCTCTATACTTTTCCTCGGATCTCCGATGGTTTCCAAATGGCATTCATTTCAGTTTTTACCGACGATGGCAATTCACATTACTATTGTTTCTTTTTTTTTTTTGCATTTCGAAAACAAAGTTTTCTCCGTGAGGATCGAAAAGGAATTGGTATTTACATTGATACGGATAAAACGATAATCCGCACTTGCGCCGTTCGTCGAGTTGTCGGAGGTGCAATATCATTTTCACCGGTGACAGTCAAATCGGCCATAAATGATATTGGTAAAATTAGCCGAGTTAATTGACCCACTTTCGGAGAGAAGTATACCCGACGCCCTCGTGTCGGTTCATAAGGTCGATTCCACGAATCGACCAATCCCTGCTATATCACCTCCCCCCGCATATGCCGTAAGCTCTTTTCACCCCGCTGTGATTTCCAGCAAACGGTCCTATCGCAATTTACGAGCGGATCGACTCCTTTACTCCGCACTCGAGACTTCCCTTTCTTCGCTTCACCGAATACGCTGAAATTATTCCAAAAGTCGAATAGCGGGTGGACGACGTTATCCGGCACTCTGTTCTATCTTCCTTTCATCTCAATAAGAGAAAAGTGGGGCAAAATGGGATAGTCGCGAAATCTCGATTTTTCGGAAAAAATGGACCCAAAATTCATGAATTTTCACGATTCATTAATTCATTCAGTATTTTAAAAAATTTCATTTAATTTCTTTTTAATTTTTTTGAAAAAGTCGAAATCGAAAATGAATGGTTTTTGGTTTCGCACTCGAACCATCCTTTTCTCCGCTTCACCGAATACGCTGAGATTATTCCAAAAGTCGAAAAGCGGGTGGACGACGTTATCCGGCACTCTCTTCTATCTTCCTTTCATCTCAATAAGAGAAAAGTGGGGCAAAATGGGATAGTCGCGAAAACCCGATTTTTCGGAAAAAATAGACCCAAAATTCATGAATTTTCACGATGCATTAATTCATTCATTATTTTTTGAAATTTTATTTCATTTCTTTTAAATTTTTTTGAAAAAATCGAAATCGAAAATGAATGGTTTTTAGTTTAAATCAAATGGTTATTTGGTCAATATATTTCGAAGAATATTGGAAATAATCTACGTTATTGTTGGAAAAGTCGATGAGCGAACGTTAATCGATGTTCGATTCGTTGCGCGGTTCGCCGACTCCCTGTCTGGTTCTATGATAAACCTGCGGGGTCAGAGGGATTATGAATATCCGCCAGTCAGTCCATTCTCGGTTTGTCTTCCTCTTTCATTCTCCGCGTCTCCCTTTTTTCCCGGCGTAAAACTTTCGTCGGAGCAGATACTTTGCTAGCGAAAGCTTTGCTCTGTATAGCGATAAGTATAAAAGTAGCAGTCAAAAGCGAGCATCAGTGAGGGGAAAACTCGGGGGAGAGGGTTATAAATATCGTATCGTATCAAACTTCCGAATTACCTAAATTATTAGTATCAAAATAAAAAGGCCAATTTTCACGAGAGTGTTACACGCGTTCCTACAGAATAATAAATAATGTACTGCATATTTTTCGGCTCTCTCTCTCTCTCTCTCTCTCTCTCTCTCTCTCTCTCTCTGTGGATGAGGAGTAGGTGCGATATATTGTTAGTACAGCCGGGAAATAATATTGCGGAAAACAGCTGCTGCGTTCGTCGCCGTATACGGTACAAACCTCCATTATCCGGGGCAAGTGTGACCAACTGAAAATCCCGGATAATCCGAAATCGATCGTACACATGTTTTACTTTTGCACAGTCCAAGAGAAAAAAAAAAAAAAGAAAAAAAGTCGAACCTTTCACATTGCTTCCGTATTATTTTCCACTGTTCGCAAAGCTCCCTCCATGAGAAATAGTAATCATCAATTTCGATTCTTTGGAAGCTTTGCGAACATTGGAAGCAATCTTCTGCGTTGCAATATTTTTCGATTATCAGTTTTATTGACGAGAAATTTTCATCAGTTACGAACGTGAGAACGGTGATAAAAACCGATAGGGATATGTGGGGCAAAATGGACCAATCATAAATTTCCGAAAATTTTTACAAAAATTCGATTTTCAAGATTCGTGGACATTACTTATGTTTATCACTACTTACCTAAAAAAAAAAAAAAAAGATCGGGAAACACGTTTCGTGAAATTCTACGGAATATTTATTTTTCGGGCTAAAAGAACAAAAAAAAAAAATACGAATGAAGACAAATAAAACTATAATTCGATAATTATTTTTTCAAAGCACCTTTCATTATTTTCAATATGGCAAAATTTTCTTACGAAAATAGTTCACATATAGTGTATATATGGGTAGTAAATGATCAAAAATTCAAATTTTCCATTTTTTTAATACACATCGAGTGATGGTTCATTTTTCGGGTCAAAAGTAGTAGAAAAGTGTTGTGCACATCGATAAAACTTCCTGAATAGCTAAATAGCGATTCATTTTGCCCCGCATTCTCCGATATCTCTACCCTACGCGTTGGAAGGAGCGAAGTAATTTAGCCGCCGCTTGGGGTAAACCGCCCCCCGGTTCAATCGAGCTTTTCCTGTAGTTCTTCTCGGGGGTTAGTTCAGAGGTCGATGACGACGTGGACGAGGATGAGGATGAGAATGACGATGAAAGCGCATCGTGCATGTACAGGGTTACGCGCGAAAGAAGAGTACGTTGTACGTCAAAACGGTGGGGTTCGGACGTGAGCGCGTAGAGAGAAGGCCGAGAGGGATAAACAATTAATTTCTCGTCGTGTACATGGCCCACCACCGGTGCCGTGAGTGAGCGATGGGAGAAAGCCGAACGGGGTGTAAAACGCGGGTTGTGTGGGTGGTAAAAGAGGAGTCCGTCGAGCGTCGTCGAGCGAGAGGATTCCGCGCAGTCGGGGCGCAAGCGCCGGCGAGCCGTTTATTATGGGCGCCTCAGTCTCGGCTCGCCTGGGCTGTAGGCAGCATCGCCGACATCCTACGTTCCTACGAAGTAACCCCGCGACGTAGCACGGTAGCCAGCATCCCGCAGCTCCCGGGGGCTAAACGCGAATCGAACGTCGGCGGAGTAGAAGAAGAAGAAGGAAAAAAACAAAAAAAAATATATACGCATACAAATATACGTACAAAAGAAAAGAAACATAACGTGTCGATAGAAATAACGTCGACGGAAAATAGAAAGAAAAAAAAGAAAAAAAAAAAAAAAAAAAAAAGAACGGAAAACCGTAAAAACAAGCGGTCTTGATACTCGCGCGTAATGGCGTCCTCGAGTATCGCGTGCGTTTTAAAATCACTCCACCGAATCTCCGTTGATAATGTTTAAATAACCCACCGAAGAAAAAAAAAAAAAAGAAAAAATAAAAAAAAAAAAATGGTAGCAATGCCGTTGAAACTGAGACAGTGGACGAAAGGGCAGTGCGGCGTGGGCTGTTGAATACCCAGGGATCAACGCAGGTGTGGGGGAGGGAAGACGTGGCGATTGAGATATAGACCCGTGAATTATACCGAGTGAAACCGCGCTCGGCACGCGGTCCACTGTATGGATAAACATTCGTCGTACCAAAGCCAAAAATATTTTATCGCTCGAAACGGAGATAAATATTATTCCTCGTATTCTCATCATCGCGAGGGGGTAGAGTTAGCCGGACTAGCGAAATAGCCGAAGAATTTTAACGATACAAGTCTATTCGATCCGAACAAAAGACAAAAGGGAGACAAGGGAGTGTAATTTACGAAAAAACAACGGTTTCCCGTGCTCGTGGAATATTTGCACGTCGTCATTGTCTCCAATATTTCTCGGTACGTATCGCTTGAGTAACGAACAAAGACTAATCGCCTTTAATAATAATAATAATAATAGTAATAATAATATTATAATTATTATTATATATTATGATTATTTGTAATAATAATATTATAATTATAATATTATTATTATTAAATATATTATAATGAGGAAATATTCGAGTCAACGTACAGTAACGTCACTGCGTATGTGATGCACCATCACCGCGTGGCGTATACCCATCGGTCAGTGCGTGTCCCGCGTAGTGCATACTTTATGCGAAGCATTTTCGCAAACATATATTTTGCAAAGCGTAGAAAAAAACTGTCAAGACACGTTATACGTTTTTTTGATTGACACATTTCGCGTGTACGTGTATTATAGTTAAGGACTATCAAGTACTCTGGTCGCGGCGCGTTTTACTCATAGAGCTCACAAGTCCCATAATCAATCTTTCTCTCGTATATGCGTGCTGGTCTCGCGGGCGTCATTAGAGTTGCTCTTCCTCCGCGCATACGTATATACCATCCCCCATCGTTTCCTGAGGAGTCACGGAGAATCGCAACGCGACAACCGTTCTCGGTACTTCCCCGTTAGTCAAACGATCGAGCGATGTGACTCCGGGGTTTGTAACGATAGTCATCGTACGTACAATCGATCAATCGCGTCGTTTCGTGTTCGTTTGTAAAATAATAGTCGGAGTAACAGAATTTTTTTTTATTTCCAATGTTCACGGAGAAAAAAAAGACGAGGTACTTTCAGCGGTGTTCTTTATTCCTGCGGGCTGTGCCGGCGTTGGCCGCAATTAATACTTGCTGCAAAAAAAAAACACCCTCTTTGCCGCGTCTCTCCGCAATCTCGGCTCTCCGGAGCGGCTCCAGGCGCTTAATGCATACGGAGCTCGCTACCCCTTCACCCTGCTGCGACCATTTCTCCACTTTACTCTCTCTCTCTCTCTCTCTCTCTCGCGCCCGTTTCGCGCCTCTCGTTTCGACTCACCGAGATTGTCTCTCTTTGGCCCACTCGACACGTCGCGTGACCGAGAGACGAATAAGCGCTGAAGGTTCAACCCCTATTTTTTTTTTTTTTTTTTTTTTTTTTTTTTTTAAATCTGTCGCTCACTCTTATCCATGCCGCAACCTTTGACTACGAGTACACGTAAATGCTAATAGCTCGATCATCCATGCTGCGATTTTTTTTTTTTTTTATATATATACGTAGACAACGCAAAGATGCATAGACGCGACTGCATCGTAATAAGGCTCTGTACAGCTACCGAGGCAATCGACTAACCTACGTTCGCCTTCAAAGGCTATATCGCTATATTCGCTGGTACCACCTTCGCATACCTATAAGAGCGTTTATAAGCGCATCATCAATAATCGAAGCTCCGGATACGGATACACGGCATATGGTTTACACTATGACACGAGCGTCGACGGGCCGACACGGCTACGTCAATAAGCAGTCGATCGTATCCAGCTGCAACGTTAATCAAGCCGCGAGGATGGTGTTTCGCTATCGGCCGGCATTATTATTTTTATAGTCTGGGAGGTAATACTCGAGTACTTTTAATAGACCGATACACTGTGTGACATTGTAATGTCGTTCGTAGCTGCAGCCGAGTTTATCGGGTACCGAAAGATTCAGATAAAAACTATGCAAATTCGTTTACAAAGGTAATTGTCATGCATTTCAAAATTTTCGACAAAATTTTTTTTTTTTTTTTTTTTTTTCGACACATTTTATTGATTTTTATTAAATTCTAACCCCATAATTATTTAACCCTATTGAACGTTTGTATAAATTATTAATCCTATAGTTCAAAATTTGTTCTATTCGGAAGGCAATATTATCTAAAAAAAATTTAATTCGAAATCGTATAAAATTTTGACGGTTCGACTGATTTTCGCGTAATTCACGCTCGTCACGTGGGGCTCCGGGGTTTAAAAACAAAACGCGCGGTAACTCATCGACTTTCCACTTTGTTTAAATCGACGCTTTAGTTTCACGGTAATCCCGCATTTCCTTCTCTCGTACTTCTCGATTTTTATGTAACATTCTGCGCGCGAATGGATTAAAAAAAGAATCGCACGGTTGCGTGTATATAACGGTGGGGTTGCCGTTTTGGGACACGAAGCAATCGATTACGTCGAAAACATCTGGCCGCGAGGCGTTGTGCCGATGAGACATTTACGATACCTTCCGTACATCATAATTAATCAACAATTTACGAACGAACCCGACCTCGCCGCCCGCGTAGAGAACCGCCTGCGCCATTGTCGGGGGCAATTACTCTCGGAGCATTGGGTGTTTGTCTAATTAGCTTCGGATATGGCAAGTTGATAGGCTCTGTTTCACGTAACAGTTCTCATCTTCCACGTACTCGTGCCCTCTTCTCGCCTCGTCCTTCGTATCTATCTATTTTTGTAATCGACCTAATTGAATAGTCGATACGGTGTTGCGAATTGTGTACCAAACCCCCTCAGGATTACTCTCCCCCTGTTTTGTATACGTATCAATAGTTTTTAAATATCCTGATAGAAATTACGGGCCGATTACGCGGGGAAAAATTAACGGCTTCAACAATTCATGGAGTTTTGTCGATATATATACGCAACACTTTTCCACTACTTTTGAACCAAAAAAATACATTTTTCACACCCTAATAGAGTATTAAGATGAAAAAAAAAAAAAAAAATCCCCTGTACATTATCCGAATTTTCGAGAGAAATTCAGCCATTTGGTAGGGTATTTCTGACTCCCAACACTCAATTTTTTTTATATCAATAATTAAAAATAACTTTTCGTAAATATATAAAATAATTTCATAAGAATGCAAAGTATTTTTACTCAGCAACATATTGATCCAAAATTACTACGCGTGATTCTCGTGAACGCTGATCGTTACGAGAAAATGTTGAATTAAAAAAATTGACGTATTTTTTCGAAAGTTATATTGTTAACGACGATGGGTGGAGATGAGAAAAAATCGAATGAAAAAAAAAAAAAAAAAAAAAAAAAATTGTTTTTTATCAGTCGGTCACCTCGTTATAAATACGTTGATAGATGAAATTAACTTTAAGGGTTGTGGAATAAAAGAGAAAGGAAAAAATAATAATCGGCGCTACGAGGTAGTAAAGGTCAAGTTGATTTTCCGATCAGCTCGCGTTCAATGATGCACCGAGTATGGAGTAAAATATTTACGTTACGAACGATATCGAATGGAGATGGTAGGTGGGCTTTGCTTTGGTCAAAACGGTATAAGTGGGACGAAAGCGGGGCGAAGCTGACGAACCGTGGGGGGCTTTGTGGATTCGTGAAATCGATCGTCCCTCTGTCGCCGCCGGTATGTGGCGATCGTATCATCATCCCCATTTCTCATCCCCACAGTTCGCGGAAAGAATAACGAAATCGTCTCTGCGGCGATCGTTCGCCGATTCGATTTTTCATGAACTCAAGTATATAAGTAAATAATTGTACCCTCTATTCTTTCTCTATTTTCTTGACGGAATCCTCGTTACGCTGTCGTATCGATGGTTAAATAATATGTAATAATACACTTGAAAGATACGAAAAGAAAAAAAAAAAGTGATATTATCGACCGTTAGAATGATTAAATCTATTCGCGTGCGGCAGGAATATACGACTAACATAAAGGATAATTGTGACACTTATGGCGATTGTGATAAGTGATAACTGACAACGATGTTTTTTTTTCAAGTCAAATAATTTTCTGGACTCGTTTATTACAGTACAGCGTCGGATGTACGATGGTTTATCTCGTATTATAAAAATTCGAGTAAAATTATTTATATTTTCGAGTAAAAAAAAAAAATTATTGTCGTCACATTTATTACGAGTTTCACACCTTTTTCTGTCGACTTTACATGGTGAAAACTCTTCTCCCATTGGTTATATACACGTTTTTCAAAGTTAACCTATTTGTTCGGATTGTCCTTCGAAATTTCGTAGTCAAATCCGATGCTTAAAAATTACGCGATATGAAAAGTTGACGCGAATGCGCTTGCGCCTTGCGGGCATAAGTACCTTTTACAAGGGAAATATATCATCGAAAATAAGAACGCAAATGATCCAACAGAGAAAATTACCGATAAAAGTAAAAAGGAAAAAAAAAATCACCAACATTGAGCAATCAACGGGGAATTATTGACATTGAAAATCTGCAATGAAAATGAAATGAAATGATTTCTTTCGATGCGAAGGGTGAGCGAAAGCCTCAACCGTATTTTTCTCCTCGCGCTGGAGAAATACAAGCCCACCGCGGTGACGATAAAACGCCGTTCACTGCCTCTGGCTTTCCGCGCGGATTCGCTGAATTAATCAACGTGTTCCATTATTCACGGACTTGACTTGTCCATTTTAAATCCTCTTGTGCCAGTTTGGAAAATGCAACACTCGAGTCGTCTATCCGCGGTAAGCCGAAGGGGTTGAATATCAGTAATAAATATTTTTTGTATGTTACGCCATTTTTTTTATTGACAAATATTTCAAACATAACGCGATTAGATTTTGCACGCTATAGATATGGTAATCGCTATCGAAGTCTGTTTACTACTTACCCACTCTACTTATGCCGCTCGCAGTAACGTAGGGAAAGACGGGCAAAAAATGAACTGTTTTAGCAATTCAAGTAGTTTCGCCGATATACACAACATTTTTCCGGTACTTACGAACCAAAAAATAGATTCGTCACACCCTTTTACGAGTATTAAGACGAAAAAAAAAAAAATGCTCCTATGTAATATCCGAATTTTCGAGAGAAAAATAGATTCGTCACAGCCCTTTAAGAGTATTGAGATGACGAAAAAAAAAAAAAAATGGGGCGAAATGGACCGTGCATTAAAAAAATTAAAAATTTGAATTTCAAATCATTGACTACCTATACGGGATATGTAAAGTATTCTCGTAAGAAAAAATCAATTTTCTCGTATTAAAAAAAATGGAAGACTTTTTTAAAAGGCGATTATTGTATAGTCTTATTTATCTGCGTTTTTATTTTATGTATCGATCTCTATTTTAGTTCAGACAATAAATGTTCTATAGAATTTCATTAAACATCGTTCCCGATCTATATTTAGGTAAACAGTGATCTGCAGCATAAATAATCGCCCTGAAACTTGATAATCGAACTTTTCTAAAATTCCATTAATTTTCCGGTCCGTCCATTTTTTCTCAAAATTCGTATTTCGCGACTTTCTTATTTGACTCCATTGGTCCATTTTGCCCCATCTTCCCCTACATATGTATAAGTATTTAAAGATGGGAGAGACGAACCGGCTGTCGCGTTTCCCACAATATACTCAACTGAACTGAAGCGTAGTAGGAGGTTTGGTTGTCAAGGAAAAGAAGGGCGGGAGAAGCGCGAGGGAAAGCATCGCGAATATCGCGGTTATCGAACGAGCGCATGTGGGCATAAAATTTCGAGTTCAAGTGAACTATAAAATTGCATTTAAAAAAAAAATTTACCCTTCAACGTCCAATGTATCATCATCTTTCGTACTATTGTTGAATTTCCTGTTTATCACGATATCTTCTTCACTTATAATTTTTAATTTCTGAAAGAATTTTATGAAATTTGACTGTACCATGTTTAGCATTTTGTCGAAATAGCTATTTTTCGTGGTAATATCATATACCGAATTTTTTTTTTTTTTATTTTATTTCGAAAGGAGTTGTAAAAGTGAAAAGAGGAAAAACAAAATACATTTTTTAAATAAAAAGTATAAAATTTATACTCCACGCGATGAAACGGGATTCTCCGACTTTGCAACCGATGATTTCCAATGGCAACGAAATTTAAGAAGGAATGAAAGATAATCCAACGTTACCGAGTAACGGTCATAGACCGCGTTATCGGATTTGTTTCATTCGGGGAAAAGTTGGCAATCAATCGAAACGATAAGTCGCCGACTCCGGCGGTGATACTTTTTTCCGATATCGACAGCGGTTCGACGAGGGTTTGTTTAAACGAAGCTATCATCGCTTCGCATTGGAACCGACTGATACGACAGTCCGCGATATAGTTCCTAATACCTAATACCAATATTATATCGTGAGAGTGTCCCGAGATTAGCAGCGACAGATGCGTTGAAAGATAAGTGAATTAATTTGAGGACATTTGTTAACGTCACACGAGTTGTCGGCTCTATTCTATTTCAAGAGCTACAAGAAGCTCCAGAGCAACGATTTCTATTTTTGTGAATTTTCACAAACGACAATTCAATTCAATTTTTGTAAAAATAACGACAATTCAATTCAATTTTCGTAAAAATAACGACAATTTAATTCAATTTTTGTAAAGATAACAACAATTCAATTCAATTTTTGTAAAAATAACGATAATTCAATTCAATTTAATTTTGGTGAAAATAACGATAATTCAATTCAATTCGATTTTTGTAAAAATAACGATAATTTAATACAATTCAATTTTTTTTAATTAATAAATAAAATGTTTCACTCATCATTAGCGAAACGGAAAAAAACGTCTCGACGACTTATTCGAAAAATTCGGAGGAATTTTATTTTTCCTTACGAAAACAAAGTTTCCTTTACGAGAAATCAGCACTAAATAAATAATCTCGGGGGTATTTTCAAGATTAACGAATAGTATTTACTATCGTTTGAATGAGAGAATACAACAGAAAAAAAAAATGAATAAAATATTATTTTCGCAGATGTTCGAAGCCGCGAGAGCGTCGGTGTCCAAGAAGCAGAGTGTTGATCCCGAATGCGCAGAATTCCTCGGGCTGCGGCCCCATCGCGAGGCAGAATTTCGCGCCGTGGGACAACGCTGGATCCTCGCGGATTTTGGAATTTCTCGATTATCGAAAAGTCAGCAGCGGCGAATCGGTGCGTCAACGACAGATTCGGAGCGGTGTGATGGAATCATTCGAATTTGAATCGAGCAACGAATCGTCGAAGGACGGAGATTGCGCGCTGCGAGATCGCGGTAAAGTGTTGTTTCTCCTCGGAATAATCAATCAATATCATCGGATGCTCGCCAAGGAATTGGAATACGTGTCGGATTTGCACGACGAATCGAAGGAAACAAATCGAACGAAATTTCAGTGAACAACGGGACAAATTTTCGAAAAGTCGCATTGAACGGATACAAAAAAAAAAAAAAACGATAGAGTTTCGGCGATCGATCGACGATTCAGCCAATAAACAGATCTCGTTGAATCTCTACACCGATTTTGTTTGTATTTTCGATTGAACAGTATCGCGAACTTAGTAATCGCGAGGGGAAAACGGCCGTTTGACGAGATAAGGGAAACGGCGGTCGGGACTCTCGCGCGAGAGTCTCATTTGGATCAGAATATCGTCGGCGATCGAACGCATCGGATCGACGAATCGGACGAACCAAGGTACATAATAGCGCGACGTATTGAAATTTCGCGGCTGTTAGTCACGAATGATCAACAATTAATAGTAAACGATATAACGCTCAAAGGGAAATACGAGAGACCAGACAAATGGAGTTCAAGGGATAAATGACTCCCTCGTGAGCCCCACAGACGCGCTGTCGAATTTAGCCTCAGGACTATCTACAATCAGTGTGGTTATCGTAATAATCAACATTTCACGCTCATTCCTCTATCGACGTAGAATTCGTCAAAGGATAATTGTTATCGATTATTTTCTCGATCAACCGATACGATGAAAGTGCGCGCGCGTGAAACTGCGATGAATTTTCGTTTGAAGCTCATTTGCGATGGAGAATAATTACGCGGGGATTAAGCGAAATTAAATTATTCCGGTGCATTAAACTTGTCTGTGACTTTGACGAGAAGCGTCAATTTTCGAGTCCCGCGTCACGTTAATCTTCTTCGCTACAATTTAAATCCTTTTGCACGCGAAAAATCGCTCATCTTATCCTCTGCTCACCGAATGCATTCGCTCGACTATTAGATATTCATTTTTTTTTTTTTCTTTAATTTCTTACGCTTCGAGATAATCGAGCGGACAACTATAAACGGAATAGAATGCGAGTGAAAAGGTGATAAATTTAATTGTATTTTTTTACCTTCGAATAGTTGATAATACGTTTACGTGACGTTGGCGTGGTGCGAATGAATTGTGTTGCAACGCTCAGGATATATGGGATAAAACGAGCCGCAGACGGTACAAAGTTCGCTGAAAAGTTTAAGAGCGGCGCTCAGGATAAATTATCCGATAGTCGATCGTCTTCATCATGGGGTGCGAACTTAGTAAATTGGCATCTTCGACGTCGCAGAATCAGGGAGGACGGGAAAATCCACCGCCTCCGGCTGCAACGGATCCGCGATTGCCTCTAACGGCGAAGCAAAAATACACGATTATCGCGAGTTGGAAGGCTGTCTCCAGAGCGATGGAGCCGACGGGTGTCTACATGTTCGTAAAGTAAGTAAATTCACTTTCCACCCCATTGCACATCTTACCGGCGACAACGCGATGTAAAATTTATCCGGAACCTGTCTTCGAGTTCTGTTGTTAAAAAAAAATCGCTTTCACTTGGATATAAAGTTTAAAAAACGCGGATAAAAATCCTGCGGCCGCTCGAGTAAACGTTGACGACAAACGGCAATCCCCCGGCAATCGATTCGTTTTTTTTTTTTTTTTTTTTTTTTTTACGCGTTTCTTACGATCAATGCTTTCTATAGGATTATCGTACAACGTAAAAAGCGTTAACGTAACAAGAGGGAAAAAAAAAAAATTGCGCCCCCTGCGATAATAGCTCTTACGAAGAAAGAATTTTGCCTCGAAGCGAACGATGAGAAATTTCATTTTCTTTTATCAGCGTTGTTATTATGAGATTTATAGACGGTAATTCAACGTCGACACTTGATGGGTAATTTTTTTTTTTTTTTTTTTTTTTTTTTTTTTCGAATAACAGTATGTGTGACGCCATTAATTTACGCGGCAATACGCGTTGATTGCGAATTATCGCCTCGCAAAGTACAGACGAAAGTACATTCTTTGCTCCTTACATTAGTGCCATTGAAATTATGACGACGTTCTGTATTTCGCGTCCATTTCTCCCCGGTTGTCCCTACCTGACGATCAGACGTAGGGGTTTGTTCTCCGTACAATCGCCGTGAGTTTTCATACGTTTAGCGTGGAGAATTGCGAGGCGTTTGAACACCAGAAAGTAAAGCCCACCCTCGGAACTTGGCGCGAGAGCGCCTTATCTTTATACTTTCCACTCATGCGAGGCGAAGGAGAAAGTAAAGGAAAAACTCAGGTACAACGACGGCACGTGGTGCTCTTGATCGATGAGGGGTGATCGTGATAAGGCCTCAATCGTCGCCATCGCTGATACTGCCCACTGGGGACTCGCCGCCTTTCTTCAAATAACTTCCCGAAATAGAAAAAAGTATATCAACTTTAGTGCGTCTCAGTTGGAATGCCTTGCGATAATCAACCCTCGCGGACACCCCCTTTCCTCCCCGGAACACGGAATTCGTTCGACATGCATAATCTTGAAAGGCATTAAGAGGAGGTGAAACACGTTACCGCGAGTGCGTCTCTCTTTCGCTTCGCCGTAAGCACCGATCGCGCTATCTCTCTCGGACTCGATAGGGTTTCACCTCCTCTTAAGTTTGCTTTTTCATACCAGAGAATCAGGCGCTCCGAAAAATTTTCGTAATGGTGAAAAAATAATATTTTTTATTAATTTCCTACGCGGGTTTTCGTATCATATGTTCAGACAGCAGTTCCAGCAGTAGGCGGCAGTATTTCTTTTAATCAATTTTCTCCGAAACGGCAGTGAAAAAAGTAGTTATCGAATATTGTCTTAACTTCTGATTCACCTACTGTTTCTCCGTTTAACGCCGAAATTAAGCAATTCGCAAAAAAAAACACAGTTTTTCCTTCATTTTTAGCGCATTTCAAATGTTCTGGCGGCATTAAGTACGCGGTTAGTGCTTAGGTACTCGAGAGCCAATAGAAACGTCGGCTACGATCTCTCTAAAGCATCAGAATCAGAGACTAAGAGATCGCGTGTAATTTAGTGGAAAATCCGGAAAGGATAGCGTAGGATAATAATTTTAAGATCGATAGATCGGATGATCGATGACGTCGTTTCTATAATTCTGCACACGTTTCGTAACGGTAGTAATAAATAGTCGATGGTATGAATTCTAAATGAACAATAAATAAATGAATAAACGAATAAATAAGTAGAAAAACAAATAAATATTGCAGTGGATAATAATTCTGGAAATAATAATGAAAAAATAGAGGAAATAATGGAAACCGAAGCCGTAGCTTTTCCTGATCGAAGTCAACTATAGGGTACCTGGACGAGTGTGCTACTGTTCGTGAATGAGCCTTCGCGAGCCCCTCTCGTTGATCTCCTTCCGGGGCTT
This sequence comes from Cryptus armator, assembly GCA_963971235.1. Taxonomy (NCBI): domain Eukaryota; kingdom Metazoa; phylum Arthropoda; class Insecta; order Hymenoptera; family Ichneumonidae; genus Cryptus; species Cryptus armator. Next base: position 21,888,791 of record OZ020235.1, read on the forward strand.
TCGGTGGGGAAGTCTTATCGTCCCCGGGAAAGCGTCGACCTCGGGTCGACCTCGCGTCTCCCTATCCCTGGCGATTCTATATCCTATACTCGGCAGACAATGTGAAAGTCTCTTCGTATACAACAGAATTCGCGTTATTGCCAACGTGTTGACCCAACTTGATCGAGAAAGTGCCTTTTGCGTACCTTCTTTGCCTTCGCGTTCATTTCGATTAAATTTATCGCACGAATGATAACCCAGAGAGACCGTAAAGCAAGAGAACTCTCTCTCCACGCTAGAGAAAAATTTAATTTGTTTATCGTCAACATTTTAATATTTAATGCGATCAACCTGACAATTGCGATCTCCTGACAATTGCTTACGCATTTTTTTTTGTTCAGCAACTCGTACGCTTTTCTAATTCCTCTAATTCCGATAATATCAAATAATAAGCGCATATTGTTCGTTGTTTCTCCGGGTATCTTTAGGGTATCGACTAGCGATATAAAGAAAGAAAACGTTGATCCTGCGGAAAGAGGACGGCGAATTATCGATACTCACCAATCATTACAATCAGCCCGTGTTTCCCTTGAAAGGAAACTCGAAATTTCCTCTGCGTTGCTCGATAGAAAAACAACGATGAGTAAAAGTAGCACAATGACCTTAATAGGGTTTAACGGTTTCAAGGAAACCCGCAAGTTCCGCTTCCCTTTCGAGAGCGATATCAACATACGGGTGCCACCCTCTGCACGATTAATGAACCAACACGAGCGAATCTGGATAGCGACGAAACGCGATTTGATCATCTAATATTCCTCGAACATATCCACCCGGAAAGCCCCTATGTCGGTGTATTTGTCGACCAAAAAAAGAACAAAACTCAGGTTTATCGTATCATCAGAGATTCCTACTATCGAATTAAGGAGATTCGGTGGTCAATTTCACAAAAATGTTGTGTATATCGACGAAACTTCCTGAATTGCTAAAGCGGTTCGTTTTCCCCCTCAACTTCCCCTATAGATAGATGAATCAGGCTGCGCCTACCTTCGCATGCTATCGGTCGATTCTCCTGATACTTTATTTCTCATACCGACGAACCGTTATTCATTGAGTCAATCAAATAAATAGAATCGATAGTCGGCTAGACGCATTTCAAAGCAATTTCCAAAGAAGAAAAGAAGAACGGCGAAGCTAATAATAGTTCAACACAGTGCGGATTGATTGAATTGGCGGATTGTCAATTTAAGTCGAGCCGACGATCAGGCGACAACGACGACAAGTCGCCCCGTTGAACGGACGTTCTCTCTTTACATTCACTCTCTCTCTCTCTCTCTCTCTCTATCCAACCCTCTACATCCCCTTTCGTTGAATTTGCTCACTCGAGCTTTCTGCCGTTGGCTCTCCCACTTCCAGACTCTATCTCGTTATCGAATGGCGTTTCTAATCTCCGACCGTTTTGTGCACTCGATGAAGAACAATGGCTCCGAGTATATTGGAAGCCTTATAGCCTAACTATTCGAATGAAACGGAAGAGAACAGGAGAGAAAAAAAAGTCAGTGATAGGAAAACTTTGTTGCGTTGTCATTAATTCCTTGCCGCAAGGGAATAAATATTTTTTCGGTACGAAAAGTATTGCAATTTTCATCTTCGTCTTCCCTCGTCCTCTTCGTCTTTCATCTTCGGTCCCTCATTTCTTTTTCTCGAGGATATTACAGAAGAGGGGTCGAGTTGGGGAACAAAATCCCTGGGATTCTCGTGATATACACGTATATATATATATATATATATATATATATATGAAGCAAGGGTCGTCGAAATGGGTAGGGTAACGGAACGGTAATTGGTCCACTAGAAAAGTAAATATCGTCTGCTCCAGCTGGGAATTGGAGCGAATGAGCCGCCAACACGTGGATGACTTTATTTCGCGTTGTCTGAAAATTATTTTAGTTTTCGGTATTTTGAAAAAAAAAAACATTATATATATGAAATGCGAACAGCGCCAATATTAAACTCGTGTGACATTGATCGATCAATTAACTTCGAAACATCGTGGCATTGCGAAAATGGATTATTTAGCGAGTTTATGAAAATGTTGAAAATCAACACCGAAGCAAACCTGTTGCCGACTATCGGAGAATCAACAACGGATTGATTTAAAATAACATCGTATTTAGAATGAATTTTATTGAATGTTGAATTACCGCGGGAGGTGTGTCGCCGATGGGAGATAACGCGAAGGAGGAATGAAAAATGTTTCAATATTAGTAGAATTTTCAATGTGTTCAACAACTTAATTGAGGTTCGGTCACTCAATTCGTGACGTACAGAGAACGAGGGACGAGAGAACTCGACAAGAGCCTTCGGTCCAGCAGAGCTCGCGTTCCGAAAATCAATAAACGGCCATATCAAGCTGCTGTACTGTACTCGTTACGTGACTATAGCCTCCGCTTGTACCAGTTGCTTCGGCACCATTTGTTTTTGCTGCATTGTAATTATACCAGAATTATATCCAAAGGTAAACAAGATATAGATATGCATTATCAATGCTCACGGATTAGACGTGTCAATAGTGTATATAGCAATATAATTTATTAAACCTGTTACGCCGCGGAATTTCCCTAAAATATCATTATATTTATTAAAAATCCGATTTTTTTTTTTTGAATTAAAACTCCTTAATCCAAATTTATCTTTATTCAGAAAATTTCTCCTTCAATACGCGTATAAAGAGAGAAAAATGAGTAAAGAATAATAGAATTATTAATATCAATAATAAACACGAAGAAAAAAATGTCGCGAATCCAAATTTATCTTTATTTAGAAAATTTCTCCTTTAATACGCCTATAAAGTCATAAAAATGAGTAAAGATTTATACAATGATTAATATCAATAATAAATACGAGGAAAAAAGTATCGCGACATTTTTTTCATTATTTGATGCGCTGTAAAAAAATGTTAACTTGGATTAAGCGCGTAAATTTTTGTCTCATTGTGTCGACAGATTATTCGAGGAAAATGCGGAATTGTTAAGTATGTTCACGAAATTCCAAGACCTGAAGACGAAGGAGCAACAATCGACGAGTATGGAGCTCGCGGAACATGCGACGACGGTAATGGGGACCCTCGACGAGGGCATAAAGGGTCTCGACAATATGGATGTCTTTTTAACCTATTTACATCAGGTTGGGGCATCGCACACCAAGATACCTAATTTCAACAGGCAATACTTCTGGGTGAGCAATCCGCTTAAATATACGTATTATAACAAAAAAATTAAGTCGATCAATACTTCTTTCACGTATACGTGAATCATCCATTGAATGTACGCGTAAAAATACATAAATCGCATAAAGTTCGTTCAAAAAACTAATCAAATTATTGCACGCGATCTTTTTGTTAATAAAAAAATTTACTGGATTTTTCGATAATTCGCGGAAAGAAACTCACATTTTTGGTAATCAAAATTTAACGGGAAATTTTTCTATCGGTTTCTTTGTTGAATTTTCACTTTTTCCAATTTTCTTTTTTTTTCACAATGCACCCCCGGGAATTTTTTTAGTCCGATATAATTTTTATTTTTAAAACGATTATTCGGGTGTAAAAAACATAAAGATATGGATTTTTGAAAAAAAATATTTTTCCGATATTTCGATTCATTTTTTAACCGCAAGATGAATTCTTTTGTCTTAATCCGACTTATATGAACAATCAATTTTTCTGATGGAATTGGGATCTGTTTTCCATTTTCATCGGTATCCAGACTCGCGAGTTTGACGGTATTATCGCGTAAAGCTTCTTTGATTTTCTCTTTACGACGATTGCATGAAGCTCGCTGCCCGCGCCGCGAGACTACTGTCCCCATTGTTTCGTCAAGACAAAGACGCGACTGCATAATACCCCACGAGCTGCGGAAAGGCTCGCGTTCTCGCAAAAGCTCCGAAGCTTCTCAACGTTTTTGCATTACAACTCGGCGAGCGGACCGGTGATATCGGCGCGTCTATCGGTATCAACAATGCGCACTCCTTTTTTTTTTTTTTTCTCGTCTATTGCCGGTCAGACTACAGTCTACTTTGCTGTACACTGTACATATACATGTCTTTCGTATTCATAACTGTCGATGTATTCGAACAATCGGCATTGGGCCGATGTTATTGGCACCGGTCGCCGCTTAAAAAAAAAAAAAAAATTTACATACATTTTTTTTTTCTCTCAACTTCGGTAGATTTTCAAATAAAAACGTCCGTATTTACAGCGCGATGTTATTGGCATCGATCGCTGCTTTAAAAAAAAAAAAAAAAAAATTGACATAATTTTTTTTTTTTTCTTTCAACTTCGGTAGATTTTCAATTAAAAACGTCCGTATTTACAGCGCGATGTTATTGGCATCGATCGCTGCTTTAAAAAAAAAAAAAAAAAATTGACATAATTTTTTTTTTTTTTTCTTTCAACTTCGGTAGATTTTCAAATAAAAACGTCCGTATTTACAGCACAGAGATCGTATCGGGAATAAAATAATGGGCTAAAAATGGTTGCAAGTAGAAAATGACCCGCGTGACATAGTTCCATCAATAATCGTAAAACATTCCTCGTAGTTTTGAACTGAATTGACTATTTCGTATCGCGCATAATGCATGGAGAATCAAACTCGTTACGGTATTAAAGTTTATAGAAACTTATGACGTTGAATCTCGGTGTGGTGTATAATATATTCATACGCCCGCATGCGGATGACGTTATAATATAGAACGATATTTCCATAGTGTGTAATACCTGATTTAACGCCTCTCTGCAACGTATACGAATTCACATGCTGCTGGATGCAGAAGAGACGCATGAGACGGATGTTATTCCCATTCTGTGTCCATACATAGCCGGTCTTCCCATCCTAGTCGTCGTGTATTGTAGAGAAATCCTCCCGTTCCCACTCGACCACTCGAGTGAATTCATTCGGTTACACGTGTATGAATATCGAAGGCATTGCCTGCGACTCGTCATAACGAGACGCGTGTATCTCGCGTCAGGAGACAACGAATAGCGTACGCTGTGTAATTTCAATCCGCGTCATACGATGATAAATGGAATAACGCGAAGGCGGTCGTGGCAATTCCATTGGTAGAATAAAAACCAACGAAATCGGGATTACTTAGTAAAAAAAAAAAAATCATTTTCAGTACTTTTTATCGACCAAAATATGGCACTCGTAAGAAGCTAATCCTTTAGAGAGTTTACTGCTTCGCAGTTTCATTCGTTGTAAAAAAAATCGTCAAAAATCGAGATAAATCGTAATGGTTATTATGAAAGAGTCCATTTGATCCGATGCATCACCTGGACAACGGTGAATCCCCTTGCGGACTATCCAAACCGTAATTTAGGGTTAAATATTGATCGCTTTCCTACAACCGACCACCGCTCAACCGGTCCATTGCTCGACTAAACCAACTGTTATCCTAATCTTCTAAACGTTTACTTTTCGTTGGCTTTCCGAATCTCACAATACATCGATCGTTTTTCACGAAGGATGGTTGGTTGGTTCGATGTATTGTGAACCATCCAAGCGTCTTGCGTGTTGTACATTTAACGTTAATCGAGCGTATCTAACGTTATATCTGCTGTCTTGTTGCCAGAAAATCGAAAAGCCGTTTTTGGAAGCTGTGAAACGCACCCTCGAGGATCGGTACACGGAAAACGTTGAGAACATATATAAACTTACGATAAAATTCATAATCGAGACGCTGATCGACGGCTTTGACAAGGCGCTCGCCGACAAAGCCAAATCCTAGTCTCCTAGAATCGTCATCGTTCGAAAAAAAAAACCACTCTGGACATCGTTTGGAATCGTTTGGTCCGCACGGAGGCCGACGGCATTTTGGTAACTCAAGTATCGATATGATTTTTCCCGTCTTCGCTATTGGCAATCCGCGGATCATCTCGACGTTTCCATCGCACAATACCCAATTAAAATGGCACTCGACCGCGTAGTCACGAAAGTTGTCACGAATGGACGTGTAATCCAGTGAACGTTTCAATAACAATATTGCCGTCGAGCCCAACGGGTCATAACTATTGCGGTGAAAAACAATCGAAATCTTCGGTCGTCCGGTCGCCCATCATACATTGATATTGTAACAATCGTACGATGGAGACACGGAAAAATTTAATACCGATGAACGATTCAACGTGAGTTAAATGCGTTTTACCAGTCGATGAAATTCGACAGAATGTTTTTCTAGTCAAAAAGTATTGTTAGCGGCATACGACAATTTCCGAACTGACGACGCTTTTTCTTTTATTTATACTTTTTTTTTTTTTTTTTTTTTCAAATTTTTATTATTCATTTAGTCACATCGTCGATCCGAAAAATTCCGTTTTTCTCGTTTCGTTTGATTTTTTTTTACTGAGACACTTATTGCTCCTTTCATTATATACATTGTTTTTTCTATATTTATATTAATAAACAATATATATATATATATATAAAATATTTGAAAAAATCGCGCACAGTCATCAGAACGTCGGCCCAACAACAACGCCTGTGTGATACGATAAAGTCGAAGAAAAAAAAAGAAACTATATATATATAAATATATATATAAAATAGTGATATATGTATATTAGTTAAAGTCGTATAGATCGAAATTCTATTTATGTTTGTTCCATGCGAAAGAGGTTTACCACACCGGCGGCCGTCGATGTATCACCTATTAGTTACGTTGTATTGCGTGTTGATCACGTGGTATTCGTTTTTATTAATAATTTAACGACGATGAACGCGCATCGATAAAACAAAATGCGTATTAGATGATAGTAGGTAAACGATGAAAAAAAAAAAAAAAAAAAAAAAAAAAAATACCCGATCCCAAAAAGTATATCGAGTGATGTCCGGGGGGAGGGGGGTGTAGGTAATCATTGAAAGTCTGCACGACTCGTACATTCCGTACGTGAAAAAAAGCTGAAGGTAAATGGATTAGAATTCAAGGGTCAAGTCATTTCGTCGCATAAATGGTCGATGTGAAATTAGAAAAAAGTACGACGCCCATTAGTCACCGACGGATCTGGCTCCACGAATAATAATCCCTCTTCGAAATGTCAATTTCATAGGTGGTTCTTGGAAAAAAAAAAAAAAAAAAAATTCCAGGCTATCGTCTCTATCGCAAAAGCTTTTCGACATCCGCAAAAATGTGATTTAGAGAGTCTCGTTGCATCATGAAAGGCGATGTGAAATCCCCTTTCCAAACCCAGTCGGTAACAAAAAATGTAATTCGTTTATTTTTTCTTCAATGATACTAATTTTTCTATTAAAAAAATCGTCTTATTAAAGTTTAAGCTTTTGTTGGGTCGAAGCGCTAATAATTTTCGATCTCCGTAAAAAAATTCAAGATACTGAATAGAAATGGTTTTTGTTACCGACCGAGTTTTTTTTAGATCGTTTTAAGGCAAATCGGGATGAAACATCGATTCAATAGTCTCGTAGATGTTTAATACGATTTTTCAAAATGAAAGTTTAGCAATTATGAAAAAACAAAAAAAAATATTGAAGATTGATACCGATCGAGTTTGGGTTTACGGGGATGGAGATTTCAGATCGCCTTCCAAAAAGTATGACACAAAGCGTGTAGCAATCAAAGTTTTACTCGACGACGAGCCAAGCGAGTCCCGTCTATTTCGATCGATAAAAAAACTATGGATTTGTAACGAATCTCGGGAAGATTAATCGATACTCTCAAATTAATCGAAAAATTGAGAGGGTTGGAAAAAAAAAGCGAATGGGCGAAATTGTCCGGAATAATGGGTGAAAAATGGAAGTACATAGTAGGATGTAGGAAGAGACTGGACTCGTGTCTATCGGAAGAGTGATAAGTAAGGGGAAATTTTTTTTTTTTTTTTTTGACAACCAATGGAAGCTCTCGTTTCGGCTTTAGGCTCAAATTTAATTTACGTGAACCGCTGAGATGCCACGATAAATATTACATGAAATGAATTATTAAATGCCGCGATTAAGCGGTCGTTACACGGTAGACCAGCGTAACCATCTCACACATTAACGCGTCACACCCTCGGGTTATAACCCGGACCCATGAAAATCGTCTCGACGCGACACATACACACACACATACACACAGAAATGGGCCATCGGAACTCGTCGAGCCGTTTAACGCGGATTTAAGTAATTTCATGCGAATTTGCACAAATGACCTGTACCTTCTTCTAACTCTTCGCCAAAGAAAAAAAAAATAAAAATCGAGCTCTATTTAACCGAAAGTCTTCAAAAAAACAAACAAAACAAAATGATTAAACAAAAATGAAAAAAAAAAAAATCGACATGAAAAAAGTATATATATATATTAAAATATATATACAAATTGTATGAATTGCTAGTATAACTTGCAGTTATGCGAATGTTGCATTATCTGTCTGTTTGTTCTATACAGGTCCAAATGTGTATTATTGTATCTGATGGAATATTGTATAACGGAATATATGTATATCTTTACTATCGTGTTATATGTGAGAACGCAGAAAAAAAAAGAAACATTTTTCAGTAAAACCTGAAGTGCTAACGTCCCTTCGTATTGACATTGTTGTTATTGCTCTGGTCCATTTTTTTCTTTTTCTCACTACCCCAATAGCAGCGTGAAAAAGCATAGAAAAAAAAAATAAGATGGTGGAATTCCGTTGCGAAAGTCGCGAAAGGTTGGCAGTTGGCTTTTTGGGTCAAGCACCCTTTGACACTAATAAAGTCGAGGGGTGTTCTCAAAGTGGCGACACCGTTACGAGGGGGTAATCATACAGCGTAGTGTACACCGAACGATCTTTTATTATGAAAGATACGACTATTTTTTTACTCTCCGAAGAGTTAGTACGAGAAAAATTTATGAGGTACTCACCGAGTAACTGACAAAAATCATCCTGAGAACTTGTAATCTGGGATGCGTAACGTCGCTCGTTCGATTAAATTGCATCTGTTAAGGAAACTCGTGTTTGCTTTTTATTCTGTTTTTTTTTTCACGGTCACCGAAGAAAAATCGTTTGCACGGTGAATCGTACGCGAGGCGCGCTCTTTCGCCTGACATCGCGAGCCATCGCGAGCGGCGTGCACTGAGCGATCTAGTATTAGGAACGTGCTACACCGCTATTTCTTTTCGCTTTCCTTTAAGATTATTTGCGAGAGTATAGAGTATGAAAAATCTTTAAAGTCCGCGACGAATCACTAAGTCATCCCCCGAATTTGTGACGCGAAACGCGTATTGTCGTTTGGCTTCGATTAAATTGCGTTAGTTATTAAAACTCTTGTTTGCTTTTGATTTCTTTTTCACGGTCACTGAAGAAAAATCGTTTGTACGAGCATAACGTGCGCGCGCTCATTCGCGTGACGTCAAACGAGAAAAAAACACTGGCATTGCAAATGGCCGCTGTTTGGAAGAGAGTTGACAAGTGTTTCGCGCAGTTGCGCGTTTCGCCCGCCACAAGAGACGACAAGAAACCGTAGTTTTCCGAAAACATCCTGACGAACAAACGCAGTGAGTACTTTTACAGTCTCGATAGAATTATTCTTCGACGTGCAATAACTCGAGTTGAACTGATCACACTTTATTCCGTCGCGGTTTGAAACAGCGAAAACAAAAGACAGGTTATTTCAGGAACTAAGTTTTTAGGTTATTTTCATACTCGATATTTGATATTTATTTGAAGAACACGGATGCCAGAATACACATATGATTTCCTCACGAATATACGATTTCGATAAATGGTCTTTGATTATTTATTCGGCCAGAGGTGCTTTCATTTATTTTCGCGTCGCATTCTTGGTTTTTATTTTTCGCCTTTTTCGCGTTCTCGATACTTTTTAATAACTCCCACCAGAGTTTACCCTATGAATTGTACTGTGTTGTTCTACTATTTATACGCTGAATCGCTGAAACAAAATGATAGAAAAAACAATAATAATTCATCTGTAAACGAAAAAAAAAAAAATGCCGTAAGTTCATACGTTATTGCAAATTACACATCGTCCACAAGGAAAATTAGTTTTACTTAAAATCTTTTGTTTTTTTTTTTTCAAAGACTGCGAAGGAAATTACAGAGGCAGATGCCCAGCGTCAAGGATGAATCGGAGGGCGAAGGCGAGGAAATGTCGCACGACAGCAATGACAGTAATCAGAGCTCCGCGTCGTGCGACAGCAGCGCGGAGCACAGCGATAGCGACGACTCGTCGGAGATGGATGAGGATGAGTGCGAGAGACGAAGAAACGAGTGCATGGAGAATCTAGTGGATCTCGAAAGACAATTTACTCTATTGAAAGAACAGTGAGTCGAGTCTCGTTATCGCTATGCATGAATTATTGATTTCTCAACTATTATATGAATTGTAACTGTAAACTAATGAATATTTATCAATGTTTAATGCATAACGCAATATCTATAATTTACTACGATTTCTTGACTTTTCAATTTAATTTTTTTTTTTAGATGTATTTATTTAAAAAAAAAAAAATGTTTTAATTTTTTTTATTTATTGATTTTTTGTCATATGAATAATAATAATATCAATGAACGACTTTATTTCAGACTATATCGACGATTCACCACGATTGATTGTTTTGTTTGTTTGTTTGTTTATTTATTTTTTATTAATTTTTCATAATAATAATAATAATATTAATATATGGATAATATTATTTCAGACTTTATCGCGAGCGAATAACGCAGGTCGACACGAAGCTCGGCGAAGTTAGAATAGGCAAATCCGAGGAATACCTCATACCGCTCGAGAGACTAAAGGAGAATATGAAGACAAAAACGGAGGTGGCGGGAATTCTGAAGCAGCTGCGTTTGCAGAATATACAAAACAAATTTCAAGCCGAAGAGCAGGCAGCGCTGCAGAATTTCGAAAGCGAAAAGGGTCTCGTCTGGGATGGAATTCACAGCGATCTGCAGGAGAAAATACGACGACTCGAAGAGGATCGCAACAACGTGGACATTCACGCGGATCTGTGGTTCAGTTCGAGCGGTCGACGAAGACGAAATCACACGGAGAGAAGAAGAGCCGTTTCCGTCGCTGGTCCATACATCGTTTATATGCTCAACGACGCTGATATTCTCGAGGATTGGGCGCTGATAAAGAAGAGTCTGAGTAGTCGAAAAGCTGAGATTCTTTAATGTCCGGTGGGTATGAAAATTTTATCAAATCGCCATCGCGTTTTTGTCGATGACAAAGTGCACTTCCCTCGGTGACCAACGATATCCCGAGCTATTGGTGCAAATAAACTGTTGCGTTAACGAGGAACGCCAGTTTCGCACTGCCGCAGCTTCGCTTGTCGGTGAATTTATTCGATTCTACTTTACAAGACGATAAAACTTGTTCGCTCGGTAAGAAAAACTGTAACGAGAGGCAAATGAAGATTTGAAGAAAACGGGACAACTCGTCGCGAGGATCTATATTCACCACTCGTCCGTCGTCCGTCTTAATGGCATTCATAAGAGTTTCGTTACCGTCAGCAGGATGGATGAAGGAAGACGTCGCATTCTCTTCAACTGTAATATAAATAATAGTAATAGTTAAGGATATTTGATATTTTTTAATAAAGAAATTCTTCGATATTAAAGCTTTTCCGTCAATTATCCACATGCGTAAAAGATACAGAAGACTATTTCTCGTGTTCAACGATTATTGGATCAATTATTTTCTTCGGTAGTTAGCGTTACCAATTGATGGTAAAAAAATCGTATGTATTATCGGGAATTTTGGTAATTACCCGACTTCGTAGTATTGCAGGTAAGTAATCCATGTTACAGCAATCTCTGTGCGTCTTTGATAAATCCTCCAATGGTACAATCGAAAAAGTTGTTATTCGTCATTGGAATTAAGTACTCAGTCGATAACAAAAACTGGAATCCTTTTTTACCTCAAGGCGTTGCGAAGCTTCTTTTGCTCGATCCAAATACGACTGGTATTAGTACTTTTTTTATAGTATTAAAGAAATATGAAACACTCTTCCTTCCCTTCTACCGGTACTCGGTCGATAATAAAAACTGGAATGCTATTTTTCTATAGAAAAAACGCGTATAACGTGCGTAAACTTAAGCAACTAACGGAAACAGAATGCCTCTGCGTCTATTAGTTTCGCAGTGGCATTCTATTCCCTTAAAGGATAAAGAATACGCACCCTAAAAAAAACAGCATTACAGTTTTTATTACCGACTGCAGTATTTCACACGCCTTCAATGGCACGCGACATATTACAGTCGGTAATGAAGAGTACAACTTTTTTCCAAACGGCCCGAATCTTTGAAGGTCGGCGCGATTTCGCCGAAAAAAAGTTTCTTCGGGAGAAAACATGTTTCACATAATCTTAAAACCATTATGGGAAAATCACAATTTTTTTTTTTTTTTTTTTTTTTTCGTTTTTTTTATTCAGGCTATGTACAACATATACGTACAATACGTGATCCGTTCTTAGAGCTATAGTAGCATGCGCTCGTTCGAAATGCGATAAACTACCGGTGCTTGTTTTTTTTTTTTTTTTTTTTTCTCTTTTTTTGCCGTTAAAATTTGACAATTTCGCCCAAGCGAAATATGCGCGCTTCTATACCAATTCCCGTTTTGTATTATTCCTATAGGGCATTTGATCGGACGTGACCCTTGTGTCTGTGTCTGTGTGTGTGTGTCTTGCATACATATTATCGTGTACTCCTTCAAATGCGTGTGATATGTTACAAACTTTAAAATTTTTTTTTTATTTTTAGGAACATTTCGCGCGGAGTATTTCGGTCGCGATAAATCTGGGCAAAAAAATCGTTATCCGATCGCTGTAAACTCACAATCTTTTATCCCCCCCCCCCCCTCCCGCCTGTTTCCCTTCTTTCGTTCATTCCCCGTCGCTCTTTCTATCACACTTTCACTCGTTTCGAATCCGATATATTGATTAGACAGTTATCGAAAAATGACACCGATATAGACAGTTGCCGTGTGCAAACAGGTTCTTTTGTATCGCGCCTCCGAAAGGCCAGAGACTGGTATCGAATTTCCAGTTATTCTGAATAATAATAATAATAATAATGTAATAATAATGATAATATTAATGTTTGACTAGAAAATTACGTACGCGTCTACGTACGTCTCGTTTGAGTAAAACAACAATAAAATAAACAATTCGCCGACACAAAAAAAAAAATTGAAGGTTAGGATCGACAATACGGTCTCTGGGCTTTCGTCGGTGAAGCAAAAAGATGCAAAAACCATCCCGTGCATCCTTAATCCCCGCTGGGCATCTGATTTTACCATTGCGCTGTAATTTCAGTATCCCACCCAATCGAAACCATGACGTAACAGCCCCCAAAAAGTGAGTGTCTAATATTTATTAAGGGGTATTTGGTTTATTTATTACACTTTTAAAAGGACATTGAAAAATCGCGTACGCTATAGAATATATTCGCTTACTACAAACGCACGTCGCCTTAAATCGTATTTACACGGTCGTCATTTATTCCTTCGCGGTAAACCCAAATCTCTTCTCAATTGGCTCAACGCAATTGGTACGAATCGTTGTTGTGAAAACTAATTAAAGAGTTTTCGAACACCGCCCGTCGAAACGAAGACATTCGCTTTGGCAGCGAAACAATGATTTTTTAAATTATTTTTTTCTTTTGTTTCGAACTAACAAAATGTTAGGTTATACTGCACTTTCTTCGTTCTCGATACTTCATTATACTCGATTGATTAAAGTATCACTCCTCTCGTCTTATAATATATGTTCGCGTTCCATTTTCGCGCCTGCGTGTTTCTCTTTGTGTTGAAATTTGTTTATATATATATATATATGTATATATATTTCTTTATGTATACTTTCTTGGACATGTAGACGCGTCTACGCAATTAAATACTTAATCGTAATGACAAACGATGTTTTTTTTTTTTTTTTTTTTTTTCATTCGTATTTGATAAAAATAGCCAATCTCAATGAGACGTTGATGAATACAAAATAAACTAATTGGGACTAGATTTTGTTTTTTATTTTTTGGTTTTTTACGGTCATCGAACGGACGCCCCTCTCGGTCCACCCGTCGGTTCGCTTCATTTCATTTTTTTTTTTTTTTTTTTTTTGCTGCTCGGGTATTTGTGCAATTTTACAAGTTGGACAACGATGCGAACACGTACTTAATTTTTCTTGTCGTTTGTTTTTTTTTTTTTTTTTTTTTTTTTTTACGAGGTCGTCATTACGAATCGTCCAAAGTCGTATCTAGAACCCCATCCCCCCCTCGAACTACGTCTAAAATTATGTTTGATATTGAAGCATCGGTGCGGCGAGATTGGGATGGTGAGCTGTGTTCATCCTCAACGCCGAGATGCTCTTGTTGTACCACTCGTCTTCGGCTGACATACCTATACGGAAAAATTCTCATTTACCCTCACATCGTTTTGCCGCTTTGATTAACGAAAAAAAAAAGATATAGATATATGTATTAAAAATATTTTAGGGCGTTGGTCACCTCGAACTTGATATGGTTAAAATAGTTAACTCTGCTGTTCAGTTCTGCTTCAGTATACACTGGTACTGTTCGGATCATACTGACCGAACGCGATACAATCAATGAAAAACTCCGCTGTACGAATGATCAAAATATTGCGTATTAAATACTTGTGGTTACAGGGGATATCGTCGACTTTGTATCGTCGATATACATTGTATTTTTTACGATAATAAACATAATAAACGTTGCGGGATGCATATGTATGTTACGATACAGTTGTATTACTTATGTTATTTATATTATAAGATAAAATGAACGTAACAGCAGGGTTAATCGCATTTAAGGGGAAAGTCCTGTTTTTTTTATCGATAGTAATTTATATGAATTTTTTTTCAAAGTTATTTACGAAAAAAAAAATTATTACCTTTTTTTTTTTATCTACATAGATCTATCTTACCTATTTAAATATAAATTTACTAAAAAGAAAAAATGTTACCGGTATTTTCGCCTAACAATATTACGAAAAAAAAAAAAAAAAAAAAAAAAAAAAAAAAAAATCAGTATAAATAATTTTTTATTTTTTAACGGTAATTTTCCAAGAAAATAAAAATACTGGTATTTTTACGTCACTAATGATAAGTGTTTTAAACCGAACTTTCCCCTTTCTTCAATCTATATTTCGGGGGTGTAATACGAAAGGATATTCCACCATTTACAATGAACGAATAATCGACACAAGGAAAGTAATAAGTAGTAAAACGGTAATAGAAAATGTATAATAGATTGGGAAACGAGGCGCAAAGCCAAGTTATAATGGTTCACAATCAGTTATCGGATTAAAAGGTTAAATCGTTATACGGCATGTCGAATGAGATTCTCTCCGTCTCGTCGAAGCGCGTCGAGAGAGCATAACGCGCCGATAAGGTCGATAGGCAATTCGCGAATACTATTGATTCGATTTAAAAGCGATATGCCATCTCGTGCCGGAAATGATGTAAGACGGTGCTTGAAAGGAAATGGGAGGGAAGGGGGAAGGAGAGGAAATCTTCTAGTGAGCGAATGTCTCGACATCGCTCTCACGGACTCGCGCGTCATCTCCGGTCGCCGTTCTTTCGTATAAACTTTACAGTGCAACAGTCCGTACAAAAAAAAAAAAAAAAAAAAAAAAAAAAAAAAAAAAACGCCATTATAAAATAACGACGAATAAAGCGATATATTTGTCACTTACCCATTGTGTCTTGTCGCATTCCCGTTACCGACGACATATTCGACGCCGAGTGCGACATTGAGAACGGTTGCGGCATACTTGGGTACGACGTCGCGCCCATCTGTAAGCATTAATCGTTTCGATATGTTTTACTTCCGTCACGCAACTCGCGCGGACGATCGTCGTTCCCGAATTTCGAGGCCGGATATTACAGCGAGGAGCATATGCGACGAAACGGAGCTATCGGCGCGGAGGGAGAGAGGGGGGGGGGGGGGGGGGGGGTACCGAGATTTTTTCCTGTGGCCGGCCACAGCGCCCGATGAATTATGGGCTCAATTAAACTGGTAGGCGTCCGACCCAACTAATCACGAGGCAAATGCAATTTAGCTTCAGCGGCCTCGAGCTCCTCGTATCGGCGTATACATATTCTAACACCCCGGATGCAAACCAATTTGCAAAGCGTGTATCCGTTCGAAAAATTCCCGCGGGAATAATATGATTATAATAATTATATCGATATTAAACATTAAAATAATATATTAATTTTTTAGGTTATTAATTACGTAAAATCATATACGATCGATCGATAATAACGAGACAAGATTTTTTTTTTTTCGATTTATTTCGCGTTAATATTTATTGCTCACCTGGGGATAACGATTGATGCCGTTTATGCTATTGTGCGGATGCGCATAAGGTTGGTACCCCCTGCCGCCGCCGGGATAGATGTTTCGCATCATAGCGCCCTGACAAGCCGGTATCGGAGCCAAAGCTTTTTGTAATTGTTTCTCCTGCTTTCGGTATTTCGCCCTTCTGTTTTGAAACCATACCTGCAAGAGAAAAAAAACAAATTCTTGTATTGAGAGAAAAAAAAAAAAAAAAGTTAACGACGGCATGTACGGCTCGTTTTTGTTTTTTTCTTTTTTTTTACCCGCCAAACAAGAGGGATAAGATACGGAACCGTCGATTTTTGCTGGGTCGGTGTCGGGGAGAGGGGGTGGTAGTCGGGGGTAGCCGCCCACGCGAGGCAATGACGTCATAACCGGCACGCTATTGGCCGTTGGGGCGGCTGTGACGTCACCGGGGCCTTCCTCATTGGCGGACACGTTTTATCGACATTTCCAACGAACCCCGCGAGTCACTGTTCCGAGGGCGTTTCGACTATCTCTTGGCTAACATGGCGTTTCCCCGAGTAGACATTGCCACGATGTATATCACAGTATATGACATTCGCGATATATTCAACCAACAATCGAATGACGCACATTTTTCAACAATTATTGACGTTAAAGATATATGTGAGCAGTTTACGTTTTTTTTTTTTTTTTTTTTTTTTTTAATAACACGTTCTATGTTTTTTTTCTTCTGTTTTCGAAAAAATTGAATTTTTCATAGAAATTTTATAGTGGCGTTTGAAAAGTGTTTTTAACATCATTGAAATACTCTTACGAACAATCGAATGTGAGGAATTTGTGATACTATTTTTTTTCACTATGAAAAAAAAAAATTACTTTTTTTTTGTCTTAAATCGATGAAACTCTTCAATTTAGAGATGCATCTTTGTTCGGATTATTTTTCTATTGAAAATTTGTACGAACATTTTTTTCGAGATTTTGGTTACTCGATTGACCCGACTGTACCGCCGAATCTTCCACAACAAACGGAACGAACGGTAAAAGAGGAAAAATTTCGACTCGGTGAACACAAAGGAAAGAACCACGAGACGAGAGTATGATTTTGTAGGAATATATATATATATATATGTAGTATACACACTCGTAGGGGTTCGCACGACGGACACAAGGCGGATAGCCACGACACCGCGAGAACAGGAAAGCGATGAGTTGGGTAATTCGATAACTATACTCCGTGAGTTTCACCATCCGGGGCTATCGTCCTCTCCTCTCAGTAGCCACGATGCGTTGAGAGATCCAAGAGGACGAGAGTCAAAAGAAAAGAGCGACCGGGATACTTTTCCGAATGGAGCAGAGAAAAATCTTTGTTCCGCTACGATATTTCAATGAAACCTCTTAACTTCTCCGTTTCTTATTACAGTGAAATTTCAAAAATTGTTTGAACAGCTTTTCAATGAGAAAACAGAATTTTTTTTTCCTAAAAAGTTATTGCTTGCCGAGTAGCAATTTCAGGAAAATTATCGTCAAAATAAGGACGAGGCATTCAGACGCCATTTTTTTTTTTACAGCAATTCTAAATACATAATAAATATAAATGGCATCATAACGTATAATGTATAATAATAATAATAATAATTTTGATCAAATCACGAATCGCAATAATTTTTTTTTTTTTAATTAACTCACAACTTATTTATTTTGTGAGGTTAGGTTTAAACTATTTCGAGGCAAAAAATTGATTGTTTCGGGTAATTCATGCAGAATAATCGTAGATGGTTTCGACTGCACGGCTACTACGAATAAGTTGATGAACCCAACTAACTCCCGCGATCGGGAGTCGAAGGTGAAGCGAAGTAAAAAGATCGAATGAAAACTTGGCTAACTCGATATCGGGGACCCGCGGCTGAGGCTACTCCTTTCTCTCCTGACGTTTTTTTTTTTTTTTTTTTCGCCAGTCGAGACTCGTAATGGGATTTCTTGTGCGGTGATTCGAGAATTATTCTCTCACCGCGGCCCGACAACGGCCAGCATCGGCCATCTTTTTTCCTTCTCGCGCGCTGTTTGGCCTCCTTGTTCGCTCTTGATAATCCTTTTCGTTTTTTTTTTGCCAAGTAATTATCTCGCTCGTTCGGGGTTGAGTCGTCGACGTCGACTTCGCAACGAATAGACTCGCAGGAAATTTCATTAAAATGACGTCGCACCGGCCACGGTACAAGGGTTTTAATTCATTGAACCGGTCGGTCATTTTTTCGATATATATATATATATATATATATATAGTGTCAATCGTATACTATTATTTTCGCGGCGCATTAAAAAATATAAATATTTATTTATATTGTTATATAAATAATGGATATATTTTCCATTAAGATTATATTTATATTTTATTATATATATTATTAAAATATTAATATCAGGGAATTATTTGTTGACTCTTTCTACCGCACTAATTGCGCCGACTATAGGTGGCTTCCGCGTATCATGAGACGCGGGGATGAAATATGCAAATACGACACTGAGGCGCTTTTATGGGTTCATTCCCTTTATCGGAAAGAAAATCATTAGCGATCTTCGTATTGATTGATTTACAATCTTCTTAGCATTAATTTGATTATTTTCCGACGAAAAATTTGACGAATTTTGAAAGTATCCTAAAGCGAACATTTTCGTAAATAAATTTTATATATTTTTTTTTCTTCGGAGTAAAAATAAATAAAAAAATTGATTGTATGAAAGTCAACTTTGAAAATATTTTGAAAAATGTTAAGACAAAACAAAAAAAAGGCGGTAGACGGTTTGATAAAAGGATTAGACAAAAATGTTTTTAATATATTGCGCCACAATCGTTTAACGTTCTCGCATCAAGACATCGCGACAAATTATACGATCGCAACGCTTTTTTTTTTTTCACCAAGAAATGAAAGGCTTTCGATTTGAAGCGTTTGGTATATAAGGATAATAACCATTTAAGGATCAACAGCTCCAAAAAAGTAAAAGCAAACGTAAAATAAATGAGTCACCGGAGATCGTTCACAAAAATGCTCTTGGAAGTCATCAAATTTTTCGTTGTTAAGGAATGCCAATGGCAACAGCGCCGGAGGTCTCGTTGCTTCGCGTCGTCGTATCACTTTTCCAACGGGTGGGGGGGACTGAATTTGAGTTCTGGATTGAGGGATATATTCATCACAAGGGGAATGCCACGACGGCGTTAGGGGAGCAAAGAAGAAGTAGCGCAAGACTAGAAGGGGGCGCCGACGGTGTACGAGGGAACGAAGAAGCACGGGGAAGGAAAGGGGCGAAGCAACGTGCGCGCACACACCGAGCTCATCGTCGTCGTCGTCGTGACCGAGACGTTTCGGATCTATGTAGGGTGGAGAAAATTCAATTTAAAATGGCGGCTCAGATATAATGGCAGCCCCCGGTACCATCGTCGTCCACCCTCGATTCATCTCAACTTTACCACCCACCATCTCAGCGTTGGTGCCTCAGCCTTCCCTTTTTTTTTCTTTTTTTTTTATCCCTCGACTCATCCTTGCTATACTTGTTTTTTTCTTTTTCTTTTTTCTTTTCCTCTTCTTCATCGCTTCTTCTTGTCTATTTCTCCCTTCCTGTTTATTGCATATATGCTGCCCACTCGCGTCTTCACCTTTTTACTCGCTTTCGAGTAAAAGAACTCCTGGGAGAATCTGCACGTCCATTAATCCTCCAGAACTCCGCCGTCTCGTGCTCTCTACTCGCATGTTTAGTTTCTATCGATTTCCTACTTACTATCTTTTTGTTCGATACTTTAGTTGCCGCGCGTAAATCGCCGCAAAAATTGCGCAAACAACGATGTATATAAGTTTTTTTTTTTTTTTTTTCGGAAATATCAGAAATTAAAATGATATCTTAACTTTTGGATTTTTTTTCAAATTTGCGCCGAAATTCAATCGATCGCTCATAGTTTGCTAATTTTTTACGAGAAAATCACAAATATATATATTTTTTTTACGGAACTCAAGCTTTCTTTGGAAAAATGTAAAAAATTGGTAACACACGTCGAATACTCCGATGATTACGGTGTTTTTCTAATGTATACGACTCGTTGTAGAAGTGATGCGCCGTTAGTTTGTCCATAGATGAGTATCCTTTGGGCATTGCTTATGAGGGAGCCGACTAAAAGCAAACCGCGTTTTACTTGGCATCGCAGTTTAACAGGGTTAAGTCGCGGTGGTTCCCGGGCTTTTAACGCAAACAACACCCGTGAATTATATATCAAAAGAGGGGAAACGGTAGCGTCGGACTGTTTTAATATGTACCCGCGCTCTCCGCATTTCGCGAAGCTCGCCCGGGGTTTCTCTTGCATGGTTTGGTCCTTTTCATTCCCCAAAAAAAAATAAATAAAAATAAAACAAGTCACCGCTATATCTACCGCGTACGTCAACGGTATTCGCGGTTTTTTTTTTCAAGTTATTATCCGAACCGTATTTTTTATACTCGATGTTATTCGCGTATTGCGATCGAAACTTGTGTCATGAAATCGATGACGTAATGTTTAAAAAAATTCCTTCGTATTATACAGTAAAATGTCCGAAAAACTACAAAAATAGGTGTAAAGGAATCGATGCAACTTTACGCGCCTCATAAATACGATTGCATTGAATGAACGAAAAGGAAAGCATTTGTGATAAAATTTGTGATTCCAATGCAAAATTTATTTGTTTTAATTTTACGATTGTTTGTTTTTCGTTATTCACAGTACGCGGTACTTGAATTGATTCACGATTTTGCGAAATTACGTTTTTTTTTTTTTTTCTATATGTAGTCGATTTCGACGAATTTTATTAACGGTGCAACGACGTTGTTGAAAACTCGGGTTATCGCGTATTCGGCGAAGAAGCTGATTGTTACTCGCTGAATGTCAAGAATATTACGGGTAAAAATAAAGATAAAAAAAGGTTCTCGAGTGTTCATCCGAGTTACCCTCAACGTAAAAGACAAAAACGAAGAGGGAGAAACGATGGGGAGAGCGAAGAATCTCGGGGATTGTAGTGTATCTTGAATCGACATTTGTCCCCGTAATTCAATTTCTATACGCGTCTCACACGGTTCTTTGATTCAATTACGGGCGAATGCGTCACGCGAAAGAAAAAAAAGAGTATTAGGATATTGAAGGACCGAAAGGAGGGGCGGGAGGGGGGGGGGGTGGTAGTGTCACAAGCGACGATATGCGCGCGGCAGCCCTTTGACGGGTTTGATTTCCGTCATAAAACCGAAGCCTTTTTGCATTACTTATGGTGCAACATTAGTGGAAAAGCGGGAGTCTGCACGATTTTTCGAATACAGCGCAGCAGCCGGAGGGTAAAAAAAAAAACTAAAGGAAAAAAAATGGTATCTACGCGTAAAGCCCAATGGCAGTAACGGGGATGAGGCGAGTGGCATTTATAGGTAAAAAAAATGTCAATGCAACACACAGGGAACGGACTGGTGCGCGTAGCGAGAAAATGTCGAGAGAGCGAAATAGGGCATCGAACTGCACGGGCTGCTGCACGGGGGAGGATTGCAAGGCTGTGTACCCACACACCCTCGTCAGGCTGCTCCGGGAAAGCCATCAAAGCCAGGATTCGTTGTGTGTCCTATGGATGGTGCGTTAATCGAGTCACCAGTTCGAAATAGGATCCCGAAATTGAAATCGTAGTCCAGCGAGAGAGCGAAATCCACGGGCGCGCGCGCGTTGTCGCCGACTATCGCGGAATAATACGGTATCGTTTGGACGAAAGCTCGCGCGTGTGTGGCAAAAATTCTAATTGATTACAACGATAGCTATATCCAGGTGGACGGAAATGGCAAAAGATAATAAAAATGACCCATTAGTCTATCGCGGCTTTGCAATTCAAAATTTTCAAAGAATCGCTTTGAGGGACTCGAATGGTGAAAAAAAAAATGAATTCGTCAACTGAATAAACCGACGAAAAAAAACGGTGGACCAACCGGCGAGGCTGGTGAATAAACTTATGTACCGTGCGGAGAGAGAGGTGGATATGGTTGCAGCGGCCAACACGACGGTGCACGAGTAATGTTTGAAACAGCAACGGAGGCACACCAGAAGCAGGTAGCCATCCGGCCACAGGTACCACGCTATACGGGGAACAGCTCCCTCACGCTAAATAATTACGCAACCTTGCCGAATAATTACTCGGACGA
The DNA here is from genome assembly GCA_963971235.1 of Cryptus armator. Taxonomy (NCBI): domain Eukaryota; kingdom Metazoa; phylum Arthropoda; class Insecta; order Hymenoptera; family Ichneumonidae; genus Cryptus; species Cryptus armator. The sequence goes on from OZ020235.1 coordinate 21,911,268, forward strand.
AACACTGGGTATGGGAGCGCGTTGGGGACCCCGGTATTAACGTAGTTCCAGCGTACAATTCTGCGAAGTTCTGCGCGCGCGACCAGTCCGACGCTCTGGCTGCTGCCGAGTTCATTAAATTAATCCATTTAAAGCCTTCCCTCCCCCCCCCCCCCCCCTCCTTCCCCGATTTCCTCCCGCACGCCGGATCAACACCGTCCTGACACTCATCGAAAGAACTGATTCCATCACGAAAGGCTCTGCACCAACGTGTGCATTAAGGAGGGTGTATCGCTGCGTATTACCAAAGAGTGAGCTTCACGTGAAAATCAGAGCGAATTTCAAATACTTACCAATAAAAATCTGAAAAAAATCGATCATACAGAAGGTGCTAAGAAAATGAATTTTCCATAATAATAATTCAAAAGTTATTAACAAATGGCTAAAATAAAAATTATTGTTTAAAGATTTATTGTTGCTGTTGTTCATTGTTATTTGTTAATCATTGTTTATTATTGTTTGTTGCAAATTACCCGGTAACCTAATTTTTTCTTAAGCTGAAATTTATTTGCAAATTTTTTTTAATACTTGTGATTTTTTTGAGAATTTCTTCTAATTTTCGAAAATTCGTGATCTTTCATCTATAAAAAAAATCAAACAATTTTTTTTTTCGAATATTAAAAAAAATTCTTAAAAATTTTTTAACTATTAAAAAAAATGATCGCTTAAATTTCGGCGAAAGAAAAAGTTAGATTACCGGATAATTCGTTGAACAATGATTTTTTTTACTAATGTGTTAACTTTTTGGAATTATTATTATGGAAAATTAATTTTCTTAGTACCTTCTGTACGGTTGATTTTCTTCAGATTTTTATTCTATTTGAAAATTGTCAAAATTCTCTCTGAATTTCAAGTGAATCGTACTCTTTGGTAATACGCAGCGATACAACCTTAAAATGGTATTTCGTAACATTCGAAAAAAATCGAAACTTAACGCAAATATACAGCGAAACTTTAATGGCGCATTTTATGATTGATAATTTTTGTTGACAACCAATGATTTATTGAGGCATTGTTTTAATTACAAGTAATGGATCACTTCACGAATGGAGAACATTGAAATATATAACGGAACGATATGATCCTTTTGTACATCGAAAAAAATTGACGAGAGGACAACTAAATGTTAGTTTTTCTACTCATCATTTTTTTTTAATCTCTGAAAAACAGTGTGTACCACAATTTGAACCGCGACACTCACCTGGATTCTCGCCTCGTTCAATTTGGTGCTCCTCGCTAATTCCTCTCTGCAGTATATGTCCGGATAATGGGATTTCGCGAACGCCGATTCCAATTCCGCCAGCTGCTCCTGCGAAACAAACGGAGGCACGACACGCTCAAGGCACATGTATCAACTATTTCTCCCTTCGTCGCATCTCACACTTTGAATTATTTGGATCAAAGAATGCCTATTTTTATTAAAAAAAAAAAAAAAAAAATCATAACCTTGAATTTATGAGAAAAATAACGCGATTTACATCGATAAATAAGTGAACATATTTTTACGTAGCTTTAGTGAAGTTAAATTTATCATGTTCTTTCGATTTTTCAAGAACAATGGATCATTTTGAGGAGAAGATTTTGGAAGAATTTTTTTTTTAGTTTCGCAATCAGACGGAAAGTTTATTTAATGTCGTAAATCAGTATTTTTTTTTTATAAATGAATGACTCTCCCTTATGAAATCTTTTTTAACACAAAGTAGACACCCTTTAATACAAAACTATAGCGAGCCATGTATGCTATAACTAACCTGTGTAAAGGTAGTCCTGTGTCGTCGTCGTGCAGGCGTTGGACAGCTCGCCGTCGTTGGTGTGTGACCGATGTGAGGACTCGCCGCGCATGGTTCCGGTTTCAATTTCTTGAAGGCTCCTTCGGCACCTGACGCAAAATCGTCAAAAAATGAATACTTATTTCCACAAAAACTTGAAAAACTAAAAAAAAAAAAAAAAAAAGTCTCGAAAAATTTATTTCACGCGTAGTACAAGAAAAAAGAGTTGCATTTATTTTTTTTAATCTTCTCGTCAAGTTCCGTCGGCGTGAGAGACGAGTAACATTAGTATTTAGTATAAATCAACGCCGATTGAATAACGAGAGTTGCGGTCTGGAATATCAGCGGTAGGAATGGATGCGCGCCGCATCGGTATGGGTATCAGAGGCGCCTCCAGAGTTTATGAACGGCGCGAAGCAAGGACGAGAGGGCCGCGCCGTGTCCTGGCGAGAGAGCCAAGTCCCTCGCACTATGCTAACTCGGTTAGGGCGTTAATGACCTAATCATGTTACATGCTGATTCAATGTTCGAGGATGAATGCTGTCCACTTTACGCGCCTTGCCCCGTTTACCCCATTCAACCCCCCACCCGTCTGGAGGAACTCGGTCAAGTTCGTCCAAGAACGCGCTTTAACTATATTAGCAGTACAAATAAGACGTTCCTCATCGTCTACACTTTGCATTCTGCAGCAAAGCACCTCTATTCACCTTATTTTCCACTGGACTTATCAGTCGTTGTGGTAAAGGACACGCGAAATAGTACATTACGATACAAGTGCAACAAAACTTTTTTTGACGAGTGTGAGTTTGCGGCACAAGCCGAAGGCGGGTGTTGCAAACACGCGAGTTAAGAAACAGTTTTTCGCACGAGAATCGTACAAAATTTGAATTAACAAGGTGTGAAAATGGGAGCTATACGCGCGCGAAGTCTGCGTAAAACTGCCGTTTTCACATCGAGTGAAATAAAATATCATTACATCGATAGTTTAACGGTAAATGAGAAATTTTGAATCGTCGGACAGGCGAAGCGATTCATCTCGATCGTAACTGGACACGGCATTCATACCCAAGTTATAGACAGCAAATGCAAAGAGCATCTGTTAGCGATTGTCCTTTTCTGAATGATGTCGAGACGCGACCGTCGGGCGAAATAATTGGCAACGATGTTTAACGAGTCTCTGACGACTGACGAAACGAGTAACCGAGAGGAAGCTGCAGAATGGACCTTTCACACCTACGAACTTACTTATTCCCGACCAGCTGTTGTTCGACGCGTACAGCTGGACTGGATTACAATTAGCTATGAGAGCTGTGATAATCGGATGCCCACTCTTCGTCTAATCCGCGTACGGCGCTTCGTCGTACTTAAAACCCTTTCGGCGTGGATTTTCATAATCTTTAACCCCCTCGCGTACGGGAACTTGTCTAATGACGAGAGTCGGATACACCTTTCCATGAAGCTAATTTAAAATCGTTCGAATGGTAATGATTGCGCGGTTTTACACAGCCTTTCCGTGGACCGACGGTAGAGCTGAATTTTCATCTGTTTTTTGTGATGTTCGGAAAAAATGGTCGCGGAAAAATGTGAATTTTTCATTAATCGCTTGCGGGATTACAGGTGTTGTAGCATTTGAACAAATAATTTTTGTCGCGGGGCTATAAATTATTCTTGTTGGGTAAAGTTTGGCGCTTCGATTTCACTATAATTAAACTTAAAAATACGAATTTGTTGACAAGTTATTAAGCAACGACGATCGGAATTTGAAAGACCACGTGTGACGACTAAGGTGCCTTAAGAAACTTTTTAAAAAAATTCTGAAATAAAAAAAAAATTGACGGAGAAATTCCGTTTACTTGTAGGTATGGAAAAAATATTAAGGCGTCCCGTTTAAACCCGATAAAGACTTCCTGTAGCAATTCTCTACTATGCTTGATAAAAATTCAGTTGCCTATTAAAATTATCGTCGAAACACTATAAACTGAATTTATAGTAAAGCTAAAATTGGAACAAAGCCACGGCAATCGGAAGCTAAAGGAACTGTACTCTTCGCTGCCCTTTTGAAATCCTACGAGTTAACTTGTTATCCTCATACTACTCTTTTCCGAGTCGGATGCCGTTCGCAATTTGCATAAGAATCGTTTGTCGGCTCTTCTTTGATGTTGCAAAGAGTGAAAACAGCCCCAAGTACATTAATTTGCCCTTAATTGCGGGAGAAAACAACCCAAAAACCCCGGTCCGCGAAGTAGGGAGATTATTCTTAATCCCTTCGAAAACCGCGAATACGACTTTCTGGTGTCGAGAAACTGTACAAGCGACGCAGGATCATCGGTTACGAAATGTATACACGCGTTTAGTTTATCAATAACAATCGTGCGAATGAATGATACAATTTTTTATTCAAAACCCAATTATGGGAATAACAGACAACAATAATAGCAAAAAAAAAAACGGAAAAATGATGCAGCAAATGTTTTTAAAGGACTGCTAAGCAAATAAGCTTATTTTTTATTTTATTTTCCGGATCACTATCAAAGAATCTTTCGATCGAGATAAGCAACAAACTATCGTCGAGTTATTAAAATCAACAAGAAAACAAAAACTATTCAACAAGTATCATCAGGAAGAATGATGTTTTAGGGGACGTGAAAAGGCTCGAGAAAGTTGAGACACTGAATGAGTCAAACAAAGAAACGAGGTGGCACCCCTTTTCGATAGACGACAAAATTCATGTCGTTGTGGTGGCCGGCGAAGCGTCGGAAGCTGAGTGTAGCACGCCGCTCGAACCCCGAGTTGATCCAACTCTATCCGAACCCGGTGCGCCTGCCACATTAGCGAGAGAACCCTCGGGTACTAAGCTTCCCCTTCGCCCTCCATTCGTCAGTCTCTCGAGCCCCATCGGAACATAATAATAGCCTATGGAACAGGTACAACCATATGGTTGTCCCGTGGTCCCATTGTCAACAGACTACGACTCAACGTTTCGTACTCGAGACTCAACAGCCGGAAAATTGATCTATTTCGAGTGGGAATAAAGTTGATCATTTTCATGTACCTAAATACTTATTTTTTGTTATCCGTTTCTCGATTAGATTGTTTTCGCACTCTCGACAATTCTACAAACAGTCGATTGTGTTTGACTTAAGGTTGAGATCGATCGTAATTACATTGTGGTTGGATTGGTTACCTTTGGGTTCCATTCATTACCATTTAAGAGTCAATTGAAATCAGACCTTAACAGCGTCCGATGTAACGTTTAAAAACTTCTAGGCAGACCGCATCATTGCTTCGCAATCATTCAATGGTAGGTATTGGAATATCAATTGTAATCAGGGATCAGGATACTACTCAATAAACTATAAATGGCATCAATCTAATGGACATTAAGCCCATTCTTCCGAATGATCAATAGAATGAATATAAATTGATTCGTAGTATAAGTAGGAATGATACCATTGGCAAATGTCTCCGGAAGAACCGTTGACGGAAAGTCAATGGTCTTCAATAGGGGATACTTTTTCGATGGTAATTTTAAAAAATGACCGTTTTAATGGTAATTAATGGGAGATTTGTGCAACGGAATCGATGTTCAACAGTACAATAATTATTCAACGAAACTATAATACTCACCGACGCTGCTGGCATTGCCGACGCTATTACGTCCGGGTGTTGCGGCCGGTGTGGGAGGACTCGCTTCCAATCCTTGATGAACACCATAAAGACCAAAATCTTGTTCGTTAGAGCTCGTGCTGCTGCACTTTCTCTTTTCCTGATTGTGATTGAGATGAAACGTGTCGTTCTCGACAAGACCGACCCCAAGGAGTCCAAGATTCGGCCTAAGCTCGTCCATCAGCTTGTTCTGTCCGCAATTAGCGGCCGCCGCCGAGAAATTTAGTTGTCTGCTGAAGATGGCGGGAAATATGTTGAACTGTTGATGATCTAGACTCAGCGCGGTCGTCGATAGTCCACTTCCACCTACCGAACTACCGACGGAACCAACACCGCCGCCCGGGCCGCTACTTCCGGACAAGTCGTTAGCCAGGATGATGCCGGTGGTGACCTTATTGAGGTCGGCGCAACAGATATGCCTCGCGACGCTTTATTTCCTCCTCACTACGTTGACATTGTTCTTCGACTGTTTTGGAACCTTTAGAAATGTCTCCCTTTTCCTTGTCACTCACTGCCTCCTTGACGATCTTCTCGGAATAATATCGCCCCACGATTGACCGGAGAAAATCTAATTTTTTTTTATCCTTGTATGAAAGCTTCTTTTCTTCTTCGAACCCAATGTGCGTGTACAAGTTTATGACAAATCACCGAGAAACAAACGAACGATCAAGATCTTTAGAGTCCTCGTGGATTGTTGATCGTCCCAATTGTTACGATTCAAGCATCGTTCGCTTTCAACCTCGATGACGATTATCCTTATTGGAACGTTTACAATTATTTGTTCGTATAAACACAATGAATTTCGGTGACACAATCACTGCTTCCGTTGATAGTTAATGTCTCCGGAATCATTTGCACCATTCGTTCGTAAAATGCGCGACCGCTCGATCGGGTCCTTTTTAATTAATTAAATTTATTTAAAACGAATTTGGTTAAATTAAACGGAAAACTCAACAGCGAAAACCGAAAATTGTGAAAAGTAAAAAAAATAAAATGAAAAAAATAAAAAACAAAAACGGTTATTGAGACAGTAAGGTCTCTTGGCGCGATGTCGACGTCCGGCTTAGTCGCGGCAAGGGCCCGTGGTCCCTCGAAAGTACCCGGTTGGTTGCTCCCGGACGACGATAACGAAGATGACGGAACACGCTCGCGTTGGATTCAGGCCCGACGATCGGAGAGCCCGGAATCGAAAGTAGCGTTATGGTATTCGCGGATGGTTGCGCACCGGTTGGCCTCGATTCCAAATTCAAATCTTATTATCGCCTGTGATCCAATTAGGAACGACGGAGAAAGCAGGAATCGCCGTGTCGGCCGGATGTCGGGGTTGCCGCCTGCTGTTGACGGTATGTCGGGTTGATGGCGCGCGTCTGTCGTACCCACGGGTATCGGCGGTTAAATGGCCTTGAAAATGCAGATGTCGAAGAGAAAAAAAAAGCCGTCAATATACGATGAAATATCTCCAAAGATTCGAATGCGTTACGGAACGATCCGACGACGACCGTCCGAAGTTTTGATTTTTAAACGAAAAGACGAAAAATTCAAACGGATCCCGATGGGGCCTATCCTTGGGCCACCGTGGGGTGCGTACAACGCGCGGACGTTGGAGGATGGTAACGTCGACGGTTTGATGACGGCCGATGATGGGGGTACCGCTCGCCGTGAGTTCTTGTGGGATTCTGTCCGCGAAATGCAGTTATCCCGGTGACTTGGGGGATGCTAGTCGGAGGGGGGGAGATGTGTTGTACACAGAGAGATAGAACGGCAGGGTTGGTCTTCGCCCAGCACTGGCAACTCACTCTCCGACTCTGACACACGCACCCTACGGGGATACCCCGAGAGTCTAACGGCCGTGATTGGCCGGGCTCACCAAGCGTTGCCAGGACAACGACCAATCCTTCTCTCGTGCGAGCGGGTGAGCTACCCCCGGCCACCAACATGGCGTCCATCCAATGAAAATTCCTCCGGAAAATAGCCCTCCGAGCGATTTTATTTTCCAACCATTCGGAGAGTACCAGCCGGCAACGGCAACGGCATCGGCTCACAAGCTTTACCAGCGATACAGTCGCTGCCACTACTACTATTGCTACTACTACTACCACTACTACTGGTACTACTACGACGACTATTGCCACCCTCCTTGTTCCACCTATCCCTTTTCGGACCTCCAAGCCGAACCTCACACCGACACTCGCATCTTTCCATCCTCGTTCAGCGTTGCTTTCATCCCTCATCTCCCTCCTCATCCATCTCGAAGTCCTCCTCTTTCTCTCGCAGAAAAACTCGCGAGGGTTGGGTGGGTTTTCTCTACTTTTCTCGTTCGCTTTCTCCCTGTCTTACCTTCGCTCTCTCCTTTCACCCACGATACTTTCTTTCTCCTTCTTTCCATCAGCTCGCGGCAGATAGCTTTTTTAATTCTTTTTCCTTTTTCGGGATTCGATTGTAACGTACACCCCGTACCTTAGGATCTCTCTGCTCTGTGTGTATATGTATGCGGACTCTTCGATGTGGATGCCGAACGGAATCTACGCGGATTTTTGCCCAAGTGTAAGGGGGGCGATACCGAGTGCTGTTACGAGCTTCCAGAATTGCTGTGGATATAATAAGGTCTTTCCGCTACCAAACACGCTTTTGTCGATTTTTATTTCGAAATTTCTGTATACATGTATATTTTACATTGTACATCGTGAGGCTTCATTCGCATATAAATAACATTTGTTAAACAAAAGTCCACGGCTGTTAACCCTTTATGAGTCTCCGGGATATGGCATTTCCCACCCTCATCTACGACCAAATCACGAATAATTTTCCGGCCCGTTTTGGGAAGCGGAAGTTGTCTTGCAACGCGAATACCCCACGCGCATGACGATGCCAGGCTCTTCATCCAGTTCGTAGAAATTATACGGCACGTGAAATAGTTAACTAAAGACGTTAACTAAAACTATAGATAATCCGAAAGCGATGATCGTTACGTCTGGTCCCAGACGTAACAATGATAATAATTTTTTTTTTGCAGCATACAAGAGAAAAATACAACATGTTTAAAAATAAAAAAAGAATAATAGACGATCGTATTTATTAAAAAAAAAAAAAAAAGTTATTTAAAATATTCTATTGTGCTAATTTAACGAACAAGAATATCAATTATTCTTTTAAGTAAGAATTCCAATCGATATAATCCACGAATTCTATTCTATTCCTTTTCTCCGAAAAACTACGATTGCTATGTAATAAATATTATTTTTTGTTGCTAAAAAAATGGGTTAAAAATAAACGAATGATTATTTAAACAATTTTAGAGATTTCTTGGTTAGAAATAATCATTTTGCATTGCTATAAAGTGATTTGTAAAGTTTCATCGATTTTTTTTAGGCCTCTTACGAGTTGTGTGCTAAAAAAGAGTCGACGCGGTGGGGAAGAGGTTGACGTTTACTATACCGAACAACGTATATAAATACGTTGTAGGCAGGTAATATTAATTCGCGTACATATAGGCACAACGCATTTGCGGATCGCGTTAGTCTAAATCGAATTAGTGTTTCTATGTCACCGACGATTTTCACTTTCTCAACTGGGGAAAAACGATTCGCACGGTTTCCCCGCACTACGAACGAATCGAATCAGCATAATTCCGTGTGCCGCCAGCATCGGTTGTGGATATATGGGTTTCGAGTAATCGGGTGAAATATCAAATATTAAAATGAGAATATTCATGTTAGCCTCAGCCACGAGTCAGTGACCGAAATTAAATAAATAAAACCATTCGCCGAGACTCTATAAACTCAATGAAATTCGTTCATTGCAGGGTGTCGAACGCGCGCGCGCGCGCGCATCTATATACGACTCGTGTTCATTGTGAAAATAAAAAATGAGAGTACGCACTCTGTCTCTGACCATCGAATGATCTCGGATCTCTCCGCTCCGGTGGAGACCGGTGTCTCGCGCGAATCTGAACGAAAACAGAACGCCCATCGACGCGTGCACCGCCGTCTCTGGAGGCTGTAATTTGCCCGACAATGCGCGTACCCGGTATCAAAAGCGGGCCAATTCAAAAACCAAAACTGTTTCATTGAGGTCGCTGCCCATTGTCGAACGCGTAAGTGCCGAGCGACGCTCACGGCGTGTATTCGCTATGTCATCTTCGACCCCCGTTCCCAGGCCGCTGTGTACCAATTTTTTTTATTTTTTTTTTTTTATTTCCAACAATCAATTTAGTCTTTTAAAAGACTCTTCGCTCGTCAACAGTCGGGAACATCACTTGATCTCCATTTAACGAAGGAATTTTTTTTTTTTTTCGTATTTCATTGTAATATTCAATGTCCTATTTTCTTCTTAATTTCTTTCTTTGTCGGGAGAAAAAAGTCAGAATATAACTTAACAACAACTTAATTACACGTAATTAAATGGGAACACCGCGGTTCGTTGAATAAATTCTCGTTTACTATCAAATGTATTGCTGTAAACACTGGAGAGGCGATTTTTGAAGAAACTTTCGTAAGTGGAAAAAATTTGAAAAATGACTGCATGAAAGTATGAAAAGATCGGTACGATAATTGGTCGGAAAAACGTCGCTACTAGCGCTGTGGGGACTCGAATGTACCTTTGACAAATTCAATTTTATCGGCGTCACAGTGGAACCGATGGGATGGATAAAGATTCGCATCTTACTCTATCGATAACGCGTCCCCGGAGAGTATCTATAATGTTTCGAGAATTCAATCTTCTTCGTCGTGTCGCAATAGTCTCTCGCTACTGTGTATGCGCGTGAAAAGATTTAAGAGCGCGTTGAACTGCGTCCAGTGAGAATTCTCGTTGACGTTTTCGATTTTCCCGCGGCGCGATATGTAAAAAAGCAATTATCACGAGCGTACGTCCAGTACACTCGATATCAGTAGTTATAGCGTTATAAATAACCGCGCACTATAATTCGAAAGGATTAATCGCGATTCCGTCGATTTTTTTAATTCGAAACTAAAATTCTTATATTTTTATGCGGTACACTTTTTGAATAATTATTCTACATTCAATTAAAAAAATGTTAAACATTCATAAGATCAATGTAACAATAAATTTAAGTCATTTTTCGAAAATTTCTTAATTTGCCATTTTAATTAATCGACAATTCAAATTTTCGTACAACGAATATAAAAATATTTTGAAAAATTAAAAAATCGCGTTTCAATCACAAATTTCATCGTCAAATTGAAAACGAAGTTATCGAAGTTCCTTGAAAAATGTTTTATTTACTAAAATCGTAAATTAATAAAAAATGTAATATCTGTATTCCTGTAGATTCAGAGAAATAAAAACATGCAATTTTAACGACTCGTCTCAATCTAACGATAAAATTTGGCAAAAATTTACATTTACATTTTAAAAGAATCTTTCGTTCGTTCGTTTTTTTTTTTTGTCTACAATTTAACATACGCTTTGCGTATACAATTTTTCACTGACGTTATAATCATTTTTATTTGGAAATTTTCAAAAGTGTAAGTTACATCGATGTATAACATCGCATAGTAACGTCAAACCGCTATTTGTTACACTAACCCCGGTGTCGTGCTTGCCGCGCTCTCGAATCTCCCGGCGATCTATATGGGGCGGGAGACGGACTCTATGTAGAGTACAGATTCTTGAGCATTAGACCGGCGAGGGGGAGATCGATGGATGGAGATTAGATAAATTGTCCCATATGTAACCCGCCGCTTCGTAAGGCTACTTTTAGACTCTTATATATGTTTTCTCTCGATTTTAAGGATGTTGCGCTTTCTTAATGCACAATCATCGCTTTACTACACTATTTCGCCATCACGTCCGCGACGGGGCGTTTCTCAATGTTCCATTTGTGAATAAATTGCGAATAACAAAATATTCAGAGAAACGTCGATATTCCGGTAATTGTAATCGCGTTTTATCTAACTTGCCAACAGGCGCTACCCTTATGAATACGCGCTTCGTCGTCTGTGTATGTACGTGCAAATCTGCCTACCAATTTCCTATCGTGTCTCTCGCGCATCGTTCGCAACGCTCTTCACGTATCGGAACAATGAATTGTGAAAGTGGTAGATTCGTATTTAACCCATCAACAGCCCAAACCTCTTTTCCGTTAAAAAAAAAAAAAACGTTTCTCCATCAAAAAAATATAAAAAATTTCTCAAACAAAAAAAAAACCTCATTTTCTTTAATTCCAAAACATAACCGTTCATCAAATTTATTTTCAAAATATTTCAATGACAAATCGATGATTATTAAAAATGCAATAAACAATCATTGAGTGACAAATTAAACCATTAACTCAATAAAATAAAATTCTTTTACATATTATTAATATCCTGTACGTTGGTTCAAGAATAATAAAAATTATCCAAAGATCGAAAAAAAAAAAAAAAAAAAAAAAAAAAAAAAAAAAAAACAATCTCCAAAAATTTATCGTCTCGATTGGGGAGTCGGACTATTCTTTAAAAATCTATTCAACGCAATGTCGCGATCGCTCAAAGTTATTCGTATTCCAAGATTATTTACTCTATAGCGTTTCCGTCGGACGGGATTGACTACGGTGGGTATATACGCGATACGAGCAGCGCGTATGATGAAAACAAATTGGGATATGGATGGTGGTAGTTGTGAAAGGCATAGAGTCCTACGAAACTCTACGTACGTAGGTTTAGAGTGTTGTATCGAAAGGCTCCGAGGGGGTGCAGTAGAAATAAACGTACGTACGTTCGTTCGCGGCCAGTGTGACAGATTTGGACCACGCCCCGCCGATATGGCACCCTCGTGACTTGCCTCTCCCTGTGCTTGTCTCTCGAGCCTCCCACACACCCCGAATTGCCATCGCACGTTTCGCTAGAATTTACCAGCTTTGATCTGCGTGTTCGAAGGCCTTTGGAGGGAGCGCGGTGGCCGGGGGCGCAAAGGGTGGGAGGGGGATGGGGGTGCAGTGAAGCCGAGCGAACTGCTACATACAACTTTCTATCTGCACCAACCTTCTCGAGTCGCTACGGCCCGACGAATTTCCTACACCCGTTCGTCGATAGACTCTTGTCATATGATCTCGAGATAAAATTACCAACGAGTCGAGTCAACTTAGGCCGTCGCTTCTTCGTTATTATTTTTTTCTTCGTCATCCCACACGCGGATTGCGTGTAACTCTCCACCTACTGGGGCAATCGCGGTCAGTCATATTCGATCGTAATTTTTTTACCTGTTCCGACGCTATAATGTCATAAATTTACGCGCACTTTCGAAAGTTTTGAGAATTTATCTTTACGAAAATATATTTTTTATGGTTGATGTGCTTTTTTTTCTTGTAAGGAGAAAAAATTTCGATGTAATTTGAAACGGAAAAATTGACTTTGTTCGGAAAGCGCTAAGCTTAACGTAGTGAGTTAACGAAGCTTTTTTTTTATTGTAATAACTACAGTTAATTTGCGGAAAGACGTTGGCGGGGACCAAACGCCAATCGTCTTGACTCGATTAAGGGGACACGGCAATTATCGATGGGGGCCACTTGCCACGAGGCTATAGTCGGTAAACATGGGCGGGTGACTTTAACACCGTGGAACGATATATTGGCCTATTTGAATCACCCGCGGTGTTCACCGAGCGGTTTTATCGTCGGCACGTGCGCCCAAATCAATTCGCTCTTCATCCCCCCCGATTCGGTGACCCCCTTCGTTGTTCGCGAACTTGTCTCCGTGGCACAAGACTTAAGCGTCAAGCGCACAAAATTTTACCCGAAATGATCACGTATTCGATTAATTTTTCAATGAAACTCGGGCCTTTCTCTTCGTAGTTATCATTTTTGCATCCCTACAATGTTCCGTGTGCCGGATGTTAATTTTTGGAATTTTTTTTTTCCGTAACTTTTGAACATCACTTACGATAAAAAAAAAAAAAATGTCTTAGAAAAAACAAATCTGAAGACATCTTCTGCGAGATTTGTAGAAAATTTCGATTAATCGCGCCGGAATTTCCGTGCATAAAATCGATAATTCAAACAGTTGGATAATCGATTTAAACTCTACTAAATTATTTTTTAAAATGCGGAGAAAGTGTTTGTTAAGTGTAACGATTAAGTAGAAAAAACAATCAACAAACACCGACTCTTTTAGGAAACGACTTTAATATCGTTAAAAACTATGTGAAAGATGATTTAAAAAGAAATGATGTTACGATCGATTTCGGATTATCCGTCGTTTTGAATTCGCAAATTCGGTAAACTTCGGTATCACGGTGACGTTTCGCGGGTCAATTGAGATCGACTACTGCATTACGATATTTTCGTAAACAATCGGCGTAAAAAATATTATGCCGGATCCCTCAATAACGACTAAAATAACTATAGTCATTCATTTTCGTAATGATAAAAGAAAAATGTAAACTTTCATCATCAGGCTGACAGTTAATTATAAAAAAGTCGCTATTAGACGCGCAAAAAGTTATCACGCAGCAAGTAACTCCAAGTATCCGAAGTTAATAATATTGACGAAAAAAAAGGAATAAATTCGCATTGGGAACATAACGACACGTACAATTGAGAACATTGACCGCATCTACAAATCATCGGATGAACACACGACCCGGACGTTCGCTGGTTTCCTTCTCGCCTCATTTTCCATCCTCCATCGCGTTCATCCTAAATTTTTTTTTTTTTTTTTTTTCGTATTATTTTTTTTTTCCTTCTTCCCATTTCTCTGCTTCATCCCTCCTTCCCTGTCTCGTTCTCTCCGCCGTCTTTCCTTCGAGCGCCCCTTACCAAACCTCTCCATTCCTCGTGCCACGGGGTTCCGTTTTTTTTTTTTTTTTTTTTTTCTTATTTTGTTTTTTTTTTTTTCTTTTTTTTTTCGTTCTTCGTATACCTCGCGTGTTTCGCTCAAGAGAGATAGAACCCTCCGCGCCGGGGCGGAAGCGTCACGTACTGCTCTGAAACAAAAACGTAGCGACGTCAAATGCGATTACGAGAGCTGCGAGAGCTGCTCCAGAACGCGGATGCTCCGCTAGGTTAGACGAGGCCAGGGAACGGCGGGGAACGAAAGGGGGTGGGGTACAGTATGGGGCTGCCGCTGGCTTTGCTATAGCTTTGCGCGGCCGAGTAGAGAGACGGAGGAGGTACACGAAGAACCGGAGGTAGAGATGCTGGCTGGCGCCGTTGCTCGGCCAAGAGAGGGTTGGGACGCTTGTGGCGTTCGCAGTAGTAGTGGTACCGGTGGTAGTGGTAGCGGGTAGTAGTAGTGGCATGGCCCCGGGATGGAGTAGGATAGCGTTGGAGGAGGATCGAATGAGAGCGAAGGATAAAAAGCGTGAGACAGCTAGAACGAGGTGGGTGGCGAAGAGGGTTACCAGGAACGCAGAGGGTCGGGAAATTCTGCGAGGACCCGAGATAGCGAAGGCATCAGCGTTATATGGCCTATATATATATATATATATATATATAGTATATATACCGTATTCCACGTATATATTACATGTACGCTATATATAAAGATACTACACGCACTATATCTATATATAGTATATACAGTTTTTATCTCTATATGCTATATATTAAATGTATGATATATTATATATAGTACAGTGTAGTATGTGTACATATATATATATATATATATATATACAGCGGGATAAATATATTTTTATTAATCGAGATATCGATATTCGACAATATACATACGTTTGAAATGCATAGTACATAATAATGGTTACGATGTAGTTGTAAATTGTCCCGGTTGCGTATGAAATTCCACGATGTGCGTGCGTATGTGTTGATTTTCATCTCGAACGAGGTATGCCGGTGCGAAAAATCGATCACCTCGTTCGACGCGTCGAGTTGTACACCTGCGTGATGATTCCCGGGTTCGCGCGCGCGATAGGCGCGGATAGTCGACGATTATACGCTCGAGCACACACACTCGCGCCTGGTACTCATCGAAGGTTATATGTTTCTATACGGAATGCTATGAAATCGTGATGATATCGACAGATTACAGAAAAAAAAAAGAAAATTGCGGCGATTTTTGCAGTGTATAACTTTTAGGATATCGGGGTTTTTTTTTTTTTTTTTTTTTTTTTTTTTTCGTAATTGACTTATCCTTCGGTGGTAGGAAAAGAGTACCGTTTCATTCGAGCATCCGTGACGAGCACCCGTTATAATGAGAATGGTCGCAGACCCGACGATGGGTGAAGCAGAGTCACTCCCTAACACGAACAGAGGAGAGAAGGCAGAGCTTCGAGTTCTTGCACCCCGTCAGCAGGAGCAACGAGCAGCAGCAGCATCCCTCCGCCCATTAAAAAGTTGTTAAACGCAGCCTGACGGTGCCCCGCGGCAAATTGGAACCCCATCATAAGTCTTGCCTCTCAGGTAAGGTATATGGATACTATACTATATGCACATAATGTAAAACTCTCCGCTGTAGACGAGCCACAACGACGCCGGAGCCAAGAAAGGCCCATCTCCTCTGGTGGCTCTTCTCCTGGCGAGATAGCGCCTCGTTTGGAGTAAATTAAGTATTTCACGAGAATATTTCGATCAATCACGTCCAGAGGGATAACTGTTCACGCTGCTAACAATGAATTATCGAAGCATTGTATTTGTTTACTTTTTTTAACGAAAATAAAACGACTCGAGGCGATTCATTGATTTGGGAATAAATAAAAACGCATTTTACTTCTTTTTATCAATATAATGAAATAAATATCGATTTGAAAAATTGAAACTATTCCTATAATATTAAAATATTTGTAAATGGTGACTTCAAAAATGTATCAACCATCTTTAGGAATAACCTATCGCATCGAATTGGTGACACGATTTTGTTTTTTTACGGATAACAAAAATTAATTGTTTTTTTTTTTTTTTGCCTGACATCGTTTGAAATCCCCTTAAAAAACAGCTCGTGTATAGACAGTATAAATCCATGGAAATTAAAAAAAAGATGTTTATAATGAGACACAATTAAGTAATGAACGCCGCGACGCAACTGACGAGACACGTTCGACACTCGTACTTGTTCGCTGCGTTTAAATAGCTCGAGATTACGAAGAATTGAAATCGCATGTTCCGAAGAACCGAGAGTCGAAGAAGAAGAAGAAGAAGAAAAAAAAACGAAGGGGAATAGTAGGGAGTCGAACTTTTTTCTCTTCGTGCCTTCGCAAGGTCGAGTATATATCCACGGGTACTCCTCTCGCTCTATCGTCCTGGTTGCACGATGAATTTCTCATGCGCCCTCCGCTCGCCGTCCCGCAACCCCCTCGTCACCGATCTCCCAGGAAAAGCTTTCCGAACAAGTTGGACGTTTTGTAGCACCCAAGTTATAGGCACACGGGGCAGAGTAAGAGCCGCGTTTGAGCTCTCGACGGAGTGAGACAGATCGCGAAGAGGGAAAACTCTCTCTATTTCTCCGTAGAAACGAGGAAAACTGGCAAAATTGTTGGAAACATTCGGGAAGCAGTGCTCGACTAATAAAGCGATAAAAGAATGTTGAAAGCCTTTCCATTTTCGCTTTTTGCGGTAATCAGAATATTAGACGATTTGTATTGAAACAAAAAATATATTTTTCCCGATTCGATATAATTTCTTTGCTAATATTTACTGATAATAAGGATATTAGACGAAGTACATCAAATCTGGAATGTATAAATAAATATATATGTATATTGTGCTATTTATTTTCCATTGATTCTAATTCTTTTTTTATTATTGTCAGTTATCGTAATTTTTCAAAATTAATTTCGCGTTAACGTTGTTAAACTAAACAATTATAAGTATATAGTTGTTTAAATATGTATAGGTAAATTTTCATTTTCTTTTCTTCGTTTTTACTTGTGAGAGTTGATTACACCACATGTAAACTTTTTTAGCTTCGTCATTGGGATAAAATTATAGAGAAATTAAGAAAATTTGTGATGACGCGGTCACTTGGTTGGGATGTTTGAAAATGAAAAAAAAAAAAAAAAAAAAAAAAAAAAAAAAACTGCCCATCATTGCATCCCTTGTTTATCGTTGAGCGAAGAAATACAGAAGAGCAGAGGGTTGCGGTTAAGCGGTCTTTCCTGTACGAAATTATCTTAAAAAGTTGGGTTCGAAGGGGTCGAGAAGGTATCCGCGAGTCGGGTAGGTGTACAAAGGGGTTTCCAACCGCGGGGAGGGTTCGCGGAGTCGAGTAAAAAACCGCATAGCGGCATTTCCGATTCTTTCGGCGTAGGCGCGCCAAGAGGTCGCGGGGCGGGAGGGGGTGAGAACTGTGGAGAAAGGAGGGTACACGCGAAGCTTCTCCGCACACGCGGGGTCAGCTTTCAAGCTAACGCGGTTAGGAAAAATATTTTAAAAAATAATTTTGCACTTAGCTCTTCGCAAGCGTTCGCTCGGGGTACGGCGCGGCGAGAGAGGTCGGACGCGAGAGCCGAGTCGACGAACGCGCAACGGGCGATGCTTTTGCTTGTAGAATAGTGTAACGCGACGGGGTATAAGGTAGCGCCGAGTGGTCTCTGCAACCGGTGGAAACTCTTTTCCTCCTCGCCTCGTTCTCTTAGCTACGTTTAACGAAAAAAGAGAAACGCGAAAGAGCCACGATGAGACGATGAAAATATGAAAAAAGAAAAACAAAAAAAAAACAACAAAAAAAAAAAAAACAGGACCGCGAAACGGAAGAGAGGAAAAACTCGGCTCTTATACCAACGAAGCCAACCTCCACTTTTTACTTTTTTTTATTTATTTTTTTACCATTTCATCTCGTTAAACTTTTCATTTCTTTTTTCATCTTTTTTTTTCTATCCCCCGAACGCCACTCTCGTTTCTCGATGAGTGAATTGTTCGATCTAACGGTCGATGCCGCGCCGCATGGTATATGCTGTACTATGTAACCTCCAGTGAAAACACCCGTACATATTTTTGCACCTTATTAATACATAATATAACGCATGAATCTAGGAAATTACTACCGTCAATTTCGTCAAAAGTGAATTTTCATTTTTCGAACATTTTTAGAAAAATCGCGCAAAAGTAAAGAACTTTTTAGAAAATAACCTCTATAGCGTTTGTGATTTTATTAAGGTAACTACAGCGCGTGATGTCCATTTCGCATAAGTTCGAGGAAATTAAGTTTTTTTTTTTTTTTTTATGGAAAAAATGTGTAGAAAAAGACAAAATTCAAAACAAAATGAAAATTTGAAAAAATTCATAATAATTCAGAAAAATGAACGAATGATTTTCATTTAAAAAAAAAGTTGAATTACCATAAATATGTTGAACAATTTTTTTTTCCACCAATTTGTTAATAACATTTTGCAATTATTATTATGCCAAATTAATCTTTTCAGTACCTGTAATATGCATACATTTTTTCAGATTTTTATACTATCGAGAAGTGTTTGCAATTCCCTCTCAATTTCCTCGAACTTATGCGAAATTGACACCGCGCGCTGTAGCTACCTTAATCGATCATTTTTAATTTATTACTTTCATTAATGGTAATTTTTTTTTCTTGCATTGTATTAAATAATATTGGGTTGTGATGAATTTCCGGTTATCCATGAACACTGCGGTTCGGCTTGCGTCGGCTTTGCATCGATGCTTCGTATTCTTGTGATTGTTATCCGAGAGTTCGGGAGCCGTATTTCGGACAAATTATTCGATAGCCCATTTACGATGCGAATGAACCAAATACGAGACGGAACGATATGGTGCCAGAATGGGGGCGAGCGGCCGCCGGCGGTGTATCCGCGTATCGGAGAGTCCACGGGGGTCCTGGGGGTCCAGGGGGTCGTACGTTGGCAAGTCGCAGCGGGGGAAGGGAGGGGGGACCGTAGTCGCGTTCAACCATCCGGAAGCTATGAATATATTATTCGGCGGGCAGTTTCGGTAGACTCCGATCGGATGGAACATCGATCACGGTTGGCGCATCCCTTTGGGCAATTTTCATGCGTCAGAATGCCGCGCGCACCGCGACGCACCGCGGGGGAGTATTGCGAGAACCGATCGCGTGTACATACATATGTATATACAGACATATACGCGACGTTCAAACAACAAATACAATTAACACTCGTATTCTCGCAAAATTACGATTGTTGCGAGAGATTGCAAACACAAGTGGTACACAACTCGAACAGAATTGATTGTTATTATCTTAAGAGCGGCATTATTAACGCACTCTCGAGATATAAGCTAACGGTTGGATTAATATTCAAAAATGATTTTTTCAAAATTTCCGACGCAAATTATATTGAATGTAAAAGAAAAAAAACGACGATATATAAGAATTTATCGTAACAAATGTTCCGAAAAAATTTCCGAAAAAATTTTTTTTAGTATTTTTCAAATCACTTCGTATACTCGTTTACCGGTGAAATGTTAAAAAAAAAAAACCCACGATGCCGATAGGGCTATTCGACGGAGTTTCAAAATGATTTTTTTCGGGTAACGAGTTGATGAAAAATCGTGAAAAAAATAAAATAAAATAAAGGAATAAGCTTCCTACTTTTTTGGCAAAGCGAAGAAATTCCATTACGGAAAATATTTTAATTCACGCGTTTCGTCGAAATTATTTCTTTCCTTATCGGCGCATCTCGTCTTTATCACTTACGCTTTCGGCCAAAGAAACTCGAAGCGCGAAATGACAATAATAACATCTCATCACACGATACCACGGTAACACGATATTATGACTGTTACCAGCTATGCTTCCAGTGTCCGAGACACGAATGCCTCGGAATCGTAGCAATGCTGGTCCCATAGAAAGCCGCCTTCATAGCCACGCAAATCGGGTATTGTTTCTATCATTTGTTGCTGACTGCAATATTATAAGTCCGCAGAATAGTCGACAAATATATTGCATAATCTTTAATAGAAAAAAAAAAAAAAAAAAAAAAAAACGAATCAAATACATTCTATTTCGGACTTTTAATTTTACCGAAACGAAATGTATCGTTTCTTTAAAAATGCGAAAAAAAAAATGAAAAAAAATAAAATAAAAAAGATAATAAAGGAAAAACAAGCATTGGCTGAACAAGGATTCGAAGGTAATTTGCGCTCGACATTTCGAGAAAGGTAGCCGTTAGGCAGAGAGAGATATCCCGAGGTTTGTGCGCGAAACCGAGTGAGTTGGGGTTAGCAAGAGAGGGGAAATTGCCGGTTGAGAGATGAGCGCAAGAGAGAACGTAGGCGAAACATCCACACTCCTGTACATTGTTTGCGGCTTGGAATCAATAAAAGCATAGCTTTAGGCTACGCTCGTCGCCATGGCGACCCGCGAGAGACCCGTCCGCGCTCCACTCACTCTCTATCTCCTCATCCTCTTGTATCTCTTCACTCCGAACCCTGTTGCCGCTCAAAAGTTGCCGTCTCGACTCTATCGCGCGCAGGGGATCATCCACGAATTTTCCATCAACCGGGTCTCACGTTCGGAAAACTACTATGCAACGGATATCACGGCTGAAGCGTAAAAAAAAAAAAAAAAATATATAGCCGGAAGGAGTACATTTTTTTCATTCTCTTAAAAAAAAAAAAAAAAGTAACCGAAAAAAAAGATATCGATGTAATTTCTTTGATTTGAAAAAAAAAAAAAAAAAAAAAAAAAAAGTCGGTCGGACAATCGACCGAAAAACGTACAGATTTTTTTAATACGCAGACGCAATGATTCCTTATTGTTTTACGATCGATTAATTTGAGTTCATAAGTTTTGAAATCGTATTAAGCTGTTATTTAACATTCGAATTCATCTTCATGCGATGGAGCTTTCGACGAAAAGCTTTTTCGTATACTCGACAAGCGAGAGAGATCCGAAAAAACGAGCGAAACCCGCCCGACGCTACGCGCATCGGAATCCGGGCAGCTTAGCGAGCACGCAGGTCCGTCGAAAAACGTCGATAATCGCTCGCGCGTGTGCGACGAAGATGCGAACGAAATAAACCCAGGAAAACGCGACGTTCTATCAACGTGTCCTGGAAAGGATCGAGACGAGGTACGTCCACGTTTTTCTCATCCACGATAGATCGATTTTCCCACAGGTGAGGCATCGCCACGCAACAATTGGTAAATATTCACTCATTTTATTTTCGTTTTTTCTTTACCCTTCAATAACGCCCCTCGGTGTAGTACGTTATCAACACGATGGTGAAAGCCACTATCCTCCTCGATTTTAATCGAATATTTTTGTAAAATTTAACAGATGGGGTGATTTGTTCAACGCGTTCCAATATTTTTTTTTTTTTTTTTTTCAACCAAATTTAATTTTTTTTCGTACCGAATATTTTGTTACGAAAAATTGTTGAATGAATAATGTTTTTTTTTATCGGAAACTTTTGGATATGAAAATTTTGCAAAATTTTCATGTCGTCAGAAAAAACGATTTTTTTCGGTTCAAATGTAAAAATAATCGAAGTATTTTTTATTTTATTGCTGTTTTCAAATTTCCATTTATTCATCGATAATGTTACAATTAATGAAAAAAAAAAAAAGAAGAGTGATACTTTATTTGCTTGTATGATAATTACGTACGTCAATTAACCAAATCAACTATATTAAATGACGTATAACTCGTTACAAACTTTACGCAGGGGGTTCTCAAGGTCGAAAAATTTCAATACGCGTCGGAGAGGGGAGGTTCGTTGATAATCGAAGACCGATAGTCACGGGTTCTGCGAAGAGTGCGGAGAGTCTAACTTAGTTAAAAATTGATGCGGCAACAGATTCGTTACATATCGTATTTCAATTTTCAATTGGCGATTGGGGGATACGCATGGTCCGCGTATACAAAGTATCCACTGCGAATATCGTTTGACGATATCATCGCTTTATCATCACAATCTGTTTACATAAAAAAAAAATCACTCCAATTCTTTTATATCCTTTTTTACCGATCGTTCGTTTTTTTTTTTTTTTTTTCGTTATACTACTTTTACTTTCAATCCAATTGTAATCATTGTACTCTCTTATTTCGTGAATATATTAGCATTTGTTTTTACAAAAAAAAAAAAGATCGATCGATCTTTTGTACCCAAAAACAATCGATCATTTGTTCTTTACATTATAACACTTTCACTTGTTGCTACAACTCATTTTTATTTGTATCAACTTATCATCCGAATTGTCGTTTCGTTTTTTCATGTATCGCAGATTAGTTAGCAACTGTAGAGCAGCGTGAGGGTGTAACATGCTGTGCCTCGTCTCTCGTACGCGCCGAGGGTGCATCGTACCAGTAGCGTCGGCAACATCATCGCCGACAAGAGTCGCAGGTCCCGGATCTGTAAGGCGACACAGGTACATATGGGCCCCTCTCCCTCCGTTGAATGGACCAAATGATATAAATTATTTATGGATTTCGACACCCAAGGGGTAAAGGGAAAGAGGCTCTCTGTTCCGTGCCGCGCTTCGACCGCCGACGACGGGGACTGGGGTGCCGAGGTTCGCTCACGGGGGTCCACTTGCATCGAGAGCCCCTTGGGGGACTCTCTCAACATATGCATTCTCGAGTCCCCCTACGGACCCGTTCGTTTTCCCTCGTGTTCTCAAAGCCCATAGAATTGATTTCCAAGTGCCCCCAACTACAGCCAAATCCGTATCACGGCTCTGTCGTGTCTTTTAACACCTCGACCCATTTTTTTTCACTCGAAACTGGATCTGTTTCTTTGCCTAATACATATACTCGTCGCGAAAAAAAAAAAAAAAAAAAAAAAAAATCGATAGTTTAATGTCTGACGACCAATTTTTTTTTACGATCGATTTTCGCAAAAATCGATTTTCCCGATCGATTTGTTAACAACGATGCAACGGTACATTGAAAAAATTGTTTACGACGGTGGAAGAAAAAAAAAAAAATTCACTTGTTTTGAATAATCATAGATATCGAAGGAACGCGATAAATTTCGCGCGAAATATATTTACACAGAGGAGTCCCGATAAATCGTGAAGCAGACCGGCGGGTAGACCCCCTCCTGGTATCAATCTAAATCAATGGGCTTGTGGGTAATCGCATAATAATTACCGCGGACCACCCCCCGTTACCGTACATCTGTCGTTAGCCGAGGGGGTGCCTGTGCCCGCGAATCCACGCCCGGTCCAGTGTGTCTCAGCAGGTCCTATTGTACTTCGTTACACCGCTCGCTCGCTCGCGCCGCTGCACGACGTTTCATACCGAGTGCGAACGCGCCACCGCGTATCTCAGTTTATTCGATCGAGTGAATCAACTTTTCGAGTGAAAATCGTTTCGCTTCGACTAATATCGAACTCGGAGCGAAGAAAAAAAAAAAAAAAATACCTTTCGTTACTTTCCTAATACCGCGATATTAATTACCGTTTTTGGCTGTATTACGAATTCAAGAAGCGAAAAAAAAAAAAAACGTGAAATGCATTTTTCTCGAAACGAAAATCGTTTCGCTTCGACTGATGTCGAATTCGGAGCGAAAAAAAAAAAAAAATACGTTTCGTTACTTTCCAAATACCGCGATGTTAATTACCGTTTTTGGCTGTATTACGAATTCAAGAAGCGAAAAAAAAAAAAAAAACGAGAAATGCATTTTTCTCGAAACGAAAATCGTTTCGCTTCGACTGATGTCGAATTCGGAGCGAAAAAAAAAAAAAAAATACGTTTCGTTACTTTCCAAATACCGCGATGTTAATTACCGTTTTTGGCTGTATAACGGATTCAAGAAGCGAAAAAAAAAAAACGAGAAATGCATTTTTCTCGAAACGAAAATCATTTCGCTTCGACTGATATCGAACTCGGAGCGAAGAAAAAAAATACGTTTCGTTACTTTACCAAATACCACGATGTTACCGATTTCGGCTGTATAACCATTTCAAGAAGCGAAAAAAACGGGAAATGCATTTTTCTAGATAAAGATATGCATTTTCTTATTGTGTTATTAATTTCAGCGGCATTTTAGTTTTTTCAGACGTTACACGAGTTTTTTTTATCCCCGAGATTTTTTTTTGCGGTTAACAACGATAAAATTAGCGTTCGAAACCCGAAGAACATTATCGCACGTGTGTTTCAGATCGGCAACAAGTATGTCGATACTTTTGACGCTCGTATTTGCTTCGGTGTTTATCGAACCGATTCTTGGCTTTCGGGGACCTCATCATCCCAAGAGTACCGTCTCCCATCATCATTACGTGCCAATGAAAAATGTTAAGTTAACTCAAGACGAGGAGCTTTTGCACGACGCTACGTGAGTCTTAAAACAGCCGAAAAATAATTTCCCAAATCAACCGAAATTAATGAAATCTTTATTTTTCCCTTTTTAAATAATTCACGATTAAGTCATCTCGCTGAGGATATGGGTTCACTCGCCAACAAGATCGATGTATCGAAGATGAATCCTCAAGAATTAGAATTTTATTACTTTAAGTACGTTGTCCCGAATAATTATTACGAGAAATTTTCACAATAATTGTTACGAAATTTTTAATTTTTTTTTTTAATTAAACAATATTATTATTATTATTGTTAATTTACGTTTTCAGAGTTCACGATATTGACAATAATACGAAACTCGACGGACTGGAACTTCTTCACGCGCTTCAGCATACGCTTCACGATCACGACGACGCGGAAAGCGATAATCGGATAGATGACGATTACGGCAAAGATTCGCCCGTCGATTACTCGTGGGTTGTCGGTGAGCATAAAGATTAAAAATGATCTATAGACTATATTCATAAAATTGTTTAGATTGCGAAAGTCGTATCGTCAATAGCATCGTCCGAATGTTCGTTACGCTGTTCGCAGAGCTCATAGACAGAGTTCTCAAGGAAGATGACTTGGATAACGACGGATACTTGGGTTACATAGAGTACGTTCTCGGACGCCAGAGGGATCAGGACGAGAAATCGCGGAGAGACATGAAACTTAAAATCTGAATATTGATTTATATACTTTTCTACTATTATTCAAAATGCAAACCCGAGGGACCCGCGAGAGGCCACAGAGTTTAAATTTTTCGATGGATATATATTCCTCCTTAAAAAAAAAAACACACGAGCGTTCGTGTGTGTATACTAAACAAAATTTCCAGTTCCTAAATTACTCGAACTGATAAAACTGATAATAAATAAGTAACTATACTTTTGGTTAAAAACAATAGAATCTCTTTATTGATCTATATAAATGTAACATACATACTCGTTTTTTTCTTTTTACGCGCGACGAGGAGGAACGTTTTTGTTTCTTTTTCTCTTAAGCGAAGAAGAAACAAAGTTATTCCACAACTGGCAATGGTACGTCGGTTACGACAATACACTTCTCCCAGAGATCCTTTGCGACTTGCACCTGTATATGCGAAAAAGCAAAACATTAATTTCGTCGAAAGTTTAAACAATTCATTGAAATATATTTTACGATTTCATCGGTTGTAAATTTCTTATTATCGATTCTTAAGGTGAGTGTATCGTTGCGCATTACGAAATATTGCGATTCACGTGAAATTCGTAGAGAATTTCGACAAATTTCTAATGAAATAAAAATCTGAAAGAACATCAATGCTAATAATAATTACAAAAAGTTATTAACAAATTAGTAAAAAAAGTCATTGTTTAACGAATTATCCGGTAATCTAACGTTTTCTTAAGCGGAAATTTATTTGATTATTCTTTTGAATACTTGTAAATTTTTTGAGAATTTTTGAGAATTTTCGAAAAAAAAAAAAAAAAAAAAAATGTTTGATTTTTTTCATGAATGAAAAACCACGAAATTCCAAAAATTAGAAAACATTCTCGAAGAAATCATAAGTATTCAAAAAAATTAACAAATAAATTTCGGCTAAAAAAAAAGTTGGATTACCGGGTAATTTGTTAAACATTTATTTTTTTTTACTAATTTGTTAATAACTTTTTGAATTATCATTATGGAAAATTAATCTTCTCAGCATCTTCTGTATAATTAATTTTTTTCGGATTTTTATCAAATTAGAAAAAAAAAAAAAAAAAAAATTCAAAATTCAAAATTAAAAAAAAAATGTAATTAAATGTAATTAAAAAATGTATTCAAAATTTTCTCTGAATTTCACGTGAATCTCAATTTTTGGTAAATTGGCAGCGAAACACCCTCCTTAATGGGAAGAAAAAAAATGTCGGTAATGAAAAAACTGAATATTTAAAAAAAGCGATTCTTGCGATACGATTGCGAAAATGTAAATTTCAGACAATTATTGCAATTTGGCGGTTTACGTTAATTATTAATACCAGAGACCAACGGCTTACCCTGTTGTCTTCGCCTTCGATCGGTAGGTCGTCGACTCGTACGAAATCGGGATAACGTCTGATTATCTCTTTGACGGCGGGTGCAAATTCTTTGTCGACCTCGAGATACTGCGTTTCATACTCGTGATACTCTTTGGAATTCTCGGTTGAGTAATAGATGCGCACGTAATCATCTTCCTCGACGAGTCTGAAATAATTATTATGGATTATCTATGCTATGAGAGATTGCAGTTTGGACGTTTCTTTTAACACGAATAATATCGTCACCTGACGCAATGCGATCTCAAGAGTCTGATTCTCGTGTCCGGTTCGATCTCAACTCTCGTCTCGACCAATCCAGCTGCGGTCATTCGCTCGCCGTCCTCGACGACCGAACATTCTTGTTCCTCGGAAGACAGTACCGGTGGCAGAAAATCGTGTATATTGCCTTTCGCCATTTGATCGGCGACTCTGTCCACGTCGATATTGTCGATCAATCTGTGCAGCAGATCTTTCGTTTTGTCGATAAAATCTTGTCGCTCCTGTGTGCTTTCCGCGCAATTAACGAATCCAACGTGTTTAAGATAATCCAATGGAAGACCTTCGCGGAAACGCGAATCTGTGGCGACCGCCCTTTTCAACGCTTCGGGAAGCAATTTTTCCAAATAGTCGCACCAACTGTTCTTCTGATAAACGCTAAGCGTTATGTGAAGACTGTGAGTGCCGTCGATCGTTTCGCCCTGATGTATCGTTCCTCGCGGAAAGTACAACAAGTCACCGGCGTTAACGATCGTATCGAGAACCGGTTCACCGATCTCCGACGGATCGAAATTTCTCGAGGAGTAACGCGGTAGATACTCTCCCTCGGTGATCGGTTTGTACAAACGCCAACGTTTCTTTCCTTCGATCTGTATTATGAACGCTTCGATGTCGTCGTAGTGCGGTGCGAACCCTTGACTATCCGGCGGTGTGAGATACGAGTTTGCGCCGACGAAACATCCAAAGAACTCTTGCAACGTCGCTAGTAAATATTAAATTATTATCATTAAAATCTTTCCTACACGATGGATCGATTAATACAAATAATTCCGATACCAGCGATTTTAGAGAAAAAGCGGAATAACAGATGAAACATTTTCGGAAACTATGAAAAAAAGTTACTGAAAACACTGAATATCTCGTAAACATAAATTTTTTTTTTTTTTCGAAAGATATTATTCAAGTTATTATTATTATTATTGTTCGAGATACCGATACATGTATATTTATATTTAAATTTTGATAATATTTTAAATAAGAGTTCTTTTTTTTTATATATTTAAATTTTTTTCTTTTATTTTCAATAATTTATAAAAGTGCTTTCCTTTTCCGAATGAAGAAAATAAATTAAAAAAACATCAAATACTCACCGTTCAACGCATGCAGCTTTGGTATGTAAGTTTGCGGATTCAACATCCTCACAGAACATCCGTTGGAATAATAATCCCAAACGACGCTGGGGCGCGCGCGACCCGTGGGATTATGAGTCTCTCTTTGACCGTTGGAATACGATGTTATGTCGATATTCTTTGTGTAAAGAATATGACTATCGCGGAGGATCTTATCAAGCAGAGGGGTCGACATGAGAAGCTTATAGTAATTCGCTTTGTTTCTCTTTATGTATAACGGTGCGCTTTCCCAATTATTTCTGTGAAAAAACAAAAATTGTATATTTACATTGTATAAAAATAACTGATTAACAAAATTATGGTGTAACATACGGTCGTCGAGTTGATAACTCACTTGAAAAAATCTTCTATCGATAACGGATGTATCAGCCATCGAAACAACGATCTTCCGTCTTCCGCCGGATCATTGCTTAAACTTTTGTGTATCGTCTCCTGAAAATCCCCATCGATACTGCGCTCGGCTGTGTTTGCACCATTTTTGTCTGCCTTTGGTGGGGTAATGCATGTTTCACTCTTTGTCGGCGAACCGTTTGTCATTTTTGAAGAAACTTGTGTCTCGTTGACCCACGACGTCGCCGGACTCGCGTGTACCATAGCTTGCGATTGTTTTTGTACCGATTTTTTTGTCTTCACAAGTTTTTTCACTTTTGCTTTGTCAAATTCTCCATTGAGGAATTTCTGTTTGGCACTCTTTTTCTGGGGATTAGCGTTCTTTTTCTTTTGCGATTGTTTGTTGATCGTCGGAGTTTCGGCCGACGAGGCCTTGTTTATCAAAGCGGCGGATGGTTTTTCCGGCAATATATCGGAAAGACGTATACGCTTTTTGTCCATTTTCTTTTTTATCTCGAGTTTGTCGGCGTTCTTTCTTTTGTTTGAATACGCGAGATACGCCGACATTGTCTTGTCGGATAGTTTTTTCATCTACAACAATGTGGGAATGATATACAATCGGACGTTACGTTCGAAGTGTTTGAAGGTTAAGCGTTCATTTGTAAGATTATTCCGTGTCCAGACGATTCGTTGATTTCTCGCCTGTACACAACTTTTTGGCAAATTTTATAATCGCAAACCTCACGCTTTGTTCTATGAGTTTATTAGTGTACTTACTTTTACCAGAGCTCTGTTACACGTGTTTTGAGCGGCAAAACAATCGTGGGCGGAAAGAGAATCAAACAGTTTACGCTTAGTGTGCACTCGAGCCACCAGCGCCACCAAATCAACGGAAAATGGAAATATTACGAAACATTGTTGCAGCAGAGCGCGGGGAGCGTGTCAACATTATTCGCGATTCGCGATAATTAAACTGTCAACTCTTTCTATTCGTACGTCGGGTGGTTCAGTAGAATTGAATAGAAGAAGAAGAAACTGTCAACTCTGATTCGGAAAGCGTTCGGCGTTCTTCTTCAAAAACAACGAACTCCTGCCCTCGAAGCAAACTCGTCTTCCCCAGTTTCCCTTATACTTTCTTTTGTTTTTATATTCGCATGCTACCGATCCGCACAGTCCTTTGTGCCTCTCCCCCCGGCGCACGCGAATAACGCCCGGGTCGCGCGCCGCCTCTCATAGTATATTTGTCACCGCGAATTCTCGCTTTAACCTCACCGAAGAATCTGCACCTCTACGAACTTTTCGTAACGTTGTAAAAAAATAGATCGATAATGGAAGTCGACAAATCTATTCTGCTGCAAAAGCAGGTGAGAAACAATTCGGAAGATCTGCAGAGTGAATTTCTGGATATGAAAAATTGGGAAGAACAGATGAAAAAAGCCGATACCGCGATACGAAATGCCGACGGCGATCAGGTGATAAATCGATATTTCTATGATCATTTTTTTTGTTTTAACTATCGTCACCGGTTTACCGCGAATGTTTCATTTCAATCATCAAGAGTCTTCCCCCGGTACGAAGGAAAAAGAAGTCATCCAAATCGATCCAAAAGCCAAAAAATGCACCCAATGCCGTTAAGTCAAAACGCATTGTATCGTCGGATTATTCCTCGTGGGATAAATTTGATGTCGTGAGAAAACAAACATTTTATTTTTTCAATGTTTTATAAATATTTTATTTCGTTTATAACAGTTTTAAAAAATTTTATTTGGTGCATCAGGACAAAGCTTGTCGAGAGGTCGACGATGAGAACAAATCTGACGAAACCGCCGAAGAGCCGCTATCAAAGGTGGAATTGGAGAAGAATCACACTGAGGCTACGAAGCACAAAACAATGGGAAATCTTTTTGTTCAAAAACAACAGTGGATAAAAGCGATCGCTTGTTACAACGAGGCGATCAAATTATTTCCTTACGACGCTGTCTTCTATGCGAATCGCGCGCTCTGTTACCTCAAAATAGACAAGTATGAATTTTACTAAATTATTTCAAGTAAAAAAGACTTTTTCGAATAATCAACGAGTTCCGATGGAAATAATTACAAAAATAGTACAATTTTTTTTTTTTTTTTTTTGCGCAGCGAAAACCATTTTTTTGAGTCATCGGGGAGCTCTGATTGCAAAGATACGGAAAAAACTAAAGACCATTACTATAATTTTATTGATAAACATATTTTTTTTGACGATTGTTTGTTAAAAAAAGCAATTAATACCCTTTTGATGCTGCAAACATTTATGGAAAACGAAAATTGTCTTTCTCTGTAAAACAGAGACAAGCAAAAGACAATTCTATTTTTCCGTTAATGTTTATGGTATCGAATTAGCATTATTGAGAGTTGTTACGGACGATGGTAATTCACGTTATTTTAAGCAACAACTTTCGAACTATTTGAATATGTAAAATTATGTGCCTTTTGAATTTCATCAGCTTGTATTCGGCTGAAGCTGATTGCACCGCCGCGGTGCAGTTGGACGAATGCTATGTAAAAGCTTATCACAGACGAGCGACGGCGCGAATCGAGTTGAAACAGTACAGAGAAGCTGCCGAAGATATAAAACGCGTCCTAAAATTAGAACCGTCGAACAAAGAGGCAAAATCGCTGCTTGCGCGCGTCAATAAATCGATCGACAATGAAAAGGTAATTCGATATCGCGTATTTTTTCACGTAACAATGTTCAGTATACATCGACGAGAATATCAGATTAAACATTTTCTGTGATCCATTAAAGCCGTTGATAATAAGTAGCGTACGTGAAAAAGTCGAAGATGTGCCAATCGAGAAAAAGATCGGTGAGAAGTTGTGTGGCAAAATCGCAAGTGAGAAAATAAAAGATCCCGAGAAGAAGAAAAATGTTGAAGAGAAATTCCTGTTACGCGGACCGAGCGATGAAAAAATAATTACAGATTCCGCAAAACCTATGGAAATCGAGTTAAATTCGGAACTTCCGGAATGGTTACCGGAAGTACAAGAGGACGTAGGGATTGTTAAGGTCATAACAAAACCACCGCATCAAAGATCAAAGGTATAGGCGATTTTTTTTCTTTTTTTTTTCATGATTTTACTGGTAAAATGTATATTTCTGTTTTGACGAAATTTAGCGCAACGAACATTTGCGCATTTATCGCGGTTAATTCCGGTTAATTTTTTGTTCTCTATATCGCGTCGTTCAAGAAGGTTACATCGGGCTGAAGCCAAAATTATTCAACGTCTTTAGTCACATAATGTTATTAATTGGGACTTTTTTACGTGAATTCTCTTATATTTCGAATAATACATCGAATAATTATGTTTTACTCTTTTCTTTATATAAGAAACCTTTGCGCACGGTGTCAATCGAAGAAATAGAATTCGGAGCTAAAAAACAAAGTGTAATCCATCCGATAATCGAGTCGCCGGACGCGCCGTCGAGAAGTGTCGGAGAGCCGGAAGATCCATCAATTAGACTTACCGGAACGGAAGTGGCGAGCGACAATGTACCAGTTGCTCCGAAAACTGCTGTGCAATTCCTCATGACGTGGAGAAAAAATAAATCTTCGGCATTCAGATATAAGTATCTTAAGGTAATAAAGACAAACGAAATTTTATCATTGCGGCACAATGTCTCTACTGCCAATGTGTAAATGTTACAGAAACGCATTATGTATTTTATTTGTAAAAAAGACAAAAAAAAAAAATTCTCGCAGAGAATAATGCATTTTATTATTTTTTTTTTTAAAGAAATTGAAACTTTCGTTTTTCGTTAAACAATTTTGTTTAATTTAATAACTTGATAATTTATGATTTAAAAAAAAATGTATTGCGTTTTTTTTTAATATCTTTTATTTTATTTTCTATTTTATTTATTTGCTGTATCTATTATCGTCGTTTGTCGGTTGATTAATTGTGTCTGTGACATTTAAAAACTCAGCAATTGCGACATACCTTGCAGCAAATTCCAGCTGAACGCATACCGACGCTCTTCCAAGACTCGATGGAGTCCGATACTTTCAGTGAAATCGTAAACGTGCTGAGGTCGGAATTCACGAGCCGCAATGAGTCGGTGTCCCATTACTTGAAACATTTGAGCGCCGTGAAGAGATTCAGAACTCTTACAATGTTTATGAGCGGCAAAGACAAGGAAAGTATGTGTTTCTATCGCGCAATATCGTTATTCGATGTATTCGTACATAAAGAGTCGCAAACGACACTTCCATCATACAAATGTAATATTAATTTCAGATCTGAAAACGCTCTTCGATTACATAAAAAACGTCGAAAATCAATCGGAAGATGTCGTCGCGGAACTTGGAAACAAATACGAAATGTAATTCCTTCTAATGCTCATGTGATACTCGTTGACGATCGTAATAAATGGTTAAAACTATACGTGTTTGTTGGTTATTGTCTGTTTATTGCACAAATCTCGATAGTTGATATTCAGAACTTAATTATTAACAGAATATTTATATCGAAGAATATAACGACCGATAATAAATAATCGGTAATTCAATGATTATTTAACCCTTTGCTGGCACTTGGGATTTTTTTAGAATTATTCAAGATTTTCGAGCTGTTATTTCGCTACCAAAAAAATCGGAAAAAATTCACGTTTACTTTAATAAATGACCTCGAGAGGCTGTATCAACTATTATATGTCTTCTACCGTTCACTTTACTAATCGAAATTGAAGGAAAAATGTGTGGAAAAACATTCAAAAGTTTAAAAATTCGTAATTTTCTTAATACGCGAATTAAAGACGATATCCTTGCAGTGTGTTGAAAGTAGTTGAGGATACGGATTTCAAGAAAAAAATGTAAATAATCTGGAGAAATCGATTTTAGAAGGTGAAATAAATGACTTCACAAAAATTGGATTAAAATACGAGAGTAAATTTTTTTTGCGTAAATCGCGTAAATTTTTTCAAAATTCAATGTTACACATTTCCTTTTGCATAAGTATCGTAACACCACAATTCAGATCGACTTTAGTTCGCGCAAATGTTGCCTATGATGTGTGAATAAATTATTTTTTGAAATGAGTACACGCGTGATCGACGACTATACCGCAAACGGATTTATGACCGCAAACAAAAAAAAGTTGGACAAAGTACATAAGAATAAGTAATTCGACGCGGTTTTATAGCTTCGCAAGAATCGCGTTCCCAATTCATCGTCGAACAATGCGCCATAATTTTGTAAGATTACATTCATTTCGATGTCGCGCAATACGTAGACGTCAAGTATATAGCATAGACGGGGTTTATCCATGTGGACGTGTGCGTCAGTGATATCGTAGGATTTCGGCGCATGTGCAGTGATCGCAATTGCGTAGTCACCATAGTGCTCCAGCTAACGTAAATCGCTTGCAGTACACGAGGCGAGATGCCTGCGAAAACATCGTATATCTTGTTGAATTTGTTCGGAAACATATCGTCCGGTCGTTGGACCGTGACGACACTTATCCCAAACTGGTTAATCCGTCCGAGTGATTGGTGGAACTGTCGGGATCGCCGATGATCTCCCCGGCTGTACGACGGCTTCGTGATTCCGCGACTCTCCCGTTCCCCGACGATCTGGTGGCTCCCGCGCGTACTAAATCTGACTGTACTGGAACGCGGGTTTCACTTCGAACGTAGCGAGCCTCGGTACCGCGTTAAAGTTCACGGCAAGCGAGGATTAAAAACAAAAAAAGAAAATATGCGATACATCGCGGCACTTGACGTTGGAACTACGACTGTACGATGTCATATAATCGACGAGAAAACCGTCACCGTCGGCTCGGCTGTGGAAAAGGTTTGGAAACTCTTCAATACATTTATCAATCACTCACTTTCGTGTTACGTTTGTTTCTTTTTTTTTTTTTTTGTTTAATCGTCGCGTCCTAAGGCGCTCCAGATAACGCCTACGCTTTCATAATATCACATGTTTCGTTATTCACCGCACGTTACACGACTGTTCGTGACTTCGTTGTTTCGATCCATTGTATCGTCATAACTATGTAAAGTTATCATTATAACTTTATTTCCACTTGTTGCTCATGTCGTTTGTAGATAAATATATTATTTGCCGATTACTCAAATATTCGGTGAAAGAGACCGTTTCGTGAATAAATCCAATTTGCTTTCATTACCGCGTAACAAGTTGATTAAACAACTTGATAAAAATCTAGTAAATGCAATGACTCGATGTAATAAATGAGCTGTCAGGTCCGATTTTCGCATCGTATTTTGAACAACGATTTTTAAAAATTGTAGTTAACCAATAAAAATGATTGAATTTTGCTTAATGGTGTATGTCAAATGTTGTAGTATATCGCTTCACAGAAGCAATTTAGTTTGCAGCTTTTAAAAATATGTTTTTGATGGAATTTGAAACAAACAAAAAACTATTTGATAGACGAACTCCTATTATAGAGCTTCGAAAGGAAAAATGAATGAGTAATCGGCGATTGAAAAAAAAAATGATCCGATATGAAAATCGTGAAAAATAATAATAACGACAACAATAATGATAATAATAAAAAAAATTGTTTAACTTTTCATAATTATATTTATTTTTAATTTTCATCTAATTACCATCGAAACATTTTAAAGTATCGTGCTACGAATTAATTAAAAAAAAAAACATGTCGTTTTTTTGCTGGAGTCGTTTGATTGCGTAACCAATCACAACGTTAGTCTCGAGACCGGTCGTGTCGTTTATTAGGTTGTATTAATTTTTTGAAAAGTTGATCAATCTGAGTAGTCGCGGCGTTTTTTTTTAACAATCCGTCGGAGGTCAACAACGTTTTATTCGGGGAACGATAATTCGCGATTTCTCTTTGGCGGTCAGTGCTAAATGTAAACTTTGAAACCGACATTTGCGAATATTTCGCGATATACCTTTCGGTGTGCATTTTATCCACTCATTTAGGTTCAATAAAAAAAAAAAAAGAAATCTGCGATCGTGTCGCGGGAGGAATGTGGATTCAGTGGGCGAATCAAAAATTTCTCTTAAGCGTTATTCAGTAACGGCGAGAGATACTGACTTTAAACTTATCGTAATCTTATCGTAAAATAATCTATAAGAATCCGCCCAATACACACAACGATTGCATTACTTCGGACCTATAGCTTAAAAAAAAAAAAAAAAAAAAAAAAAAAATACGCGTATTGTTGGGCGTTCGGTTATCTAATGTTGCAGAAGCAAATTTTTTCGTACGCAAAAGTACACGAATAACTCGTAATTTCAAAATGATTTTCCGAAGTTTGACGAGATATCGTCGCACTCTCGATGACAACATTTTAACGGGATATATAAGCGACAATAATTATGCAGCATCGCCATTTTTTTTATCGCCAATCATTCATAGGTCGAGTTACTCTATCCGAAGCCCGGTTACGTTGAGATCGATCCCGACCAGCTTTGGAACGCAATCCTCAAAGTAATAAAAGATTCACTGCGTGGTAAGTACATCGACTACTTTTATAACATGCATTGTCAGCGTGTCGCGGAAACGTTGTTTCCGATGTTTCGTAAGCGTAATGCGTTCGTAATAGTTAACTTAAAGTTCTTTTTTTCTTTCGGTATCTTTACATTGATTAAATTGTAATGGGTATTCAAAGATACGAATCGGAAATATAGCAAAAATGAATTATTATTTTTCGATGCACGGTAATGATTTTTCAGGTCAAATTTGGAATTATATTGAACAATAAAAGAAATCATGCAAATTATTAGAGTTGTTCGTCGTTTCTTTATTTTGTTTTAAATGTCATTTACAAAATTTTATCACTGCACTCTTTCATAGAGCGGAGGATTACGAGAAGTAAAAAATAACGAGAAAACTACGCGTAACGTTATAGTTTGCAATCTTTTATCTTTTATATCTTCGCGTACATTCAATGATTTTACTGTAAACATTATTTAGCATATAAGTCTCTATTTTGTTTTTTTACTCATCTACATCGCAGATAGCGGCATCGACGCGAGTTCTATAGCTTCGCTCGGTATCTCCACTCAGCGAAGCAGTTTCACCTCCTGGAATTGTGAGACAGGAAAACATTATCATAGGTAATCATAAACAGAAATAAACGTTTTCTCGGTCAATATTGTTATCGGAAATTGGTGCCGAAGTTCGACGAGAAAAAGATCGGCATGAAACGGAATTGCGATATCTCAATGAGTCCGCAACTTTATGACATCGTTACGATACAATTTAGTTTTTGTATATAAAAGAATCTTTGTGAATTATACACGGAAGAAAAAAATCGGTTGTATCGACGAAATCGGCGTCTGCGAGTGGCGAATCAAATCACCGGATTCCTTTCACCGAAAAAAATGTTATGTTGACTATTTTTTTCCTTTTATTATTTGTTTATTAGTTATTTCGCGACCTGTCAGCGCCAATTTTGTCAATTCAACTGTTTACGTTTATAATAATTTTTTTTTTAATTCTTTTTTCGTTGCATACCATATTATGGTTTACATTTGTCATATTTCGTTTAACTTATTCCTAACGCTTCTGAAATATAACTAATTTAGATTAATATTATTGACTCTTATCCTCTCTTACAAACATCAGAGATGCGAATTTTTATTTTGTATCGGGAGAAAAATTTCCAAAAAATCTATTGGATAAATAAAATTATTTATCTAATTTTATTTCATATATTTTTTTTACATTTATTTTTTTATTTATGATTATTATTATTTTTTTTCTTTATTTATGATTATTATTATTATTTTCTTTATTTATTATTGTTATTATTTTTTCTTTATTTTTTTTTTAACTTATTAAAAAAATTTACTATGTACAATGGCAGAACGCCATAAGGTTCTCTCACATGAAGATATGATGCGGCAGCTTATCCTTCACTCGAAACTTTGCTGTTTCGTAACTTATTTTACCTTCGTCTTCTAGTAGGTCTAAGTGTTGTATTTTTGTCGATTCAACCGATTTTCTTTCCTCAGTGTTGAATAAATTACAAAAGAACGTGCGCATTACTTCGATATAATTGATTTGAAAAAACATAAACAATTTACCAACTTTACATTTTATTTGTCTAAACTTTCTAAATAATTTGACAAATCCGGTTAACGAAAGAAAAATTGACTCCGTAAATTCTTGCAGCCGAAAATAACCGTAATATACGTATGAAATATGTCAAAAGGTTCATAACATGGAAGGATTTGCGAGCGGATTCGTTGGTAAAGGAATGGAACTCGTCGCTAACGATGAAAGGCCTGAGAATGGGATCCCATATTCTGTATACTATTTCGCGAAGCAAAAGGTTTCTCGCGGGCAGTGTATTGAAACTGATGAACACACAGGTGCGTATAGTTATACACAACATAAAGATCAACAGTAGGGAAGGGAAGAAAATTCGCTAAAGCAGATATACCTTAATGAATTGTACAGTGAAACCTCTTAAAGCGATGTGTTGCACTCGTCGGATAACTGAGTAAAATAAACGGTAATTAAAGTCATTTCGAAAGTATAGACAATTTTCATTTTCCTCAAATTTCTGTAATTTCGAAATGATTTGCGTGATATGCATAGTATTTGTTACCGACAGCGGATAATTATTTACATTGCGTTAATAGTTACGATCCCTTAACAATCCTCCAGCATTTTCACAACTGACTTATCCCTCAATAGTTATTTTATTCTCTATTGCGTTACCCTTTGCCTCTGGAAATTGTATCTGAAATTATCTCATTCTTCCGCGAAATTAAATTATCGCGGTATCATTTGGTCTTCTGAACTATTGAGGAGTTTTACTCTGTAAAGAGAACTTTGAACGTTCGTATACCGACGGGACATACGTGTAACACTCGACCAATGAATCCGACTAAAGCCTTCTCGCCAATTGTAATTGCCGCTCTGTCAATTGGTCTTTTATTCATCACCGACGCTTATAGAGACGGCGATCGGTACACCGTATTCTCAATAACCGCCTTGATGCAGATAATTGCGACGATCAAAAAAAAATTGTTCGTCATACTTAATATCTCCGAGTCATTGTCACAATACGATTTTACATCGAGAAACAATTTTTTTTTTTTCTCTCATATTTCGCAATAAGTCCACAAGGCGAATCTACATTTGTAGGCAATAAATGATCGATCAACGAGATTTACTTTAACGTCGGATAACATCTCCGATAGTTGAATTCGCAAAACCCAATTTTTTTTTTTTATGTAAAATTTCATTTGATTTTATTTGATTCTGTAAAATTTTCGATGTATTTTCAAAATGTATGTAACTTTTAGACGACGATGCGCTTGACGTGGGCCTTGCAACACGTACCGGGATTACGCGAAGCGGCTACCAGCGGCAAAGCGGTCTTCGGTGGTGTCGATTGTTGGCTTCTCTACAAATTCACCGGTATTTTTTAAATATTTTCTATTGTTTTTCTACTGAAATCTTTTATGAAAATACTTTTTATCTGAATTTGTAATCATTTTGTAATTTTATACACATTTGATTTAACAAAAAAATTATTATCACGTTACGAAAGTATCCTTCGCGAGGAAACAGTCTTTTCGATGTTTATGAAAATAATAATTTTTTTTATTTTTTTTTTAATATAATTTGAACGTTTTTACGTTCTTTACAATTTACAATTTTAGACGACAAATTGGGGAGAAATATTAACAGCGGAATATTGATTTACAGGTAAACATATGACTGACGCATCGAGCGCATCGGCAACCGGACTTTTTGATCCATTCACCATGTGTTGGGCCTCCTGGGCGATGGATCTTTTCAAATTACCTTCGACTATGTTTCCCGAGGTCGTCGACACCGCAGGGGATTTTGGACGCACGCCGAAAGACGTATTTGGGGTCGAAGTTCCAATTGCTTGTTCGGTAAGTGCGATTAAACGAGAAGAGAAAGTTATCGATTAATCGATTTACGTAATCACATGTGTTTCACAGATGGCGGATCAGGCGGCATCGTTATTTGGTTCGGGATGTTTTCAACAAGGAGATGTTAAAGTTACCATGGGTACCGGAACTTTCGTTGATGTAAATACCGGAAGAGAGCCTCACGCTTCTGTTGCCGGTAAATTTGGTCAAAACATTTTATTCCAAAGATCGCTGCAAATAAAATCCTTGCTGACCCTCTGAATCTGCGTTAACGCCTTCAGCTCGAGAGTTCAAAGCGTATATTACTTTACATAAACAGTGAATTCATAACGATAAAATAACGATTTCAGGATTATATCCGCTGGTCGGATGGAGAATAGGTAACGAACTCGTCTACATGGTAGAAGGAGCGTCCAACGATACGGGAACTCTGATAGAATGGGCAAAATCGTTAGGTAAAGTTGTTACTTTACGTTTTTACGAAAATTAGTTACGATTTCGAATGATTATTACAGGTTTTATAAATGATCCCAATGAACTGTCCAATATGGCAAATTCGGTCGACAATGCCGACGGCGTATACTTTGTACCCGCGTTCAGTGGATTACAGGTCAGCGAACATTTTCGACATAAAAAACTATCCATACGAGTCAAAGTCTGATAATGAGGCGTTTAATGATTCATTTTTTCGTTATTCAGGCGCCGATCAATGACCAAACCGCTGCTGCTGGTTTTTTGGGAGTCAAACCAACTTCCGGAAGAGCTCACGTCGTTAGATCGCTCCTGGAGAGTTTAGTTTTTCGAATATTGCTGCTATACGATACGTTGTGCTCCGAAACACGTCGTACATATCATAAAATTAGGTGAAACAAAGAAATTTATATTTATTTAAGAAATTTTTTTTTTTTTTATTTATGTTCATTGCAACAATCACTTCGAAAATTTTATGATAATAAACATTTTAAATACTTTTAGAGTCGACGGTGGAGTTTCTCGTAACGACTTTGTGATGCAACTATTAGCCGATTTGACGGGATTGGAAGTCGAACGGGCAACGAGCAGCGAAATGTCGATATTGGGAGTCACATTTCTCGCCGGTCTTCAATGCGGTGGGCTATGAAACACATTTTTTTTACGGGTTTTTCATAGTTTTTTGTTTTTTTTTTAATCTAAAAAATCGAAGACTATTCCGATAATGCAGAACTGTTAAACGTAAAAAAAAAGGAACTCCAGAGGGATGCAACGAGTAGAATTTTTACGACTAAAAAAATTCTATATTTCCAGGATTTTGGAAGAGTAAAGAAGAGTTGATGGCGTTGCGCGGCATCGATAAAGTTTTCGTACCCAATCAGAACCGTCGAACGGATTATCAACCTGTTATTCGTCAATGGAAACGAGCTGTGGATCGTTTCAAGGAATGGTATTGACGACTGTACCAATTCGCGATATAACACAGTTAACGGTCCACCGACCCAATTTACTGACAATACTCGAATTATTGTACAAAATCTTAAATAGCTACTTTTTCTTTCGTCCATATAACCGCGTCGCGAGTAATGTAACTCTTTCGAACCGCAGTCGCGATTTCAATATCTAATTTTAAGATTTTGACGACTCGTAAAAAAAGAAAAAACAATAACCAAACAGAATTCAGGTTTATAAAACGGTCGGTACTCGAAGCCTTTGGAAAATATACCTGAATTATTTAGACGTTTCTTTTAATACCGCTATATCTTAAAGTAGGTCTGTGGTTTCGTGTTCATTTCGCATAAGTTCGAGAAAAATCAGAGAAAATTGCAAATATAAAAAAAAAAATTCAAAGCTTATTGAAAAATCTGAAAAATTTCATACGTATTCAGAAAAATGAACGAATCATTTTTATAAAAAAAAAGTTGGGTTTCCGGGAAATTTGTTGACCAATTTATTTTTTCATCAATTTGTTAATAACATTTTGTAATCATTATTATGCAAAATTAATCTTTTCAGTACCTTTATGATGCGTGAAGTTTTTCAGATTTGTATACCATCGAGAAGACTTCGCAATTTTTTCTCATTTTTCTCGAACTTATGCGAAATGTGTACACGAAGCGACAGAAATACTTTAAAAACATCGATTACACTGAAAGACCCAGAAATGGGAGAATGCTGTCCGGAGAATTACTACTGTTTTTGTACTATAGCCATCGATATGATATCATACTATATATAGTGTGAAGAAATATTGATATGTATAATAAAATAATAATTATAAGTAATTAATATAATATTAATAATAATTCTCATTATATTATATGGAGACTATATCGATCGATAGTATATCACATATCGATAAATAGCAATCATATAGTGTTCAGTATTTAATTTTTATTAACATGTTTTTGTTTTTGTTGATTTTTTGTCATCAGCAATTGAGCAGAATATTTGATCATTTGTTATTCCATGCAAAGTACCTGAGCGCGTGTAACGCGGCTGTTATTATGGACCAGCAACTGGCAAGTAGACTGATGGTATTTGAAATATTAAAAAAATCTCACGAGACACGAACTGCCGTCCCGGAGCTTTAACTATTAATATAGTTAAATACTATAGACGCGACCCAATTTTGTTTTCTCATCGAGAAATTTATGATTTTTCGATAATATTTTTCTACAAAAACTTCTACATTAATGTAGAGCAACGACTACAATAATAAAACGTAATAATTTACGCAACCGAAAAATCACAGATCGTAAGATTTTTCGTTACCATTGTGAGGCTTTTACGCTGATAATTTTAAAAAACCAACGGTGATGTATACGATAGAGTTTTGTAAAAAAAGTTCGAAAGAATTGACGAAAAAATAAATGCAATGATTTTCATACAAAAGAGTATATATATAGTATCATTGAGATCAGCATGCGGAATACGCGCAAAAAAGTACTCAGAGGGACACATAGAAAATCGATCTCTTCGAATAAACAATTGAATAATTGACTCTCAAAGTTGATGCCGTAATTGCAGTAATTAAAAGTATCCAATGATTGGCTTAAGAGGAGGTGAAACCTTTTCGAGTGCGAGAGAGATAGAGCGATCGGAGGTTACCACGGAGCGAGAGAGAGGCACTCGGTAACGTATTTCACCTCCTCTTAACGTGATGTGAAACATATTCTCAGTGTGTCTCTCTCGC
This sequence comes from Cryptus armator, assembly GCA_963971235.1. NCBI lineage: Eukaryota > Metazoa > Arthropoda > Insecta > Hymenoptera > Ichneumonidae > Cryptus > Cryptus armator. Next base: position 21,953,747 of record OZ020235.1, read on the forward strand.
TTCGCCGAAAGCGCCGATCACGCTATCTCTCTCGCACTTATACGAGTTTCACATCACCTTAACGCGGGTCGCTGTATGTGAAAACCTTTCGGGTTTTTTTTCACTTTTTCTCGAATCAACGTTTGCATTATGAAAAAAAAAAACATTGACTCTGCAATGTCTATGCATGCAATAGCGAGGGAAAAAAAGAGGTTATGTTGATGCGGCAATGATAGCAGCGTTGATTAAACTAAGCGGTGTAAATACGAGAGACCCAAACAGCGAGCACACGCCACAAGAAATGATATATAATTTCGAAAAGAAGCATCGAGAGACGGCATAGAGTTAGTTAGCGAAGTGAAGTGTGATAACGTCCGGCATACCGGGATCTATTGACCCTCGTCGCAGTCTTACGCGATGCGAAACAAGTAAATCAAATTCTGTCGCAATGCAAACAAATGCTCACCGTGCAACAAAGACGATTATCCGGAAAGTTTATTTGTTCATCGGCAGCAGGTAAAGTAGGGGAGGCCGGTGATAGACGAAACACACGTTGTATTTTACAATCCAATAGTTTTACGCAGCAGCTATGTTATTCCAATTACTTACCGTAACTTTAATTCGATAGCGAGTGTCACATACTCGCTGTGTAAAACTCTCGATATTTTTATTTACCGCGTAACCTCTGCGACTTTTGCTTCGTGTTTCGATTTGTTCCGATCTCTTTATAATTCTCCGGCTTATCAAGGAGACACAGTATGGACGGAAATTCGACAATCGCTGGTTGATTATTATTATTAGGTTAGCGCTACTGTTGAACCACGAATGTCGCTTGGAAACTGTTTTCATTCGAAACGTTTCTTCGCCGTTGATTCGTCGCGTTGGATGGCGGGCCGGATTTCTGCGAGAGACGTGTAGGGGACATCAGGGCTATATGAACGACGGGTCAACTATAACGCTATAGAAAAGTCGCACGGAGTTCCGTTTCTAAATAAATATTCCCGATTTTTTTACAGCGTAACTCCGGTTGTCTCGTGTTTCACGTGACACCGACGCCATTATCTTACAATTTCTAAAAGTATTCATTTCCACGGCAATTGAGAACATACGATCGGAAACTGACTAAAACCATTGTCTTTATTATTATTTTTATTGTTATTTACAGAAATTAAGTTTTCACTTTCAAATCTGTGTCTATAAAAATGCTGTCTTCACGTACACAAGTATATATATCAACAAATAATGGCTAACAATTCGCCATCTTTGAGTACAATGCCAATGGCTATTGTTTAAATTCCGGATAAAATTTGACGCACTCACTTGTTTATTATTCGTTCTCGCGTTGCTCCGCTACCGACGATGCCAAATAATAGTATGCATTAGTCGGGGGTCTGTTCGGTCGGAACACCGCGGCGTCTCGGAGGTTCCCCCTCGATTACCGGTCGAATAGAATTTTCATTACACCGCCGATACGATGTATAATTCTTTCATCGATTAATGCACAATGAATTTCCGACGCGTTGATGGGGCATTACGTAAAGACGCGACGACAAACTTGCTGTTTCATTGTAGAACTTCGATTCGTCCGAAAGACTCGTCCGGTATCAGCTTTTTTTTTTCGGCATAACGCAGTTCAGCCGCATCGATTGTTCGCTGCGACGCTGGAACAACCGGATTTGCGAAACACAAGTTGTTCGTCTAGTCGTTGTTTTTTTTTTATTGTTTTTTTACAAAGAGCGAATCGATTGCGAATCGCGATATCGACGATAGTTGGACTGTGTCGAACGAGTTTGCCGAGTTTGGTTATTTTCGTAAACGTCGAAGAATTCCCATTGCCGGTGCAGACTTGCCGGACATTCGAGCTCTCGTTGCTCTGGTGCGCGTAATATTTTCCGCTTATATTTCTATACAGCGCATAGCGCATAGTTGCTACCGTCAGCAGCGACGCTCGGATAGAACTCGTCAAGGATCGTCGGACTTGCAAAAAAATTTGCTAACGTTAAAATGGTAAGTAAACGCGTGTCTGCCTCTCGGTGAGTTCCCACACCGTGTTCGCGATCGTCTCGTTTCTCTATCGTGAAAGAGTCTTCGGGGCCTCTCTCGCATAACCGGATTTTCAGGGAGACCCTTCGCACAACGAACGTTACTCTCACCGCATCGATCGTCATATAGAATATATATCGCGCGTTCTTTTTCAACTCTCCGAATATCGAAAAGTTTCTTCGTTCAATCTTCGATGTGTCGTTGGAGTGTCATTCAGTGAGCATTTCATCGGGATTAGTGTGAATGGTGAGAGTTATGTGATGTTTGCCGTAAATCAGTGAAATTTTCGTATATCGATCCGTGAATTGTTAATAAGAGGCCTCTGCATGTTTCTTCCGGGGAAATGTGCCTCAAGAAAATTATTGTGTGCGCAATGATAATTCCGCGAAGTTATCGACGAATTGATGAAAAGAAAAAAAAAAAATTATAAAACGAAAAACTGAATTCGATGTTTTTTTTTTTTTCAAATACTAGAATTTTAAATTTCATCAAAAGCGGAACATTGTTTGAAATCATTCTACGAAATCATGCATAAATTAATGTTCTTAGCGTTTTTAATATGAAAGCCCGGGGCTATTTGAAACACACACAGTAAAGGAAATCGAAGGACCCACGCATTGCGAGTATCGCACTCTGCGGAATTTTTATCGCTTCGACCTTTTCGTCATGAATGTTGAGGACGCATCGTTAAACAGCGATTTATCCCTCGATAACGAGTCGCGCAACTTATCGATTGCGGTGTCTAATGCAAATCGCTTTATCGGCATCGATGTGCAAACATCTATTCGACAGGTTAACGCGCGCAATTTACGCAATGAATTCTCATCAATTAACACAAAGTTTTTAAAGAGGATAACGAAAACTGCGCGAGTGTAACGAGATTTTATCCGTCGCCTTCGGTGATTGTGTTGCCATGAAAAATTAAGTTTTTATTAACAAAGAGCACCTTGATAGCAATATGTATAGTAAAGCAAGTCGAGGAGTCGCCACCTCGGTGTAGCGCTTACGAAACCCGTCGTATAAACGTTTTTATTTATATCAATCGTACGAGGTAACCATTGCAGAAGCAGTTGAATTTTTTTCGCGATATCGACAGGGAAAGTTTTCAATTATACCGCTCGCTACATGCTACTTAGGTACGTTACCGTGGAGTCCGTACGTACCGTACCACATTAGCGTAAATTGTCTGGTATACCAGAGACAAATTGCATTGCGCGCATTTCCCGTTATCGGAACTTAATACTTATATCTTTGTAAGGCGAACAACTGTGAACAGTTGGAATTCGTTGTTTTGCTTTTCTAGGACATTATTATTGCATCTAAGGACATACAAAGGTCGTCCGGTTAAGGCGAATAGTCGAGAGAATTTTAAGTACAGCTGCACCGGTATAACTACAATTTGGTAATTCATAGAAGATCGGAGTTATTTGAAACACGGGCCGTAAAAAAAATAATGTTTTGACGCCGTTTGAGACTTTCAATTAGCGCTCTTTTGAAAATGCGGCATGTCGTATTTATTGCTTTATTAATTTTCCCGAATATTTTCGCGATATGTTTATCAAAAGTATTTCCCGAGGTCCACGTACCTAAATATTTATATTCTTTGACTATTTCCGGTTCTTTATTCTTATATCGACACGTTTCGCGTTTCATTTTCCGACCTCTGTTTTGAAAAATAAGTACCTTCGTTTTGCTAATATCGACAGTTAAGTTGTTTTTATTCGCGTATTTTTTAAGAGATCCGATTCTGTTACCCAAATCCATACCATCGTCCGAAACTACAACTATGTCGTCCGCAAACTTGAGTGCAAATATTTTGTTGTTACTCACGCATGGACAGCGGCGTATTTCATGGCATTTTCCGGGACGAAAGTCGTCAATTTCGTGACAGTAGCGAAAATATAGGTTCGCGCATGCGCAGTTCGCGATTGGTTCACTTTCGTTCCTTGGGACGACAGATTATAACCTTACATTTCACTGTCGGTCCCGCAAAACTGCCATGAAATGCGCCGGTTTCCCCGGCACTCGTTACAAAAAGCATAGTGTGCAACTCGAGCCGAATTGGCGGTTGCAACTCGCTTCGCTCGACCCGCAAACCTCACACTCGTGGCAATCGCCAACTTTCGGCGAATAGTCGTCTTGTTGCACAATATACTATTTACTTTCCTATGACGGATCCTCCTCCGTTTATCATCTGCCAGATCTCGTCAATGTCTTCGATAAACACGTTGAAAAGCAGTGGACTTAAGGGGGCAGCAACCCTGCCGCACTATTTTCTCTGTGCGGAAACTTTCAGTCACATGATCGCCGGCAATTAACTCGTTCAATGTATTACCATTAATGTCTTCAATGATTTTTAACATTTTCCTTTTCATTCGTAGCTTTTTCAGTTTTTCCAATAGCAAATTTCTATCGATCGAGTCGAACGCAGCTGTAAAATCCACGAATGCTGTGGAAAGTTAACCTCACTTTCGTTTGAGCCGATTGTTGATTAAAGCATTCAGCGTAAAGATATGATCGCGTGTTCCTCTCCCGGAGTTTTTTATTCTCGAGTCAACATCTCAATCTGTTTGTTATTATGTTTGTCAACAGCTTTATCCCGTATTTAAGGGTGAAAACCCCCGATAATTCGCTGCCATGTTGACGTCCCCCGTCTTGTGTATTCGGAAAATTCTTCCGACTACCTAACCTCTCCCCATCGTGCTTTCCTTCTAGAAACGCTTTAGGATCGCCTATAGCTGCTCTCGCAAACCTTTTTCTGGAATGCGTCTTCAATCCTTGAGCAACACGATGGTGATTCCGTCTTTTCCTGCTGCTTTGCTTTTCTTTTATGCTGTAATGAAACTTGTCGGTGATGGAACACTGAAACGTTTCCATTCTTGTCGCGAAGCTTTTCCAAGCACCGCTTCGACGTGTCGTTTCCATTCTTATCGCGAATATTTTCCAAGTACCGCTTCGACGTGCCGTTTCCATTCTTAACGCGAAGAGTGTCGTTTCTATTACGTTCGAATCTCAGCCTTTTATTTACTATAAAAAGACGCTTCCGGTACGCTATGCGCCATTTCTCACAAGAAGATTGATGAATAAATGCGCAGCTCGCTAATGGCACGTCCTAACTTGGCGCTTACCCGCTTCATCATCCCTCAATTAAAGTAATAATTGTAACAAATGATGGGCCTTAAATCGGAACTATTTTCCTTCGATTTATAAGCCCATAAATGTTTTCTCCGATTGTGACAAGAAAATTCTTATTACATTATTAATTTCCCATGTTTACTTTGACACGATGTTTTTTTTCATAATAGCGCGTTGCTTGAGACGAAACAAAAGATTCCTTTCGAACGTGATAACTCGTCATTGATTTACGCAGATGTTACATTTATGTTGAATCTTTACCGACATAGCGAAAATCGGATTTTTGTAGAACTACGACCTCGATTTCCGGTACAGTTGCGAGTGTTTAGAAAAACGCGGCAATACGCGAAAACCGTTTGAACGATTGAGATATTGCGAGTCAAGTTCGATCGTGTATTCATCGGTTCAACATTAATTTGACGCATATTACTATTATTTCCACGCGTATTTCGTAATTCGTATAGAAAACTCAACCGATAATTATCATCGTTGGCTCAATGACCTATCGATGTATTTTTTTTTAACGCATTAATTATCGTTGCTATAATTAAGTAGTTGACCTTTTCCACTCGTGATAATGAGTCTCGTCATATGTGAACTTGAAGAAGTGCACGGCCACGACTTCGTCGCGTGATGCACGAGATCTCGTTATCTATGCGTTTTCCGAGGATTCAGTTTTTGCGTTGATACTGCAGTACCACCGTCACGCGCATGAAAAAACACTAAGTAAGTGGGTATTAAGACGAGTGTCCCGATAAGCGACTCCCGGTAACACGGTAAACGGAGGTTAAACCCTATCGAGTGCGAGAGAGATAGCGTGATCGGTGCTTACGGCGGAGCGAGAGAGAAGCACTCAGTAACGTGTTTCACCTTCTTTTAACGTCTCTCTTGCGTACACGGTGCAGCGAATATCTCGTACTGTCGTCAACGACTGGGACATTCGTGTTATTAATGGATCGCCGAGAGCACGTTATTATGACGTGGACATGATTACGCCGTTTCTTCAGTAGATAGAGAAGCGCATTTTTTTCCTTATTTTCATAAGGTTTTTTTTTTATTTTCTTTATTCCTTCGTATCTTAATTACGTTATTGGGGAGAAGTCGCACAACGCGCAGGATGCAATACGCGGTAAAAAAATAGAGGTTATTTTAGCGTGTGTTTCAATTCGCCCCGATCTCGATTACGAATAGTTTTCTATAGGGGAAGGAAAAAGATGTTTACATTTCGTTGAAAAACATCAACAGATTTTCAAGTAAAAACTGACTGATTGGTAGAAAAATTTCTCTACACTGGATACAGTGTTGAGAGATCACTATAAACTCCGTATTGTAGGAATTAATGTCTGTATTTAATGTTAATAAAATGTTGTTGATAAAATTCCATCGTCTCTGGATCGCGCAGCGCACGTGACACTTTTTCATTGCGTCCATCGAGACGACCGGCGCTAATTAAAACACGACGCAAAATGCACGGATGCTGCAAAAAGTGTGACGACCAGCAGCGTTCTCACTTATGCATATATCGTTTTTTTACAAAAACAAAATTTCCTTTGTAGAAAGAAAAACATCGGGAGACAAAGTAAACCGATTTTTTTTTTTACGTTTGCGACACATATGTATTTGCAATAATCTCGTTAGTGAAAAAAAAAAACACGTCAGTCACAAAGACAGCCATAAAATGTGCATAGAATAACCTCATTCGGCGTCTAGACGCTGATGAAAAAGACAAAAAAAAAAAATTTGTTGCTGTGACGTAAAAAAGTACCTTGTGCTTCAACAGGCTGAAGAAGTAATCGTTGACATGGGAGCCTCGGAGGCTTTGGGGGAAACATCACCGACGCATTATCCAAATGGTATGGAATCCGATTCCGAGACGTGCAGAGTCGATCTTTCACCGGACGACGTTCCAGTTTCACTGCACGAAGCTTCGGACCCGAGTGAGTATATATAACCTATTTAACCTCCTTAGAGTATCATTTTTTTATTTGTATCTTATGTCACGTTTTCACCGGGTAACGACGCTTAATTGGTGGGTTACATAAGAGATGAAAATAAAAAAACAAACAAAAAAAGACGAAAAGACATATCATCATGATAATCGAATCGTGATGATTATTGTTTTGGATAAAAACCACGTATAAGAGAGCGACTCGCGGTACTCTGTTTCGGTCTATCCATGGAAACACGTATCAACCGCTGTGTACATATCCTCGGGCATCGATAACTTTATCACGACATATATTCTCTTAGTCTTAATAATTATTGTTATTCGGTCTCATTGTGAGTTACGCGCACCCTCCTCGGATACACTCGCGATCTGGAGATTCAGCCGCGCGACGGGCGGTCAGTACACAATAACGTTCGCGCTTCTTGTGTTCGAGTGCTGATAAAAATTCGACGATAAAAGTCCGAAACGTTGTCGGTCCGACGAACAGTGATTTTTTAGCTCGACTCCCGTAGTGACATTCTTCACGAAGAGAATCTCCCGTCTCTCCTAAATCTACACTCAACGGCTGTGTGAGTTATTTTGGATTAAAAATGTTTTTCCACCGAACGAAAGTGAACCAAATGTAAATAATCCTTTTTGCGCTCACTGTTCCGATTAGTTGTGAATTTTTTTATCGGACTATTTTTATCGCGTGCTAAACAATATTTAATTTGTCACGAACGATCGCAGCGACGGTGTTAAAATTAATATTTATACCCGCTGTTTATTGATTTACGAACATTAGCATTTTTTCATTAAGAAATTTCCAGTGTCCGACAAAAATTTTTTTCCGAGAACAATGGAATGGGGAAATAAAAATGATTGAAAACTGCAAAAAAAAAAAAACAATTTTTTTCACGAAAACAAAGCGTTCTCTGTGAAAAAGCAAAAATTAATAAAATCTCAGAAATTTTCGATACTTTACGACTACTATTTTGTGAGTTTTAACATATATTTATCAAAACACGACAAGTTTTGATGAATATTATGTTTTATGGAGTGCGTTGGTTTTTTGTCGAAGATTTTTTTTCGATTCATATTCAATTGACCGGCGCTGGTCTGTCTATCTGAGAATACAGTACTGAAATAGATTAACATTCCGGAAGCGATCAAAGTTCAAGGATAAACTTCTATTCGTCGTACGCGATCGCCGTTCACGTATTTTCCGCTCTTTTACGAATTCTTATGCGTCGATATATTCATACATTGTTGATTCTCGTATTTATAAAATATTGCATGGCAAATACGGTACGACGGGACCGGAGAATCCAGTTTTGAAGGTCTCCGCTAGAGATGCAGTGAGATAAAAAAATATTCATGAGAGGCGTCCAACGAGGCGTCACGATGAATCGACCAGTCTTTTGTAAAGCATATATAGTAGTGGCGCCTGGGGGCATCGTGATCCACTGACACAAGTTTACTCTCAACTCCGTCCCCAACTTTTCAAATTATCGTTTTTTTTTTTTCTCGGTAATTTCTGCTATTTCCCATGCTACTATTCTCGAATATTCTTTTAAACTCGAAGAACGTAGCGGGTGAAAAAAAAAAATTGGTCGTCGAGGCCACTAAATCAGCGTACGTTTCTTCAAAAGCCTTCAAAAATATTGTCCTTTTTTTTTGACATCGTAATAATCGAAAAAGATTTATATAAAATCGGGAAAAAAAAAAAAAAAAAAATGAATCGAATTTTATTTATCGATTTCGAAAAAATTCCCAAAATTTACGTCAAATATTAGGGAAATTTTAGAAATTATGCCGTTTCGCCCGAAAATTTGATCGGCACTTCCATATTTTTCTTATTTTACATTGCATCTCAATTTTATCACCTATCGATGAGATAGAAATAAGTCTATTAGCAATTAGAAATTAAATTAAAGTGGAGTTAGTTTGTCGGAGTTATTTTCGTAAACTAACTGTAGAGTAGGTAAGAAGCTCCGGGTGAGCGTAAGGTGGACGAAAGGAAAATCCCTACGATGCTCTTTTCGGTCGAATCGAAATCGTTCGATGAAAATGTCACACAAATCGAAAAGATATAACGCTACGCGATGCGCGCGCGAATTCATGTGTCCGCCAATAGAAACAAAATATAAGGCATGCGACAGCGAACGATTATTCAACGAAGACGTTCTCGCATATTTACACACTCTCCCCTTTGGACTGTGGGTAATTTATCTCCCAAGCTGCTGTGCCACCGCTGTGTGAAAAAGTTCAAGGACGGTTTCCACTGAGAGTGGCTCCAACCGAGAAGGGAGTTGGTTTTTTCTTCTTTTCACTCAATAATAATTTAAATTTACTGAAATCGCAAAAGTGGATTAAGGGGAGAGTGTGTAAATATGCGAGAACGTCTTCGTCGAATAATCGTTCGCTGTCGCATGCCTTATATTTTGTTTTTATTGGCGGACACATGAATTCGCGCGCGCATCGCGTAGCGTTATATCTTTTCGATTTGTGTGACATTTTCATCGAACGATTTCGATTCGACCGAAAAGAGCATCGTAGGAATTTTCCTTTCGTCCACCTTACGCTCACCCGAAGCTCCGTCCGGTGTGTTCTCTCGTTAAAATTTCAACTAAGGTGAGACTAAGTAGGGCTGTCAATGCCAATCGAAGTGTCGCGCAATCGCGTATATGCATGCAATAGCATGGAATCAGACCATATGCGGCTATTCTCTTCCATTAGACAAAGTGCGTCGTTTGCAACAGAATCGTTTTTTTTCCCACCGTCACAGGGCTCGCAATAAGTTTTTTCATGCCATTCGCGAATTGTCTATTCTCGAAGGAGGACTCTCGTCGAGTCGAACCAAATTAGTCGATCGAAGAACATTTCCAGTAGTGTGAAAAAAAAAACATGTCGGGCGGTGAAATGATAGCGGTGTTTAATGATTCCTTTGATAAAACGTCTTCAAACCGAAAAATGAGCCCAGAAGCCATAAAAATTCAAGTTGAACCGACGCACAACGCTTTTCGGAATACCGATGGTAGCAAACAGTTTTTACGATTTTCTGCATACCGATTTTTTTTTTTTTTTTTTTTTTTTCACGAAATAAATATTTTTTTCTAAAATGTCTCATCTATTTATCAATAGAGTTCGATTAATAATGAATGATAGAAAATTCCACTCGTATTATTCAAATGAATTTGTCCATTACGCCCTCTGGTTTAGTCTCATTTATTACTTTCAAGGTGCGGAATGAAAAACTTTTCGAAGGGTGGTTAATGCGCGCTAAAAGAATGTGCGCGCGATGTTGCTTTTGTTGGAGGCAAATATGCCATAAACGTGTTGTTAATCGCGGCGGTTCGCAGGAAACAGTGAAACCGGTATTCATCGAGCCATTCGCGAGTGACACCTTTTGCTCCCGTATAAAACTGGATATGCACTTTTCCCCACCGATGTTAATAAATAAAATATGCGTAAACTTTCGGGGCTTCAAAGACGTCGATGGAAATTCGCAGATGTGTCATCGTTCTTTTTTATATTCGCGAAGTAATCAATTTTGAAACGCGCACTTGTAAATAGAATTTTTTTGCACACAAGTGGATCTATCGCCCATAATGTAATTGGCATTATGTTTGACAAGAATCTATAAAACGATTAAAATTTATGACTATTTTAAAATTATCTCATCCGCCTTCACTTGAACAAACGTCTATAGCTGAAGTCGAACCGTATCGTACCGTACCGTCGAACCGTCTTGATAGATCGAACCATAAAAAAATTCAACGTTGATAAATTATAAATCTGACGTTCCGAACAGACTTTTCAGAAGATTATCGATTGTAGCGTATTTTTACCAGAAAAACGAAAACGTTTATCGAATAATTTTAAATATACGCGTCCACGTGATCGATTTTTTATTTTTCGAAAAAACGTTCGTAATTTTCGAATTATGCGACTCAATTCTAAACTTTATTTTGTATTCTATAGTAAAAATGCTCATCGATATAATCAGCAAAGTGAATCGCGGATTACTTTCGATTTCGGCGACAATTTTTTTCATCACTGAATGAAAAATACATTAGAAATCATTCCGCTTCCTCGACCGTTGCGCGGTTAGGTTCTAAATGAATTGTTCCGCAATAATGGAAATCTTTGATATAATTAGAAAAAATTATGGTTTATTAAACGTTCTCGCATGTGAGTGAAGTACAGCGCTCGTGAACACGAACTAGTAATCATATCCGCGATTTTCCAATGTGGTCGGAACGTCTGTAATGCTGATAGCGGAAATTCATAGTTCCCATTTTTCTCGTTTCCACTCTGTCCGGAGTCTGCCGCGAGCGAAGTGAAAGTTCGTTCGTGGTGACCTCTGGCGTGAAGGCTCAACAGTATTCTCCTCAACCGGTTGATAAATGCGTTATGTAAACCAGTGCTATAGTTGAGAAATAGGCGTCGAAAGTAAAACTCAGCCTCACTCGCGGCACGTATGATCGGAGAGTCTTAGTTTCTTCGGCCAGTCGTACTTTGGAGTTTGCACGCAGTAAAATACGCGTGTTTCTTGTTAATCGAAAATAAAAGTACGACAAGTACTTCGGTTTTTTCTCCGTCAGTTGTGCTCAGGTTGCCATCGGTCGGTGCTATTTGACAGAACGGTGAGGCTTCGTCAACAATTAAACTGTCACCGGTTTGGTGTTGTTTTTTGTTTTTTTTTTTTCATCAATAAATTCTGCTTTTATGGCGTTGATTCCCGCAAATTATCATATCTTCGTCGATTACTCGAACAGTGTGCGTTAAAAAAAAGAGTCGAACGATTGTGCGTTTTATACTGTCAAATGTCAAAACCGTTGACGATCGATGGTGTGTCGTGGGCAGTGCCCGGGGCGTTTTGACACGCGGTATACTCGAGTTGAAGAGAATGAAAAACAATTAGTTGCGCGGGGCACAGTGATTGGCAGACCACGCGGCATAACCTAAGACGGCGTTATGCCAATGACTGTACATTTCGTCGTGATACGAAACTACAATTTCGAGTTCTTATATCTTTGATGAGTTTCATAACGCTTATCTAAGATACTTTCTAAGACTCTTATCGCTGTGAATAAGCTTTCGTACTGATATCGAATTCTCGCTTATAATACGACAGTTATCGATCTTGTAAATTCTGAATATCCGTATCGCGTTTGTTTTGGTAATGCATTCTCGAAACATGCGCGCATATGCAACGTCGTCGTTCGGACTCTACTCTAACCGACTATCATAGGCGACTATTCATCCGATTACGTCATAACTAAGTATAGATCTCCGCGAGTATTTATTGTACTCTCGTGTTGAATACACGAACTCTAATCACATTCACCTTGAATCGTAACTATGAGTTCTTTCATTTTTTTTTCGTCTCTTTTTCTCGTTTCGTCGTGAATATTTCATAAACGCCGATAGGTTTTTATAAAAACGCATCGATCATAGCGTTTGATGAAAATGATGCTGTCGAACGCAACATCGTCCGCGGAGTTTTTTTTCGTTTTTTCATTGCGTGAAATATTTTTTTAGATGCTAACGATGTTGAATACAAATTAGTATATCGTCGATAACATTGTTCATGATAATGTCGTCCGTCGAAAATTTATTCGTCTCGTCGAAAACCTCCGAGAAAAAAAAAAAAAATTACGTTTGTTAAAAATAAGTTGTTTACGCGGAGATTGTAAACGACGCATCCGAGAATAGATGATTAACAAGGAACCGCTGTACAGCGATGTTTTTTAATTTTTAATTTCGAAGAGATATCGAGTCCTATAGTATCTTCATTTTTTTTTTTGTTTACTTACAGAACAAATGAACGGCAAAGCGGCAATGACGAATTACGCAGACGTAAGTTATCTAATTACGGTACACATGCATTCATTAAATAGTATTATAAAGCATAAAACACAACAAGTAATATAGTAAAATGCAATTATCAATGACCGACAAAATCTCATCGCGCGTTTACGTAAATCTGCAGCTCGTTCAAAAAACGAGGGATACCTTTTTCACCGGTAAAACTCGTTCCTTGGAATTTCGAATAAAACAATTGAAATCAATGAAAAAAATGATCGAGGAAAACAAACCGGAATTCTACGCGGCGCTCAACGCGGATTTGCGACGGGTCAGTTCCATTTTTTTTTTTTCTGTTTTCCGTTAACGGCAAATAGAAAAGTATTAATTGAGATTAAAAAACAAAAAATTCATCCGCAGTGCAAATTCGAGTCGACTGTCCTGGAGATAGATTACTGCATAAACGACATTAAATGCATGTTGATGCATATCAAAGAATGGTCGGCAGTGGAAAAGGTATGCGTTTCAAAAGACCGGAGAGGAGGAGCACTCAGTATTGGATAGTTTATTGAATTTCTGTTTTTTAGCCATCGAAAGATCTCATCAACATTTTGGACGGAGTAGAAATTTACAAAGATCCTTACGGCGTCGTACTTGTGATTGGCGCGTGGAATTATCCCGTCCAATTGTGTTTGGTGCCTATGATGGGTGCTGTCGCATCAGGAAATTGCGTTATTTTCAAACCGTCGGAAATTTCCGCTGCGACATCGGCGCTACTTGCGCGATTAATTCCGAAGTATTTGGATAATGTAAGTATTTTTTTTATTTTTATTAATTTTTTTTTTGTTTTACTTCCCGCGATATTATTTCTCATAGAGACCGATATTTTAGTAATTAATTCTTTAATTTTATTTCGAGTTGTATTACAAGTATTACAAGAAAAAAAAATAGTTTTTTATATACATATTTTTTTCAATAATTTTAAGACGACGTTTCAGCGCACGATTAATGAGGATTAAATTTGTAGGAATGTTATCACGTACTTCCCGGCGGCGTTACGGAAACAACCGAAATTTTGAAGCAGCGATTCGATTATATCTTTTACACGGGATCGACTAACGTCGGAAAAATTGTTCGCGAAGCCGCTAATAAATACTTGACGCCGGTAACTCTCGAATTGGGAGGAAAAAGGTATAATCTTAAGATAGTTCTGTCGCTGCGCGTTCATTTCGCATAATTTCGAGAAAAATGAGAGAAAATTGAAAATACTTTTCGATGGTATAAAAATCTGAAAAAATACATGCATATTAAAGGTATTGAAAAGATTAATTTTGCATAATAATAATTCCAAAATGTTATTAACAAATTGATGAAAAAATAAATTGATCAACAAATTTCCCGGAAATCCAACTATTGTTTTTATGAAAATGATTCGTTCTTTTTTCTGAATTCATATGAATTTTTTCAGATTTTTCAATTTGCTTTGAATATATTTTTTTTTTTTATATGCAAAAAATGTGAAAAAACACAAAATTGAAAGCAAATTGAAAAATCTGAAAAAATTCATACGTATTCAGAAAAATGAACGAATCATTTTCATAAAAAAAAAATGTTGGGTTTCCGGGAAATTTGTCGACCAATTAATTTTTTCATCCATTTGTTAATAACATTTTGGAATTATTATTATGCAAAATTAATCTTTTCAGTACCTTTAATATGCATGATTTTCTTCAGAATTTTCTTAACGCGACATTTCGATGAATCACTGAAATCTTTACATGCGATGACAAGAAAATGATATTAAAAAAACTTCGATACTTTAGCCCGGTGTACATAGACAATAGCGCTGATATAACCATTACGGCGAAACGCATATTGTGGGGAAAATTCATAAATATGGGACAGACGTGCATCGCCCCGGATTATGTATTATGTACACAAGAAGTTCAGAGCAAATTCATCGATAAAGCGGCGCAAATTCTGAAAGAATGGTTCGGTGAAAATCCCAAGGAAAGTTCCGATCTTTGTCGCCTCGTCAGCATGAATCATTACAAGTGAGTCAAGTCAATAAGTCTTTGTTTTACGCATTGAAGTAACGAAAGTATTTGAAAAAAATTATAATAAAAAAATTAAAATGAATAATGAAGAAATCGTATAAATAAGGAGTCCAATGTAAAAAATGTCTAAATAGTTTTTACGTCTATAAGTTTTTTTTTTTATAATTCTTCGAAAGGTATTCGGTTTCAAATCTGTATTTTTAAAATAAAACAATTTTTTTTTTTTTCAGTCGTATATCCAATTTCCTCACGGGAAATGGCAAAGTTGTGATCGGCGGTGATACCGATCCCAGAGAGAGGTATATATCGCCTACGATTCTGTCCGATGTGAAATCTTCCGATCCTATAATGCAGGAAGAAATATTCGGACCAATTTTACCAATCGTGACGATCGACAATGCTTACGAAGCAATTAAATTCATCAATCAACGGTAAGTTTTTATTTATGATTTTTTTATTGAATTACAAAACATCAATCATCCAAACTATTAACGAAAAAAAAAAAAAAAAAGGTATTAAAATTTCCTTGCCGTTCCGCAATGCGAACCTTCGGCAAAAATTAAGCTTACTGTGTCCGTCTCGCGAAGGCTTAAGAACATAAAAAACAACAAAAAAAATGCCATATAAAAGTTTTATGCACGGGAATGTTTTTTGCTTCACTATTGTAAATTATTCACTTGTGTCGTTCGTATCACTCGTTTACGCAATAAGGCATTCAACATTAAAAATGGATTTACAAATTTTAGTAACAAAACTTAAAAAAAAAAAAAACTATATATATATATACTTTGCGATCGACTAATGCGTTCTCCATTTGGATGATCTCATCATTCGCATGCCTATTCGCCTGTCTCCGCCAATGCCGTGCAATGTGAATAATATCACGAATTCGTTTCGCGTCGCGATGTATTATTTCATTTAAATTTTTCGCGTACAATCGCATAAACGTTCGAATAATAAAAAATCTTTGATCGGAAGAAAAAATCAACACGAAACGGGACACTAAAGTCTCCGAGTGCTAAATTCACACCTAATATTCTTTCTTTTATCCACGAAGCGAGTGCCCTCTCACATTGTACATATTTACCAAGGATAAGGGAGTCAGAGATTTGATAGTAAGTCAAACTCGCAGCGGTGCTGTCTGCGTCAACGACACGATAATGCAGTATGCCGGTAAGTTAAAATTCACGTTGCAGAGGGTAGAGAAGTTCGCAGTAGCAATTTAAACGTTTTTTCGTTGCTACACTGCGAAAATTATCGCTTTAGGCGCTAAGAAACTGTCGAATACGAGAGAACGAATGAAAGAATCGGTTGGCATACATTACTAAACGGCAACGTGTATGAAAAATAAATCGTTATAATGTACATATCTTCGAATAAGAATGAGTGTTACATTCGTAACTGCGAGAATACATGTAAAAAGTTTTGCATAGATAACTAGAAAGATAAGATACATTGAAATCAGCGCCTCGAGTTGACAAAATGTATTTCAAACGATTAAAATCAACGAACGATTTTATATCGATTTAGTTTACGGGTAGAAATATTTCATTTTAGAAATGATCGGTAATGTATCGTATTTTTGTAATGCGAGCAATAGCTCGAAAATTTTTACACGATTTTAGGGGCACATTGACATTTTATAGTCTGCATTGCCAACATCTCCTTGAAGGATCATTATAGTGTAACGAGCCAATGGATAGCTGATTTTCACGATTTTTTTTTCGATAGATAAAATACGCTAATCAGTCTCATTTTTTTATGTCACATCAAAGCACTCATGGAGAACAGAAAAAAAAAATTTTTAACGTTGATTTTTTTTTTTTTACATTTTTTTTGGGCGGTTGAAAATGGGTTGTCAAAAAAATGTCTCTTGACGGTGTACACTTTTCTAATCGTAAATATTTTCTAATACAAAATTTGAAAATAGTTTATTCATCAGTATAAAAGACGCTATCGCGCTGTGGAGAATTTTTTTTTTTTTTTTTTTTCGATCAAAATTGACAAAATGGGGACAATTTGAAAAAAAGAATCGAATTTGGATTTTTTTTTTTCGATAGTTTTACGTTAAAAAAAGAAATGAAAATTAAAAAAAAAAAGCTTTCATAGCGCGATAAAGAATGGCGTGAAGAATGTTGCGGAAGAATTTCAGACGAATAGCTTGAAGACTCTTTTGAAAATTTTACACTACAGTGATCCCTTAACCTCGGCGTACCATTCTGAAATTTCAAGGTTCACATAGACAATAAAAAAAAAAAAAAAAATTGTAAAAAAACGTACGAAGAGAACACTAACTCTTGTCTCTTCGTACGAAAGATTTTAGACGTTTATTTTTTGAGTTCAAGAATCTCAATTTTGTTCAAATGCAAGTTTTCCGTTAATTTCCTTTACTCTGAAAAAAAAAGAAGATTAAGATTTCTTTGGTGGATAATGGTGCGCGAAATAAATATCCGTACTGTACTCCAATTAATAATTAAATAATGTCTAAGATCCGAAGATTTCAAGGTGGTAAACAGAAAAAAAGTGATAAAAAAAAGGAATGTGTGTCGAGGTAAAGTCAAAGGACCGATTGCATACCAAAGCGCACCTGGGAATCAGCATGAGAATCGACTATCTAACAATTGTCGATGAGCTTTGAAATCTTATTTTTCCATTAACTAAACATCTTCTTTATCGTTGCTTCATGTTTTTCACAAATAACGCGTAATTATTGGCTGTAACTTAGGATATAGTTTCACGTCCCGCAATTTCGTAATAATTTCTAATTGTTTGCAAAAAAAACGCACATAACTGGTGGACATTGCACAATACGTACAAAGAGTCGCATTCACGTTTCGTTTTACAAGTGTATAATTGTAATTAATAAAATGTTCTTACGATTAAATCGATGCAACGCAACGAAGAAGCGAATTCTAGTAACGCAATTTGGTTCTTTTCAACTCTAATGGTGCAGGGAAAAGCCTCTAGCGATGTACTTATTTGGCAAAGATATGGATACTTTACAACTAATCAACAAGAACACATCTAGCGGTGGTGTCGCCATCAATGACTCGATGTTGCATGCCACAGGTATCTATGATTTATATAGCGTTGAATTTAAAAAACCTTCTCACTGACGCACTAAAATTAATTTATTTCACGGCGTGCGAGAAATCCGCTTTCTCGCACGCTTCACTCCGCTGCGCGTGTGAGAAAGCACATTTCTCGCACTCGTGAAATAAAAATTTTTACGATACTCGTGCGAGAAACTTTTTCTCAACTCGTGTGATTGCAACACTCGTCAGAAAAAATTTCATCGCACTTGTATCGTAATGTACTATTATCACCGTATAACAATTAATATAGGGTATTGAAATCTTTCAACTGTTGATTTGCATCGCAAAATCAATTGTACATTTGTATATTTACAAAACACTTTGTACAGCGCGCGGCTATTATATATTGTTTTTCAAACTTTTTCGTATCGTTTGTCAATAATATTCTTCACAAAGAAAAACATTACATTTAAATTATTTTAGTTTGCTTCAGTTGCTCCGAGTTTTAAAGATATTGTTATTCAATAATTAATCAACTAGTAGACGGAAATATAAGATTAATCAGAAGTTTTTTTAGGTGTGCCTTAGGTACTGCGTGTGCGTATGCGTGTGTTTGTAGTGTTAAGGTGAGACGAAAGGTATCCAAATTCAAAATCTGCTTTTCGAAAAAAAAAAAAAAAAAAAAAAAAAAATTTCCTAAAATTGGATACATCGATTTACAAATTATCCTGGAAATTAATTTAGATAATACGAATTAAAACGTTAAGAAGAATTAATACTAAATAATAATGAATAATAAGAAGAAAGTTTTTTCCCGTTTTTTTTTTTTTATTTTATACCGTGAGAATCGTGTGCTCACAATTGTTTGGATTTTTTTCTCTAGTTGACGTTCTGCCTTTCGGAGGTGTTGGTTCATCCGGAATGGGAGCGTATCACGGAAAACTCACTTACGATACGTTCGTTCACAAGAAGAGTTGTCTCGTGAAGGATTTCAACCCGCTTGCCGAAAAATTAGCATCGTATGTTATACACAAATATATCATCCGAATTCGAGTGATCGAAATTTTTCGAAAAATTCGAAAAATCATTTATCGAGTAAAATTCGACGCTTGCGACCTTAAGGATGTATTACACGTACATTTCCAACCAAAAGTTTAATATGATTAAAATTTCACTACTTCGTGATGCAGTAAAAATTTGAAAAAAATCAAAAGTATTGAAGATATTAAGAACATTGATTTTGCATAATAATAATGCCAAAAAATTATTAACAAATAAGTAAATAAATAAATTGTTAAAGAAATAGCCAGTGAAAGTTTTTTTTTCGCATTTCAAATGAATTTGTTGATTTTTTAGAAACCATATAAATTTTTTTCAAAATTTTCTTGCATTTCTGATATTTTTATTTTTTTGAAATTTTGAAAAATGAATATAAAGGCACGAATTTTGAAGATTTTTTCGCGGTAACATTCCACAATACCCTCTCGAAGTTTCGGGCGATTGTACTAAAATTTACGTAATAATAGCGTTAAAAAAATTTCAAAAACCAGATTTTCAAAAATGTACAAAATTTCTGAAAAAATTCATATGGTTTCTAAAAAATTAAAAGATTCATTCGAAATAAGAAAAAAAAGTTCCACTGACTATTTTTAAAATTATTTATTCTTATTATGCAATAATCAAAGTTCTTGATGTCTTCAGTACAGTTGATTTTTTTCAGAATTTTATGCTATTGATAAGTGTTTGAAATTCTCGGGAAATTTTCATTATTCGCTGGAAAGGGACGCATGAAGCATCCTTAATAAAAAAAAAACCCTTGAGAACCACAGCTGACGACTGATACATTTATTTTTATCTTTTCTTCACGCAGGAAAATCATTAATATTAATATTTCTTCTTTACAGATGCCGTTACCCGCCTTATACCGAGAAGAAGTTGGCACTGCTGCAGCTTTTGCTGGCAAAGCGGCCCGACATCCCCGGAATTCGTTACTTGCCTCACATGATTATGTTTGGTTTGGGTATAATAGCATCTGTTGCTTTCAGAGCCGCGATGAAGGTACACAAGTCGGCAAATATGTAGTTCGCTCGTTATTCTCGTCATTGTTTGCACTATTGTCATTGTTCTTTCACGCTGAACGAGAGAATTTTCATTCCCAGTTCAGCTTGTAACTCACGCTTTTGCTATTATAAACGTTGTGACAATAATCGTATCGATGCCCGCAAAGCTACGATATTTGATCGCTGCCGGGAAACGACACCTGAATAATCATACGATACTACAATGAAATAGTATCGAGTCACGACGGTTCATTCAGACTTCCAATTAGCCAAACACAAGAGTAATCTGAACATCCCGCGTCTTCCATAAAAAAAAATAAAAAAAATACTCACCATAATTTTTTAATGCAGACAAACATAGTTGCTACACGCGTAAATCAGGTAATGCATATAGAATGTTTTTTTGTTACTTTGTTCATATTATTTTCTTTGAAAAGCTGTTTTTTTTTTAAAGTATATATACATATATCTATATAGAAAAATATATATTAAAAATCTACGCACAATCGGGATAATCCTGTAATATTTAGCACAATAAAAGTATCACTGATAGCAATTCGCTTTTTCTTTAATACGTTCACAGATTCCTCGCACTAACCCTCATAATCGAGGTGAATGGTACAATCAGTGATCCGTGATCAGTGATCAGTGTCCTAATTTGCGATGAAAAAAACCCGACGACCATTTTCGAGGTCTTATCAGTGCGGAATTTAACGCGCTAAAATTTCTATCAGGATAATCGAGGCGACGACTTTTGTATTCTCGTTTATTTTTATAAATTTATTTAGAGCGGATAGTTATCATTGGTATCGTTACTAATCGTACCGTTCGCCTTTTTCGCATCGACATGATAGACTGGAGAGCCTAATATATCGATCATTTGCAAAAAAAAAAAAAAATAAAAAAGAAAAATACCGATTCATCTATTATCAATAGTCGACAATTTTATACAAATCGGAATACATGATTTCAGGAATACGATGGTTCGGAATGACAACTGTAACCGCGCAAAAACTGTGTTACCGGCTAACGCAATTATCGATACGGCAAGTGACACGCCGACGAAGCAAACATATATTTTACATTTTATATATGTCGCAGTTATCGCACCGCGATGCACATACGATTTATTTTTATTTTTTTTCCCACATCACGAAGAATATCGCTATTTTTCGAGATCCCGGAGATATGTTGTAAAATAAGATATAAAAAAAAAAGAATTCCTGTAAACGATATAAGGATTTCTCAAGGAATAAAATTTACGCTTATTTTCTAAACAGTACGTAAAATTTACAGCAAATATATCAAAATGTATAAGTAATATGATTATTCCTTTTGAGGAAAGCAAAAAAAAAAAAAAAATATGCGAGTAAACATCACTGTTAGATATAATGATCCCATCACTGTACAGACGAATCAAAGTTTTTTAGACTTTTACATTTGTATAATTGTTACTTTTGTGTGCGTACAGAGTAAATCAAAGAAATTTAAAATTCGTTAAAATACTGTTTACTGGATTTGTTTAAAATCCGAATTTCCGATTTAAACGTATTTTTGTTCTCAATTAACACGATAACGGAGTGCATACAATGCATTTGTTAAATCTTAAAACATTCTATCAATGTCGCGATGAATATAATAAAGTTTACTTTCTATTTGTTATAATAAAATTTTGTTGTTTAATTAATCTTTCCTAACTTTCCCAATGACGTGGAGTTAACAATCGGAAGAGGAAATCCCGAAGATATTTCAGACCGAACAAAAAAAAACGACATTTTTTTATTGTTAGAGAATTGTTTAACAATTTATCTAGGGGATCTTATTATTATATTGTTAACGGTAACACGAAAATTAGCCCCCGGAAAATCGGCCTCCGGGAAATAGGCGCATCGAAAATTTGTCCCCCAAACCACGTGTGCGCGTTTGCGTGAAGTTTAATTCTCGAGAAAAAAACAATTTGCAATACGATCGATACATTACCCAATACAATATACGATTACCCGGAAATAGAATCAAATATCCTAAAAATACAACTTCAGCCCATTACACTTTGCCAAAACGCACTGTTCTCATCACACATACATCGCGGTGAAAGTGCCCCCGGGCGTGAGCGGCGCAGGCCGCGAGCTCACGCGGTCTAATTTTCCACTGCCACTCGCTTCGCTTGGGCGACAAGGACCGCAAGTCTCACACTCGTTGCAATCGCTAACTTTCGGCTCTTGTTGCACAATGTACCATTTTCTAGAATTATAAGAATCCGGGAATGTATGGAGACTAAATTTCCGGGACCCCAGTTTTCCGGTCCCCAATTTTTCGTGGGTCAATTTTCCGGCGACTCGTATCCCGAAATTCATTGTTAAGAGTGGTTAAAAAATAAATATGCAATAATGTGCAAAACACGCATTGATTACGCCACGTGTTGGCGGTGCTGATTGCGGATTTGTCGCGATGTTTTTGACATGTTTTTCACACTCTACACAACCCGATTCCATTCAAATGTTTCTCCCGAAAAAATGTTGGCTGTGAGAGCAAAAACACGTTGATGAATAAAATTAGACAAATCCCGTTTTACCGATAATATTAATTATCCAATTTGCAATAAAAATAACACTCGAAATATTGGAACACTAATCGCAATAAACGAATGAAACTTAACCTCAATCTACAAATAGCAATATGTCACGGGGGTCAACTACATTGAGCGAATAAAAAATTGAATGATAGTAGTGTAAACGCGAATGATACCATTGGTAACGCTCCCTTGAATTTTCGTAGGCAAACAGTCGGTGGTATTGTTTTTTTAATGTATAACTAAAAATGTTACGAATAAATACCCTTTTTCCGAAGCAAACGAATGAAATACTATGGACAATGCGGCAAGTTCGGTTGTCCAATGCATTATTGCCGATTCCCGTTGTTGGAACGTTAATACGTTAAGAAAAACGAAACACGTGGTGTTTTACATCGAAATTCCAAAAGATTCTTCAAAGCGATAACTTAATCGATATTAATACGCAAGACTATTGAAGACACAACTGATTGACGCTTCTTGGCACGTTCAGCGGATAACTCAACGATAAAGTTGCATACGTACGTGACAAGTATATTGGCCCCGCGTGTGTAATTAACGCACCTCCGGTATCGATAGAAACGAAAACGTGCCTCTGCCAAAACTGCCGTTAACCGATTCACTCGTCGCAAAACGAATACCATAATTATGCTATATTTCAAAAACATTCCCGAAGACATAATATTTTGTACTTGAAATACTGATTAAGATGTTAGATTCGGTATATAGACCGATTCGACAAGACGATGAGCATCATTACTCGTTCGGTACTTTCGGGTGAAACTTGTGGGTGTAGAAAGTACGGCTGTTGAATTGATCCGTAGGCAACTGTACGAATAAACTGTTATCGTCGTGATTAATCACAATTCATTGACGTATCATCATGAGAGTGAATTTTTTCATCGTCGTACCGATTTTCGCAATAGCCGCGATGGCTACAGAATATTACTCCGACATGTACGACAAAACCAATGTGGACTCCATAATGAAAAGCGATCGTCTTTTGAAAGCGTATTTGGATTGTTTGCTCGACCAAGGCCCCTGCACTGCTGATGCGCGCGCATTCAAAAGTAAGTGTATTATTAATTATTTCAAAAAATCATTATTAACGGTTTCTGCCGGTAGATAAATTAGTTATTTATCCTCAGAAAGGTTAACCGTTTAATAAAAATAACATTTTTACTGCGTTACCGCGGTTAGATAATAAAATAACGGTTTTTTTTTGCGATCATTGTTGCATCGTATTGTGTCGCAATACTGCTGGACATTCTAATACGTTAAATTTATTTCTAGCGACGCTTCCTGATGCGATCGCAACAGAATGTGAGAGATGCAGTCCGAAACAAAAGGAAATAGCAAGAACGATCATTCGACATTTCAAGCAGCATAAGCCGGAAGCCTACCGCCAACTCACTCAGAAATACGATCCGAACGATCGTTTTATGGACCAATTTATTAAAATCCTCGGGATATAACACAATGTTTAATAATAAATAAATATTCAACGATTCATTCAGCCAACAACATTTTTATTCGATGTACAACATTTTTCTTGCATGTGTTTTTATTTTTTTTTTCGTAAACGTATGAAGAAAAAAAATCATCACCGTATTAATCCTAAATATTATAGGGAAATATCGTTGTGCGTATCGCCATTACGATTGTTTGTGTTTTTTTCGCAAAAAAACTTTTACAATACTTTAGACTAGTGTGCAATACGAATTATTGCTTGTGATAGTACACTGAAAAAAAAAAATTAACAACTTGCCCGTTGTATTTATTTACAACGTGCGCTTTCCACTGATCCGTTAAATAAAAGAATTTCATAAACAACCGGTCGAATTTTCATCAAATCTGTTTTCCGCCAACGATCAAAGTCGCTTTTCCGTCACATTGGGATTCACGTTCCGCGGAGTAATCCTTAATGCTTCCTCGCGTCGTCGATTGCTTTGGAAACGAGTGCTCTGTATTTTTCGGGTTCGTTTTCCGTGTAAAAGATTGTGATCTTGTCGAATGCGATTTTTTGTTTATCCGTACATTTTTTGCAGCTCGTCACGATCGACTCGCGCAAGTGATCTGTAATACGAAAAAAAAAAAAAAAAAAATTCGGTAATAAGCTTCCGTCATTTTTATACAATTCGTCGTGAAGAAAATTTTACGAGAAACAGGAAAATAATGAAGCAGCGTTGACATCATTTCATTTTCACGGTGTCATAACATTGATCACAAAGAGTACTTTATACACTCGTTGTAGCAGTCAAGGAAAATCATTTTCAACACTAAAGATTATGCAAATTTTTATCGACAACGGTGATGGCGGCAATATTGTAATTATACGAATATGTGCACAAAAAAATTGAATTATATAATCGGTGGATTAAAAATGAAAAATAGTCATTATGCAAGTTACGTTCGAAAGGATGGCACCCCATAATTTTCGGCGATATTTCTCGGCTGATCAACTTGTATATAAATGGCATTGAATAATGAATTCAAAATAATATAAATTAATAATTAACGGGATTATTATTAATTTAATTAATATTTCATTGAATTTCTTAAATAGCCATTTATTTCGTATATAATATAGATATTTTTATTTTTATTTTTCGAAATTCCCGAAATACACGTTCCACCGAATTCATAATGAAATGGTTTTGTTTATTGCTTGCGCTACTCGATTCTGCTGACCAATCGGAATATCATTTACGCAATACGTTCAAAGTAATATTTCTCGAATTTACCTTTGAAGAATTTTGCATCCGGAGTTAAACAGGGTGCTTCGCCCGCGAAACATTTGTAGTACGCATTGCGTTGCCGGGGATTGGCCAAAATAGCGTCGACATCTACGTAATCGTACTTGTCGGAGTACATCTGACACTTCACGATTACGAACGCGCCGGCCAGTGCGACCAATAAAATAGCTGATTTCGAAAACATTTTTTCTGCTTTTTTTTTTATTCGACACTGGGATTTACTCGATTATCGAAAAATTTCCAGGACCGCTGATTGTCGTGAACTGGGCATCTATCGAAATCAACGCGTATTTATAGGTGTCTCGTTTGGGGAGTCGTTGGTGACGTCAATAACTACTTTGCCGGTTCAGTGAGCGAGTTTGAGGGGGCATCGGATCGACTCGTCTCTCGAAGGACGAATTATTATTTTTTTTTTTTCAGTTAATCGTCGAATCTGCTCCTCGCGTTGCTATGTAGCGAGGGGCACAGTGGACTAGTCGTACAGAAACAAATAATGTTACTTTTAGTTGCGGACTAATTAATACATTTTCCAAGGGTAGTAGACATAACCTTGAATACCAAACTTCGCGGAAAATAATTACACGATCGCCGCATGAAAACTTGTAGATATATCGTACAAATAAACACTTTTAGACACTACTAGATATATCATGAAATTTGACATTGTAGATTTCGATAGAACCAGGAAATATAGCAATGACTAAGCCGAGCGATTCTAAGAGAAAAACAAAAATATTCAAACAAAATAAGGAATAATTCCGTCGTCGTTGTGGAAAGTTTCATTATACGTGAATCGATCGTCAGTTATTGAATTATTTTTTAAAAGTCGAACCTTGACGCGGAAGCAAGTTTTTTTTTCATTAATAGCTTATACATTGCACTGAAAGGTTTTCGTGACTTGGGAACCAGCGGCAGTGAATGTATCCGCTTCGACGGGGTATGTTTTTTGTTTTTCTGTCGTTTATATAAAACAGTGACGTTATTACTTAATCCACGACGATCTTAGATTATATTGTGAATATGCATGCATTTAATATTATGGCAGAAAATAAAATAAAACATTTCCGAGGATCGCGGCAAATATATACACTATTTCGATGCTAAGCAAGCAAAGGGGGTAAAGTTTAATATTACCCCATCGATGAATAAAAAAAAATCCGTAAAATAAATTATCCTAAAATAGATTCCTAATAATCCGTATCTTAATTATCCTAATTATTCCTAAAATAAATTATCTTTTCTATTAGTAAACATTCTTAAGCAGTTTAACTGAAATTTCTTTTTAATGATTCTTAAAAAAAATTATCATTTCTATTGCCGCTTCGGAATGACCGTGAAATTAAGGAGCGTTTCGCGTTAGGTGTGACCGAAGAGAGACCTCATCTTTTTTGTTTTGTCATTATGTTTCGCGACTCCGATCAAAGGTCTCATCGGTTTTTTATTTTTCTTTCACATATTAAAGAGGCGAATTTTTCCTCGTCGTTATCTTTATTCCGCGAATTTACGAGTTTCTCCCCCCTTTCTTAATTTTTTTTCTATTTATATAATAATAATGTTGTTTTATGAATTTTAACAGAAATAATTAAATGTTCTTTTTGTTATTGTGCTCGTCACTGATCCGCGATCGATGTAGCGAATGTTTGATTTCTTTGGTAAGACGAGGAAGAATTAACCTCATCATGTATAAATAAAGAGAAAATAAATAACCGCATCGGAGGACTCTGATCGGCGTTGAGGCGTAATCACAAAACGAAAAAGATGAGATCGTTCTTCGCCATGCACTCAACAGAAAAGGCACCTAAATTCAAGGCCGTCCCGATCGTATCCAATGGTATCGGAGAATCCCACAGCCCAAGCTACGGAAACTTCCTGCTGGTCGTTTCGCAAATATTGCGTCAAGGTGCGTTATTCGTAATTATTGAAATAATTTCGATAACCGTGTACACGACCTTAATTTCGGGTAACGGTTGTTGGCCATTTAAAAAATTCATCGATCTAATCCCCTATACGATAAATATGTTAATCTTTTCATGATAAGTGCACGAAAAGTGGCGTTTCGAATGGCATTTTCGTGGAACGAAAGACAAACAATTGTGGATCACGTGAACTTATCTTATTACAAAAAAAAAAAAATACGAAATTTTGCACGGCAAATAAATTAGTAACGAGGAGAATTAATAATTAGTTGACACAACTACTTCGAAAGAAAAAAAAAACGATCGAGTTAACTATTAATTCGCGCAACTAATTGGTTTGTACCTCCAACTTATCATTTTTTCAATGCATTTGAAAACATTTTTTTGGACTGCATTATCGTTCGTCAATTAAATTTGATGAAATTAATTTGAATTTTTTTCCAGTCGTTGTTTCACCAAACCCTTAAATGTGATATACGATACACTACACATTAAAGTTATTGATAAAAATAAAAAATGTATCGTTTATCATAAGTTTTCATTATTAAAAGAGGGGGTAATATGACCTTCATAATTGGTTGGTGTGATACATGAAATTTAAATAGCTAAGTAGTTGCGTCAATAAAAAGCTTAAATTTCGCGTTCATATTGGACCCTCGGAAATAATAAATCGATGCCTCTATAAGATAACCCCTAACCTCCCCCCCCCCCCCCCCCCCCCCCTGAGCCCCCCACTGACCTAATTGGTTCGTCTATTCGGCGATGAAGGTTACTTCCGGTTTCGAAATATGGTTTCTTTAGTCTATATATATAATATCTAAATACATTAGAAATGTTTCTATGATGGACCCTTTCACTCGAAAGGAAGAGACGTACAATAGTAGACAGATATGAAGCGCTTAAGCGCTTCATGATCTCACGATCATTGCTACAGCGGAAAGGCCAACGTCTCAGTGAAGGTCACACATAAAGGCCCTTCCGTTCCGAAATGAACGACTCTTCCAAATACCTGTATATGTCTATCCGATTGCCTCGTACTTCCGGTACACGTTTTTCGAATCTCATACACGACCTTGAAATATCACGCATACCGCACATGCAAGGTGAAGAGTATAATTATATACCGCACACACTAAATTATTCGGGTGCATGTTCATTGGCAGGGGAAATGAAAGAATAACGACGAGAAGGCTTCTTTCGCAAGTCCATCCCGATTAATGGCGGACGTTCAAATTACTACAGGGTGTCCAAGAATTCACTATCGTAGATCCGAAATTGTTTTATTCCTAAGATTTTCCGATATGTTTCCTTGAAAATGTCAGCCGTTTCGTGAAATACTTTAGACATTTCCATCGGATAAAATTTTTCAGCAGCTGGAATAGTTTTTTTCTTTATTTCGAAAAATTCGGAAGTATATTTTTTTCCGTCATAAATAAATTTTTCTTTTCGGAAATAATATGATATTTTCAATGAATAGCTCCAATGTTTTTTCGATAATTTAGTTCGAAAATACAAATTTTCTAAAATGAAAAAAATTTCAAAGAAATATTTGTATATTTGTACGAGGATTCGTCGAAATGAGACATGCCGTATATAGACGATTTAAAATTTATGCATATACAAGCCAAGAAGCGGGATATTCGAATAAATATTTTCAAGTTCGCGTTTAACAGAGTGGAATCGTTGTAAATCAGACGCACAGAGACGTTTGAGGAATGTGTTCACCTTGGGGAAATTGTTGTAGCTCAACCCATTGATCCAAGTGCCAAGGCGGTGTCGACAGCCTGTTTGAAATCTTGTTCGATTCGCGGTACAAAAACTCGTCTCTTCGCTTTATAATAACATATTTCTTTCGTCACACGGGTGGGCCATAATTTTAATACGTTTGATCGTTATACCGGTTGTTCATAATTCTTGACGTCAATCGAAAAGATTGTCACCGAGAGGTTAACAATCTCGTCGCGTATCGCCTACTCATTTTTCGGATTATTACACGATTATTGGCGCGTTGTCATTAGCGCGTTTTGACCGCTTCGACCGGTAGACGAATCTTTCGCATATCGTATTTATCGTGTTTTCACTTCAATCGAATACGAGTCGCAAACATTTGGCGTTTCTTTAATGATTCTTCTATCGTAATTTTTTGGATAACGTGACTATAAATAGACGATTATTGACGAGGGGTACGCTGCTCCGCGTAAAATAACGAAGACCCTGTTCGGTTCGCGATGGTCTTGACCGCTCGTCCTGTCCTGATAATGCCCCAGAACCTTGGTTCCGAACCGCACTTTGCGTGAGTCAACCATCCAGAATGCAAATTCTCCATCAGCGAGAAAGATTCGCGTCCGTTTTGTTTGGGAAGGTCAACCTACGAATGGGCCGCGGTAGAGAAAACGTAGCAAAACTCATACCTACTAAAGACCCAAAATCTTCACTATGTCAACGGTAAGCGCGAAAGATAATAAAATATATTATAATAATCGTTATAATGTTCGGCTCGTCTCATTAACCCTTTCTACCGTTATACGCGTTGGATATCGTTGTAGTAATTTCATACGTTAGCGGATCTTCAATGCGAATACATCGACTTCGTTTATCATCGTACAGCATTTTATTTTGTTTTCTATTGGCTATTTGAAAAATGCCTCTTTAACCTTTCACTGTCGTTTGTGTTTTTCACGCCGATATTCAATTTTCTGGCGCGAATAAAAACAATATTTTTTCATAAAGATTAAGTGCGACTCTTACAGACGTTCGGTAATGTAATATCGGATCATAGGTTACGTTAACTTATTAAAAACTTAATAAGTTGAATTAACCGGAAATATTGAAACATCTATGGATTTTAGACGAAATTACACGTGGGGTCGCGATTGGCCCCACCAAACAATTCATGTCCATACCACCCACCGAACAGTTCGCTAATATTCGAAGCCGCATCACTTTGAACAAATCAGGAAACTGCCGCAGTGCATCCCAAACTTAGAAACGACTTTTACATTATTCATTTCGAATATTAATTGGGTGCTCTCGGGTGATTGCATTGAAACCTGTTTCTATAAGGGCCGTCTTGAGATTGTGTTCTAAGTGGCGTAACTCACGCTGGACGTTGTATTTAGAAGTGGGTTAAGAATAAGTGCAATTCTTCTCCCCCCCCATCCCGGACTCACTCGGTATCAAAAACTGCAAACAACTTTTTTCAGCCATACTGGCATTCACAGCTTAAAAAAGTCTCAATGCATGCGGATTTCAACATAGCATATCTTAAGGATCTTTTTTAACCTGTAAATGCTTAGTATACCTGAAAAAAGTTGATTACCGTTTTTGATACCGACCGCGGTATTTCTTTCATCTGGTTTTAAGGTGAGGTGATACTACTCGGTCGGTAATAAAAACCGTAATTCAAATTGCTCTGTCTTGGATGGTTTTATGCAAAAAAGACGAGAATGTTGCCCTCCGTGAAATAATTCTGAAGAGCTACGTTCTCACCTTTTATCCGTAAGACCAAGCGTGACAGAGAACATCACCTCTTAAGGTGATGTGAAACTTCACCTCGGACGGAGGTCCGGAGGTCCGGAGGTCCGGAGGTCCGTAAACGGAGGTGAAACCCTATGGAGTGCGCGTGAGATAACGTGATTGGCACTCTCGGCGGTGCGAGAGAGACACACTGAGAATATGTTTCATATCACGTTAACATAACTACGTTTAAGGCGCAAAGCGAGAAACCGACTTCACCTACAGTCGGATACGGCGGAACGCGATCGTTTCGCATATACCTGCAAGTCAGAGCTCTAATCAGAGCATTGGCTCATTGGAGCAGCGACGCGGAGAGAGGTCGTTAGCGATTGTTAAATTCGTTCCTATCAATGCTTACGAGAAATCGTGAGAACTTTTATACCATTATAGTGTACGAAATGTAACGGTGGTATATTGTAACGAAACAGGAACCCACCGCTGTGACGAAATCTCAAAACGGCGATCAATAAGAGGACAAAACTAAGATACGCGATTTCTCTGTTCAGCAAAATCGCGGAAAATAACATTATATATGCCTTAAAATTCTATGATCGGCTGTAAGGTGACCGTGTACAGTATCCCCGAGAGATTACATTCGTTACATTGACTATCCGATGAGTATCCGAAAAAACGTACCCGTTATTATCAACTTTCGATATAAGCTAACGGTACAATGTATTTTCGTGAGAATTGGCGCTCGACGCCCGAGAAAATTCACTTCGATTTCTGTAAGAACTCTTCGATAGTCGATGCGAGTATCAGTGATATTCGCTGTCGAATCGGAAAGATCACACACGATATATCATTATAACGGCCAAATTCTCGTATAATTATATAAATAGTGTATTGCAACTAACGAATACGTAGCTGATGACTACTCGATCAACTGACTGACCGACTGGCCGACTGATCGATACAAGATCGATCGTCATGACAGGAGTCTTGACGGGACTTTCAAAAGCGAAAAGAAGACGTGTGACATTTCCTGATCGGGATAATTAACGTTTCTTATAATTAATAATATCCACCCGAAAACCAAATACGCGTGTTATTCATTCGCTATCGTTACAATATTGTAACATGATTTTGTCGTTTTTGACCAACTAAAGGCTGATAAATCTTAAGGCGATACCGACTCAGTCGATAACAAATCGTTTTTCCAACTTTTTTGTTTGCCGTCGATTTGACGATGAAAAGCTAATTTGACTTTTGCAACTGTCTTTGTCAGTTTCATGAACACTTAGGATTACTGTATTACTTAGGATTGTCGTATTTTTTATTTTTTTTTGCTGTTATTATCCGTGGTGCGGAACGATGAAGAAAGTAGAATGCTGGTTTTTGGCATATAATGGAATTAATAGCTATTATCTTTATTTGTCCGATGGTTCTTGACGCACTGTGGCATCGGTCGAACAGATATGTGACCAGAGAAGTTCTTAATAACGAAAACATCGGCCGGGTGCCTGGAAACTTATCATTTCTGGATAAATCTTACTTTGCGTCGCTTATTTTGTTTCAACTGCTGCGCGCCAATTGTCCGCGAAAGGTCCCCTATTAGTCGTTGCGAGTTCCGGCGCCCGACCGATGACTCAGTCGTTCTACAAGTGTTACAGTTGCTTAGCAAGTCATAAACTTAAACGAGATATCTTAAATATTAGTAAAGGCAACGATAATTATTCAATAATATAATGCCATTCATTACGCGAATAGATAAATCGGAGGATGAAGCATAGAAAAATCGTCTTAAAGACGATAACGAGAATATTACGATTAATAACAACTCGCGAACACAGCACACTACGTGCGGCCAAAAAAGTACTGCAAACTAAATTACGGAATTATTTAGTCAATATTCGTTTCCATAACGCATCGAGTGTCCCACGTGCGGAAATCCGTCGATAAATGTTTGGTCGGCCGCGTGAAAAAAAAATCGATTGCTCAATATGCAAAAATTGCAAAAACGCGGAAATTTGCAGTTTTTATTATCAACTTTTTTCGAATCCTTTTTCACTACTGAAAAAAACTGTCTGCGAATCGAACCGAAATAGTTTCATATTATGTACAATAAAGTTTTTTGAAAAATTTTGAAAGTTTCAAAAATTTTATACGTTTTCGATCGAATCGCCCAGAATTCAATACGAAACATAATTTAATATATCGTTCACTTGTATAGAACTTTTTGACGAAATGTTTATTTTTTATTTTTGACGAAAGCTCGGTAAGTCCCAAAAATTTGGGAAAAAATGACATACAGTTAAAAAACCGCTTTTAAAATTATGGTTTCGATATAATATCGACGAGCATTTTTTTTTTTTTTTTTTTGCGACTTATAAATATTACATTTATGGCAATAATGTTTGATTTGATACGTTCGATTTGAACGGTTAATAACAATAACATAGTTTAATTTATCGTTTTGTAAGCATAGAGGGCTTTTACTTTCGTTGCATAAATTTCCCCTCTGTCGGGAAAGTTTCGACGATTTCTCGTTTCTCAAGGGCGAAATTGCAACGTTAAATATAATACCCCGTGTCGCAAATTTTCACGCAGATTCACTTATCAATTTCCAAAGCGACGGAAGTTTCCGGTTGCGTCCAAATGTAACCCGTTCGCGTCATGCTGCAATGAGCATCGTAATATCTTCCCGGCGCACGGCAATAGGACCATCTTGGGCAGCGACATCGAAATTTGCTGTGAAATTCTTCTTTGCAAACTTCGTTCCACCAGCAAGTTCTCTGAAAGAAGAGATGCAAAAATTACGATGAATAATATACGATTTTACTTTTATATAGACGTGAAAAAATATATCGATCTATTATACAAATAATACACAATATATCGAAGCAGTATATGTAATTTATAATATTTCTCCAACGATTTTTATTCCTTATCCCCCGGACTGCAAAATTGTAATAAATGATTGCCGATCTTTTTTTTTTTTTTTCCTGCAATAGTTTTTTTTTCTGCGGGAATAAAATCTCGTTAACGAGTAAATATCCTGTATATTCTCACCTCAGCCAAGTAACCTCTGACACTCTGATCGCTGTAATTTCTCTTCATAATGGTGTGACGCGCGTGAGCTGATAAAACGGCGATGAACAACGCCAGTATCAGAAATAACTGTGGTGCGTATCTGTTCTGCAGGGAGAACATCGTAATTGAGAATGAAATAACAATAACTATCGATTGATAGAATGACATGCTGTGAAAACTCTATCAGTGCGCAATTGCACCAAAATTCATTTTATTTCGTATTCGAGACTTTGGGGCGTTATTCGGTAAATCCTTTTTTATTTAATAATTTTCAAGCCATTCAGTGAATTTTGATAGCGCTTATTCCCAATGGTACAATGTTTTTAAGACGATACCTGCATATTTAAGTGCAATCCAAGAATTTTTAGAATGAACGGCTTAAATTTTTTTTTTATTCGTAAGCCGACGCTCATTCATATTTGCACTGACCTACTTTGACTTTACTCGATTATTACGGAGGACGGGGAAAGGGATTATTATTGGAGTCGCGGGTGTCGACACTATATAAACCGCAGAATAGCACATTTTTTTTTTGTAACCGTTGTTTCGAATCCTGAAAATAAATCACGAAAATCATATCGCTAATATTTCAAATCACCGGGCCTACCGTGGTTTGGGGTATGAAATTCTCGTTAATTCAAACGATTAGTAAAAAAATCAAGTAAATTAATATGCCAAAAAGAATGTTTCACGTTTCACTGTAGTGGATATTTCAGCATTATGAAAAAAAATAATGAACGAAATAATTTAACAATTCGCTTTATTTTTTATATTAACGCGTAAAGTTGCACCCGAAAAGTTGTCGACGAAATAAATTTGACAGTAATGTAACTTTTAAACATAAATATGTACCATTATTTTCACGGAACAGTCATTGATTATATCGTACATATGACACGGTTTTCAAAGTGTAAGTTCCATTGAATTATACATTGCTCTCATTGGGTTAAAGGGACTTTAATCAATCGCTTCAAACGGTATCGTGCAACAGCTGTTATTCGCAACAGTTTTCTCGATGAATGAACGTGACGTAGGAGGCACCGATGAATTCGGTTTGTGCAACGCGAACCATTCCTCAGGCTGCCACTCACGTTATCCGCCATATCTGCCGATCGTTTATAGCGCACGCTCTCGAACCCGTCAACTACTACATTTGATGGATTCACTTCACCCCAGAAATACGTTCGATGAACGGCATCGAAGCAGTCGCATCACACTCGGAAAAATATTAATTCCTTGCGAGACGAGATATCGAGAGAGAAACTTATACAGACGAGACGAGGACCGCGAGCATGCGTACTTCTCAAAATAGAGTAACGCTGTGTGTTTTAACCATCCGAGTCACGCTGCTTAACTATCTCATTGATTTTCCTCCAGTTATTTTTTTCTTTTTTTTCTTTGTCAAAAATGTATGTTTTTTAAAGTTTAATCGAGAGAAATCGAAATGCCAGGGTGTACCAAAGATTACCGTTGCAGGGCAACAGCGATATATGTAATCAATTTTACCAAAATGTCATGCGTTTTAAAAGCACCCAAAACAATGAAATAATTTCAAATTCAAAATTCTCTCGAAATAGAGTTACGGTCATTGGCCTTATGCGTTGTGTTCAAAGGTCAATATTATTGCACGATTTTTCTGTTTAAACCCCGTTAATCATTTGATTCGGACAATTTCCAAGCGACATATAATTTTAAACGCGAACATATTGTTTCCTCTCGTCGGAATAGCGATTGAGAGAGAGATAGGTACAGTGCGCCAGAGGAGCTTTGCGCACCTATCAGATTCCATGACAGAAGTCCGCTATGGCTTCTGCTGTTTTACGCTACGGTGTTTATTATTTCGATGCAATGGCTTCCCGTACGTTATTGAAACGTTGCGTCAATGAATTACGAAAAAGCGATGGGTAAGAAAAATAAATAAAAAGAACTTTGCCACTATGTTACGAACGCGTGACATATTTCTATTCGAAAATACGTGTTAACCTCACTATTTTATGTAATCGTATATTTGTTTTCCATACAAAAAAATTCACTTGCAGTCGTAAAAAAAGGCATTTATTCGTTTTAGTAATTCTAAATGTCTAAATAATTATGTTTTATCGAACGGAAAATACTATGTTTCGTAATTAAAATTCGTGTCCGCAGCGTGCGCAGCATTGATAAATAAGTAATTGCAGGCCAATGAGATGCTTGTCGACTGGCTATGTCAGAAACGCTGCACTTGTGTCCAACTTACCCGAACCGATTCAGAAGAGTCTCGACGATGGCGCGGATGAGCGACGCAACAAACTTATTACCGTTGATCACACCGAAGACGTTTCGTTGGTATCCGGCGTTCCGGAGGATCACATAAAGAATCGAACGGTTCGAATCTATCGGCCGCCCAAAAACTCCATGCAATCCGGTACCAACAACATACAATATTGGCAAATTGACTTTGACACTCGCGAGCGTTGGGAGAATCCGCTGATCGGTTGGTGTTCCACGTAAGTCCCGTCAGTTTCTTACATTGTAAAATTTTTTTTAACATCTTGTTACACTTTAAGACCATCAAATATAGTAACGTAACGACACGTTACGCGACGGAAGATACATTTACAGTGAGAGAACAAAATAAAAAACAAAAAATTTGCAGAATAAGTAAAATCGTTGATAAAATCATTTATTTTTCATATATATTATAAAAATATCGATAAACATTTCTATTCAAACTCTGATTCTCTATAAATATCGTTGAACAGGTGAATGTTAAGATATTTAATTTAATCAAATGAATGTTAATTTATCTAATTTTTTTGAAAATGTTAAAACGAAAAATCATATAAAATGTAGTAAAAGGGTATTTCCGGACACTAAATAAATAAATATATCAGATTATCCATCTCGCCGTTTCGAGGTATTAACTTAATATCAAAAAATTGCGTATTATTGTTTTTGCACCGATCGTCGATCGATTATTAATGATTTTAATTTGCATTGTGACATCGAATCGGTTATTCCGCCATTAATGTACAATTTCGCATTTTTAATGCAGTATCGTCGGCCTTCGCTCTCATTTATACACTTTTTATGTTTACCATCGTCTCAAATATGCGTTAAATTTTCAGGGGCGATCCGATATCGAATTTAAAGGTGGAATTCTCATCGGAAGAGGAGGCGATCGATCACTGCAAAAAAATGAAATGGCGGTACTATGTACAAAAGCCAAATATCGACGAACCAAAGCCACGTTCGTACGGCGCAAATTTCGCGTGGAATAAGCGCACCAGAGTCTCCACGAAATAGTTTTTCAATCCTATTAGATGTTGTAAAATTGTTTGTTTATCGAATAACCGCGAAGGCTGTACAGAGTAGTAAATAAAACAAAATAAAAAAGTCTTTCCCGGTAATCTGGGTTGTATGAAATAAAAAGTTTTCACGATCGTCGAATAAAGTTGTTCGTCGCTTGAAATTTGTCAATTTGATTGCGGGTTCGATGAGGAATTTTTAACTCCCGACTGTCCGTCAGCAAAGAAAACGGCTGAAAAGTACTTAAGAGAATTTGATACATCGATTTTATGACGTCCTGATATTGTCGTTTACAATAAAGAACTTAAATCAGTTGGATATTGGTACAGAAAAAAGTATTTTACGGAATATTGCTTTGGATATATCAAAGATTAGGCGCCATTTTCTGCGATATATTTTTTCGATAACGCAACTTTCTTTTTATTTCAACGGTACAAATCATTATTTGTACCGTTAAAATAAACAAAAACGGTACCTTATCATTATTTGTACCGTCATTATTATCGTTCTTATTTGTACCGTTGAAATAAACAAGCACGGTACAAATAATGATTTGTACCCCATTATTGAAATAAAAAGAAAGTTGCGTTATCGACAGTCACTTATTTGGACTGTGGGTAATTTATCTCCCAAGCTGCTGCGCCACCGCTGTGTGAAAAAGTTCAAGAACGGTTTCCACTGAGAGTGGCACCAACCAAGAAGGAAGATGGTTTTTTCTTCTTTTCACTCAATAATGATTTAAGTTTACTGAAATCGTAAAAGTGGATTAAGAGAAGAGTTTGTAAATATGCGAGAACGTCTTCGTCGAATAATCGTTCGCTGTCGCATGCCTAATATTTTGTCTCTATTAGCGGATACATGACTTCGCGCGCTCATTGCGTAGCGTTATATCTTTTCGATTTGCGTAACATTTTCATCGAACGACTTCGATTCGACCGAAAAAAGCATCGTAGGGATTTCCCTTTCGGCCACCTTACGCTCACCCGTGCAAACTACGCGTTGCAAAATGTAAAATAGGAAAAAAATGGATGATTTAAGGATAGAGAAATGATTGACCTACAAATGGTACATATAACAAATGTTAATCAGGTATACGCGTAGGCGATTACGGGTCATTGGAAATGATATACATGCGAAGAAGAACACAGGTAGCACTGTCAAAGGCGCTTTGCCAAAAAGGGTCGCTCCATCCGGTCGTCTCGATCCGCCGTATTATTACGTATTCAGTATAGTTACTTACCAGACGTTAACCGTCTCGCCTTCCCAATAGTTCAACCTGTATAGACAACTTATAATGAGTGCTTTCGATTCTTGACAGCTGATTTAATTCATTTTTCCAACACACATGAAGAAAAAGAAAATTGAAAAAAAAAAAACATCACAAGTCTCGATGGTCGATGTATGCTGCAAGACATCGAATTATTCTTCCCGTCGTTAGATCATCAACTATTAATGAAACTCGTTCTACTTGAAAAATAATTCTTTACGGCTGTTACGAAGGTAAATTTCAAAATTATATCATTTAGGTTATATACGGAGTTTACGCGAACAATTCACGGGACAATGTGAAATTCTAACCTCTATCGTAATCATTATTTTTCTATTATTTGAGTTAATTCGCGTCAGGATATCGGAGATTCTATAGTAATCGGACATTGTAGATAATTATTGCGTGTCGAAAAATCATCGACGTCGATCGAACGCCCATATGCGAAACTAACGAGAAATTGGCACATGCCTACTTTGTCCTATTTATCATAATCCGCGCCTCTAGGTATACATTATTCGTAATACATAAAAAGAAAAAAATGTCAAATAGAAAAATTGAATAAATAAAAAATGCACATAAATGATATCATATGCATATAAATATAATGTTTTCATACAATAAAGTTGATACAGAACAGTAATGGCTGTTCCAAGAGTGGGAAGAACACTGTGCATACGTGTGCTTTGTATCAACGATTATCCATTCGGCACATCATTCATTTTCATACATCGATAGTTCATATGTTTTATAGATGAATCAAAGTTGAAAAACTTGTGGTCATTCGCAGTAAAAATGCAATAAGAATTTTGATTGACGCCTGTGTTTCTGTTTCACGGCCATTCGAGTAGAAAGTTGCCTGGTGAAAGCAAAATGGAATAGTTAATTAATTACCGACAGCGAAACATTTTGTGAGAATTCATTTGTCGCTCTTTGTAGACAATTTTAATTTTTTTCTTATCAAAGTTTTTGGTGTTACTTTGGTGAATTCTCAATTAATGAGTAATAGTTTGCAATGTGAATGTAAGTTATATCTTTCGAAAAAATAAAAATACAAAAATTGTTTGATGGAACTGAAGAAATTTGACAAACAAACAATTGTCTCCCAAATGGATTTTTGTTGTAAAAAGTTGAGATTTTTTATATCCGAAACCAATGCTATTTAAAAAAAAAAAATTATAGTCAAGAATTTTGAAATTATCAAAGAAAATGTTGTATCCTTGAAAATTGAGAAAAAGTTTTGGTAATTTATTTTTTTAATTTTAAACACTTTCCTCTTTGAATAAAGAATAAGAAAATTCGTTACTAAGTATTGAGGAATTTTTCTTTCTCTTTTTTTGAAGGAGAGAAGTGTAATAAGAAATAAACAATACTCCGACTTGTTTTAGCGATTTTCAAGGATTTTTCGATATTTTCAAAATTCGAATACGGAAAAAGAAAACTGCTTTTCCGGTTTCACGACTCCGATGTAACAATAACAAAAAGAATACAAAAAAAATTAATAAAAGTAAACAATAAAAAAAGTAAGTAAAGTAAGTCGCTGAAAAAAGTTATTTAGCATTTTTTTGTCGCTGAAAGTTTCGTGAAAAACAGTTAAAACTTAAAAGCCGAGGATTTTTGAATAATTTTATACAATCCACAGCACGGATTAGTATTTCTATTAAATAATATTTTTATCGTTTTTTTTTTTCAGCGCGCCGTATCCCGAAAGAATGGACGGTTCGGAATATGAATTGGTTCGCAACTTGACGTTGCTTTTCTTTTTCGAGCGGCTAATGGACAAAGGAGGTCCTCGAACGTTGCACGATCTAAGTTGTCAATTCGGAGCAAAAGGATTTACAAAAGAAATGCGACAGATAGCGGGAGGATCGCAAAGCGGATTGAAAAAATTTTTGTCACAGTATCCAATACTATTTATCATAAACGGCGACTACGTGACCGTTAATACATTTCAACCGGTGGCAGAGGAAGATGCAGGTGCGAAGACAAGCAATAAGCGTGACTATGCGCGGGAAGCCGTGGAGTATTTTACCGATAAATTAATGATATACGGCGCGGGAACGGAGGTTCCCATAAAAAGTTTGCTGGGACACCGTTCGCAGGCATCGCCGGAGGTGCGACACATATCGGGACAGCATTACAAGGAGTTTCGTGACTTCCTTGCGAAGCACCCGGATGACTTCGTTGTTTCCGAAGATAATGTGATTTTGAAGCGTTTCGAAGGAATGACGGCGGAGCCGTTTCGCGAATTGGAACCCGAAATTCCCGTCGATCAACAGATGACAGCGAGACTCATAGATTTCTTTACGCAATCAGTCGAAAAGAAAGGTTCTATCCTCGTGGACCAACTATTGGCCTTAGCATCCGATACTTTTCCAGAAAAATCGTGGATAACGATGTTCACCACTGCGCAAGATCTGTCGACATTCCTCAGAATGTTTCCAGATTCGTTTCACGTGCAAAAAAATATTGTCACGATAAATCGACGAAAGGCTTTCCCCAGCGTCGACGGAGGGCAGAATTTAAAAAATACACAAGAGCCATCGAATAATACAAGTAACGCAACGTCCCCTTCGACAGTATCGCCGCTCGTCTCTTCGTCGGACAACTCGAACTCGAATAATCCGTCATCGGTTTCACCGACGCCTCACAACGAATTGTTAAAAATCGATCAACCGCCAAGTGGATTTACCTCACCGATAGAAAGCAATAATAGTTCACCTCCGTTAAGTTTGCAACAACAATCGCTGAAGCAACGAATCAATACGCTTGTTATGAAAACTCTGGCTGACAATACGGAAAAAGATCGCGGTCTTCAGACGTCACAAGTAGGCGACGCATGGAGAGTCAAAGTATTACAGAACACCAAAATAGTCGTTAATCCAAAGGAATGCCAACAAATTGTTGACGATATCATGGAATCGACGCAATTCTTGACCGACGACGGCCACGTCGTTGTTTCATTCGACTGCGAGGGCATTAATCTCGGAGCAAAGGGCCAATTGACTTTGATACAAATTGGAACAATGCTCGGGCAGATATATGTTTTCGACTTGTTTACCTCGCCAAACCTCATAAAAGCCGGCAAACTCTGGAAACTTCTCTTGAGTCCAAACGTTGTAAAGGTAACGATCATTGCGGGCCTTCATTTGAATGATTCTTCATTATTTTCTTCATTTTTTTCTTCATTCTACTTTCTAATTATCTTTTCGCCCCGGAAATTTCAGCCGTCGCCTAAAACGTATGAAAAGTATGGCTCACCAGATAAAATGCCTTCCTATATTTCTCATAAGCTGCTTTTTCATCACTTAGGTATTTCTCGAGTGATTATTCACTATCCTTCCACGACGAACCTTCGATTCCTCGATTTCCTATCCACAGTTAACTTGGCATCGTCTTCTTTCGTTTTTCTAAATCCCCTCGATAACCTTAACCTTCGTATGTTGATTTTTACAAACTATCCCGGGAACTCAACTTTTTTTTTTTATGAAATTTTTTTTTTAATGATTTTTTAATGATTCGTTCATTTTTCTGAATACGTATGAATTTTTTCAGATTTTTCAATTTACTTTGAATTTAATTTTTTTTTTATATGGAAAAAATGTGTGAAAAAACACATTCCTGTTTCGCCTATACGGATTGTAATTTAATTTATTTCTGTTCTCAGGTGATACATGACTGTCGAAATGACAGTGTCAATCTTTTCAATCAATTTGGCATTACGCTGTGTAACGTTTTCGATACCCAGGTATGTAATCTTCTCTTCTCATCGTCAAACTGTTTTTTTTATACTGATACGTCGATACGTCTTATCGTGAGAATAACAGAAA
The DNA here is from genome assembly GCA_963971235.1 of Cryptus armator. Lineage (NCBI taxonomy): Eukaryota > Metazoa > Arthropoda > Insecta > Hymenoptera > Ichneumonidae > Cryptus > Cryptus armator. The sequence continues at coordinate 21,995,969 of OZ020235.1, forward strand.
TACTTTCACATATAAACCTATTTTTTCTTTCCGTTAGGCAGCCCACGCGGTTCTTCAGTTTCAAGATACAGGAAAACCGGTTTACAAAGTGAAAAACGTCAATCTGAATTCACTTTGTGAATTGTACGGCGCTCCATGCAATCCCGTTAAAGAACAATTGAAAAATATTTACCGAAGAGATCAGAGGTACTGGGCGCGCAGACCTATAACCCGCGAGATGCTAGTTTACGCGAGCGGAGACGTTCTTGGATTGGTGCCACAGGTTTACAGAGCAATGGCCAGGTATTCATTGCAATTATCCACAAACTAAATGTCAAGATATCAACTTGGCATCTGTACCAAAGGATACATAGATCGTTAATGAATCCACTCTTCTAAATAAGAGACCACGTTGACTAGTGCCCCATTCTCCCATCCGCTTCTGCAAGTAATCTTTGCTAAAATGTTCTTTAATTCAAACTAACAAACGACTTCTTGACGCCTTATCGTTGATACCACAGAATTTCGCAATTATCCGTATATATTTCAGACTCATCAAGCCGGAGACGCAAAAATTGTTTACGGAACTGTGCGAAGAACAAGTGCAGATGCACATAAATCCAATGGACGTCAAGGGTCGAAAGAAGCAACGAAAAGTCGAAACTGAAGTCGCGGATCTGCGAAAACGAATGGAAGAGACTACGACGAGAAATATTGTATTGAGCAATCGTGAGATAAGACTATTGCGTTACTTAGCGCTCACCGAGGATGAGAAAGAAAAGCTCAAGGGAAATTACAAAGTCGCTAAGAAGCTTGAGAAACTCGAAAGTATGGGTCAAGATAAAGGTGATAGCAGCGACGATGACGAGGAAGACGATAGAAACGAAGATACCGAGTATCCCAGTCTGGAAAGCTGTACATCTGACAATTCGCAATCAGGTCGGTACGCCTAAGACTACCGCCTCCCTTCCTCTCCTCTGAAAGAAGAAGTTTTGTAGTATTGAAACATTTCGAAATGTCCCACCGAAACATCAACTTTTTTCATCGTAATTATTTTCTAATTTATATCTTTCCGTTGTTCCCTATAGGCGATGCATTCTTCTCGAAGATGGAAAACGGACCGACACTCACGGAATCGATGCAAATGGTTGACGAAATCTTGTCCGACGGACAGATGGATGGATTAGAAAAGATAGAGAAATTGGAAGCGATACTTTCCGCAGTCGCGCATCCAGCATCGGAGGCCCTTTCTGTTAGCGGCAACGACAATTCCTCGACAACGTGTACGTGCGCGTGCCAAGGAAGCTTGACTCAGCGTGAAGAAAATACGAACGAACCTGTTACTGAAGTAGCGTGTCAGACTCTCAGCACCGGAGACATAGTAATTACGAGAATCTTTCTCACGGAAGAGGAAAAAGAACGCGAGCGTTTGCTGAATTCACCGCGAAAATGAGCTTCCCGACCCCTCCTGATAATCGAACATCTAAATAGAATCGTTGCAACTAATCAATCGAATGTGCGATGCTAGTGAATATCGCACCGGAATTAGAATATATTATACCGAATACGTGCCTCAGATGATTTTATTCATTGGCGTAATGAAAAAGCATTATCTATAACTATATTTTCAATCGGTATTATACGTACGCCATTCAGCTCCGCCTGCTATTTACTTTGTATTCGCGCTCTTTATTTTTTGTTTTTTTTTTTTTTATCGGCAATGTTATTAATGAAATTTACGGAAAATCCCAAAGATTTTTCCATTGGTCGCTATATTGCGTGCATAATTGCTGCGAAACAAATGCAAAAAGGCGACGGTTTTTCCTTAGCCTCGTGATGTAAAGGCAAAGCTAATGACGCGATATCGAGAGCTCAATTCGGCTATAGTGCAAATTCCGTTGATGCGTCTTTCTCGTAGAGATACAAGGAAATTAAATGGAAGCTAAGAACCAATGCAGCGCGCCACGAAGAAATGAATTTTAGCGAAATCGTAGGATAATCGAAATGCGCATTAACGGAGTTTCCACTGTATATTAACTTCATACCTTCACCACCCGCAAGCATTTCTATTGTTCCGAAAGTTCCGCGCGAAAATAACCGCAACGTTTTGTTCGGATGAAAAATGTACCGTTGTAATAGAAGTTAAAGCAAATATCAAATTTGTATACGCATCGGAGTTTCAGAGTTCGCAGAGCCAAAGCCCGAAAAAGCATAATATTAAGTTCCCATTCGGTTTTTGGCTGAAATAAGCCTGCAAATCGATGTTAAATTACAGAGGAGTGCCTTTGGCGAAACTCGTGTAGAGCCAATTAATTAGGTATATTACCGATCGAAAAATCAGTACAAGCAGCGAATGATTCCGACAATCTTTATGTGCCTAAATTTTACCTTCCAGTTTTGTTGTTATTTCTTTAGGCGAAGTATGACTGTGCCTTTGTATGTCAGAATAACAAACCCCGTTTTTTTCATCACCAAAACGTGTCTTAGAGGCTTTATCGCGAAACATTTGGAATTCTTATTAATAAGGAGTAACGACACTTTAACGAAAAATTGATCGATAGGAAAATTTCGGACTGCCGTATCTAATACAGTGAAAACTCATTTAATGCGCTATATAAGGTCTCATAGTGAGTTACGATCTAAACAGTGGAAATCAACTCCGCGATTGATGTAGAAATATCGATGATGTTGTTGTTGATGTTGATGTTGTTTTGCAATAATGAGTTTCCACTGTACAACCGGTACACGACTACATAAGTTAATATTTAGAGAGTCAATCAATGCGCCAGCGTTTTGTGCGAAAAAAATGTGTGAAAAAACACAAAATTCAAAGTAAATTGAAAAATCTGAAAAAATTCATACGTATTCCGAAAAATGAACGAATTATTTTCGTTAAAAAAAAAAGTTGGGTTCCCGGGAAATTTTTTGACCAATTAATTTTTTCATCAATTTGTTAATAACATTTTGGAATTATTATTATGCAAAATTAATCTTTTCAGTAACTTTAATATGTGAGAAATTTTTTCAGATTTTTATACCATCGAGAAGTGTTTGTAATTTTCTCTCATTTTTCTCGAACTTATGCGAAATGTATGCGAAGCGACATAACTACCTTAACCACCAGGAGATTTTACAGTCGTTTGGACAATGGCGCGATGCGATAGGGTTGTTTCTCGACTTATCTGGTCGCGTATTGTACAGAAGTTCTATTTTATTCCCTATCGATTTTAACAATCGTTTAGACAAAGTTGCGTTGTACTCGGTAATTGCATGAATCTTTGCATCTACGGTGCTTAGCATTTACTTTAACACGGTTCCCCTCACTAATATTAGCGGCATAGACCCAGAAGTCGCGTATCCGTAGCCATTAAATTACCAGAACGGTTTCTATTGTGCCGAAATACACGTCATGAAATATAAAACATGTAAATAAAAAAAAATCGAACGAGAATCCAAGTTGACGAGTGCGAAGACAGGAGGTTCGACTCTTTTGTTAGCTGTCTAATGCATCGTCAACAAGGAGAGACTAATACTTTAGCGTTAAAAAAAAATTCGAGACGATAATGGTTTTTTTTTTTTTTAGCGAATCGCGTTGATACTTTGCGTATATGTCGGTTATCGTGTTTCTTGAGGGCAAAGTTGGGCATAAATCCAAACAAAAATTGTTAGAATACGAAGGTATGTGTTATTCACGATATTCTTTATTACGATTACGGGACAACCGGGAATTTTTAGTAAATACCCGAAACCAAAATGTTGACTCGAAAATTGTAACATTCGATTGCGAAGAAATTTGCGAACAGCAGATTTTGAATATCAACGAAATTTAAAAATACGTATGGTATGAAATAATCGAGCAATTCAAATAACGCATTAGTAATACCAATGACGAACGATAATAAACGAATGAGGAATTAATATTTATTTGTACACATTACGCGTTGTTTTCAATGCGTTATTTCAATTAGCATTTCTGAATGTAAAAGAAATGCCCAACGCTACTTAGGAATTTATTTCAATTAATTATTATTCTCCGTTACGAAACCCTTAGACCATTGCCATCCGTTTATGCGCCCCACGAATAACGATTAACAATCCAAAATAATTATTACGTTGACCAGAAGCAATAACTGTTCAACTTTTGTAGAATTTTTTTTAATAAACAAAGAATGGTTAATAACTCTACGTGATGTTTGGAAATTGCATGATATAATATGAAAAATAATCAGAATCTATCTTTAAACCCGATTTGGTTCTTCTTTCGACGAAATTTTGGCCAATGTATCCACTATGGAAATGCCACAATTTGCGCAACGAATCTTCGAAATTAAAAACCGCGCGAAAGACACTTATTTTACTCGATGTGATAATGGAGATTTTAGGCACGTTTCGCGTGGATAAAATCCCCACTTCCACATCTCGTAAAGTAAAATTTTGTACGATACTATTAACTACACGATTTGGTATCATAATTCAAGTTTTTCTCGACACTTTGCGAAAATTAATGAGATGCAAGAAAGTAAAGAACGCCTCCCATAGATATCCAAACAAAAATCGGCATAAAGCTGTTCACACGTTTCCCGATAGATGCAATGGTTTGTAAGGACATTGAGAAGAACTGCTAAAGTTCAACAAAAGTATTCAAATTATGAGATCATCCGGATTTCCCGAAAAATCTCTTTTCGTCCTTTAGTTTCGACAAATTTTGCAACTATCGTGTTGAATTATTTAGCACTCGACGGCGCAACTACCAGTCAGCGCTATACGGAAAAATTGTGAATAGATTCTTGTCGTTCCAAGCAAAGAATACAAACAGATTCGCTATATGCAATACGAAACAATTTATTTTTTATAACGAACAAAATACGCTGAATTAGTAATTATTTATAAAAGTAGTTGACCCTTTGGTTTCAACTTGCTGTCGATTATTCTCTGTTTCTCCAGAGCCTTTTCCTCTTCTAATTTGGCGTGTCTCTCAACCGCATGGTCTATTTGACCAGACAGTTTTTTCATCAGTTCCTGAAACAGAATAAACGCGGCATCAAGCGTCGGCCGTTTACATTACGAAATTAATGAAAAAAATTAATAAAATAAAGCAAATTAACAAATTTAAGCTGTAAGAGCGTTCGGTAGACTCACAAGATACTCTCTATTTTTGTTAATGCGGATCATCTGTCTAACGCCAAACGGCGCTGGTCTGCCGTCTTTAAACGAAAAGTCCGCCATGTTGGTCAATGGGCCAAAAGTATTTGTATTCCTCGTCAAGCGGTTCCTGAGAAACGGTATTCAGTTGCATTTAAATGTATGAAACGGAAGTATGCGTCGCAGAGGCTACAAAGAGAACTCGATACTCACGCGGCTCTCCATCTCTTGTCAAATGCTTTGTATGATTTGCGTAACATTGACGACTCATGAAAGTTACGCGTTAACAATTGAATACCTGTGAAAACAAAAATCTGTGTAGAATATATATTGCACATGCAATGGACTATATACACTCTACACTATCAGTGCGGAACAGAAATTTTAACGAACAAAAACCACAGTAAATAAATAGATATATAAACAAATTGAATAAACGATTATTTTTTTTTTTCGATCGGGAATTTTGAGATTGAAAAAACCTTACCGGTCCTCGGTGACACAGGAAATATGATTTGATTTAACAGCATCGTTGCCGTGTGAATTATGAAATATCCCAAATCGGAGTTTTTATTTTGCTATCACAAACGAATTTATCGTATTAATGTTTTTTAAAATACCGATTGAGAAAATATTTGCTTTGCGATCATTTAGACTTAACCTCAAAAAAAACACATCCAGCGGAATGTCTTCCTTCTTTTTTCTACTTTTTCCGTGAATATATGTCTCTGGGCCAAGTTCCATTGCGTCGTTACACTAGATCCACGTCCCCGTGTTTTCAGCGCCGTGGCTGAAGTCTCGTTTGTCCGTTCCCGTGTGCACCGTTGGACGGTCGGAAAGCAGCTGAAAGTCATCGTTTCTCGGTGGAGAGGGGGGAGGAGGGGGAGGGGGCGGCGAACGCCTGAAAACGGTTCGCACGCGATAACCAACAAAAGACGTTCGGCGTTTTTTTTCCACCTCGTGGCCAAATAGTTTCTCGATGTAGACGACGAAAATAATTGCACAATCTGTCAGAGCGGGCGGTCGGAAAGATATATGTGAATCCCGGGGGTGCGACGCAAGGATGGTCTCGGTGATGCAGCCCTTTATGGTAAGACTGGGGGCGCACGGTCAACGTACACGGATAGAGGCCTTCGCGAGAACGTTCGGACGAAGAAGTGACCGGCGGCCTATAACCACCGGAATTGACACTTCGCGCGAATGTTTCTCGCAATATTGTGGTATCGTTCGCCTCTGATAGCACATTTTTTTTCGCAGGACGTCGAAAGCTCGAGAAGCTATATCGACGAGCTGTATTCGCCGGACTCACAAAAATGCCTCGAAGCAATAATGTGAGTGAAAAAAAAACGAAATTTTCATCTCTGCCCCTCCCCCTTCTCCCACGTCCCGAATTTATGGTGGAATTCCGTGTCGATGCGACGAAAAAAAAAAAATCATAGAGCGCCTATTGGTTTAATTTTCTCGCAGTTGTCTCAAGAATTCGGTAATTGGAAGTAATCGTCAGAAGGGATCGGTTATCGCTCAGGGCGTTGTACCCAGATTGCTGCAACTGCTGGGCGACTCGTCCGGTGTGGTTGGGGATCGCGTGCGTCTCGAATCGGCAGTGACATTGGGATCATTAGCCAAGGGCACCGATCAACATGTTTTGGCACTCATAGATCTTGGCGTAGTGCCGCTTATTCTTCAAGTGCTAATCGCCATACGACCGCAAGAGAAATGCGACGACGGAAAAACATCCGATCTATTGATCGAAGCGTGTTTGAGGTGTTTAAGAACTATTTTTCAACACTCTGTCGCACCTGTACAGACCATTTATCAGGATCCCGTGTTGGTAACGAGATTATTATTGTTGGCAAGCTGTTCGATAACTTGTCAAGTGTGCGTTGCTACGATACTGACGACAGCTTGCAAGGTAAGAAATTTTGTCCTATTTCTATACAATGATTAAGACGATGTAAAAAAACCTCAGTTGATAACCAAAAGTATAATGAATGCCATTTCAAAACGACAGTTATTTGCGAAAAATGAAATGGTGTTTTCCTGTGGAATAGGTAGATGCAGGGAAGGATAGTTTTATTTTTCTTAAACTTCTATGTTTTCGAAATGGCATTCGTTACAGTTTTTGTTACCGACCGAGCATTTTCGCATCACCGAGCGAGCGATACGAGCGATACGACGAGACCTAAAACTGATACAATTTCTTTTTTTATGACGAGAATTCCGAACATTTTATTATGAATCAAAATTATTAACGTTTTTATTTAAGATGAAAAACCATACCACAGTCGGTAATAAAAACTGTAATCCTTTTTTCTATGGAACCCGAGAGCCGGAGCTCCGAAAGAAATATGATTTTATTGCAGAGTTGATACATGCAATGGAATCTTATTTTCATCCGATAACATAATTTCGACATTCTCCAAAAAAATTAGCGTTACGGTTTTTTATTACCGACTGAGCCCGATAACGGTTGGACAGACGGTATGCAGCTTCATCTCAATATTTACGTGGGTTCTAATAACTCAGTTTTTCTCATAAAAGTTTAGTACCATTGAGCCAAAAAAAAAGAAACTACAGCTATGGTTATCGACCGAACCGGTGGAAAATTAGGCGGAATAGGGTATCACTTCACCTCGACAATTGAAGAGAAATTCCTTTATTTCGACAGACGGCCGAGGAGCAGAATGTATTGTCGAAGAGCGGCGCGGTCGAGATGTTAGCGACGCAATTGGAATCGAGCCTTTCGGACGTTCAATTACCGGCGCTGGCGTGTCTCGCCAATATGTGCTATCAGAATCACGGAGTTTCGGCGATGGTCGCCGCAGCGAGTACCGGCAAAGGAGCGCAGAGCAAACTCGTACCGGTATTGCTCGGTCAATTGATGGGACGTGAGAAAAGTTCGTTGGTGCAACTCGAAGCGGCGAGATGCGTAGCTTACATGCACAGAGCGGGCGCACTTCCGGCAATGGATCCCCGTGTAGTTTACCGAGCTTTGCCCTCTCTCGTCCGACTTTGTCATCGCGACAGACCGTCGCGCGAGCGTATCGCGGCGGCGGAGACTCTCGCTTATCTGACCGAAGTCGATACCGATCTTCAGCGTCTCGCGTCGATAAGCAATCATCTGATACCCACGCTGGCGGAACTCCTCAAACCGCACCCACAGGTAAATCTCTTTTTCTTTTTTCCTCATCGCTAATGTTCAGCGACATCGAGATCGGCAGTAAACAAATAACCTTTGTCAGGTACAAGACGCTTCCTTGACTCAAGATATGCGCCAGGCGGCTTTCAGAGCTTTCGCATCGCTCGGCGCAAACGACGAGGACATCAGAAAGAGGATAATAGAAACGGAAAATCTGATGGAACAGGTAGTCTCCGGGCTTCAAGATCCCGGCGGGCCGCGGGTCCGCTTAGCCGCAGTTCGATGTCTTCATTCGCTATCGCGCAGTGTTCAACAATTGAGAACTACCTTCCAAGATCACGCCGTTTGGAGACCTCTAATGCAATTGCTTCACGGTGCCGACAAGGGACTCGAAGGTACGTCTTCTATCAAAAATTACAGTTCTCTTACTCAATGAAATTACGAAAAAAATCACTAAACAATATGAGACGCAAGTCCGGCAAAGTGTTAAACGCAGTCGCTGACTTTGGGTCTTCGTATTCCATGCCATTTTCACGGGAAAAAAAAAAACAGCAACGAAAAATTTGAATTTTGATTTAATGAAAATTAAGTCTATAAATGAAATTCGAGTTACGAGAACGACGTTACGTTATGATTCAGGAAGAGGGGAAGGCGAAGAGGATCTTCTGACCGTAGCGTCGAGTACGCTGTGCAATCTGTTGCTCGAGTTTAGTCCGAGTAAAGAGCCTATTCTCGAGTCCGGCGGCGTGGAGCTTCTGTGTTCGTTAACAAAACGACCGGATCCGGCGTTGCGTCTCAACGGAATTTGGGCGCTGATGAATGTAGCCTTTCAAGCGGAGCACCGAGTTAAATCACAAATACTTTCTTGCCTCGGTACCGATCAGATATTTCGGCTATTGGCGGATCCGGAACTCGCCGTTCTAATGAAAACCCTCGGCTTGCTGCGAAATCTCCTCTCGACGAAAGCGCACATCGATCGAATTATGGATGAACATGCGGCGCACGTTATGCAAGCGGTAATACTCGTTCTCGAAGATCCGGAGCATCCGGCGGATGTCAAAGAGCAGGCACTCTGCATCCTCGCCAATGTCGCCGACGGCGATCGGGCGAGAGATCACATCATGGCCAACGAGGATGTACTTAAAAAACTCATGGATTACATGGTTAGATTGTTAGAATATTTATATAGTAGATCCTCATTTGCTGCACGACTTTTGTAACTACATTAATCGAGAGAGTGCCTTACGGCTAATGGAGGATGCAGTCCATTGCACGGGGAATGAATTACCGTTTTCCGCGCTATCATGGGTCATGGTGCGCGTTAACTGCGGAAGTTTAGGGGATATTAGGCAATCATTGAACGTGCAACAAATGAGTTTCAACTGTATATATGTGGTTTTGTTGCTGTTGCTGTTGTTCTTATGGACTCGAGTAACAAGTATACTAAAGTGTTTTCCTCTCGTCCAAGATGCATAGCAATGTGAAACTGAAGGTTGCGGCGATTTTCTGCGTGTGTAACCTAGTCTGGCGAGAAGAACCCGGTGCTGCGCAACGTCAGGCACGTCTGCGCGAGTTGGGACTCTACCAAATCTTGCAACAGTTACGCCACACGAAAGATTCACAGCTCTTTGATAAGTGAGTGTATTTGATAATTAAGAACGGTGTATCGTTACATTCGCAGCTAAAAGTCACTTTCTCTGGGGATTTTCGCGACTTCCCGGTGGGATTAGAATCTGAAAAAAATCAAACATACAGAAGGTACTAACAACATTCATTCAAAGAAGAAGATTCATTTTTCATACTAATTATTCCAAAATGTTAACAAATTAATTTAAAAATAAAAAATATTCGCCGAATCAACCGGTAAGCAATTATTTTTTTTTAGCGAATATTGGATCGTAAATTTTTCCGAATACACATACATTTTTTTAGAATTCTATGTAATTTTTGAAAATCCCGTTTTTTTAAAAAATCTTTGATTGATTCTCCGGAAAATATTTGCGTGTAATGCGCAGCATTTCTCCGAACTTGTATCCAAAGATCGCGACTCTTCGTCCAGTAAAGAAGAAAAAAATGGTATATTTAGGAAAAATTAACCGATCAATTTGTGCGAAAAAAAAAAAAATTGAGTTACCGGATGATTCGTTGAAAATTTTTTATGTTTTTTCTAATTTGTTAATAACTTGTTGGCATTATTATTATTATGCGAAAATAATTTTCTAAGGACCTTCTGTATCGTTGATTGCTTTCAGATGTTATCCCATTGGGAAGTATTCGAAATTCTATGACGATACACCCTCCTTGAGTCCCAAATCGACC